>JAFJYI010000200.1:0-1443959 GCA_019022655.1 Acacia acuminata
TAGTTTTTTCTCCTTTTTACCACTTTTAGTGGCATTTTAATCCCGATTGGCTGGTGGCATTTTCGTAATTCTGATTTTTTGCAAATTTCCGCTTGTGATTATGTCGCATGAGTACTAGAGCACTATCAACGTAAGACTTGTTGCCATTTGATCCGAAATAGAAAGAACAATTAACGCTAGAAGAGTTGTTAAAAGTTTAAGTCGTGGGATTAATATTGAATTGGACATTGCTTAAGTTTGACCATTCCGATATTGTTCATTCTGCTGATCTTTTGATTGTGTTTCGATAATACTTCGATATTGTTGTTGTTTTCACCGATTCTAGTAGCAATTTTCCTAACTCAGAAATTATGGCGTAAGAACAGAAAAATCTACCTACTTTAAAGGAATTGAATGAACCCGATGTTAATTATCAACCTCAGGTGCTTTCAATATCGCGCTTGCGCTAACTTTGAGCTTAAATCTGGTCTAATACACTTGTTGTCTAAGTTTCATGGTCTTTCAAAGAGCGTGCCATTAAGCATTTAAAGGAATTCCATCTAGTGTGCAAGACAATGAAACCACAGCCATTGATGAAGATCATATCGAGAGCTTTTCCTTTCTCATTGGAAGTCGGAGCCAAAGACCGGTTGTCAGGAAGCCCTCATCTATCGGGAGCCTGGACTGATGTTCAGGGGTTATTTATGGAGAAATATTACCCCTCGAGAGCAACCGCGGATCAAGAAGGAAATTGGCAACATTAAACATGCCAACGGGGAGACTATGCGAGTACCGGGAGAGGTTCAGGTTGTGCAAGTCGACTCACACCACCGATCACCGAACAACTCTTGATTACCCATTTCTACGATGGTCGCTGCATACCGTAGACAAAGGTTTGGTGGATGCTTCTAGTGGTGGGCTTTGCGTAACAAGACACCCGAAGATGCCCGAGAATTGATATCCGAGATGGGCACAACTCACATTTGGCACAGGGGCCAATAGTACTTCGTTTACCATGTTCAAACACCTCCACCCGACGATTCTCGAGATTAGAGAATAGACTTGATGATCTCACTCTTTGGTGAGGTTAAGCATGACACGTAGCAACACAATCTTCTCCTCCTCATATTGGGTACTCATACGGGTTCTCCGTTCTAACCCTTACCATTCTCGCTCTTGCCCTACCTTGCATGATCCTCGCTTTATCAAGACCGCAGCTTCAGCGATTGGTGTTTTTCCAGAAAGCCACAATACCAATAATGTCTTCTCCAACACCTACCATCCCGGTTGGAGAAGCACCCCAATTTTCGTTGGAACCGAATCAACCGTAAAGTAACCACGCAGCACTCGGGAATTACCACCGTAGAGACAAGATAAACCACGTAATTTCCAACAACAATCTGCACCTCCTTTGCCTTTACTAACACCACCTCTCGACCCACCTATACGCGCATCTCCACAAAGACGACAGGCTAGTAATAGTGATAGTGATGGTTCCTCCCTTGAGGATATGATGAAGCAATTTGTCACAGCCAACATGGAGTTCTGACAGCAAACTGACACTTCCATTCAGAGTTTACAAACACAGATTGGGCAGTTGGCAACCTCATTAAACCGCCTTCAACCTCGTGGATCCAACACTCTTCCTTCACAAACAATTCCTAATCCTGGGGGAATGTGAGTGCTATCTCCCTTCGTTTTGGCAAGCAATTGGAGGAACCTAAAACCAAATTTATAGATGTGACTTCTACATCGAAAGAGAGTCAAAACTGTGAAGATTAACTCTAAAAAATAAAAAGGCAAGATACAAAATTGAAGAGGAAGACATCCCTATTCCTCTTCCTTTCCATCGTGAGCTAGGTTCAACCCAAGAAGTTGGTAGAAAAGCACAAGAGAAGGATATACTTGAGACATTCGTGAGAGAGATCAACATTCCCTCGTTAGATGCATTCAAACAAATTCCTAAATATGCCAAGTTTTAGGAGTTGTGCACCAACAAGAGGCGATCGAAGGAGCGAACAAGTGAGTTTGAACCAGTATCAAGACTCATCCAGGACGTTTTCCATCCCTACAATGCCTCGCAAGCGCAAGGATCCGTGGACGTTTTCCATCCCTTGTTGTTTTGGTAACTATAGATTTGATGATTGCATGCTAGATTTAGGTACTTCTATTAATGTCATGTCTCCGATCTATTTATAAATCTCTTGGTCTTGGTCCTTTACGTCCCACGGTTTTGTTGTTCACTAGCTAATGTGGAGTAATGTTCATCCTTCCGGTTTAGTTGAGGATGTATTAGTCAAGGTTAATGAACCGATATTTCCTGCTGATTTTTACATCTTAGATATGGAGGATTAGTCTCTCGCAGTAGGTCACCTATCATTCTAGGGAGGCCTTTCATGAAAACAGCTAGGACTAAGATAGATGTGCGTTCTGGTACTCTTTCCATGGAGTTTGGTGATATATCTATGAATCTCAATATCTTTGATGCCATGAAACATCCTAGGGAAGAAGATTCTGTTTTCGCATTGATGTGATTGATGATGCCGTGATGATGTTATTGCTGATTGGTGTGTTGATTATCCCGATTTTGCATCCGAGAGTGATTCTCCCATTTGTGCATGTGTGCTCGATAATGAATGGTGCTCTATTTGCACCGATTTGCTTAATGCTGCATTATTTGGGCGATTCTAACTTGCTTGGTGATTCTACATTACATGTGGATTCGATATTGATTCTCGAGTTTGAGCTTCACCGATCCTAACGTGCATCCCGATTCTCGATTTTGATGAGCTTGATTCTAATGTTAACATTGAAATGCATGTATTACGCCCTTCCGTTTCTTTGAATGTGGTTTCGTGCATTTCGATTGATGACATCGTAGTTTGTTGCAACAACCAGCCCAAGCTTCTTCCTCCACCGAGCAACCACCCAAGCTTGAGTTGAAATCCCTTCCATCACCCGAAGTATGCATTTCGAGTGCATGAACAGGTTAGCTACTCATTGTGGCAAATAATCTTCTTCCCGACCAAGAAGAGAAGCCGCTAAGCTTATTGAGGGCAAACAAGAAAGCCATTCAGCGGACATTAGCCGATATCGTTGGCATAGCCCTTCCATGTGTATGCATTGAATTCGTTTCGGGAAGCGGGGACTCTAAGCCCACGTGAGGGTAAAGCCCGCAGACACCTTAATCCTCTTATCCTCGATGTGGTGAAGAAGAAGGTTACTAAGCTTCGCAAGCCGGTATCATCTATCTCATTTCCGACCGGTGGGTTAGTCCGATCCGTGGTTCCTAAGAAATCCGTGAGTGTTGTGGTAGCCAATTAGAAGAATGAGCTCATTCCTACTCGAGTTCAGAATAGTTAGAGAGTTTGCATCGACTATAAGAGACTCAACCAAGCCACTCGCAAGGATCATTACCCTCTACCTTTCATTGATAAGATGTTAGAGCGATTGGCTGGCAAGTCCCATTATTGCTCCTTGGATGGCTACTCCGGATACTTCCAGATCCATATTGCTCCTGAGGATCAGGAGAAGATGACCTTCACATGCCCCTTTGGAACATATGCCTACCGAAGGATTCCTTTTGGCCTTTGCAACGCACGGCACCTTTCAAGATTGTATGGTAAGCATTTTCTCCGAATTTCTAGAGAGGATTTGCATGGAGGTTTTTATGGATGATTTCACTATATATGGGTTTGATTTGATGCATGCTTAGCTAATTTGTCTAGAGTTTTGCATAGGTGTATTGAGTCTAATATTGTCTGAATTATGAGAAGTGTAACTTTATGGTTGAGTCGGGTATAGTCTTGGGACACATAGTGTCTAGGAAAGGGATTGAGGTAGATCCCGCTAAGATAGATGTAATTCTTTGCTTTGCCTTACCCCGCATCCGTGCGGGAAGTTCGCTCTTTTCTTGGTCATGCGGGTTTCTATCGGCGTTTCATTTAGGATTTCAGCAAGAAGATCGCTCGACCCTTGTCCAACCTTCTCGCATAAGGACACCGACTTTGTATTTGATGATGCTTGCAAGGCGGCCTTCGATCATTTCAAGCGTTGCGACTACCCCGGTGATCCAAGCCCCCGATTGGTGCCTCCGTCGACAGTTGATGTGTGATGCTTCCAACTATGCGGTTGGTGCTATCTTGGCATGAAGTTGAAAGAGCATCTCATGTGATTGCATATGCCTCCAAGACTTTGGATCCGCCTTGATCCAATTACACCACTACCGAGAAGGAGTTGTTGGCTATTGTATTTGCTTTTGATAAGTTTAGGTCATATCTAGCAAGTAGCAGTAATTGTTTTTCTCGACCATCTTCGCTTTGAAGTTTCTTTTGAAAAAGAGTGATGTTAAGCCATGACTCATCCGGTGGATGTTATTGCTCCAAGAGTTCGATGTTGAGATTCGAGACAGAAGTGGAGCACAAAACTAGGTAGCTGACCACTTGAGTCGCATCACTCATTCTCCCTCTCGCCCTCTTCTATTCGGATGATTTCGATGAGCGGCTTCTCACAGTGCAAGGTAAGTTCCATGGTATGCCGATTTGGTTAACTACTTGGTAGCCGGTGTTTTGCTGTAGATTCCACTGTGGCCCAAACCCTTAAATTAAAGAGCGAGTCTAAATATTATGTTTGGGATGACCCTTATCTCGTGGAAATTTTGTAGTGACCAAGTAGTTAGGAGATGTGTTCCGATCATGAGTTTCACTCTATATTGCATTTTGCTCATGCTTTCGCTTCGTGGTGGTCACTTTGGACCCCAAAGAACCGCTAGGAAAGTATTGCATGGTGGATTAGTTTGGCCTTCATTGTTTCATGATTCCCATTTGTTTTGTAAGTCATGTGATAAGCGTCGAGAGCGGGAGTATTTCCGTAGGCATGAGATGCCCCAGAACCCTATATTGTTTTGTGAGATCTTTGATGTTTGGGGTATTGATTTTATGGGTCCATTTCCCGCTTCATTTGGTTATACTTACATACCGCTGGGCCGTTGATTATGTCTCGAAATGGGTTAAGGCGAAAGCCACCTGGACTAATGATTCTTTGTGGTGGTGGATTTTGTTAGGTCTAACATTTTCTCGCAGTTTGGCATTCCTAGAGCTATTATCGGTGACCGGGGCTCCCATTTTTGCAACCGAAGCATGGGTGCCTTGTTACGCAAGTATGGAGTGCTTCACAAAGTCTCACAAAGATACCATCCTCGCACTAATGGTCAAGCCGAAGTCTCAAATAGAGAGATTAAGCAAATCCTTCGGAAGACTGTTAAATCTACTCGGAAAGATTGGAGTAAGCGATTAGAGGATGCTTTGTGGGCATATCGCACCGCTCTACAAGACTCCGATGGGATGTCTCCTTATCGGCTTGTCTTTGGTAAGGCATGTCATCTTCCGGTTGAGTTGGAGCATCAGGCTTATTGGGCCATTAAGCAGTGCAACATGGATTTGGCTAAGTCTGGGATGGAGAGGAAGATACAATTGCAAGAGTTGGATGAGTTTAGATTGGATGCCTATGAGAATTCACGGTTATACAAGGAAAAGACTAAGTCATTCCATGATAAGCATATTCGAGGAAAGAATTTTCGTGGACGTAAAGTTCTTCCGTTTAACTCCCGTTTGAGGTTTATGCCGGTAAGCTTCGATCTAAATGGGATGGCCCTTTGAGATCACTAACATTTTTCCATTTGGTGCCATTGTTGAGCTATGTGATCCACCCACAGGACGAACCTTTAAGGTCAATGGGCATCGCCTCAAGCCATTTCATGAGGGATCCTGCCACTGAGGAAGCGTAGATTCTCCTCATTGATGCCACTTATCCTCCATAAACCCCTTGGGGAGTATTCTTCTTTCTTTCTCCCTCTTTCATCTATTTGTTTTCTTTTTTCTACTTTGTTTTCTTTTTGAAAATAAATACAGTCTCTCATTCTATGATTGCTACATATTATGAACTAGGACATTTTGGTTTTAAAGGATTATTCGTTGGATCTACCATTCTTGACTCTTCGATTACATGTCTTGGTAGTTGATTTGGTGATGTTGGTTGCTTAAGTTGGTGTTTACCTTGTGAGGTTTTGGGCCTGCATGAATGGAATTCATCTTTTTCCATTCTTTCTTTCATGTGTGCATCTCGCTCATGATTTGTGTTCTCTAGAACTTGCTCCTTTTCTTTTTGTAACTACATTTTTCACTTACGTGCATAAGTATGATGGAAGCTTGTTTTCTTTCTTTTTATTTTTCCTCACTTTGGCCAAATAGCCTTTCCTTGCATTATGATCCCTTTGCTAGCCCTTTGTGCCTTTTTGACTCATTCTTTTCTAAGCCACATTACAAGCCTAAGCGTAAAACCATTTTATTCCACACCTTGAAATTTTTTTAAGCATTGGTTTCACCTTGGTTTTGTGTTTTGTGTAGGGGTTGCTCGGGAGTGCAACGGTTAAGTGTGGGGGGATGTTTGCTTTTGTCATTGTGATTATGTATATAGTATAGTTTCATTAAAAAAAAAAAAACAAAAAAAAAAGAAAAAAAGAAAAAAAAAGAGAGAACAAAAGAAAAAGAAAAGAAATAAAGAAAAGAAATAAAGAAAGAAAATGCATAGAAAGAAAGGAGATATATAAGTAAAATAAAAAATTTCTTACATAGAAAATGATTGTGTTAATTAGTGCTCTTTTTAATTTCTTTGGTGCTTAGCTTCTCATTCCATACTATTACTTACCTTCACCCTAACCCCATTGCAACCTTTCATAACAAGCTCTCTTGATTTGTGCATGCATGTGTTATGAGTAGTGGAGATGTAGAAATTGAGCAAGCTTATGGTAGGACAATTTTCTTGAGTAGAATTTGAGCGATACATTTATTTACCTTGAACACTTGAGAGATTGATTTATTGAGTGCATCATTTGAGAGACCATCTTTTGTTATTAGCATCATTGATTGAGATTACCATGAATCGTACAGAGGTGCGCCACTGATTCGAACAAATTCTGAACGATTGTTCAGTTGAGGGAATTTCTGGACAAACGCAGAGATTTCGGTTTGTCCAGAGTCGATCACGAGTTCAGTTATAAATATGTTTTTGTCCGAGGAAGGAAGTGGTGGAATCCGAATCCTAGGTTAATCCTTTAATCCTCTGTTTTTGTTTAATTTGTGTTATTTCGTTTTGTTTCTCATATTGCTTTTCAATCTCTTTTGAATCAAAAAACCCCGATTTTATCAAGTTTTTGTTTTATTGCTGTTCAAATTAAACCGACTGCGAATTCGTTGGGAAACGACCCAGGTTACATTACACTACAAATCCTTTTCTAATCTGGTTATTTTGGGAGATTACGGCCAAATCTGGTCAAGTATTTATTCGAGCAAGACCCCAAATATTAGAATGAATGGTAAGGAAGGGGAATAGGCTGTTTGGGATATGAAGATCAGTTTATTTTGAAAATTGGAAAGTTTCATAATGAAAATGAACATAATTTTTATTGAATAAACTTGAAACCACATACTTCATATAATCAAAAATAGGGTGGCGACCGATCGTAAGTGCCATAAAACTACATCATTATTTTTAGAATTCTGCTAACTAGTGCTTGTCTTGCCTTCTATGCATCTTTATTCTTCGAGTTTGATCTTTTAACGTAGATTGATCCATCATATTCTCTAGAAGTCCCAATCATCCTCCTCAATATTCCTAAAAAACACATAAACCAACATAAAAAATCACTCAAATTATTCAACCTCTAGTCAACATGCTCACAGATATCTGGTTACGAGTAAGTTCAAGTACAAACCGAACATTATGTATTGCTAATTGATCAAACAATGTAACTGTGCCAATTCCCTTAACTCTTGTGAATACACCATTAGCTACTTTTACTTTAAGGTGTTCATGACATAATTTAATGTCGTGGAATAAAGTTCTATTACCCATCATATGATCCATAGCTCCTGAGTCAACAATCCATGTATCGTCACTAGCCATCATAGTGTTGATATCTATAATAGAATTACTTGATTGTACAAGATTCACACTGGAAACAGAGTTTGACTTATTCTTCTTATCGAATATCTTGCGAAGCATATATAATTCTTCTTGACTTAGGCAATCGTCATTCTCAGCCTTCGATTCAGCTGTGGTCAGGTGAATTTTAAAGCTCAATTTTCAACTTGAAGGTTTTCCATGGAGTTTCCAACATTCTTATTTATGCTCTTCTTCTTGCAATAGTTGCACCATTTGTTAGTCTTTCGTTCCCCATGTAGTCCTTTAACAACATGAGTTGAACTGTCATTTGGGCTTGGGCCACATTAGTTTAGGATTCTTCTACTTTCCTTAAACTACATGAAGTTAACAACATCAAAAAATCATGGTGGTGGCATCAACCCCATGATTCTGGCCCTTATCTCTTCGAAAGATTCATTCAGGCCTAAGAGGAAATCCTGCGTCCCTCCTTCTTCTATGACCTTCTTATACAATTGAGCATCGTCAATGTTTTTCCAGGGATGAACCTCAAACAAATCCTGTTGCTGCCATAATTTGAGCAAAGAATTATAATATTCAGTCAACGACGTGTTATCTTGTCTTAAATCACAGAGTTGTTGCTTCAGGTGGATCAAGGAAGCATTGTTATCAAGTGAAGAGTAGGTTCTTCAAGTTACATCCTAGATTTTCTTTGTCCTATAGGCAAGTAGAGAAGACAAAGTTGACTTTTTTAGAAAGATTAAGAAAGCTAAATAAGTTTACTTAATCATATTATATATTGAGTATCTTTACATTATATATAAGTTTATTAGTGAAACTAATTAGGTTGGAGAAAAAAAATAAAAATACTCCAAAATAATTTAATTAGCTTCTTTAACCTCTTCAAAAAAAGTCAATTTTGTCTTTTATTTAGAACGGAGGGAGTAGTTAATACAAGATAGTTGGTTAATGGCCCAAAAATAAAAATTTTGCACTTAATTTATTTCACATTACTCTAATTTATTTAAAGTTGACAACATGTATTTGATAAATTAAAACTTAAATTGTTGCAATTTACTAATTCTATTTATTAGAAAGAAAAAATAGTTAAATTTTTTAAAAACGTTTGCGGCCCTATAGGCCCGACCCTTGCCCTCATGCTCTCGAGGACTTTGAAAAATAGATGTTTTTCTTACCCGGGCCTAAAAGGGCCAGCCCCGGGTCCTTCAAGGGGTCTGTCGTCACCTCTGCATTCCTAGTTCTAGTAACTAGGAGATCTCTTTGCATCCTTCTTTCAATATTTATATTTTTATTCAAAATTTTATGACTTGAATTTAAATTTTGAATCTTATATAATATAACATCCATGATTATTTTTTTACAAAAAGGGAAAATCTCAAATAAAGATATTTGTGAAACATTGTAGTACATAAGAATTCACCCCTTTCAATTATATATACTCCTACTTTCCTATAAACCGAATATTGTATCAAAAAAGAATATTGTGCATAATTAATGTTTAGAAAGAAGTCAAAGAACAAACGGTGTTCCATGGTATCGTACTTCTTAAGAAATTAATTTTTCGATTTAATAATTAAGGAATATGAAGGTGATTTGTTAAATCTTTAATTATAGGGTTAAATGCCTAATTTGCCATAGAAGTTTTGATAAGGGGGCACTCAGCAACTAGAAGTTTTTTTGGTATCAAATTTGCCCCGGAAGTATGAAAAATGTAGCATATTTGCCCCTTCGTTAATTTTGACCGTTAAGTTTGACTGAGTGTACACGTAGCATGGCACCTCATCAACATGAATAAGATATCATTTTTGCCCTGGAAGTTTTCACTGAGGAGCTACTTTGCCCCAGAAGTTTTCACTAAGGAGCAATTTTGCTCCAGAAGTTTACAAAAGTAGTAATTTTGTCCTTCTTTCTCCCAATATTAAATTTGACTATTAAATCAGTCAAAGACCACACATGTCATGCCTTGAAAATGTCGAACTTGGAGTTAGAGAAGGAGATCCTTGAGATGTTGAGCTCATGATGGCAGCCAGAATTTGTGAAGCCGAACTGGTTACAGGGATTGAAAGGTCTGTCCCAAAACCCAGAGGAAGCATCACTTATGATCTAAGCAAATGAAACACAAAACGAGAAATGAATTGTTCCAAAAATTGGTTCAATAAAACAAATCAATAGTGATAATATTTATGTTTGTATAGACTAATCATTTGCTTAGATCATAAGTAATGCTTCCTGTGACCTATTCGGCTTCACAAATTCTGGCCGCCTTGAGCTCAATATCTCAAGGATCTCCTTCTTTGACTCCAAGTTCGACATTTTCAAGGCATGACATGTGTGGTCTTTGATTGATTTAATAGTCAAAGTTAATATGTGGGAAAAAAGGGCAAACTTGATACGTTTTGTAAACTTTCGAGGCAAAATTGCTCCTTAGTGAAAACTTAGGGGCAAACTTGCTCTCAATAAAAACTTCTGGGGCAAAAATGATACTTAACTCTTATTGGGTTGATGAGGTGGCAAGCCACGTGTCATGAGGTGGCATGCCACGTGTACACTCAGTTAAACTTAACGGTCAAAATTAACGGAGGGGCAAATTTGCTACCTTTTTCATACTTCTGGAGCAAATTTGTTACTTTTTTCATACTTCCAGGGTAAATTTGGTACCACAAAAACTTCCAGGTGCTGAGAGCCCCCTTAGCAATACTTCCGTGGCAAATTAGACCTTTAACCCTTAATTATAACACATATAACCTGACATATAATTTGTTAAGTTTGGTGATTGAAATAAGAACTTGGGTAATTCAACCTTCTTTATATGAGATTTTTTCTAGAATATATGAGTAGATTTTGTAAAAGGTATTACTTTCTATCCATGATTATTTCCTATTATATATATGCATGCACGCATCCAATATCCATGTCTGAATCTTCTTTTAATTCAATGTACCAATTTAATTCAATGTACCAATTAATGTCGTAATTTATTAGGATATTTTCTTCCCAAAATAAGTCTTCCATTTCACCTATATAAAGCACTGGTTGGGAACATTGTCTCATCAAAACAAAACATGGGGAAGTCTTCTGTTAAATTGATGTTCTTATTGGCTCTTTTGATAATTGCTTCAAGTAAGATTCTAGCTTTATTTTTCATTATGTTTCGCTATAATGTGTTCAACGCAGATTTCTCATGCATTAGCGAAGAATCTATGTTTAAAGCTTCAAACTAACTGCCACGAAATATTTTGTTTGTTAAAAATATTTTAAAATTTTAATTCTTATTTTTAGCTTACTGTGAAGCGTTCTTCAGTATAGAATATATTATCTATTACTCCCTTCGGTCCATAATATAGGTAATATGTGGAAATTTAATCTTGATCTTAAATATGAGATCTATTTTCCATATTTTTTAGTTTTTTTTCCCTAATTTACCCCTATTGATGCCCATCCCTCAATAATAATCATGGAGATAGGGAATGATAGAATTAAAAAAGAGGACAAGAGTGTTTTAGAAAATACAAGTTGTATATTATCTAATTTAACCAACTTTTTTAATCTAATCAAATTAGGTAAATAAGACCGGATGAGTATTTATTATGATACGATGGATTATTGCATGCACATGTTTATTGTATTGAACTGTATCCAGATGTGTGGGAGGAAAGTGAAGCAAGAGGGAAAGGGAAAAATTGCGATAACTGTCCATGCCCTTGCGTTTCTACAATTGGGTGTAAATGTCGTCCTCTGGCAGATGAGCCTGTTGAAATGCTAGCCAACAACCAATTTCCTCCAACTAATAGTACTAATGTGTAGAAACATCTATATAATATATATCTTCATTATATATGAGATAATCAACTGTATAATGTTTCTATGAGCGTGTTATATATGTAGTAACATGTTCAATAAATAATAAAATTTATGCAGCATATTTCCCCATTATCTCATGGAACCCATTAACATATGTGTGATATCAGTATATCACACTGTTAAATTAGGAACGTGCGCTTTTGGAACGCAAACCATATTGTTTATTATTATGACTTGGGAATATATAATCACCAACTTTATATATGAAATCTTGTAATTATATTTACGCTCATTCAATTAATACACGTTGAAGTAATTTCCTTCAAATTAATTATCAGGTTTATATTTACAGTTCATTCAGTTAATACCCATTAAAGAAATTTCCTTTTTTGAAAATCCATTACAAATTATTTCTTGATATAGCCAATTTTTCTTTATTCCAGAAAGTTTGACCTCTTCAATAATAACAACAAACTAAAAATATGCATTCTGTTTCCAAGTTGTTCGAATTTATTGGGATATTAGTCCCATTTAATTCACATTTTTTATTATTTGGATTTGAAGATAAGGTAATAAAGTAAATTGAATTTAAAAATAGACATTAAATCGTGAATTAAGTTTGATTGAATTTGAAAATAGATATCAAATCATGAATCATAAATTATAATCACATATAGACAATTGGAGGCTATAAAGGTTACGTATATAAACATACGGAAATGGCTAAAAATATCCAAGAACTTGATCTTCCATAATTGTGGGATCTCTATTCATTTTCTACGGCTTTCAAATTTCAGAATCTCAATGTATTAGGTTACTAGTGTAATAAATCTATATATTCTATAATACCCGTAATACATTATGGTTGGTTAATGGCCCAAAAATAAAAATAAAAATTTTCCACTTAATTTATTTGACATTACTCTAATTTATTTAAAGTTGACAACATTTATTTGATATATTAAAACTTTAATTGTTGTAATTTGGTAATTATATTTATTAGAAAGAACAAATATAGAAAAAATAGTTAAAATTTTTAAAAAAGCTTGCCGCCCTATAGGCCCAACCCTTGACCGCATGCTCTCAAGTAGGACTTTGAAAAATAAATGTTTTTCTTACCCGGTCTAAAAGGGTCAGCCCTGACCTTTCAAGGGCCAAGTCGGCCCATATTCCTAAGTCTAGTCACCAAGAGATCTATTTTGATTCTTTCGATAATTATATTTTTATTCAAAGTTTTATGACCCGAGTTTAAATTTTGAATCCTATATAATGTAAAATCCATGATTATTTTTTTACAAAAAAGGAAAATCTCAAATAAAGATATTTTTGAAACATTGTATTACATAAAAATTCACCTCTTTCAATTATATATACTCCTACTTTCCTATGAATGAAATATTTGTTGGTGAAAATACTTTCAATATAAAAATATCACTAAAATAAGAATCTGTGTAATTAATATGCATAATCTATAAACATACGATAGTACAGTACTAAGAAGAAAACCAGTAAAAACTCACAAAACTGCCGAATAAGGTAATGAACTATGAAGAAATCCGGGCCCAACTTTCGTTATGTCCTTAAGACAATTTTGCTCCTCTATATGGATGCCCAAGGATGATGAGCAATTGTCTCCCGGGGATAGAGCGGATTATTCGTCTTCAGAAAGATAGCTCTCTCAATTTGAAGCCCAAGCGAATCCAACGAGTCTGCTTTCAGAATTGCACGAATGTGACTTATAGCAAAATGCATTAAACTATATGTATGGGAGCGTAGTATTAGAAAAACGAGTATTTTTTCGCCACATGCACGTCTATTTATAGAAGATGAAACAATCGGATGGAGTCCCGTCGGCGAACCGACGCGGCCGTGTAGCGAACCGACGCGACTTTTTATTCATAACCCATGGGATTACACAAAAATCTAACAATCCCCCACATGGATAAGAAGTCATTCCATCGTGACTAAGTGAAAAATAAATATGTATGCAAAGTGTGATTCATCTACGAGCAGCAACTGCATCGAGAAAGGTAGGGGTTACCTTTAAACCTTCTCTAGTAAAAACCTATCAGATATACTGGTCAATCAGTGGACGCGCTGTCTTGAACCGTTGACCTTTTAGTGTATACCAAGACAATAGGAGTCACACAGTTGCTCCTCTAGCATCGTTGGTTCTCATGATGTGTCCATTTTGGCCTTGGACACCGCTTGGTTCTGCGAGTGTTCTAAAGAATCGGCCATTTCGAATTCTCATAGAAGTGGCCCACACTTCGCACTCATATAGGTGATTCCTTGTGATGTAAGTCTACATACATCATTTGAACACATCAGATTAAGAAACCATTAAAAACTTAAAAGCTTACCCTTATATATATGCACTGTCTTGTCTAGGAATGAGTATGAGTTTAAAACTCCACAGTGTTGACAGTCGATCATCACTTAGTTGTCTCTTTGAACCTAGTTCGTGGGATCTCCACTCTTCTAGGTAGAGTTACCGCGATAATCAACAATGGATCGGCCTTAAACCCATTCTTTTGGACAAAATTTTTTAACTAATTCTCTAGGAATCCCTGTAGTCAATGGATCCGTTGTACTCTCTTTTGATTTCACCTAATCAATTGAGATGATTCCATTCGAGAGTAGTTGTCTAACGGTGTCATGCCTATGACATATATGTCTAGACTTGCCGTTGTACATGACATTCTTGGCCCTACTAATAGCTGCTTGACTATCAGTATCACAGTGTATACACACTGCCGGTACCGGTTTTGGCCAATTAGGAATGTTTTCAAGAAATTTATGAAGCCACTCAGCTTCATAACCAGCTTTATCTAAAGCAATAAATTCTGCTTCCATAGTTGATCTTGCAATGCAAGTCTTCTTGGATGACTTCCAAGACACAGCTCCCCCACTAAGAGTGGATACATATCCACATGTGAATCTTGTGTCTTTAGAGCTGGTAATCCAATTTGCATCACAATATCCTTCTAGCACTATAGGGTACTTCTCATAATGCAAAGCAAAATTTTGAGTTTGCTTTACGTAACCCAAAACTCTTATCATAGCTCTCAAATGAAGCTCGTTTGGACTACTTGTAAAGCGACTCAAAATGCTTACTGTGTAGGCAATATCAGGTCTAGTGTAGTTCATAACATACATAAGACTGCCTAACACTCGAGCATACTTCTTTTGTTTTTTTCGCTTCGCAGTATTTCTCGACAGACAAAGACTAGAGTCTATAGGGTTCGTCACAAGAGCTATGTTTAAACTCTTGAATTTCTCGAGAATTTTAGAAACATAGTGTGTTTGCGATAAAGCTAAACCTAAGATGTTCTATGGATTTTAATTCCTAAAATAACATCTACTAGACCCAATCTTTCATGTCGAACTTACTGGTAAGCAATCGCTTAGTAGCTTTAATCATTTGATTATTACTACCCGCTATCAACATGTCATCTACATACAGACAAACTATGACAAACCCGGTTTCAGTATTTCGAATATAGACACACTTGTCACATTCATTAATACTAAAGCCATTTGATAACATAACTTCATCGAATTTCGCATGCCATTGTTTCGGGGCTTGTTTAAGTCCATAAAGGGACTTGATCAAAGTGACAAACTTTCCACTCTTGTCCTGAGACAACAAATCCCTCAGGTTGTTCTAGATAGATCTCTTTCTCTAAATCACCATTCAAGAAGGCTCTCTTTACATCCATTTGATGTAATTCCAACCCATTCAATGTTGCTAACACGATTAACATCCGAATGGATGTAATTCTTATAACTGGTGAATAGGTATCAAAGTAATCTAGGCCTTCACGTTGTTTATAGCCTTTTACTACTAGCCTAACTTTGTACTTATCAATAGTGTCATCTCGCTTTCATCTTCCTTTTGAAGACCCACTTAGTTCCTAGAGGCATATTGCCAAGAGAAAGGTCAACCAATTTACGGGTGTGGTTTTGAGAATGGATTTAACTTTACTATTGATAGCCTCTTCCCATAATGGTACTTCAGGAGAGCCCATAGCCTCTCCATATGTTCGGGGCTCATTTTCCAACAAAAAGGTCAGAAAATCAAGATCAAAAGATATTTTGGTCCTTTGTGTTGTACTACGTCTATGTTCCTTCTCTATAGGATTATCACTTGTCATAGTATCCTACGGTAGCACAATATTATTATCATTATTACCAGTTGCCTTGTTGTACAGAAATACATTATCAAAGAACGTAGCGTCCATTGACTCAATAACCGTATTCACATGGATATCTGATACATCTGACTTGTAAACCAAAGACTGATATGCACTACTGTCAAGTGCAATGCCAATAAACACATAGTCTTTATCTTAGGTTTGACTCTCAACTTTTTGGGTTTAGAAATCGCAACCTTAGCCAAACACCCCCACACTTTCAAATATTTCAAGAAATATCTCTTTCCTTTCCATATTTTTTATGGTATACTTTGTATCCTTTTGTGGGGCATTCTATTAATTAGAAAATTAGCCATTAAAATGGCTTCCCCACAAGTTCTGTGGTAAACTAGACGTAATCAACATTGCATTCATCATTTAATTCAATTCCATCTTTTTTTCCACTAATATACAACATTCAACCATAATGATGCTATAAAGATTTCACATAATTTGGTAGTGATGAATACCCGAACTAGAAATATTTATCATATTTAGTGTCAAAATAAAACTAGCAACATTTAGTTTCAATAATTATAAAGACAAATAACCAACCTTTGGGTTGATCCATAAACACCTTATAATAACAAACTTTAATTCACACACAATACAAACATAACAACAACATCAAGGTTATGGGTAGTTGAAATATCACCGTAATATTTCATGAAGAATTAACCACTTTGGTGACTAACAAATCAACCATACTCTTACCACGTAGTATTTGGAATTAAAATAATCCATAAAGAATTGATCATTTTAGTGATTAATAAATCTACCATACTTAATTCTAAAATTTAAATATTTAGCACTCATATAATTGCTATTCACAATATTTAAAAAGCATAAAATCATAGCCACAAAATCATTCATGATTATAAAATTAAGGCTATAATCGCATTTCTACCAATACATGAAATCATGCATGCTTATACCAAGCAAAATAATAATATTATGAAAATTAAAGCACATTTATCTCTACACTAGATAAATGATTAAATTTTCATACCACCACAAAATATTTGATAATTTACCACATTTATTTTCAATAGAAAATAAGAAATCTTTCTTAATAAATTAAATGGCTAAGATATTCCCAAATATCTATAGATTTATTAAAACAAAATATTGTTTCAACTTCCAACTATTATCAAGTTAAATACAACGAATCCCCTTTTTTTCAGCCATATTAATTTAAAAAGATTCACAAGATTTTAGGAGAGATTATAGGAGGTAAGAAATTATCTAACAAATTAATATCTCCATTGATAATTGTTACGGACCGGCCCAAAAGCCCAAGTCCATGGCGCGGCCCAAACGGAGCCAGGAGGTATGATCCACTAATCATAGGGTGAGATCCGGAATCTTGGCTAGGCACGATCTACCCATACCGTAACGGCATTCTGAGATACTCGCCCCAGTGATAGCGCGGCCCGAATATTGCGTGCCCCGGATATCGCACCAGGCCGAGATATCTGCCTCGAACACCTCTATAAATACAGAGGTCAGGTAACCAGGTGCACACATTCTAACTCAGACTATTTACATACAGTCTCACTGTGCACACACACCACCCCTTTGTCGTGTACAGTGATCCCACGCTCTCCTAATTATCTCCTCCATAGATATTCAGGCAGAGCCTAGCTATTCAAGAATCAAATCATAATAAACACAGATTCAATCAAATAAAATTGTCTTAAGATTGTTCGTGAAAATACTTTCAATATAAAAATATCACTAAAATAAGAATCTGTGTAATTAATATGCATAATCTATAAACATACGATAGTACAGTACTAAGAAGAAAACCAGTAAAAACTCACAAGACTGCCGAATAAGGTAATGAACTATGAAGAAATCCGGGCCCAACTTTCGTTGTGTCCTTAAGACAATTTTGCTCCCTCTATATGGATGCCCAAGGATAATGAGCAATTGTCTCCCAGGATAGAGCGGATTATTTGTCTTCAGAAAGATGGCTCTCTCAATCTGAAGCCCAAGCGAATCCAACGAGTCTGCTTTCAGAATTGCACGAATGTGACTTATAGCAAAATGCATTAAACTATATGTATGGGAGTGTAGTATTAGAAAAACGAGAGTATTTTTCTGCCACACGCACGTCTATTTATAGACGATGAAACAATCAGATGGAGTCCAGTCGGCGAACCGACGCGACTTTTTATTCATAACCCATGGGATTACACAAAAATCTAACAATATTGTACTAAAAAGAAATATTGTGCATAATTAATGTTTAAAAAGAAGTTGGAGAACAAACGGTGCTATGTGGTACCGTAGTTCTTAACGAATTAATTTTGCTGATTTAATAATTAAGGAATATGGAGGTAATTTGTTAAATCTTTAATTATAACACATAACCTGGCATATAATTTGTTAAGTTCAGTGACGGAAATAAGAACTTGGGTAATTCAACCTTCTTTATATAAGATGTTTTTTAGAATATATGAGTAGATTTTGTAAAAGGTATTACTTTCTATCCATGATTATTTCCTATTATATATATACATGCACGCATCCAATATCCATATTTGAATCTTCTTTTAATTCAATGTAGCAATTTGATTCAATGTACCAATTAATGTCGTAATTTATTAGGAGATTTTCTTCCCAAAATAAGTCTTTCATTTCGCCTATATAAAGCACTGGTTGGGAACATTTTCTCATCAAAACAAAACATGGGGGGAAGTCTTCTGTTAAATTGATGTTCTTATTGGCTCTTTTGATAATTGCATCAAGTAAGATTCTAGCTTTAATTTTCATTTTATGTTTCGCTATAATGTGTTCCACGCAGATTTTTCATGCATTACCGAAGAATCTATGTTCAAAGCTTCAAACTAACTGCCACGAAATATTTTGTTCATTCGTTGAAAATATTTTAAAAGTTTAATTCTTATTTTTAGCTTATTGTGAAGCGTTTTAAGTACAGAATCTATTATCTATTACTCCCATCGGTCCTTAATATAGGAAATATTTGTAAATTTAATCTAAACCTTAAAGATAAGATATATTTTCCATATTTTTCAATTTTTTTTTCTCATTTACCCCTATTGATGCTCATCATTCAATAATAATCAAGGAGATAGAGAATGATAGAATTAAAAAAGATGACAACAGTGTTTTATAAAATAGAAGTGGTATATTACCTAATTTAACCAACTTTTTTAATCTAATCAAATTAGATAAATAAGACCGGATGAGTATTTATTATGACATGATGATTATTTCATGCACATGATTATTGTATTGATCTGTATGCAGATGTGTGGGAGGAAAGTGAAGCAAGAGGAAAAGTGATAAATTGCCATAACTGTCCATGCCCTTGCGATGCAACAATTGGGTGTCAATGTCGTCCTCCGCCAGACGAACCCTTTGGAATGCTGGCCAACAACCAATTTCCTCCAACTAATAGTACTAATGTGTAGAAACATATATATAATATCCCTATTATAATGTTTCTATATTATAACTAATAGTACTAATGTGTAGAAACATATATTATATATGAGATAATCAACTATATAATGTTTCTATGAGCGTGTTATATAAGTGGTAACATGTTCAATAAATTATAAAACTTATGCAGCATATTTCCCCATTATCTCATGGATATATATATATATCCCCATTACCAAATGTGTGATATCAGTATATCAAGCTGTTAAATTACGTACATGCGCTTTTGAAATGCAAACCATATTGTTTAGAGTAAAATACTCTAACCTCCCTTCCATTTTGCCTTAATTACAAGGATCTACCCTTTGTTTTAAAAACATACACTTAGGTCTAAATTGTTAACTCCGTTAAGGATTTCGATTCTTAATTAAAATTTATATTAAAATAAATTTTATTTACTAATTTACCTTCGACCATTACTAATTTCCAAATTTTGGCTAAAATTATTTAATTAATTTAAGAGTCTTTTTTCTGAATTTAGTTTTTACTTTTGTAAATAATGATCTATTTTGTTTTTTCAATATTGAGATGAAGTTAATGTGAAAAAAAAAACACTTAATTAAAAATGTGATTAATTATTTTTAACAGATGTATACTTAAATATATATGTTCATAAATGATTATGAAAAAATTATTTGAAAAATTAAAATTTCAAATTATATAAGTTATATAATGTCTCAAATTTGCATGATTAATAATACATCGGGACCAATCATGGTGTAGTGGCTAAAAAAATAAAAGAAATATGTTTTTATTTAGTTAAAAAATAAAAAATAAATAAATTTTCAATAAATATGATAACAGTTTAAATTTTTTAATATAATAGAAATTAATAAATTTTATAATATATTGCAAGTTTGAACATATATGTTATAAAGATTTTTGTTTTTGAAAAATTATTTTTTGGAAAATATAAATGTTCGTACAATTGTTGAAAGAGAGTATTTAGGTCAAAAAAATGTTTTATAGTCAAACTTAACGGTCAAGTAACGGTTGGATGGATGAAAATGAAATCTCAAATATGTAAGGGATGTTTCTATAGCATACATTCTTTTTTTTTTTTTTTTTTTGATATAAATCGGGGATGTCCTCTGCCGAGACGGGCAGCAGAGACATCCTCCTTCGCACCGTAGTCATCTCAAAGAGGCATTGGTGCTAGCCAAATAACCTTCTCCATACACACTGCCAAAGATCGAACCCCTGACTAGATGCTTAAGGGAACCCAGCTACGAACCAACTGAGTTAGGCTGCTTTGAAATAGATGGGAAGTCTATATACGTTTTTAAAATAGATGGAAGGTTTGTGTAATGTAGGTAAACCATATGGGTAGTCAATGTATTTTACTCTATTATTTATTATTATGATTTGGGAATATAATCACCAACTTTATATATGAAATCTTGTAATACCCACCTTAAAACCCATTTAACCAAAAATTGGTCGAAAGTAATCACATCATTAAATTAATCCAATCTTAATTATATTTATGCTCATTCAATTAATACCCATTGTAGTAATTTTCTTCAAATTAATCATCAACTTTATATTTACGCTCATTCAATTAATACCCATTAAAGAAATTTCCATTTTTGAAAATCCATTACAAATTATTTCTTAATATAGCCATTTTTATTATTATTATTATTCCAAAAAGTTTGACCTCTTCGATAACAACAACAAACTAAAATTATGCATTCTGATTCCAAGTTGTTCGAATTTATTGGAATCCCATTTAATTCACATTTTTTAATTATTGGGATTTTAAGACAAGGTAATAAAGTAAATTGAATTTGAAAATAAACATTAAATCTTGAATTAAGTTTGATTGAATTTGAAAATAGATATCAAATTATGAATTATAAATTATAATCACATATAGATATTTGGAGGCTATAAAGGCTACGTGTATTGACATACAGGAATGGTTAAAAATATCCAAGAACTTCATCTTTCATAATTGTAGGGATCTCTAATCATTTTCTACAGCTTTGAAATTTTAGAATCTCAATTTATTAGGTTACTAATGTAATAAATCTATACATTCTATAATACTCGTAGTAACACACTAAGACCGTTAGATATATTTAATATATTTATATTTATATTTTTTATAAAAATATAACTATAGAATAAATAATATAAATATATGATTGGTTAAAAAATTTAAAGATTATTAAAAAATATTATAATAAGTTACTATTTATAGAGTGCTACTCCCTCCGGTCCTAATTATAAGACATATTTAACCAATTTTGGGGAGATTAAGTAGATGAGTTAAATTAGTTAATTTTACTTATTTTCCTAAAATGCCCTTATATAAATTTAAAATGACATAAGTAAAAGTGAATCAACAACCCTAACACATATCTCTCCAACCTAGAATTTTCCTTTCCATATGCTTTCTAATTAAAACAATAGTCTTACTATATACACATATGTATGTGCGTGTACATACATATATCTACACACATATATATATGAACACACACAAATATATATAATATAGACACACAAGTATAAACATGCACTACGCACACACACACATATATATATTGACAGACACACACATATAGATATATATATATATATATATGTATGTACACACACACAGATATATATGTGTGTGTGTATTTATATTTGTGTCTGTGTATATATCTATATATATTTGTGTGTAAATACACACATATACCCATGCATACATACATAGACACATATATAAACACACACACGCACACATGTATGTGTGTGTCTATATATATATTGGCAAATTAATGACAGTTGATTGATAAATAAATTAAAATTTAACAATTTAAAAGTTTCAATGATTGGAGGAGTCTACACACGCACATATATATAATTACCAAAAACCAAATACACTTGAGAGAATAAAACTGGGGTATATTAGGAAAAAATTGACAAAACTTAGAATGTTGTCCTATAATTAGGACCAAAATTAACTCTCAAATATAATTAGGACCGGAGGGAGTATTATTTATAGGGTAAAGGTGCAAAAATACACATGTGCTTTATTCTCGGGAGCGCCTAACACCATATGCTTTTTTTGGGAGCAAAAATGCACATGTGGTTACATTTTAGGAGCAAAAGTCACACCACCATTAAAATCTAACTTAATGGTGTTAATTTTGAAGTAGGACCCACACTATTTTTATGAAAATACCAAAATGCCCCTAATTTAAAAAGAGAAAAAAAAATACTGGGGACGCAGACGGGTTCAGTTTACCTCTGTTTTTGGATGCTTATTTTCTCTGTTAATGCAACGAAGATGACAATGCTCCCAAGTGAAAAAAAAAAAAAAAAAAAAAAAAGATAACGAGATGATCCTTATTCATTCCATGAGAACAAAGAAAGAGAGGTTAGAGAATGGAGAGGCTCAGTTTATTAGATCATCACTATGTTCTTTACTATTCAGTCCTTATATCCTTCTGTCCTACATCAATTTGTTAACAAGATGGTAATAGAAGAAAACCACAAAGCAGTCTGATTAACTCTGTCATAGGAGAAATCAAGGACACTAAAATATGCAATATAGAAGTGCAATCAAGGTCGATTCTCTTAAAAAGCTAGAAAACCTTGATTCTCAGTTGTAAGAGCACTAAAACAAATTAGAAGAATGAATTTGCTTTGCTGGAATCATTATCCTATTATCTACTATTTATGGATTCTCAGAGTTTAAGCAACAAAAGTGTCAGAAAACAGAGTTATGATGTGGAAGATAGCAAATCTAGAATGCTCTTCCCTAAGAGTTTCACCTAGCCTTCATTGCCTCTCAAAATATTGGAGTTAAACCGAAGAAGATATTCTGATTATGCGTCCAAATATTCAAGGAATGTACTACGCATAAAACTCCTTGATGAATATGAAACCATAAGTCAAAAACTTTTCTAGCAGCAGTAATTGAAAAAAAAAAAAAAACTTTTCAGGCTTGAGTAGCGCCCATTAATCTTATCCTTTTGAGTCAATGTTCTTTAATCAACCCAACAGTGTCCTTTAAAATGCAAATAGAAACCTTTGGCAGTACAAGCAAGAAGTTACCCCCTCTGTTCTTATATTCAATATAAGGAACAAATAAATGACTACAATTTATCAAAATAGGAAAAAGTGTTTATCCTTATCAATTGTGTTGCGTTGCCGGTGATTCTTAATCAATGCTCCCAATTTAATGAAGAGATGTCAGTCCCTGAAGAACAGTCACAGTGCGATGGAGTCCATCTTTTTGCTGGGTGACTGGATATTTTAAAAAAGCATCCCCTCAATAATTGACATCTCACTCAATAAAAGAAAAATCTCATCCAGATCGAGCTTGGGGGCCTAGGGCAGATCGAGAGCTTTGATGGAGAGCTTAGGGTTTTTTTTTTTTTTAAAAAAAAAAAAAAAAATTAAGGGCATTTTGGTATTTTTCATAAAAATAGTGTGGGCCCCACTTTAAAATTAACACCGTTAAGTTAGATTTTAATGGTGGTGTGACTTTTGCTCCTAAAATGTAACCACATATGCATCTTTGCCATTATTTGAAGATGCTCATGCAAGCTAACACCGTTCAGGCATGCTTTTTATCCTTGCTCGGGCATGACTCTTCATCTTGCATTTCTTTATTTAGTACGATGGTACTTGAGCATGCCAAATTCCCTGCTCAAGAAAGACTTCAATTTGTGCTATGCCATTATTTGAAGATGCTCATGCAAGCTAACTATCGTGCTCGAGCAAGACTATTTAACTAGCATTTGCTTTTAGCCCGATGTTGCTCGAGCATTCCAAATGCTCTACTCGAGCAAGCTTTTTTTTCCTTCGTCTAAATCGAGGCACAATGCATATGAACTTGAGGCAGAAGCTCTTCTAATTTGCTCTGCTTCTTCTTGACTCGAGGCTATGAATTCGAGGCAATAATTCATTTCAACATGAATTGTTCTCTCGCCTTCGAATGCAAGCATATCATCAACACAAGAGTCAATTTCCGGGAGTGAAGTGTCCTTGATATAACTCTAAATTTGGCAAACCACTTATCCCCATATAGCTGTTTGAGTCTTATTTCCAATGCAAAAAGAATTAGCTTCAAACTCATTGTGGTTTGTCTGTTATCATCAGATGAGTGGAGGTCATTCTTGACCAACGTTTTTTGCAACATCCTGAACTGACCGTCAACTTCAAAACATCATGTCTCCTTCATGTGATCTTTGGTTTCTGTGATCATGATGTTTTTGAAAAGGTATTTGAGTCTAGTTTCAAATGGCACTGGTTTTAACTCATTTGGATTTTCGTTTGTGAGATACACTCAAAATACCGAAGCTTAGTCTGGTTTGTGATGTTGATTGTTGTTGCAACTTGAAAAAATCATAGCTCTCTCATCTGAACTCCTTTGGACTTGATTTTAAATCAAAATGACACATTGGGAGTCTAGTTTTATACAAAATTGATTTCACCGCAATTGGACTTCTGGTTTGAGAGATATCATCGAATTACTAGAGGTCGCCGAAACAGGTGAATAGAGTGCTGAAATACGACCTTGCACGAGCACCCGATTTTCTCTCGCTCGAGCAAGAATTTTTTATGCTCGAGCTGGAAATGTACCGTGCTCGAGCATGACTTCGAGGAATGCAATTGTAGCTTGTTTTAACTCCAAATTAAGCCATTTTAACTTCCATTTGATCATGGAGACTTCTAGAATCAATCTTGGAACTTGTATAATGATATTCTCATTCCATTCATCAAGTTCTTCCATCTTCTATCTCTCATCTTGATCATTCTTCGTCATTTAACATGGACTCATCATTCTCTGCCAGTTCTACCTTCTTCAATATTTCCTCTTCTTCTTGAACTTAACATTTTCTCCAATTTGTTATTTCTAAGATCTCTTATCTCCTTCTTGTTCTATAATTCAACTTGGACTAATCTACATTAATTATAGTAGTTAGTCAATGTAGGAGACAAATAAATTATACAAACTTTTTGCTCTTAAGAATGACATCTATATAAGGCATCATCAAAACTAATCATATCCAACAAGAATATCATAAATTTCTTCTCCTCTACATCATGAACACATGCATCCATAATCTTTATCTGCCATAAATAATAAATCAAATCATAAAATTAGAATATAGTTATTATGTATTTATGTATTTGTACTTAAATGGATAAATAACTCTATAACAAATACAAAATACATATAAATTAGTAAATAACCATCATATGTGAATTTATGCATCCAAAAAATGATAATAAAAATTAAAAGGGCTTGCAGAGCCGGCCCTTTTAAGCTCAAGGCCCTACAGGGCTGGTGTAATACCTTGAAATTCTTATTCATCATAAATCTTTTATTTTGATGAATAATTAATATAGAGTGAAGGTGGATATGTGTCTCAAATTTATTGTAACCTATTAAATTTTAGGCAAATATCCCTTGGAATTAAATTAACAAAATGCAAAATGTAAGAATAAGATTAGGGATCATATAATAAGATAAAAATAACACATAAAATAATGGTTATTTTATAACCAATAGAGACAAGAAAATATTATCAAAACACTTAAGTAAATTAAAATGGATTAGCAAATTCTAATTGACAAATTAGCTTGTGCTAATTAGGATTATTTACAAATACCTTCAACTTGATAAAGAGACAATGGAAATAAGTAAAGGTTAAAGTGCATAAATCTTGATTAATAAAAGCACTAATAGCCATAATTAACTAATAAACCAATTATAAATAATACATGTAATTAGAGGGCATGTAAACATTTGAATAAGATGATAATTAAGCTTAATAAATCAGCCCAAAAGTTAACAATTTCAGTGGCATTATTGGAGCAATGAGAGCCAAGTATCTTAAGAAAATATCCCAAGTTATTAAGCCTAAAACTTCATGTAATTAGATTAAATAATAAAAAGTGTAATTAAAAGGCATTTAAGCACTTCATTAGGATGCTAATCAAAGTTTAAATACTCAGCCCCTAAAGTCGACAAAAGTGGTGTAGCACATGGATAGGATTTTTATTGTTTCTCCTTCATGAAATAATCAAAACATTTAGTTAATAAAGAGCACATTAAATGGATGATTGAGGGGAGGGGAGGGACGTGGGCGGCATGTGCAAGGGAGGAGATAAAGTTTCAAAAAGTGCATTTTTAATCTAATGGATGAGGTGAAATTTGATCACATGTAATTATCATTTTTACTATTGAGTTTCCCATATAAATAGGAGGCACCCCCTTCACAATTCTTCACACCAAAACACTACAACATATTTGATTTAGAATGGAAGAGAGTGATGGGCAAAAATTCATAGGAAGCAAGGAGAAGGAGAAGGAACTTCAAGGGTGAGTTCTTTAGTTTTTGGTAGAATGTTAGTTTAATCTAGAATATTGTAAAATAAATTCCCATACTTGTTTTTAGGCCTCCTTTGCATTTAAAATTCTGAATGAGGTAAAAACATGTTGGAAAATAAGTTTTGGAATCAATGGGGCCAAATGGTAAAAGTTAGGAAAAATCCCACATTTCAGTTTTTTTAGAGTCGGCCACATTGTGGACGTCATTTTATGTGGAAATTGATCTTTAAAGATCATGAAATTTTCCAGATGTAAAGTAGACATCTGGTCTTTTTATTGATATAAAATTGTAACGTTTTGAGTTCTGTACAAGGAGAAACATATTTTTGAAGTTGACCATTTTTCTAGAAGTAAAACTGGAATAGTGGTGAAAGAAATGGAAACTAGGTATTTCGAGTTTGAGAAGTTATTTTTCCAAGAGAATAGACTTTTCAAGGGTCATTTTGGCTTTTGAAGCACATCCATTTGATTTTTTTGGAATTAATTATGATTTTTCAAAGTTACCCAAAAATCTGGGCTGAAATGCTGAAATTCTGTTTTAAAGGAAATGTGAGGGTATAGTTGGAATAACAAATCCACCAAGGGTAAAAAGGTCAATAGTGGCAAGATATCTCTTAGGATATTATTTATAAAGGAAATAATTTGGTGATAACATTATAGGATATCCGAGGAATCATAGATCGATCGAAATGAGAACGTACCACTACGCGAGACCAAGGTATGACACGTATCGTAACTCTAACTCTTGTGTGTCTTGTATGCTTATATGTGATAAGATGGTTCATATAGTCATGTACAATACTAAGTCTTGGGTCATGTACTGTGGCTAAGACTCGATCTTAGATCACTTGTATATATACATTTAGCTTTATGCGGGTTATAGTTATGATAATACTGTAGGGTTGTTTTCCTAGCGCTGAGGACACGTGGAGGCGTGGCACTGGTAAGTGAAAATGTTGTTAACATTACATGTGCTATGTGCTATGTATTGTTCTGTTGTTAACATTACATCTGCTTTGTGCTATGTATTATTGTGTTGTTAACATTACATCTGTTGTGTGCTATATATGGTTGATCTTTGAAATGTAATGAATATCTCTGTCATATAAACTTTTATTACTGGAGCATGAGGTTAATTGTTACATGAGATTCAATAAGTATTGAATCTCATAATTGACCCTAGCTTTCAGGATCCGAAGGATCGGGGAGTTGGTAGAAAGAGTAAGTAGCACGCGTAAGGACTCAGCCAGTGTTTTGATATTTGGGTTGTATTTATATTATTAGATATTTTGTGTCTATATATTTGGATAACTGTATTGATATTCCCTCGACTGGATACACCACAAAACAGTTTAAGTTATAGACACGTATCAGTTACTCATCCACTCAACCCAACTTTTACGCTCACTCACTCTACTATGATGATATTCTTATATACTGTTTATTAATGTACATAATGGGTAGTATTGAATTAGGGGTGTTATAGCTGGCCCCGTAGGATTTCATTTAGCTCCTCTAATTTTCAAACTCGACCCTTGAAGGACCGGGGCTTAAAAGGGCTGGCCCGATTTCCGCTCTACTAGTTTATGCGCATATTTATTCGGGAAATTATTTTTGTTCGTTCAAGAGAAAATTATATTACATAACTCTACCTTTTATCCCTTTTTTTTATCTCATTGGACCCATGTGCCTTTTTTAAATTCTCCTTTTTCTTCTTTTCTGGCTTTGTTCCTAATATTCTCTATGAATCCTCACAAGATTCTCTTCTTCATTTTTTCCCTCCATTATTTTCTTATTTTTATGGTTTTCCGCAAAATATAATAATGGAAAAATCTCATTTAAAGACAATTGAACTACCCAAATTACTTGAACTTAATAAATTATATATCGGGTTATGTGTTATGATCGGGATTTAAAATTGGGGTCAACTTACCTTCATATCCCGTAGTTATTACAACAACAAAAATTGAAAACAAAACCCTATTATTTGCTCTGTCATTGATTCCTTGAGAAGTACTATGTGACTAAGCACAGTTTTTTCTTCGATTTCTTTACAAACATTGACTATGTCATACCCCTTATATTTTTGACATTCATTAGAGTAAAATAGTGTAATACAGTAGGCAAAACATGTATAACATAGTATATTGATATATAAAGCTGTTCTTGGTTACAAACAAGAGTATCCCATAGGAAACTTAATATAGTAACCAAAAATAAATAAATTAAAGTAATAATTCTATAATCCAAAATGGTCATGACATAACTAAGCTACAAACTACAATCCTATCTAATATCCATATTGCAACCATCAATTATCTATCTGTGTTTATTGTTTTTCCTTTGGAGCTTTGTCCGCTGCCCTGACTGTAATATCCTGAATTTTGGGCCAAAAGGCTTGAGATAATCTTGTACTTAGCAGACGACTAAACCCAGTTCAGGAAGAGTGACAAATATTATGAAGGGAGTTTCCCTTGATCTTTGGTAGATCAAGGCTTCTAGTGAGGCATTCATTTTGTGATATGTCTTTTATTGAGCACATGGCATCCAATGGCTATGAAACTTTCCAAAATCAAAATACACATTATTATATTTAAATTAATATGTCATATGGGTTATGTGGACAAGTATACACTGAATTATGAATTTTTGAAGTTAGCTTTGGAATCTAGAACATAATTTTAGGCAGCGTGTACAAAATGTTGATTATGGAATAGTTGGTGTGTAATTGATTGTGGGAGTATTTCTATTTTCCTTAAAATAGACCTCTTAATGGTCATATAGCTTTGGAATCATTGTAGTTGGACATTTGTACAAAGAGATATGATTTTTCAAAGTTGGATTGTAACTAAGTTGTAACTAATGGCATAATTGTAATTAAGTAAAAGCTTAAGGGCAATTTCGACATTGACCCTTGAGAATCATATATTTCTTCCCAAATGCTCATTCATTTTGGTAGCCACCACCTCCACCACACACACACACAAGCCGAAACACAAGGAAGAAGGAGAAAAGCGAAAACTCGTGGAACCGAGGTAATTTCTCGTGCTATGGACTTGTAACCTCTAATTCTTCCCTCCTTCTACTTCTTAATCTCATAACACATCCTTTGAATGGGGGTTTAGTGTTCTGGACCAAAATCTATAGAGAGCTAAGGAGAAAGAAATTTTGTGAGAAACACCAAACAACAATCAAGGTGAGTGATTCTAAGCTTCTTTGTGGGTTACTGGAGTTTGTTGGTGGTTCCTCGCTTTTCAATGAAATTTGGTGGTTGAAACCCTTATGGAGAAAGTCTGTCCAATTTTTCCAAAAATGGTTAAAGTAAGATTAAATTCCTAAACACCAAACTAGAAGTGATTTGGGACCGAACTATGATAGTTTTGCAAGGAAACTTGGAAGAACAAATTTATTGTCTTTTATTCCAGATTCTTGGCCAGAATAGGGGAAGGAGGAGTGGGATTTTGCTCATTTTTATGCTTACAATTTGTTTCACACAAAATATTGTGTAGGGTGGAGGTTCGGTAGGAATTTTGAAAGCTAAGGGATTAAATTGTCCCGAAGTCCAAAAACTATCATAAAAGTTCATGTCAAGGCAGTGATGTTACAACGAATGTTTGAGGTAGTAAATGATGTCCAATTAAAATGAAAATTTTTAGAATTAAATTAGGCATAATAAGGTTTAATTTGATAGGTCATTTGTCAAATTTGAATATGTGTACAAGGAGATATGAGTTTTTGAAAATGACCTAAGATTCTGGAATGCAATCTGGATAGAAGTCATTGTTTAATTAAACTGGGAATGGTATGCGTGTGACTGGTTTTTGAAAGAATTTTTCCTTGACAATAAACTTAATAATGAGTCCATAGGCTTTAAAGCCACCCCATTTGGACACTTGTGCAATGAATTATGAATTCTCAAAATTCATTGAAAATTCTGGCGGCTTTTAGTTTCCGTGCGAATTTATGGACCAAAAGTTGTGAAGTCAAGACAACTCCATTAGACATTCATTTTCCATGGCTCTAATGATACGATTATGCATTTAGGGCCATGAGAAGTACGGAAAGAGGAAGAAGGAAAGATGCATCAAGCAACATTGTGTTGGGATCCGTACACGCAGCGGATTAAAAACTTTACGAAACCCGTGCATGGATCGCTCAATAGCGTTTAGATTAAGGCTAAGGGAATCCGAAAATTACCTACGCGCCGAAATTGTACGAGTCTCCTTCGAATTGAACTGGTGGGCTACCTTCTCGATCAACAGAAGTTGGCTCTTAGAATCGGCTTCCTCTACCAGTATCCACACGAATAATTCCCGAACCCGATTGCGCCAGCGTCCTAGCGTCTTTTAGTTTTGCGTCTCTCTCCATTTCACTCTAGGGTTTCTCGCGGCTTTCTGTAATACGCTCGGCAAAAAGTCCCGTAGTTCTTTTACAAACCTGATCAGCGTATTATATAAAATTAATCCTCATTAATTTTGAAATTCGAATTTTAAATCTGGATTAAAATATATTAATTAAATCTATCTAATAGATCTAATCTAATACATTAATTTAATCCAAATTAAAAGCCAGATCTAAAATTCGAATTTTGAATTTTGATTAAAAAATACATTAATTAAATCTATCGATATATCTAATGTAATATATTTATTTAATCGAATCAAAAGCCTTCGATTTAATTTATCTCTATAAATTAAATCCGAGAAATGATATCTATCTATTTAATTAAATCGAGATACTATATCTCAATTTAAGTTAAATAGATATATGATATCTTTATTCGAATGAGATACAATATCTCTATTTGTTTTAGATATTTAATTTATTAAATAAATTAAATACAAAACAAAATATTATATATATTAATATTATAATCTCTATTAATAATATTAATATATATTAATTTCGAATTTAATATATATATTCACCCCATATTAAATTAAGTATTCATTAAATCTCGATTAATCTAAGATTCATTGAATGCGGACACTTTTGCTCGTGTTGGGTTATTCTTGTGTGCGACTGCAAGGCCATATGAGATTGGCGGTGGGCCAATCTTTGTACCAGCCCACAAGTCGCAACCGGCCTCTAGCAAGACATTGCGACTACCCAATTCACATGGGGATTGATGACACAATACAACCTATCGCACAACAATGTCACGTCCCTTTTGTCACACGATAATTTGGTCAAGGATGAGACATGGATAATGTCAACTTCCTTTTCTTGACCATTACTTTCTCGATTCTCGAGTAGTCTAATAAGTGAAATGGAAACTCCTTTCCATCATAGTATGGCCATACATTTCTTAGACTCACTCATCGAGGGGCCCACTATTATCTCTCTACAAACGTGAGGGACAAATCCCATCTTGACCTTCACATTCCTCCGCATGAAAACCACTAATCCCAATCCAAGCATTTATCATCACCCGGTCAAAGGTGACTTTTGACTAGGTCAAAGGCCAGTGACTCATCATGTAGGGATCCATGATGATCTCAAGTCATAGGGCGTCGTGACGTGGTTATACATGAGATAAGCTTATGACTAGATCCATGCGGCTTTCTCATAGTGGGTGGTCCAAGACCTTGTACTCTTACAAGTGCCCATGACTTTGATTCGTATCTCCATACCTCATCAAAGTCATACTAGTCTTATCTCATCTTCGCTCCCGCATAGATGACCGACCAGGGACATTCAGGATAATCTATAAGATATATCCAGGGATGCAGTTATCACTATAAACATGCGAATGAAGTGATAACTTAATGGAGAACAATGAGTTGCCCCTAGGGCATAACTTCCAACACATTGATGGTTGGTAGAAAAGGAAATTGAGGAAGGACATTAGTCCCCAAGGTAGTGAACTTACCCTACTTGCGTGTATTGATATGTTTGCTTGTGTATTAATGTGTATGATCGCTCTGCTTGCTTGATTATGTGTAACATATTTGAATGATTGAAACTTTGTTTCCAATTTTATTATGGCCATGAGTATGTTATATGAAATATTGTGCATGCATGAATATCATTATATTAACATGAGCCTATGCAAGGCAAGCAAATCATACACTAGTATTTATCTTGCACACATTGTTCGATATTGTTTGCTTCTGAGATTCCCTTGAATCTCACCATTCCCAACCAACCATAGATAGGTAATCACCGAAAAGAGATGCAACACGAGATCTGAAAGGGAGGCTTGCTTGAAGACGAACTTGTATCAAGAATGATGAGGAATTGAAGGATGATAGTGTAATAGTTTCATTGTCTGTAATGTGTATGTAAACCTTGTACACACTTCTGTTATGTAATCAAAATTATTGAATCAGTATATTTATGCTATTTCTGTTCGCCTTTTATATTGCGCACTATTACTCTGATAATTATCAAAGTATTAGGGAGTATTACACTAACCATATCTTGAACCTTTAGGGATGTCTAGGATTCAAATGAATCTAATAATAACATATTAATTTCAAAGACAAAGCATTGGCAGTATATGATAGATAACCACAATCGAATCAGTCCAGAACAACATAATAACATTCAGAAATCATAATATAGATCACATGCCATAATATTGACATTCATAGATAACATAACCATAGTGCTAAGAATAATTGACTGGGAACCACCCAGGTCGTCTAAATGAAACTAAGTTCGCTCCCTATGGACTACTGGTCCAATAGGCCCTACACCTAGCCATAGGGAAGGTACTCCATGGTCAGCCCTTCCGCTCAATCGAGCCACAAGTGGTGTTGACCCCATATGGGACGGGACTTCCACAGACATGGTTTCAACAAATATATAGAGTCATACAAAGTATGTGAAATTAGAGTTACTACCTGATTGCTTAATAAATTTCCAATCAGACTTTGAATCATTGGATTGTATTGGGCAAACATAGAATCCTAAATTAATACAATTGCGAACAACATATTACTATTTATTCCAAAACAATAGGGTTTAACATTAGACTACTACTAACATAAGGATAAAATGCCTAAATTAATTCTCAAGAACTCACATTAGCCCTTGAAGATCCATTTACTCACTTTGGGCTTTAAATTTATATTTTCACCCTTTAGGTCGAATTTTTCCAGATTTTGTACACAAACTTTGAAAAATCATAAATAATTGCACAAATATCCCAATGGGGTTGTTCCAAAAGCTATGTAATCAATGTTGAATCTATTTTCAAGGAAAAATACATCCAGCAGTCATGCATATGCCCACAAATTCAAAGTCAACAATAATCACACACTTCCCATAATTTTGTTTCTAGATTCATGGTTAGTTTCAAAATTTCATATCTCCCTAAATACAGATCCAATTAGGCATATGACCTATCAAATTAGATATCGTTATTTCTTATTTAATTATGGAAAATTTCATAGAAATTGGACAACATTTACCAAGTAAACAACTCGACACAATCCAATTGTCTTGTTGGAACTAACTCAGGGCAGATTTGGAGTTTTTTGCAATTTACTTCCAATGCTTCCAAAATCAACACCTAACCTTTATCCTGCAAAATTTTCCATTTTAAACCCATTGCAACAATCAAAATGAGTAAAATCACACTCCTCCTAGGTTCCCAATTTCGGCCAAAATCCATGATTAAGGAACAACAAATTCGATTTCCAATGTTGTTTAAACCAATAATCATATTTTTTCCCATTTTAAATAAATAGACAAAACCTCCCCTTATATTTATGGTTTCCAAAATTTCAAGAAGACAAGGAAAAACCACCACAAACAAACAAAAAGTACCAAAACACAACGAGAAGCTATGAATGCCTCTTACCTTGAGTTGATCTTATGTTTCAAAAAAAAAAAAAAAAAAAAAAAAAAAAATCTTCTTCTTGGCACCCAAAGTTTCAACCAACACCTCAAGAAGGTTTAGAAGAGGAAGCTTAGAGGAGGTAGAGAAGATTACACAATGCTTACCTCTTGATTTCCTTGAGTTCTTCTTCTTCCTTTCTCTCTTCAAACTTTTGGCCTCCTCTCTCTCTTGTGTATATTTCCAACTTGAATGGAGAAAGAGGAAGGTTTTAATGAATAAATGAAGGGTCCATTTCAGGCAAGAGGAGAAGAAAACAAATGGAGCTCCAACTAGACACATAATTATACTCATGCCATTCCATTACATTTGAAACATTTAGTTTAGCCCAATTGGATTTCCTTTCCTTCTCTCCCTTTGAGCTTGGCCGAAATTTGAGGTCCAATTTGAAGATGTAATGAGCTCCTATTTTGTCCAATTTCCACATGTCCATATAATATTTAATTTTTCCATCACACTAGCTTATTATGACACGTGGCACATAACCAAGCAAAAAGGAGATATTTAACTATTCTTTGACCTTTGCACAATAAAATTTCATTTGATCTCATTTTTATTCCCTTTGGCCGAAAATAATAGCCCAATTAAATTAATTGGATGTCAGTAACAAGTGTCTCACTTTGTGCCAACATGTTGTTAGCTCTTGTATTTTGATGATCACAATTTCTGAGTTATTGAATTAAGTAATCCATGCTTTAAAATGAGCAATACTCGAGCAAAGATCATTACATGCCCGAGCACAGACCAACTGATATATTGCTAAAAGTGTTTCAGGGTAGGTTGCTCGAGCAGAGCTTTTTGAATGCTCAAGCAACATCGGGTGTTAGGCAAAATCAAGCACTTTAGGGAAGGCTTCCTCGAGCAGAGCATATAGTCATGCTCGAGCAACATCGAGCTCGAGCAAAATCCTCTAAATTGGAACACCATGCTCGAGTGCGATACATAAGAATGCCCGAGCATCATCGAGTAATGGCACTGTGAAGACTTTGGAGTATTGCTCGAGCCGGAGTCTCAGTATGCTTGAGCAACATCGGCCTGAACAGAGGAATAGCAAGGTAAGTTGTCATATTCGAGCAAGGTAAGAAATCATGCTCGAGCACCATGCTCGAGCATGCATGAAGGGGTTGCTCGAGCAAAGTCAAGCAACCTGTCTTCTTGTCTCTATATGGCCCTTGCCCGAACAAAGCTTTGGTAGTTTGCTCGAGCATTGGCGATGGGCTTGCTCGAGCATTGGCGATGGGCTTGCTCGAGCAACATCGATAAAGATTCTTTTTCAAAAGCCTTCAAATAAGCTTGGTCGAGCATACATCTTTGTCTTGCCCGAGCATTGACAAAAATTGTCAATCTTCAGAATAGCTTGCCCGAGCATGAGGAATGTCTTGCTCAAGCATCGGTCAATCATAACCTTTTTCAGATACATCTTTTTACCGTTGCCCGAGCACACATATGATCTTGCTCGAGCAAAGTCATCTCTGTTTTCAAATCACTGTCTTTGGAAAAACATGAATCATCAAATGTAATTTCATCTCTTCAGATTATTACTCATTACTATTACCAAATGCTTTTAACCAATTTGTTTATGAGTTTCAGATTATTTAACCATAGATTAACAATAGATTTGGATAAAGCAAATCGTGTGTCAGAGAAGCATTAAATGCAGTTGCCAAAACCGGTGATACTCTTGGAAACCAATACTCTGATCTAAGTAAAGCTTCCACTGATATTTCGACTGCGCATTAAATGCTATTTTACAACGGGTAAAACAAAAGGAATGAAGAGAATGTCGTGACTGCAAATCCACAGTGATTATTCAAACGACGAAAATCTTAAACAGAAGCCTCATATGTCTAACGGATACATTCAAGACTCTCAACGGCTATTCTTCAAGCTTCATCAACGGTCTTTAATTACAATTACTATAAATAGCCGAAGCATTGAATTTGCCACCTACCGAAACGTTGTGCATTTAATTCAAACTTATTGCATTTTGTTGTTTCAACTGTTTCATTAATATCTTCGGATATTCATTGCTCTTGATGATCATTTATTATCAACTCATGAGGAGTTATTTTAACACTTATGTCATTTCGGTTGTAGAGCTTAAGGTTGTGGAACCTTAAGAGTGGGTGTACAATTAGAGCTTGTAAGGGGGAGTGAGTCCTAGTGAGAGGATCATTCGAGTACAATGTAATTGGCTTTTGAAAGATAGTAAAATCCCAGGTGTTCTGGGGACTGGACGTAGGTTAGAGCCTTTGGACTGAACCAATATAAATTGCCTCGTGTCTGTTTCATTTCTCTGTTTATGTTTTTACCTGCTCCCGTGTGAGTCTTGCAAAAAGAAATAGAGATCACCTATTCACCCCCTCTAGGTGATATTCCATCTTCATTTGATATCATAGTGTAGGTTTATCAATTGGGCTTAACATCCCAAGAAAGATCATGGAAGGAATATTTCCTTATGGTGCTTCAATTAATAGACCCCCAGGATTCAATGGTGAACACTACTCCTTTTGGAAAGCAAAATTCAGAGTGTTCATGATGGCTACCGAATATGGTCTCGCGAGTGATAGAAACTAGAGATTATGTTCCTATAAAGATTGAAGGAGGAATTATTGTTCCAAAGACAAAAGCTGAGTTCAATGAGAATGATAAAAAGAACATCACTCTCAACAGTAAAGCTATCCTGATGCTGCAAAGTGCTCTTAGTCAAAAGGAGTACTTTCGGATATGCAATATGTCAATCGCGAAGGAAATGTGGAAGGCTTTGGAGATAGCATATGAAGGAACTTTCGGCATCAAGGAGAACTGTTTCAATACTTTGACCACCGAGTATGACTTGCTTCGGATGAAGTCAGGAGAAACTATTGCCAAATTTCAACTTCGATACATTCATCTGACAAATCAGTTGGCGGCTTTGGGCAAGATCTATGATCAAGGTCGTCAGGTCAGGAAGATTCTCAATGTTCTGACAAAAGACTGGGAAGCTAAAGTCACAGCAATAGAAGAGGCTCGTGGAGAATCAATGGCCTCGATTCTTTGCTTTATTGAAGCCTTTGTCGAATATGAAAGAAAACTGAAGTTCAAAAAGGACTTGGACGATGTCAACAGTAGTCGGAACAAAGGCATCGCTCTTAATGCTGTAAAGGAAAAAGAAGATAAAGACGAGGATGATGACGAGATGGCCATGTTTGTGCGAAGATTCAAGAAGTTCTATAGAAAAGACCAAGGGTTCAGAAATAGATTTCAAAAGGAAGCTCAAGCAATGACGTGAATTCGAGATAAAGATCAACTCATACATTACGAATGTGAAAAGCCGGGTCATTACAAATCGAATGTCCCCAATTAAAAGACAATGATAAGGAAAAGAAGAAAAAGTCCTATCAATTCAAAAGGAAGGCCTATGTGTCAACCATATGGGGAGATGGTTCCTCAGATGAAGAAAGCGAAGAAGAAAAAGAAACTGCCAACATTTGTTTGGTAGTAGAAGAAGAGCAATCTAAGAAAGATACTGAGGTATGTGACTTGCAACCTACTTATGATGAGTTATTTGATGAATATAATGAGATACAATCTGAATTTGAAAAAGTTATTGAGGAATGTATAGCTTTGAAAAAGGAAAACATAACTCTTAAACAACAAGTTGAAAACCTCTCTTGTGAAAATCTTATTTGTGACGAATGTCCAGATCTAGAGAAAAGAAATCTGTATCTTACAAAAACACTTGAGAAATTCACTGAAGGTAGTGAAATGCTCAATGTTATTTTAAAAGCCCAAAGGTTTACGAATGATCGTTCAGGCATAAGATACAATCCTATTCTTGACAAATAGAAAGGCAAGAAGAAAACAGGTGGAAAATCCTATTTGAATTACTTTTGCAACACAGTTCACTCTTCAAACCCAGTTTGCCCACTATAATTATTGTAACCGAAAGGGGCACAGTACTTCATCTTGTTTCCACAAAAAGGATAGAAGAGATAAAACTGTTGGCACCTATCAATGGGTACCTAAGGGAACCTATGTCCCTAAGGCCCGAACTAACCACAAAGGACCCAAGAAAAGATGGGTACCTAAAGGTTAAACCTTTTCTACTGTTTATCTGAGAGCATCAAGAATCAACAAGTGGTACATTGACAGTGGGTGCTCAGACACATGACGGGAGATCAAGACAAGTTTATTGCAATGAGATCAAAAGATGGTGGTAAAGTCACCTTTGGAGGAAACCAATCCGGAAAAATCACTGGGATTTGAGAGATTGGTACTAAGGAAGGACCTCAAATCAAAGACGTGTATCTTGTGGAAGGTCTCTGTCACGATCTCTTGAGTGTAAGCCAAAGTGCCGACAAGAACAATTGGATCATCTTTGACTCAAAAAAATGTCTCATTGTCAACAAAAATGATCTCCCAATCAATAAAGGTAAACGAAGGTATTATTCAAAGCTCCTCGTGAAGGAAATTGTTACACCTTGGACTTGCCAAAAGTTAATTCTAAAAATTGTTTTGTTAGCAACTTAGATGAGAGTTGGTGTGGCATAAGCGCTTAGCTCATGTCAATATGTTTCAAATGGATAAGTTGTTAGGAAAAGATTTAGTGATTGGTCTACCCAAACTTCGTTTCAAAAATGACATGATTTGTGATTCATGTCAAAGGGGTAAACAAACCAAATCTTCTTTTAAAAACAAGCTTGAAATCTCAACAACCGACCTCTTCAATTACTCCACATGGACTTAGTTGGACCTGCAAGGGTAAAAAGTCTTGGTGGCAACTTGTATACTCTAGTCATTGTCGATGATTTTTCTCGTTTCACCTGGACTATTTTCTTATCTTCTAAGGATGAAACATTTGATCTGTTTGTTGTGTTTGCCAAAAAAGGTGCAAAATGAGAAAGGTATTTGCATTTTGGCTATACGAAACAGATCATGGAGGCGAATTCGAGAATCAAGCTTTTGGAGAATTTTGTGATGTTCATGGAATCGATCAAAACTTCTCGGCTCCAAGGACACCATAACAAAATGGTGTGGTGGAAAGGAAAAATTGTGTGCTTACTGAAATGGCTCGTGCGATGCTAAACAAAAATCAGACTTCACAAGTCTTTTGGGCAGATACAATGAGCACGACCAGTTATATCTCCAACCGAGCCTATTTCTAGAAGAAGCTCAACAAGACTCCCTATGAACTTTACAAAGGAAGGAAACCGAACTTGGCTCACCTTCACATCTTTGGCTGTAAATGCTTCGTTCATAACAATGGTAAGGACAATTTGGGAAAATTTGATCCCAAATCCGATGAAGGTAAATTTCTTGGCTATTCTAATAGAAGTACAAGCATATAGAGTTTTCAATAAGCGTACTCGCGTAGTTAAAGAATCAATACATGTTGTATTTTGTGAGTCTAAAATTGATGATCCTCTGGATGATGATGAGGAAAATGTTTTCAGAAATCAATTCTTTTCGAAAACTACTCATGCTTCTATTGAAAATCCAGAAGATGTTTTCAAAGCTGATCCTCTAAACAATTTAGAAAACCTTGATCAATCTCAACCTAAAGCTTGGAAGTTCATTAGGAATCACCCTTTGGAGGATACAACCACAGTGGTTTGCTTTTTATTGAACCACGATACGGGTGAGCCTCCGAGAAACTCACATTATCCACTAGTGCTTTTTCTGTTAGTTTTGTATCCAGGGTGATCCGAATTTGAATATGCGACTAAGAATTCTTGTTGACCTTTTGGAAACCAGAGACTCAATTCCTTTGTATCCAAAAGATATTGAAAGATTCTCTTAACATGCTCAGTATGTGATTCTTTACAATGTTCCATCCCAAACTTCTTGAGCAAATCATGGAGATACTTCGTTTGTGAGATGAATATCCCATTCTTCCATTGTTTGATTTGCAAGCCGAGGAAGTAGTTTAACTCGCCCATCATAGACATCTCGAATTCACCCTGCATTTTCTTGGAAAATTCATCACAAAGAAAATCATTAGTGGCACCAAATATTTTGTCATCTACATATATTTGCACGATTAAAATCTCATTTAGTTTATTACTCTTAATGAAGAGTGTCGTGTCTGCTTTTCCTCTAACAAAGCCTTGATCTAACAAGAACTTGCTTAACTACTCATACCAAGCTCTAGGAGCTTGTTTAAGTCCACATAAAGCTTTCTTGAAACAGTAAACATGATCTGGATGATGATCATTTTCAAAGCCAGGAGGTTGTTCAACATACACTTCCTCCGTATAAAACCATTTAGAAAAGCACTCTTAACATCCATTTGATAGAGTTTAAATCCCTTGATACACCCAAAGGCTAAGAGTACTCGTATAGCTTCCTATCTAGCCACTAGAGCATACATTTCCTCATAATCAATAACTTCTTCCTGATTATAGCCTTTGGCAACCAATCTAGCCTTGTTACAGACTATGATTGCGGATTCGTAACGTTTGTTTTTTAATACCCATTTTGTGCCAATGACCGTATGGTCTTTAGGCCTAGGGACCAAGTCCCAAACTTGATTTCTATCAAATTGATGTAATTCCTCTTGCATTGCTATCACCCAATCATTGTTTGAGAGGGCTTCATCAATATTAGAGGGTTCAATCTCAGATATGGAGGTAGAAAGTGTAACCTCATTCAAGGTACTTGTTTTTGGTTCTTACACCTTGATTTATATCTCCTATTACTTGGTCCAAAGGATGATTCCTAATGAACTTCCAAGCTTTAGGTTGAGATTGATCAGGATTTTCACAAGAATTTTGAGAGTTGTTTTCAAAAACATTTTCTGGATTTTCAAGAGAGGCAAGAGTTGTTTTTGACAAGAATTAGTTTTTGTAATCAGCTTCCTCATCATCATCCAGAGATTCATCAAATTTAGATTCGCAGAACACAACATGTATTGACTCTTCAACTACACGAGTACGCTTATTGAAAACTCTATATGCTTTACTCCTATTAGAATAACCAAGAGATATACCTTCGTCTGACTTGGGATCAAACTTACCCAAATTATCCTTACCATTATTGTGGATGAAACATTTGCAGCCAAAGATATGCAAGTGAGCCAAATTCGGTTTCCTTCCTTTGTAAAGCTCATAAGGAGTCTTGTTTAGTTTCTTTCGTAGATAGGCTCGGTTTGAGATACAGCTGGCCGTGCTCATCGCATCTGCCCAGAAGACTTGTGATGTCTTATTCTCATTTAGCATTGCATGGGCCATTTCGGTGAGTAATTGGTTCTTCCTTTCAACCACACCATTCTGTTGCGGTTTTCTTGGAGCCGAGAAATTGTGATCAATGATGTGAGCATCACAAAACTCGCTGAATGCTTGATTCTCAAACTCTCCTCCGCGATCAATTCGAATAGTTGAAATGCAAACACCTTTCTCATTTTACACCTTCTTGGCAAATACAGTAAACAGATCAAATGTTTTATCTTTAGAGGATAAAAAAATAGTCCATGTAAATCAAGAGAAGTAATCGACAATGACCAAAGTGTATAAATTGCCACCAAGGCTCTTTACTCTTGCAGGTCCAACTAAGTCCATATGAAGTAATTGAAGGGGTCAATTTGTCGAGATTTCAAGCTTGTTTTTGAAAGATGATTTAGTTTGTTTACCCCTTTGACATGAATCACAAATCATGTCTTTTTTCAAACGAAGTTTAGGTAAGCCAGGCACTAAATCTTTTCTTAACAACTTATCCAGTTGAAACATGTTGACATGAGCTAATCGCTTATGCCATAGCCAACTCTTGTCTAAGTTTCTAATAAAACATTTTTCAGAATTAACTTTAGGTAAATCCAATGTATAACAATTTCCTTCATGAGGAGCTTTCAATAATACCTTAAGTCAACCTTTATCAATTGAGAGATCATCTTTGTTGATGATGAGACATTCTTCTGAATCGAAGATGATCCAGTTGTTCTTGTCGACACTTTAGCTTACGCTCAAGAGGTTGTGACAGAGACCTTCCACAAGATAGACATCTTTCATCTGAGGTCCATCCTCTGCACCTATCTCCCCAATGCCAGTGATTTTTCCGGATTGATTACCTCCAAAGGTGACTTTGCCACCATCTTTTGATCTCATTACAATAAATTTGTCTGCATCCCCCGTCATGTGTCTAGAGCATCCCGTCAATATACCACTTGTTGATTCTTGATGCTCTCAAACACACCTGCAAATCAAAAGATATTAAGTTTTAGGTACCCATCTTTTCTTGGATCCTTTTGGGTTAGTTTGGGCCATAGGAACATAGGTTTCCTTAGGTACCCACTGATAGTTGCCAACAGGTTTATCTCTTCTATCTTTCTTATGGAAATAAGATGAGGTACTATGTCCCTTTTGGTTGCAATAATTACAGTGAGCAAATGGATTTGAAGTATGAATGGTTTTTCGAAAATAATTCAAATAGGATTTTCCACCAGTTTTCTTCTTGCCTTTCTTTTTGTCAAAAATAGGATTATATCCTATGCCACGATCAATCATTTATAAACTTTTGAGCTTTCAAAATTACATTGAGCATTTCACTACCTTTAGTGAATTTCTCAAGTGTTTTTATGAGATACATTCCTTTCTCTAAATCCAGGCATTCTTCACAGACAAGGTTTTCACAAGAAAGATTTTCAACTTGTTCTTCAAGAGTTATGTTCTTCCTTTTCAAGGCTATATATTTCTCAACAACTTTTTCAAATTCAAATTGTAACGCATTTTATTCATCAAATAATTTATCATATGTAGGTTGTGAGTCATATACCTTATCGTCATTTTCTGGTTGCTCTTCTTCTGCAACGAGACAAATATTAGCCACTTCCTCTTCTTCAATTTTTTCATTGTCTGACGAACTATCTCCCCATATTGCAGACACATAGGCCTTTTTCTTGAAGTGATTAAACTTCTTCTTCTCCTCCTTTTCTTTTTCTTTGCCTTTCAACTTCGGGCATTCGGACTTAATGTGGCTTGGCTTCTCGCACTCATAACAGATTATTTGATCTTTATCCTTGAAATCGTGTCTGTTACTAGAGCTTCCCTTCTGGAATCAATTTTTGAAGCCTTGATCCTTCTTATAAAACTTCTTGAATCTTCGCACGATCATTCCCATTTCCTCGTCGTCATCGTCATCATCTTCATCTTTAGCTTATTTTTCTTTCACAACATTGAGAGTTACACCTTTACTTTCGTTGGTGTTGATTTCTTCCAAGCCTTTCTTGAATTTGAGCTTGCTTTCATATTCAGATAGGCTTCCGAATAAAGCAGCTACAGATTGCATTGATTCTCCACAGGCTTCTTCAATCGTTGTGACTTTTGCTTCCCAATCTTTTGTTAAGACATTGAGAATTTTCCTGGCTTGAGGGGATTGCTCGTATGTCTTACTCAAGGCTGCTAATTGATTGATCAAATGGGTGTAGCGAAGTTGGAAATCACCGATGGATTCTCCGGTCTTCATCCTAAGAAGATCATACTCGGTTGTTAGAGTATTGATACGAATCTCTTTGATGCCGGAAGTTCCCTCGTAAGCTATTTCCAATGCCTTCCACATATCCTTAGCAGTTAATAGATTGCAGATACAAAAATACTCTTGTTGGCTAAGAGCATTTTGAAGCAATAAGATAGCCTTGCTATTTAGAGTGATAAGTCTTCTGTCATTTTCATCATTTTCATCTTCTAGCTTAGCCACACAAACTCCATCCTCTCGTGGAGGAAGGTTCATAGTTTCCTCGCTCGAACACTCTCCATAAACCGATTCGGTGGCCATAACGAACACTTTAAATTTGGCCTTCCAGAAGGCGTAGTGTTCTCCGTTGAAACCTGGTGGTCAATTGATAGAGGCACCGTCAGGCAATATTCCTTCCATGATCTATCTCAGGCCCAATAGAGAAACCTGACTCTGATACCAAATGAAGGTGGAATATCACCTAGAGCGGAGGTGAATAGGTGATTTGGAAAAAAAATCGCTATACACACACGAACACAATTAAATAGAGACAGGTAAGTAAATTTGACACAGCAATTTATACTGGTTCGGTCTAACACGTCGACCTACATCCAGTCCCCAAATTCTTTGGGTATTTCACTAATCACAAATGGTTACAATTACACACTCTGTACTCGAGATGATCCTAACTCACTAGGACTCATTCCCCCTTAGAAGTTGTGATCGTACACCCACACTTAAGGTTCCTCAACCTTAAGATTTAAACCGAAAATGGAATAAGTGTTTAAACACTCCTAACAAGTAGATAATAAATGAACACTAAAAAATAATGAATATCCGAAGATATTATCTGGAGTTAATGAAATAGTTGATCCCAATAATGTAGAATTGAATGCGTAGAGTTTCGGTAGTTGGCGAAATTGAATGTGATGAGCTTTTATAGCGTTCGCCATTAATACCGTTGTGAAGCTTTGCAAACTACCCATTGAGACTCTTCGTATTTCCGTTAGGCACAGGGGCACTCCGTTTGTGAATAGTCGACCGTTGCTTTAATATATGCTTTTGCCATCGACGTACTTGTGTAGAGAGTGATTCAAAGTAATAGCTAGAATAGGTATGCCTCGAAGGAATGTCTTTGATTGCAACAAAAATCTTATTCCGATTATAGCTCTGCTTTTCTGAATGAGCATTTAATGCGTTTGCCACATTGGATTGCTTTTCAACTAATCTCAATTCAAACAAGTTAAATCAACTGAAACTCAATCAAAGTAGTGATTAAGTATGATATAAACGAGTTTAGGTATGATTAATACAGAATATATAATGACCCAAGTGATTTTAAAATCAATCAGCGAAACTGAATAATGACAGAGATGATAAAAACACATTCTCGAGAATCACTTGAATCATTCTCGAGAATTCCTTAACAGGAAGACTTTGAAAGAATATCTCTGTGATAATACTCGAGAGCAATTGTATACATACTTGAGAATGTTATGTTCAGAGAACTACTTAAACGAATTGAAATAACCATACTCGAGAATCATGTTATTATTCGAGAATCAGCAAAGTGCAACTATTTGAGGATAATAAGATCAACGAAATTTTACCACGATTCTCGAGAATTGACTCACCCATTCTCGAGAATTACCTACCTATTCTCAAGAATCACTTACCTATTCTCGAGAATTACTCTAATGTGAGATGGATTTTGAAGATGAATAATTACACGCATACTTGAGAATTGAAGCCCCATTCTTGAGAATCATAAGGTCCATTCTCGAGAATCTCAAATCAATTCTCGAGAATTATAAGCATACTTGAGAGTCATGAAGCATTCTCAAGAGTCATCAATACATGCTTGAGATTTGAAGTCCTATTCTCGAGAATCACAAGTTCATTCTCGAGAATCATAGCATGTGAAAATTTGTTTGTATTTGATGTGCCATACTTGAGAATTGTAACCGAAACATATAATTGGAAGAATTAGTTCATACATTCTCGAGAACTGTTTCATAATGCTCAAGTACCATTAATTCAAAACCTTAAAATCTTTCAAGTCTTGTTATCATCAAGACATTGGGAACTAACAAAACTAACATTCTACCAAAAACTAGAGAACTCACCCTTGAAGAACCTTGCTCCTTCTCCCTAGCTTCTCACTTTCACTCTCACTACTCTATCTTTAGCTACTTGGAGCTGATCTTGGAGTGAAGAATTGTGAAGGGTGAGGCCTCTATTTATAGGCAAAGCTCCAAGGTCAATTTGGCAATTCCAAAACTCCATCTTTCCTCTCATCCATTGATCTCATTTCCACTTTATGAAATCAAATCTCAACCATTGGTCTTAGTTGCAATTGTTGACTTTTGGGGCAGCCTTGATTAAGCTTAATTACCCCCTTAATCAAGTTGCTTATATGCCTCTTAATTGCATTTGTTATTGTATAATTGGTTTGTTAGTTAATTGTGGTTATTAGTTCCCTACTTAACTAGCTTAACCCTCTTTTCCATTGGCCCTTCATTTTTTATTTAAATATGCCCTCTTTTTTATGTATTTAATTATCTCTAATTAAATTGAAGGATTATATAAATGATCTTAATTAATTAAAGTCTTATTGCCCATTAGTCTTTGCAAATTTCCTTTAATTTAATTAAGTGTTTTCATATTACTTTCTTGTCTCTCTTGGTTATAAATTAACCATTATTTTATGTGTTAATTATGACACATTTTATACATCTAAGTATAGTATCTTATTTAGCCTTTTGTTAACTCAATTCAAAGTGAAATTTGCCTAAAATTATAATTAATACATTTGAGACACATACTCACTTTCATTTTTGCTCATTATTCATCAAAATATAATACTTATGTTAAATAGGAATTTTAAGGTATTACAATAGGATCTATAGACGCATGTATCCTCTTAATGGAGAGATAATCTTATTGAAGGTATTATCATTTGTACTGTTGTACAGGATCTATAATTCGTCACAGTACACTGTTAGGTCTCCAAGAAGGAACATAGTCACAAGAATGTCCCATGTCCATTAAAACTTATCGTGTCATGCTGCTAACTTGTGAACATTGCATATTTATATTTTGTTGTATTGTATACAGATGTGTGCGCTGAAAGCGATAAAGGGGATTGTGGTAAAGTGCGTTGGATGTCCATGAGCTTACGACGATAGACGTGGATGTACCTGTCCTGCCACGCCTTTGGAAATGCAGGCCAACGACCAATTTCCTGCAACTAATAATAATAATGGCTAGAAACATATATGATATACTCATTATGAGTTCTAGAAAAACAAAAATATTCATTACGAGAAAATCAATTATATATGTCTCTATGAGAATATTATGCAGTAACATTTCAATAAATAATAAATATTTCCCCGATATCATACGTAAGATAACACTGTTAATTTACGTGTGCTTTTGAAATACAAACCATCCCATGTCGTGTATCACTCGGAAATATGTATAATTGATTCAATATATAAATGTAATTATATAGTAGATATTAATATCAATTTATTGATATTGATGTTGAGAGACTCAATTTTTACTTGATGGAAATAAAGATAAATTATTGAGGAGCCTCTATAAGAATTGAAGCTTGATATGATAACCTGTATTATTTAGATTTGATTTAAATGACAAATATATAACTTGATTTTTTTTTTCAATTTCTAAAATATGAACAGAATCAACTAATTAAAGACTTGTTAAAATTGATGCACAGCATGAGAATACTGTTTACAGGCTTATCACCGACTATACCAAACATTTATTTTGATTATTAATTAATTACATTTTCAGAATTGATTGAAGGTTAAAGTATTTGGGAAATCAGAGAAACGTGGTGAAGATAACACGTACGATTAATATGGTATAGGCACCCTTCGTCCTTGAGCTCAATTGGCAAAGGGGTCGGACACTCTCACTAAAAAGGAGGAGGTTTGATCCTGGAGTTGATCAAGGCACTGGGGAAGGCTTCCTAACTTCTAGGTGCCTAGGTTAACGTCTGAGGTTAATAGAAGGCTCATTCGCCAACATCGGTATCACCTAGGAGGAAGGAAGAACCCTGCCCTTGGATCATTGGTGAATCCAACCCTTTTCCTAAAATTTGTTTATCAAAACAGGAAAAAAAAAAAAAATAATAAGGTAGAGGCCCCTTTGCACCAGATAATTTTTGGTCCCAGCATCACTTTTTAGAAAAAGATTATGAGCACACCTTGTGCCATTTTGGACCCAAGGTTTGATTATAACGCGAATGTCACTTTCAAAAAAAAAAAAAAAAAAAGACAACAGATTTTTGTACCTTTACCCATTTTGAAATGCACTACCATTGTAAAAATAAGTTAAGTTGCTCTAAAAGTATAATTATGGACAAATACACAAAAATTAGAGAAAAATTCCAAAAAATGTAGGAAAGAGAGTTTCAAGGCATATTTGAGGTTTGGGGATATTATTTGAAGTTTATATGCCTCAAAAAGGAATTTTGGGCAAAAGTATATTTTCAGTCGAAATTTCTATGAAAAAAAAAAAAGAAGAAAATAAATGTTAAAATTATTCAGTGGCCTAGGAAGATTGAGGAAACATCATGGAATGTTATTTTAGGGATTTAGAAAAATTATGAAGAGGATTAATTACCCCCAAAGTGGCCTAAATAATTCTAAAACTAGTTTGTATCGACCAAGGCCTATTTTACCGAGAAATTAAAAAAGAAAAAAATTAGTTAGAGGTTTTCTTTCGGCCTAAACATTTTAGGGAATTTATTTTACGTTGAAAAAAATCTAATTAAGGAAAAAAAAATCCTTATTTTGCAAGACATGAATGGAAACACTGCATTTTGCTTCGCTGCAGTAACTGGGTATTTGCAGTTACGAAATGGAATTTACTTCTTCTTCTTCTTTTTTTTTTCTTTTTTTTGGCTCAGAAAATGGAATTTACTTCACTGAAAGGATAGGGATGCAAACTCAAGAGTCCAATTTATCACATGTACACACTTGATTGACACGTGCACGTGTATGTACATATAAAATATTGGAAGGGTATTAAGTGTTAACCAAGCTAACATATATACTTTCACTGAAAAAAAAAAAAAAAAAAAAAAAAAAAAAAAAAAACACTGAATTTTTGACGAAATTTGCCACGGATTTGTGACGGAAACAAATTTCTGATGCAATCCATTTCATCGCTAATAGCAGCGTGCCAAATCAATTTCCTACAAAATTCTGATTCCGTCACAAATTTGCGATAGAATTCAATTCCGTCCCAATTGTTTTTAAATTTTAAAATACCATGTGGCATTCTGATGAGAAGCCACATGTCAAGTCCGTATGAGGCCACATCACCACCGACTCCTCTTCAACTCCAATGAGTGGCAGCTCTGGTGGCTGCCACCTCAAGCTGCCACATGGCAGCTCGGCTGCTGCCACCTCAACACCACCATGTCGCACAACAGCCCGTTTTAAGGGGTGGGCTTGTAAAAAGAAGTCTCTAAATGAGGTCGGACCTAAAAGGGCCAACCCTATAGGTCAAGGGCTTAAAAGAGCCGGCCCTTGGTTTTGCCCATTTATATTTTTCTTATTGCTAAATTTTTATTTTAAGAAGTTGTTACTGCATAATTTGTTTTTATTTATTTTTGTCATGGAAGGGTTAGGTTCTTAAAGCAACCTCCCATGGGAACATGTTGAAGACTAGATTATTATATATGCTTTGTCATTTTTATTATGATTCGTGTTTATTATTACTAGTTAATACTTCCTCCGGTCCTAAATATAAAACGAGTTGATTTTTTTTTTTGAAGATTAAAAAAGCTAAATAAGTTTACTTAATCATATTATATATTGAGTATCTTTACATATATATGAGTTTATCAATCAAACTAATTAGATTGGAGAAAAAATAAAATTAAAATACTCTAAAATAATTTAATTAGCTTCTTTAATCTCTTTTAAAAAAAAGTCAATTTTGTGTTTCATTTAGGACCGGAGGAAGTAGTTAATACAATATGGTTGGTTAACGGCCCAAAAATCAAAATCAAAATTTTCCACTTAATTTATTTCACATGACTCTAATTTATTTAAAGTTGACAATATTTATTTGATAAATTAAAACTTTAATTGTTGTAATATACTAATTATATTTACTTGAAAGAAAAAATGCAGAAAAATAGTTAAATTTTTTTTAAAAAGCTTCCAGCCCTATAGCCCGACCCTCGCCCACATGCTCTCGGCGGAGCTTAGAAAAATAAATGTTTTTCGTATCCGGGCTTAAAAGGGGCAGCCATGGCCCTTCAAGGGCCGGATCGGCCAGCATTCCTAGCTCTAGTTACTAGAAGATATATTTCCTTCTTTCGATATTTATAATTTTATTCAAAAAATTTTGACCCAAGTTTAAATTTTGAATCCTATATAATATAAAATCCATGATTATTTTTATACAAAAAGGGAAAATCTCAAATAAATATATTTGTGAAACATTGTAGTACATAAAAATTTACCCCTTCCAATTATACATACTCTTACTTTCCTGTAAACCAAAAATTGTACCAAAAACAAAATATTGTTCATAATTAATGTTTAGAAAGAACTCAGAGAACAAACGGTGTTCCGTGGTACAATACTTCTTAAGGAATTAATTTTGCTGATTTAATAATTAAGGAATATGGAGGTAATTGTTAAATCTTTAATTATAACACATAACCTAGCATATAATTTGTTAAGTTCAGTGACTGAAATAAGAACTTGTGTGATTCAACCTTCTTTATATAAGATTTTTTCTAAAATATATGAGTAGATTTTGTAAAGGTAGTACTTTCTATCCATGATTATTTCCTATTATATATATACATGCACGCATCCAATATCCATATCTGAATCTTCTTTTAATTTTTTGAACAATTAATCTTCTTTTAATTCAATGTACCAATTTAATTCAATGTACCAATTAATGTCGTAATTTATTAGGAGATTTTCTTCCCAAAATAAGTCTTACATTTTGCCTATATAAAGCACTGGTTGGGAACATTTTCTCATCAAAACAAAACATGGGGAAGTCTTCTGTTAAATTGATGTTCTTATTAGCTCTTTTGATAATTGCATCAAGTAAGATTCTAGCTTTCTTTTTCATTTTATGTTTCGCTATAATGTGTTCAACGTAGATTTCTCATGCATTAGCGAAGAATCTATGTTCAAAGCTTCAAACTAACTGCCACGAAATATTTTGTTCGTTGAAAATATTTTAAAATTTTAATTCTTATTTTAAGCTTATTGTGAAGCGTTTTTCAGTACAGAATCTATTATCTATTACTTCCTTTAGTCCTTAAATAAGACATATTTGGGAATTTAATCCTAATCTTAAATATAAGAAATATTTTCTATACTTTTCAATTTTTTCCTAATTTACCCTATTGATGCTCATCCTTCAATAATAATCAGAGAGATAAGGAATGAGAGATGAAAAAGATGACTAGAGTATTTTAGAAAATATAAGTTTTATATTATCTAATTTAACCAACTTTCTTAATCTAATCAAATTTGGTAAATAATACTGGATGTGTATTTATTATGATACGATGGATTATTGCATGCACATGTTTATTGTATTGAACTGTATGCAGATGTGTGGGAGGAAAGTGAAGCAAGAGGGATAGTGATAAATTGCCAAAACTGTCCATGCCCGTGCGATCCCTTTGTTGGGTGTCAATGTCGTCCTCTGGCAGATGAGCCTTTTGAAATGCTGGCAAACAACCAATTTGCTCCAACTAAAAATACTAATATGTAGAAACATATATAAAATATCTTCATTATGTATGAGAGAATCAACTATATATGTTTCTATGAGCGTGTTATATAAGTAGTAAAATGTTCAATAAATATTAAAACTTATGCAGTATATTTCCCCATTATCTTATGGTGTATGTGTGTGTGTGTATCCCCATTATTATATGTGTGAATATGTGATATCAGTATATCACACTGTTAAATTAGTACTTGCGCTTTCGAAATGCAAACCATATTGTAATACATAATCACCAACTTTATATATGAAATCTTGTAATACCCACTTTAAAACCCATTTAACCAAAAACGAGTCGAGTAATCATATCATTAAATTAATCCACAGTTAATTATATTTACGCTCATTCAATTAACACCCATTGAAGTAATTTCCTTCAAATTAATCATCAACTTTATATTTACACTCGTTCAGTTAAAACCCATTACAGAAATTTCCTTTTTTGAAAATGCATTACAAATTATTTCTTAATATAGCCAATTTTTCTTTATTTTAGAAAGTTTGACCTCTTAAATAATAACTACAAACTATAATTATGCATTCTGTTTCCAAGTTGTTTAAATTTATTGGGATATTAGTCCCATTTAATTCACATTTTTTTGTTATTGGGATTTGAAGATAAGATCATAAAGTAACTTGAATTTGAAAATAGGCATTAAATCGTGAATTAAGTTTGATTAAATTTGAAAATAGATATCAAAATCTTGAATCATAAATTATAATCACATATAGACATATAGACATTTGGAGGCTATAAAGGCTACGTATATTGACATACGTAAATTTGAAAATAGATATCAAAAATCATGAATCATGAATTATAATCACATATAGACATTTGGAGGCTATAAAGGCTATGTATATTGACATACGGGAATGGCTAAAAATATCCAAGTGTCATACCCTTTATAATTACGACATTTATCAGAGTAATACAACGAATTTTTGTGAGCAACACAGGTAAGGAATATTATATTGATAATTAAAACATGTTTGGTATTGTGCAGGAATATATACAGAGTTCTCAAATACAATGATCCTTTACATCATTGCCAAAAGTATAGTCTAACATAAGCATAAACAAAATTAAACCATAAGTTCTACAACTCTATCTAACATCCATGCAGCATCCGTCAACAATCTGTGCTCACTGCCTTCCCATGTGAACCGCGTCTGTTATCCGGACCATTTTTGGATCTTGGGTTAGATATTAGAGTATGTGTTATGTATATTGGGTTATAGCCGATTAAATCAGTGTGTGCGTGTTGGCCCAACCGGATGTTTAATTAAATGATGGAGAGAGGGCTATGTAATATAAATGGGCCAAGTGAAATAATCAATGGAGGAGTATATGTGCGTTTGGGTTTGCTGACCGAATACAATCAATAAAGTGAGGGAGTGTTCCAATGTGTGTTCTGCTAATTGGGTTAGGAATAAATAGATGAGTGTACGTGTGCTATGTTTGGGCTTTACAATTGGTCCAACTTACTTCTAAATTTTGTAGTGGCAAAAATTTCTAGTTTACTCTAACACTTGGTTATCTAATAAATTCCCCAAAATATATCCTAAATTCCAAATAAATATCTTTCTCAATGGATTTACTTAGGCCATAAAATATTATTTCCAAAAATATTTAGGCCTAAAATTATTCCTAATTCTTTGTCTTTAATCTTTATGGAAAAATAAGCCTTTAATTCCAAATACAAATTCTAAACTTCATTAAGGCTAAATTTCCCACAATAATCCAAAATCATATTTTTAATTCTCTACTTCCAAATTTTGGAATGTCACAATTCTCCCCCCGAAAATTAAATTTTGTCCTCGAAATTTGATACGTACCTTAGGTCATAAAATCCGAATACTGCTTTCTCATGTCTTCTTCTGGTTCCCAAGTTGCTTCTTTAAGAGATTGTCCCTTCCAGACCACCTTCACAAATGGAATACTCCTATGTCTGAGCTGCTTCTCCCGGCGAGCAATAATGTGCTCCAGCTCAACTACATAGGTATGGTCATCTTGTACATCAACATCTTCATACTCGATGACATGTTTAGGGTCTGGTTGGTATTTGTTTAATTGAGACACATGGAAAACATTATGAACCCTGCTTAGGTTTGGGGGTAATGCTATTTGATACGCCACTGGTCCGAGTCTTGTCAAAATTTCAAATGGACCAATGTAGCGAGGACTGAGCTTCTTCCTCTTGATTGCTCTACCGATTCCAGTAACAGGAGATACTTTTAAAAACACATGATCTCCAACTTCAAATTCTAGAGGTCTTCTCCTTTTGTCAGCATAGCTTTTCGGTCTACTCTGTGCTGCAAGGAGACTCTTTTTGATAACTTTGATATTGTCTGAGGTCTGGTCAACTAAGTCCGTCCCATACAGTTTTCTTTCGGATAATTCTGTCAAACACAAGGGTGATCGGTACTTCCTGCCATACAATGCTTCATATGGAGCCATCTGAATGCTCGCATGATAGCTATTGTTATAAGCAAATTCTGCAAGTGGAAGGTAACAATCCCATTTTCCCTTGAAATCCAATACACACGCTCTTAACATATCTTCTAGCGTCTGTATTGTTCTTTCTAATTGTCCATCCGTTTGAGGATGATAGGCCGTACTAAATCTCAATTTTGTACCCAGAGCTTGATGTAGAGCTTTGCGTAATCAAGAGGTAAATCAAGGGTGTCTATCGGAAACAATACTCTTAGGCGTTCCATGGAGTCTGATTATCTCCTTTATATAGATTTCCGCTAACTTCTCAAGAGAATAATTAGTACTGATGGGGATAAAATGTGCCAACTTTGTAAGACGGTCGACAATTACCCAAATTGCATCTAAATTTCTTATTCTGGGCAATCCCACAACGAAATCCATGGTAACGTTTTCCCACTTCCATTCAGGAATTTCTAGACTTTGAAGGGGCCTTGGTAGTCATTTATGTTCAATTTTAACTTTTTGGCAAGTAAGACATCGAGCAACGTATTTAGTCACGTCACTTTTCAGTCCCGGCCACCAAAACTCAGACTTCAAATTTTGGTACATCTTGACCGCCCCTGGATGGATAGTATACTTGCTTTTGTGTGCTTCGTCCAGAATTTTAAGCCTCAAATCGGCCTCTGCCGGTACATATATGCGCTCCTTGTATCTAACTAGCCCACTCGGTGAAAGGTTCAAATCTTGAGTTGTACCCCGTGAAATAATTTCTCGAATGGACTCCGCTTGTTCATCATGCATCTGAGCTTCTTTAATTTCTGCTTTCAGATCACTTTTTCCTAGACTAATGCTGAGGCTAGCAAGAAGTACTTTGTTTGATACATTCATGTTCAGGAACACTTGGTTTGTGATTCAAATATCGAAATTCTTCTAGTAATTTTCGTTCTGTACCATCATAAATGCCACTTGCACTGCCTTTCTACTCAAAGCATCTGCGACAACATTAGCCTTTCCCAGATGATATTTGATTTCAAAATTGTAATCTTTCAGCAACTCCATCCATCTACGCTGTCTCATATTCAATTCTTTCTGGTCATAAAGATACTTGAGACTCTTGTGGTCACAATACAATTCAACAATGGTACCATACAGGTAGTGCCGCCATATCTTCAAAGCAAACACAATAGCTGCAAGCTCCAAATCATGAGTGGGATAATTCAATTCATGAGGCCTCAGTTGTTGAGAGGCATACGCCACCACTCTGCCCTGCTGCATCAGGACACATCCCAATCCCTGCTTACTAGTATCACTGTATACCACGTAGGTCATACTAGGATTGGGAATAATCAACACTGGCGTAGACGTCAATCTTTCTTTCAGCTGTTTGAAGCTCTCTTCACAACGTTCATCCCACACAAATGATTGATTCTTTCTCATGAGCTTTGTCAATGGCGAGGCAATTCGAGAAAAATTCAATATAAACCTGCGGTAGTAACCAGCAAGACCTAGGAAACTATGTATTTCTGTTATAGTCTCTGGTCTCTTCCAATTCAATACTGCTTCCACTTTACTGGGATCTACAGAAACCGCTTCTTGTGAAATAACATGGCCTAGAAATCTGACTTCTGTAAGCCAAAACTCACATTTACTCAGTTTGGCGTAGAGTTGCTTTTCCTTCAAAATACTCAACACTATTCTCAAATGATTCTCATGCTCTTCTATACTTTTCAAGTATATTAAAATGTCGTTGATAAAGACTACTACAAACTGATCCAGATATTAGCGAAAGATTCGGTTCATGTAGTCTATAAACACGGTAGGTGCATTGGTCAAACCGAACGGCATTACTAAAAATTCATAATGCCCATATTTGGTTCTAAAGGCCGTTTTTGGAATATCCTCAGCTCTTACTCGAAGCTGATGGTAACCCGATCGTAAATCAATCTTTGAAAACACACTAGAACCAGACAATTGATCGAGTAGATAATCAATCCTGGGGAGAGGATACTTATTCTTGACGGTCACATTGTTTAGTTCTCTGTAGTTGATACACAGTCTCAGGCTCCCGTCCTTCTTCTTTACAAACAATACTGGAGCTCCCCATGGTGAGACGCTGGGCTGTAAAAACCTTTTTTTTCCAATAATTCTTCCATTTGCTTGTTCAGTTCCATCATTTCATTGGGTGCCACGCGATAAGGTACTTTGGATATTGGTTCGGACATGATTCGATAGTAAACTTTACTTCCCTTTCGGAGGTAATCCACTCGGAAATACTTCAGGAAATTCTTTCACCATTTGGAATACTGGTGTAATTTTAGTTTCACTCGCATCGAGAAAAATACCATATATCTTTGGCATCCCTTTTCCAGATATTTCTCAGCTTCAGCCACTGAGAGAAAATTAAGGTTTACATTCATATTAACATCGCTTGGTGAGTTTGGATATACAATCCTCTTGTTACCACAATCTAACAGCACATGATTTGTTGTCATCCAGTTCAATCCCATAATCACATCAATACCAAACATGGTCAAACAAATTAAATCTACCACAGATTCGTGGCCATTAACATTCACAACACAATTCAAACATACGTCTGATGTCACAGACTTGACACCAAGAGGTGTTGACACAACTAGGTCGTAAGTTAATTTATGGGTATTTAGTCCTAAGCGTTCAACACAATCATTTGCAATAAAAGAATGACTAGCACCCGAATCAAACGATGCTTGCAATGTACTTCCATGAAGAAGGATAGTACCTTGAATCATTTCTGGAGATTTTCTAGCCTCTTCGTGCGTCATGGCAAACACTCTTCCAAGATTCTGAGGCCTCTTCTCTAGGGCACGCTGTGGGCAATCGTTGCTAAAGTGACTGGCTTGAGACGGTTATAGCAAATAAATTGTCCATTGCAATTTCTGCCCTGATGTAATTTACCACACTGAGGACATGGTCGAGGCTCTGGTGGTTTTTGGTAAGCACGATTCCCAGACTGAGAAGGTCTTTTATTACTTCCTCGGGGTTTGAACGCTTACCCTTTTCTTTTCTGAGAGGAATTCCCGCGGCTGGACTCGCTACGGTTTATGATATCTTTGGCCAAACACAATTCTTTCAAATTCCTTTCAATTATCCGGCATTCCTCAACTGCTCTGTAGAATTCTTGAAATTGTTGGGAGGCCAACCTTTCTCTTATTTCATACTTTAGCCCCCTTGTCAGCCTTCTAGACTTCCATCTCTCATCGTCATGACATCTCAGGTGTGTGGAGTAGCGAGATAGGCGGTTAAAGCGAGTCAGGTAGTCATCAAACGTCTCCTCGTTGCCTTGTTGAAGAGTTAAGAACTCTGACTCCTTGGCGTCCCTGGTAGATGGAGGAAAATACTCTTCGTTGAATTTGGCTTTGAAAGATTCCCAGGTGATAGGAATGTTCCGGGCTTGCAAAGTCAATTCGATGTTCTTCCACCATCTATTAGCATCCCCTTCTAGTTTGTATATCGCGATTTCTGCCTTCTTGTCATTGGGACACTCCATTACCCGAAAAATATTTTCCATCCTCAATATCCAATTTTCAGCTACTTGTGAATCAAAACTCCCACAGAAAATCGGAGGCTGGTGCTTGCAGAATTCAATGATCCAGTACTGCGAATTCCCTGTAGTAGGTTGCACCCTGTTAGCTAAAGTTTCATGAGGCTGGGTTTCACGATGTGAGGATCTCTCCTCTTGTTCCCCTTCTGTAGCTTCAGTTTGACCTTTGTTCTCATTCTGCTTAGCCTTCAACTCCCAAACCTCTTCTTGAAGTCTACTTATCATATTTCTTTGTTCTGTCATCATGTCCAACATTTGTTGCATTTGGTTAGGAGGGTCTTGCTGCGGCGGATTTTGTTCTTGTGCCCGATCCCATTCTTGTGGCTGTCCTTGTGCCTGTTCTTGCCTACGAGGTCTACCTCTACCTCCACCTCTGCCTCTGCCTCCTCAAATATTGACCATATTGTCTTTTCACTATTAAGAAAAGAATTTGTCAATATCACATTTAATATGCAATCTCCCAATTTTAATAATGACATCGAATTGAAACAAGTCAATTCAAACGTATCACAACATAGTGAATTTATACTCATACGTGCTAACTTATCGTATAACCAAGACCATGTCAGTGTACTATTATGATATTGCCAGAACTCGCTCTGATACCACGAATGTCACACCCGACATTCATATAATGGAATTCATCATAGTAAAATACTACGAATGTCACATCCTCTCCTTGTAATGACATTCATCAGAGTATTAATGCACAACTTAGGAAGAAAAGGAGTTCTAGCATAGTAATACGATATTAGGGTCGGATACATAACTGAAATCCATAAGAGTTTCTTACAAATATTACAAACTTTCAACATAGTCTAATACAAAACATAGATAACCAATAGCAATTCTTGGTCTGTCTCAACATCTTCAGTTACCGGTATCCACCGCCTTGCCTTGTGAGCCACGTCTACTATACTTTTCATGCCTAGAACTTTCGGGGATGTCTGGGATTCAAACGAATCCCAGTAGTAACATTAATCGCTCATATAAAATGCATGCATAGTATATGGTAGACAACCAGTTGCAATAAATTCAATATTCAAATTCAAATTCAAGTTCAATCGAACACCATTCAAATTCAAAATTCAAGTTCAAATTTATTCAAATTCAAATTCATTCGAAGGGCCTACAGGTCCATTCCCTCAGCGCTGGGTAACTCAAATGGGCATTTTCCCTTCTTTCACAAACGTAACGATTCACTTATCGGATTACCACCCCTGGCCTTAACCGTGATGGCATCTAGGGTTGCCCTACATTCAAGGGCATTACCTCTCGGCCTTAACCGACGATAAGGTTAGGTGTTCAAAATTCAAGTATCACAATGGTTCATACATGCATATAAATGCATACGAGTATGTGAGAGAAAATTACTACCTGGATGTCTTTACAACTTCTTATTCTCACCGAGTTCTTCTTGCTCTGCTTATCTTTTGGCCAACACAAGTATCCAAATCCTATAATATTTAGAGACGGGTCATTACTCAACTTGATCTTAATAGCAATATTAAGATTTTGCTTATTAGACCGACCCATAAAGCTTATCCTTTTCATTCTCTTCAGTTGGTTACCTATATTATGTATTCTATATTTTTCCCATAATTTGATATCAAGCCCTTCAAGTCTTATTCAAAAATTCCAAGTTAAGGCTAGTTGTAATTTGCTCAAAAATGTGATTATCAGTCTTAACAAAAATTCAGCTTTCAATTCCTCTAGGAACTTAGAAAAATCATATCTTGGTCTAGAAAACTCCGAATCAAGTGGTTCAAGCTCCTAATCGAAGTTCTGTAAGTCTATTTCAAAGTAAAAGTAATCCACTGATCAAAACATAACTGAGTCATTCCCAGAATTTCGAATTGTAGAGACAACTTCAATCTACAAACTGGATTTTTCAGAATTTCATATCCAACTTTAAAAATTCATATCTGGGTCTAGGAAGCTCCGATTGAGATGGTTCAAATTTCTACTTAAACTCTAGTTTACAGGAAAAATTATTATCACCTAATTTAATGTCGGCACTAATAAAGTTTATACAGAGAACGTTACCGACTAATTCTGAAAAAACAGTTTTCGTTCAGTTTTGTTGTCTGTCTTAGAAAATTCATAAATCCTTGTATACACCTCCTATTCAGTGTTATTTGACTCATATTAAACCTTATTATGTGTACTAAGTGTACACAAAATTTCAAGGTCATCAGAGGTCATTTAATATGAGCTTTCCTTGCTGCAATGTTACTGTTCCTGCAGAAAAATTCCAATTTCCAGAATTGGCAGCATCTTCTTCTTTATGTTCAACAATTTATTTTGGCTTCCTTAGCCTTCCCATTCTTAAACTTAACTTCAATGCTTCTAGATAAATATTTTAGGTTCAGTTTATTACTAAAACAGAACCATAAATACGTATGTACATATATATATATATATATATCCATGCAACTTTCCTCCAATGGTTCATACATATGCACTGAGATAGCAAGCTTCTGATTTATCAATAACTAATCAGAACCTTTAAATACATGCATGCATCACTTAATCTTCAAACTTCCTTTGATTCAGTTTCCCCAAAACAAAGACCATTATGCAGACTCGAACCCATGTGCAGAAAATTTGAAAGCTACAAGGATGAGGCTCAAAGACTCACCTAAACCGAGACCCAAACTTGCTTGCAATGATCAGTTTCTACTTCTTCTTCTTCCTCTTTCGGTGAGCTCTCCCTCTCCAATCTCGCTTTCTCACTCGGACTCTCGGGCTCTCTGTGTTGTGTCCGAACGAGTGATTAAAATGAGAGGGGAAAATGGGTATTAGCTGAATATAAATGATGGTGCAGGCGGTGAGGTGAGCTATCGAAAGGAAATAGGCAGAGAGGGATGATGTGGTGGAAACCCAATGGAAGGAGAGTGAGCATTTGTTTGATTGTGGACACATATCTGTCGAATTAAGAGGGAATATGAGAGGGAATTGGGCTAGATATTAGAATATGTGTGTTATGTATATTGGGTTATAGCCGATTAAATCAGTGTGTGCGTGTTGGCCCAACCGGATGTTTAATTAAATGATGGAGAGAGGGCTATGTAATATAAATGGGCCAAGTGAAATAATCAATGGAGGAGTATATGTGCGTTTGGGTTTGTTGACCGAATACAATCAATAAAGTGAGGAAGGTGTTCCAGTGTGTGTTCTGCTAATGGGTTAGGAATAAATACATGAGTGTATATGTGTGCTATGTTTGGGCTTTACAATTGGTCCAACTTACTTCTAAATTTTGTAGTGGCAAAAATTTCTAGTTTACTCTAACACTTGGTTATCTAATAAATTCCCCAAAATATATCCTAAATTCCAAATAAATATCTTTCTCAACGGATTTACTTAGGCCATAAAATATTATTTCCAAAAATATTTAGGCCTAAAATTATTCCTAATTCTTTGTCTTTAATCTTTATGGAAAAATAAGCCTTTAATTCCAAATACAAATTCTAAACTTCATTAAGGCTAAATTTCAGAATAATCCCAAATTATATTTTTAATTCTCTACGTCCAAATTTTGGGATGTCACATCCAAAGACCGGAAGTTTGTTTGGAATCATTTTTGCCCCGGAAGTTTACAAACATAGCAATTTTGCCTATCGTTGATCTTGACCGTCGGTTGGTATCATTTTTGTCCGAAGTTTACAAAAATTTGCTCCTAAACAAAACTTCCGGGCATATTTGCTCTATTTTGTAAATTTTCGGGGCAAAAATGATACCAAAAAAACTTCCGGGTGCTTGGATGCTCCTTAACCAATACTTCCGTGGTAAAATTGATATTTATCCCTAAAGATATTTGTGAAACATTGCAGTACATAAAAATTCACCTCTTCCAATTATACATACTCTGACTTTCCTATAAACCAAATATTGTACCAAAAAGAAATATTGTGCATAATTAAACGGTGTTCCTTGGTACAATACATTTTAAGGAATTAATTTTGTTGATTTAATAATTAAGGAATATGGAGGTAATTGTTAAATCTTTAATTATAACACATAACCTAGCATATAATTTGTTAAGTTCAGTGACTGAAATAAGAACTTGTGTGATTCAACCTTCTTTATATAAGATTTTTTTTTCTAAAATATATGAGTAGATTTTGTAAAGGTAGTACTTTCTATCCATGATTATTTCCTATTATATATATACATGCACGCATCCAATATCCATATCTGAATCTTCTTTTAATTTTTTGAACAATTAATCTTCTTTTAATTCAATGTACCAATTTAATTCAATGTACCAATTAATGTCGTAATTTATTAGGAGATTTTCTTCCCAAAATAAGTCTTCCATTTTGCCTATATAAAGCACTGGTTGGGAACATTTTCTCATCAAAACAAAACATGGGGAAGTCTTCTGTTAAATTGATGTTCTTATTAGCTCTTTTGATAATTGCATCAAGTAAGATTCTAGCTTTCTTTTTCATTTTATGTTTCGCTATAATGTGTTCAACGTAGATTTCTCATGCATTAGCGAAGAATCTATGTTCAAAGCTTCAAACTAACTGCCACGAAATATTTTGCTCGTTGAAAATATTTTAAAATTTTAATTCTTATTTTAAGCTTATTGTGAAGTGTTTTTCAGTACAGAATCTATTATCTATTACTCCCTTTAGTCCTTAATATAAGACATATTTGGGAATTTAATCCTAATCTTAAATATAAGAAATATTTTCTATACTTTTCAATTTTTTCCTAATTTACCCTATTGATGCTCATCCTTCAATAATAATCGAGAGATAAGGAATGAGAGATGAAAAAGATGACTAGAGTATTTTAGAAAATATAAGTTTTATATTATCTAATTTAACCAACTTTCTTAATCTAATCAAATTTGGTAAATAATACTGGATGTGTATTTATTATGATACGATGGATTATTGCATGCACATGTTTATTGTATTGAACTGTATGCAGATGTGTGGGAGGAAAGTGAAGCAAGAGGGATAGTGATAAATTGCCAAAACTGTCCATGCCCGTGCGATCCCTTTGTTGGGTGTCAATGTCGTCCTCTGGCAGATGAGCCTTTTGAAATGCTGGCAAACAACCAATTTGCTCCAACTAAAAATACTAATATGTAGAAACATATATAAAATATCTTCATTATGTATGAGAGAATCAATTATATATGTTTCTATGAGCGTGTTATATAAGTAGTAAAATGTTCAATAAATATTAAAACTTATGCAGCATATTTCCCCATTATCTCATGGTGTGTGTGTGTGTGTGTATCCCCATTATTATATGTGTGAATGTGTGATATCAGTATATCACACTGTTAAATTAGTACTTGCGCTTTCGAAATGCAAACCATATTGTAATACATAATCACCGACTTTATATATGAAATCTTGTAATACCCACTTTAAAACCCATTTAACCAAAAACGAGTCGAGTAATCATATCATCAAATTAATCCACAGTTAATTATATTTACGCTCATTCAATTAACACCCATTGAAGTAATTTCCTTCAAATTAATCATCAACTTTATATTTACACTCATTCAGTTAAAACCCATTACAGAAATTTCCTTTTTGAAAATGCATTACAAATTATTTCTTAATATTAGAAAGTTTGACCTCTTAAATAATAACGACAAACTATAATTATGCATTCTGTTTCCAAGTTGTTTAAATTTATTGGGATATTAGTCCCATTTAATTCACATTTTTTATTATTGGGATTTGAAGATAAGATCATAAAGTAACTTGAATTTGAAAATAGGCATTAAATCGTGAATTAAGTTTGATTAAATTTGAAAATAGATATCAAAATCATGAATCATAAATTATAATCACATTACGTAAATTTGAAAATAGATATCAAAATCATGAATCATGAATTATAATCACATATAGACATTTGGAGGCTATAAAGGCTACGTATATTGACATACAAGAATGGCTAAAAATATCCAAGTTTCATACCCCTTATAATTACGACATTTATCAGAGTAATACAATGAATTTTTGTGAGCAACACAGGTAAAGAATAATATATTGATAATTAAAACATATTTGGTATTGTGCGGGAATATATACAGAGTTCTCAAATACAATGATCCTTTAACACAAGCTTAAAAAAAATTAAACTATAAGTTCTACAACTCTATCTAATATCCATGCAGCAGCCGTCAACAATCTGTGCTCACTGCCTTCCCCTATGAACCTCGTCTGTTATCCAGACCATATTTGGATCTTGAACTCTTAGGAACATCTGCGACTTAGTTTGAATCCCAGAGTAACAATTAATCTCACAGCCAAAGTATAACGATATATGAAAGTCAACAAAAATAGACAATCCACGCAATATAAAAGAATGTGGTTCATTGTGGCTTTGTTAACTTTAAGAAACACACCCATAAGTCAAATAAGGTTCAACTCTGTGCAGCATGTTCATTGTGGCTTTGTTAACTTTAAGAAACACACTTTTGAATATCTGTTCCACGAGCCAAATAAAGATTACTGCATCACCTTTTATAAAATTAAGGAGTACGCATATTTATATACATTATCTTATCTCTATAACACAAATTATGTAATTGTGATCTTAGTACCCATAGAATGCAAGTTTTCAAAATTTCCTCAAAGGCATGAATTTTGAAATATATCTGTTTAACTAAATGTAGCAACACACAGCCTAAACATGCCCTGTTGATCAATCACATAGACAGACAGCCAACTGCCAACAAACAACTTTCCATCCCATTACAAGTATTTTACTGGTTCAAACTTCAAACTATGCTTCCACTAGAATTTGTGGTGAGGGAAAAAAAAATCAATCTTCTCATTCTCAGATAATCTTAGTACCTGTCTCAATCGTAAAAGCTGCAAGATCTTCCTAGTCTTTGGATGCATGGCATTAACACTGAAAAATCATAGTATTTATGTGTGAGAAGAAGCAGAATATGTAGGAACTTGAGACCCTTTGAAAAAAACATACCCAAGGATGCGAATAATAAATAAAAGTTTAAATGGCCACCTAAAGGAGTATTGTCACTAAATTATTAAGAGCAAATGCTTCAGACATTAATGAGCCTTTGTTTAAGACAACAAGGAAAATAAAAAAAAAAAGGCATTCTATACTATATTTTGCCTAAAGAAATAAGTAAATATAAGAGGATTTCTTTTATTACCATCAGAAATGCTTGGAGAAATTGTTACTTCAAAGGTTAAGAATGGCAATCTAGATAAAGCATCATCTGATGAAATCAACAGAATTGCATGACTCAATTACCACAAAGAAACAGTATAAACAATATCCCCTCATGTCAATAAGAACTCATCAATTGATAAAACTAAACCAAAGGAACCTCCCAAACAGTAGTTATAGAATCACTTTTGAGATGAAGGACCTCAATGTTACTCGAGCAAAGAATATGTACAATATAACTTAAGCAAAGAATATGTACAATAAATTTAGACAAAGCAATTTATCATACAAAGTCCAGAAAAATACTGAGTTGCAAAATCTGCAATTGAGTGCACAACTTCAGCAAACATAACATGACTAGAGGAAACTAACCAAACTCATGTCAAACTCCAAATATGATCATCCGTAACATGCACAAAGTCAATATAAAATAGTAATTAAATATATCAAAACATAAGATAAGAACAATGTCTTTCAAACAACATTCAAGTCATTGAATACTCAACATTTTTAATTAGGAACAAACAGGCATTTGCAGGCTATTCAAATAAAATTTCAACATTTGTACAATTATATATTGTATAACACTAATTGGGACTAGAGTATCTGATCTTACTTGGTCTTATAAGACCACCATTTAAAAAATTAATCAAGTACAGCTCTCTGCATGCCTTAACATGCTTCAGACAGGCATTAACATCTAGAACCTTACCTTTTAAAATAAGAAAACAAATTAGGCATGGGAAATTCAAGGACTCAAGCATCACATGTTCATGATTAGTTAACCTCAAGCTGCACGAAATCAATATAAGCTGATCTGCAGGTTAATTAGACACTTACCTAATGGAAGTGGCGCCAATGACCTTGTTGCCTCTCTCCAGGATAGCAGTAATAAACCCAGAATAGTTTAGGCAACTAAAATTTGAACTGAAAAAGACAATTACATATAAATTATAACATGGGGTACAAAATATAATACCGAATCTATGAAAGAAAAAGTTCCCTAAACATGTTTAATTACAATATCACAGTTTAATGGCTTAGATGTGAGTACAAAAACTATGTAAATCATTTGAAAAATATATTCACTTCAACTTTACAATAACTGATATACACCTAAGAAAATGAGGAAACTGCATATCTATCTTTGTGCATAATTAGGATCCAAAAACACATATTAGAAACTTGATACATGACTTTCAAGCAACAAAAACTGATAAACTTAGGGAGTCACGGAATTTTGACAACATAAACCTCCAGTTTATGCTAGAACTTAAATCAATATGTAGTGAATATATCAATGAGAATTTTGATAACTTCTAATCTTTTTGCATGAGGTGAAGTAACCTAAGTCCTCCTCAAGATGGTAAGTTAATCATATGCACTTGCTCTTTATACTCAATATACATGTCTAGGTAAGAAAACGTGAAGTTATAAATGCCTTTGTATTTGAAAATCACAGAATTATCTTGTCTTTGAACTAAAAATTTGTGATGCCCAATTGGTTAACATGAACATCACCAAACAACAATAGCAACCCCAGACAACTACCTAATTAGCAGAGTAAATTAACTCAGAACATGCAATAACAGAGGGCGAAGAGAAAGAGCTTTGTATTTACCGTGCTCCCCCAGCGATCTTGTGGATCAACCACAGCCCCTTTTTCGAGCAACCACATCAGTCAATCCTTGACTGGCCGCACCATCAAGAGGCGTGCGATTATCAATATCTCTGTAATTCGCACTAATCAATTTAATAGCTCACGAACACCATCCAGATTGCTTTCATTGGCCAAACATATCAGCCTAAATCGCGGATCCATACCTTCAAGCCCATCACCCTCTTGATGCAGCTCCGGTTCATCGCTATGCCTTTCCGGGGCCATCAATGACTGCATCCCCAGTGTAAACTTGGCTGGGTTGCTTTTCGACTCATTAAACACCAAACCTTAATAAATTCGCTCTAAAAACACAATTTCCGCTAAATGATTTGTGAAATTTAAAGCCGTTACATGGAAATGGTGAGCAGGTAATGCAAAACCCCCTAGAGAGGGAAAATGGGAAAAAGGAAAGGTCTTATGAAATAGGAGAGTTCGCGATTCCTGTGCGTATTGGGAAACCTTGACAACTCTTAGATTCTTAACTTTGACATGTTTGAACAGGGAGGGAGGTGCCTAGGAGGAGACGTTAAGCTGACGCCATTAATACATGCGTCCTGGAGAATGCCAGCGCGAAACTCCAGATCTGCGTTCGTCACCGCTGCCGTCAGGGTAGTGCTCGTCATTACTCCGGTTAGGACTCGACGCCACCGTCGCTGCTGGTTAGGGCTCCTCTCACGGCACTCATGGTCCAGGAGAAAGTCGTGCGAGGGTCGGAGAGAGGCGTGCGAGAAGTAAAGAAAAGTGACTGATGGGGGGAAGGAAATCAAATATTTTTTGACACGGCTTTGCAAATAAGATTTTCAGTGGCCACATTAAGTCGCCGCCACTGAAACACCCTACGGCGGCGGCAAATAAGAGCAGAGTCGCCGCTGAAAATATACTTTCAGCTTTGACCACACAATTTTGCCGCTGATTGTCACACTTTTAGTGGCGGCAAAATATGTCACCGTTGAAAGTTAATACTTTTAGTGACGACACTTTTTAAGTCGCTGCCGAAAGTGGTTGCTGAAAATCAGTTTTTTTGTAGTGATTCCGTATCACAAGACTGGGAAAACAACAACCGGGCCTCAACCAAGAACACAACCTGAATACAATAAAAAGCATGTCCCAAACACGGATCACAATCCATGGTACAAACAGCATACGGACACATAGAGTCGTGAGATTAGAGTTACTACATGGTGGATTTTTAGACTAGCAATCACTCCTAAATTTCATTTAAAATCTCTCGTGACAGCTCTTCCTATAATTACAAAAAATATTCATCACTTATGCAAATCTCATTAATTCAAGTAGTACTTGAATTAATTGCTGTTTAATGCTCCTTTAGCTAAAAGTCCTTTATTAACTATCAAAACGCCAAAATTTCTAGTTTTGCCCTTTTCACTTTCATTTTCAGCTTTTTCCCAGAATTTCCAGAATTTATCACTAATCTTGAATAATTCATAATTAATTATCTACATATCAAAATCAAGTGCTTCCAAAGCCTAACTAACCCTTGATATTTCTATTTTCACATAAACATATCACCATTAACAAAAAAATTCGTAATTTTCCATTTTTACCAAAATACCCTTGTTGTCAGATTTCAATTCGAGAATTAAGGGTCAACTTCAAATATTCATAACTCTTTATACAAAACTCCAAAAATTACGAATTACCTATAAAATTAAAGCTTATGATGTATAATTAAATTCTGGAAAATTTTATAATTATTTGATCTCATTTTATTCACCAAAAACATGTTACAAGCTCACCGGTCCTGGACGATGATTTTCTACTAGGCAGGTTTAATATCTTTCTCAATTAAATCATTAAGCTTCCATAAATTACTAATCAACCTTAATCCCACACCATTCTCCATTCTAAACACTTTGGGAAGGTCAAAACAACCAAAATCATATTGTTCCTTGGTGCTTTGGTTCTAGCCAAAATTACCGTGTTAATGGAAGCTTATTTCATCTTTATAGTCTTTGTGATTTTATGTGAGATTTAGCCTTTTAAGTCCATGTTGTGATCTAATATGTTCTTAAATATGCACATCAAGTCTTTGTGTGAAATCTTCATCTTCAAATCATAGTCTTGAAATTTGCAAAATAATAGAGGATTAATTCCAAGATAATAACATGTACAAGTGCATAAGGTTATCTATGATACTTACTTGCATTTGAAGACCTTTGATTCCTTTATTTTCATTCCATCCTTTAACCTTCCTTAAGAAAATACCATACACAATGGCTTTTTAACATATAAATCTTTCATAAGAATTAAAGAAGAGAAATGGGAACCTAGAGCATAAAGCATTGTGACTCACCTTGGCTCCTTATTGTTCCCTTTCCTTCTTCCTATGGTTTTGGCTTGGTTCTCAACTTGGTGTTTTCTTGGGAGCTTGGACGAAATCTTAGATGATAAGAGGGTTAGGAAGTGTTTTATAATTGATGAAGAATTACCTAAGGATCCCTCTTGGTGATTTTCCAAAATTACCCTTACTTATGTGACTCCTTGTGACTTATCTTCCAATGTTCCTCCTCCTCTTATCTTGCCCAAACTTGGCCTGATTTTTACCACTTGATTTGCTTTAAATAGGCGGTAAATTATTGGTCTTCATGTCACTCCCCTATGTGTTTCAAAATTCATGGTTAAAGGGAGGTTGAAGTCATCAATTTATCTCCTTTTACTTTTGCATTGTTGGCTCCTTCTTATTCACAAATCTTACCTAACACATGTCATCTATTTACCTCCTCTTTTCTTTGATTTTTTTAATATAGTGGTAATTATATATATATGTGGGTCCTACCATTTCATGTGTGTATAGGAATCTTCTTCTTCTCACGCAATATGAGAAGTTTAAACCCCTTATATACATCCATGAGATAATGGGGAAATATGTTGCATGTAACATCCCAAATTTTTGGGATTTGAAATTGGAGTGTTTTATGGAAATTAAATACGAAATTTTGGTTTAAAATAATTATTTGAAATTTAGGCTTATTTTGCCCATAAATAATTGATTTTGGGGAAAAGGGTAATTCAAGTAAGAAATAATTTATGTCTAAAAATTATAGAATTTTTTTTTTTTTTTGGTTTAGAGAGAATTAATTAAGAAAGAAAATCCTTATATGGGATTAAGGATTTATTTGAAAATCTATTTGATAATCAAGTATTAATTAAGAAGGGACAAAATGGTAACCTTACTACCCAAACTTGCAAACAAATGTGGGCAAATTCAAAGCCCATTATTCATCAACATTTTTCAGTCTCCCTTTAGCCCATGCGTGCAGCACCTGATGGCTCAATTGGGCCTAAAGACACTCATTAATCCAGAATTTTCAAACTCTCTTTTGCTGTAGTCATGTTCACATGCACACAATCACTAATTCAACTAAATACTAATACACATATTACATTCTATCAGCCCAACAATTTAAAACCAGCCCAAACCAATGCAACCCCAAACCATTTCCTTATTTATTCATTAAACCCATCTTTTCCATTCAAGACGCCATCGAGAAAGCAAGGAGAGGACCGGCGATTTTTTACGTAAACAGAGATAACACCGGATCGGTAAGCAACCTTGCAAACCCACACCTCCCACGTCAGCGAAATCATACCACCATACTTTTCGAGACCAACAAAGATCACTCCTCCCTCTTCACGTCTTCTTTCTTGGACCGTTGGCCTATACTTCTCGGGTCCTTAACTTATTATATAGCACAGGTCGCTTAGCTCTCATTCACACACAAGTTGTTTTCCCTCTGTTTTCCTCTTCCCAGGACCGTTCACTTTGCTCTTTTGTTGCTTTGCCATTCACATTTCCTAAATAAACCGAGAAGGAGAAAAGAAGAAAGTGAGAGAGAGTAGAGAGCAGAAAACATAGAGAAGAGAGATAGGGAAGCCATTCTCGGAGCTCTGTTTTTAAACCCAAGAAACAGAGGTAATGTTTAAACTTCTTTCCTTCTTGGTTCTATGATAAGCCACACAAGTTTTGTACTTTCTTTTTGCATTGGAAAACTCTCGAAACAGCCAAACGAACCCAAAGCATTATTGTTATATTTTATATACATATATATATGTGCATAGAATAGAAACTTTCACTGTCATATGTATATACCATGGCATCTAGCGAGAAAGAGAATAAGAAATGAAAATCTCATTGCACATATATATGTATATATATCATTGCACTTGTGGAAGATAATAGGAACAAAAACGTTGTTATTGAATATATATAAAGTTGCGTTTTCAAACCTCTTGCCCTCACTGTACAATATATATATATATATATATGTATATAGGCGCCACAGTATATAACTATGTATGCTTTGCTGCTTGTGAAAGAGAAAAGGAAATCTTTATATATATATGTATATATTTATTGAACCCAAATCTTTTTTTTTTTCTCAGAATCCAAAGCTTACGGTGTAAATGATTATATATCAGTAAGGTGTATATATATATATATATATATATATATATGGTGTTGGGTACTAACCCTCTAATTGTGGTCATGAATAAGAGTATATAAAAGTTAAAAAGGAAATCTTTATATCTATATATATATATATATATAACCGTGTGTGTGTGTACTTTGCATATATATAAAAAGAGGGAAAGAAAACTTGATTTTTCTATTGAAAGTATATATACATTCTATTCTGATGCACACACGTGAGGGGACTAGTGTGTATTTATGTATATATATAGTTTTACAATAGTTAGATATCTAAACAATAAATATATATATATATATATATATATATATATTTCTGATTGAGAAAATAAAACAAAAGAAAGGAAAACATGATTTTGCTGTTAGAAATAATAGGAGAACGTTGTTGTTGTATAAATGACATATATATATAAATATATAAGAGTGCCTAGGGAATTTGAAATTTAAAAAGACAGAATCGAGATATAACTTACTCCTATATAATAGGATCTAATCTAGCTCATTCATATATTATTTCATTTTTAATATTATTTACAAATATATATATATATATACACACACATATATATGGTATAAAATATTTTTTTTAATTGAAACTCCTAATTTAAAGTATTGAAATAAGCTCTAAGAGTTTAAAATACTTGTAGAGGAATAATAATAATAATAAATAATAATAAAAATAACAAATTAAACAATTGTTATTATTATTGTTATTAGGAGCAAAAAAAAGGTAATAAAATATAATAAATAAATAAAAATTAGTATTAATTAATAATAAATAAATAGGAGTATTATTAATAACAAATAGAAAAGGGTATTATTAATTAGTAATAAATAGAAAGAGAATTAATAGTCTCCTTATTTTTTTTTTCAGTTTCGTCATAATTCCAAATTTATTATTAGAATTTGTATATTTTTAGGAAATTATAAGTTATAATTTTATGTAGAGTTTTAAAACAATTATTAATGGTTAGTAAATTGGTTGTGGTAGATTGATTTTGGTGTATGTTTGAACTCATGGATTATGAGCGGTGTAATAATAGTTAGCTACGGCGAGAGGTAACCACTTTCCACTTGTTATGTGTATTAGTATGTTGTTTGTGAGTATTTTGTGAAATATTTATGAATATCTTATTAGAAATTGCCTTGTGGAATCTTATGATTTGAATTGTGAAATATTTGCATATATTTATTTATGTATAAGAATTGAGAGTTTTGATATTATGATATTTATTATGATAATTATGGGAAGGGTTGAATTGGGAGGAAATGAAGTAATATATTCCACCACGTGGTGAGGCCTCTATTGATGCATGATGGTTGGCTTTATATTGTCCCACCTGTTTAATGAGGGACTGGCCCACTAGTTCAATGAGGGGAAAAGGCCCATAGTCCGGGACATGTGCTCACGAGGATTTTAATAGGTCCTCATCACATGACAGTGAGCTTTCGAGTAACGAGTAACATGGATGTAACTTAGCACATGGGTCTAGTCGGAGGAAATATGACGGTTCGGTTGGATTGGTGGGAGGTATCTTAGGAATTGCGTTAATGAAAAGCGTGATACATAATTTACGATATGAAATTTTGTGATGTGGATATTGGCAAATTTTATATATTATTATTTTTAAATATTTTGTTATATAAAATTGTTCCACATGGCACCTCACTAGCACATATTAGTATTCGTAATAAGTTAGATTGATGGTTACCTACATTTTTCAGGTTATAGTTCTCGTACGGGTCCATCAGGGAGGACCTCAGAAGCTTAGCTACTTCTTCTGAGGTATACGTTGGATGGTTGTATATTGCCACGTTAGGGCTCATTCGGCATACTCTGACTTACTTTTATACAATTTGGTCATGATGGAGCATTACTTAGTTATTAATGCACCCTTAATTAGTCATTTTGTTAAATAAATTTTGAGGACGTTTCATTGCATAAGTTTCATTATATATTGAACATGCTCCTACTTCTATAACACTCTCATAGAAACCTATATAGTTGATTCTTTCATATCTAATGAAGATATTTTATGGGAAAAACACTTCTCATGTTGTAGGAGAAGTGTATTCTCATGTCACACACACATGAAATGGTGGGATCCACATATATATATATATATATATATAATTAGCATTATATATAGGGGTTTAAACTTCTCATGTTGCATAAGAAGAAGAAGATTCCTATACACACATGAAATAGTGGGACCCACATATATATATATATATATAATTCTAATTTTATATATATGTGTGTGTGTGTGTGGATCCCACCATTTCATGTGTGTGTGATATGAGAATACACTTCTCCTACAACATGAGAAGTGTTTTTCCCTTATATATATATATGTGTGGGTCCCACCATTTCATGTGTGTGTAGGAATCTTCTTCTTCTCATGCAACATGAGAAGTTTAAACCCCATATTTTATATATGTTAATGTTTCTACACATTAGTGTTATTAGTTGGAGGAAATTGGTTGTTGGCAAAGCATTTCAAAAGGCCCATCTCGGTAGAGGACGACATTCACACCCAACTATTGCATCGTAGGGGCATGGACGGTTATGGCAATTTATCACTTTCCCTCTTGCTTCACTTTCTTCCCACACATCTGCATAATATTCAATACAAATATACAATCAACATGTTCTATTTGATGAACACGGATGTGTTAGTTCTATATGTGTTTTGATGATAACTGATAGTTATAAACACAAGTTGTAGTTTGTCTTTGGTAAGTTGAAAAACTTACTGTCAAAGGCAAACTCGAGTTTTGACTTTGATGGAGAGTGGCTCAATTTCAATGAACAAAGCAAAACTCGAGTTTTGGGCTTACAGAGAGAACTCTCGAGTTTTGACTAAGAAACTCAAGTTTTGCATTATACAGAGACTTCTCATTGTTTTCTAATGAAGACAAAACTAAAGTCTTGATTTGGAAACTCGAGTTTTGGCCAGACAGAGAGTCTCCAATATTTTGAACATATGCAAATTCAGTTTCGACTTAAAACTCCAGGATTTCACTTTGCCATGAGTTTTCTAAGTTTCCTCAAAGTTGTGAGAAAACTCGAGTTTTGGTTTGGAAACTCGAGTTTTCACTTGCGAGAGAGTTTTCAAGTTTTACTCAGTTTTTGAAAACTCAAGTTTTCCAACAGAAAACTCAAGTTTTGACTCGCCTGATTTCCCAAAGTTTTCATACTTAAATGAAAACTCAAGTTTTGTTTTAGAAACTCGAGTTTTGGTCAACCCGAGAGCATTGCACTTTTTCAATGTTTTGAAAACTTCACTTTTGGATGAAAACTCCAGTTTGATGTTTTGGACTAAAATTTATGTTTCACATTAAAAGTCCAAAACTCGAGTTTTGAGATTGATTCAAAAATGTGTTCCAAAGCTCAAATCGTGACTTTCCTCTCTCGGAATGAGGAAACTTGAGTTTGGTTATTGAAACTCAAGTTTTGCTTAAATGCACGAGTTGAAAACTTGAGTTTAGAAGAACAAACTCGAGTTTGCATCGCTAAGTTTGAAATTCAAATTTGACGAATTTGTAAAACCTTCTTGTTTGACCTTAATACTTCCTATGATCTTTCATTAATATTCCTAGCTATGTTTAACCACTTTGTTAGTGAGTTTCAGATCATTTAAAGGATATTAAATGAAGGTTTGAACAAAAGCAAAAAGTGATGTCAGCACATTAAATGCAAAGTTCAGAAAACTTGCATCCTTTTGGACAATCATTCTACACACGCTGCAAAGGGATTAATGTTTCTTGTCCACATCCAATAGCTGCTCTTCCAACGGATTAAAAGTCAAGAAGTCGCACAAACATCTCATGCAATTTGGATTAAGCAAATTGTAGTGAGAGAAGAAGACCAAAGCTTAAGCTAATCCTTGTCTAATGAAGGCAATGGTTATATTGAAGATTACAATGGTCATTTAATGCTCTCCTAGTATAAATAGAGCTGCATTCAATTCTTCACAACAACCAATCTGCTAGAAAACGAAAATCATCAAGTTGTCAACTACTCTTTAATTTTTCTTGAGCAAAGTATCTGTTGATATAATTTGTACTTCAGTGTTCATATTTATTCACTCTTAGAGAGAGTTCATTTATTGTAAATCATTTTGTGAGAATCTCAAGTCAGGGGACTTGGAGATTGGGTTATTGATTGCAACTTGTAATAGGGAGTAAGTTCTAGTGAGAGAATTACTCTTGAGTTACAAAGTGTATAATCAATTGATATAGTGAAATCCTAGAGTGTCTGGGGACTGGACGTAGGTCAAGAGATTGGACCAAACCAGTATAAATCTCGTGTGTCTTGCTCTTCTTCCTTATACTCTGTTCAGCTCTATTTTTAGTATCCAAAAACAGAGTAATTAGAAAACTTTTTGAAATCCTCAATTCACCCCCTCTTGGTGATTAAGCTCCACTTTCAAGATGTCTAACCATAGTGGGCTAGTAGTAGGTTGATATAGGATCTGATGATCTCTCTGGGTTACAAGGAAGGTGAATACCGAAGAGAAGATTGCTCAATGATGTCTTTGAGGAAGACACCAATGAATATCTCATGATCACTGTGCTACACAAGAATGGTGTTTAGCTAGAGGGGTGGGGTGTGTGCACAGTGTAACTGAATAGTAAAAGGATATGAACAGAATATGTGCACCTTGTAGATAATCTCCTATTTATAGAGATTACTTAGGGTTTCATTTTGTTGGTCATGCGTCCGCTCCTTAGGCAATATGCATACCCACATTTACGCAAATGCCGCTCCACTATCTAACGCATCCCCGTCTCCACTACCCGTCTATAGGGATTAGTGCCTTGTTTATCGGGTGATTAGCGTTTGACTGTTTAAAGAGGGCCTCCAAAATAGTGTATGTGTGTTGGGTCGGCCCCATATCAGGGCCTAATATATGAATCCATAACAATGTGCATGCAATAATCCATCATATCATGATAAATACTCCTCCAGTCTTACTTACCTAACTTGATTAGATTAAGAAAATTTGTTATATTAGATAATATGTTTGTATTTTCTAAAACACTCTAGTTATCTTTTTTAATTCTCTCATTCCCTATCCTCCTTGATTATTATTGAGGGAAGAGCATCAATAAGGGTAAATTAGGAAAAAAACTGAAAAATATGTCTTATATTTAATATCGTAATCAACATTCCAAATATGTCATATATTAAAGATCGGAGGGAGTAATAGACAATAGATTCTGTACTTGAAAAATGCTTTACAATATGGTAAAAATAAGAATTAAAAATTTTAATATATTTTCAAATCTCCTAATAAATTAAAAGAAGATTCGGACCAGGTTATTCGATATGTTTAATTTCTTGAAAAGCTTTAATTTGCTTTATATATATATATATATATATATGGTTTTATCGTTTTCCATGTCACTTGACATAAGGTTATGTCAAGTCACTCTAAAACTACATCGTTTTGGGAGTTAGGGGAATTAATAAAATGTGTTTTTGTATTTTTGTTTTTGTTTTTATTATATGAATTTCACCAAAATATTTTTCATTAATTCTCCTAACCCCAAAACTATGTCGTTTTGAGAGTTTATTGATTCCTCTAGCCCTAAAACGACATAGTTTTTAGGTGACTTGACCACCGGATATGTCAAGTCACCCCAAAACTATGTCGTTTTGAGAATTAAGGAATTAATGAAAGGTGTTCACAAAGATCGTACTAATAATTAACCACCAGATATGTGTGAACGTATATATGAAATAATCATGAATAGCACAATTTGCATTCTTAGAAAGCAATGCCTATGGATTGATCTTATTGATAAATGCATTATTTATAATTAGATGGGTGTCGATTTTGAAAAAATCAGATTAAATCAATAAATATTTCATACCAATTTAGTTTATGATAAATACTTTTCTCTTGAAATTTAATCATCAAGATAAAAAGTAATACCTTTTACAAAATCTACTCATATATTCTAGGGAAAATCCCATATAAAAAAGGTTGAATTACCCAAGTTCTAATTTGGGTCACTAAACTTAACAAATTATATATCAGGTTATGTGTTATAATTAGGGATTCAAAATTTGGGTCAAATTACCTCTATATTCCTCAATTATTAAAACAATAAAATTAATTCCTTAAAAAGTATTGTATCATGGAGCACCATTTGTACTCCAACTTCTTTCTAAACAAGAATTACGCACAATATTCTTTTTTGATACATTATTTGGTTTATAGGAAAGTAGGACTATCCATAATTGAAAGAGGTAGACTATGATGTAGTACAATGTTTCACAAATATCTTTAAATGAGATTTTCCCTTTTAATAAAAAAATAGTCCTGGATTTTATATTCAAGACATATATGTGTGTGTGATTCAAAATTTAAACTCGGGTCATAAAATTTTGAATAAAAATATAAAAATCGAAAGAAGGTAATAGATCTCTTGGTAACCGTAAAATAGATTTCAATTTATTCTAATACATTATTTTTTAGAATTGAATATTGCATAAAAAATATTGTGCATAATTAATGTTTGTCATGAAGTTGAAGAACAAACGGTAACCATACAATAGATTTCAATTTTATTGCTTTAATAACTAAGGGATATAGAGGTAATTTGACCCAAATTTTAAATCCCTAATCATGGCACATAACTTGCTATATAAGTTATTACAGCGAGCCAAATTAGAACTTGAATAATTTAATTGTCTTTATATGGGATTTTTTCCAATATTCTATTTAGAAGGAAATATAATAAAGAATAAGAGAGAGAGGAAAAAAAAAAGAGAGGGAAAAATATAAGAAGTGAATAATGTGAGGCTCCATGAAGAATATTAGGAAGCAAGCTGGAAAAGAAGAAAAAAGAGAATTAATCAAAGGGACGTGGGTCCCATGAGAGATAATGAGAGAAAATATAGGACAAATTAATGTTTATAAAACTGACTATTGTATAAAAAAAGGATATTGTGCATAATTAATGTTTGTAAACATGTAGAAGAAGAAACGGTGCTCCGTTATACCATATTTCTTAAGAAATTAATTGATAAAGCAAATAATTGGGTTTTGCTTTCAATTTTGTTGTTTTCATAATTAAGGGATATAGAGGTAATTTGACTCAAATTTTAAATCCATAATCATGATGCATAACCTAATACATAATTTATTAAGTTCAGTGAGCCAAATCAGGGTTTGAACAACTAAATCGTCTTTATATAAGATTTTTCCAATGTTCTATTTTGCAGGAAAAAGAAAAAAGAAAAAAGAGTGGAAAAAAGAAGAAGAAGTAAATACTATAAGGATCCATGGAGAAGAAGATGAGGCAAGCCGGAAAGGAAGAAAAAAGTGAATTAATAAAATGCACATGGGTCCCACGAGAAATAAAGAAAAGAGATACAACAAATTAATATTTATAAAAATGAATATTGTATAAAAATGAAGATTGTACATAATTAATGTTTGTAAAGAAGTCGAAAACTAACGGTGCCCAATCGTACTTCTTAAGGAATTAATTGATTGAGAAAATAATAGGGTTTTTTTCTTTTTCAATTTTGTTGTTTTAATAACTAAGGGATATGGAGATGATTTGACCCAAATTTTAAATTCTTAATAATAGCGCATAACTTGATATAAAATTTATTTAGTTGAGTGTCTCAAATTAGAATTTGGGTAATTCAATCGTCTTTATATAAGATTTTCTCAATATTCTATAGGGAAAGAAAAATTAAAAAAGGAGGGAGGGGGAGAAGAATTGTATATTGTGAGGATCCATTGAGAAGATTTGGAAGCAGGCCGAAAAAGAAGAAAAAAAGGAACTAATAAAAGGCCCACGTGAGATAAAGGGAGAAAAGGTAGAGCAAAATAACGTTTATAAAATTGAATGTTGTATAAAAAACGAATATTATGCAAAATTAATGTTTGTAAACAAATAGAAGAAGAAACGGTGCTCTGTCATACGGTACTTAAAGAATAATTGATAGAGAAAATAATAGGCTTTTGTTTTCGATATTGTTGTTTTAATAACTAAGGGATATGGATATAATTTAACTTAAATTTTAAATCCTTAATCATGACGCATAGCCCGATATATAATTTATTAAGTTGAGTGAGGCAAATTAGTATTTGGTTAATTCAACAGTGTTCTTATGGGATTTTCCCAATATTCTATTTTACAGGAAAAATATTTTTTAAGAAAAAAAAGAGGCAAAAAGAAGAAGTGAATCTTTGCACTAGTGAAAAAAAGGGCTTTAAGATCGCCTCATTTAGACCAGGAGTAATGACGCACCGGTCTTAATAGTATGACCGATGGCGTTTTGTAAATATAAAGAACTTCTTGGAACGCATCCTAATGAGCATCGGTCTTAATAGTATGACGGTGGCAATTTTGTAAATATAAAGAACTTCTTGAACCGCATCTTTTATCAATGAGTCTTAAATATATTATTTAGACCGTTTAACAAAACAAACGGTCTTAAAAATGTTACTAAAAAAACCGAAAGTTCAAATTTCTTTATAGAGAAATCTCGAACGAAATTTGAACTATATTTTCGGTCCAAAATAATGAGGAAAAAATTAAATAAACTTTTAAGACCGGATATATATAACAGACGGTCTTAAAGATTATACTTTTTAGACCGGACATAAATTTTGACCGGTACTAAATAGTTTATTACTTTTAAGTTCGGAGTTTAATAAACGGCGGTCTTAAAACTTAACATTTAAGAACGTCTTTTTAGTTCATCCGGTCTTAAAATAAAACGCCAAAAATATTCTTCTTCGCGCAAAACGTTCCTTACCACTTACGTTGTCCCGAACTCGAAACCCCTCTTCTTGTTGTGAAACCACTCTTCCGTTGCATTACCTCTCTTCTTCGCCCACGCGAAACATTACCTTACGACTTACGTTGTCCCTCTGAACTCTGAAACCCCTCTTCTTGTTGTGAAACCACTCTTCCTGTTGCATTACCTCTCTTCCTCCCCCACGTACCATTAGCCTCTGTTACGCTCTCATTTGCTCAGGCATTCCTCTCTTCCTCTCTCGAAAATGAACGGTGAAAACGATTCCATTCGTGTTGCGGGAACGCCAGTTACTGGTGTGAGTCAGAACGAACCCTCTTCATCTGATAATGTGCCTTGTAACCGCCAAAGACGCCGTGGTAGAAGAGGCACAAGAATGATGGATGTAACCCTAAGTCGGACTTCCGGGTCAAAGATGGAGATTCGGTTTGATGAAAAGTTGCAACCTTTCGGTCCTAATAAAAGCAAATATACTAGTTTTGTCGGCTGTCTTGCACGCAGCAAGTTTAGCATCTTGACTGATGAGTGGCAAAATGTGGACTTCAGCAATGTAAAGCAACCTATTTGGGACACTATCAGGCTTACATACACTGTCCTTGACTCTGAGAAGTTGAAAGACAAGACATTGTCTTATTGTGCTGATCGGTGGAGGAAGTTTAAGACCTCTCGCTAACAAGTATATTTTTGCAGAGGTTCACCGACCAAAAGCCTTGGGACAAGTACACATTTATTGATGAACAAACTTGGCAACAATTTGTTCACCGGACCACTCCGAAGCTCGGTGAGTTTATATTTAGTTTTTTTTTGCCCTTTTGTTTGCTTATTAACCTGTGTCTTTGATATGTGAATATTATTGTGTTCATATAATCTGTTAGTTAAATTGTTTGGTGTGTGAATAGAAGTATACATTTCCTACCTTTGTCTATGCAAGTTTGATATGTAAACCCTAAAAAGGTAAAATACTAAGAAGGTAATTAGGGAAATAATAATGGCATAAGAGTCAAGCCATTATTATAGTCTTAGTTCGTTATAGTAGGTAGTGGTTAGACATTCCGTTAGTTGTTACTATCTAATGAGGAATGCTGATCCCTGGATGCCTTAAAAAGGATCAAGTTTGTATTATTCTATAAGCAAAATTCTCTTTGTTTTCTTAACCTATCTATCTAGCAGTACAAGACATAGATCCAATTTCTTCTACAATTCTACATCTTCCTTACATAAAATGTTGAAACTTGTTTAAGTGAATTTGACTAGTGTTTGAGGTTCATATAAGCAGAAGTTCTCTAATTTCTGTTAGTGAGATGGCTGGAATTCATAATTAATAGTTGTTATCAATTCTGATTCATAGGAAAGAAGGGAACGAGCACAGGAGATAGGGAGAAAGAATGATTGCCCGTATAGGGCTTCTCGCGGTGGATATGAAAAGGCTAAAAAAGAATTGATGGAGGCCAAGCGGAAGAGATTGGATGATGAAGCAGAATCTAATCCTTCTATGGTACATGATCCGCCATCTCCAATACGTCGCGAGGAGTTGTGGTTGCACATTCAGAAAAAGCCAAGCGGCGCCTACACGAGTGAACAAACTCGTGTAGTTGCTTGAAAGAATTGTAAGTATCGTTATTGTTATTTTTTAGTTACTAAACATGTTTCATTACTAAGCTTCTCGTTATCCGTATCTTACGGGGAAGATCTTAAAAAGAAAGAAGCGAGAGGGACCTTTTGTGTCGGACGGGAGGAGTGATGTTCGACCGTTGCGACCGGAAAACCAGATCATGGTGGGCGTGTAAGGGGGATTGGAGGACGGGTAGGCCTGAAGGAATACTTGGTAAATCCAAACGCCATAGACAAAGTATGGTTACCCGGGAGGAGATGGAACAGAAGGTGGCCAAATTAAGTGAGGATGCAGCGGCTAAAGAAGCAAGGTATCAATCCGAGATGAGCCAGATGAGGGAGGAATTGAATCAAATGAAGCTGCTTTTGAGCAATCGTCCAGAGACCATTGTTCCCGTCACACGTTCAGTTGCACTTGTGCAGCAGAGCACTAGAAGGAGCTGCATTGTTGGACAGTCAGAGCAACCTTATGACCTATATGTGGAGGATTGTGATAGTCCTGCACGATTAGTTGCAAAAGGGACTGTCCACAACTTATTGGGATCAACTGTACACCACCAACAAATGGCTGATGATGGAGTTCAAGTGTCAGTTGAAAAGGTGATCATTGATGCACCTATCCTCTCCCAACCGATCGGTGAAGCTTGTGAGTGATGTCAAGGGAACCTTCATCTCTTGGCCGGTGAAGCTTGTACATGTCTCTCTACCGGTCCTCAAGCTTCAACCCCTCCTCCTCAAGTTCCATCCCCTCGTCAAGCTCCATCCCCTCCTCAAGCTCAATCCCCTACTGCTAAGTTGACTGGCATGGAAAAAATATCTGATATGGTGATGAGTGGATATTTTAAAGATAAATCGTGGCTTGTCAATGAAGTATTAGGCGTCCCTCATCCTCTTCCTGTTCAAGTTGACACCGTTGATGTTGAGTCCCTGCTACTTCCTCGATAGGAGCTTCGATGCAATTGTTCAAATTTTTATGAAGTAAGTATCTTACATCTATGAGTACATAATTTAAATGCATCGTTTAGACACACATACATATATACTAATTCCCGATCGATGTCATTATTGTAGGTTATTGCATCAAGAATTGGTTCAAAAGGGCAAGAGCAACAATTTTGGATTCTTGTGCCTGTGTCTATTCAAGTCAAACATCCATGGAGGAGAGACAGAGTACATATCAAAGAGGTTGTGTGAAGTGAGAAGAAAGGTGTACTTGTTGCCATTCTTCCACAGTACATATCACAAATCTTGTCCGCAATTCACTTAATTCGCTACATATATCGAGTATACTTTTCTTTGTGAATTTTCAACCGCCTGGCGTTGGTTGTCATGTGCATGGAGGAGCATAAAGTTATCTTCTTATGCTCCACTCACGAGAGAGCCATTGCCTTCGTTGACGAGACCATCAACGAGTAAGCATGTCATTTTGAATCTCTTGTCTGAAATCTCTGCTATGAATTTTCAGTGAACATTATTGATAAATTTGTGATTTTGATGATAGTGCCATGAAGACCTTCCAAATCGGGGTAAAGAAAAGGAGTGGGTATCGGGCCAAAGACCCCAACCTGGGACACGGATGTTGGTACAATAATCGTGAACATTATTGTTTACGGTGGATGTACCCAATTGAAAGATCTATGAAATTCCTAAAAGGGTACGTGAAGAACGCATATCGGCCAGAAGCATCGATTGTTCAGAAATATGTTTCTGAAGAAGCCATGGAATTTTGTCAAAATTATTTGGCCAAAGTAAGACATATTGGGCTTCCAAAACGTCAGCATGCTGAAGGGGGTAGACGAGGGGCTTCGTAAAGAGTGTGGATCGATGAATTGTCACAAGTCTACTTATACATCTTGAATAATGTTGATGAAGTTCAAGCCAACATAGCTGAACATAAAGAAGCTGTAAGGAAAGAAAATCATCGAATAACTGAACAAATGTTGATTAGGGAGCATAACAGAACTTTTGCAAACTGGTTCAAACAAAAGGTCGAGGGAGAGGAATGTGTTTCTGATACAATCAAATGGTTAGCACGTGGTCCTGAGGTCGATGTCATAAGTTGGAATTCATATGTGATCAATGGTTATACATTTTACACGAAGTCCCTAGATGATACGAGCACAGTCCAGAATAGTGGTGTTATGTTAGAGGCTAAATCTATGCACTTCTCCGGTTCGAAAGACAAGAGCCCTTTATTGGCGTCATGCCATATTATGGGGTTATTGAAGAGATTTGGGAGGTGGACTATGTGAAAATTAGATTTCCCATTTTCAAATGCAAGTGGGTCAATGTCAATAATGGTGTTCGGATCGATCGGCTAGGATTTACATTAGTCGATGTCCATGGTAGAAGTTTTGGAGATGAACCTTTTATTATGACAGACCAGGCAAAACAAGTGTTCTATATCACCGATCAAGAAAATAAAATGTGGTATGTAGCTCTCCAAGGAAAGAGGATCATTGATATTGATGAGGAAATGAATTCGAATTATGGTATTCCTGAGAGTACTCCTTTTTCAAGGGGTCTACCGGACATAAATGAAGAAGATGAAGCGGATAATGAACCCGCATAAGAAGTGATCATCAAGAAGGGATATGGAAAGATATCACTTTATAAAAGAGTCAATTCATAAGATAATATTTATATGCAGATTTCTTTGAAAACTTTAAGGTTTTAACTATATTATATTCCTTCAATGTTCATAAACAATGTCACTGACTATGAAGTTTGTTTTTGTTTTATTTTTGTGGCAGGATCCGATCCAAAGGGGCACGTTATAAAAGAGGATGTTACTTTGTTGGGTGGGAATCAGATGAAGGCATGGTGAATATTATTTTGGGCATGTGTGTTGTATTTGTAACTTATTGTATTTGTAAGTAAGTTATCTTATTGTTTGAATTAATTTGGGTGTTGTAGTCATAGTATAATCATTAATTAAGAGGCCAAATAACTCATGGTGAATAATATTTGTATTCTTATTCCAATTCAATTTATTCAAATAATTGTTCATAGCTTATAGCTTAAAGTATCGACTTTTATGTGTTGGATTGGGTGGTGGATTTGTGTTTAATACAATCAGGAAGAACAGAACAGGGACAAATTCAGGAAAATTTACACCGCAAATAAATGCGCCGATCTTAAATGGTGAGTTTTTAAGACCGGATGTATTTATATGTCCGGTCTTAAAGGTCAGGAAACACATTTCATAAAGCGCCCGATCTTAAAAGTCGGTCTTTTTAAGACCGGTAAATTTATACATGCGGTCTAAAATAAAATTTTTAAGACCGCATTTATTTATCATCCAGTCTTGAAAGTCAATCTTTTAAGACCGGGTATAATTAGTCAGGTCTTAGAAGCCGCTAAGTTTAAGACCGTATCTATTTTTGTCCGATCTTAAAATTATATCTTTTAAGAGCGGCCTAATTATTAGCCGGTCTTAAAAGTTGAGTTTTAGGACCGAACAAAAAGTATTTCAGTTTATTTTAATACGACTTTTAAGACCCAATGTTTTAAATGTATGGTCTAAAATATTTTCTTTAAGACCGGTCATAGTCCGGTCTTAAATGTAGACTTTTAATACCGGCTGGAATAAGACCGGTCACGGGTCCGGTCCTATGATGCCTCTTTTGTCTAGTCTTAAAAGCCTTTTTTGCACTAGTGCTGTGAGGATCCATGGAAAAGATTAGGAAGCAACCTGGAAAAGAAGAAAAAAGAGGATTAATAAAATGCATGTAGGTCCCACGAGAGATAAAGGGAGAAAAGCTACAGCATATTAATGTTTATAAAACTGAATATTGTATAAGAAGACATAGATTGTGCATAATTAATGTTTGTAAAAAAAGTTGAAGAAGAAACGGTGCTTAGTCATACTATTCTTAAGGAATTGATTGATTTAGCAAATAATAGGGTTTTGTATTTAAGTTTTTTGTTTTTTGTTTTTTGATACACAGTTTTTGTTTTTATAACAAAGGATATGCGAGATAATTTGACCGAATTTTTAAATCCTTCATGATGGCGCATAACCTAATATAAAATTTATTAAGTTTGGTGGACCAAATTAAAATTTAGGTAATTCAATCGTCTTTATTTAAGATTATGCCTATTGTGAGGATCCATGGATAATATTTTGAAGCAAGGCGGAAAATAAGAAAAAAAGGGGATGAGCAAAAGCCTCGTGGGTCCCACGAGAGATGAAGGAAGAAAAGATAAAGCAAATTAATGTTTATAAAATTGAATATTGTATAAAAAAACGAACATTGTGCACACTCAATGTTTGTAAAGAAGTCAATGAACGAACGGTTCTCGGTTATACAAGTACTTCTTAAGGAATTAATTGATAGAGCAAACCAGGGGCGGATCCGAAATTTATGGAAGGGGGGCACTATTAATGGGAGGGTGTGGGGGTTCGGGGCGCGCCCCGAAATTTTTTTTCCACTTGTTATCAAAAGCACAAAAAATAATATAGAATTCAAAAAGGTTTTCACTTGTCATCGGTTGCAAGTTTGATCATCATCAATAAGCAAAAGAGCAAGTGTTAGCCATAAAATACTCATGACGGAAAATTAGCAACCTACATGCTCCAAGCAATTTTTTGTGCTGTGAATATTCACATAAAATACAAAGAAAAAGGCAACAAAATGTTAGAAAAGTATCTCAAAAAAGGAAGCAGATCTTTCCCAGTTGAGGTCATAATGCTAAAATATGTCCACAAGGTGAACCAATTGAATAAAATATGTCCGCAAGGTGAGCCGTGCCCCCTTCTTTGAATAAAATATGTCCGGATCACTTTTGAATAAAAGCTTTGATTTTTTAATTAAAAAAAAAATCAAAAATCAAGGGGGCACGTGCCCCCTTATCTTATACTTGCATCCGCCTATGGAGCAAACAATATGGTTTTGTTTTCAATTTTGTTGTTTTAATAACTAAGGGATATGGAGATAATTTGACCCAGATTTTAAATTCCTAATCATGACGCATTACCTAATATAAAATTTATTAAGTTCAATAAGGCAAATGAATTTCGGTAACTCAACTGTGTTTATATAAGATTTTCCCAAATATTCTATTTTGCAGGAAAAATAATTAAAAAAAATAAGAAAAAGAGAGAGGGAAAAAGAAGAAGTGAATACCATGAAGATCGATGGTTTATTAGGAAGCAAGACAGAAAAGAAGAAGAAAGAGAATTAATAAAACGCATTTGGATCCCATGAGAGATAAAGGGAGAAAAGGTAAAGATAATTAATGTATATATAAAACTGAGTATTGTATAAATAAAGAATATTGTGCATAATTAATGTTTGTAAAGAAGTCAAAGAACAAACGGTCCCGGTCATGCAATACTTCTTAAGGAATTAGTTGATAGAGCAAATAATAAGGTTTTGCTTTGAACTTTGTTGTTTTAATAACTAAGGGATATAGACATAATATGACCCAAATTTTAAATTCCTAATCATGACGCAAAACTTGATATATAATATATTAAGTTCAATGAATCAAATTAAAATTTGGGTAATTCAATAGTTTTTATATGAGATTTTGCCAATATTCTATAGGGAAGGAAAAATAAAAAAGGAAAAAAGGGGAAAAAACAAAGGGAAAATAGAAGAACTAAATGTTAATTGTAAGGATCCATGGATAATATTTTGAAGCAAGCCTGAAAAAGAAGAGAAAACGGAATAAATGAAAGGGACATGCGTCCCACAAGAGGTAAAGGGAGAAAAGATCAAGCAAATTAATGTTTATAAATTGAATATTGTATAAGAAAACGAATATTGTGCACATGTTTGTAAAGAAGTCGAACAATGAACGGTGTTCAGTCATACAGTACTTCTTAAGGAATTAATTGATAGAGCAAAAAATATGGTTTTGTTTTCAATTTTGTTGTTCTAATAACTAAGGGATATAAAGATGATTTGACCCAAATTTTAATTCCCTAATCATGACGCATTACCTTATATAAAATTTATTAAGTTTAGTGAGCCAAATTAAAATTTGGGTAACTCAACTATGTTTACATGAGATTTTCCCAATATTCTATTTTGTAGGGGGGAAAATAATACAAACAAAAGAGCCGAAAAAAGAAGAAGAATTGAATATTGTGAGGATCTATGGAGAAGATTAGGAAGCAAGCCAGAAAAGAAGAAAAAGAGAATTAATAAAAGGCATATGGGTCCCACAAGAGATAAAATGAGAAAAGACAGAGCAAATTAATATTTATAAAACTAAGTATTGAATAAAAAAAAAAAATTGTGCATAACTAATGTTTGTAATTCAAGAAGTGAAAGAACAAATAGTCCCCGTCATACAATACTTCTAAAGGAATTAATTTAAAGAGCAAATAATAAGGTTTTGGTTTCAACTTTGTTGTTTTAATAACTAAGAGATATAGAGATAATATCACCCAAATTTTAAATTCCTAATCATTGCGCAAAACTTGATATATAGCAAAACTTTATATATAAGTTATTAAGTTCAATGAACCATATTAGAATTTGGGTAATTCAATCGTCTTTATATAAGATATTCCCAATATTCTATTTTGCGGGAAAAATAATAACAAAAAAGAGAGGGGAAAAGAAGAAGAAGAAGAAGACGAAGTGAATACTGTGAGGATCAATGAAAAAGATTAGGAAGCAAGCCATAAAATGAGAAAAAAGAGAATTAATAAAAGGCACGTGCCTCCCAAGAGAGATAAAGGGAGAAAATATAGAGCACATTAATGTAGGGAAAAGTATTTTTCAGTCCTTTGGAGATAAGTTACCTCCGGTGACCTTTAAAACTACGTCGTTTTGAATTAATTAATGGTATGTTTGTAATTTTAAGTGAATTAATGAAGGGTGCAAAATTATAAAAACACCCTTCATTAATCCAAAACAATGTAGTTTTAGAGGTCCTGGAGATAAGTTATCTGCGGAAAAAAATACTTTACCCATTAATGTATATAAAACTGAATATTGTGCATAATTAATGTTTTTAAGAAAGTCAAAGAGCAAACAGTGTTCAGTCACAGAGTACTTCTTAAGGAATTAATTGATAGAGCAAATAATTGGGTTTTATTTTCAATTTTTGTTGTTTTAATAATTACGGGATATAGAGGTAATTTAACCCAAATTTTAAATCTCTAATCATAGCACATAACCTAATATATAATTTATTAAGTTAAATGAGCTATATTAGAATTTTGGTAATTCAACGGTCTTTATATGAGAATTTTCCACTATTCTATTTTTGTAGGAAAATAATAAAAAAATAAGAAAATAAGAGAGGGAAAAAAGAAATAGAAGAAGTAAATACTGTGAGGTAGCATAGAGAAGATTAGGAAGCAATCCATAAAAGAAGAAAAAAGAGAATTAATAAAAGGCATGTGGCTGCCAGGAGAGATAATGAGAGAAAAGATAGAGAAAAATTAATGTTTATAAAACTGAATATTGTGTAAAAAAAGAATATAGTGCATAATTAATGTTTGTAAATAAGTAAAAGACCAAACGGTGCTCTGTCATACAGTACTTCTTAGGGAATCAATTGATAAAGCAAATATAGCTCACAGGATAATCAATTAAATAACGGTACGAAACTACTAAGGATGGGAGAGAGAAAGACGAGGTGCCGCCGCTCTCTGAGGATAATCTCCGGTCGACCAAAAAGGTTCGCATAAGGTCGGAAGAGATGGTCGGTGGTTCAGTTGAAGGGGTGAACGGGAAGGATACACTGATGACGGAGGAGGAAGCCGTTCCGGCCATTTCATACCGGAATAAGCTACTCAATCGTAACCATGCGGGCGAAGGCACGGGCAAGCAGAAGGAAGTGATCATTACGGATTCTGATTACAAAGTTGCTAAGGAAGGAGAGGTCCTTATTATAGAATTCTCGGATGACGTCCGAACCTTACTAGCAAAAGGTATGGAACGAAGTTTGATCATTAAACTATTGGGACGGTATATCACATATCATGACCTTGTAGCCAGAACCCAGGTTTCGTGGCAACTGCGCGGCTCGTGTCAGATTGTGGATATGGAGGGTAGTTTTTATTGTGCCACGTTTGATTTAGAAGAGGATTACATGAAGGTCCTGACAGGAGGCCCTTGGATGATCTATGGGGCCTATCTTACAATGCAACCATGGACGTTGAACTTTGATTCGAAAACGGCAGTGGTCTCAAAAGTCGTAGCCTGGACTCGGATTCCGGGACTGTCTATCCGCTATTACCATAAGAGCACACTCCGCACTATTGGCTCTCTTCTGGGGGATGTGGTTAAAATTGACTATATGACGGAAATGCGTGGGCGTGCAAAGTATGCGCGGATTGCTGTTCTCCTTGATCTGCTGAGTCCTCTTGTTCCTCGAATTAAGGTTGATGGTACGTACTATGGGGTGGAGTATGAGGGTTTACCACATATTTGTTTTAACTGTGGGAAATATGGTCATGCTAAAGACAAATGTCCCGATAAGGTGGCTTCGAAGGTGCCAAAAGATCCACAAAGGGTAGAGAGTTCTTCTGATCCGCCGGCTAATACTGTTCCAGACCTGACTATCGTAGAACAAGCCACCTGACGGCGGCAAGGTGGACTCGTCTCCGTTTGGTGTTTGGATGCAGGTGAGATATCCTAAAAAAGGAAATAAGAAGTTTGTAGGGAAAGAAGCGAGCTCGGAGGAATTAAAGATCAATGGGGGATCAAGGTATAATGTCCTCTTTGATTGTGAGGATACGAGGGCGGAAATCTCGCAAGAGATACAAACAGATAAGGGCGAAGGTGCAATCAAGAATAAAGGAGTCTTGAGTCGGCCTTCCACAGATCGATGATTTTCTCAATAAGAAGCGACATGATGGGAAGCATAATCTGAGTGCCAGGAGTGGGCCTCCTAAGCAAGGCTTTGAATATAGGCCCAAGGTGACGGGAATTGGGAAGAATAGCCAACAAAAGGGGAATATTTCTCAGACGTCTCCAAGCCCAGAAGTAAGTCAGGGTGGACGGGAGAAGAGTAGTGTGGGCTCGAAGGGTGGAGTTGCTCCACCTATGCAGGAACAAACAAATGAAGTTACGGGAGATGGTGAAGTGGGTCCGCAAGCAATGATTTTAGAAAACCTGCCAATCCGCACAGCTTCCACGCTGGATGAAGGCAAACATACTGTGATGGCCCTACAACACTCTAGGCAAGCTCTGGACGAGTCATCTATTGCTAGCAATGGACGGAAGCAGGCCCCGGCAATTTCGACGGGATCAAGTGGACGTATAGGTGGGGGAAAGGAGAATAAAGCCATCGGTGATATGCGGAGGGGCCAGTCGTCGCACGGTGTCAAGCTCCAATCCTCAGGTATAAGGAACCTAAAACTTAAGAAAAAATCTCCTAATGTTCAGATTTCCAAGGATGCGTTAGAAGTTTTAAGGGAAGAACTAGACTCACAGAAGGATCCGAAGAGCCCAAAAAAGTGCTCAAGAGAACTACCTCCTTCGCAGAAGGGGAATGATGAAGATCCCTCGGGATCGGGTATGCTCAACACTATCTAATGTGTTTATGTTTATAAAAATATTTCTTTGGAATTGCCAGGGGGCTGCTAGCAGAAGCTTCTATGGCACTTTTTCCCACTTTATGATGGAACACTGCCCGGATGTGGTGGTCTTAGTTGAACCCCGTATTGCTGGACTCAGAGCGGACAAATTCATCTCCAAATCTCGGTTTGCGTCCTCTTACAGGTTGGAGGCGAATGGATTTGCAGGTGGTATTTGGTTACTCTGGAAGGATACCTTAGATGTTACGGTGGAGATTTGTCATGCTCAATTTATTCATACTAGAATAGCGACACAAGGCACAATGGATTCGATTAGTTTCACAGCTGTTTATGGGAGCCCTAACCCTATGCTACGGAAAAATTTATGGAGTTCTTTATCCGAAGTGGCACGCCGTCCATCAGGTCCCTGGCTGGTAGCTGGTGATTTCAATGCAATTTTGCACAGTGAAGATCGGACTGGGGGAGTTGCTTCACGTGCCAGAGGCTGTGGTTTGTTCCGACAATTCCTTTTTAATAGTGGTTTATTGGATTTGGGTTTCTCAGGGCCTAAATACACATGGAGATGGGGTACATTACTTCAACGTCTAGATCGAGCCTTGGGGAATACCTCCTTATTGAGTTCCTTTGGTTACACAATAGTACATCACCTCCCTAAGCTTAGCTCAGATCACAGACCCATCTGTGTTCATATTCGCCCGAATAGAAGACTTCCCCCCACACAGAGACCGTTTCGTTACCTAGCAGCTTGGGCGACGGAGGCTTCTTTCGAGAAGGTAGTGAAGGAAAGTTGGTCTGAGACGGATCCAGTGGTTGAGAATACTGAAAGATTCACGGAGTCAGTAAAAAAGTGGAATCGTGAAGTCTTTGGGAGCATTGAACATCGCAAACGACGCATTATGGCCCGACTAGGGGGGATCCAAAAGGCTCAGGAAATTCGCCACTCCCCTCGGCTTGAGCAACTAGAAGGTGAATTAAGGAAAGAATTTGAGACTATCTGTGAACAGGAAAGTATTATGTGGGCCCAAAGAGCGCGGTGTGACTGGATCAACTTTGGGGATAGAAACACAGGTTTCTACCATGCGAAAGCTATTCAAAAAAGCCGTAAAAAGTTTTTTGATCGCCTCAGGGATGAGAGTGGGCGGTGGTGTACTAATGTAGAGCTACTCCGTTCGTGGGCCTTGACCTTTTTCTCTAACCTATACAGTAGCGAAGTGGATCAAGTACCCATTTACTCCGGTAAGGGTCTCTTCTCCACTATGGAAATTTCTATGGCCCAGTCTTTGAATGCTTCTATCTCCATGAGTGAGGTACATACAGCTCTATTCCAAATGAAGCCTCTAAAAGCCCCAGGAGTGGATGGATTACATGCTGTTTTTTTCCAGAATCATTGGAATATAGTTGGACCATCATTTTATCAAATGGTTCTTAGGCTTTTTGATCATGGCTATCTTGAAGGGGAGATTAATGAGACTCTAATCACTCTTGTTCCAAAAATCCCAGCCCCAGAACGCATGAGTGACTTTCGGCCTATAAGTCTTTGCACTGTCCCCTATAAGACCATAACGAAAGTCCTAGCCAACCGCCTTAAGATGTGGCTTCCTGGGTTAGTCCTACCTAACCAAGCGAGTTTTGTGGCAGGAAGGCAGATTTCAGACAATGTTATTATAGCCCAAGAGGTGCTACATTCTATGAGATATAAGCGGGGTTCCATTGGGTGGATGGCAATCAAGGTAGACCTGGAAAAAGCGTATGATCGGATGAGATGGGACTTTATTGAGGACACTCTGATCGATGCGGGGCTACCTGATACATTTGTACGAGCCGTGATGACTTGTGTCACTACTAGCAGTATGAGAGTGGTCTGGAATGGTGTTCGTTCTGATAAATTCCATCCAACAAGGGGGTTAGGCAGGGGACCCCCTCTCCCTTTACCTCTTTGTCTTGTGCATGGAACGGCTCTCACAAGTCATCAACCAACAAGTCCTAGGGAAGAAATGGCATCCGATCACAGTAGGAAGGGGGCCCACCTCTCTCCCACCTATTCTTTGTAGATGATTTAGTGCTTCTGAGCTCTACAGCTACCTCACAGGTCACCTTGGTAAAGAGGATCCTCGCTGACTTTTGTGCAAGTTCAGGGCATAAAGTAAGCAGTGCAAAATCAGCAGTATGTTTTTCCAAAAATGTACCACAGAGCAGACAAACAATGATTGGGGAAGAGCTCGGGTTTCAACCGACAGACAACCTTGGAAAGTACGTGGGTGTTCCACTTCTACACCAACAGGTAACCACGGCGACATATGCCTATCTGGAGGAACGAGTACAAACGAAGTTGTCAGGGTGGGCTGCTAAAAGTTATCATTGGCTGGTCGCATCACACTGGCGAAAGCAGTGTTATCTGCAGTTCCTTCCTATGCCATGCAAACTACTAAACTCCCATTGGGAGTGTGTAAACATATTGAAAGGCATATTCGTAATTTTGTATGGGGACGAACGGGAGCAGCGCATAGACCGAGTTTGGTGAAATGGGATGATATGTGTAAACCATGTTTGCAAGGGGGTGGTGGCTTTAAGAAGATGGAGATGCAGAATAGGGCATTCCTCTTGAAACTAGCATATGCAATCAAGTCACAACCTCACTGTCTCTGGGTTCAGGTGCTAAGACGAAAATATGGATGGGATGACTGAACTAGACCCTTGAAGAGGAATGGTTGCTCATCGTATTTATGGAGTAGTTTAAGGAACCTTTGGGACGAGGTGGATATGGGTTCACGCTATTCGTTGGGAGATGGAGCATACATTCGTTTCTGGCAGGACAACTGGGTTCCTGAGGTGGGACCACTCAAGCATCTGGCATTCAGGGAGATGACGGCAGCAGAACTATCGCTCCCGGTCAATGGTTTTGTCACATCGGAGGGAATGTGGAATTGGCCTCTTTTTTGGGGATCTCCCGGAGAGAAATCATGGCTAGGATAGCCGGCCGTAAGCCTCCGGACGAGACGACGGGAAGCCTCCGGTTTTGGGATTTATCCGAGGATGGACGTTTCACCGTTGCCTCGATACAACTGTTAAATGGGCGAGGATGAGTGTGAGGATAAGATATGGAAGTTGATATGGAAGGTTGGAGGAACACAGAGAGTTCGGGTCTTCCTTTGGCTAGCATTCAGGAATAGTTTACTAACGAATGAGGTGAGGAGAAGGAGACATATGACGGAAGTGGATATCTGTACAACGTGTGGGAATGCAATGGAGGATATTGACCATATTCGAGGCGTGCGGTTCGCAATGGAGGTGCAGAGTTTTTTTATCCCGACACACCGTCGGAGAGTTTCTTCCAAGGAGAGTTCCGAGAATGGATCTTGCATAATCTTGTACAGCCCATGGCTACAACCGACGAGAATTCTCCATGGGAAACTACGTATGTTTTGGTCTGCTGGAAGTTATGGGAGGCCCGGAATAAGTTTGTTTTTCAACAGGCTAACCATCGGGCCAGCGTAGTTGCACAGGAGATTGCGATCTTTGCGGCTTTAATAACAAAGCGAAGGAGCATGGCTGTACGACACATAAAGTATCCCAGGTAAAACAAAATATGCTCATTTGTTGGGTCAAGCCGAGGTACCCAAGTGTGGCCTTAAACTGCGATGGTGCGAAGAAGAGTGGAACGTCAAGTGCTGGAGCGGGTAGTGTGATCAGAGACCATGAAGGGACATGGCTTTATGGATGCTATCGCAATATCGGTATATGTTCCTCGCTTCAAGCAGAGTTGTGGGGTTTGATGGATGGCCTAGGTCTTGCGTGGAGGCTGGGTTATAGGGATGTTGAAGTGCAAATGGATTGCTTAGTGGCTATCGAGCTTATCCAGTCTACTAAAGATTCGAACCATGGGAGTACAAGTGCTGTCAAGGAGATACAGAGGCTACTGTCCCAGGAGTGGCGGGTGTCCATCACACATGTCTATCGGGAACGAAATAGGTGTGCAGATTTCTTAGCCACCTATGCTTTGAAGCTGGAGTTGGGATACCACTCCCTGGAGGAACCTCCTGAGTCCATGCGGAGCCTCCTTTGGTCGGATGTTATGGGTGTGGGTTGTATTCGAAGATGCCCACCTGTCTCTGATTAAATGTTAATCAGCCCTTGTCAACAAAAAAAATTGATAAAGCAAATAATTGGGTTTTGTTTTCAATTTAGTTGTTTTCATAACTAAGGGACTTAGAGGTAATTTAATTTGACTCAAATTTTAAATCCTTAATCATGGCGCATAACCTAATATATAATTTATTCAATTCAGTTAGCCAAATTAGAATTTGGTTAATTCAACCGTATTTATATAAGATTTTTCCAATATTCTATTTTGCAGGAAAGATAATAAAAAAAGAGTGAGAAAAAGAAGAAGAAGTAAATACTGCCAGGATCCATGGGGAAGATTATGAAGCAAGACGGAAAAGAAGAAAAAAGAGAATTAATAAAAGTCATGTTAGTCCCACGAGGCATAAAGGGGAAAAGATACCGCAAATTAATGTTTAAACAACTGAATATTGTATTAAAAAAACGGAGATTGTGCATAATTAATGTTTGTAAAAAAGTTGAAGAACAAACGGTGCTTAGTCATACAGTACTTCTTAAGGAATTAATTGATTGAGAAAATAATTGGGTTTTGTATTCTTTTTTTTTTTTTTTTTTTTTTTTTTTTGATACACATAGTAGGGGAGGGGGTAGGTTTTGAATCGCTCGACATGCGGGGGGCCAAGCTCCCATGCCATCGCTTACATTACTAAGGCGCGGCAATTTTATTGTTTTAATAACAAAGAGATATATAGATAATTTGACCAAATTTTAATTCCTTAATAATGGCACAAAAGTTGATATAAAATTTATTAAGTTTAGTGACTCAAATTAGAATTTAAATAATTCAATTGTCTTTATATGAGATTTTCCTAATATTCTATATAGTGAAGGAAAAATAATAAAAAAGAGGGGGGAGGGGGAAGAACGGTATATTGTGAGGATCCATGGAAGCAAGACGGAAAAGAAGAAAAAAGGGAATTAATAAAAGGCCCATGAGAGAGATAAAGGGAAAAAAGATAGAGCAAACTAATGTTTATAAAATTGAATATTGTATAAAAAAAATATTGTGCATAATTAAATTTTGTATACAAATAGAAGAAGAAAAGTGCTCCACTATACAGTATTTCTTAAGAAATTAATTAATACAGAGCAAATTTAGAGTTTTGTTTTCAATTTTGTTGTTTTAATAATTAAGGGAGATGGAGATAATTTGACTCAAATTTTAAATTCCTAATCATGATGCATTACCTAATATATAATTTTTAAGTTCAGTGAGGCAAATTAGAAGTTGGGTAATTCAACTGTATTTATATGGGATTTTCCAAATATTCTATTTTACTGGAAAAATAGTAAAAAAAAAAAAAAGGAAAAAAAGAGAGGGAAAAAGAAGTAGAAGTGAATACTATGAGGATCCATGGAGAAGATTAGGAAGCAAGCCGGAAAAGAAGAAAAAAGAGAATTAATAAAAGGCATATGCGTCCCACACGAGAGATACAAGAAGAAAAATGATACATGCAAATTCATGTTTATGAAACCAAATATTGTATAAAAAGATGAAGATCGTGCATAATTAATTTTGTAAAGAAGTCAAAGTATTTTTTAGTATCCAAAAAGTATCTTTTTTAGTAATCGTTAATGCCCAAATATATATATACATATATATTAAAAGGCAAAGGCTAGTCATTGTTTTAGCACAAAACGGCGCCATTTTGTGTAACAGATGGTTCTTGTCAAGGACCAAAGCCACATCCATAAACAACAGGGTCCCAATCAATTGTTGTTGCCTGGGCTTTTCATTTGGTTTGGTTCACCTTGTGCTTTCATCGGCTACAAATTTACATCTTAACCCTTCATTATAATACTCCCTCCTGGCCTTAATTATAAAAACTATTTACCAGAATTTAGAGATTAAAGAGAGAAGTTAAGTTAGTTAATTATATTTATTTTCCAAAAATATCCCTACTTAAAATTGAAAATTACATCAAGGCAAAATTACATTAAGCATGTGCTTATGAGAATTGCTTCCCAAGTTTCGTAACCCTTTTTGTATTTTATTTCTAACGCCTCGTAATCTTTTCCCACTTATTCAGGATATTCAGTCGCTTCATCATTACATAATTCTTCAATTTTTATGCAATTAATTTTAATTCAAATTAATCATAAATAAATAATGCAATTTTGTTCCAAATAACTAAATAAAATCCCCAAATATGATATGAAAAATTATATTAAAACAGTAATTATCAATTCCCAGGTTATGAACAATTCGGTCTGCATTTCAAAGGCACACATAGATTAACAGTACTGATATAATACATTCGATAATGGGAGATATATGCTCCATAAGTTTTATTATTTATTGAATGTCACTACATAGCATTCTCTTAGAAACATAGATAGTTGATTGTCTCATAATAAAGATATTATATATGTTTTTCCCCATTACTATTATTAGCAGTTGGAGGAAATTGGTTGTTGATGGCCTGCAATTCCACATACACATCTGGAGGAGAAGGACGACAACATCCAACTAATGGATAGCAAGGCTGACAGCTACAGTTATAGCATCCTATAACAGGCCCCCTGGCTTCACTTTCCTCACACACATCTGCAAACAAATACAATACGATACGATAAAACTAAAACTGACTGCAATTCTGTACAAACACACACACACACACACACACACCAAATTTAAACTATTCAGATAACTCAATACTAGGCGATTATAGTATTGAAAATCCTTGTTTGCAACATTTTAAAAGTGATTATAGTCGTTACTCGTAAATTGTACAGAAATAAATAATAGATTTTATACCGAAAAAGGCTTCACAATATTATAAAAATAAGAATTAAAAATTATTATCATTATTTTAATATTTTCAATGGAATAAAATATTTTCTGCCAGTTAGTCTAAAGTTTTGGAAACACACACATATATATAAATTCGCTAATGCATGAGAAATCTGCTTTTAACACAATGTTGCAGAGCATAATATTGAAAAGGACAGCTAAAATCTTACTTGCTGCAATGATCAAAACAGCCAATAAGAACATCAATTTGAAAGAAGACTTCCCCATGTTCTCTTCTGATGAGAAAGTATTACGAACCAATGCTCCTTATATAGGCGAAATGGAAGACATATTTTTTAGTAGAAAGAGTAATAAATGACGACATTAATTGGTGCATTGAATTAAAAGAAGATTCAGATCTGGTTACTTGATGGGGCATGTATATATTAAAGGAAAAATTAGAATGAAGGATCTGCAGGAAAAAGTATTTATAAAGAAAGATCATGAAAATTGTAATTATTTAGAAGGATCAAATAAAAAAATATAAAATTAAATATACTAAAATAACCCTAGTAAAATTATGTGTATTCCCTCCTAAACTCTCTTCCACATTCTATTTTTAAAAATAGTATAGAATTATAAGTTTCACTAAATTAATGAAGAGTTTTCTCTTCTTTTTTTCCATTTTTCAAAACTTGGATAGGTATGAGATATCTATGGAAAAAAATTATACATTCTTCAATTTTATAAAAGTTATATTTTTTAAAAAAATCAACAAAAATTTTAAGTAAAGATAGAATTATCTGATTTTAATAAAACTCAATGAGAAATTTTTTAAAAAAACTCTGAAATGAGTTTAGTTTTTTTTTTAAATAATAAAAAGAGCTTAATTGATTCCAACATTAATAATATAAATCGGGCAACTTAACGATATAAATTGATTAAAAAAAAATTTCAAAAAAATATGAGTTCAAGTTGTTAATTAAATAATATATTAAAAATAGGGTAAATGAGCAATTTTACACATGTGTTTTTCCCAGAGCGCCTTGACACCATGAGATTTTTTCGGACCAAAAATACACATGTGGTTACGTTTTGGGAGCGCCTTGACACCATGGCCATTAGTTGACCAAACGGTCAACGTTAACTTGGATGGAAGTGAACAGTAACACGGGTGAAATTACCCTTTTGCTCTTAGTTTTAAGTGAAATTACACTTTTGCCCTTAGTTTTAAATATTAGTTACATTTTGCCCCTAGTTTTAAATATTTAAAAAAAAAACCTAAAATACCCTCGCCATGGGCCCTACCACCATCGGCGACCACCTCCGACCACCGGCGACCATCGCGGCCACATGGTGGTGGCGGAGGTGGTCGCCGACGGCGGTGGTGGCCAGCAGTGGTGGTGGTTGGTGGTGGTCGCCGCGGTGGTGGGGCCCACCAGCGAGGGGTATTTTAGTTTTTTTTTAATATTTAAAACTAGGGGCAAAAGTGTAATTAATATTTAAAACTAAGGGCAAAAGTGTAATTTCACCCGAGTTACTGTTCACTTCCATCCAAGTTGACGTTGATCGTTTGGTCAACTAACTGCGTGGTGCGGCGCTCCCAAAACATAACCACATGTGTATTTTTGGTCGGAAAAATCTCGTGTCTTGGTGCTCTTGGGGAAAAACACATATGTAAAATTGATCCTTTACCATTAAAATATTAACAAAAGAATCGATTATATCATGATGTGTAGTTTTAGTTTTAATATTAATTATTTTTTAAATTAGAAATACAAGAGATAATATTGGAGTTTGACTAGGACAATTTAGTGATTTTAAATTTATATTATGGTTTTTGGTCCTTCAAAGTAATTACTCTTTTTATGGTCCTTTATAATAAATATTATTTTCTCGGGTCCTTTATTTTAATTTTCCCTATATTAAATCACGAATAGTAAATTTTTTTCCCAAAATGCAATTCCATTATAGCTAATTTTTTGAATGCTGATCATTTTTAAGATATATTTAAATTCGTTGAAATGCCAAAATCTAAATATACGCCTACACTTTTAACAAATTCTTAATCAAGTCAACAGGCCTCATTACGAATTTTTGAACGTTACTAAAAGACTAGAATGCCCAACTATAGTTAAAAAGGAATATTGAAGGTAGGTGTAATGTGTTATAAGAATAATGAAAATGCACAAGAGTAGTGTAGAGAACACAAGAGAGACCAGAGAAGCCATTCTTATTCATATCATCGTGTGTTCAGTGTGAGGCTATTTATAGCCAATGAAAGCACACACCTCACTCACTATTTTACAATATCCATTCCTGCTGTATAGTACACTAACACCCATCCAATTGCTTTCCCAATTTCCGATTGTAGGCTTGTGGGCGGTGAACATGTGCTACCTCCATACCTCAATATAATATTATACTTTGTGGTGCATTGGGACAACTGTGGAGAGAATGGACATCCACATTCTAATATATTTATAACACTCCCCCTTGGATGTCCATTATGAATGTGCCTCATTAAAAACTTTAACTAAGAAAAACCCAGTGGGATAAAAACCTAGCTAAAGAAAAGAGTACATCATTCATTGATACACTTTTTAGTACTGCCTCATTAAAAACCTTTCTAGGAAAACCCAGTGGGACAAAAACCTAGTTAAGGGAAAAAGAGTACAGCGTGTATCGACTCCCCCTCTTGATGACATCGGTTTTACTCCCCCTGATAACAGCATTCATATTTCTTCTTCAGGAGCCAGCATTTGCTTCCAACGTCTTTGTGTGGGTGAAGTATTATATCTTGCTAATAAGCATGATATATTAGTACTCAAAAAGCATTAAAATATGGTACTTCTGGACCAAGTTGTTTATCAACAATAAATTGTCTTTTAAAGCTCTTCAGGAGTTCCAATGATGTTGATATCATCAACATAAGCAGTAATTGTAACAAATTCATTTTTATGTCTTTTCATAAAGATGCATGGGCATATAGGGTTATTTTTTTACCCTTCCTTTTATAAGATATTGTTTGAAAAATTATACCACATGCGCCCTAATAGCTTCAGGCCAGGGGACTTATTTAACTTAATTGAGTATTGTCTTTGAGAACTTGAATTATATGCCTCGAACATGTTGAGTCCTTTCAGGGACTTGTACTCCTGGCACATTAATTCCTTTAGGGATATGTGCTTCTGGCACTTTGAGTCCGTTAGGGACATGTGCTTCTGGCACCTTGAGTCCTTTAGGGATATGTGCTTCTAGCACCTTGAGTCCTTCAGGGACTTTCATATAAATATCACTATCAGTTGAACCATACAAATAGGCATTTACAGTATCAATTAGATACAGATCAAGCCTTACACTTACTGCTAGGCTAATCAAATAATGAAAAGTAGTTGCATCCACTACTGGTGAATACTCAATGCCAAGTCTTTGTATAAAGCCTTGGGCTACATGACATGCCTTATATCTTGTGATTCCACCCTTTTTCATTTCCTTTTCATACAAATATTCATTTGTATCTAACTGGCTTTACATCTTCAGGTGTGTGGACTACAGGTCCATATACTAACTGGTTTTACATCTTCAGGTGTATGGACTGCAGGTCCAAGTACTTTTCAGTTTGCCAATATTTTAATTATGCATTAATGGCATCCATAGGGGCCAATTCTTTCACTGTTGGCTAACACTAATGGATTTTGGCTCATGATCCTCATCATCATTTATTACATCATATGCTATATAACAAGCAAAGATGTCGTCAACATTAACTTTATTTCGATCTCATCGGATTCTATTAAGATCTCATAATTTTCACATATTACAGGTACCTGGGTCTCTTCTGGGACTACAACATTCTCTTCTGGAGATAATAACTCTTCAGGAGATGGCTCTTCTGGAGCAACTAAGATTTTCTTAATTATCCTCAACTAGATCATCTATATTCTTAGCTCCCTTTCTCTTTTGAACCGATGGACCTACCACGCTTTAGGCGTGCTTTCAATTTATTTATAATAGGCTGTCCTTCAGGGACATCAATAGAAGCATTAGCAGCTGGGACATGTGACACAGTCACTTTCTTTGGGTCAGTAAATGCTTCTGGCATTCGATTAGCTAAATTTCGTAAATAAATTATCTTTTGAACTTCCAGTTCACATTATTTTGTACGAGGATCAGAATAAGCCAATGACAAATCATTCCAGCTAATCTCTTTACCCAACTGCTTATTTTCTCCCCCTCATGTTGGAAAAACAATGTCAAATCACAATTGACTAATCATGCAGTATAAGTCTCCTAAATCCATCTGTTACCATTAGAAACATCATTCTATTTCATTTAGAGACAAACAAGAAGAAAGAGGTCCTTACACAGCATTTATCCCAACTTTCTTTCTATATCAATCTATGTGCATAAGCATTGCACATTCAAAAACTTTCCAGATGGAATTGTCTGGTTCCTGACCAAAAACCAATTTTATGAGGAGAATTTTGCTGGCTTATATAAATGCTGCAATAATCAAATATACCAACATAGAAATCTTTGTTCTCATAAGTATTGAATACATGATTTACGGATCGTATAACGGAAATAGCGCGCTTAATTTATTCAAACATTACCGCAAACTTCAAAGTTGCATTCTTACAAACTTCAGGTTGTAAGCTAATAATCTCACATGTAACCATCTTATAGATGCATCTTTCAAATTTGTATGGTTTACATGTCATTTAAATGGGCCCATATATATTTCCAAAAATACTGAGATCCATTACTAGTCATGATAAATGAGAACAAGCATCATATCATATAATCCATAAACAATATGTTGGTTATGAAGAATCTTCTGGTTCTTCAATGGATGTTAATGCATAATCTTATTTGCATTATATATATGACTCGGATGATCAAACAAGTCATGCCAACAACAAATTTATTTGGATCGATAAACTTTCGGTTTTCGTAACGTATATCTCTACCAATGATAAACATATTTGGATCAGTAAAACGGTTTCTCGTAACATATATCTTTACCAATAATAAACATTTCAATTCACATCATAATCTAACGATCATTTTGAGAGATCTATTAGGCTATGTGAGAAGTATAAATTAGCTCATACTTGTATTCTAACAATCTCCCCCTCAAGTGTGAGTTAAAAAAACATACTTTCTTTATATTTATATTTCAAAATCACATTCAAACTCTTTAAACCTCAGAAGGAAAAACTATATTGATTCTCCAGGACCAAACATATAATATTGCATCATTAGATAATCTTTTTTTTACTCATTATACTTCAATTTGCTTATATATGCAAAATATATTCATAATCAAAATAATTTAGGATCACACAGTAAAATTTTCATGGCCACAAATTTATGATATATGTCACAATAACAAAAACAACGAAAAGTAAGCCTTATATTACCTTCTAGGTTTATTCATCTCTCTTGAGCCTTGGCTTCAAAATAAATCTAGACACTGCACTTCATCTCTTTGCCTCTTTAAAATCTCATTGGTTGCATTAGCAAACAATGGATTTGCTATATTTGTAAACTTCTGGTTTACAATTATGATCCCTTGATTATTTGTAAACTGGTTTACAATAGCATGTATTTACTATATGATATCTATTTTTGCAAATATCTTTCAAACTCAACAAGTTTCTTTTCAATGCATAATTTTGTTTCTTCAAGTAACAAAATATTAGCTCTTCCGGAGCCTTCTGTCCATTTTATACTGCCATATATATATGATCTTAACATTAGCCTCTCCGAGAAGAGGACAAGACATGCTAATTAGTTCCCAAAACTATTAGCCTTTAGACTTATTACAACATAAATCTCAACAAGCCATTGCCTTCTGGACAAATACTTTTCCCATGCTATTAAAATCTTATAGTATCATATGATATTTGAAACATAAGCCTTTAGGGTCTTAACATTAATAACAAACAAATGTCACATTTTTGTGGTTCTTATCAATAATTTTTTTTTTTCACTCCAGGTAGGAATTTGAACCAACATGATTACAAAAATGAACACACCCAAAACTATAGCCACATTTTTACCCATATACATGGCCATAATTAAATTCATTTATTACTTCATTCACTTCTAGGAATGAAGTCGAGCCAGTTTAGATAATATACATGATTCTTGACAAAAATTATTGTTTTGTTTGGCTACATGAGGTCAATGAAATTCATTCAAAATATTTCTTAAAAATCTGTTTCACAAAAATTGCTACTGCAGGAGCAAAATGGATATATCAATTTATAACAAACTTTTAGAAGAACAACCATCTTCAGGTGGTTATACAATTCCTTTAATTTGTTCTAAAGCACAAGGGGGTCTTTTAATATCAAATGGTAATATGTAAAAATCATGGATCTGGTTTCACTCAAATTTGTCTCATGGCTTCAGGCCAAATTTGTCTCATGGCTTTAGGCCAAATTGTCTCACGGCTTCAGGCCAAATTGTCTCCAGGCACTTCAGATCAATTTGTGTCTCATATCTTCATGACCATGTAATCTTATAATAAGAAATTAAATCTATATAGCTTCTGGCCATTTATTATCAGTATATGATCAGAATATAGTATGAGACATAAAATAAAAGCACATATGAGAAACCACAAATTTTGCTTACAAATGACTTAGAGGGAGGTATAATTAATACCCCCAAACTCCCATAAATGGCATGAATTGCAGCTGGATATTTCCAGTTAATGCTTTTACATGCTATTATCTATGCCCCATATATATATATTTATCATTTAAAAATTCTAAAGCTCTTACAGAGCCCAAAAATTGCCCAAGCACAAACGCAAATAAAAATATTATGCATGTTTGCCATGTCATAGAGAAAGTATTAATCATTCAAATCAAATATTTTGGTTATTAGAAACCAAAACTCAACAAAGGCGGTGCCATTTCAATAAATTCACATGGGTCTGGATCCGCCAACTTATACTTATTGGAATGAGTGAATGCCACCTACATATTCTATTTTTTAAAATAAAATACTATTCATCCATCATTATCTTTTTGGCATGCATTTTTCTGAGCTGTAAGGCATACAAGAATTGAAGGGGGTAATTGACAGAGAGAGTAATAATTAAGTATGGGGCCCATATAATTATTTATTTCAACACTCCACCATATTCTTTCTTCTTCAACCATTCAATTACGTTTTTTTTTTCCTTTTAATCAATCATCAATTCATTCACTTACTAACCGAATCGACGGAGCGTGCACGAATCATTCATATTTTCAGCTCTCAGTAGATTCATTAATGGAGGCTCTACTTGGTCCTTCACCACCATCGCTGATCCGTCCTTCCATAAAAATCTTTCCCATGATTTCTATTCCGAGAACGTCACACCGTAGCTAAGAAGCTATTTTGTCTTACACGGCCAACGAAATGTAATACAAATATCGGCTTTACCACAGGCTTGTCCCTCATTAACGACCATTGAAGCTCACCGCCAGTGATTATTCAAAGGAGGGAGACATGGGTTGCTATTTTCGGCATGTCTCTATATGTACTGAATACTTTTTGAACTAAAGTCAGCGAATAGCCGAACATCATCCATCCTTCAGGGCTTCAAAATGAAAGTTGCGCCTTTAATGGCGCCATCGTTAGCCGCCATGGCCGACTGTACGGTCAACACTGACATGCTGGGGGAAGACGGACCTCCCCTGTTGCCGTTGGAAGCAGACCTTTCCCCCTTAAGGTACTGCGTGGCGGAGAAGACAGATTTATGAAGCTGAAACACTACACAAACCCATCGCCGGAAGGAAGAAGGAAGGAGGCTCAGTTAGTTAGAGGCTCGTGCTGATAACGTGTTATAAGAATAATGAAAATGCACAAGAGTAGTGTAGAGAACACAAGAGAGACCAGAGAAGCCATTCTTATTCATATCATCGTGTGTTCGGTGTGAGGCTATTTATAGCCAATGAAAGCACACACCTCACTCACTATTTTACAATATCCATTCTTTGTATAGTACACTAACACCCATCCAATTGCTTTCCCAATTTCCGATTGTAGGCTTGTGGGCGGTGAACATGTGCTACCTCCATACCTCAATATAATATTATACTTTGTGGTGCATTGGGACAACTGTGGAGAGAATGGACATCCACATTCTAATATATTTATAACATAATGATTATTTCAAGTAAATTTAATTGGCACTTTTCCCAATAAAAAAATTGAAAAATTAAGATAAAATAATATGTGATAACGAATCAAAGATTTATGGAATTTCCTAACATGAGATTATCTATTGTATATGTAAGAATACTATTCGAAAGATTATTGTTCCTTTGTTTCTGATTCTTCTTACACTAAAAGTATAAAGACGCTTCTGTTGGCTTTTTTCCTAAAATGCCCCTAATTAAATAACTATTTATCAAAATGCCCCTGTTTCCAAACTATTTCCCACTTTGCCTCAGTTTAGTCGACTAAATCATGATTTAGTCGACTAAAACGAGGTTCCCTTTTTTTTTTTTACTTCCCGAGATTTAGTCGACTAAATCTTGGACGGAGGGCATTTTTAACTTAAACCCGAGATTTAGTTCTCAAATTGAACCATTGGGATTGTAATCCCAATTGCCGATTTCCTCCCATATTCATTTGAGAACTAACCATTTTGTTAGATGCCACCGTCAAGCTCGCCAACACAAAAGCAAATTTCATCCATGGAGGAGGTATGATTTCTTCTTTTGATTCGGGGAGAAAGAAGGCATTGGCAATGAGTGAGTAGGGTTTCGATAAGGAAGGGCGAGCATTTGATTCAAAAGTGGGGGTTTATTATTATTAAAAATATGAATTTGTAAAAAAAAATTGAGTGCTAGAGGATTAAAATAATTTGACTTAATGAGTCAATATTTCCTACTAGGTGAGGCTAACGATATTAAAATTTAAGGATTAAAAATATATTTTATCTACTCCACAAAAGCCCTTTGCAACTAGCTTCTTACTACAAACAGATTGCAACTAGTAAGAACCGATATCACAACAAATATGTATTTTATATACTCCACATTATAGGCTCCAAGGGAAAAGAAACAAGGATCCAAAAGCAGATTTCTAGCAATGCTATATAGGAAAAAGGTGCCTTGGTAAGCCAATTCAGTCATGACAATTTAAACTCCCTCCTCTAAATTGCCATACACAACTCGAACAAAGTCATTTATCAGATCATGCATCACAAATACCTTAAGAATTTTCTAAATTGATGAAAATATAGTAAGATTAATAAAAAAAGAATGCCAATATACAATAAATCTAACATTACACAACAAAGCAATCTGAAAGCATGAAAGTCGCTAATGATCAAAATGAAAAGGGTAGAAGTATAATAGCCAATTGCAAAAATTGGTTTTTTTTTTTTTTCTTTATAAAAAAATCTCAATCTTCACATGAACAGATTGAAAGCCAAATTGAAATGATACAAGTGAGTGGATCAGTGTGTTATATATACAAATTAGTTACTCACTAATCTAATCATATAATACCCATATATATATTAGAAGTGTACATATATATTTTAACAACTAACAATAACAAAATAATAAGTGTATTTATAAGTGCACATATACATTTTAACAACTAGCAAGTGTCCATATTTCATAAGTGAATTTATAGGTGTACATAGTTATTTTTTAAAATTAAGTACAACAAATTAACAAGCGTCCTTTTAAAACAACTAACAAGTGTCTATATTTCATAAGTTAATTTATAAGTGTACATACTTATTTTTAAAAACTAACCATAACAACTTAACGGTGTCCATTTGAAAATTTACAAATCCCGATTTACATTATAACAACTAACAAGATTTGTAAATTTTCAAATGGACACTTGTTAAAATATATATATACACTTCTAATATATATATATGTGTGTATTATATGATTAGATTAGTGAGTAACTAATTTGTATATATAACACACTGATCTATTCACTTGTATTTTATAATTAGATTAGTAGGTGCGGTAGTTACTATATGTGTATATGTAGAAATATATTGAGGTACAACGTTGAATAAATAAAAATAATCCAAACTTAAATAAAATACGAGTGATACTAGCCGCAAATGACAAACTCCAATATTGTTGTTGAGGCATAATTGTGGAGGTTTCTTACGACTTGTGATATCACTAATATTGTTGGAATTAATATTTGGGAGCATGCATATTTTGGAAATTAAAATACTCGAATCATTACTTGTTGCCAAAGCATGGATTCCTAAAATCATTTTGAAAGATAAATCAGCTATTAGCATTTTGGTTATGTTTTGTTTCTTTCTTTGATGATTTTGAAGATCACGCCTACATGTGCACACCAGTCGCTCCTCTCGCAAAGAAAATATTATATTCGCCGGGGGTTTTTGGAATGTTTTGTTACCTAAATCTCGGGGGATTTTTTTTAAAAAAACTCGTTACATTTAGTCGACTAAGCAACAATGCTTTAGTCGACTATTAGGGTTCCATTATGACACGAATGGGTGTTTTAAAAAAGTTGCATCGAGATTTAGTCGACTAAGCTACAGTGCTTAGTCGACTAAATCTCGAGGAAATTTAAAAAAAAAAAAAAAAGGAGCCCCGCGTTTTAGTCGACTAAATCATGATTTAGTCGACTAAACAAGGGCAAACAAGGGCAGAGTGGGAAATAGTTTAGAAACAGAGGCATTTTGGTAAATAGTTATTTAATTAGGGGCATTTTGGGAAAAAAGCCCCTTTCGTTCCCAGAGAAAAATTGAAGATGAATTAATAATCCCGAATGTGATTTGTAAACAATTCATTCACTTGTCATTGTTTTGGTTTAAAATTGAAAGTGTTATCCTTGAGATAATAGTAGTAATTGATGATTTTTATATATATGTACGTGCTAATAGGAGCGGAGGCAGATTTTTAGAAAATTATATTTAAGCCTACACAAATTTCAATATTTTCATTTTAATCCCTACCATTTGTTTCATGAAGGGGCTAAAATGAAGACACTGAAACGTTTTTGGGGTTGAAATATAATTTTATAAAAATTTGGGTTTTGTTCTATAATATTTACCCCCTTAATTGTAATTTCTGACTCCACCGCTGCGGGCTGGGGCCAAGCAGAGTAATCACGGAAATTGTAAACTTTGCCTCAATTCAATTATAGCTTTTTAGTTCTTTTTTTATTTTTACAATGAAAATGTGATATTTACAAAATCTTGAAGATTAATATTGTAGACGAATTGATCAGCCCAGTGTGATGTACGAAATCAAAAAGTAAATCTTTATTTGTTTTAGATAATACTTGTAATGTTTAAAGAAGAGTTAAAACAATTAAAACAAAACTAGGCATACAACTATTTTCAATTTTTTTTAAACTACATGGGGACGTTTTAGTCTTCCAACAACATTTAGAAAATAGAAGGGATGTTTTTGTAATTGAAGCAAAACGGAAGGGTGGTCAAAGTACTTTACTTATATAACTTTTGTTGGCACAGCCCAAAAAAATTGTCAATGGTTTTAAATAAAAATGTAGATTAACAAAATTTATTTTTAGATAATAACATACGTATATAATAGTATTTTTTATTAATGATTACAAATGATTCATTTCATGAGACAAAGTTTTAAGGTGGAAAAGATATACTTTAACCAATTTTCTACGAGGTTTCTCTGATTTTACCAATAATTATTGTCACTGAAATTTTTTATGACAATTTAATTTATTACTAGAATTAATCCTTAGTGTGACCATTTTTCTTTGTTATCAAATTACTCATGTTAAGCTAGTTAATACCCTTTTAATGTTTCTAAGATTTTATACTTCCTCCTATAATCCTATTCATAATATAAGACACTTTAACTAATTCACGGAAAAGAAAAAAATAACAGTTAACTCATTAAATATATTATAAATTATTTTTTTTCACTTTTATCCTTATTGAAAAATGTGTTTAAAAATCTAATAAGTGGATAAAATTGGAAATGGGCATTAATTACTGGAACAACATTGGAAAATGCACATTAATGCTTTCAAGTAACTTATATTTTAAACTATTCTATTCTTCTAGAAGCACCCTATATTATGAACTAGAGGGAGTATGTACAATTATACATGTGCCAATGTGCGTATATAAAAGAGTCATTAATCAAGAATCACATTAAAAGCTAGGGTAGTCGATCGGTAATAAGATCGTAAGCAGTATTCTCATACTATGCATCAATTTTAAGCATTACTCTAATCATGGGCCAACTATAATTCTTGAAAATTAAGCTTGTTGCAGATTTAGTTTGAATTATAATTAATTTTTATTCTTATGATTATCAAATAAAATAATGGAAAAATTATAATAAAGGACCTAAGAAAAATAATATTTATTAAGAAGGACCATAAAAAGTGGTAATTATTTGGAAGGACAAAAAATTAAAATATTAAAATAGAAAGACTAAATTGCCCTTAATCGATTTTCTATATTATCTCTAATTAAATCAGAATTTGATTGATTTTTTTTTTTTTGATATGTAGAATTGATTGATTGAAAATAATAAATGGAAAGTTTCAGTATGGGTCTTCCTATGCCGCCGATCAATATGACCCTGTTACTCCTGTTGAAAGGAATGCAAGTGCTATAAATTCGCAGAGTTTTAACGTGGAGTTGTTGGAGAAGGGGAGGGAATTGCAGTGCTCGAGTCACTTGATGAATAATAATTTACTACTTTTGCGATTTAGTTAGGGGAGGGAATTGCGTGCTCGAGTCTCTTTTGGAATTGCAAGGTCTTTCTGAAACTCTGCAAATTTACAGCACTTGCATCCCTTTCAACAAGAGTAACAGGGTCATATTGATCGGCGGCATAGGAAGACCCATACTGAAACTTTCCATTTATTATTTTCAATCAATTAGATTCTACGTATAAAAAAAAAAAAACAATCAGATTCTGATTTAATTAGAGATGATATAGAAAATCTGATTAAGGGCAATTTAGTCTTTCTATTTTAGTGTTTTAATTTTTGGTCCTTGAAAATAATTACCACTTTTTATGGTCATTCTTAATAAATATTATTTTTCTTAGGCCCTTTATTATAATTTTCTCTAAAATAATTATGATAGCCAAAAGAAGGTAATAAATATCGATATTGATAGGTGTCAAAGTAAGAATAAGCTAATAACGTTAATATAAAAACAACTATTAATGGAACGGTTTTTGATGGTGTTGCTACGAGTATTATAAAAGATATAGATTTATTGCGCACTAATAACTAATAAATTGAGATTCTAAAATTCGAAGGCGGTATAAAATTATTAGAGATCCTACAATTATTGAAGATGAAGTTCTTGGATATTTTTAACCATTCTCGTATGTCAATATACGTAGCCTTTATAACCTCCAAATGTCTAGCTATTATGTGATTATTATTTATGATTTATGATTTGATATTTATTTTTAGATTCAATCAAATTTAATTCATGATTTAATGTTTATTTTCAAATTCAAAATACTTTATTACCTTATCTTCAAACCCCAATAATAAAATGGGACTAACATCCCAATAAATTCGAATAACTCGAAATGGAATGTACAATTTTAGTTTGCAGTTATTATTAAAGAGCTCAAAATGTCTAGGATTAAAAAAAATATATATCTATATTAAGAAATAATTTGAAATGGATTTTTCAAAAAGGAAATTAGTTTAATGGGTATTAACTGCATGTGCGTAAATATAAAGTTGATGATTAATTCGAAGGAAATTGCTTTAATGGGTATTAAATGAATGAGCCTAAGTATATTAAATCTGGATTAATTTAATTATGTGATTACTGGACTTCTTTTTGGTTAAATGGGTTTTAAAGTAGGTATTACAAGATTTCATATATAAAGTTAATGATTATAAATTCCCAACTGATAATAAACAATATGGTTTGCATTGCAAAAGCGCACGTATATATGATAATGGGGATATATATATATAGACACACACACATCCATGAGATAATGGGAAAATATGCTGCATAAGGTTTATTATTTATTGATGCTACTACTTATATAACACTCTCATAGAAATATATATAGTTGATTCTCTCATATATACTGAAGAATTTTATATATGTTTCTACACATTAGTATTATGAGTTGGAGGAAATTGGTTGTTGGCCAGCATTTCAAAAGGCTCATCTGGTGGAGGACGACATTCACACCCAACTGTTGCATCGCAAGGGCATGGACAGTTATGGCAATTTATCACTTTCCCTCTTGCTTCACTTTCCTCCCACACATCTGCATAATATTCAATACAAATATACAATAGACAAGTGCATGTAATAATCCATCATATCATGATAAATACTCCTTCAGTTTTATTTACCTAATTTGATTATATTAACGAAGTTGGTTAAATTAGATAATATACGATCGCGACTTGTATTTTCTAAAACACTCTAATCATTTTCTTTAATTCTCTCATTCCCTAACCTCTTTGCTTATTATTGAGGGAGGTGCATCGATAGGGGTAAATTAGGAAAAAATTGAAAAATATATCTTATATTTAATATCAAGATCAGCATTCCAAATACGTCCTATATGAAGGATCGAAGGGAGTAATAGATAATAGATTGTGTACTGAAAAACGCTTCACAATACGGTAAAAATAAGAATTAAAATTTTTAAGATATTTTCAACGAAGCAAAATATTTCGTGGCAGTTAATTTGAAGTTTTGAACATAGTTTCTTCGGTAATGCATAATGCATGAGAAATTTGTGTTGAACACAAAGTAGCAAAACATAGAATTGAAAAGGAAAGCTAGAATCTTACTTGATGAAATAATCAAAATAGCCAATAAGAACATCAATTTCACAGAAGACTTCCCCATGTTTTTTTTCTGATAAGAAATTGTTACGAACCAATGCTTTATATAGGCAAAAAAAAAAAAAAAAAAAAAAAAAAAAAAAAAAAAAAAAAAAAAAAAAAGGAAGAATTATTTTTCGGCAGAAAATCTCCTAATAAATTAAAATAAGTTTCGGATCAGGTTATTCGATCTGTTTAATTTCTTGAAAAGCCTTAATTTGCGTAATATATATACAAAGATCGTGCTAATAATTAACGACCGGATATGTGTGAATGTGCATATGAAATAATCATGAATAGCACTGTTTGCTTTCTCAAAATGCAATGCCCATGGATTGATCTTATTGATATATACATTATTTATAATTAGATGGGTGTAGATTTTTTTTTTGGGGGGGGGGGGGGGATTAAATCAATAAATATTTAATACCTATTTAATACTTTGCTCTTTAAATTTAATCATCAAGATAAAAAATAATATTGTGCATAATTAATGTTTGTAAAGAAGTCGAAGAACAAACGGTACTGGTCATATAGTACTTCTTAAGGAATTAATTGGTACAGCAAATAATAAAGTTTTGTTTTCAATTTTGTTGTTTTAACAATTAAGGGATATGGAGGTAATCTGACCTAAATTTAAAATCCCTAATCATCGTGCATAAACTCCTATATAATTTATTAAGTTCAATGGGCTAAATTAGAATTTGGATAATTCAATCTTTATATGAGATTTTTCTAATATTCAATTTTATAGGAAATATAATTAAAAAGAAGAAGAAGAAGTGAATATTGTGAGGCTCCATGGAGAAGATTAGGAAGCAAGTCGCAAACGAAGAAAAAGGAAAATTAATAAAAGGTAAGTGGGTCCCATGGGAGATAATGAGAGAAAAGATAAGACAAATTAATGTTTATAGAATTGAATATTGTAATTAAAAAAAAAAAGAATTTTGTGCTTAATTAATGTTTGTAAACAAGTAGAAGAAGAAACGATGCTCCGTCATACAGTACTTAAGGAAATAATTGATAAAGCAAATAATTGGGTTTTGTTTTCAGTTTTGAAGTTTTCATAACCAAGAGACATGGAGGTTATGTGACTCAAATTTTAAATCCCTTGGTCTATAACCTAATATATAATTTATTCAGTTCAGCAAGCCAAATTAGAATTTGGATAATTCCATCATCTTTATATGATATTTTTCCAATATTATATTTTGTAAGAAAAATAATAAAAAAGAAAAAGGAAAAAAGAGTGGGAAAAACAAGAAGAAGAAGTGAATACTGTGAGGATCCACGGAAAAGATGATGAAGCAAGCTGCAAAAGAAGAAAAAAGAGAATTAATAAAAGGGAGAATTAGATTGGAGGACCTCTTGAGAATAATATTTATTAGGAAGGACCATAAAAGCTGTAATTATTTAAAAGGACCAATAACTAAAATATAAATGCAGAAATACTAAATTGCCCTTGAAAGTGATTTAATTTTTTTTTTCCATCAAATTACTATCGTCAAAATCATCATTTTTTAACCTTAACTTATATCAACATAATCATATCATTTAATTATTACTCGTGAGTCGTAAGGTAGATATTGCCCTTTAACCCTTTTATATCATTTTTTTTCTTGATTTACATAAATTTATATAAATCATGAAAAAGAGCTCTATCAAAGGAACTTTATCAACCAAAATAAAAAATTAAATGCTTTCATATTTTATCATTATATAATTTAAAGATGATTGTGTTATTTTTTCTATAAATATCTACATGGAGAGAAAATGTGTTTAATTTAATTAAATTTAGAAATTCATATTAGTTTTTAACATAGAATGTAAGAAAATGTAGGAGGTTTGATCAGGGACAATTTAGTATTTTTAAAATTTTATTTTGTTAATTGGTTATTCTAAATAATTACAACTTTTACGGTCCTTCTCAATAAATATTATCTGCTACAGGTTCTTGATTTTAATTTTCCCTTAATAAAAGTCACGCGGGTCCCACCAGATATAAAGGGCGAAAAGATACAACAAATTAATGTTTATAAAACTGAATATTGTATAAAAAAAGGAAGATTGTGCATAGTTAATGTTTGTAAAGAAGTCGAAAACAAACGGTGCTCAGTCATATAGTACTCTTAAAGAATTAATTGATTGAGCAAATAATAGGGTTTTGTTTTCAATTTTGTTAGTTTAATAACTAAGAAATATGGAGATAATTTAACCCAAATTTTAAATCTTTAAAAATGGCACATAACCTAATATAAAATTTATTAAGTTCAGTGGTCTAAATTAGAATTTGGGTTATTCAACCGTCTTTATATGAGATTTTTCTAATATTTAAATGTGAAGGAAAAATAATAATAAAAAGGAAGAAAAAGAAGAAGAGAGGGAAAAAAAAAAGAATTGTATATTGTGAGATCCATGGAGAAGATTTAGAAGCAACCCTGAAGAAAAAAGGGAATTACTAAAATGCATGTGGGTCCCACGAGAGATAAACGGAGAAAATATAGGGCAAGTTAATGTATATAAAACTGAATATTAAAAAATGAATATTTTGCATAATTAATGTTTTTAAGGAAGTCAAAGAACAACCGGTGCTCAGTCATACAGTTTCTTAAGGAATTAATTGATAGTGCAATAAATCAGGTTTTATTTTCAATTTTATTGTTCTAATAACTAAGGAATATGGAGATAATTTAATCAAAATTCTAAATCCCTAATCATGGCGCATTACTTCATATATTTTTTATTAAGTTTACTGAACTCATTTAGAATTTGGGTAATTCAGTCATCATTATATGTGATTTTTCCTATATTCTATTTTATAGGAAAGAAAAAGTAGGCCAAAAAAGAAGAATTGAATAGTGTGAGGATCCATGGAGAAGATTAGGAAGAAAGATAGAAACGAAGAAAAATAGAATTAATAAGAGGCACGTGGGTCCCATGTGAGATAAAGGGAGAAAAGATAGAGCAAATTAATGTTTATAAAACTGAGTATTGTATAAAAAAGGAATATTGTCCATAATTAATGTTTATAGAGAAGTTGAAGAACAAATGGTCCTATGTCATACAATACTTCTAAAGTAATTAATTGATAGAGCAAATAACGTGGTTTTGTTTTCAACTTTGTTATTTTAATAATTAAGGGATGTAGAGACAATTTAACCCATATTTTAAATTGCTAATCATGGTGCAAAACCAGATATATAATTTATTAAGTTCAGTAAATTAAATTAGAATTTGGATAATTCAATCATGTTTCTATGAGATTTCCCCTATATTCTATGTTGAAGGAAAAGTAGTAACATACTGTGAGGATCTTTGGAGAAGATTAGGAAGCAAGCTAGAAAAGAAGAAAAAATAGAATTAATAAAAGGCACATGGTTCTCAGGGAGATAAAGGGAGGAAGATAGAGCGTTTTAATGTTTATAAAGCTTAACATTGTATAAAAAAAGAATATTGTGCATAATTAAAGTTTGTAAAGAAGTCGAAGAATGAACAGTCCCACATCATACAATACTTTTAAAGGAATTAGTTTTTTTTTTTTTTTTTTTTTGGCTCAGAACTAAAGGGATTAATTGATATAGCAAATAACATGGTTTTGTTTTCAACTTTGTTGTTTTAATAATTAAGGGATATAAAGAAAATTTGACCCAAATTTTAAATTCCTAATCAAGCCGCAAAACCTTATATATAGTTTATTAAGTTTAGTGAACAAAATTAAAAATTTAGGTAATTCAATTGTCTTTGTATGAAATTTTCCCAATATTTAATTTTTTAGGAAAAATGATAACAATAAAGAGAGGGAAAAAAAGGAAGTGAATACAACGAGGATCCAATGAGAAAAATTTGGAAGATACGAAAAAAAAAGAAAAAAGAAATACTAAAAGGAATGTGGATCCCATGAGAGATAAAGGGAGAAAATATGGAGCAAATTAATGTATATAAACCTCAATATATATTGTATAAAAAAAATAAATCTTGAGCATAATTAATATTTTTAAGGAAGTTAAAGATCAAAAGTTTCTCACTCATACAATACTTTTTAAAGAATTAATTGATAGAGCAAATAATCGGGTGTTGTTTTTAATTTTGTTGTTTTAATAACTAAGGGATATGGAGATAATTTGACCCAAATTCTAAATCCCTAATTATGGCGCATTACCTCTTATATATTTTTATTAAGTTTAGCGAACCTAATTAGAATTTAGGTAAATCAATCTTCTGTATATGGCGTTTTCCCAATATTCTATTTTGCAAAAAAAATAAAAAACAAGTAGGGCAAAAAAGAAGAACTGAATAGTGTGAGGATCCAAGGAGAAGAATAGGAAGGAAGCCAGAAAAGAAGAAAAAATACGATTAATAAAAGGCATGTGGGTCCCCCAAGAGATAAAGGGAGAAAAGAGAGAGCAATTTAATGTTTATAAAACTTACTATTGTATAAAATAAGAATGTTTTGCATAATTATTATTTGTGAAGAAGTCGAAGTACAAACAGTGCTAGGTCATACAGTACTTCTTAAGGAATTAATTGATAGAGCAATTAATAGGGTTTTTTTTTTTTCTAATTTGTTGTTTTAATAACTAAGGGATAAGAAGATAATGTGACCCAAATTTTAAATCTCTAATTATGGGGCCTAACATGATATATAGTTTATTAAGTTTAGGGAACCAAATTTGAATTTTGGTAATTCAGTCGTCTTTATGTGAGATTTCTCTATATTCTATCTTGCTGGAAAAATAATAAAGAAAAAGAGAGGGAAAAGAGAAGAAGTGAACACTGTGAGGATCCATGGAGAAGATTTGGAAGCAAGCTAGAAAGGAAAGGAAAAAAAAAAAAGGGGTTAAGGAGCGAATTAGCCAACAAACTATTAGCCCAGAGCGCTCAACACAAACAACTATTAGGTGGACCTTAAATACTAATAAACTTTTTAAAAAGTGCACTTAACACAAAAACGTTAATTCAATGTCAACGTCCATTAGTGGAGTGCAAATTGGACAGTAACCTTCGTTTTCAGACATGGAAGCTAATGTACAAGCCAATCGCTCCATTGCAAAAATCACAAATCAGCCGCTCCTAATAACGCAAGAACCGAAGAAAACGATAAGAGAAAAAGAAGAAGAAACGGTCAGATTAATTTGAAACATAAACATCACAAAAACTATCCTTAAAAATATTAACAAAATTCTACAAGCTAAATCCAGTCCCCTCAACAAAAAGCCTGCGAATTTTGAAACTTACCCACTTCTGTCTATCTTGAACAAAACAAGACAAAAGAGAAAAAAGGGGAAAACGAAAGAAGCAAGATGAGAGGCATAATCACAGAATATTCACAGAGATAACCCGTAAATCAGTAAAAGTAAGCTAATCGTTGAGCCATACGATCCCTTAAAATCCCATCATACAGAGCCACTCTGTTTGCAAGCATTCCTCCGTTCTCTTCAATTCCGCCATAACCGAAACTCCTTCGAACCTTCGTTTTTGATCTTGACTGTAATTTCTTCTCACTTCTACTTTTTGTTCTTCTATCCTTATTCTTGATGACACGACCACGTCCTCGGCAAAGTGAACCCTCTTATTCTTTTTCTTGTTCTTCTTCTTCTCATCTGCTCCAGAAACAGCATTAAAGATGAAAGATTTAAGCATGATGAATTAATGTGTCTGAATGGAAAAAAACAGGGGAATATGAAAATGCAGAGACTGCACCTAAAAAAAACAGGGGAATATCAAAGATTTCTGGAGAGGCAGGGCAAGAAGGAAGGTGCCGGAGATGGATGAAAATGCAAGCGCGTGTTTAGGCTTGGAGTGACAAGGTAAAAGTACTTGGAACTAAATGGGTGGTTGGAGGTTGGGGAGGGTGGAAAGAGGACACGTGTAGAGTGAAATAAATGGGTGTGTGGATCAACAAGGAAAACAATAGGGAGAGGAGAGGGCACGTGGATTTATGCTGTGAAATAGTAGGGAAATGGGTGTTGCCATTTGAATTGATAAACGCCCGAGACTGCGTTGATAACGGACCTTAACGTTGAATTAACGTTTTTGTGCTAAGTGCACTTTTTAAAAAGTTTATTTGTATTTAAGGTCCACCTAATAGTTGTTTGTGTTGAGCGCTCTGGGCTAATAGTTTATTGGCCAATTCGCTCCTTAACCCAAAAAAGAATTAAAAAAGGCACGTGGGTCCCATGAGAGATAAAGGGAGAAAGGTAGAACATTTTAATGTTTATTAAACATAACATTGTAAGGGAAAAAAATGAATATTGTGCATATTTAATGTTTGTAAACAAGTCCAAGAATGAACGGTCCAATGTCATACAAAACTTCTAAAAGAATTAATTGATTGAGCAAATAACACAGTTTTGTTTTCAACTTTGTTAAAATAATAACTTAGGGATATAGATAATTTAACCCAAATTTTAAATTCCTAATCAAGCCCCAAAACCTTATATATAGTTTATTAAGTTTAGTGAACAAAATCAAAAATTTAGGTAATTCAATTGTCTTTGTTTGGCATTTTCCCAATATTCACTGATAGGGCAAAACTTTAAGCCTATAAACTCCGCAAGTATACGGGTCGTATCAAGTAATAAAGTGATAAGAAAAGTATCGTTCCCACGAGGACTTAGTATCACAACTTCGTTGAGCATTAATTTCACAATTTCGTTTAAGTTGAGAAAACCAAATTTAATTTAATTAAAAGAAAAGAAATTAAAACTAAAATTAAAACAAACTAACCATACACTAATGAACGAGCAACCTAGAGTCACTAATCCCTTATTTGATTCTTAGATTTTATTCCCACCAAATTAACTTTGACTTAACTTAATCAGCTAATCTAGAGTATTAATGTTTATAAGTGCATGTCGGTCCACTTATACACCTACCTCAAATAATTATGCAATGTCTCACAAATTAATTAAGGTGCAATTCAAATCGTGCTCACTCCAATTTGACTATGCGGAGCTTCTAGGTATATGTCTATCCTAGACGCAAATTAGATTAAAACCTAACTTCACGTTAAATTTAAACCTAATTCCACATTATTTATTCCCAAGGTCAATTTAGGATTCCCTCTTTCAAGTCCAACCCTAAATCCCCAAAACATGCTCAATGGTGATCAATCAATAAGCAATAACAATGAACACAGGATTAAATAAACTGAAATAAAATCAAGTAAAACCAACAAGTGGGAATAATCTCTAAAACCCAAACAAGTTCATAGGTTCTCTAGGTTGCAAAACCAACTAGCCACACATGGCTTTATTCAAACTAATAAAAGACAAAAAAAAATCCAGGTTCAAAGAATAAAGAGAAAGAGAGGAAAAAAAGATTCTCCGTCGCCTCCACGGTCCTTCCGTCCTTCCGTAGAGATGATGAAGAGAACTGGAATGCTCAGCCTCTACTCCTCTACTTCTTCGTTCCTTCTCGTTCTATGTCTCTCTCCTCTTCTCCTCCTTCTTCTTGTCTCTGCCTCCCTATTTATAATTTAGGTCTTGAGTCACTGATTTTCCTTTTCTTATTACAAAGATATCTTATATCTTGTAATTTACTCCACCAGATCTCGCAATTGATTTTGTTTCTATTTTTCTTGCGTGGGAATATTGAATTTGGCTGATTGCATATCCTTTTAATTGCCCTCTTAATTGCTTTTTCTACTTCTTTCCAAATCGCTAATATTTCGCACATTAAAAATAGGATATGAGCAGATTTTATGTCAATTTATCATTTGATCCTAAGTTTGATTCAATGATGGAAAAGTCAATAAAAGATAATTAAATAGGTATATAATATCAATGATTCCAATCAATTCTCATAAAATATACACCTATTTAATTATAAAATATACACTTATCATTCACTTTTTTAGGAAAAATAATAACAAGAAAAAGAGGGAAAAAGCTAAGTGAATACTATGAGGTTCCAAGGAGAAGATTAGGAGCAAGCTACAAAAAAAGGGGGATACCAAAAGGTATGTGGGTCCCACGAGAGATAAAGGGAGAAAACATTGAGCAAATAAATGTATATAAAACTGAATATTTTATAAAAAATGAATATTATGCATAATTAATGCTTTTGAGGAAGTCAAAGAACAAATGTTTCTCAGTCATACACTACTTCTTAAGGAATTAATTGATAGAGCAATTAATAGTTTTTTTTTTTTTTCAATTTGTTGTTTTAATAACTAAGGGATATGGAGATAATTTGGCCGAACTTTCAAATCTCTAATTATCGCACCTTACACGATATATAATTCATTAAGTTTAGGGAACCAAATTGAAATTTGGGTAATTCAATCATCTTTATATGAGATTTTCCCTATATTCTATCTTGCTGGAAAAATAAAAAAATAAAATGAGAGGGAAAAGAAAAGAAGTAAATGCTCAGAGGATCAATGGAGAAGATTAGTAAAGCAACCCAAAAAGGAAGAAAAATGAGAATTAATATAAGGCACGTGGATCCCACGAGAGATTAAGAGCGAAAAGATAGAGCATTTTAATGTTTATTGAACTTAACACTGTAAAATTTAAAAAACAAAATAGTGAGCATAATTAATGTTTTTAAAGAAGTCGATGAACAAACAATCCCATGTCATACAAGACTTCCAAAGGAATCAATTGATTGAGCAAATAACAAAGTTTTGTTTTCAACTTTGTTGTTTTAATAACTAAGAGATATAGAGATAATTTAACCCAAATTTTAAATTCATAATCAAGGCACAAAACCGATATATAATTTATCAAGTTTAGTGAACCAAATTAGAAATTTAGATAATTCAATCGTCTTTGTATGGCATTTTTTCAATATTCAATTTTTAATCGTCTTTGTATGGCATTTTCCAAATATTCAATTTTGTAGGAAAAATAATAACAAGAGAGGGGAAAAAACAAGTGAATACTGTGGGGTTCCAAGGAGAAGATTAGGAAGTAAGCTACAAAAAGGGAAGGGGGAAAAAAGAATTACTAAAAGGCATGTGGGTCCCACAAGAGATAAAAGGAGAAAACATTGAGCAAATAAATGTATATAAAATTGAATATTGTATAAAAAAATAAAAAATTGTGCATAATTATTGTTTTTGAGGAAGTCAAACAACAAACGTTTCTTGGTCATATACTACTTCTTGAGGAATTAATTGATAGAGCAATCAATAGGGTTTTTTTTTTCTTCCAATTTATTATTTTAATAACTAAGGGATAGAGATAATTTGACCCAAATTTCGAACCTCTAATTGTGGTGCCTAACCTAATATATAATTCATTAAGTTTAGTTAACCAAATTGAAATTTGGGTAATTCAATCATTTTTATATGAAATTTTACCTACATTCTGTCTTTTTGGAAATATTTTTTTTTTTTTTTAAAAAGAAGAAGGAAAAAAAGAAGTAAATGCTCGAGGATCCATGGAGAAGATCGGGAAGCAAGCCGAGAAAGGGGAGGGAAAAAAAGAGAATTAATATAAGGCATGTGGCTCCCACGAGAGATAAAGGGAGAAAAGATAGAGCATTTTGATGTTTATTGAATTTAACACTGTATGTATAAAAATATATATATAGTTAATGTTTGTAAAGAAGTCGAAGAACGAACGGTCCCACGTCATACAATACTTCTAAAGGAATTAATTGATAGAACAAATAATACGGTTTTGTTTTCAACTTCGTAGTTTTAATAACTAAGGGATATAGAGATAATTTAACCAAAATTATAAATTCCTAATCAAGGCGCAAAAACTTATATATAATTTATTAAGTTCGGTGAACCAAATTAGAAATTTGGGCAGTTCAATAGTCTTTGTATGGGATTTTCCCAATATTTAATTTTTTTAGGAAAAATGATAACAATAAAGAGAGGGGAAAAAAGGAAGTGAATACAATGAGGATCCAACGAGAAAATTTGGAAGAAAGATACCAAAAAAAAAAAAAAAAAAAGAATTACTAAAAGGCATGTGGGTCCCATGAGAGATAAAGGGAGAAACTATAGAGCAAATTAATGTATATAAATCTCAATATGTATTGTATAAAAAAATAAATCTTGAGCACAATGAATATTTTTAAGGAAGTTAAAGATCAAAAGTTTCTCGGTCATACAATACTTCTTAAGGAATTAATTGATAAAGCAAATAATCGGGTGTTGTTTTCAATTTTATTGTGTGAATAACTAAGGGATATGGAGATAATTTGACCCAAATTCTAAATCCCTAATTATGGGTCATTACCTCATATATATTTTTATTAAGTTTAGCGAACCTAATTAGAATTTGGGTAATTCAATCTTCGTATATGGGGTTTTCCCAATATTCTATTTTGCAAGGAAAAAAAAAACAAGTAGGGTAAAAAGAAGAACTGAATGGTGTGAGGAACCAAAGAGAAGAACGGGGAAGGAAGCCTTTAAAAGAAGAAAAAATACAATTAATAAAAGGCACGTGGGTCCCCCGAGAGATAAAGGGAGAAAAGATAGAGCAATTTAATGTTTATAAAACTTACTATTGTATAAAATAAGAAAGTTTAGGATAATTATTGTTTGTGAAGAAGTCGAAGTACAAACGGTGCTAGGTCATATAGTACAAATGGTGCTAGGCCATATTGTACTTCTTAAGGAATTAATTGATAGAGCATTTAATAGGTTTTTTTTTTTTTTTTTTTTTTTTTTTGTTAAGGTGTAAAAACACACATGTACTTTAGTTAAAAGAACACACGTAGCAAGTACTTTTTTTAGGTGCAAAAGTGCACATGTGGTTACAAACTATGTACAAAAATACCATTTGACCGTTAAGTTTGACTTTGACCATTAAGTTTACTCTTTTTTTGCCGACTAGACGATGACGTGGCATTTCAAAGGTGCAAAAATACACATGTGATTTGTCAAAAAGAGTACCCAACACCAAATTATTTTTCTAATTTAATAATTTTACTTCAATTAAAGGAAAATTATTATTTCTCTCGGGTATTTTTCCTGGAGGGCAAATTTTTTTTCTTCGATTTATCATTTTGGGAAGGGGGATTTATTCAATGGGTAAAAATGGATAAAATTTTATTTCCATAATTTATTTTTTTTAAAAAAATCCATATTAAAATTTCTAACTAATAATTGCTAAAGTTTCTCCTATTTTCTTACCCTCTCGCGATTCTCTTGTCATCGCCACCGCCCTCCTCCACCGCCACCGCCACCGCCACCCCGTTTTCCAAACCTCGCTATCAACTTAGGAGGTGTCTGTGGAATGATGAAGAAAAAGCCATGGTTTCATCGGTTCTGGGAAATCGAGTTTTTGAATACTTGTTCACAAACCGTGGCGAACGAAAATTTGTTATTAACAGTCAGAAGCGATGAAAGTTTGCAGAACAAGCTTGTTTGGTTTACGGAAATAATAATTTTCATTTAATTAAAATAAAATTATTAAATTACGAAAAAGAATTTGGTGTTAGGCGCTCTTTTTTACAAAACATATGTGTATTTTTGCACCTTCGAAATGCCACATCATCGTCTAGTCGGCAAAAAAAGTCAAACTTGGATGTCATAGTCAAACTTAACGGTCAAACGGTATTTTTGCACCTAATCTATAACCACATAGTCACTTTTGCACCTAAAAAAGGCCCTTGCTCTTTGGGCACTCTTTTGAGGAAAGCACATATGTATTTTTGCACCTTAACCTTTTTTTTTTTTCACTTTGTCATTTTAATAACTAAGGGATATGAAGATAATGTGACCCAAATTTTAAATCCCTAATTATGACACCTAACCTGATATATAATTTATTAAGTTTAGGGAACCAAATTTGAATCTTAGTAATTCAATTATCTTTATGTAAGATTTTCCCTATATTCTATCTTCTTTGGAAAAATAATAAAGAAAAAGAGGGGGAAAAAAGAAGAAGTTACTACTATGAAGGTCCATGGAGAAGATTCAGAAGCAAGCCAGAAATGAAGGAAAAAATGAATTAATAAAGGCGCGTGGGTCCCACGAGAGATAAAGGGAGAAAAGGTAAAGCATTTTAATGTTTATTAAACTTAACATTGTAAGGGAAAAAAAAGACTATTGTGCGTATTTAATTTTTGTAAACAAGTCCACGAACGAACCGTCCCATGTCATACAAAACTTCGAAGGAATTAATTGATTGAGCAAATAACACAGTTTTGTTTTCAACTTTGTTGTTTTAATAACTAATGGATATAGAGATAATTTAACTTGATTTTAAATTCCTAATCAAGGAACAAAACCTTACATATAGTTTATTAAGTTTAGTAAAAAAAAATTAAAAATTTAGGTAATTCAATCCCCTTTGTATGGCATTCTCCCAATATTCAATTTTTTAGGAAAAATAATAACAAGAAAGACAGGGAAAAAAGGAAGTGAATACTATGAGGTTCCAAGGAGAAGCTTAGGAAGCAAGCTACAAAAAGGGGAAAAAAATACTAAAAGGCATGTGGGTCCCATGAGAGATAAAGGGTGAAAACATTGACTAAATAAATGTATATAAAAAATGAATATTGTGCATAATTAATGTTTTTGAGGTAGTCAAAGAACAAACGTTTCTCGATCATACACTACTTCTTAAGGAATTAATTGATAGAGTAGTTAATAGTTTTTTTTTTTTTCCAATTTGTTGTTTTAATAACTAAGGGATATGGAGATAATTTGACCTAAATTTTAAATTCATAATCAAGGCACAAAACCTTATATATAATTTATCAAGTTCAGTGAACAAAATTAGAAATTTAGGTAATTCAATCGTCTTTGTATGACATTTTCCCAAGATGTAGTTTTGTAGGAAAAATAATAACAAGAAAGAGAGGGACAAAAAGGAAGTGAATACTATGAGGTTCCAAAGAGAAGATTAGGAAGCAAGCTACAAAAAGGGGGGAAAATAATTTCTAAAAGGCATGTGGGTCACACGAGAGATAAAGGGAGAAAACAATGAGCAAATAAATGTATATAACACGAATATTGTGTTACACCCTCTCGGCCTCGCCCTTTTGGGTGGCGGGTTAGAGGGATTCTTCTTACCTATTACCTTTCCTTTGTTAATTATTTCTTTTAGTATACATTAGAGTGTGCGTGGCATAGCATATGATCGGTTTGGACAATTGCAATATACTGGTAAAGGTAAGTAAAAAAACATAAAATAGTCCCCGTAGGGTTAAGGGTACAGTTATCCAAAATAAAATACTGAGCAGTAATTAAACTCATATTGTCATCCCAAAATACATACAAGTATAATAGGGCATTCCCTATTCTTATATCATCGCTGATATACCCTACCTTTCCAAAAAAGGTTCTTCCTATCTCTCGACATTCTTGCGACTCTTCCCGAACCGGGCTTAGTTGTCCATCTACTTTAGGCTTATTCTTCAGGTCTCTAAGCTTGAAATTCAGCATATTACATATTGTATAAAAAAATGAATATTGTGCATAATTAATGTTTTTGAGGAAGTCAAAGAACAAACATTTCTCAATCATACACTACTTCTTAAGGAATTAATTGATAGAGCAATTAATAGGGTTTTTGTGTGTGTTCCAATTTGTTGTTTTAATAACTAGGATATGGAGATAATTTGTGTGACGCATGTCCTTAATACACCTATATTTATCAGAGTTTAAGTGCACAGGCATCGAAATAGTTTGAACGACTTAATTACGGAATAAAAGCTTTCTTAAAATAACTTAGTTTGAAAACATAAGGATAAATTCTTCGCGATTCGCATCTATCCCATAGGGGAATCTTAATACAATAATCCCAAAAATAGACAAATGATAAACGAATTAATACAATCCAACTACTTATATTATCTCAAAAGTCCATTTTGCTATAACCCTTACAACTACATATTTCCTCTTGATCCTAATCCACTACCTGTCTCTTTCATGTAGTTTGGAGTTCAAATGAATGAACCTCAGGGGTAACAGTTAATCTTATATGCAAACATGAAATGTAAATGACAGTATAACACATGTATAAGCATAGAATAATTCACAGTAAATAAGTCACACCGTAACCACAGTTAACGGCCAAGGAGTGTCGCCCTGTAGGACACGCAGCCCTATGAGACATGCACCTCAATCCATAGCTAGGATACACACATGCAGATTATCTAGCAAACATAATCAGTCATACATGATTACATACATACAAGCTAATAAGATAACAGTTACCCACCTCAAACTTGAATCCTCAATCCGACCAAAGGTGTTGGGATCAGTAGAGGCGTCAAGTTGTGCCTATAAACGTTTATCATTGTCATTAGTCTCTACTGGCGTCGCAAAATACCTAACTACGCGACTTGATAATAATACCCTTTTTATAAAGTTGTTCATTCCTTCATAAAGACGTTTATCGAATCCATAGAGGATGCCAAGTTTGAGATATAACATGTAGCTAAGATGGTGACGACTAATAGAGGGTGCCGCGATCGTGTTAAAGTGTAAGTTAAAGTGATGAGTTGTGTGGCTGTCAAGATCAAGTTTATGTGTATTGGTTGAGTTGATAAGTTGAGTGGTTACCGGGATCGAGTTTGTGTTGGTTGCCATGGTCGAGTTTGTGTGCATGGGTTAAGATAATAAATTGTGTGGTCGCCGGGATTGAGTTTGTGTGTATGGGTTGATGTGGTGAGTTGTTGTTGCCAGGGTCGAGTTTGGGTGTTTGGGTTGATGTGGTGAGTTGTGGTTGCCAGGATTGAGTTTGTGTGTATGTGTTGAGTTGTCATTGCTGAGATCGAGTTGGTGTGTATGGGTTGAGCAGGTGACAGGTTTAGTAGTTGTCGGGGTAGTGATTGGATGTGTGGGCTAAGTTGATGAGTTGTGGTTGCCAGGATTGAGTTTGTATGCATGTGTTAATATTGTGAAGTTGTTGTTGTTGGGGTCAAGTTTCTGTGTATTGGTTGATGTTGAGTTGTCATTGTCAGGATAGAGTTTGTGTGTATGGGTTGATGTAGTGAGTCGTTGTTGCTGGGATTGAGTTTGTGTCTATGGATTGATGTAGTGAGTCGTTGTTGCTGGGATGATGGTAGAGTGTTATTGCCAATGGGTGATGAACGGGTTAAGGGTGATTGCCGAGATTAGGGTATGGTGTATAAGCTAAAGAGGTGACGGGTTAAGGGAGGTCGCGGGGATCAAGATGAGGTGTTTGTTAGCAAATCAACGTATATATATTTGCAGTTACACCATGACAACAAACAAAACTTCATAGTTCATTCGCATATGCATATATCTCAGATAGCAATGTTGGGTTTTCTTAGAAATAGCAGCTTTGATTCTCTCCTTAAAAATCGACAACTTACATATATACCTTCATTCATTCACTTATCCTATCAGTAAAGGCTTCTTCTCTTTCTTTCCAAACGCAATAACCTATATATACATATTTCCATAGATAGCAGCAAATATCTTTAACTTAACGGCTTACCTTGTTAGTTGTTCAGATATGCCAAAGGCTTGCTGCTCTCAATGTCTCACCAACCTCTGTTTTCTGGATCAAGAATAGAGGAACAATTTATTGAACACTCTCTCCTTCTCCTTCGATTCTCACTCTCAGTTTCTCTCGTGCTCTCAGTTTCACTCGAGCTAAGCAAAGTGAATGAATGAAGGTCAAGGAACAATGCTTAAATAAGGATGTATGGACAGTCTACTGTCATGAGTGTTTGAGAGTTTAAGCCGCTGGAAGAGTATGGTGTTTTTGATCTTGCATGTTCAGAGAATGAGTTAATCACACTGATGAAGTATGGCAAATGACTTTTAGTGTTAGCCCTCTCTCTTAGCTGTCACATGTTGGGCTCGTGTTTGTGGTGAAGAGGAAAATAATTGACTTGCTGAGATCTCTTTTCCTGTCTGTTGGGCTAAAAGAATGAAAATGAAGTGGGCTTGGTGACTAATCGCATAGGGGCCAAACTCATATTTGCAAGTATAGGATTATGATCAAAATTACATCCTTAATCCCATATAAGGATTTTCTTTCTCAATTAAAATTATGTTGGCCTTAAAATATTATCTCTAAAATAATTATGCCAAAGATTGTTCCTTAATTATTTGTCATTAATTTATGAGAAAATATGCCTTAATTCCATAACAAAACTCCATACATTATTCAAACTTTAAAATCCCAAAATTTGGGATGTTACAATTTGACACAAATTTCAAATCTCTAATTATGGCACCTAACCTAACATATAATTCATTAAGTTTAGGGAACCAAATTGAAATTTGGGTAATTCAATCATCTTTATATGAGATTTTCCCTATATTCTATCTTTCTCGGAAATATGAAGAAAAAAAAATGAGAGGGAAAAAGGAAGAAGTAAATACTCTGAGGATCCATGTAGAAGATTAGAAAGCAACCCAAAAAGGAAGAAAAAAGAGAATTAATATAAGGCACGTGGATCCCATGAGAGATTAAGGGAGAAAAGATAGATCAATTTAATGTCTATTGAACTTAACATTGTAAAATAAAAAAATAAAAAATAAAAAACAGAATATTGTGCATAATTAATGTTTTTAAAGAAGTTGATGAACGAACGGTCCCACGTCATACAATACTTCTAAAGGAATTAATTGATAGAGCAAATAACATGGTTTTGTTTTCAACTTTGTTGTTTTAAAAACTAAGGGATATAGAAATAATTTAACCCAAATTTTTAATTCCTAATCAAGGCGCAAAACCTTATATACAGTTTATTAAGTTTAGCGAACAAAATTAGAAAATTGTGCAATCCAATCGTCTTTGTATGGCATTTTCCCAATATTCAATTTTTTAGGAAAAATAATAACAAGAAAGAGAGGGAAAAAAGGAAGTGAATACTATAAGGTTCCAAGGACAAGATTATGAAGCAAGCTACAAAAAGGGGAGGGGGGAATGAATTACTAAAAGGCAGTCCCACAAGAGATAAAGGGAGGAAACATTGAGCAAATAAATGTATATAAAACTGAATATCGTGCATAATTAATGTTTTTGAGGAAGTCAGAGAACAAACGTTTCTCAATCATACACTACTTCTTAAGGAATTAATTGATAGAGCAATCAATAGGTTTTGTTTTCCTTTTTTTCCAATTTGTTGTTTTAATAACTAAGGGATATGGAGATAATTTGACTCAAATTTTAAATCTCTAATTATGGTGCCTAACCCGATATATAATTCATTAACTTTAGGGAACCAAATTGAAATTTGGGTAATTCAATCATCTTTATATGAGATTTTTCCTATATTCTATCTTTCTGGAAATATTAAAAAAAATGAGAGGAAAAAAATAAGAAGTAAATACTCTAAGGATGGATGGAGAAGATTAGGAAGAAAGCCAGAAAGGAAGAAAAAAGAGAATTAATATAAGGTACGTGGGTCCCACGGGAGATAAAGGGAGAGAAGATAGAGCATTTTAATGTGTATTGAACTTAACATTGTAAAATATATATATATATATATATATATTGTGCATATTAATATTTTGAAAGAAGTCGAAGAACGAACGGTCCCACATCATACAATACTTGAAGGAATTAGTTGATAGAACAAATAACACGGTTTTGTTTTCAACTTCGTTGTTTTAATAACTAATGGATATATAGAGATAATATAACCCAAATTATAAATTCCTAATCAAGGTGCAAAAAATTATATATAATTTCTTAAGTTCGAGTAAGCCAAATTAGAAATTTGAGAAGTTCAATCGTCTTTGTATGGGATTTTCCCAATATTCAATTTTTAGGAAAAATAATAACAAGAAAGAGAGGGAAAAAGAAAGTGAATACTATGAAAATACAAGGAGGAAATTTGGAAGAAAGATAGAAAAGAAAAAAACAAGAATTACCAAAAGGCATGTGGGTCCCATGAGAGATAAAGGGAGAAAATATAGAGCAAATTAATGTATATAAAACTGAATATTTTTATTAAAAAATAAATCTTAAGCATAATTAATGTTTTTAAGGAAGTTAAAGATCAAACATTTCTCCGTCATACTATACTTCTTAAGGAATTAATTGATAGAGTAAATAATCGGGTGTTGTTTTCAATTTTGTTCTTTTAATAACTAAGGGATATAGAGATATTTGACCTAAATTCTAAATCCCTAATTATGGTGCTTTACTTCATATATTTTTTATTAAGTTTAGCTAACCCAATTAGAATTTGGGTAATTTAATCTTCTTTATATGGGGTTTTCCCAATATTCTATTTTGCAAGGGAAAAAAAACAAGTAGGGCAAAAAAGAAGAACTGACAACTGAGTAGTGTGAGGATCCAAGGAGAAGATTAGGAAGGAAGCCAGAAAAGAAGAAAAAAATACGATCAATAGAAGGCATCTGGGTTAATTAAGAATGTTTTGCATAATTGCTGTTAATAGGTTTTTTTTTTCTCAATTTGTTGTTTTAATAACTAAGGGATATGAAGATAATGTGACCCAAATTTTAAATATCTAATTATAGCGCCTAACCCGATATATAATTTATTAAGTTTAAGGAACCAAATTTGAATTTTGGTAATTCAATCGTCTTTATGTGAGATTTTTCCTATATTTTATCTTGCTAGAAAAATAATAAAGAAAAAGAGAGGGAAAAAATAAGAAGTGAATACTTGTGAGGATCTATGGAGAAGAAGATTTGGAAGCAAGCCAAAAAGGAAGGGAAAAAAAAATTAATAAAGGTACGCGGCTCTCACGAGAGATAAAGGGAGAAAAGGTAGAGCATTTTAATGTTTATCAAACTTAACATTGTAAGGGGGAAAAAGAATATTGTGCATATTTAATGTTTGTAAACAAGTCCAAGAATGAATGGTCCCATGTCATACAAAACTTCTAAAGGAATTAATTGATTGAACAAATAACGCAGTTTTTGTTTTCAACATTGTCGTATTCATAACTAAGAGACATAGAGATAATTTAAACCAAATTTTAAATTCATAATCAAGGCGCAAAACCATATATATAGTTTATTAAGTTTACTAAAAAAAATTAGAAATTTAGGTAATTCAATCGTCTTTGTATGGCATTTTCCCAATATTCAATTTTTTAGGAAAAAATACTAATAAGAAAGAGAGGGAAAAAAGGAAGTGAATATTATGTGGTTCCAAGGAGAAGATTAGGAAGCAAGCTACAAAAAGGGAAAAAAGAAATTACTAAAAGACAAGTGGGTCCCATGAGAGATAAAGGGAGAAAACATTGAGCAAATAATTGTACATAAAACTGAATATTGTAATATTGTTCATAATTAATGTTTTTGAGGAAGTCAAAGAACAAAAGTTTCTCAGTCATACGCTACTTCTTAAGGAATTAATTGATAGAGCAATTAATAGGTTTTTTTTCCAATTTTTTGTTTTAATAACTAAGGGATATGGAGATAATTTGACCCAAATTTCAAATCTCTAATTATGGCACCTAACCGATATATAATTCATTAAGTTTAGGGAACCAAATTGTGGTAGTTCTCTAAGTGTGCCTTGATGTTAACTAATCATTGTAAACAAAATAAGACGTATGATCCAAGACAAAATAGTGTTACCTCACTCAATTATGGATCATGTCAATATATCATTTTTAATATCAGATTAGCTCGAGTTAGAGATGTCAAACTCGAGCCAAGTCGTATCTAACCTGAGCCTAACAGTCTTCTTGACTCGAGCCACATATAGTAGACTCGAGTTTGGGCATAAACTCGAGCCAACACCTGGTGACTCAAGCCAAATATCTGCGAACTTAAAATGTTTTCAAAAATCTGAGTTGGTTGCCTCGAGTTAAATGCCATTGACTCTAGCCCGAGTTATGAACGTTATATTTAAAAATCTCTTTCACTCGAGCCATCATTTAATGGCTCTAGTGCGGAGAAGTTTTTCAAATAATTTTCAAAAAAATTTCTCCGCATCGACTCAAGCCATTCTTTGGAGACTCAAGTTTAAACCCAAACTCGAGCCATGCTTTTTTGACTTGAGTTGAAGTTTATTAGAATCATCTTCAATCAAATGTTCAAATGAAGATTGACTCGAGCAACTTTTCAGTGACTCGAGTTTGCCTTTAAACTCGAGCCAAGGTTGGATGCCTCAAGTTAAATATCTTCATGATCTTCTTCTTTGTATTTTCAAAATGAAATTGACTCGAGTCAGAATGTGTTTAACTCGAGCCAATTCTTCTCTAGTTGAAAATCTCTGTATCTGAATCTTTTGATTCGCTAAGATTGATTTAGACACTTCATATCATCTCTCATTGTTATTCCTAACTATGGTAAGTCAGTTTGTTAATAAGTTTCAAATGATTTTAATATGGATTAACGTCAAATTAGGATAAAACAATTTATGTGTCAGAACATTAAATGCTCTTAGCTATTCAAGAAACAATCTCAGCAACCATACCTCTAAGCAATCAAAAGACATTTCTGGCTAGCTAAACATCATTCTAATTGTTGTGTTACAACGATCAAAATGAAAAGGAATAAAAGAATGTTGAAGACGACGATTACTCCTGGAACATTAATGGCGAAAGTGACTATCAAGCTTCAACTGTCTAACAGCTACTTTAAAGAGTCACAACAGATAGTCTTCAAGCTTCTACTGTTGGAAATTATGCCCTAGGGCAAGTCATTGTTCTCCATTAAGTTATCACTTCATTCACATGTTTACAGTGATAACTGATCCCTGGATATATATATCCTAAATGTCCCCGATTGGTCATCTACGCGGGAGTGAAGATGAGGTAAGATTGATATGACTTTGATGACGTATGGAGATACGAATCAAAGTCATGGGCACTGTAAGAGTACAAGGTCTTTGGACCGACCCACTATGAGAAAGCTGCATGGATTTAGTCATAAGCTTATCTCATGCATAACCGTGTCACAACGCCCTATGACCTGAGACCATCATGGATTCCTACATGACGAGTCACTGACCTTTGACCTAGTCAAAAGTCACCTTTGAGGAGTGATGATAAAGGTGCAGGATCGGGATCGGTGGTTTTCATGCGGAGGAATGTGAATGGTCAAGATGGAATTTGTCCCTCACATTTGTAGAGAGACAATCTTGGGCCCCTCGATAAGTGAGTCTAAGAAATGTACGGCCGTCTTGTGATGGAAAGGAGTTTCCATTTTCACTTATTAGACTACTCGAGAATCGAAAGTAGTGGTCAAGAAAAGGAAGTTGACATTATCCATGCCTCATCCTTGACCAAATTATCGCGTGACAAAAGGGACGTGACATGGTTGTACGATACGTTGTATCGTGTCATCGATCCCCATGTGAATTGGGTAGTCGGCTAGTCGCAATGTCTTGCTAGAGGCCGCTTGCGATTTGTGGGCTGACATAGTGTTGGCCCACTACCAATCTCATATGGGCCTGCAGGGTCGCACACAAGAATAACTCAACAAGAGCGAATGTGTCCAGATTCATTGAATCTTAGATACGTCTAAGATTTAATGAATACTGAATTTAATCTAGGATATATATATATATATATATTAAAATTTGAAATTAATATATGTTAATATTATTAATAGAGATTATAATATTAATATATTTATTTTGTATTTAATTTATTTGATAAATTAAATATCTAAAACAAATTGAGATATTGTATCTCATTTAATTTTTGAATAAAGATATCGTATATCTGTTTAATATTAAATTGAGATATGGTATCTCAAATTTAAATTAAATAGATAGATATTATTTCTCGGATTTAATTTATAGAGATAAATTAAATCGAGAAGGCTTTTAATTTGGATTAAAATAAATGGATTTGATTAGATCTATTAGATGGATTTAATTAATAAATTATTTTAATTGATTCCAAATTCGAATTTCAAATCAACTTTAATGCGGATTAAATCGTTACATCAGATTTGATTGATGTAATTAATGTATTTTAATCCATATTTGAAATTTGAGTTTCAAAATTAATGAGGATTAATTTTATATAATGCGCTAAACGAGTTTAGAAAACTCACGGGATATTTTGTTGAGCCCATTGGAAAGCCGCGAGAAAAACCCTAGAGTGGAAAATTAAGAGAGACGCACAAGAGGCGCTAGCACGCGCCATAGCCGTGTTCGGGAGTTGTTCGTGTGGATGCTTGGTGGAGGAAGACGATCCTACGAGTCGTCTTCGCTGATCGAGGAGGTAGCCCCCTTTGTTCAACGAAGAACAAGCCGCAAATGAATTCTCCTAAGGTAATTTCGGATTCCCTAGCCTTGTTTAAATGCACCTGAGTGATCCTCGGGACGGGATTCATAAGTTTTTTAATCCGCTGCGTTGTACGGATCCCAAAAGTGGTATCAGAGCCAACTCAACGTGCGTTTAAATCAGGCTTTCGTTTGATTATTATATATGGCTGATATATGAATGTCAAATCGAATCGATCTTTTGTTTATGAGTTTGCGTTAGGGTTTGAATGTTCAGATTCGCGGCCACATCTGAATTGTTCAGATCGAACAACGGTCAGAATAAATAGTCACGTTCGCGCGCATCGAAGACGTTCTGAATCGTTCAAACTTTTCGATCATGCTCGGACATTGGTGACGCAGGGATCTTGGTCGCGTTTCGAAAAGTTTGGAAACACGATCATGTAGGGGTCAATCATGTTCAGAGACGTCGTTTATGTGTGGTCGCGTTGATCACATTCTGAAAGGTTCGAACACGATTACGCGTGGGACATCGGTGACGATTCGGGCGTTCATGGCGGATGAAAGAATGACGTTCACGAAGACGTTAGGGTTCATCCTTCAACTCATTTTTCCTGAGCTGTCCAGATTCAACGATAGTCAAGTTAGACTTGATCACGTTCGGACGTTCTAATCAATGAGTTAAGATCGAATTTTTTCCGTCACGCGAAGGTCATGTTCAATAACGCCTTTTGGGGATAAAATTAATTTTTACGAAACAAATTTTCCAAAGAAATATGACGTGTTGAAAAGCGGGACCGTCGTAGGGACCGCCTGATTGTTCGTAGCGCGATTAATTAAATCATGGCATATTATATATATATTATATAAAATAAAATAAAATTAGAGAATTTTATCATGAATTAATATATATTAATTTACCTTTCAAAGTGTTGTTTGGGTATGGTGAACAACATGGCTCTAGAGATTTTACAAGTGTTGTAATTTAAATATGGCTGCGTGCCATGCCTCTCTCTCTCTAAATGATCTTGATGTACATTCTCTTCTCATCTCACTCCCCTCGAATGTTAAAAGAGGTTTCTCTATATGTATTTTCTTTTATTATTTAGAGAAGTCCCCTCATTGGCTTGAGTGGACTCTAGGTTAGATGAGCCATGTTGTGTCACGAGTTTTTCTTAATTATGTTTGATGTGATCATAGCATAATTAAATTAGACATTATATGATATACAATGAGGATTGCATTCATATAGGTAAAATTAATAAGATTAATTAGTTAATATCAATAAATACCCTCTAAATACAATCTTAAGTCACAATGCCGTCAATAAATGAATACCTGTCAAAACCTAGATCACCCATTTGTATGTTCCACCAAAGTGGATGCATTTGAGTTATCTTGGTGAGGCAAGAAAGAGTAATGGTGATACTCTATATTCATTGTTGTCTTGACTTAATTGAGATTATCAAAACGGTTTTGGATCTCAAGGCATTGGATGGGATTAAACATGCTAGGTTATATGATGATCAAATCCCATAAGGATCTAAGAGTTACATGTGATGTAATTGGCAAAGCGGTTGCCTACCTAAATAACTTAGTTTTAAGCGTCCCGCCAAGCGGACTTAAGATCAAGCCAAATATGGATCTTAGCCCACTAATTAAAATGAGGGTTGTTAATTCAGTGGGAGAATATTAACTAACTTTGCATATCTTTTAAATTGTAGAATCATGTCAAATAGTAATACTGTAACACCATCAATGCGATCGGTCCTTGAGAAGGACGAATTCGATGAGACAAAGTTTCTTGACATGTTTGGGGATTTAAGCGTTGATCCTAAACACGGAAGAAAGGAGTATCTCATTGATCAACCCATTCCAAATGAGCCTACTGACTAATGATCCAAGAGATCAAGCGATGCTTACATGAAGCATCAAAATGACTCTATGGATACGGGATGCACGATGCACGCCACCATGATTCCGGATCTCGATGAAGATGCGGAACATATGGAGGACTCGAGATGATTGATCATCCTTTGGAAATGTTCAGCAACAGGCAACGGAAGAGAGTTATGAGGCCATAAAGGCCTTATTCTCTTGCAAGATGGCTGAAGGTGAATCAGTTAGTCCCCATTTGTTGAAAATGAAAGGCTACATTGATCACCTTGAGAGGCTTAGATTCCCTATCTCCAAGGAGTTAGCTACAGATGTGATCTTGAGCTCACTCCCAGGAAGTTATGAACACGTTGTCATGAATTACGTCGTGAACAACATGAGGGAATCAATTTCTGAATTGCATGAGATGCTCAAAACTACTGAGCAAAGTCTTGAGAAGAGGCACAGTTCTGTTTTGTCTGTCCAGAGAGGAAGGGGTATGAAACGGAAAGCGAAGAAGGCAAAACCTCCAAAGGATGGGGTCTGCTTCTTGCAATGAAATCGGTCATTGGAAGAGGGCGCAAGCTCTATCAAGAAGATCTAGAAAATAACAAGAAAGATAGCGAGGCTATCGCTTGGGTATCTATGTCATAGATATTCACTTTTCTACTTCCTCTACATGGGTATTAGATACTATATGTGGATCTCACATTTGTACAAATGTGCGGTCTCAAGGACAAGAGTAGAAAATTGAAGAAGGGTAAAGTTGACCTACGAGAAATTTGGAAATCGAGCAACGATTCTTGATTTAGCCATAGGCACTTATGAAATAGTTACGCCGGTGGGCTTTGTTTAATTTTGAACAAGTTGCTTTTATGTTCTGCTTTGAGCGGTAACAATACTTTATTACGTTCTTATTTAGGAATCGTAAATGTTCAAGTTTTCCATAATGACAATTTTATGTTCATGGTGATTTGCATTCGGTCATTGTGTGCTTAATTAAGAACATCCTAATAATGAACGAATCTATGACATAACTACTAAAAGGTTCAAGTCAAATGATTTGAATCCAACCTACCTATGGCATTGTCGTCTAGGCCATATAAATGAGAAACACATTTCGAAACTCCATGAGATGGATTTACGAATTCTTTTGATTTTGAATCATTTGATACATGTGTGTCTTGTTTATTAGGAAAGATGACAAAGACTCCTTTCTTTGGACACGGTGAGAGAGCCACCGATTTATTGGGCCTCATACATGCGATGTGTGTAGACCGATGAATACATGCCACTTGAGGAGGTCATTTGCACTTCATTACATTCATAGACGATTTCGAGTAGATATGGGTATATCTATCTAATGAAACATAAGTCTGAATCTTTTGAAATATTCAAAATGAAATGCAAAACCAACTTGGAAAAATAATTAAAGCACTTCGATCTGGTCGAGGTGGCGAATATTTGAGCCAAGAGTTATTTGACCATCTTAGGAGTTGTGGGATCTTCTCACAACTTACTCCTCCATAACACCTCAATGGAGAGATGTTTCTGAACGGAGGAATCGAACTTTATTTGATATGGTTTGACCTATGATGAGTCAAACAGATCTTCCACCTTCCTTTTGGGGTCATGCCCTAGAAATAGCTGTGTTCACACTAAATCGTGTTCCGTCAAAGGCAGTTGAAAAGACACCATATGAGATATGGGTAGGAAGAAACCCGTTTGTCATTTCTTAAGATTTGGGGATATGAGGTTTGTGTTAAGCGACAAGCCTCGATGAATAATCATCAGATCCTCAAAATGCCCTTTTGTGGGGTATCTAAGGAAACTATAGGATACTATGTCTACAATCTCACCGATCACAAAGTGTTTGTTATTCGGAATGGTATCTTTAGGAAAAAGAGTTTATCTCTAAAAGAATCGGTGGGAGTAAGGTGAACCTCGAAGAAGTTCAAGAGTCACGAGGACAATGTAGAACCACGAGATGGAAACCGGAGAAGACTCACAACAAGAAGTTGTTGAGCTGCTCAAGTAACACAAGGCCACAAAGGTCGATAGATCACGGCTACGGCCTCGAGATATGGATTTCGATTCTTGGAAGTCGTGATATTTTGCTTATTGAGTGAGAATGAGCCAACCACCTATCGAGAGGCCGTGGTGGGGGCCGGACTCTGAAAAATGGCTTGATGCCATGAAGTCGAAATGCAATCCAAATACGACAATAAGGTTTAGACCTTAGTCGATCCACACGAAGGTTTAAAAACCATTGGGTGCAAGTAGGTTTTCGAAGAGAAAGCCGACATGGATGGCAAAGTAAATGTCTTCAAGGCACAGCGGTTGCAAAAGGATTCACTCATGGTGTGGACTATGATGAAACCTTTTCCCTAGTTGCAATGGCAGATCAATCAGAATCCTTCTTGCCATTGCATCATAATATGACTATGAGATATGGCGGATGGACGTCAAAACGGTCTTCCTTAACGGAAAGCGCTTAAGGATGTGTACATGACACAACCTAAGGATTTTGTGCGTCAGAGGACTCGGTAAAGTATGTAAGCTTCAAAGATCCTTTTATGGATTGAAGCACGCATATCGGAGTAGGAATCGTTGTTTTGATGAAGTAGTCAAAGAGTTTGAATTCATTCAAAACATCGATGCATCTTGTGTTTACGAGAAGGTTAGTGGGAGCACAGTTGTATTTCTAGTGCTTTACGTTGATAATATCCTATTCATTGGGAATCACATTCCTACCATACAGAGTGTCAAGTCTTGGTTAGAAAAGTCTTTCTCAATGAAAGATTTAGGCAAAGCCACTTATATCCTAGGGATAAGGTTCTATAGAGATAGATCAAGAGATTTGATAGGCCTAAGTCGAGCACATATATAGACAAGATCTTGCATAGGTTCGGTATGCGAGGAATCTAAAAGGGGTAACATACTCATGTCTCATGGCATCCATCTCAGTAAAGATCTGTGTCCTAGTACACAAGATCAAGGAGACCGCATGAGTAAGATTCCATGTGCCTCCGTCATTGGATCTATCATGCATGCCATGTTATGTACTCGACCAGATGTGTCATTTGCCTTGAATATGACCAGCAGATATCAACAAGATCCCGATAAGGGTCACTGGACTGCTATCGAGAATATCCTTAAGTACTTGAGAAGGACTAAGGACTCATTCTTTGTATATGGTGGCTTGGAAGACGAACTTTGTGTAACTGGTTACACAGATGCGAGTTTCAAACTGACCAAGATGATCTAAGATCGCAATCGGGATATGTGTTACGGTTTGAATGGTGGTACGGTAAGCTAGAAGAGCTCTAAGCAGAGCACTGTATTTGATTTTACAATATAGAAGCTGAGTATAGAGCAGCATAGGATGCAACTAAGGAGGTCTTTTGGATTAGAAAGTTCATTAATGAACTTGAGGTGGTTCCTGCCATCTCATATCCAATACAATTGTTCTATTACAATAGCGGCGCTATTGCACAGACCAAGAAGCCTAGGTCACATCAAAGGACCAGGCATGTACTCAGGCGATTTCATCTTATCAGAGAAATCAATGCAAAGCACCAGGAGAAGACAATTTAGTTGATCCTCTTACTAAGTTTTGCTTGCACAAGCAAAACATGAGCGTCATGTTAGGGCAATGGGAATTAAAGTAATTAATGATTGCACCTAGTGCAAGTGGGAGTCTGTTGGAAATTATGCCCTAGGGCAAGTCATTGTTCTCCATTAAGTTATCACTTCATTCACATGTTTACAGTGATAACTGATCCCTGGATATATATATCCTAAATGTCCCGATCGGTCATCTACGGGGGCGAAGATGAGGTAAGACCAGTATGACTTTGATGGCGTATGGAGATACAAATCAAAGTCATGGGCACTTGTAAGAGTACAAGGTGTTGGACCGACCCACTATGAGAAAGCTGCATGGATTCCTACATGATAAGTCACTGACCTTTGACCGTGTCACAACGCCCTATGACCTGAGACCATCATGGATTCCTACATGATAAGTCGACCTTTGACCTAGTCAAAAGTCACCTTTTAGGAGTGATGATAAAGGTGGGATCGGGATCGGTGGTTTCATGCGGAGGAATGTGAATGGTCAAGATGGAATTTGTGAAAGAACCCTTCCTCACTATAACAAATTACCACACTAATTTCACAAAATATTTCCTTAACACATAATTTATAAAAATATTTAATTCCAAAACACACATATCGAGGTCCAGGGCACAACAGCCGCCTACAAACCTGGAGCCCAGGGCACAAAGTCCGCCCACAAACTCCTCAGCAACACATACACACATCTAACACTCTTGACAAATAGGAAATACAAAATCATGAGTTGCGCAATAATACAAACCCCAAAATAATTAATATAATATCCTGAAATCATGAGGGCCCTATGATGGCAATATATAAAACAACACAACACCAATACCAAATGAGGCCTACGATTTATACAATCTCTATGCCTCTGGCTGCTCCCCTTGACCTCTAGTAGGATTAGAGGTACTGCCTAAAAAATGTTAACAACAACGGGGTGAGACTTAAAGTCCCCGTAACCAGATTCAATTTATAAAATATACTAGTATGGAATGAAAGTCAGAGAAGCAGGTCTGCTATTAGAATAATAATATTTTTATCATTTAAATAACACATAATCAAATAACAAATAAAACATTAATAATATTATTAACAACAATAACAAGCCGTCACCACTCATCCATCCTACTCCGCCTTATCTCCTCGTGGACGTGGATCAGCCTATCAGTGCTAGAAACCCGGCTAAGGTTAGCTATCACTTCAAGGTACTGTCCCCTCCCATGCCACCACGCAATAAGTAACGAGGAGGTGTCGCCCAAAACACTCAACTCAAATCCGGCCAAGGATTTGAGAGAGCCAATGGACACAATTCCACCCTCACACTTCTTTACACAACTTAACATATAATATTAATAATATGAGTTTCAAAATCGTTTTATAAAAATTATTTCCCAAATTCCACGTAACAAATTAATCTCTTTTCAAGATACTTTCACAATTAAATATCCCATATACAACATTTCACACAATTTCCACAAATATTATAATAGCAACAATTCCAATATAAATATTCACATATACATACAGCGATAGAAAATATCTTGCTTCACTGAGATAATTTCATATTCAACAATATACACATTTTCAAACACATACTAATAGTATTTATGAGAATAAGGTTTAGAAAACCTTACAGTCCAAACTAGCATATAGAATAAATTAACCCCGGTTACCTCAACTCCAAGCTCAATATAAACTTGATGAACAAAGGTACGAACAATCACTGATCTCAAGAAGACTCTACATTATCCATAAAGATACCAGTCAACCTCAAATAATAACATAAATTTTATAATCTAACTCTTAAAAATCTAATTTCCTTACACCCATTATCCTTAACATCGTTTACCTATTAGATTCCTTTCCTAATATACTTAATTATTAATAATCATTTATCTAAGCTTTTACTTAATTAAAATTACAACCAATAATTTAAAATATATAAAATTCTAATAATAATATATTTTTGTCATAAAAATACAAATTGTAAGTAAATCCTTAAATCTTTCAAAATTGCAGTTTAGTCTTCAACTTTCCAAAATTAAAATGTATAAGATTTTTGTAACACTTTCTTAATCCCAAATAAATCATATGTACTATATTTAATCGGTGAAAATATTTACACAACATAAATCTCAAAAATCTTTAAATAGAAAAATTAGTTTAAACTCTTATAAAAACCAAATAACAAATCCAACTGACTAAAATTTCTTGTTTATTATTCTCTACAATATATATATATCTCATCATAAAACTCAAAACTCTCTCGGTATCTAAATCCAAAAATATTATCGAACAACATAATATTACTCTTAGTAGAAAGAAAAATATATAGAGTAACTTTCATAAAAGAAATATGTTGGGAATAAATTAATTTAACCACTAAAATAATCTTATAAGATAAATAACTTACCTATAAAAGTTGCAAATAACCTCCGGTTGCTTGTTGCTCTCCTCCTCTCTACCTCTCCTCGCTCTCACTCTCTCGGCACACTCTCAGAATCGCTCCACTTCTTGCTTAACACACACACACGACACTACACATACACCTCTATATAATAGAGGAAAAGAGAGGGACGGTGGAATTATTTCCACCCCCAATTGATTAGTCAATTGTGGCGGACAAATGTGTCTCGCCACTTTTGACTATTTTTTTTTTTTTTTAAGAGATGAGGTGGTGCGCATGCCGCCTTCCTTAATTGGTGGTGGTTTTATCCGCCACCAATTAAGGAAATAATATTTTAATTTTAATTTTTTTTTATACGGGATGTTACAATACTCCCCACCTAAATTGAATTTTGTCCCCAAAATTCTCGACAAGTTATTAAGTAAGCAATCCACAATACGATATTTCTAAACAAATAAGGAAAATTGCGCCGCATTTGCTCTTCGGTTTCCCAAGTGGCATCCTCTCGAGTCATACCCTTCCAGAGAACTTTTACGAGGCGAATGGTTCTACTTCGTAGTTGTTTGTCCTTTTCACCAATGATTCTTTCTGGCTCCACTACATAAGTCAAATTTTCTCTCAACTCAACCTTTTCAGGCTCGATTACATGAGATGGATGCGGATGATATTTCTTAAGTTGTGACACATGAAACACGTTGTGTACACTTGCTAGATGTGGCGGCAAAGCAATTCGATAGGCCACTGGTCCAATTCGTTCCAAAACCTCATACGGCCCAATAAAACGGGGAGTTAACTTCTTGGCTTTAATAGATCTACCTATACCAGTCACTGGTGAGACTTTAAGGAACACATGGTCCCCTACCTCAAATTCCAAAGGTCGACGCCGCTTATCCGCATAACTCTTTTGTCTGCTCTGAGCTGTCATCAACTTCTGGTGTATCATCTCGACTTTCTTGGTAGTCTTATCTACTAAATCCGGCCCAATCACAGTTCTCTCACTCAATTCAGTCCAACAAAGAGGCGATCTGCATTTTCTACCATATAGTGCCTCAAAAGGAGCCATTTGAATGCTTGAGTGATAACTATTGTTATAAGCAAATTCTGCCAAAGGCAGGTAAACATCCCAACTACCTGGTAACTCAATAGCACAAGGTCTCAACATGTCCTCAAGAGTCTATATTGTCCTCTCTGTCTGACCATCGGTTTGTGGATGATAAGCCGTACTGTACTTCAATCTAGTTCCCATAGCTTTCTGTAATGCCTTCCAGAAATTTGACGTGAATCTTGGGTCGCGGTCTGACACAATCTCTGAGGGTACTCCATGTAATCTAACAATCTCATCCACATACAGTTCAGGTAATCTTCCTAAGCTGTATCCAATATGGATCGGAAGAAAGTGAGCCGACTTCGTCAACTGTCTACAATAACCCATATGGCGTTATGGTGTCTTTGCCGTTTTGGCAACCCTACAACAAAATCCATAGAGACTTTGTCCCACTTCCACTAGGGAATCTCTAAAGGTTGAAGTAACCCTGGAGGCTTTTGATGCTCGATCTTTACTCTCTGACAAGTCAAACACTTCAATACGAAGTTTGTCACATCGCGCTTCATCTTAGGCCACCAATACCCTTGTTTAAGATCTTTGTACATCTTAGTAATTCCTGGATCAATAGTATACTTACTCCGATGAGCCTCTTCAAGAATGGTATTCTTGATCTCCTCATTGTTCGGAACACAAATCCTTTTCTTGTATCTTAATATACCATCGTCCCCTATATCAAAATCAGGCACTTCACCATTCTGCAATTTTCCTCTGATTCTTAGCAGTCGGTCATCTTCCATCTGAGCCCTTCTTAAATCATCATAAAAGTCAAAATTTCCAATCACTGAACTCAAAATCACCTCTGATCTTGGTTCAAGGTTAAACTCTGATAACCTTTCTAAGAGGTTATGCTCAGATACATACATGTGAAACATATGAATTGACTTTCGGCTCAACGCATCTGCAACTACATTTGCCTTCCCCGGATGATACTTTAACTCGAAATCATAATCCTTTAAGAACTCTATCCATCTTCTCTGTCGATTGTTCAACTCCTTCTGATCCATAAGATACTTCAAGCTCTTATGATCACTAAAAATCTCGAATTGAGATCCGTACAGGTAATGCCTCCAAATTTTTAAGGCAAAAACGACAGCTGCAAGCTCCAAATCATGTGCCGGATAGTTCCTTTCATGAGGCCTCAGCTGCCTCGAAGCATAAGCCACAACTTTACCTTCTTACATGAGCACACATCCCAATCCCTTTAATGACGCATTAGTATACACCGTATACGGTTTGTGTGGGTCGGGTATGATAAGAATAGGTGCAGTGGTTAGTCGTTTCTTCAACTCCTAAAAAGCTGCTTCACACTTCTCGTCCCAAACAAACGGTTGCTCTTTCTTAGTCAATCTGGTGAGTGGTGCGGCAATTCGAGAGAATCCTTCGATAAAACGACGGTAAACCAGCCAATCCCACGAAACTACGCACCTCCATCCTTTGTTTTAGGTTGTTCCCACTTCAAGATACAGCGTCCACTTTCTTTGGGATCTTGCTACTCCATCTCGAGAGACCACATGACCTAAGAATTGTACCTCCTTTAGCCAAAACTCACATTTACTCAGCTTTGCGTACAGACGATGATCTCTCAAAATTTGTAATACTATTCGGGGATGTTCTCGGTGTTCCTCTTCACTCTTCGAATAGATAAGAATATCATCAATGAACACCACCACAAATTGATCCAAATAAGGCCTGAAGATCCGGTTCATATAATCCATGAACACTGCTGGCGCATTAGTTACTCCAAAAGGCATGACAAGGAACTCATAATGGCCATATCTAGTACGGAAGGCAGTCTTAGGGATGTCTTCCGCCTTTACTCTCAATTGATGATACCCGATCTTAGGTCAATCTTTGAAAATACGGATGATCCCACAAGTTGATCTAATAAATCATCTATTCTCGGCAATGGATACTTATTCTTGATCGTGACTTTATTCAACTGCCGATAATCAATGCAAAGCCTCAAGCTGCCATCTTTCTTCTTCACGAACAGTACAGGGGAACCCCACGGAGATACACTTGGTCGGATAAAGCCCTTCTCTAACAAATCTTCGATCTGCTTCTTCAATTCAGCCAACTCCAAAGGTGACATCCGGTAAGGAGCCTTGGAAATCGGTTCTGTCCCTGGCGCTAACTCGATGGCGAACTCAACTTCTCGCTTTGGAGGTAGTCCCGTCAATTCTTCAGGAAATACATCAGGAAAATCTTTAACTACTTCGATTTCCTCAATGCTTCTCTCTGATTCCACTTGAACAAAGAAAAGTACCACGAAGGCTTTGCAATCCTTCCCTACACTTCTCTCAGGTTGAACCGCTGACAATACTATCGGCCCTTTAGAGATTCCTTTGCCTACTGCACGATCATTAAATTGCACAACTTTCTCCTTGCATTTCAAGGAGACATCATTGGTCGTTAACCAATCCATACCCACAATTACATCTATACCCCGCAGGAGTAGACAGATCAAATCAATGGTCGTTTCACGACCCTCACATGTAAACATCAATTTCTTACACACCATGGCAGTTTTCACACATACACCAGCAGGAGTAGACACAAGTAGATCATAAGACAAATCACTCACAAAAAGATTTAATCTTTTCACACAGTCATAAGAGATAAAAGAGTGTGTGGCACCAGAGTCATATATAACACATAAGGGTTGACCCTGAAGAAGAACGTTACCTCGGATCAGATTTGGGGTTCCATTTGCTTCTTCTGAGGTTAAAGCAAACACTCGCCCAGGTGCAAACGATCTAGTCGCCTGGTCCTCCCTCCTACTCTTATAGCAATACCTTGCAATATGCCCTTTCTCTCCACAGTTAAAACAAGTCCAGCATTCACCAGGATGCATTCTCCCACACTGAGTACAAGGAGTACGTTGATTCTTATTGTTTGTTGATGCCACAGATCCTTGCTGGAAACCTTGACTAGTCCTGGTGCGGCTCTGGTTACTTTGGCTCTGGTGGCTTTGGCTCACAGATGGACGACTCCGCTGTTGAGAGCCCCTGTGAAAAGAACTCTTCTTGCTCTTAGATCCACTAAAATTTGAAGGGTGGATCTTTTTACCTACACCTCCTATAATTCCCATCGGTCCACCGAATCGGCCATGAGGGTCCTTCCTCGCAAATCTATCGGCATTTCTATGTCTTCGACGGACATCTCGAATCTTTCTTTGTTAACCTCTCGAGGGTAGTGACGTCATAGGTACCCATCCACGCCTTGACCTCATCATTGCATTTATCAAACATTTGTCTCGCCAGCCAATTGTTGTGCTGCTCTTCTGTTCTATTTAACTGCGATACATATTTAGCTAGCCCCATAAATTGAGCTATATACGTATTCTCATGCATTTCCTCTTGTCGAAGAGCGAAAAACTCCGCTTCTTTCTGGTACCTCATTTCTATGGGAAAGTAATAATCAAAGAACATTGTCTTGAATTCACTCCAATCTAGTTGATGACCATCAACAGGCTTTACTGTATTCCACCAATCTAGCACCACTTGTCAAGAACGGGGTCTTCGCAAAGAATAACCTTCGACGTCCATTACGGTTGATGGATTCGAATAACATCTCCAACCGGTTAATCCAATTTTCTCGCCTCCATTGGTGATCCTCCCGGAAAGGTATCGGGACGGAAACGATCTAAATGCTTCCACACAGTAAACATGTCAGTACTACCCCTCTGCTCTGACGACTGTTCCGGGCCAGATCCCGATGAATTCAAAGTTTGATCCTTAGAAGACATGTTGTTGTCCTCCTCTGATTCTACACGGCCTCTTCCGTTACGACCCTGGCCTCCTCCATTTGGTTCTTCATTGACTCTTCCTTCCTCGAGCATTCTTAATCATTCATCTGTCGTCCGGGTCCACTCGTACAGTCGTCGTAACATCTCTGTATCGGTCAGTTGCTGCTGGGGCCCAATAGACCTTTGCTGGTCATTATTACCGATGTTCGCATCCATACTCCTAGTATTTACCATTTCTCCCCACCTAAGGGTAAAACCCATCAAAAATGGATAATATTAAGAACAAGAAACAAAACACAACACAGAAGGGAAGCTGGTGTGTAAAGATTATATATTGCCATATTCTAAATGTCATGCACAATAGGGCCAGAAAATGCTCTGATACCAAGTTGAAAGAACCCTTCCTCACTATAACAAATTATCACACTAATTTCATAAAATACTTCCTTAACACATAATTTATAAAAATATTTAATTATTAAAAACACACATATCAAGGTCCAGGGCACAACAGCCGCCCACAAACCCGGAGCCCAGGGCACAAAGTCCGCCCACAAACTCCTTAGTAACACATACACACCTCTGACACTCTTAACAAACAGGAAACACACCATCACGAGTTGCTCAACAATACAAACCCCAAAATAATTAATATAATATCTTGAAAACATGAGGGCCCTATGATGGCAATATATAAAACAACACAACACCAATACCAAATGAGGCCTACGATTTTACAATCTCTATGCCTTTGGCTGCTCCCTTGACCTCTAGACAAATTAGAGGTATCGCCTAAAAAATTGTTAACAACAACGGGGTGAGACATAAAGTCCGTAACCAAGATTAATTTATAAAATATACTAGTATGGAATGTAAGTCGAGAGAAGGGTTTGCTATTAGTATAATATAATAATATTTTTATCATTTAAATAACACATAATCAAATAACAAATAAAACATTAATAATATTATTAATAACAATAACAAGCCGTCCCCACTCATCCATCCTACTCCGCCTTATCTCCTCGTGGACGTGGATCACCTATCGGTGCTAGAAACCCGACTAAGGTTAGCTATCACTTCAAGGATACTTGTCCCCTCCCATGCCACCACGCAATACCGTAACGAGGGGAGGTGTCGCCCAAAACACTCAACTCAAATCCGGCCAAGGATTTAAGAGAGCCAATGGACACAATTCCACCCTCACACTTCTTTACACAACCTAACATATAATATTAATAATATGAGTTTCAAAATCGTTTTATAAAAATTATTTCCAAATTCCATATAACAAATTAATCTCTTTTCAAAATACTTTCACAATTAAATATCCCATATACAACATTTCACACAATTTCCACAAACATTATAATAGCAACAATTCCAATATAAATATTCACATATACATACACGATAGAAAATATACACTGAGATATAGAAAATACCGAGATAATTTCATATTCAACAATATACACATTTTCAAACACATACTAATAGTATTTATGAAAATAAGGTTTAGAAAACCTTACGGTCAAACTAGCATATAAAATAAATTAACCCCGGTTACCTCAACTCCAAGCTCAATATAAACTTGATGAACAAAGGTACGAACAATCACTGATCTCAAGAAGACTCTACATTATCCATGAAGATACCAGTCAACCTCAAATAATAAAATAAGTTTTACAATCTAACTCCTAAAAATCTAATTCCTTACACCCATTATCCTTAACATCATTTACCTATTAGATCCCTTTCCTAATATACTTAATTATTAATAATCATTTATCTAAGCTTTTACTTAATTAAAATTACAACTAATAATTTAAAATATATAAAATTCTAATAATAATATATTTTTGTCATAAAAATACAAATTGTAAGTAAATCCTTAAATCTTTCAAAATTGCAGTTTAGTCTTCAACTTTCCAAAATTAAAATGTATAAGATTTTTGTAACATTTTCTTAATCCCAAATAAATCATTTGTACTATATTTAATCGGTGAAAATATTTATACAACATAAATCTTAAAAATCTTTAAATAGAAAAATTAGTTTAAACTCTTATAAAAATCAAATAACAAATCTAAACTGACTAAAATTACTGTTTATTATTCTCTACAATATATATATATCTCATCATAAAACTCAAAACTCTCTCAAGTATCTAAATCCAAAAATATTTTCTAAACAACATAATATTACTCTTAGTAGAAAGAGAAAAATATATAGAGAATAACTTTCATAAAAGAAATATGTTAAAAATAAATTAATTTAACCACTAAAATAATCTTATAAGATAAATAACTTACCTATAAAAGTTGCAAATAACCTCCGGTTGCTTGTTGCTCTCCTCCTCTCTACCTCTCCTCGCTCTCACTCTCTCGGCACACTCACAGAACCTCCTTACTTCTTGCTTAACACACACACACGACACTACACACACACCCTATATAATGAGGGAAAGAGGGAAGGGGCGGTGGAATCATTCCACCCCCCAATTGATTAGTCAATTGTGGCAGACAAATTGTCTGCCCACTTTTGACTATATTTTTTTTTTAAAGATGAGGTGGTGCGTATGCTCCACCTTCCTTAATTGGTGGTGGTTTTATCCGCCACCAATTAAGGAAATAATATTTTAATTTTAATTTTTTTTTTTATAAGGATGTTACAATACTCCCCACCTAAATTGAATTTTGTCCCCAAAATTCTCGACAAGTTATTAAGTAAGCAATCCACAATACGATATTTCAAAACAATGATATCAAAGACAAAACATCATTATCAAAATATGACAGCACACCAACACAAAAATTCATTATTACACTACATAATTTGATCACAACACCAAATTACTTAGGTAAACAAATTAGGAAAATTGCGCCGCATTCGCTCTTCGGTTTCCCAAGTGGCATCCTCCCGAGTCGTACCCTTCCAGAGAACTTTTACGAGGCGAATGGTTTTACTTCGTAGTTGTTTGTCCTTTTCACCAATGATTCTTTCTGGCTCGACTACATAAGTCAAATTTTCTCTCAACTCAACCCTTTCAGGCTCGATTACATGTGATGGATGCGGATGATATTTCTTAAGTTGTGACACATGAAACACGTTGTGTACACTTGCTAGATGTGGCGGCAAAGCGATTCGATAGGCCACTGGTCCAATTCGTTCCAAAACCTCGTACGGCCCAATAAAACGAGGAGTCAACTTCTTGGCTTTAATAGATCTACCAATACCAGTCACTGGTGAAACTTTAAGGAACACATGGTCCCCTACCTCAAATTCCAAAGGTCGACGCCGCTTATCCGCATAACTCTTTTGTCTGCTCTGAGCTGTCATCAACTTCTGGCGTATCATCTCGACCTTCTTGGTAGTCTTATCTACTAAATCCGGCCCAATCACAGTTCTCTCACTCAATTCAGTCCAACAAAGAGGCGATCTGCACTTTCTACCATATAGTGCCTCAAAAGGAGCCATCTGAATGCTTGAGTGATAACTATTGTTATAAGCGAATTCTGCCAAAGGCAGGTAAATATCCCAACTACCCGGTAACTCAATAGCACAAGCTCTCAACATGTCCTCAAGAGTCGAATTGTCCTCTGTCGACCATCGGTTTGTGGATGATAGGCCGTACTGTACTTCAATCTAGTTCCCATAGCTTTCTGTAATGCCTTCCAGAAATTCGACGTGAATCTTGGGTCGCGGTCTGACACAATCTCTGAGGGTACTCCATGTAATCTAACAATCTCATCCACATACAGTTCAGGTAATCTTCCTAAGCTGTATCCAATATGGATCGGAAGAAAGTGAGCTGACTTCGTCAATCTGTCTACAATGACCCATATGGCGTTATGGTGTGCTGCCGTTCTTGGTAGCCCTACAATGAAATCCATAGAGATGCTGTCCCACTTCCACTGGGGAATCTCTAAAGGTTGGAGTAACCCTGGAGGCTTTTGATGCTCGATCTTTACTCTTTGACAAGTCAAACATTTCAATACGAAGTTTGTCACATCGCGCTTCATCTTAGGCCACCAATATCCTTGTTTAAGATCTTTGTACATCTTAGTAATTCCTGGGTGAATAGTATACTTACTCCAATGAGCCTCTTCAAGAATGGTATTCTTGATCTCCTCATTGTTCGGGACGCAAATCCGTTTCTTATATCTCAATATACCATCGTTCCCTATATCAAAATCAGGCACTTCACTATTCTGCAATTCTTCTCTGATTCTTAGCAGTCGGTCATCTTCCATCTGAGCCCTTCTTAAATCATCATAAAAGTCAAAATTTCCGAGTACTGAACTCAAAATCACCTCTGACTTCGGTTCAAGGTTGAACTCGGATAATCTTTCTAAGAGGTTATGCTCAGCCACATACATGTGAAACACATGTATTGTCTTCCGGCTCAACGCATCTGCAACTACATTTGCCTTCCCCGGATGATACTTCAACTCGAAATCATAATCCTTTAAGAACTCTATCCATCTTCTCGTCGATTGTTTAACTCCTTCGATCCATAAGATACTTCAAGCTCTTATGATCACTAAAAATCTCAAATTGAGATCCGTACGTGTAATGCCTCCAAATTTTTAAGGCAAAAACGACAGCTGCAAGTTCCAAATCATGTGCCGGATAGTTCTTTTCATGAGGCCTCAACTGTCTAGAGGCATAAGCCACAACTTTACCTTCTTGCATGAGCACACATCCCAATCCCTTTAATGAGGCGTCAGTATACACCGTATACGGTTTGTGTGGGTCGGGTATGCTAAGAATAGGTGCAGTGGTTAGTCGTTTCTTCAACTCTTGAAAAGCTGCTTCACACTTCTCGTCCCAAACAAACGGTTGCTCCTTCTTAGTCAATCTGGTGAGTGGTGCGGCAATTCGAGAGAATCCTTCGATAAAACGACGGTAGTAACCAGCCAATCCCACGAAACTACGCACCTCTGTCACTGTTTTAGGTTGTTCCCACTTCAGTACAGCGTCCACTTTGCTGGGATCCACTGCTACTCCATCTGCAGAGACCACATGACCTAAGAATTGTACCTCCTTTAGCCAAAACTCACATTTACTCAGCTTTGCGTACAGACGATGATCTCTCAAAATTTGTAATACTATCCGAAGATGTTCTCGGTGTTCCTCTTCATTCTTCGAATAGATAAGGATATCATCAATGAACACTACTACAAATTGATCCAGATACGGCCTGAAGATCCGATTCATGTAATCCATGAACACTGCTGGCGCATTAGTTACTCCGAAAGGCATGACAAGGAACTCATAATGGCCATATCTAGTACGGAAGGCGGTCTTCGGGATGTCTTCCGCCTTTACTCTCAATTGATGATACCCTGATCTTAGGTCAATCTTTGAAAATACGGATGATCCCACAAGTTGATCTAACAAATCATCTATTCTCGGCAATGGATACTTATTCTTGATCGTGACCTTATTCAACTGCCGATAATCAATGCAAAGCCTCAAGCTGCCATCTTTCTTCTTCACGAACAGTACAGGGGAACCCCACGGAGATACACTTGGTCGGATGAAGCCCTTCTCTAGCAAATCTTCGATCTGTTTCTTCAATTCAGCCAACTCCAAAGGTGACATCCGGTAAGGAGCCTTGGAAATCGGTTCTGTCCCTGGCACTAACTCGATGGCGAACTCAACTTCTCGTTCTGGAGGTAGTCCAATCAATTCTTCGGGAAATACATCAGGAAAATCTTTAACTACTTTGATTTCCTCAATGCTTCTCTCCGATTCCACTTGAACGGAGAAAAGTACCACGAGGGCTTCGCAATCCTCTCCTATACCTTCCTCTGGTTGAACCGCTGACAACATTATCGGCCCTTCAGAGTTTTCTTTGTCTACTGCGCGATCATTAAATTGCACAACTCTCTCCTTACATTTCAAGGAGACGTCATTGGTTGTTAACCAATCCATACCCACAATTACATCTATACCCCGTAGGGGTAAACAAATCAAATCAATGGTCGTTTCATGACCTTCACATGTAAACATCAATTTCTTACACACCATGGCAGTTTTCACACATACACCGGCAGGAGTAGACACAAGTAGATCATAAGATAAATCACTCACAAAAAGATTTAATCTTTTCACACAGTCATAAGAGATGAAAGAATGTGTGGCACCAGAGTCGTATATAACACATAAGGGTTGACCCTGAAGAAGAATGTTACCTCGGATCAGATTAGGGGCTCCATTTGCTTCTTCTGAGGTTAAAGCAAACACTCGCCCAGGTGCAAACGATCTAGTCGCCTGGTCCTCCCTCCTACTCTTATAGCAATACCTTGCAATATGCCCTTTCTCTCCACAGTTAAAACAAGTCCAGCATTCACCAAGATGCATTCTCCCACACTGAGTACAAGGTGTACGTTGATTCATATTGTTTGTTGACACCACAGATCCTTGCTGGAAACCTTGACCAGTCCTGGTGCGGCTCTGGTTACTTTGGCTCTGGTGGCTTTGGCTCACAGATGGACGACTCCGCTGTTGAGAGCCCCTGTGAAAAGAACTCTTCTTGCTCTTAGATCCACTAAAATTTGAAGGGTGGATCTTTTTACCTACACCTCCTATAATTCCCATCGGTCCACTGAATCGGCCATGAGGGTCCTTCCTCGCAGACCTATCAGCATTTCTATGTCTTCGACAGACATCTCGAATCTTTGCTGTTAACCTCTCGAGGGTAGTGACGTCATAGGTACCCATCCACGCCTTGACCTCATCATTGCATTTATCAAACATTTGTCTGGCCAGCCAATTGTTGTGCTGCTCTTCTGTTCTATTTAACTGCGATACATATTTAGCTAGCCCCATAAATTGAGCTATATACGTATTCTCATGCATTTCCTCTTGTCGAAGGGCGAAAAACTCCGCTTCTTTCTGGTACCTCATTTCTATGGGAAAGTAATAATCGAAGAACATTGTCTTGAATTCACTCCAATCTAGTTGATGACCATCAACAGGCTTTACTGTATTCCACCAATCCAGTGCACTACCTGTTAACAGGGTCTTCGCAGCAATAACCTTCTGACGTCCATTACAGTTGATGGATTCGAATAACATCTCCAACCGGTTAATCCAATTTTCGGCCTCCATTGGTGATCCTCCCGGAAAGGTATCGGGACGGAAACGATCTAAATGCTTCCACACAGTAAACATGTCAAGTACTACCCCTGCTCGACGAGCTGTTCGGGCCGAGATCCCGATGAATTCAAAGTTTGATCCTTAGAAGACATGTTATTGTCCTCTCGATTCTACACGGCCTCTTCCGTTACGACCCCGGCCTCCTCCATTTGGTTCTTTATTGACTCTCCCTTCCTCGAGCCTTTTTAATCGTTCATACGTCGTCGGGTCCACTCGTGCATTCGGCGTAACAACTCGCTATCGGATCGTTTCTTCTTTGGGGCCCAATAGACCTTTCTTTGGTCATTATTACCGATGTTCGCATCCATACTCCTAGTATTTACCATGTCTCCCCACCTAAGGGTAAAACCCATCAAAAATGGATAATATTAAGAACAAGAAACAAAACACAACACGAAGGAAGTCTGGTGTGTAAAGATTATATATTGCCATATTCTAAATGTCATGCACAATAGGGCGAGAAAATGCTCGATACCAAGTTGAAAGAACCCTTCCTCACTATAACAAATTACCACACTAATTTCACAAAATATTTCCTTAACACATAATTTATAAAAATATTTAATTCCAAAACACACATATCGAGGTCCGGGGCACAACGGCCGCCTACAAACCCGGAGCCCGGGGCACAAAGTCCGCCCACAAACTCCTCGGCAACACATACACACATCTAACACTCTTGACAAATAGGAAATACAAAATCATGAGTTGCGCAATAATACAAACCCCAAAATAATTAATATAATATCCTGAAATCATGAGGGCCCTATGATGGCAATATATAAAACAACACAACACCAATACCAAATGAGGCCTACGATTTATACAATCTCTATGCCCTGGTGCTCCCCCTTGACCTCTAGTAGGATTAGAGGCTTGCCCGAAAAATGTTAACAACAACGGGGTGAGACTTAAAGTCCCCGTAACCGATTCAATTTATAAAATATACTAGTATGGAATGAAAGTCGAGAGAAGCAGTACGCTATTAGAATAATAATATTTTTATCATTTAAATAACACATAATCAAATAACAAATAAAACATTAATAATATTATTAACAACAATAACAAGCCGTCACCACTCATCCATCCTACTCCGCCTTATCTCCTCGTGGACGTGGATCGACCCTATCGTGCTAGAAACCCGGCTAAGGTTAGCTATCACTTCAAGGTACTGTCCCCTCCCATGCCACCACGCAATACCGTAACAGGGAGGTGTCCGCCCAAAACACTCAACTCAAATCCGGCCAAGGATTTGAGAGAGCCAATGGACACAATTCCACCCTCACACTTCTTTACACAACTTAACATATAATATTAATAATATGAGTTTCAAAATCGTTTTATAAAAATTATTTCCCAAATTCCACGTAACAAATTAATCTCTTTTCAAGATACTTTCACAATTAAATATCCCATATACAACATTTCACACAATTTCCACAAATATTATAATAGCAACAATTCCAATATAAATATTCACATATACATACACTGATAGAAAATATACTGCTTCACTGAGATAATTTCATATTCAACAATATACACATTTTCAAACACATACTAATAGTATTTATGAGAATAAGGTTTAGAAAACCTTACGGTCAAACTAGCATATAGAATAAATTAACTTAGGTTACCTCAACTCCAAGCTCAATATAAACTTGATGAACAAAGGTACGAACAATCACTGATCTCAAGAAGACTCTACATTATCCATAAAGATACCAAATCAACCTCAAATAATAACATAAATTTTATAATCTAACTCTTAAAAATCTAATTTCCTTACACCCATTATCCTTAACATCGTTTACCTATTAGATTCCTTTCCTAATATACTTAATTATTAATAATCATTTATCTAAGCTTTTACTTAATTAAAATTACAACCAATAATTTAAAATATATAAAATTCTAATAATAATATATTTTTGTCATAAAAATACAAATTGTAAGTAAATCCTTAAATCTTTCAAAATTGCGTTTAGTCTTCAACTTTCCAAAATTAAAATGTATAAGATTTTTGTAACACTTTCTTAATCCCAAATAAATCATATGTACTATATTTAATCGGTGAAAATATTTACACAACATAAATCTCAAAAATCTTTAAATAGAAAAATTAGTTTAAACTCTTATAAAAACCAAATAACAAATCCAAACTGACTAAAATTTACTGTTTATTATTCTCTACAATATATATATATCTCATCATAAAACTCAAAACTCTCTCAGTATCTAAATCCAAAAATATTATCTGAACAACATAATATTACTCTTAGTAGAAAGAGAAAAATATATAGAGTAACTTTCATAAAAGAAATATGTTGGGAATAAATTAATTTAACCACTAAAATAATCTTATAAGATAAATAACTTACCTATAAAAGTTGCAAATAACCTCCGGTTGCTTGTTGCTCTCCTCCTCTCTACCTCTCCTCGCTCTCACTCTCTCGGCACACTCTCAGAATCGCTCCACTTCTTGCTTAACACACACACACGACACTACACATACACCTCTATATAATAGAGGAAAAGAGAGAGGGGACGGTGGAATTATTTCCACCCCCAATTGATTAGTCAATTGTGGCAGACAAATGTGTCCGCCACTTTTGACTATTTTTTTTTTTTAAGAGATGAGGTGGTGCGCATGCACCACCTTCCTTAATTGGTGGTGGTTTTATCCGCCACCAATTAAGGAAATAATATTTTAATTTTAATTTTTTTTTTATACGGGATGTTACAATTTGTCCCTCACATTTGTAGAGAGATAATCTTGGGCCCCTCGATGAGTGAGTCTAAGAAATGTACGGCCGCATCTTGTGATGGAAAGGAGTTTCCATTTTCACTTATTGAGACTACTCGAGAATCGAGAAAGTAGTGGTCAAGAAAAGGAAGTTGACATTATCCATGCCTCATCCTTGACCAAATTATCGCGTGACAAAGGGACGTGACATGGTTGTACGATACGTTGTATCGTGTCATCGATCCCCATGTGAATTGGGTAGTCGCAATGTCTTGCTAGAGGCCGCTTGCGATTTGTGGGCTGACACGGTGTTGGCCCACCGCCAATCTCATATGGGCCAACGAGGTCGCACACAAGAATAACTCAACACGGCGAATGTGTCCAGATTCATTGAATCTTAGATACGTCTAAGATTTAATGAATACGAATTTAATCTAGGATATATATATACACACATATATATTAAAATTCGAAATTAATATATGTTAATATTATTAATAGAGATTATAATATTAATATATTTGTTTTGTATTTAATTTATTTGATAAATTAAATATCTAAAACAAATTGAGATATTGTATCTCATTTAATTTTCGAATAAAGATATCGTATATCTGTTTAATATTAAATTGAGAGATGGTATCTCAAATTTAAATTAAATAGATAGATATTATTTCTCGGATTTAATTTATAGAGATAAATTAAATCGAAGGCTTTTAATTTGGATTAAAATAAATGGATTTGATTAGATCTATTAGATGGATTTAATTAATAAATTATTTTAATTCAGATTCCAAATTCGAATTTCAAATCAACTTTAATGCGGATTAAATGTGTTACATCGATTTGATTGATGTAATTAATGTATTTTAATCCATATTTGAAATTTGAATTTCAAAATTAATGAGGATTAATTTTATATAATGCGCGAACGGGTTTAGAAAACTCACGGGACATTTTGTCGAGCCCATTCAGAAAGCCGCGAGAAAAACCCTAGAGTGGAAAATTAAGAGAGACGCACAAGAGGTGCTAGCACGCTGCCATAGCCGTGTTCGGGAGTTGTTCGTGTGGATACCGGTGGAGGAAGACGATCCTACGAGTCGTCTTCTGCTGATCGAGGAGGTAGCCCACCTATTCAACGAAGAACAAGCCGCAAACGAATTCTCCTAAGGTAATTTCGGATTCCCTAGCCTTGTTTAAACGCACCTAAGTGATCCTCGGGACGGGATTCGTAAGTTTTTTAATCCGCTGCGTTGTACGGATCCCAACATCTACAACTGTTATTAATGACACAACTATAAATACCAGAAGCATTGAATTCGCCAACTACCGAAAACTTTGCACATTCAATTCGAGCTTATTGCAATCTACTGTTTCATTAAGTTTCATTTAATATCTTTGGATATCTTTGTACTTCAGTGATTATTATTCATTTGCTCTATGAGAGAGTTTTAAACACTTATTTGATTACTTGTCTAGTTGTTAAATCTTAAGGTTGTATAACCTTAACTATGGGTGTACGAGTACAACTTGTGAACTTTGTAAGGCTCTTTTGGTATTAGTGTTGTATTGATTTCTATATTGCCATCTAGGGCCACGTGTTTTGAAAATACTATTTTAACTATTTTGGGATGATTGTTTATTTGCTATTGAACCAAAAAATTTATTTTATACACTACGACATTTTGGTGGATCCACAAACAAAACTTGTGGAAAATGTTTTGGTGTAGACCCTTTGTTGTGGATTTGGTGTTGTAAGACTCGTGGGCTGTGTATTCTTCTATTCGATAATTGTGTCCAGAGTTATAAATTTTCTGTAGTGAGTTTGTGGGCAGAACTTGTGCCCTGGACTCTGATGTGCTTATTTTTTAAAAAAGTAAAGGGTTTTCCTTAATCACTTGTTAATTTGGTTTTGTGAAAACAAGATGGTTAATTATTGTTTAGTGAAGAAAATCTTTTCAACTAATGCTACACTATGAGCAATGCTTTGGGTATAATTGAGAATTGATTATTGACTATGAAATGGAAGAATGATAATAGTATATGCCCTGTGATATTGAGGATTTAAATGGAATTAGAACCTCGTGCACTATGTGGTAATTGTGAATGTTACTAAGATGTTTTAAGGTATAGACTGTAAGAACCAGTTGAACCCAGGAGGGGGTGAATTGGGTGAATGATAAAAACTTATGGGTTAAATACAATTTTTTCATGGAAGTATTGGTAAGGGGGCGCTCAGCACCAAAATTTTTATGGTATCATTTTTGTCCCTAAGTTTAAAAACTTGTAATCTTGCTTGATCGGTTGATCTTGACCGTTAGATCGTTGCTCTCTTTGTAAATTTCAAGGCAAATTTGCTCCTAAAAATAACTTTCGGGCAAATTTTCTCCTAAAAAAACTTCAAGGGCATATTTTCTCTTCTTTGTAAACTTCCGAGGCAAAAATGATACAAAAAAAAAAACTTTCGGGTGCTGAGTGCTCCCTTACCAATACGTCCTTGACAAATATGGTATTTAACCCAAAACTTATTAGCTGGAAAATCTTTTCGCATCTTAGTAAATGCAGTACGTATGATAGTAATGAGGAGTAAACTAACAATCAGTCATTTAAATGATTATGCTGAAAATATAAGAGATAAGGGAAGAGAATATGCAAACTGAGATTTATACTGGTTCGGCCCAATCCTTGACCTACATCCAATCCCCAAGCTCTACTTGAGATTTTCAATCTTCTATCCTCTTGTTTAACCCAGGCACAAGAGAAGCCACTAAAAACTCACAAGTTCACCCAAGCACTTGTGAAGCCGAATCTTTCACTGAGATACTCCCTCTTACACACTGTAAGGATACAATTGGTTTCCCACTCAAGATTACCCAATCTTGAGTAACACTTAGATAAAATGATAAGATGATTACAATGAATGTTCTCTCTCTCAGAAGTGAATGAATAAACACTGAAGTACAATACAAATCATTTTACTCTCTATGATGAGCTATGTAGGCATTGAGAATAGAGAACGTATGAGATAAATGTTGGATTTAGAATATTGGCATTTTGATAGTGCAAGCTCTTATTTTTATTATCTCCATCTTGAATGTGTCTCTACTTATAGACAACTGATATTAGTCTATTGAAGCATTGGTCCGTTGTAGAATATTACTGTTGTAAGTTTCAGTCCGTTGGAGAAATATTCGTTGAAGCTTCTAACGTCATCATCTGCTTTTTGTAAACTGTTGTTAATCCTTCATATAATCATCTAAAACTTTTACACAAATGATATAAATAATGTCAAGAATAGTATAAGTCCTTTTGGTATTCATTTGGATGATTACAATGAAAAACAAGATTTCGAACACGGTGATTTTCGGAAGCAAAGATATTAACTAGAGTTATTATTAATTGACTCAAGTTAAGAGGTTATTAATTTACTCCAGATTTCTTTCTATCTATTCTTGACTCAAGTTGCATCATTTGTGACTTAAGTTAAAAACCCTTCTCAAACTTCATTGCTCTTTGTCTTTGAGTCACTTGAGTTAATCATGCTTTGACTCGAGTTATAAGTTCATTTGATCGTGGCTCACATGTGTTTGCTAGCATTGGAATTGAACCTCAATTCGAGCTTTTGATTTCTATAATTTCTATAATTTTTAGGCCCAAATTATTCCTTATTTGAATTTATTCTTTTCCCGTAAATTCCTCAAGGAAAAATAATTCCTTAATTTTCCAATAATAAACTTCATAATTATTTTAGCCAAATTTCACCATAATTCCCATACAATATTTTCAATTCCAAATCCTAAAATTTGGGATGTTACAACTTGCACACTTTCCTCTACGGTCTCATAATCGAGGAATTCAGGCTCACAACCTGAATAAATCTCTTGTGCCATATCGCCTGATTCCTTGTTGTCCATCTGAATAGGAATCAACTCTAAATCCACAAGTGGAATCCAAGAGATTGCTTGGTACATCATCCTCTGTAATATTTACGAGCGTATATGTTCCATATCAACTTGGAATGATTCAGTCATGTCATTATTTCTTTTTGACTTTTTGGGCTTGGGGATAATATTTCGAGCTTTGATTTTGATAACTCCCCTCCAACCTTGGCGGGACGTAGAGTATGATGTATAATAAACTTGTTCCGCCTATTGAACAAGTATAACCAACTTTATATCTCCTTGCCTAATGGACCTCAACATTTCCACATTTGTCTTCTTTTTCCTCACACAGAGTGCTATCAAACCACTCACATTTAAATAGATTCACCGACTCGTCCCACTAGTAATCCAACTGAATTATGTCAATTAACTTGTCGTAGTAGTTGCCCTCGACCCCGACAACATAGCCACCTCGACAACGTACACCCTAATTGGAACTTGACATATTGTCATACGCTTCTAAAGTTGCAAATTTAATACCCATTGATTACATATTTTCTGAACTGTGTAACAACTCTGGCAGCTCTGTGAGATAAACTCCATGCAACATCATGTCATAACCCTTGTAGTTATGACATTCATCAGAGTAATACAGTGAAATTCATTGAGCAACACAGGTATAGAATAGTACACTGATAATTATAAACATTCTTGGTGGTTTATATGAATAATCTACAGAGTTCTCAATACATTGATCCATACATATTAGTGCCAAAATATTATAGTTTCAAAATAAAAGTAACTAAACAAAACTAAAAGTTATACTGTTGGTTCTCGAAGAGATTTTGATGATTGCCAACAATTGTAAACGAAGAATGAGGATTTGCTCTCAGATGTTGGAAAACCCTGAGTGAGAGCAAACCTCGAGGTTTATGGGAAAACCTCGATGTTTGGCCTTATGAGGGAAGTGTCGAGGTTTTGTTTTCTAACTTAAGAAAACTTGGTTTCACAAATATATGTGAAACCTCGAGGTTTATTAAGAAACCTCGAGGTTTTGATCTTCCGAAGAAAACCCGGTTTCACACCAAGTTGTGAAACCTCGAGGTTTACTTCCAAACCTCGAGGTTATGCCTTGGCGCCAAACTAAGAATTTTAAAATTATATGTGAAACCTCGAGTATTATCGAAACCTCCGGGTTTCGGCTTCCCGAAGAGCAAATGGTTTTCAGCAAATTGAAAACCTCGAGGTTTCCTTAGAAACCTCCAGGTTTGTGTTTTGGGTCAAAACAAACAACCTTGTCATTTGGGCAAAACCTCGAGTATTTCTGAAAACCTCGAGTATTGTGGCAACCCGAGAGCAAATGAACTTGCACTCATTCTAAAACCTCGAGGTTCCTTGAGAAACCTCCAGTTTGGTTTCATCGCATCTTTCTTTGGGTTTCACACATGATGTGAAACCTCGAGGTTTGGACAAACCTCGAGGTTTGGAGTAAACCCAAGGAACCTTCGTAATTGCAACATTATAAACCTCCAGGTTTAATGATAAACCTCCAGGTTTGAGGTTTTGATGTAAAAACGTGTTCAAGCTTGAATGAGCAAACCTCGAGGTTTGTGAACAAACCTCCGGTTTACGGACGTTGTTTGAAATTCGAACTTAACGATTTTGCTATACCTTCGTGTTTGATCTCAATGCTTTCCATGATTATTCCTTATTGGTACTAGATATATTTAATCATATTTTTAGTGAGTTTGAACAGATCAAGGAAGTTTTACGGAAGGTTTGAAGCAAAAGCAAAAGTGATGTCGAACATTAAATGCTTCACCCGAAACTTGCACCCTTTTGGTTAATCCATCTGTACACGGTTGCAAAGCATTAAAGAATGATTTCTACATTAAGCAACATCCTCTCCAACGGATTAATTTGCGAGAGAGTCGACTCGACCTTCAAACCAAATTTGGACTAAGTGAGTTTCGAGAAGAGAAGAAGACCTAAGTAGCTCACAACTTCGTGGATCATCTCCAACGGTCGATTATCAATGCAACGGTCATTTAATGTTCTCTACCTATAAATAGAATGCATTAACTTCTTCTCAAGCGGATACACCTACGAGAGCGAAAATTTATTGATTGCCATTTATTGTGTTCAGCTTTCACCCGTATTGTATCAATCGATACTTGTACTTGATGTTCATTTTATCTCGCTTTCTGTGAGAGAGTTCTATCGTAAATCATTTATTGATTGAGATAACCACAAGTCGGGGACTTGGTGGTTGGGTGTATTGATTGCAACTTGTAAGGGGAGTGAGTTCTAGAGAGAGAACTACTCTTGAGTACGTAGTCCGTAATCGGTTGTGAGTATAGTGGATTGAAAATCCCAAGTGTGGCTTGGGGACTGGATGCAGTCAAAGATAAGACCGAACCGGGATAATTTCTCTTGTGCAAGCTTTCCTTCCCTTCCTCCTCTGTTATAATCTGTTTTTACTTGGTCAAAACAGAGCACTTTCAGAAAAGTTTTTAAAATACCCAATTCACCCCCCTCTTGGGTATATAGCTCCATTTACATTTGGTATCAGAGCAAGGTCTTCTCAAAAGAGCTTAACATCTCGAGAAGGATCAATATGGAAGGTATCTTACCGATGGAGCTTCTATCAACAGACCACCCGGTTTCAATGGAGAGCATTACTCCTTCTGGAAAGCAAAGTTCAAAGTTTTCGTCATGGCAACAGAGTATGGTCTCTGGAGAGTATTTGAAAGAGGAGACTATGCGCCATCAACCGTTGAAGATGGAGTTAGAGTTCCTAAGCTAGAAGAAGAATATGATGATAATGACGAAGAAATGTCACACTCAACAAAGCAAGGGCGTGTTACTACTCCAAAGTGCTCTAAGTCAACAAGAATACTTTCGTATTTGCACCTTATCATCTGCTAAGGCCATGTGGGATGCTCGGAGATAGCTCATGAAGGAACAGTGGAGTAAAGCAAAACAGAGTCAATACTCTTATGACCGAATATGATCTTCTACGAATAAAGCATGGCGAATCCATTGGTGAGTTCCAGTGAGGTTCACCCATCTCATCAATCAACTTGCTGCCTTGGGAAAAGAATATGACCAACCGGTCCAAGTAAGGAAGATCTTGAACATCCTTAACAAGGAATGGGAAGCAAAGGTCACGACTATTGAAGAGGCTCGAGGAGAGTCAATGACGTCGTAGCTGCTCTATTTGCGGTCTCCGAGTATGAGGCTAAACTCAAATTCAAGAAGGGACTTGATGAAGCTCATGGCAAGAACAAAGGAATTGCCCTCAAGGCTGCAAGAGAAGTTAAAGATTGGATGAGGAAAATGAGAATGTAGACGAAGATGAGGAAATAGGCATGATGGTTCGTAGATTCAAGAAATTCTACAAAAGGGACCAAGGTTTCAAGAAATTTCACAAAGCTAGCTCCGGCTATGAGGCAAAGAAACCGGTCATCTGCTATGAGTGCCAAAAGCCCGGCCACATTAAGGTGAGTGCCCTCGGTTGAACAACAAAGACAAAGAAAAGAAGAAGTTCAACAAATATAAGAAGAAAGCCTATGTCTCGGCATTTGGGGTGATAGCTCATCTGATGAAGATGATGAGGATGAGGAAGAAAAAGCAAACGTATGCTTAGTTGCCGAAGAAGAAGAATTACGCATCAACCTTGAAGAGGTATATGATTGCAAACCACCTTATGATGAGTTATTTGCTGAATATATGGCTGTGCAATCTGAGTTTGAAAAACTTACTGAAAAATATTTCAAATTGAAAAACAGAAATCTTACTCTTGAACTTCAAGTTGAAAAGTTTTCCTCTTGTAAAATACTATTTGTGAAGATTGTCCGATCCGAAGAAAAAGAATTCATATCTTACAAAGGCACTTGAGAAATTCACTAGAGGAAGTGAAATGCTCAATGTCATTTTGAAACAACAACGTTTTATAAATGATAGATCAGGCATTGGTTACAGACCGGATTTTGATAAGAAGAAAGGCAAGAAGAAGAGTGGTCAAAAAACGTACATGAACTATTTCACAAAATCAGTTCACTCTTCAAATCCCTTTGCACATTGCAATTATTGTAATAAGAAGGGTCATTCTACCTCATCTTGCTTTCATAGAAATGAAAGAAAAAATTAAGCCTGTGGGAAATTATCAATGGGTACTTGAAAGGAACTTATGTTCCTAAGGTCAAAACTAACTCAAAGGACCCAAGAAAAGATGGGTACCTAAGGCTTGATCCTTGTGAATTGCAGGTTTGTCTTAGAGCATCAAGACCCAACAAGTGGTACATTGATAGTGGGTGCTCAAGACACATGACTGGAGATGAATCCAAATTCCTTTCAATCAAACCAAAGGATGGTGGTAGAGTCACATTTGGAGGAGACCAATCAGGAAAAATTGCTGGGATTGGTGAGATAGGAAACAATGAAAGTCCTCTCATCAAAGATGTCTACCTAGTAGAAGGATTGTGTTACAACCTCCTAAGTGTGAGCCAAAGCACCGACAAGGGTAACCTAGTTATCTTTGATTCAAATGAATGCTTGATTGTTAGAAAGGATTTAGTCTCCATTGATGATTTGAAAACTAAAGCCTTATTTAGAGCACCTAGAGATGGAAATTGTTATACTCCTAACTTCTCTAGCAATGCTTCAGTTTCTGCAAATTGTTTTGTTAGTAACTTGAATGAGAGTTGGCTATGGCATAAATGATTAGCTCATGTTAATATGTTTCAACTTGACAAGTTGCTGAAAAAGGATTCGGTTATTGGTATTCCTAAATTGAATTTCAAAAATGATATAGATCGTGATGCTTGTCAAAAAGGAAAACAAACCAAATCTTCTTTTAAAGCAAAAAATGTGATCTCAACTAGTAGACCTCTTCAATTACTTCATATGGATCTAGTTGGACCAGCTAGAGTAAAAAGTCTTGGTGGAAATCTTTACACTTTGGTCATAGTTGATGATTACTCTACATTTACTTGGACAATATTTTTATCATCTAAAGATGAAACGTTTGATCGCTTTGTTACCTTTGCCAAAAAGGTCCAGAACGAGAAAGGTTTCGCAATTTCGAGTATAAGGACCGATCATGGTGGCGAATTTGAAAACAACGCCTTCGCTGAGTTCTGTGACAATGTGGGGATTGATCACAATTTCTCAGCTCCAAGGACTCCTCAACAAAACGGTGTTGTTGAGAGGAAGAATAGAGTCCTCACTGAGATGGCAAGGGCAATGCTAAATGAGAACAACACTTCTCAAGTGTTTTGAAATTTGATAATGAGTACGGCTTGCTACATCTCCAACCGAGCCTATTTGAGGAAGAAGCTGAACAAGACCCCATATGAACTCTACAAGGGAAGGAAGCCAAATCTCAGCCACTTACACGTCTTTGGATGCAAGTGCTATGTGCACAATAATGGTAAAGAGAATCTTGGTAAATTCGATTCCAAAGCTGATATAGGTATCTTCATTGGTTATTCAAATAGGAGTAGAGCTTATAGAGTCTTTAATACTCGCTTTTCGTATTGTTGAAGAGTCAATACATGTTGTTTTCTGTGAATCCAAATCGATAAAGCCTTGGATAATGAAGAAGAAAATATTTTCAAAAATCAATTCTTTTCGAAAACTACTCCCGCTTCTATTGAAAATCCGAAAATGTGTTTGAGGCTGATCCCCAAAACAATATTGAAAATCCCTGATCAGACTCAACCTAGAGCTTGGAAATTTATTAGAAATCATCCTTTAGACCAAGTTATAGGTGATATTAATCAGGTGTAAGAACCAGAAATAGTACTTTGAATGAAGTAACCTTCTCTGCATTTATATCTCATATAGAACCCTCTAAGATTGATGAAGCCCTTTCAGATAATGATTGGGTGATAGCAATGCAAGAGGAGTTACATCAATTTGATAGAAATCAAGTTTGGGATTTGGTACCTAGGCCCAAAGACCATCCGGTCATTGGCACCAAATGGGTATTCAAGAACAAACGTGATGAGTCTGCAATCATTGTCCGCAACAAGGCAAGATTGGTTGCCAAAGGCTATAATCAAGAAGAAGGAATTGATTATGAAGAAACTTATACTCCAGTGGCAAGATTGGAAGCCATAAGAGTACTTCTAGCCTTTGCATGTGTGAAAGGATTTAAATTATATCAAATGGATGTGAAAAGTGCTTTTCTGGATAGTTTTATACAAGAGGAAGTTTATGTAGAACAATCTCCCGGTTTTAAAAATGAACATTGTCCAGATCATGTGTATCGTCTCAAGAAGGCTCTATATGGCTCGAAACAAGCTCCTAGAGCTTGGTATGAGCGATTAAGCAAATTCCTTCTTGATCAAGGCTTTGTTAGAGGAAAAGCAGATACAACTCTCTTCATAAAGAGTAATAAGCTTAATGAAATTTTAATGGTTCAAATATATGTGGATGATATAATATTTGGTGCTTCTAATGATACATTGTGTGAAGAGTTTGCTAAGAATATGCGAGGCAGAATTTGAGATGTCTATGATGGGAGAGCTCAATTACTTTCTTGGCCTCGCAAATTAAGCAAAAGAAGGATGGGATCTTCGTATCTCAAACCAAGTATCTCAATGATCTGAAGAAGTTTGGGATGGATCATTGCAATGGGAGCCGATACTCCTATGAGCTCAACTGCTTCATTAGATGCGATGAAGAAGGAACATGACTTCAACATCACAAAGTATAGAGGAATGATTGGATCACTACTCTATCTCACAGCGAGTCGCCAGGACATCCAATTCAGTGTTGGGATGTGTGCAAGGTTCCAATCCGCTCCAAAAGAGTCCCATGCTGAACATGTAAAGAGGATATTCAGATATCTCTTAGACACGAAGACTCTTGGACTATGGTTTCCCAAAGGTCAACCGAACACTTGGTGGCATACTCGATTCGGATCATGCCGGCTACAAGACGATAGAAAGAGCACAAGTGGCCAATGCAAATTCTTTGGCAACTCACTTGTCTCTTGGTTCAGCAAGAAGCAAACATCTGTGGCCGTGTCCTCTACCGAAGCTGAATATGTGGCTGCTTCAAGTTGTTGTGCTCAAGTGCTATGGTTGAAGCAACAACTAGCTGACTTGGGAGTTCACTTGAAGGAAATCCCAATTTTGTGTGACAACACAAGCACAATAAGCTTGGCCAAGAATCTGGTGCAACATACAAGAACCAAGCATATTGATGTGAGGCATCACTTCATTCGGGATCATGTCCAGAAAAGAGATGTCAAAGTGATGTTCATCCCAACTCATCTTCAACTTGCTGATATCTTCACCAAACCTTTGCCCAAGGAGTCATTCAACTTTATTAGAAGAGAATTGGGAATGGTAAATCCCAATGAGTTGTAAGTAATTCTTGCTCAAATTAGTAATACATTGTAATCTTGATGATTAAAAGTCACTAACTTAAGCATCGGAGTGTCTAGACATGTTTTATGCAGGATACTGTGGTTTTGCTATCGAGGAGCAAAACCTCGAAGTTTAGAAGAAAACCTCGAGGTTTGGTGGAACATGGCCAATCATGGTTTTGCTGTCAAAGAGCAAAACCTCAAGGTTTTGCTAAAACCCTCGAGGTTTGGTGATACACAACCAAAGTCAGAAAATTTCAGAGAATAGAAACCTCGAGTATGCGAGGAAACCTCGAGTATTTGATGAGACAGAAAGCTTATCACTCTGAAGGACAGTAAAACCTCGAGGTTTTTGAACAAACCTCGAGGTTTTCGTGCTGATGGGTCACAGGTTCACAGAACACCTCTGACGTCCAGGTTAGTAACCTCTCATCAAAACCTCGAGGTTTGGCATGAAACCTCGAGGTTTGCTATCGCCTATATATATGCGTCACTGTTCATGTTCTTCAAACCTCTACCTAAACCTCTAGGTTTTGCTTCCTCTCTCGTCACCCACTCTCTAAATCTCCCATTTTTTGATCTAATCCTCTCTTCTAAACCCTCAAATGTCATCGAAATCCAAATCCCAAGCTACTTCTGGTTCTAATTCCAGTGGAGATAAAACGAAATCATGGTCTCCACCTCCACCTCCTCCTCGGCAACCGGTTGAAACTTCATCTCCTCGTCCTTCTGATCGTCCAGCCAGGAAAAAGACTCGGTCTACTCGCCTTCGTTATGGCATTGACAAATCAATCAGAGGCGTTCAAGGAGAACTCCCTGATGAAGAGTCTCCATCAAAAAGCAGAAAGGAAACCAAGGGCCCTAGGAAAGAGGTCTCCTTCAAAGAGCCTGCTAAGGGTCCTTCAAAGAAAAGGAAAGATCCTGAACCTAAAGGCAAAGGGAAAGGGAAAGCTTCGCGTCGGCTCGAACCTACTGGAAAGGATCCATCAAAGGCGACAGAATTTCAAAATCCTTTGGTCCAACTAAGGCAAGAACCAAGAGGGCCTCATTTGCCGGGTCCCATCAATCATCAAAGGGTCGATCATCCTCTAATCCTCAACAAGAAGAAGCGAGAAGATGTGCCTCTGTCATGGCCAATGCAATATCGACATATACAAGCACATCTCTCCACCAAATGGTTTTGTCATTGACCCCGCTACTCTTCCCAAACTCCGACAATGAAAAATTCGGGAAGCATACCTTCATCGCCTTTTTTCGTCCCGTGGTGGTTATTGACTTAAAGACATTTCGAAAGAATGTCATTTTGACTTATCGCCTTGGCTAAAACCATATGAATCCTTCATTTCCATATCGCCCCCTTTACCCCAAACTTGGTTATTTGTTTTATTATAAGATGGAGTATAACAATGAACTGGGTGATTATGGAGAAGTGATTGAGGAGAAGGTCACTACCACTGTTAGGGATGTCTCATTTACCCTGTCAGCTGCCATTCTGAACAAAATTTTGAGAATTGACAACCCTCCGCCTGTTCCTGACTTTTCTTACAGCAACCAGGAGGTCTTCGAGACACTTAGGCCTGGTGAGCCTTTTCCTCCAGATCAGCAACTCCGGCTCACATTCAAACCAAGCTCTATGCCGGCTGTGAATCGTGTCTTATGGTATGTCTACTCGAGGAACTTTATTCCTAAAGGCGGCAATTGGACTCACTTCACTCAGAATGACTACAGACCCTTTACTGCCTTTGTGAGGAAGGTCCCCTTCAACCTTAGTGATTGGCTTCTCAAAGGGATGACTGAGTTTCGTTTTGCCAAGAGGTAATTATCCCATATCCCGTATCCCTCTTTGGTATCCGTCATCCTTTTCTACTACAAGATTTGGTATGTGGGTACCTGCGGACACACTTGAGTATCCCCCTTCTTTGGGAAAACACGAGATGAATCGATGAAGATCAAGTTTGAGGGGAAGGTTCGCTCAATCTCAGGCTCCTTCAAGATCACATCCGCCCTCACAAGCTCAAGAGGCACAGTCTGCACCTCCACCTCCTTAGCCATCACTGTCATCTGAGCTGGCTTCTCAGATTAAGCAAATTGTGGATGCTGCTCTTGCCTCCATGACTATGCGCATGGAGTTTGAACTAGGCAAATTACAGGCTGAGATGACTCGTGGACATACTGGTCTCATTGAAATTCAGGATGCCATCAAGGAACACCTTGAAGTAGTTGCTGGGCAATCAGCTGAGGTTAAGGAAAGGCTGAAGAAATTGAGCTCAAGATGTCCACTCAGCTCATTTCTCATTCGGTCCTCACTGATAAGGTGGACAAGATCATGCATCATCTCCACATTGGCTCCTCCTCTACTCCTGGCTCCAATCCTGATCCCAGCCCTTCTGGCCCTTCTCCTAGTTCTCCCTCACCATCCTTCACTTTCACTTCCCCTCCTATTCCTTCCTTCTCTCAAACTCCCTCAACTCCCATTTTCCCTCTCCGTCTCTCGAGGCTACCACTCCCACCACCATAATCCTTCCTTCACCATCTACCCCTACCACCGAGATATTACCCTCTCCATCCATTGCCACCCCGATATCTTGTCATTTTTAATCCTTCTCCTCCCTCTACTCCCTTGGTCAACCCTCCTTTTGAAGATGACAAAGGGGGAGAGACAAACAAGGAGTAGCAGTAGCAGTAGCCTTTTGAAGTTTAGGTTTAGAGGTTTTTGAGAATCATGGCATTTTGTGCATTTTGTATTTTGAGTTGTATTACAGTATCTTGTATTGCTCTTTAACTGAAATACAACTTATATGTTCATGCTTCGCTCATAACCGATTGTTTCCTTGCACTTACATTCTCGCACATAACTAAGTTCCGAAACTTCGATAATTTCAAAGTTTTTAATTACAACATGAAAATTTTCTTGAACTTTCAAAGACGTTTGCTTACAAGTGTTGTCATCATCAAAAAGGGGAGAATGTTGGTTCTCGAAGAGATTTTGATGATTGCCAACAATTGTAAACGAAGAATGAGGATTTGCTCTCAGATGTTGGAAAACCCTGAGTGAGAGCAAACCTCGAGGTTTATGGGAAAACCTCGATGTTTGGCCTTATGAGGGAAGTGTCGAGGTTTTATTTTCTAACTTAAGAAAACTTGGTTTCACAAATATATGTGAAACCTCGAGGTTTATTAAGAAACCTCGAGGTTTTGATCTTCCGAGAGAAAACCCGGTTTCACACCAAGTTGTGAAACCTCGAGGTTTACTTCCAAACCTCGAGGTTATGCCTTGGCGCCAAACTAAGAATTTTAAAATTATATGTGAAACCTCGAGTATTATCGAAACCTCCGGGTTTCGGCTTCCGAAGAGCAAATGGTTTTCAGCAAATTGAAAACCTCGAGGTTTCCTTAGAAACCTCCGGGTTTGTGTTTTGGGTCAAAACAAACAACCTTGTCATTTGGGCAAAACCTCGAGTATTTCGAAAACCTCGAGTATTGTGGCAACCCGAGAGCAAATGAACTTGCACTCATTCTAAAACCTCGAGGTTCCTTGAGAAACCTCCGGGTTTGGTTTCATCGCATCTTTCCGGGTTTCACACATGATGTGAAACCTCGAGGTTTCGGACAAACCTCGAGGTTTGGAGTAAACCCAAGGAACCTTCGTAATTGCAACATTATAAACCTCCGGTTTAATGATAAACCTCCAGGTTTGAGGTTTTGATGTAAAAACGTGTTCAAGCTTGAATGAGCAAACCTCGAGGTTTGTGAACAAACCTCCGGTTTACGGACGTTGTTTGAAATTCGAACTTAACGATTTTGCTATACCTTCGTGTTTGATCTCAATGCTTTCCATGATTATTCCTTATTGGTACTAGATATATTTAATCATATTTTTAGTGAGTTTCAGACAGATCAAGGAAGTTTTACGGAAGGTTTGAAGCAAAAGCAAAAGTGATGTCAGAACATTAAATGCTTCACCCAGAAACTTGCACCCTTTTGGTTAATCCATCTGTACACGGTTGCAAAGCATTAAAGAATGATTTCTACATTAAGCAACATCCTCTCCAACGGATTAATTTGCAGAGAGTCGACTCTGACCTTCAAACCAGCTGGACTAAGTGAGTTTCAGAAAGAGAAGAAGACCTAAGTAGCTCACAACTTCTGTGGATCATCTCCAACGGTCTGATTATCAATGCAACGGTCATTTAATGTTCTCTACCTATAAATAGAATGCATTAACTTCTTCTCAAGCGGATACACCTACTGAGAGCGAAAATTTATTGATTGCCATTTATTGTGTTCAGCTTTCACCGTATTGTATCAATCGATACTTGTACTTCAGTTGTTCATTTTATCTGCTTTCTGTGAGAGAGTTCTATCTCAAATCATTTATTGATTGAGATAACCACAAGTCGGGGACTTGGTGGTTGGGTGTATTGATTGCAACTTGTAAGGGGGAGTGAGTTCTAGAGAGAGAACTACTCTTGAGTACGTCATGTCCAGTTTGTGTGAGTATAGTGGATTGAAAATCCCAAGTGTGGCTTGGGGACTGGATGTAGGTCAAAGATAAGACCGAACCAGGATAATTTCTCTTGTGCAAGCTTTCCTTCCCTTCCTCCTCTGTTATAATCTGTTTTTACTTGGTCAAAACAGAGCATTTTCAGAAAAGTTTTTTAAAATACCCAATTCACCCCCCCTCTTGGGTATATAGCTCCATTTACATATACAACTCCGACTAATGATCAAATAACAGTCTCAGTATTCTACACTTGCTGCCTTTCCTTTCAAACCTTGTGCGCCAATATGATCATGCCCAATTCCTATGCCGTTGGGAACATCTGGGATTCAATTTGAACCCCAGAGTAACAACTAATCTCACCTATGAGTATCAAAAGTATATGAAAGTTAACCAAGATAAACAATCCACACAGATAAAGAATTCATAACACATAATATTGATTATATACAGCCAAACCAGCATGTACATATCACTTAACTATAGTTCAAGGTACAACAACTTGGCATGTACCAAAAGTACTCTTGTATGTCGGGTTCTTAACTGGGACATCCGACAAAAAGCAATTGATTGGGAACTACCAAAAATCCTCTTGTATGTTGGGTTCTTAATCGAAAGTACCCAAGTTGCTTGAATGCAACTAAGTTAGCCACCTAAGGGCTATCGTCCAATAGGTCTTACACCTAATTCTAACTACTGAGAAGGTACTCCAAGGTCAACCCTTCCACTCAACCAAGCCACAAGTGGTGATGGTCCCACACGAGACAAGACATTCACATTAACAGACATACACAGCTATACAGAGTATGTGAGATTAGAGTTGCTACCTGATTGCTTTATCCAAGTTGATTTCAAGAAATCAGCTTGTTTTGGGCTATTACAAGTCCCTATAGGAATTCATTATGGACAATGGTCAATATTCCTTCTAACTCTTGAGATTTCAAATGTCATCTAGTACAATGTAACAAATATAGAACTATTAGACCTAACTATGATCATCAAGTCACTTGGCTTCCTTAATTTTCGCACATTTGGACATTTTCTCTAGATTTTTACCGAAACTTTAAAAACTCATATCTCTTTGTACAAGTGTTCAAATTAGATGATTCTGAAGCCTATAGACTCCTTATTAAGTCTAGTTTCAAGGAAAAATAGTTCCAATAGCTAAGCACACTCACAATATTCCCAGTTTAATAAATAGTGTCATTTGTCCATATTTCATTCCAGAATTGTAGGTCATCTTCAAAAATTCATAATTCAGTGTACACAAATCCAAATTTGACAAATGACCTACCAAATTAAATCTCATTATATTTAATTTAATCCTAAAAAAATTCATTGCAATTGGACATCATTCACTGTCCCAAACATGCATTGCACAATGACTGCCTTGATAGGATTTTTCAAAACAAATTTCAAGCTTTCGGTATAATTCAATCCAAGTGCTTCCAAACTTCCTACCAAACTCTATCCTACACAATTTCACCTTTTGAACAAAATGGCAACATCAAATTGGCCAAATTCTAACTCTATTGATATGCCCTGTACCCTACCGAAACTAGGACCTATTATAATCATCAATGTTTTGTAATTTTCACTTCGTAAACACCCTAATTTCGGTTCCTAACCACATTTTATCTTGTTATTTAAACCATATGCACATGATATCCTCTTTTAGATAATCCGTCAGAACCTCCTCCTAGGATTTTAACAGTCCAAAATCAACATAAAGTCAAAGAAATCACCAGAAAACTCCAATATACCACCAATAGGCTTAGAATCGCTTATCTTAATTGTTGTTCGATAAATTTCGTAAGATTCCTCTCTTCCCTTGGCTGTATAGGTTTCGGCTAGTCCTCTACACCCATCTAAACAAAGAAATTTCCATAATTAAGGAGTAGGAGAAGAGAATGACTAGGGATTACAAGTCCGTAGCGCTCAATTACCTTGATTTCGTGAGTTTTTCCTTCTCTTCTTCTTCCTTGATGTTTCAACGTCTTCCTTGGCTAGTTCAGCATAAAACATGATGAGAATGCAGATTAAAAGAGTCTTGGCTGATGCTATAAGGGTCAAAGGCAGTTTAGTGGTGAAAATGACCAATTTGACCTTCAAATTCCACCTAATTACCAAAACGTCATTAGTTATAATTCAATCAAATTTCAACCTTTTCTTTTGCAATCCAAGCGACCAAAATTCTTGGGCCATTTTTAGGAAAATATTGACCCATTTTATTGGCTCATAACACATACTCAAATATCCATAAATTTCAAATAACTATGGAACTACAGCACAATTTCGTAAAAGTCATACTTTTTAACCTTCCTTCAATTTTCTCATAATTTCTAGCAAGACTCATGCAACATCTTTTCATTCCTTTTTAGTCAAATTTAATGCTTTAAAATGGAGCAAAGAATTATTAATTTCATGTGTCCCATTGGTGCCAACATAAGCCTCAAATTTTTTGGTTTCAATAAAATCGAGTATTTCGGGTAAAATTGACTCTTTAGTCAAAATTCACCATTTTTTTGCCAATTACATATACATCATTTAGGGAAATTTATCAGAACAAATTTTTGGATATTACATTTCTCTCCTCGCTAAATAAATTTTATCCTCAAAATTTGTTACACAATCTAACTCAAACTCTAGATAGCGCTTTTCCATATCTTCTTCTAATCTTCTCGGGTTGCTTTCATGAATAAAATATTTCTTTGTCTAAGCTTCTTTTCTATGATCAATGATCCGCTCGAGACTCTACCACATAAGTATGATCATCTTATATGTCTATATCTCTGCACTTGATGATATGTTAAGGAATTGGTCATACTTCTTCATCTGGGAAACATAGTATACATCATGGAGTCTACTTAGATTCAGGGGTAATGCTATCTAATACACCACTAGACTCCGTTTGACTAATATCTCAAATGGTCTCATGTAGCGATGACTTAGCTTTTTCCTCTTTATTGCTCTTCCAATCTCTACAATCAAAGATACTTCCAAAAATATATGATGTCCAACCTCGAATTGTAGAAGTCTCACTAGTGGAAAAAGAGCCTTAAGACCGCCTCATTTAGATCGAAGTATTGAAGCTCCAGTCTTAAAAGTATGATCAGTGCCAGTTTCGTAAATATAAAGAACTTTTTGGACCAGATTATAAAGGATCCGGTCTTAAAAATATGACCAGTGGCACTTTGGTAAATATATAAAACACTTTTAAGACCAGATTATAAAAGATCCGATCTTAAAAGTATGACAGGTGGCAATTTCGTAAATATATAGAATACTTTTAAGACAGGATTATAAAAGATCTGGTCTTAAAAGTATGACCGATGGTAATTTCGTAAATATTTTAAGAAGACGCCAATCGAGAGATGAGTCGAGAATGCGATGATTTATTCCTTCGCTTAATTGGAATTATATACAAATGGTAATAAGTAAATAATCTTCGACCTAGGCAGTTCCTATAATCTAGGGATTACAATCAAAAATATAATTACGAAATTCAAAAAACCATAATCTGCTAACTTAATTCCTAAAATCTCTCTAACAACTTAATTAGATAATTGCATAATATAATCAAGGGATTACAATCGAATATAATTACGAAATTCAAAAAATCATAATCTCGCTAACTTAATTCCTAAAATCTCTAACAACTTAATTAAGATAATTGCATAATATAATCGTATATGCTAACTAATTAAATCTGAACTTCCAACAAATATATAGAACACTTTTAAGACAAGGGATTATAAAAGATTTGGTCTTAAAAGTATGACCATATGGCAATTTCGTAAGTATATAGAACACTTTTAAGACCATATTATAAAATATCTGGTCTTAAAAGTATCACTAGTGGAAAAAAGGACTTTAAGACCGCCTCATTTAGACCGGAGTATTGAAGCTCCAGTCTTAAAAGTATGACCTAGTGGTAATTTCATAAATATGAAGAATTTTTTAAGACCAAATTATAGAAGAATAGGTCTCAAAAGTATGACCTAAGGTGGCAGTTTCAGTAAATATAAAATTTTTTGAGACCGGATGTTTAAGAAATCCGAGTCTAAAAATTATACTTTTAAGACCGGCTTTTCAAGTCGGTCTAAGAAATCCTTTTAAGACCAGATGTTTAAGTCTGGTCTAATAAAGAAAAAACCCCTTCTCCAGAACTCCCTTCCTATCCATGTGTTTTACTCTCTCACACATACAAAGACGACACTCAGTCGACTCCATTCCTCCGGGCGTCGACTTCGTTCTTCCGAGCATCGACTCCATTTTTCTAAGCGTCGACTCCGTCACCGGTAAAGAAGTAGTGATTTCTGAAGACGACGAAATGTCCGTCAAGATTTTCCTTCCCAAAATCACGAATCCAGATCTAGAATTACCTATTCTCGTTTACTTGTTTTGGGGAATGGTTCCAATCTTGTCTCGTTCTAAAGAAAAGATCTGGCTCAATCTTCACGCCAATTTGGGGAATGGTTCCTCTGATTTAGGTATTTTTAGGTATTTTCTTTCTTCTGATTTCTTTAGGTATTTTCTTTCTTCCAGAGAAGTAGTGATTTCCTCTGATCTGGCTCAATCTTCAATTTAGATTTGTATTATATTGGTTGAGACTTTTTCCCCCTTTTTGTGATTCCTCTGATCTGGCTCAGTCATTTGTTTAGATTTGCTAATTTTGGATCCTTTTTTTCCTTCTCGCGATTGACTCTGCTGAAATTAGGAATTTTGGGTGCTAAGTTTCAACGAATCGTAGAATTAGGTTTTCGAGCATGAGTCTCCCATTCGCTTAAGGTATTATTTTTGTATCGACTTTTTTCTTTCCGGTTTGTGCTTGTTCTTTGGTTAATTGGTGAGGGAATTCAATTTTTCATTGTATCGTCAGTGCGCGAGCCCTTCTTCTTCTTCATCAAGCGGCCTAGTGGCCTCCAGAGGTGGTTTCGGCACAAGTGCTCTGGGGGGGAGATTTTTTTTTTTTTTTTTGGTTTTTGCCAACTTTTTAAGACCGAACATTTAAAAAGTTCAGTCTAAAAAGTCTTATTTTTCAGACCGGTCGCAGTAACAGACTTTTAATACCGCTTGTATCAAGACCGGTTCCAGATCCGGTCTTAGAGGGTGCTTTTTGTCCGGTCTTAAAAGTATTTTTTCCACTAGTGTCTCCTTCTTTTATCAGCGCAGCTTTTCTTGACTATGTGTTGCTATGAGCCTCTTTCTAAACTGTTTAATCTATTCCGAGGTTTGCTCAGCAAGATCCAGCCCATATAACTCCCTAATTAGCAAGCTACTTAGCGAGTCATACCGTTGCAAATTTGTAGTGATTTTAGTACAAACAACTACAAATTCTCATATTTGTAGCATTTTATTTTAACCGCTGCTAATTAATAGTTTTTTTTTAATTTTTATAGCAAGGTAAACTTGGAAAGAATGTTAATTTTGGACAAATTTAAATTTCTTAACTGTCATAAATTTCTTGGTATATGAGAATTGTTGGGAATGCCCTGTAATGAGGACGAGGGAGTTGAATGTGTAGAATCTGATAGAAGATAAAGTTTAAATTAAGAATAACAAAATTCAAAGGTGCATTGGAATCATATAAAATTGAAAAACGGAATTTACTCTTAGACTACGTCAGTACATTACAAGAAGTTCATAAATACAACTGCCTACTATTTTAAGTAAAACATATGCTTACATGGTCGAAAGAGAGTCTTACAAAAGTAGGTTGAATAGACTATATCATACCAGATTGGGAATAGCGAAAATGCAAATAAGGATACAGCCACCAAAAGAAGAATAGAAATGAATCCAGGAACCAAGTTTCAACCATGATTGTATGCGGTGAAGAAGCCACTACCAAATGCTACCATCATGCTTATGATGGACATGAAAATTGCAACCAAACCAGATATCAACTTAAATAGGAGTGACTTGTGAAAATCCTGCACTGCATAGCGTGAGATGAGGATAGACAAGAAAATGAGTGTGGAAGTTGAGGATGAGATCAATGCAATTGCATTAGACGTGCCAAATACTAGAAATGATCTTTTTTGCAAGTAATTAGGAATTCCAGTATTGTCAATGAGACCACCTGGTGTATTGAATGAAGTATAAAATACTCCAATGGCAATAAGAGTGGAAACAACCATACAAGAGTTTGCTACTCCCTTCATCCATGATTCAGCTTTACTTAATAACTCTTGATGCTCTTTTATGAATAGTTGCTTAGGAGTCAAGCCTTCTGCACTCTTCATGTCCATAAATGACGGTGGCAGTATCTTCTTCACCTCCTACAATATATTCCAAATGATATATAAATGGCATCAATATAAAATATAAGATCAATGATAAATTATATTATTCACAACCATGCTTGATTTCTCTTGCACAATCATTGATGGTCTACCTAGTATAAATATAAAGGTATATTATAGGCAGGATAAATATCACTATCTCCGTTCCTAAATATAAGATCCAATTGACTTTTTTGGGAAAATTAAAGAAACTAATTAAATTACTCTACAATATCTATATTTATCATTTTTCTTTAAAATAATTTATCTAATTATAAACTAACAAATAATCGATCATACACAACATATGATATGACTAAGTAACATATTTAGCTTCCTTAATCTTTCCAAAAAAAAATCAACTAAGCCTTATTTTTAGGGGTAGAGGTAGTTGATGAGCACAAATCGTACCATGTTTTCCCTATATTTTATGACTGAATTGAATGATAAATATAAGCTTAACTGCAGATAATCTAAGCAAAAAGGCATACATTCAAGATAGAGGGGACTAAAGGGCAGAAACGATTTGCATGTGCTAAGAAGAACAATTTACATGGTTTTTAAGGGAGAACGTATAGCAAAGCTGATACGATGCTATAGCATTCTGACAGCAACTAGAAATGCAATGCAAGGCATCACGAAAGTTATAGCAAAGTAGAGGACGCAATGCTATGCGGCATGTTTTCTGACCTTTTTATCTAGGTGATTTCAGGAAATAAAGGAAAGAGTGATCACGACAAGAAGATTGCTGACATGACGGAATAGAAGATGCAGAGGATCGAAACTAAAAGATTTGAAGAATCCCGCAGGATTAGCAGAAGCAATCTACTCAGATCAAGAGATACGATAGATCTCGACAGATTAAGAAAGGCCCAACTCACTGTAACTTGCGGCGCAAGAAAGCCTGATTATAAAAGGACACAGCGAAGCCAACCCTAGAGGAGTCAGAGAGCCCGAGAATGAGATTCTACATTCAGCAGACTCAAGAGAAGAGTGAGAGATTTCACAAGAGCATGAGATTTCCAGGACAACCCAGCATCCTTCCCTACAGTACGACGGAGAGAAGAAGACGTGGAGTAGTGACGTGACAGGGCTGCATCCACGCCGTTGGAACTCTATCAAAGCTTTCTGTTTTCCCTTTTATTTTAGTACTTAGATCATGGGTCATTTTGTTAGTGTCTGTTTTGTGTTTCCCTCGTTAGTCATGAACTGATTTTCATATGGCTGGACGAGGATGATTCCTTAAAGTGTTAAATGAACCCAGTTGCAAGTTCTTAATCTAACAAATTTGGTTTGCTTATCAGTGCATTAATTACTAGTCGATTAGCGGAAGCTAGGGGCTAGATTTGTGGCCTCGGCTTACTGGCAAGGAGTCGAGGTTAGACCTATGAGAAACCGTGTTTGCTAGGCAGCCCGTACACGACTTGACCTATTATTGTAGGCTTCAGGAATGGGTCTACCTCTCATAACCATAACACCCTGAGTATAAAGCGGATCTAACTAGAAAGTTGCCATAGGAATATAGAAGGAGTATAGTTAGCGTCATATGTATCGGACATGGAAGCTTCGGTAGACTATCGTGGTGGGTTAATCAAATAGCTTTGTAGTTAGTAGCTATGCTGTAGCATTGCGGAAGCTGTGCAGTATAGATGCTATAGCAATGGGTAAAGCAACTGGGGGATTGATGCACTTAAGGGTGATTCTGAGTCCATCCTAACTTCTTACAGATATCTTCTCAAGTTTAACTCATTTTGTTTATTTCTGCTACTAGCATAACCAGAAAAACCTCTCAAACCGAATATATTTACTTTCTGTTTACACAACTATCATAGCAATCGAGCGTCACTCTTTGGTATCTTAGTCTCTGTGGGATGATACTCTACTTACACTTTATTACTTGTTCGACTGGTTCACTTGCCATCAAGGAAATCGACCAACAGTAGTATTAGTAAAATACCTCAAACCATGATAACTCAAGGGTCATCTGAAATGCTGCTCCAGAAACTAAGTTTAGTTGATCTAGTGGTGGTAATTTTGCAGCCATATGTAATAAATTGCTTTGATCTTTGTTATCCAAATAACTTGCTATGAATTCTTTGATTGGGCCAATGTCTTGTAGGAGTTTAAAGATATCAGCATGACGTTGCAAAATGGCAATGTGAATTTTGCTTCGATTTCTTTCATTAGCTTCCCATATCAATTCTGGATAGGTACTTATAAGCACAGCTAGAAACTCAAAATTCCCAACTTCTACAGCATTAAATGCCACATGTGAAGGTACTCTTATGTTGTCCAAAATCTCTTTGTCGTCTTGGGTAAGAAATATACTCCATAGGAATTGTACAAGTTGACGTTGCTGAGTTTGTTTCGAACCTGATAAACACAATTTAACCATTTGCTTAATTGAGAAATGAAGCCAAGACTGTCAAAAACTTAAAATGTGTTGAAATATAAGCATGGGATATTGATTAGGTCATAATCGAATTTTAACATTAGTCTCCATCATTTTTTCCTAAGACCAATTCCAAAAGTTTATAGAAAATTATTAGTAAGTGCCAAAAGAGAATGATGAAAAGCCTGTATAAAAAAGCGAGAAAAAAGCAAAGAATTCACATGCCTAAAGGCTTTCGAGCCAATATATGCAATATTGTCTCATTTGCTTCATCCTTCTCAAAAGCAAGATCTAATTTCTTCTTAAGCAACTGCATTGCTAAATCTGGACAAATGCATAAAAAAACGAAGTCATGATTGTATCTGAAAACAAACTTGTATAAAAAGATACGATATCACCTTCAAATTATAAATATAATATTTTATAGTCTTGAGCATTTATTTATGTGTTTAAGATACTAACCATAGATTCCAGAGTTAACACAGTAGAATAACAGTATGATCCAGTCTGTTTGTTCAAAATCTTGAATTGTTTTAGAGTATAGATGCCAATGCCATGCCATTTCACTTTTTCCTTGTAAAGCAGCCATGTGAAGAGGAGTTATTCCGGCGCCACCCCTTACTGTTGCCAAGTTCTTATTTTTTGCTTCCATTATCTTAATCATATGCAAATTCCCAGTTGCTGCAGCGAAGCAAAACGCAGTGTTTCCATTCACGTCTTGCAATTCCAAGTCTTGTGAATCCATAATCTTCACCAGCTCCTCCACAAAATGAACACTATTCGCTCCGGCTGCCACATGGAGAAGTGTGGCCCACCGCAAGGTTATGGCGGCACAAAGTAGAGTCCAATCTTTCTCTAAGACGCACTTTGCTGCTTTCCAATCACCTTTCATGGCTGCTTTGTGAAGGGGAACACATATCTTTAGATATTTATCTCTTCGCTCTTCTGAATCAAGTTAATATGGATTGGCATAATATAGAGAGTTAAAAGTACAGAAGGAAAAGACTATTCACTACTATAACTATATATACAAGATGTGAATGGGGAAAGAGAGAGTACGTGGATCATTCAGAAGATGAAGGAGAAGCCTCCTAAAATGAGGTGAAGCAGTTCTTTGAAATGAGGTGAAGCAGTTCTTTGAAGTTGTTGTGCTGCTACCTTTACGGAACTTACTTCTGCTTCTGCCATTTCCCTAGGAAGCAAAACATTGTCCAAAAAGAGACTTAATTAACTAAAAGTCTTAAAGCTGCATAACATGTTATTTTCTGTATTGTAACATTTCATTGCATTCTCTTCGGTTGTTGTTAAACTTTTCAGTTTTTTTGATTCATGTGTCAGACTTGTTATAACTTAGTTATATATAGGTTCAAGATTGGTTAAAAAAATGGCTTCAATATTATTTTAGTTCTTAAATTTACATGAGGTTTCATTTGAGTTTTTTAAATTTCTAAAGTGTATTTTTAATCCTCAGAACTTAATATCGTCGATAAATTCTAATGAAAAATGCTGATGAAGTTAAATTATGTGGTGACTGTGTAATTTTGCCGAAATAAGCTTACATTTTTAAAAATAAGAAATACTCAGATATCAATAAAAATTGGGAAAAATGCTAGCAAAATAACATTGAAACTTCAAAATTCGGTTGACAACAACAGTAATGACATTAATAAAAAATCTTATTTTATTGTGAAATCATAGAGATTTTGAAGTTTAAATGGTTTTTTCTTAGGATTTTCTCTAAAAATTAACACCGAAATCCAAATTGTGACCCTAAAATTTTGTTTTGGAGATCATAGAACCGTGGGCTTAAAAGCAGCTTAAGAGGTCAGTCATAGCGGAAATGGGTGAAGGTGGGAGAGATGGCCCAGAGAATAGCTGGTGTAGATGAGCGTAGAAAGGGAATATTAAAAAAACTTCTTAGGCTAAATAGTCTCATCATATTATATCAAAAAAAAAAAAAAAAAAGTCTCATCATACCAAAGTATTACCCATCCTCTTTAAATCCCCCGAAGGCGCTTTCCTCCTCGTCCAAAGCATGAATAGGGACGCTTGTCCCTTTTCTACATCTCACTTCTTTTGATAAGATTTTTTTAACAGTATCCTAAAGTATTTTTTAATACTAGTTAAATAATTTTTTATGATACTAAAAATTATTTTTTAATGCATGCCCGAGTGTGCACGGACTTTTTTTTTCCCTTTTTTGCGCACACTTAAATGAGTGTGCACTTGGTGTAGGGGAAAAAAAAAAGACTTACACACTCAAGTGTGCTAACCCCGTTAAGCATTACCGTTAAGGGAATGCAACATTGCTACATTTTGATACTTTCGGGGCAAAATTGAACCCAAAAAAAATTTCAGGGCAACATTGCTCCTTAGGGTATACTTTCAGAGCAAAATTGCTACTTAACCCTAAAAAAGAAATTTAGGAATATATATTAACTGGCACTAAAAAGATACTTCAGATACTATCGATATTGTTGAAAAAAAAATTATTACAAAAAAATGAGATCTCGGGTCAGCCGATCTTTCCCTCAAAAGGGAGGAACTGGAAAACTCGTGCCTTAAGATCGTGTTTGATTTGAAGGGAGGGGAGTTTCCTTCCTTAGTGTAAAAAGTCAGATATGACTATGATATGAAATGTTTATACGGAAAAAGATACAAATTTATAGTCATATCTTAATTTTCACACTAAAGAGAAAAACTCCCCCGCCTACAAACCACACACACATCCTAAATTCCCCACTTTTATTAGGGAATGTTATGAGGGGAATTTTCCCTCCCCACCAACAATTGTTTTTTTAACTAATCAAGAAAACTAGAGTAAAATCTCTCGTCCTCAATTTCTCTCTATCTAAACAGGAGAAAGAGATGTAGAATTGTCAAGACAAGTAAAGTTAAAAGTCAATTCACTACTACAAAACAGGGATACGGCGTCCTATTTTTTGTACATTTAACGTCCTTTTTTCGTGAGACGCGTATCTGGGAGGCACCGTAGGCAAAACTTATGGCGTCCTATTTTTTAATTAGACGCCTTAAATTCTGACTTAAGGCGTCTAACTATTGAAATACGACGCCTTAAATGTGGCATAATTGTCCTCCTAGAGTACACTTAAGGAGTCTAATTCTAAGAATTAGACTCCTTAAGTGTTTTTTTTTAAAAAAAAAAAAAACTTTCTTCGTATATTCATTAGCCCACAATCCCTTACAAAAACCTTCTTACATATATTAGCAGTAACAATCACCACAATGTGATAAAATAAAACAACACCTAGCTATGTGCTAAAAGGTTAGCTCGGCTAACCTTATACGTAAACATAATACATGCATGTATATATAACAAATCTCCCAAGACACATAGTTCATGATGAGTTGGACATAGAGGTAGCAAAGTAGTAACAAGAAACTATAAGTGGCTAACTTCAAATCATCTTAACCAATTAGCTCTAACTAATTCAAGTGGTAACTACTACTACTTCTATGTACATCAATTACCACAACCATGATTAAGGCAACTTAGAACAAACAATTTTGTTGGAAATTAACCACCAAAATTATATTAACATTGAATAATAGTTTTAACCTTTTCACTAAGAAGTTCTTGGAAGAGAGAGGTATCCTTTGATATGTTGTTTATGATGTCTGAAGTAGTTGCTTCTTGGGAATTGAAGAACCCCACTTCTTGTCTCAGCACAGCTTCCAAATACTTGAACCGAATTCTCAATACCTACCTCTCGCTTGTTTTGCTCTAGCTAGCCATATGATCCAAGTACTGCAGTCATACTCTAGCTAGCCAGCTAATGTTAAAACGTTTGTCATGTTTGTATCACAAAAAGTAAAGCAAATATAAAACAAAACAAAAAGAAGAAACAATATTAATTGGACTTACCCATGAAGGCCAACACCATGATTGCTAATCCCAAGTAAACAAAATATAAACCGCACCGTAATCAACAAATTTCGTGTTAAAAAAGAAAGAGAAGAGGTTGAAAGGGGGTGAATACTAGTGAGAGAGGCTAGGAAGGAATATATGGGAAAAAATGAAGACTAGAAAGTATACCAACAAATAATCAGTAGGAAGGAATACTAGATCGATAATTAAAGCGTAGCCGTATATACCAACAAATCATTTTATCGTAGCTAAGAAAGTATATTAAATGATAGAGCTTATAGAAAAGATAAGCCTAAAACAATGTGATTTTCTCTCCCTCCATTTTAGACAATAACCTATCTTTTCAAACCCACGAGACAATTAGACACGCACACGATAAAGTCCAGATTTGAGTTGATAGCAATTTGCAAGAGAACACAAGCACAAGAACAACGTGCATTACATTAAGCATATCAGTTGTTTGTTCTTGTTGGTTGTTGGCCGTTACTCTTTGTTTCATAATTGCCTCTAGTACTAACTCTTCACCGGAAAGAGCAAGTTAAGTGAACGTAGCAACTTCTCCGTAAATATTAAAAAAATATAAAATATATTCATAAGATCTTGGAGCAAAGATACCTTCAATTGATTACAGTTTTTTTTTCCAATATATACGGGAGCCTTTATAGGATATCGGGAAAAAAATATGCACAATGAGCACAAGAAGAGTTATACCCTGTACAGGGAAAAAAAGGGTCTTGCAACACATTATGCCACAAATAACTATCAAAAGAATACAAGGACGCTTCAACAACCCCAGAGGCCAAGCAAGAAATTTATTGGGCATAAGCCAATCCCAATTGCAGTTCCACAAAAAAAAAACCTTCATAGGTAATTTTCAATTTATGGCATAATTGTATACAAATTTGACCAAGTCCCTTGAAGTTAAGCATAATTGCCAAAATAAAGAAGCAAGACAAAGTTGAATGAAAACAGTGGAAGGCTAATGTGAAGTTCATACTTTCTTTATCCCTCCAAAATGCTTACTTAAAAATTAATCACACTAGCAATGTCCACAATATGAATAAAGTAAACAATGCAATGAAATGTAATGATGCCATAGGCAGCTTTGTGTGAATTTAAAGCACGGATGAATGACATGCTTATATTCAATGTGATGTTGGTATAAATGTTACCTCAAGGTATTCACTAGTTTTAGGGAGACAGCCTCAAAAAAGTTCATCAAGAAATCATGCAATTGCAAAGAAATGCTGTCTAAAGAGCCATATACTCTCACCTCATAAATAACACATTCTGTACTAGTTAGATATGGTAGTTGTCCCTGAAAGAAATACTCTCTATCATCGCAAGAGTAAGCGGCATACTTTTCACACCACAAGGGTTTCTGCACGGTGTAAAGCAACATGAGAAGTCTCTTCCCTTTCGTTTTTCATTTTTCTTTTGATTAAAAGCCTAATACCCAAGTACTTGGGGGAAGTAAAATTAATACTAACCTCGAGGAAATTCAGGACGAGCAAGGCAAAGTAACCAAGTGACCAAAGCAAGTTTAATTTAATAAATTAAAAAAAAAGGAGATCATAAATTCAAGAGTTATATGGTGCCAAGTATTAAAAATAGTAGTAAAGGCAAGTTTCGTTTTCTAATTAATGAAATTACTCAACAAACTTTCATATGATCAATTTTCTAGAACCGTAATAAAAGTAAGAATATCACATATCCAAGCCAAGCAAACTCTTGTTTTTTAGCCAAAACCATGCACATTACAATTCTAAAGATTTCCCCCACCCTCTTTTAATTCAGAGGAAAGTATAAAATGGCTAAGCATCCAACTATCAAAATCCATAATAAAAAAAGGATCTCCCCAGGGAAACATAAAAAAGTCAGAAATCATCACCTACTAAGAAGCTACTCGTCAACTTCCGTCAAGAATTCACACACCATCTAACCATGTAAACAAGAACATCCCAAAGAAAAAGAAAATCTTAGTACTTCATATCTTGAGCATCCATTTCTCAAACCCCTAGCTAGACTCATCAATCCAGTTGCACCTGCATATCAAAAACAAGCAAGAAGTCAACCCAAGAAACCAAGTGACTTGAATAAGTTCAAGGATTCTTTTATAATGACAACTGTCACTTAATCTCTAATGCAATGTTCTAACCACAACTATAAACTCACCTAATTTAAAAGCTATCTATAAGTTAAGAAGAAACTTCCTATCAACTTTACCAGCAACCTCATAAACATTTTGGCACTGCTACAGTCAAAGCATGTAATATGAAAAGACTTGGGAAATAAAACAAGACACAATTTGATTAAGCAAGAAACAGGGAGGTACATCGGTGAATAATCCACATTAGTTTTCTTCAAAGAGCTGCTTATAGTTCAAGACATTGGCATACCTAAGCAAACCTTGCAAGACTAAAATCTTTCCATACATAATAATATGAGAAGTTCCCCAAACCAGTCATTCATACGTAGGTAGCAATGAATATACGAATTGCATTTTAGATCTCAGATGCAACAAAGTAATGGTACATAAAAACAAAAACTATGAGCAAAAGATAATAAATATACACTTTGTCGTAAATCTCTTCCGTCCAGCTTCAGCGCTCTTCAATCTTTCAGCAAGTGCATTTTTTTCCTTGACTACTTTCTGTAAATAATGAAATTAACATCAATCCAAGACATTACCACATTAAAACCCAGCTTATCAATGCAGAACCACAATCCACACTCGAATGCCATCCAACAAATTGGGAAGACTATAAGGAATTTGAGTTCTATTTTTTGGATAATCATTTCTAAACGTACCAAACAAACAATCATTTTAAAACACAACAATTCACAGAAAAATCATTGCCAATCAAAGATGAAGCCATAAGAGCGAAAGGCAAGCAAAGCATATTCTTCTATCGACATTAACGACGTTACCTCAACCGGAGCTAGAGTCCACAGACAGAGCCCTAAAAGGAACCGCTCTCATAATGTCCTCTGCGCCTAATAACAATAACAAACTGATAGGGCAAACCCAGAACAAACCTATATGACCAAAACGAACCTAGATTTATTGTTAAGAACCCTAGAAGAAATGTGTGAACGACTAAAGTAGGAGGTGATTGATACCAGATCAAACTCAGAAATCACCTAAGGGCTTTTGGATGAGACGTCGGCTGCCGGACACAGGATCGAAGAAGCTCAATCTTCATGTTTCCTTCGACAAATCGCCCTTCTAAGGTTCAAGTAGGTCCAGAATTTAAAGATGGATCAAGTTACAGTGAAAGAGAGGATGTTGATCGGAGGAGCTACGATGGAGAGGAGGACGACAGAGCAACGGTGGAGCGAGAGAAGAGACAAGGCGGAACAGGGTTGAGAGGAAATCCGAGAGACTGAGAAATCGACAGGCATGAGGGAGACAATACGAGGAAGGGTATGTTTTTGGTGAAAAAGAAAAAATTAGGGCATCTAATAATTAAAGTTAGACTCCAAAAATGGTTTCTTTTTGGCCCGGGCTTTCCGCTTTGGCGCATTAATCACTTGCTTTTGGCACCACGGCTGGACTTTTGGCATTCTAGTATAAAAATTAGACTCCAAAAGTCACCCTATAATTACAAAAATGCCACCGCATTTTTTTTACCTCCTTTTTTATTAATAGGACACCAATTAGAGAAGCAAAAGCCATTTTCTGTAGTAGTGATTGTCAAGAAAATAGCAAATAAAGTCACGCCTTTTGTACGATACTCCTATACCACTCTGATTCTATTTATAAGTCCACCTTGACCAAAAAAATTTGGTCCTTTTTATAAGTCCATTTTGACCAAATAAATGAGATTATGACAAGTTTGCCCATAGTAATGATTATGAGAGAGATTGGCTAGCCATGTTGGAAAGAGAAAAAGATGAGAGAGATTTGACAATAAATTTTAAAAGGTACCCATTCATAAATGAGGGTAAAGTTAGAAATTTGTTCCATAATCATTGAGATACTTACCTCTCCTTGATATGTGAGATTTGGTCAAACTAAACTTATAAATAGGATCAGAGTGGTATGCCATAGATAAGAGAGAGATGTAGAATGAAAAAGGTTAAAAGTGCATTGTGAGGAAAGTGGGCAATAAAGCTGCCAGCTTTTGTACTATAATTATATGCGTAGGGTAAGGGTATTATGTGAATGTGGAAAATTTGAAAAGCCATTCACGGCTTTCCCCATTTTCTCTTTTTTTTTTTGGTCAACAAGAACATATATTGATAATAATAATAATAAAAGTTACATTAAACGATTACACTGCAACAACAACTTAAACGACAAACAAACCAGAATAAGAAGACTAACAAATGCAACAACACCAAACCAAATGTAAGCAGAGCTAGTGACTACAATACTGATAGGAATAAAAGTAACTTCAAAGACTTCATCGGCTTCCTGGACATCCAAGGTTAGAAAGGACACGAAAGAAGGTGTTGGTTGCAAAACCCACTTGATCGGGCACACCTCCTTATAAGAAAAAGTCGCACATATATCGCCTACATAATCACCCTTCTTGGGGTACCGAATGAAGAACACCCAACCTCGACGAAAAAAGACAAGTAAAGTCCTGAAGAATACTCTTGCTCCTCCATTGAAGCAAACTTGGTGACATCAACCACCCACCGAACGCATTTTGGCTAACATAAGCGATATGGATTTGCTCCCATCAAACAAACCTAGCAATGGTCTTCTCATAGATAAAGCACAAAATAATAGCAGCCATCAACAAAGCCCTTCCCCCAAAAGCACAAATCCAATCCACAACAAATAACACCACTATAATTACCCAAATCCACAAAATCAAGACAAACACCAAGATAAGTTACCCAAATCCACAACATCGAAGACAAATATAAAAATAAAGCATTAAAAACAAAAAGAAAATGAAAATAGTGACACCCCCTCCCCCGGAAATCACCAACGAGCCAGAAGCCACCGGCGAGCAAGAGACCACTGTCGAACAAGAGGCCACCGTCAAGCAGAGCAAGAGCCCACCGACGAGCCGAGACCACCATCGAGGAGCCGTCGAAGCAAAAACTCCCACCGCCAGAGACGAGGGAGAACCACAGTTGCAACCAGAGAACGGAGGGCTGCCAGAGTTGGGAAGGCGTTGAGGACGGAGACCAGGGGAGAGCCGGCGTCGAAGAAGAAGGACGGTCACCGCTCTATATCCCTGTTCCGACCTAAGACTAGCCTGCACCGGACTCATCGAGGGCCTATCTGCATTTCGGTCGCCATTGTGGACCAAGAGGAGGTATGCCGCCGGCGAGGCGAAGCCCAAGAGGAAGAGGCGGAACTAGGGTTTAGCGAGAGAGAAAAGGTGGGCTCAATGGCGATGTGATGGCATTTCCCCCATTTTCTCACATTCACACTCCATTGTTTTTAAAAGAATCATGTTGCAATTTTCTTCACATTGCACTTCTCTATAAAGGCGAGGCATGAGAGATTATAGGATACTCTTTCAGTTGGTTCACACTACGGGTGTGTTTGGTTGGGGGGGGGGGAGGGGAGGGAAGGGGAGGAAAATGGAGAGAGAGAAAATTTATTTGTGGTGGGGCCCACAAAAGTTTTCTCCCCTTTTAATATTTTCCTCCATTTTCCTCCCCTTCCCTTCCCTCCTCTCCCCTCCCCCAAACCAAACATACCCTACAAGTTGGTTTCTAGAAAAATAGTTTTATCCATAATATAAATCATTGAGTAATTAATACTAATTTATTAATTTTGTCTCTGTATTTAATGTTTAAACATGTAGTATTTTTCATTCTCCTTCAAAATATCATTTAATGAGTTGAAGTACAAAGTGACTAAGGGACATTTGGGTTTATACAAACACACACACATATATATACACATACATATATATCAAGTAAAAGAAGCTGCTAACAATGACATTAGTCTGGTTGGTATTCTATGAATCACAATTATAAGTGATGCTAGTTTAATAAAAACAATGAAGAAATGTGAGGTGAAAGAAAAGGCAGAGAGGATAAGAAATGTTCATGTGGATTGAGTGCGTGGGCAAGCAATTGCAAGGACCACTTTTCTGGATCTGATGATTTACGCTTAAACAACGACGCCATCTTCCCAAAATTCTAAACTAGCAACCCCCATAATAGTAACTACCGGAGACAGAAGATGTGAAATGAAGTTTGAAATATTAGATGAAGAAGTAACTAAAGAAAAAGAAATAAAGCAACGAACAGAAGCAGCAGAAGATTATTTACCCGAAAAATATAGAGATGCTTGGATGGATGAGGATGTTGAAATTCTAGCGCTGAAAGCCGTCGTCGAGTTTAAATCTCTCAGTCCAATAATGGAGTCCAGTGTCCACGCGAATATATATATATCAGGGCTGATGTAATGACAACAACAGATACCTAAGAAGTTCTAACTCTTCTATTTAATATATACTCAAACCTTTATTACAAGATACTTCCTTCCCGGTCTAATTATAGGAACACTTTAGTGGTGTAAATTACACTAGAAAAGTGTTCCTATAATTAGGACTAGAGGTAGTACTAATTAACAATTTTTACAAACCAATACAAACAGTTGAAATAAATAAAGTTACCTAAAATTTAAGTAATTTCTAATATAACCCCTACTAATTGCACTAAACTTCAATATCTGGTATTAATTATTACTCTCACTTACTACATTTATTAATTATGGGCATACATGGAAATAAATAATTAATACTTCTTGAGAACAAGTAAGTATCGTTATAAAAAGAACCAAATGCATTTGCTAGTTGGTGTTTTATAAAAAGGACCAAATGCATTTGTTAGTTGGTGTCTTATAAGGCACTAACTAGTAATTGTATTTAGTCCTTTTTATAAGATATTTGCTTGTTTATAAAGCACATTAATTATTATTTTTTATGTATGCCAATAATTAATAAGGGTAGTATGAGTAATATTAGAAGTTACTTAAATTGTAGGACAATATTATTGACTTTAACTGTTTTATTGGTTTGTGAGAATTGTTAGTTAGTGCCTTATAATAAGGATGATTATGTAAATATATATGACCCACTTAACAAATTAGAAAATATTACATGAACTAAACAAATTTTTGGGAAAATTACACCAAGGAAAAAAAAACCATTAAAAAAGTTTTATTGTTTGTCAGTGGCAATTAAACAGCAATCATTGTCAAATTACACACTATGTCTGATAGTTTTTTTTTTAAAAAAAAAAAAACAAATTGGGACCTTGTTGTCATTTTTCTAAAATTATTTAATTATATTATACTCTCTCTAATCCACAATATAAGGCACTTCAATTATATCATAAGAAACAAAAAATGAAAGTTAAGTAATTTGAAAGTTCTAAAATGTAAATTTCTTTTCACTTTTACCTTTCTTGAAAAATGTGTTTAATTGTATTGAGAATATTATTTTAGAGAGAGGAGATATAATAAGTTAGGATAGTTATAAAGTGAGTATTAATTATATGGACAAATAAAATAAAATAAAAAATATCATTTTAAACTTGAGGTAACTTATATTCTGAATAATATATTCTTTTTAAAAGCGTTCTATATTATTAAATAGAGAGAATATGTTAAATCTCCCACTTTTGGAAGGGTGAGTGAGGGGAATTTGCCTCCCCCAACAATTTTTTTGTAACCAATCAAGGAAAGTAGAGCAAAATCCCATAGTTATCAAACACAAACCAGACTTGTCGGTTTAGACCATAAATCAAGGGACCGGCCCCAAAAAACCGGTTTGAAAAATCATAGAAACCAAGGTTAGATTTTTTTTTTTTTTTTTAAGCGTCGATTGAAGCTCTTGTTCGACAGTTGGAACATGGAAAGAGAGAGAGATGGACCGAACATTGGAGCATTAATGAAGTACAAAGGTCACTAGAATCGGAGTGGCTGCTACTTCTTTTGCCTTAGAAACCACTGGAGATCTACGAGGAGGGAGGCCACCGGTATCGAGGATAGCAGATGCGCCAAGGTGCTGATCATAGCTGGCAACCAGTGAGACTAGAGATCAAACAGGCAGAGAGAAGAGGGAGTGAGACCAATAGAGAAGACATGGTTGAATGTTAAATGCGAGAGAGACGGAAGAGGATCCTATGTTCATTTTTTTTCTCATTTTCTCTCATTAGCTCATCTGAGCAGTTGATTGGGAAGATGATAAGGAATAATGAAAAAATGATTTTATGAGAGAAACTTAACCCGAGAGAGACAGAGAGAAAACACAGCAAGAGAAAAGGAGAGAAACGTAAAGAGAGAGAAGGAGATGATTGAAAATCTGAAATTTAATCAAAGAAGGACATGACGTGACTGCAACTTGGCGTGAGTCATACCGTGGCAAATTTCTAGTGGGTTTAGTACAAATTGCTATAAATTCTCATATTTGTAGCATTTTATTTTAATCGCCCCTAATTAACAATTTTTTTGTAGCCAGGTAAACTTGGAAAAAATATTAATTTTGGACAAATTTGAAGTTCTTTACTGTCATATATTCCTCGATATATGAGAATTGTTGGGAGTGCCTTGTAATAAGGACGACGGAGAGTTGAATGTGTAGAATCTGATCGAAGATAAAGTTTAAATTAAGAATAACAAAATTCAAAGGTGCATTGGAATCATATAAAATTGAAAAACGGAATTTATTCTTAGACTACATCAGTACATTACAAGAAGTTCATAAATACAACTGCCTACTTTAAGTAAAACATATGCTTACATGGTCGAAAGAGAGTCTTACAAAAGTAGGTTGAATAGACTATATCATACCAGATTGGGAATAGCGAAAATGCAAATAAGGATACAGCCCCCAAAAGAAGAATAGAAATGAATCCAGGAACCAAGTTTAAACCATGATTGTATGAGGTGAAGAAGCCACTACCAAATGCTATCATCATGCTCATTATGGACATGAAAAGTGCAACCAAACCAGATATCAACTTAAATAGGAGTGACTTGTGAAAATCCTGCACTGCATAGCGTGAGATGAGGATAGACAAGAAAATGAGTGTGGAAGTTGAGGATGAGATCAATGCAATTGCATTAGATGTGCCAAATACTAGGAATGACCTTTTTTGCAAGTAATTAGGAATTCCAGTATTGTCAATGAGACCACCTGGTGTATTGAATGAACTATAAAATACTCCAATGGCAATAAGAGTGGAAACAACCATACAAGAGTTTGCTACTCCCTTCATCCATGATTCAGCTTTACTCAATAACTCTTGATGCTCTTTTATGAATAGTTGCTTAGGAGTCAAGCCTTCTGCATTCTTCATGTCCATAAATGACGGTGGCAGTATCTTCTTCACCTCCTACAATATATTCCAAATGATATATAAATGGCATCAATATAAAATATAAGATCAATGATAAATTATAATATTCACAACCATGCTTGATTTCATTTGCACAATCATTGATGGTCTACCTAGTGTAAATATAAAGCTATATTATAGGCAGGCTAAATATCACTACCTCTAAATCCCAAATATAAGATCTAATTGGCTTTTTTGGAGAGATTAAAGAAGCTAATTAAATTACTTTACAATATTTATATTTATCATTTTTCTTTAAACTAATTTATCTAATTATAAACTAACAAATAATTTGATCATATACAACATATGATATGATTAAGTAACATATTTAGCTTCCTCAATCTTTCCAAAACAAAAGTCAATTAAGTCTTATATTTAGGGGTAGAGGTAGTATTAGTAAAATACCTCAAACCATGATAACTCAAGGGTCATCTGAAATGCTGCTCCAGAAACTAAGTTCAGTTGATCTAGTGGTGGTAATTTTGCAGCCATATGTAATAAATTGCTTTGATCTTTGTTATCCAAATAACTTGCTATGAATTCTTTGATTGGGCCAATGTCTTGTAGGAGTTTAAAGATATCAGCATGACGTTGCAAAATGGCAATGTGAATTATGCTTCGATTTCTTTCATCAGCTTCCCATATCAACTCAGGATAGGTACTTATAAGCACAGCTAGAAACTCAAAATTCCCGACTTCTACAGCATTAAATGCCACATGTGAAGGTACTCTTATGTTGTCCAAAATCTCTTTGTCGTCTTGGGTAAGAAATATACTCCATAGGAATTGTACAAGTTGACGTTGCTGAGTTTGTTGCAAACCTGAGAAACACAATTTAACCATATGCTTATTTGAGAAATGAAGCCAAGACTGTCAAAAACTTAAAATGTGTTGAAATATAAGAATGGGATATTGATTAGGTCATAATCGAATTTTAACATTAGTCTCCATCATTTTTTCCTAAGACAAATTCCAAAAAGTTTATAGAAAATTATTAGTAAGTGCCAAAAGAAAATGATGAAAAGCCTGTATAAAAAAGCAAAGAATTCACATGCCTAAAGGCTTTCGAGCCAATATATGCAATATTGTCTCATTTGCTTCATCCTTCTTAAAAGCAAGCTCTGGTTTCTTCTTAAGCAACTGCATTGCTAAATCTGCACAAATGCATAAAAAAATGAACTCATGATTGTATCTGAAAACAAACTTGTATAAAAAGATACGATATCACACTTCAAATTATAAATATAATATTTTATAGTCTTGAGCATTTATCTATGTGTTTAAGATACTAACCATAGATTCCAGAGTTAACACAGTAGAATAACAGTATGATCCAGTCTGTTTGTTCAAAATCTTGAATTGTTTTAGAGTATAGATGCCATGCCATTTCACTTTTTCCTTGTAAAGCAGCCATGTGAAGAGGAGTAATTCCGGCGCCACCCCTTATTGTTGGCAAGTTCTTATTTTTTGTTTCCATTATCTTAACCATATGCAAATTCCCAGTTGCTGCAGCGAAGCAAAACGCAGTGTTTCCATTCACGTCTTGCAATTCCAAGTCTTGTGAATCCATAATCTTCACCAGCTCCTCCACAAAATGAACACTATTCGCTCCGGCGGCCACATGGAGAAGTGTGGCCCACCGCAAGGTTATGGCGGCACAAAGTAGAGTCCAATCTTTCTCTAAGATGCACTTTGCTGCTTTCCAATCACCTTTCATGGCCGCTTTGTGAAGGGGAACACATATCTTTAGATATTTATCTCTTCGTTCTTCTGAATCAAATTAATATGGATTGGCATAATATAGAGAGTTAAAAGTACAGAAGGAAAAGACTATTCACTACTATAACTATATACACAAGATGAGAATGGGGAAAGAGAGAGTACGTGGATCATTCAGAAGATGAAGGAGAGGCCTCCTAAAATGAGGTGAAGCAGCTCTTTGAAGTTGTTGTGCTGCTACCTTTACGGAACTTACTTCTGCTTCTTCCATTTCCCTATGAATCAAAACATTGTCCAAAAAGAGAGACTTAATTAACTAAAAGTCTTAAAGCTGCATAACATGTTATTTTCTGTATTGTAACATTTCATTGCATTCTCTTCGGTTGTTGTTAAACTTTTGAGTTTTTTGAATCATGTATCAGACTTGTTATAACTTAGTTATATATAGGTTCAAGATTGGTTAAAAAAAATGGCTACAATATTATTTTAGTTCTTAAATTTACACGAGGTCTTATTTGAGTTCCTTAAATTTCTAAAATGTAATTTTAATCCTCAAAACTTAATATCGTCGATAATCGTAATGAAAAATGCAGATGAAGTTAAATTATGTGGTGACTGTGTAATTTTGACAAAATAAGCTTACATTTTTTAAAATTAAGAAATACTCATATATCAATAAAAATTGGAGAAAATGCTAGAAAAATAACATTTAAACTTCAAAATTCTGTTGACAACAACAGTAATAAGATTAATAAGAACTCTTGTTTTATTGTGAAATCATAGAGATTTTGAAATTCAAATGATATTTTCTTAGGATTTTCTCTAAAATTAACACCTAAATCCAAATTGTGACCCTAAAATTTTGTTTTGGAGATCATGGAGCCGTGGGCTTGAAAGCAGCTTAAGAGGTCAGAGAATAGCTGGTGTAGATAAGCGTAGAAAGGGAATATTAAATGGCTAAATAGTCTCATCATTCCAAACTATTACCCATCCCCTTTAAATCCCCCGAGGGCGTTTTCCTCCTCGTCCAAAGCAATGAGTTGGGACGCTTGTCGGTCTACACCTCACTTTTTTAAATAAGATTTTTTCAGCAATATCCTAAAATGTTTTTTTAATACCAGTCAAATAACTTTTTATAATCCTAAAAATTATTTTTAAGATCTTGAAGCACCTGAAGTATTTTTCAATACCTTAAAGCATCTCTTTTGTTTCAGTCGGTAAAAAACTTTAGAGTATTAACCGAGGCTAAAAAGATACTTCAAGATATTCACTAGGACTGAAAAATACTTCTGATTTAAGAAAATTAGGAATATATTATGATATTAGCTGACACTAAAAAGATACTTCAAATACTGATTGGTATTGTTGAAAAAAAAATTATTACAAAAAAATGAGATCTGGGCCGTCAGATCTCTCCCTCAAAAGGGAGGAATTGGAAAACGCATTCCTTAATATTGTATTTGATTTGAAGGGAGGAGAGGTTCCCTCTTTAATGTGAAAAATCAGATATAACTATGATATAAAATATTTATACATAAATGATATAAATTTATGGTCATATCTTACTTTTTCACACTAAAAAAGAAAGCTCCCTTCCGACAAACTAAACAAACAGCCCCACTTTTATTAGGGAAGGTTATGAGGGGAATTTTCCCTCCCCACCAATAACTGTTTTTGTAACCAATCAAGAAAGCTAGAGTAAAATCTGCATCCACAATTTCTCTCAAACCAAACAGGTGAGAAAGAGATGGAGAATTGTCATGAAAAATAAAGTTAAAAGTCAATTGTCAGGAAAATAGTAAATAAAGCTGTCAGATTTTGTACGATACTTGCCACAGATAAGAGAGATGTAGAATGAAAAAGGTTAAAAGTGCATTGTGAGGACAGGGGGCAATAATGCTGCCAGCTTTTGTACTATATATTATATGCGTAGGGTAAGGGTATGGTGTGAATGTGGAAACTTTGAAAAGTCATTCACGGCTTCCCCCATTTTCTCACATTCACACTCCATTGTTCTTAAAAGAATGATGTTGCAATTTCCTTCACATTGCACCTCTCTATAAAGAAAGGCATGAGAGACTATAGGGTACTCTTTCAGTTGGTTCACAATACAAGTTGTTTCTAGAAAAATAGTTTTATCCACAATATAAATCATTGAGTAATTAATACTAATTTATTAATTTTGTCTTTATATTTAATGTTTAAACATGTAGTATTTTTCATTCTAATGTTTAAACATGTAGTATTTTTCATTCTGCTTCCTACCGTCAACCCAAACAAGTCCTATAATATTAGTTTGGTTGGTAAGCTATGAATCACAATTATAAGTGATGTTAGTTTTATATAATAATAAAAATAATGAAGAAATGTGAGGTGAAGGAAAAGGCAGAGAGGATAAGAAATGTTCATGCGGATTAAGTGCGAGGGCAAGCGATTGCAAGCATCACTTTTCTGGATCTGATGATTTACGCTTAAACAACGACGCCATCTTCCCATAATTCTAAACTAGCAACCCCCATAACAGTAACTACCGGAGACAGAATATGTGAAATAAGTTTGAAATATTAGATGAAGAAGTAACTAAAGAGAAAGAAATAAAGCAACGAACAGAAGCAGCAGAAGATTATTTACCTGAAAAATATAGAAATGCTTGGATGGATGAGGATGTTGAAATTCTAGCGCTGAAAGCCGTCGTCGAGTTTAAATCTCAGTCCAATAATTGAGTCCAGTGTCCACGCGAATATATATCAGGGCTGATGTAATAACAACAACAGATACTTACCCTCTTGTTTGGGTTCAACTAGCAAAGGAGTCGGACTTCTTCACCTAAAGGAAGGGGTTCGATCTTGGAGTTAGTCAAGACGTTGGGGAAGGCATGCAGGTACATGAAAGCGGTAAACGCTATTTGGGTGGAGGTGGAGGCATATGTACTTTTCGAAAAAGATACATGTGGGTAGGCCCAAGCGCCCGCCGCCTTGGATCGCGGTAAACCCAACCCTTTTCCTAAAATTTGTAGAACAAAAAACAAAAAAACAACAACAGATACCTAAGAAGTTCTGACTCTTCTATTTAATATATACTCCTTTGGTTCTCGTTATAAGACATCAATTAACAATTTTTATAAATCAATAAAAACAGTTGAAGTCAATAAAGTTACCTAAAATTTAATTAATTTCCAATATAACTCCTACTAATTGCACTAAACTTCAATATCTGGTATTAATTATTACTCTCACTCACTACCCTTATTAATTATGGGCATACCACTCTGGTCCTATTTATAAGTCGGTTTGACCAAAAAAATTTGGTCCTATTTATAAGTCCGGTTCGGAAATAAATGAGATTGTGACAATTTTACCCATATTAATTGCACCCATAAAGATAGAGAGAGAAGAAACAGTAAAAAACTACCCAATCATAAATGAGGGTAAAGTTGAAAATTTACCCCATAATCATTGTGTCAACTAACTTTTCTTGGTATGTGATATTTGGTCAAAGTGGACTTATAAATAGGACCAAAGTGGTATATGGAAATAAATAATTAATACTTCTTAGGAACAAGCAAGTAGCTTATAAAAAGAACCAAATGCATTTACTAGTTGGTATCTTATAAAAATGACCAAATATATTTGTTAGTTGGTGTCTTATAAGGCACTAACTAGTAATTGTATTTAGTCCTTTTATAATGTACATGCTTGTTTACAAAGCACATTAATTATTTTTTCCATGTATGCTAATAGTTAATAAGGGTAATGGGTGAGAGTAATATTAATATAATATTAGAGCTTCGCAATTAGTATGAGTAATATTAGAAGTTACTTGAATTGTATGACAACTTTATTGACTTTAACTGTTTTTATTGATTTGTGAGAATTGTTAGTAGGTGCCTTATAATAAGGATCAAAGTGAGTATGTAAATATATATGACCCACTTAACAAATTAGGAAAGAGAAAATTAACTAAACAAATTATTGGGAAAATTACACCAAGGTCCCAATTAAAAAAAAAAAACCCATTAAAAAAGTTTTATTGTTTGTCAGTGACAATTAAACAGCAATTATTGACAAATTACAAAATATGTCTGATAGTTTTTTTTTTTAATTGGGACCTTCTTGTCATTTTTTAAAAATTGTTTAATTGTATTATACTCTTCTCGATCCACAATATAAGGCACTTCAATTATATCATAAGAAACAAAAAAAAAAAAAAAAGAAAGTTAAGTAATTTCAAAGTTCTAAAATGTAAATTTCTTTTCACTTTTATCTTTCTTGAAAAATGTGTTTAATTATATTGAAAATGTTATTTTAGAGAAAGGAGATATAATAAGTGAAGAAAGTTATAAAGTGAGTATTAATTATATGGAAAATAAAGTAAAATAAAAAGATCATTAATTAAACTTGAGGTAACTTATATTCGAATAATATCTTTTTTTAAAAGCGCTCTATATTATTAAATAGAGAGAATATGTTAAATCTCCCACTTTTGGAAAGGTGAGTGAGGGGAATTTGCCTCCCCCAACAATTTTTTTGTAACCAATCGATAGAGCAAAATCCCATAGTTATCAAACTCAGACCAGATCTGCCGATTTGGACCAGAAATCAAGGGACCGCCCTGAAACCGGTCTGAAAAACCATAGAAACCGAGGTTAGCTTTTTCTTTTTTCTTCTTTAGCGTCGATTGAAGCTCCTGTTCGACAGCTGGAACATGGAAAGAGAGAGATGGATAGAACATTGGAGCAATGAAGTACAAAGGTCACCAGAATCGGAGTGACTGCTACTTCTTTCGCCTTAGAAACTACCGCAGATTGACGAGGAAGGAGGCCACCGGTATCGAGGATAGCAGATGCGCGAGGTGTTGATCACAACTAGCAACCAGTGAGACTAGAGATCAAACAGGCAGAGAGAAGAGGGAGTGAGACCAATAGAGAAGACATGGCTGAACGTTAAATGCAAGAGAGACGGAAGAGGATCCTCTCTTCGTCTTTTTTCTCATTTTCTCTTATTAAATTCATCATCAGGACGTTGATTTGGAAAGATGAAAGAAATGTTAAAGTGATATTTTAATTGATTGTACGAATATGATTTAGAGATAATGAAGAATAATGAAAAAATGATTTTATGAGAGAAACTCAACCCGAAAGAGATAGAGAAAAAACACAGCAAGAGAAAAGGAGAGAAATATAAGGAGAGAGAAAGAGGTGATTGAAAATCTAAAATTTAATCAAAGAAAGACATGACGTGACTGTAACTTGTGAAAGAAGTGAAAAGACAATCCTCATTCCGGAAGAGGATTCTCTCATAATCCTCTTTCTCATTTTCTCTCATTAGCATCATCTGGACCATTGATTGGGAAGGTGAGAGAAAGGTTAAAGTGGTATTGTGATTGATTGGATGGATATGATTTAAAGATGATGAGGGATAATGAGAAAGTGATAATGAGAGAAACCCAACCCTCCTGATTCCTTCCTTTTATTCAATGGATATTTATTGTAATCAGCATTTTTTTTAACCAGGGTTAATAGCCATTAAAGGATATTAATTTCTTATAATTTTATATTAATAATACTAAAATCTTCACTTTCTCACTAATTTAACTTACTAACCCTTAACCTAATACCCAACCGGTTAAATAACCAATCCGATTTTAATAACATTAAAATTCATCATGTCTCCCCTCCAATCATATGGGAGAGAGATGTAGAATTGTCATGAAAAGTAAAATTAAAGGGAAAATGCATTTAAGGGTCATTTTTAGGGGAAAAAAATCTCAAAAAGACCCTAAGATTCTGAAAAATCCCAAAAAAGGCCCAATGGCCTTTTCTTCGATTTTCTAGGCCTTTTTGGGATTTTCAGAATCTAGTGAGTTGTTAATGTCTCTGATATAATTGTTAACCAGGGCTGATATTGTTGTTAATGTGACTGATTTAGTTGTTAAAATATTGTTGTTAATTTGGCTGATTTAGTTGTTAACGAGTATTGATTTTATTGTTAATTTGACTGATTTAGTTGTTAAAATTTAATAAATTTATACCAGAAAAGGTCATTGAGCCCTTTTTAAGATTTTTAGAATTTTGTGGCCCTTTTTGAGATTTTTTCTCTAAAAAGGGACCCCTATACATTTTCCCAAAATTAAAAGTAGATTGTCAGGAAAGTAGTAAATAAAGCTGCCAGCTGTTGTACTAGAGGTTATGATGTCTTTTTCTTGGTCAAATAGGTTATGATGTCAATGGGGAAAATTTTAAGAGTCATTCACGGGTTTCCCCATGTTTTCACCTGCACGCTCCATTGTTTTTAAAAGAAGCATGTTGCGATTTTCTTGACATTGCACTTCTCAAGAAAGAAAACCACGAGTTGCTATAATCTCTCGTGGTTTTTAGCAAAATGGCTTCATGCATGATGTAAATCACTTTAAGAGCAATTAATAATAATTTATTAATTTTATCTTTATACTTAATATTTAAATATGACTTATTATATTTTTCTCCCTCCTTTAAGATTTCATTTAATGAGTTGAATTTCAAAGTAAGTTAAAAATACTTTGGGTTCATAAAAAAAAATCAAGCAAATTTTTTGTAGGAAAAGGGAGAAAAAAGAAGCTGCTAATTATGACATTAGTCTGGATGATATGCTATGAATCACAAATATAAGTGATGTTAGTTTTATATAATAATAAAAATAATGAAGAAATGTGAGGCGAAGGAAAAGGCAGAGAGGATAAAATGTAATAAGAACAGCAGATACCTAAGAAGTTCTAACTCTTGTACGTCATATATGACCCAATTCACTGATCAAGAAAAATTAAATAAGTTAAATAGATTATTTAATAATATCATACTCTTTTTTATTAACAATATTGGACACTTCAACTACATCGTGGGAAACAAAAAAATAAAAGTTAAGTAATTTAATTGAAAAATGTGTTTAACTAAATTGAAAATGTTATTTTAAAAAGAGAGGATATAATTAGTGGGTAAAGTTGAAAAGTAGGTATTAATCATGTAGACAAAACATGAAAAATTATTAATTAAATTGGATGTGACTTTTATTTTGGATTATGTGTTCCTTCCGAGAGTGCTCTCTATGTTATATGATTTTTTTTGAAACACCTATGAGTAGTATACTAGTTTATACTACCTCCCCCTAATTATAAGAATACTTTTTAGTGTCATTTCGCATTATAAAAGTGTTTCTATAATTAGAATCGGAGGAATATGTCAGGAAAATTAATTTAAAAATTATAAATTCCTTAAAATAATTTATTTAATTTCTTTATATCAGATAATATTTATTTCTAATTCAAAATACACATACAAAAAAGTAAACAATAAAAATAAGAAAATATAATTAGTGTGCTGGCCGTTGGGGGTGGCATTCTTTAAATTTTCCCTTTTTTTTTTTTTTTTTTTTTTTTTTTTTTTTTTTGACAAGGGCTGATTAACACTTAATCAGAAACAGAGGGGCATCGACGAGTACAGCCAACACCCAATACATCTGCTCGAAGGAGACCCCGCATGGCCTCAGGTGGATGCTCGAGAAATCCTCATCTTCTTGTGTTTCCCGCTTATGTTTGGTTGTGTCTGCGAGTCGCTTTTTCCAATTTGCTGCCCGTGAACACTAGCCTTCTTGGAAAACAAAAAAACAATATACATATATATATATATATATATATATATGAGGTTTAAACTTCTCATGTTGTATAAGAAGAAAAAATTTATACACACACATGAAATAGTGACCCATATATATATATATATAGGCCCCACATATATATATATAGGTCCCACTATTTTATATATGTATTTATGACATGAGAAAACACGGTAAGTTTTTTTTTCTATATATATATATATATATATTTATATAATACAAATGCATATTATTTTATTCCAAATATTAAGGGAAAATGACATTATGGTCCCCCAAAATAAATAAATAACATCACATAAATCTTATAATTTGTGAATTAACAAGTGAAAAAGTTCCTAATAAAAAGGTTTAAGAATTTTCTAATATTATTTTCCTTAGTGTTATTTTTGGTCTTCATAGCTTTAACTCATTTATTAGAATCCTTGCCAACCCAATTTTGGAATTTGAGTTTTTTTTAGTTCTTTCCTTTCCTTGGACCAAACACACCCAATGCACCACTATCCTTCTTTTCTTTCTTTCTTTCTTTTTTTTTTTGGCCCCTCATTAATTATATGATGGGGATGCTAAGCATCATTTTTTGCCAGCTAACATGACTCAGGAATGACTCATGGATGCCTAAGGCTGAGCTAGAGATAACAAAGGACAAAAATATACCAACCAAAAATTAAGAAGAGAGTTTTAAACAAGGTAAAACTTTAGATTTGTTTGAAATGACGATACTAACTTTTTAAAAACAGCTTTTTAATTATGATTTAAAATATATAAAGCATGTAAGAGAAACTATCTTATCTTGTATGAATGTACTTATGATGTTTGGATTTAAACAAGTACTTTAAGGTCAAGTTATATTTGAGTTATTGAGTTGTAAATAAGTTAAAGCTACAAGGATTAAATGATCAATTTTTTTACTCCCTTTTCAATTATGGGACTGAGAATGTATTTTATAAAATCATAAGACCAAACTAAAACGTTGTATAATACAAGCAGACTAAAAATATACATCCATATATTATTTTATTAGTTATTCAAGGACCTAAGTCATACATCCAATTAATTACAACAAAGGGAAATTTTTAATTAACATATAATTTTACTTTTTATTTATTATTGTATAGACTGTTATTTTTCCGAAAAATATATAGTTAAATAGTCAGAAAATTATAAATTTGTTGATTTTTATGAATTGATTGATGGAGTTTAAATTTTTTTCTTAATTTAAGTGAAATATGCTTAAAATATCTCATAAATAAAACTGAAAGAGTATTACAAAACTGATTCAGATAAACTCTTCATACAATCATATTTTTGTGTTTATCCTCGACTTCTTCAAGTCAATAAAAGACATTCTGAGCAACAACAAAAAAGTCGTCAATAAAAGACAAATGGCCCAGTTAGCAACAAACGAGACCCATGAGTCGTCACATGTTTTTTGCTTTTTATAATTACTCATTAAATAATCAAGACAAATGGCTCAGTTTTCAACAAACAACACCAATGGCTCGTCACATGTTTGTTTTTTTCGAAAAAAAAAACAATAATTACTCAGTAAACAATCACTCGGGTGTGATATTCCCCTCATCCCCACCCCCAACTCCCAGTGACGATCCGTCAATTTGGCCGACAGGCAAATATAAAAAGTCGTGATAAAGATGTAATTATCCCAAAGAAAAATGGACAACTAATCATTCAGCCATATGCTTTGTTGTGATTCTCGTTTAAGTCCCTATTGTTTATATATATATATATACATATTTTGTCACTCCCCAAAATTTTGAACATGTTCTGGTTCATCCTTGGATTCCATTTAGAACATATCCGTTTGGGGGCCAAGAAGGCAAGAACCAAAAGTTAGGGTATGTTTGGTTTGAGGGAATGGGAGGAGAGGGAAGGGAAAGTTGAGAAAGAAATTTTTCTCTCATCTTTACAAAATTGCCCATAGATAATTTCTAATATTCTTAAAATATACCCATAATAAAAAAGAATATTTCCTTTATTAATGACAAAATGGTAAATATCCTTCCAAAAAAATTTTCCCTCCCCTCCCCTCCCCTCCCCTCCCCTGATACCAAACATACAGACATGACTGACAAGATCAAACTTGTGAGAAGAATTTTCATGTCACTAAAAAATGGCCTTTCGCAGATTCATGAATTTTTAAGCTAGTTTGGATGTAGCTTTTAGATAATGGTTTTCACCATTTACAAGATAAAAATGGCTTTTAGAAAATAAATTTTGAGATTTAAAAGGTGAAAATGATTTTTGGATAATAGGTATTCTACATAAGCTTACCAAACACCTCTATTTTTTCCAAAAGCTATTCTGCATTAAAACCTAGGTTTTGGATCCAAAACCTAGGCTCTGTGAAAGCCTATTTTTTTAAGCTTTTTCTCTCTCCTCTGCTATCATCCGTATTTTTTCAGTATTAGTCGGTAAGATTCTTACAATATTTTTTAGTATCTTTCTGTACCGTGAAATATTTTTTCAATATCCTTATTTTTTTCAAGATCATGAAGTATTTTTTTTAGTATCTTTTAGTACCCTGAAATTTTTTTCAAGATTAATGAGTACTTAGAAATATTTTTTCAAGATCCTAAAATGAATTTTTAAAAAGTATGAGAAGTATTTTTTCAGTACCATTCAGTATTAAGAATCTTTTAGTACCCGTTAATACTCTGAAATTTTTTTCAAGATTAATCAATACCTTGAAATCTTTTGTCAAGATCCTAAAATAAATTTTTGAGAGTATGAAAAGTATTTTTTTCATACCAGTCAGTATTAAGTATTTTTTTAGTACCCGTTAGAACCCTGAATTTTTTTAGAAGTATTTTTTTAGTACCAGTCAGTATTAAATATCTTTTTAGTACCCATTAGTACCCTAATTTTTTTTTTGAAAAGATTAATCAATACCCGATATATTTTTCAAGATCCTAAAATAAATTTTTAAGACTTTGAGAATTATTTTTTCAATATCATCAAGATCAAGTATTTTTCAGTATCCATCGATCTTGAAATATTTTTTCAAGATCAGTCATTACTTTGAAATATTTCTTTAATATCTTAAAATAAATTTTTAAGATCATGAAATATTTCAGGAGATCAGTCATTACTTTGAAATATTTTTTTAATATCTTAAAATAAATTTCTAAGATCATGAAATATTTCAGGGTACTATTTGGTACTGCATGATCTTAAAAATTCATTTTAGGATACTAACAAATTATTTTTTTGACAAAAAATTTTAGGGAACCGACGTGTGCTAAAAAGATACTTAAGGATATTGAAAAAATATTTCATGATCTCTCAAATTTATTTTAGAATATTGAAAAAGTATTTCAGGGTAATGACTAATCTTAAAAAATATTACAGGATATTGAGGAGTACTAAGAAAAATACTTAAAGATAGTGACTGGTCTGAAAAATATTAATGATGACAGAAAAGAGAGAAAAATATGAAAAAAATGGTTTTTTTTTCCCTTCCAAAACTTAGGTTTTAATGTAGAATAGCTTCTAAAAAATTTTGTAGTGTTTGGCAAACTTTTCCAAAACCTAAGTTTTAATGCAAAATAGCTTCTAAATTTTTTGAAGTGTTTGACAAACTTTTACCAAAACTTAGGTTTTGTTTCCAATCCTTCCAAATAGGCACCATCAACTAACAATTACTTTCTTTGGTCTTTATTATAAAACACCAACTAACACTATAATTTTCATGTCTTGGAAATTACTTTCTCTAGTCTTTATTATAAAACACTAACAATTATATTTAGTTCTTTTTACAAAGCACTTGCTTGTTTTTATAGAGTATTAATTATTTTTTTCTATATATGCCCATAATGAATAAGGGTAGTGGGTGAGAATAATAATTAATATAATATTAAAGTTTAGTACAATTAATAAGGATAATATTGAAAGTTATTTAAATTTTATAACAACTTTATTGACTTTAACTGTTTTTATTGATTTATGAGAATTGTTAATTGGTGCCTTATGATAAGAACAAGAGGAAGTATAAAAAACCAAAAGGTGACAGATGTAATTATCAAAAAGCAAAATGAAAAATGAATTATTTGGCCAATTTTTTTTTTTTTTTTGGTAAATGATCATTTGGCCATATTGTTTGTAGTGATTTTCACACAAGTCCCTATTGTTTAAATCTTATGTCACTTCCCAAAATTTTGGCCATTTTCTGATTCATCCTTGCACTTCCATTGAGCACATCTACGTTGCTGCTGCAAAAGATTCATGACTGTGTTTTTGGTAGAGTGCAGCCTAAAGAGAGACGAGATCAAAACCGTGATCTTTCACTTACAAAGAAGCTCCATGCCACTAGGCTAAAGGCCTTTGGCAGATTCATGAATTTTTAATGGCGGATTTGCATGTTAAGATCATGTCACTGGCTGATCTGAATCGAAAAGCCAAGTGTGTGGACCACCTACAATTTCATTTGCATGCCTTGGACCATTTGCTCTCCTACTTCAAGCTTGTTCCATCCATGTGCTATGCCATGTTCCCTGATTAAACAATGAAAATGCAAGCTTACTGCTCAATAAAACATCACCAAATCTATAGCTTAAATTAAATCTGAGAAGATTAGTTGAATTTTTAAAACCAATATTGGAGCTCATCAATGACCTACCTGAAGAGTGGTCCTAGGATCTCATAGATAATGGATCAATAATTCCACCATCACGTAAGTGTCATGAGTCCCAAGACTATTAAAAAAAAAAAACAAAAAGACACTTCTTCAAGTCCTTTGAACACTTCAAGCATGCTCCAAGAATAGTTGGAATTGACATGAATAGCTCCATTTTCCTACAAAACAAATCTAACGGTTTTTTTATAAATCCAAACAAAACAAGGAATCCTAACAAAAATCCATCTTAAGAGATATGAGTGCAGAACTAAAGGAAAATCAAGCTCATAAAACTGATTGATGTGGACCTAATAGGAACTCATCCTAGAAAACTCAGAAATTACAAATCAGTTAGCGAATGTCGAAGCAGATACACATCACTGATTAGCTGTTTTAAAGCTATTAAAGAGGAGAAGCTGACTCAATATGAAACTGAAAAGGATTTGATAAAACCATTTTTGGATATACAGTCGAGTTTTGGAAGTTTCTTATCTAGAGTTAAAAAAACTGTCTTGACACGGATTTGTGTTTCTAAGTCATGGCTGTATCCAAAGGATCCAAAACCAACTAAAAAAAATCCAAGTAAATTCGGTTACTCAATGTACATTGCACATAAGGATATCTGAATGAACCAAAGAAACGGATATTTGATTGACTGCAAAGAAAGAAAATGGACATTACTCATTCAAGGATTGGAATCAGAAAAAGAAATTGATTGATCGTCCATGCTTTACTAGACCAATTAAATTCAGCATAAAAACAAAAGGGAGGGATCCAAGTCCTTATGAAACTAGAGTCACTACTTTGGGCAGCATAAAGTATAGGACGAAAACTAAAACTTGTTGAAAGTATAGGGACCTAAAGTGAGTTTAAACCTTATTTCTTTTACCAAGTTAGCTTCCACCTCAGCAGTCCTCATAAGCAAATTTAACACCCAACATAAGCAAAGTTAACACCATTAACCTTAACTCCAAGTCCTTATAAAAATAAGGGGACCAACGATCCAAGGGCACAAAACTTGAGGGATGAGAAACTATGACTTGAACTACAAGGAAGAAAATTAAAATGCAATCAAACTATAAGAACCTACAATGGAATCAGGCCGTTCCTATATATACGAGGAAAAGAAAAACAAGTGAAAGAGATTACCATGGATGTGAATCTGTTTGATTTCTGAGGAGGCTTCTAAGGCGCTGAAGAACTCTGAGGAAGTGGTCTACCACACACAAGAACATGTATCATTATAAATAAACGTGTGCTTCAACAGTGGAATTAGCTCGTTCCTATATATGCGAGGAAAAGAAAAACAAGTGAAAGAGATTACCATGGATGTGAATCTGTTTGATTTCTGAGGAGGCTTCTAAGGCGCTGAAGAACTCTGAGGAAGTGGTCTACCACAACAAGAACATCTATCATTATAAATAGACATGTGAGCTTCAAAAACTAATCTTCAAGGACTTTTTTGCGATTCAGTTAATCTCTCAACAAGGTGCTCTTCACCAGAATTTCTTAGAATTTCAATCACCCTAACATTGTAAGGGGCTTTTAGTAAAAATGATTTCTTAAACATGATTTCCGCAAGCTTTTTAGCCTCTATCAAGTGGCTTTGCTCACAGAGACCAACTAAAAGAATACAATAAATATCAGAGTCAATGGTTATAATGCATCCTGTATTTACAATCTCTTCAAGCAAGAAGAACCCATCCATCACACGACCCTTCACACAGAGCTCTTTTAACACAAGGCTACAAGCCAAGCTATCAGGTTTGAGTGAACCTGCAAGCATTAGTCTGAAGAGTCTCTCTGCTTCCTCAAAATTTTCTGTCCTCATCAAAGCTATCACAAGTGAATTGTAGCAATCTTCATATGATACTCCATGTTCTCTAACTTTGTCACATAACCGGTATGCCTCTTCAACACGACCCTCAGCGCAAAGGTTGTCAATCAATGTACTGACTGTTACATGGTTTGCAGGACACCCTGCATCTCTCATTCTATCTAAAATTTGCAATGCTTCTTCCCACTTGCCCTTCTTAGAGAAACTCTGAATAATACATGTATAAGTAACAACATTTGGTCTACAATCCCCACCTTCTTTCTTCATTTCCTCCCACAGTTCCATTGCCCTTTCCATAGATCCAAAGCTACAAAATCCGTTTAGAAGGGTTGTGTAAACCACAGAATTGGGTGAACATCCATGTAACTTCATATCCTTGAGCATAGAATATGCACTCTCTAACTGACCCACGTTACATAAACCCTGAATAATTGTCATGTATGTAATCATATCAGGATAGACATTCTTCCAACTCATCTCTTGAATCAAGTTTTCTGCCATCTTTATGTCACCCATCTTGCAACACAAACTTATAACAATGTTGAACATGGTAGTGTCCGCACATAAATTTAATTCTTCCATTTTTCTTAATAGCCATAAAGCTACATTAACCATGTCATCATGCTGAGCTTCTTTACAAAGTCGCAAAACCTCCTTAAATGTCTTAGCAGTAACTAAATACCCCTCAGATTCATATGAACTTATCACATCCAATACAATCTGTGGATTTTGATTAATGGCAACTGATGCTTTCTTATACATGTAAGCACTATGCTTGTATCTAGACTGCAGTCCAGCCCAAATGAAAAATCTGATACCTAAATGAGGTTGTGTAGGAAAGCATCTGTCTAAGACTTGGGCAACACATTGAGCATCTATTTTGGCATTTTCCATGGATAATGACTTCTCTATACTGCCACTATTTTTATGCAGATGATTATAAAATGCATCAGCAACAGAAGCCAGACCCATTTTTTGGGTAGAGAAATTACATTTTTGGAGTCTTCTTAAACATAATAGCAATCGATAATCTACTGAGAAGGGCATATCTTGATAAGTTATGGCTGAAGGTCAAATGTTGGAAAAGTTGAAAGAGCAGAAACCTGGAAAAGCAAAATCAATAAAATAAGTGAAGAGAGAACATGGAATACTGATGACCAGAATCAAAAACAAAATCAATCATTTACAAAACAAAGACTGAAATAAATTATTGATGCACCTGAACAGAAATTATTGTAATCAATAAAATAGCTTGGATACAAGAAGAAAACACAGGCTCCAATCAGAAACATAAGCCAGAATTCAAAGCTCCAAATAGAAATACACATGGATTCACCGAGTTTATATCTCAGAATTTCTGTCATATATAAGAGAAAACTAACAAGAAAACATTTTCATTTCAAGGACTATCCAATTCTTTTAACAAGAAAACCTACAAGGTAATATGGTGAAGGGTTGAATGCAAACCTATCCTGTGAACTGGTAGTCCAATCATATCAATCAGGGATCACAGGTATACACAACATCTAATCAATATAAAAGCATTAATCAAACAAAGGATTGATTTTTCAGCTAGAATTAATAACCTCAACATTACTGTTTCTGCTTCAATGATTCCTTCTTTTGTGAGGTTGGAGTCTTGCTTTACATTTTTAAACTTTTCAGCGAAAAGCAGTCACCAAGCTTTGTGCTAGTGAACTGCTGGACCTATTTGATCTTTTTTTTTTTTTGCCTTCTTTGAGAGACAATATTTCAACCTAATCAGACAATAACAATACCTATAAAGTGGTTAGAGGTTGGTGAGGATTAGTGGAATTGGAACGGGTAGAAGATAGTCCACCAGGAGTCTCATTCTCACCAATATTGGAAGACTGAGATAGGTCAATACTTGAAGTTTGCTCTTCCTCCATGCCTGCAACAAAATGAAAAGCAAGTATTCATCAATTAAGCAAACAACAATTAAAGCTATGGCAATATTGATAACCAAAGTTGGCAAGAATACCAATGGGTTTATTTTAGTTCATTATTCAAGAGACTAACACTGCCAAACTGAAAGGAAACACAAGGGGATGGGGTTTTATATTAGAGTTAGCACCTAACAAATTTGGTCCTGGTTATGATCTTTATAATGCAGGGATTAATTCCAAAGCTGAACTTAAACCATAGAACAGCTAAATGCAATTCTTTGTCCTTACACTTATGCTAAGCGCACACACTCACTTCTAGATACCATTTATCTTTCCAAATAAAAAGGGTATTAGATCCAATGTTTAATATTGTCTTACAATATTAGATCCAATTAAAATGCATAAAAGTATAAAACTTTTTTTAAGTTAAAAAGGCAGACAGAGGATGGCAAAGGGTTTGAGTGATACAATAATATAGATATCCCACTCTAAAACAAACATGCTTTGGTTCTCATTCCATGCATGAAAATGTTGATATATAAGAAAAAAATTAATGACAGATAAGATCAGCATCCATCAAGTAATGACAGCAAAGAATTTCTAAACATCCAGATGCAAGTATATTCCCAAGACCCACAGCAAAGAGAGATACAGAAGCTCAAAACAGTGGCAACTTCCGCAAGAATTTCTCACAGAAAATTCCCAATGACAGATCAGAGTATATCAGTAACAAAGATCTCAGCACACAATCCAGTTCAATCCACTTCAGTAAAACACTCGTTCTTGCATTGGGCAGTTTTAGCAAACCTGATTCTTAATCATAAGCTTCAAACAACGTTTGAGGATAAGAACTTCATTATGCTTTCTTAGCTAAGGTCCTTGATACTTAAAGTTAAACCTCCTTTTTTTTAGCAAAACATAAATTTTTACCACCTAGTATCCCTACCTAACTATAAAACTTCCTAATTAACAAACCAAGCTTTTCTAGTTAATTGACTTTTATTGTGGTGATTTTAATACTTTACAACAAATAACTAATTATAACTACATGCAGTAATTCCCTAAGCAACAACCACATGTAGCTGTCACAAACACTGCTAGCCCACCAAACAGAGAATAGCCCACTGGTTTGATTTTCAACATAAGAAACAGAGTGCAATAAGTTAACTACCGCAAAAATTTACATTCAATAGTTAAAGCCACTCACTGATTGCATTAGTGGGGAAAATAAAGGATATAATGCAAGAACCAAACAAGTTGAACAACATTGAAGAATTACGCAATTTTGTCTGTGAGGAATGAAAAAAACATTGACAGAAGAATGTCTCCATATTACATGAATCAGCATTCAAGTTACAGACAGCAATTAACCTCGTATTAAATTCTAACAAAGTCAACGTCAAAAACACAATCCAACTTGGGTTTGGCTCATTTGCTGTCTGATACCTGAGATTGGAACACATTCCATCAAAAAAATTTACGAGGCACATCAGAGGCATGCAAGTACGAATTTTGAGCAAAGCAAATTGACAGAAGCGAAACATTATATTATAATTCTTCTTTCTCTCTCGTTTTCAATTTTTGACCTCTTTTTTCTGGGGAAAATTTTCCTAGGGTTTCATACGCAAGCAAAAAAAATAAAATTCATACCCAGAGCAGACGCAAGGTCGAGAGGGAGACAGTAACATTTTTTCAATCGAAGCAGAGAAAGCCGACGACAGACTCAAACTCGCGGTGACCGCCGAATAGAGGAAAACTGAATAAGAAAAAGAAGAAAACTTACCTCAACACTGAAATTCGCGGTGACCGCCGACGGACTGAGACATGATCGGTGCGGAGAGGTGGTTGGATCTGGAAGAGTCGAAGAGGACGGAGGACTGAGTCTGAGGTTCTGACCTGACGACTGAAGTTAGAGCCTCTGTGACTGTGCGTGCGGAGATACAGAGAGATGCGTTTAACTCGTGTACGTCACATATGAACAACAGATACCCCAAAAGTTTAACTCGTGTGCGTGATATATGAACCAGTTAACTAAGAAAGTAAGAAAGATTAAATAACTTAAATGAATTATTTAATTATATCATATTTCCTCTAATTCGGGCATTTCAATTATATCATGAGAAATTTAAAAAAAAAAAAAAAAAGTCAAGTAATTTAACATATTTTAAAATGCACTTCTACCCTTCTTTAAAAATATGTTTAATTATATTCAGAATGTTATTTTAGAGAGAAAGAATATAATGAGTGGGCAAAATTTGAAAGTCAGTATCAATCATATTAACAAAAAGGTAAATTAAGCTTTGAATTTCGAGAGGGCCTTTTTAAAACACTGAAAATTTTACAGCTCCAAGAACATAGTTTTAACCATCATATTGAAGCCTCTAAAACATAATCTATCTTCACTTAATCGAAGTTTTCCCTTCCCATAGCTTCAGTTAATCGGTTTCAGTCGCTTCTCTTTCCAAATTGTAGCAATAAAAGAGACGGAAGATGGAAGGAAGTTTAGGTGACTCTCTTGGTCTAAATTCAAGCTTCCATGTCTCTTTCCTGACTTGCAAAGTGTGTGAAATGAGGGAGGGAGTCAGCTGATGGTTTAAAATTAGGGTAAGTATTGTTGTTGTTGCTGTTGTTCTTTTTTTTTTTTTTTTTTTTTTTTTTTGGGGTGCTTGGCACAATTATCTTCTTAGAAGGAAATTTTATTTGATGCACCGTTAGAAATTAAATGTAAGCACCTCTCTAGTAGGGAATTATTGCTACGGTTGTTTCTTTTGATAAATCTTAGGGGAAGGATTTAAAACCACTAATGAAACTAAAAGAGTGAAACCAATGCAAAAGATCCATCATACTTACAAAAAGAATTTACCTTTCACTCAAACAATTATTGAAATTATTCACACAAACAAAACACATTTTCTACAAGACTAACAAGCTGATCACATCAGGGTTTAGGTTACAAAACCTGCGCACAGATCCACTACATCAACCAGAGTAAGACTACGGGCACAAACAAAATAATGGCTAGAAACTCTACCCTATAGTTCATATCATAATATATCACTAAACCCCACAATAAAAAAGTCCTGACACAACAATATATAATCATAATGTAGTGGATCAACAAAATAGTTGAGTGCACAAGTTAAGACCTCAGGCCCAATAAAATTTTCAGTTATCCAAAACATAGTGTATAATGAATATGCAGACATGGGTGCTAGTTGAGAAGCATAGACATAATATCTTAACCTCCCAATCTCTCAGCAGTAGATCACGAATCTGTAACAGTACCTGACTTGAATTTGGTTGGTTCCTGTTTTCCGCGTTCTCTGAATGTACTGGCAGACGCCCTAGCAAAAAAGGGTCTGTCTTGTTCTTTATCATGGGCTACTTGTCCAGATTGCTTTATTTCTGTGCTTCAAAGTGATTGTATGGGATTTGATCCCCTTTCTAGTTCTCTTTAAAATATGAAGGCTGAATGCCTCTCTCTTTTACCAAAAAAAAAAAAAGCATAGACATTTGATCCCCTTTCTAGTTCTCTTTAATATATGAAGGCTGAATGCCTCTCTCTTTTACCAAAAAAAAAAAAAAAAAAAAAAAAAAAGCATAGACATAATAGCAAAAAATATACAAAGAACTTAGAGGATTAAAAATATTTTGACCATTTATAAGTTAAATATTGAAATTAAAAAGACAAATAAAGTAAGAGCATCATTATCTTTTCACCTACAAAAAGTAATTTCATTTTAACCATGGGGTGAAGTGAAGTTTCAGAAAGTTTTATGGCTTGATTAAAATTAATTTGCTACCAAGTGAGCTAACTAAATTTTTCCCTAAATCTTATTCCGTAGGCTTCATCTTTTGTGTGTACAAATATCCTCTTAAATCTGATCCCAATTTTCTTAGGCTTGGCAGTTGGTAATGGGCTTTCATATTATTACGGGTATTTAATTACTAAATAAATTCTAAGAATTTATTAATATTTTTTCCTTAATTAAGTTCCTTAGCTCATAAAATAATTCTTTTAAAATTTTTCGGTTAAAAATCGTACTCTAGCTATCTTACTTGAATTCTGAGCAAAAAAAAGCTATCTTTCTTGAATGGTCCATGAAAATAAGTGCTTAGTTCCCATATATTAGCCTAGCAAAAAAATCCCATAAATTAGCTTTAAAATTATTTAAGCTACTTTTGGGGAATCAAACCTCTTTATAATTTTCTGTGAGTTGCCAAAACAATATTTCATAATGTTCATCAATTTTTCTAGGTCCTTAAATAAATTTTAATAGTTATTTCTTCTTTATTTCCTTAAAATTGCGTCTCACAATAGGCCTTTTGTCCAATAATTCATTGTTGAGGTATTTAATTTTTTAAATAATATTTCTAAGCCTCAAGTATTCCTTGGAAATATCTTTTTTCACTTTACGGACTCTTCTCTAATTTCAGTGCATTGTTTTTTGTTTTTTTTAATAGTTATACTTTTGTCTTTGGACTTAAAACTAATTTCTTTAGAGGTTTAGAGTGTAAATGATTTTTGTTTTCTTCAGCAAATGCACTTCTCTAGACTCAAACAGTCAAACTTGCACTATCCAGGTTGAAGTGGGTTGCCACGTCAATCAATGTCTAGCTTGTTGGTGCCATCCCTCTTACTTTTATCTTACTTAGCTTGTCAAATGTGGGATGTCATAGTTCTGAACCTGACCTCCTATTTACTATCTGAAGCTTCTTGTCATTTGAGCAATAATAAACATCCGAGAAGTGATTGATTCTCAGAAGGAGTGCTCTCTAACGAATCGCCGAACAAATCAGATCTTCCCTTTTTGTTTTCTTCTGTTGTTATTACGTTCTTATTAGATTGTCGAAATCAAATCTTTTGAATTTCTTGCCGTAAATTTTTCGCGCATGATCCCTTCTCGATGATTAGCTTCTCTCTTTATTCTCTGTATACACTTAGATTGATGTCGTTTGCTACTTGTTGTCCCTTTAGAAAACTTATACTTGGATGAAATCTGGTTTTGATGCTTATGTTCTTTGAACGTAAGGTTCTCTATTAAGATATTATATTTATAAAGTTCTTTGTCGTCTTAAATTGATATTGGTCCATACTATAGAGGTCGTTAGAGAATTTGGTGCTTTTGATTCATGTTTGTTTTATCACTTTTTGTATGTCAAATAAATTGGATAAGCTCAAGAGCAACTTGCTTCAATTTCAAGGGATCGAGCATTAAAGTGAAAGCATGGCCTGAAGCAGTAAGGAGGTGTACCCATTCTCATATTTCAATTATATATATATATATATATAACCGACCTTAGATTTATCATTCAACATATTCACACTACTATGAAGGGTATGACGAATGACGAAACCTAGTATAAAATGAGTATTATTAAACTCTCATTAATCAGTATACATTAATATAACAATAAGTGTATGTGCTTTTGAAAACAGAGATCACTGTTTACAAATATATTGTCATCAATAAACTCAAATTTATGTAAGACATATATGCTTACAAATAAAACAAAAGAAAAAGATTTTATGTATCGGAATTTGCGACACAGTTATATATGGGTTATTAATTCCCCACAAACATAAGCTGTACCAAAATTAAAATAAGAATCAAAACCGAAAATGAAGAGACTAATTAAAAGATATAAAATCAATTAAATCTACTTACGAGAAGAAGCATGACTAAGAATTTTTTCAACATTCGAAGAATCAGTCTCCTTGGAGTTTGAATAATTTGAAGAACTCCCCACAGAGGAAGGAGGATACTCAATAGATATATATTCTTCTTCATTGGCAACACAAAATAATTCTGGACAATGTGATTGGTTTTTGTCTACAATAATTCTGGACAGCTATTCTATTTATACTGGATTTTAATGAAGGTGCATACAAATTTCTACTAAAGTTTGTGGAAGGTCCCAGAAACTTGTGTTCGTGATATTCGTTTTAAAAAGCTGGACTTTCCAGCTAGGCACTGGGGATGTGACGCGGCTTTTAGGTGCGAAGCCATGACCAGGAAATTGCTTCGAAATTCAGAACACTTTCCTTCAATATTTTGACTGAAATTTTGACCAAAAAAAAAAAATTATTTTCTCTGAAAAAATCAGGAGAAAAAACTAAGACAAAAAACTCCAAAAAATAATACGAGTCCCTTTTTTTTTTTTTTTTTTTTATATATATAGTACTTTTGAAACATAATATTCCCTCCCCTCAATTTTTTTCTCCCTCTAACATTAAAGTTGTACGCCACGTTAAATTTTAATGGTTAGATGTGCACGATTGTGATTGTCTTATGGGTTAAACCGACAGTTAAGCTGGAAGAGTAATAATTAAATAAAAATAATTATGTAAAAATAATATACACACATATATATACAGAGGCGCGCACACACAACACACGCACATGTACACATACATATATAAAAGAAATAAATGTAAAATAAATTTAATTTTTAACAGAATAATTAAATATAAAGATGTGTGTACAAATTTTTCATTGAAATAACATCATATTTAATAAATGATATGAAAACTTTTTGAATTTTTCGAGATAGTCAAGTTTCTTAATTTTTTGACAGGTTTTGTAATTTTTTTTATCACTTTTTCCGGTTAGATCAAAAAATTGTTTGGTTTTCTAAGAGTTGTTCCGATTTTCGATCTAATTTCGAGTTCTAACTCTACAGTGGCTCAATTCTAGTATGAAAATTGTTTTCTGATCCAAAACGAACTACTAACGAGTCTGTCAGACCATGTGATTATCTAATCACTGCTTTCATCGTAATTTAATGTTCAAAATCTTTCCACTTTTACATATACACACATATATATATATTTTATTTTTTTGATACAGTGAAAGAAAAAGTCAAAAAAATAAAACAGAAGATCTTTCTACTTATATTTAATTAATCTAAATTAGCCATTGTTGTTTTGAATAATAAAAAAAGAATATTTCTTATCCATGAGAGGTGCGGTGTCATCGATCAGCGTAGTTATTTTATAAACTTTTCTGGTTTTGAGAAATGGATAAAAAGAATTTTATCCTAAAAATTTCCAACATTAATAAATATAAAGAATTATAGACTTGAGAAATCAATACATAGGAACCACATTTAAATTTGGTAAAGTTGGAAAAACTTAATTATTTAGTTACCCATGTGATTACGCATTAAATTCTTATAGAATTGATAAATCAATACATAGGAACTTTATTCTGAATATTCTTTGTGAGAATTCGATCTCCTTCTGATATTTAACTTAAATTTCTTTTAAGTGAGATTATTGTTTAAAGACAATGGGCTTTAGTTATCCAACTATATTATGAGGAAAGTGAACCACATAAGCTCAAGAGTACTCTATTTTCGGTGTTGAAATTGTATTTAGCAACAGCATCATTCTTAATCTTGCAAAAATTAGAGGATAAACTTAAAAGAAATATTCTTGCGACCGTGTAGGTTAACTACATTGGAAGAAAATGAGATATATAGCATAATCAAATGAATAACAATTTTGATTGATAGAAAATAATTAATTTCCATGTTAATATAAAAAGGGTTTATAGAAAATAATAATGAGTTTTTATCAGAAAAAACTTGAAGAATATATACTCTACATGACAGCAGATGAAAAGATGACAACAACCACAAAGTTCAATCAAAGTGAAGGAAGGAAAGAGAGAGAAGGCAGAAAAAAAATATTCGCTTACCTGATAAATACTTCATTTCAGAAATATCTTTGAGTGGCCTAATTTATTTGTGAATAGGGATTACTTGACTGGAAGCCTTGAGGAATATTTCATGAAATTATTTCAAAAGAGAAAATATTGGATACTTAAAGAAAAGTATGCCCTTGATAAACTAAAAGTTTGTAAAAGAAAAGCAAGCACTTAATTAATAAACTGATAGTTTGTAAATAGTAATAATATTAATTCTTTTACCGGAATAGTAATAATATTAATAGGCTCATTAGAGAAGCAAGCACAGAGAGTGAGACCTAATAAATTAGTGTTGGCTGAGTAAAAACTTATTTCAAGTACATGTTTTAAATGTTCAAATTAAGATAATTTAAATCGAATTGTTTCAGCAAACTATCCTTAATTAAGTAATATAATATGAAATATTATGACACATATTGAGATGGATATGTCAATATCTCAAGCTTGTCAAAAAATGATTTGAATTATCTAAATATATGAATTTTTCACGAACAAATACATTTTATCATTTACAAAGTTCTAGTAGAAATGAGTTAAATTTCTCTAGCAATGGGATAAAATATGCATTGAAGAAGATGATCAGTCGGTCAAGAAAACTTGATTGATGAAGAGGAAAATCAATATTACAAGGAAAGACAACAAGGGGTGACAAAGTCATATTTCACATGGTACGTAAGAAAGAAAATTACAAGTTGGGCATGATTTTATTTTCATAGATGATAGCTTTTCGAAAGTTATCTCTTTGGTACCAGCATTGTTTGAAAGTGAACGTGTTAAGATGTCCAAGTGTGAGTGGACTTGAGTTGACTCAAACTTAGAATATAGATTACTGGGTTTATTAAGTAACATATAATAGACTATACTTTCATGAAGTTTCCATAGTATACATGATCACGTGTCCTATTTTTCTCATATAAGTTTATAATTAAATGACAATAATTACAAAATATGACACTTTATCACATATATGATTAGAGAATTTTACGACATGGATATAAAAAACTTGACCTAAATATTTTCCTATATAATAAAGTGGAAGGACTCAAACTCATGCTTTAAGATTTTGAGCAAAGATGGGTTGCTCTTCATTCCTAACATAATAAGTTTTCCTTGTCCTCATAAAACAATAAAAAATGTTTACTTAAGTACGTGGTACCTACGTAGAGTGAATTCTAATCTCTTTATGGCTGAATAAATAATAGAATATATTTGCCCGAGGTATTACAATGCGAAATTTTTCAGAAGGTACCAATAAATTTTGTTTTATTTACTAATGATCTAAAGGTAAATTGTTTACCAATGAATTTATGTTAATTACCAGTGAGGGCTAGTACAATTGTGTGCGACATTATACTCAAGGGTTCTTAGACCCCTCTTGGTGTAAATCAGGGAGGGTGATGAGAGGAGGAGAAATAGCAAAAAAGGAAAGAAAATGAGATGAAATTAAAGACTAATTAATGAGGGCAGAAATTTCAAGATAATTTCAGAACTTATAAATTGTTTTATCATCAAGGTCATCACATATTAATGGCTTTATAAATAATATAGGTCAAATCCTTCTCAATTGGACCAATTTTTATTGATAATTTTAACTAAAATTAAAATTCTGACTATGGTGTGTATTTGGTTTTGGGTTATTGAAGTACCTGATAAATCCCAATTTTAATATATTTTATCCCACCTTATTCATTTATTTTGGGGACTATTTTCGGCTAATTTGGATTTATTAGATAATATTTAGATTGTTAGCCAATTTTAGGAAATAATATAAATTAGAATTAATTATGAGACTATTGGGCTTAAATTATTAATATCCGATTGTTATCTTATGATCCAATATTATTTCTAAATATATGATAGATCACGATTTTATCATATTAGAAGATCCTATGGTGCAGAATTTTTTAGGAAGTTTGAAAGGAAATCTAATGGTCGAAATTTTATTGGGCTTCTTAAATTTTAATGGGCTCAAGTTGGTACCCAAAATCCTTCTCTTCCTCCCCATTAATTAACCTAGCAGCCCCCCAAAAGATGACTTATGCTCTCTTTGAGAGCCGCACACACCGATACAAAAAAAGCCTTTTAAGACCTAGGACAAAAAATACCTCATAAGATCGGATCTAGAACTGGTCTCGTTTCAAGCGGTCTTAAAAATATGTTACTTTTAAGACCGGATGAATGACCGATCTTAAAAAAATCGTTGTTAGACCGAACTTTTGAAATTTCCGGTCTTAAAAGTGTTTTAAAATAATAATAATAAAAAAACCCAAATGAAACCACCGGGTCCCAAATCACCGATTTGGCAACATTTTGAATGTCCCTCTCGTCATCGCAAGGGAGAACCAAGAGAAGATTGGAAGCAAACCCGACGGGTGGGCATGATGGTTCAACATCTTGTCCCTTAAGCAAGTGGTTGGGGGTTCGATCCCCAACTCTTGTGAATGGAAAGCATCCCGTGGCCGCCCCTTTATCGCTTTGTGCATCGACCCGGGTGAGGGATTAGTCCCATGGCTACCGGCTGTGGGGATACCCTGCAGTAGCAAAAAACAAAAAACAAAAGATTGGAAGCAACACCAACAAGAAAAACAAAAAAGAAGAGAAGATTGGAAGCAACACCAACAAGAAAAACAAAAAAGATAATTACAAAGTCCAGAAATAAGAAAAAATAACAAGAAACAGAAATCATTCACCATGGAAATCGAATTTGAATCAATATAAAATCAGAGGTGAAATTGAAGTCTAGATCTACAAAAAAAATCACAAGCTTAAAGCAACCAAATCTGAGCAGGATCCTCTTGTTGGTGCTGGCAAATACAGTGTAAGTTAAAGTGACATGAAAATTCGTGAATACAATGGGTGCATTGGTAAGTTTCAAAATTCCATTTTTAAATATACTCAGGAACCAGATAACTGCTCTAGATAGTCAACACTATTAACACATTCTATCTTAGCTCTTCAGCCATTTTCAAGAAAATGTCTGTAATCCATCGTCTATTAACTGTGAGCTTCTGCTAGCCTATGAACATCTCATTCTCATAGGACTTAGGGCTTCCCATATCCAATTCTACAACCTAAAAACATATTGGTTTGCTAATCATTGGCAACAAAAGAATGACTAGCACCCGAATCAAACAATGCTTGAAGTAGATTACCATTGAGAGAAATTGTACCTTGGACTATTTCATGAGATTTTCTGGCCTATTCATTCGTTAATGCAAAAACCCTGCCTGGGTTCTGTGGCTTTCTCTCCGTCGCATTTTGTGGACACTCTCGGCTATAATGCCCCGGCTTATGGCATGTGAAGAGAAACTGTTTCCCATCGCAGTTGACTCCGGGTGATTCTTCTCACATTTATTGCAAGTTCGAGGATTTGGTAATCTTGAATAGTTTAGCCGCTGCCCTGATTGAAATGGCCTTTTATTTTCCCCTATGGGCCTGGACCATGGTGCTTTCCTTTTGTGCGATGGATTCCTGCGGCTAAAACCGCCACGAGTTTGATTGATATTGACTTGAGAAGTATGCAGCTCTTTCAGGTTGCGTTGAATAGTCCGCTAGGCTTCCACAACTTTACTTAATTCCTGAAATTCCTGGGACACCAATTTTTCCCTCACTTCATACTGTAAACCCCGTGCTAGCATATCGGCACTCCATTTCTCATCATCATAACGTTTTAGGTATGAGGAGTACCATGACAGACTGATGAATTGGACAAAGTAACCATCAAATGATTCATCATGGCCTTGTCATATCTTCAGGAATTTTGACTCCTTTTCCACTTGTTTTGATGGGGGAAAGTACTGTTCGTTGAACTTCTCCATAAATTTTTCCCAAGTGATGGGGATATACCGTATTCGCAATATTGTGGCTACACTCCTCCACCACCGGTCAGCATCCCCTTCGAGCTTGTAGATTGCTAATGGAGCTTTCTTGTCCTCTGGGCACCATATGACTTCGAAGATTTTGTCTAATCTCATCAGCCAATCTTCTCCAATTTCAGCATCAATCTTGCCATGAAAAGCTGGTAGCTTAAGTTTGCAGAATTGGATGATCCAATACTGTGCTGACTCAGCTACCCTGACTGGCTGGGGTGGCATTACTATCACCCTTTCATTATGAAGAGGTGTCTCAGATTGTACTGACCTCTCCATTTGTTCTTCTTGATCATCTTCTTGTTCATCATTAGTTTGTTGATTGACCTCTGTCTGTTGTTCTTCTTCTTGTTGCCTCCGAGTTCTCTGTTTTAGCATGTCTGCACAGAGTTTGTTGATATACTTCCTATGCTCTTGTAGCATTCCGAGTATCTGTTGTAGAGGCTCCTGAGCATGTGGATTTATTTCATGTAGGTATCATAGTCCCCTACCTCTGCCTTGACCTCTACCTCATCCACCACCCCGTCCTCTACCTCGTCCATGAACTGGTGGATTTTGCTCTTGCTAGTGTGGTGGCTGTACTGGCGGGTCTTGATTAGGAACTCGTCTCAGACCGGTTGCCCTCATTCTTGCCATTTTTAATTTGATTGACTATTGCAAATCAAAAAACATAGTTATGAAATATCGGGGAAAGATGATTATGTAAGAAAACATATGTATTGCATCATAACACATATTACATAGCCATATCTTTACTACCTATGGTCTATGACCATCAACTATATCCTACATCCCCTTTCGTTTGATATTTCATACCTTCCTAGGGACTTTAGGGAAGTTTGGCAAAAGACTGATTACCACCTATGGTTACATTTAACCACTACATATTCTAAATAACTTGATGCTACGGCGTCTATGTTCTTCTAACATCGTCCAACTCTTGTTCACATGTGGCTGTGAACCAACTCTTTCATATGAGCTATGAAGGAATTGAAATCCACACTGGCCTCACCCTCCAAGAGTTCGTTTATCCTTTGGATCTAGAAGGGTGTTTGGGGGAATAGGTGTAACGTTGACCAAATCTAGCCGTCTGTTGGGTAGTGCATTCCTTTAACTACTTGAAGTGAGTAGAGTTAATGAATCCCTGCTAGAAATTGCAGGTGCCTTAGTTTCTCCACCTTGGTGCACCACCTGGCCGTCTGGTACTCATGTCGAAGCATTTCTATTAATACCACATTCACCCTTAGGATGTGCCTCAGTATTATCGCATCGTGGTGTGACTCCGCATCAGAATCGTCCAATTTATTGTCTTTTGGGAACACCGAGAGTTGGGAAGTATAAAATTCAAGCTTAATTAAATCCCCTCCTTCGGGGTCTTCTTCAGCTACTCCAGCTGCACGGCCTTACTTCCTGATCCAGAGCATCCTCTTAGATCTTTAGGTGTGATTGAGATTCAATGATCAGATGAATTCCAGGTAACAGTTAATCTCACATTCAAAGTGTAAATAATACATGACAGATATTTCACATATTATAGAATAACAGAAAGCATTTAGCAAACACACCGCTACCCGACTACATAGCACCCAGTACATGCATCGTTAATGGTGGAAGCACTCGCAAGTGCTACGTGTCCCAAACATGAATCCTCAGCGTTAGGAAAAATAGGCATGCAACATTATCATATAAAACAGTAATCCACATCCAACTGAATTAAACTCATAGACTCGGGCATACAAACGCGGCCAAGAATCCACAATACATGAAAATATAAGGCATATATAAAAACACAAGGAATTGGAGATTAAATTACCAACCTCAACTTCGCGAATAAATAAAATCCTCTGGACGTTAGAAACTTGTTGAACTTCTTCAATGTTCTAAAGTAAGATCATTGTAACTATTAATTTCCCTTTTTAATTATTATTTATTAATAAGGGTGAAGGAGCAAAAATACACATAGGCTTTTTCTCCAGGAGCGTCCAGCACCACATGCTTTTTTCTGGACCAAAAATACACACGTGGTTACCTTATAGGAGCAAAAGTCACACACTTCCTTCACAAACTGGATGTTGACCGTTAACTAAGCTCTGTTGACCGTTAGTGCTGACGTGGATGGTGAATTGGAGTGAGAATAAGCCAAATGGGAGGAAAAAATGCTGACTAGGATGCTGTTTCTAAAAGCCACTAACTCTGTTCATCACCTTCCTCAGAGAGAGCAGAACCAGAGGAGCACGGGGTTAGGAGCGATCTTCACCAGGGGAGGTTGCCGGATTGAAACAGAGAAGAAAATAAAAATGGAGCTTTCTTGTAGAAGACCAGGAGGGTGCAGATGGCTGTGAGATACCATGTAATGATATAGACCCACCATTACTGTATGTTGTAGGAAGATCGCCTCCTACAACAACCGTAGGATCTCGGATGATTAAATTTGCAGTTTGTTCCAAACTTACAAGAGCCGACGCATGAAATAAGGGCACTCTTTCTCCCCTATTGCAAATAACAAACTTATTCAAATCTCAAAGTTAAGTAACCTAAAAAATAGCAGGAAAAGGCGGATGATATCATATATAACATACTAAGCAACAAAAGCACAAACAAGTTTGCTAATAAATGATAGATAAAAAATATAGAGATTATATACGCACGAATAGGTAGACCAAGAAAATTAAGCTCTAGAACTGGACCTACTAAACACTTTCCTCTTGAATGGTTATATTTAAAAGCCTTTCCAAACTTACATCCTCCCGATGATAGATAATATTGTCATAACATCAAAGGGGAAAAAACTGTTATTAGTATGATTGTCTCAAGAAAAAGAAATAGAAATAATCACGAGATATAAGCACGCTTCCTGAAACTCCAGTTTAAGCTCCAAGTAAACAGAAGCTCTGGGCTCGCTCTCTTCCTCGCTGTTTCTGGGCATTTTCTTGAGCTTTCTCAGATGAAATTATGGTTATAATTATATTATCAAGCATTGGAAAGCTCCATTTTTATTTTCTTTCTGCTTTTGATCCAAGCAACCTCCCTGGTGAAGATCGCTCCAAACCCCGTGCTCCTCTGGTTCTGCTCTCTCCGAGGAAGGTGATGAACAGTGTTAGTGGCTTTTAGAAACAGCATCCTAGTCAGCATTTTTTCCTCCCATTTGGCTTATTCTCACTCCAATTCACCATCCATGTCAGCACTAACGGTCAGCAGCCTAGTTAACGGTCAACATCCAGTTTGTGAAGGAAGTGTGTGACTTTTGCTCCTATAAGGTAACCACATGTGTATTTTTGGTCCAGAAAAAAGCACGTGGTGCTGGACGCTCATGGGGAAAAGCCTATGTGTATTTTTGCTCCTTCACCCTATTAATAATACCCCTTTCTATTAATTAATAATTCCCTTTATTATTTATTCTCTTTTTACTAATAATAATAACAATATCTATTTATTATTTATTACAAATCAATAACCTCCTTTATTATTTATTAATAACAATATTGTTTATTATTATTCATTTAATTTAATTTATTATTATTATTATTATTATTTTACTATTTATACATTATTATTTTAAACTCTCATACAATGAAGTAACGTATGTATATATAGCTTATATATATTATTGACATGGATATATTATTTTTAACTCTCGGACATAATATATTCCAATAATAGTTAGTATCCCCACTCATGCCAGCAAGAATGTCCATTCTTAAATTTTATGCTTTAGTATAGCCAAGAATTGGTTCGTTAAAATGATTTGATTTATTATGGCCAAGTTTCTATACAGAAAAAAAAAAAGATATTCAACTAATTAAAGTAAGATAACTTATGTTTAACAATCATGTGTTAGTGCTCCACAAAGGTTAAAACACATGGATAGACTCGTATAGGATACCCATGATTATTTGTTTCCAAACCCACATATTATCTATATATATACTTTGACGTCAAAGTAGCCTCTAAATGCTTCAAAAGTGTTTTCCTTTCTTTTCTTTATATATATATATATATATATAAAAACTAACCCAAGACAAGTTTTCCTTTTTCCCCCCATTTTTCTAATGTTCATGCGTAGCAACTTATGTGTGTTCCATCAGCAAAAATCACGTTTCTTCTTTATCTTCTATGTGCAGTAACTATACATGCACACACACACACACACACACACACACACACACACACACACTTTGCACTTGACAAGTAAAGTTTCCTTTCTTTTCACAAGCAATGAAAATATATATACATATATTGCAAAAAGGTTTCTTTTCCCATTCTTATGCAGAAATACATGTTTATATCGGTAAGCTTCTTTTTCTCTTTATATATATATATATATATATATCGGCAAGCAAAGTTTTGAAAGCCATTTCCTATTATGACAAAGAACTAAATCAGCAAGGTTTCTATTTCTTTTTCAGATGCAGCGACATACCTTTGTTTTCGGAATGCCTTAGCAGAGGAGGATGACCACGTTGGTTCCCTCCCTTCCTTCCTCTCACTTACTTTCACACCCCACTCTCGGTTTCCTTCTCGTTCTCGGACTGAATGAAAGAGTATGAATGGAAAGAAACTAAAGAAGTATAAATTATATACTAAACTAGAGTCCTGGTCCAAGGAGCATAAAGAGAATAGACCGGAGGATATCTAACGAGGGTGGGTCTCGAGAAAGATGGAGAGGTATGGTGTTCTGCTTTTACGTGAACAGGCCAAGAGAATGAAGATACGCTGACTGTGTCTCGGCAACGCGTTATCTGTTTCATTCCCTAAATGACGTTGTTCAGTGTTAACGTGTTCAAACTGACATAAGAGTTGTGATATCTCTTTTCTTTTTAATTATTTATCTGATGGGTTAGGAGATTAGAGAATGGATGTAATGGGTTGGGCCCTTCTATGCATTGGCTGATGGAGAAGAATGAAGAAATGGAATAAATAAATAGTAGGTGGGTATGGTTTTGCACAAAATAATATATGGGCCATGTGGGTTAAATGGGTTGGAGTAGAAAAATTGCAATTGGAATGAATATATGAAAGCCCAAAATGAATGATTGAAGATTGAAGATTGAAGAATGAAGAATGAAGAAGTAGGTTCTATGCGTGAAGGTTGAGAGGAAAAGTTGATGTATTATGTTGTGGGACCTATAAAAATATCCCACTTGATCCTTCATGACTCTTATTTGAAGAACCGGCTGAACCCAAGAAGGGGGTGAATTGGGTGAAGATTAAAAACTTGAAACTTTGAAAATCTTTTTGCGTATTCTAAATCAACAGTTAGGTATTCAAATAAACATATACTGGAAATATAAGAGATAAGGGAAGAGAATATGCAAACTGTGATTTATACTGGTTCAGCCCAATCCTTGACCTACGTCCAGTCCCCAAGCTCCATTTGAGATTTTCAATCTACTATCTATCCGGGCACAAGAGAAGCCTTTACAATCCCACAAGTTTACCCAGGCACTTGTGAAGCCGAATCTCTCACTGAGGTACTCCCTCTTACACACTATAAGGATACAATCGGTTTCCCACTCAAGATCACCCAATCTTGAGTAACTCTTAGATAAAATGATTACAATGAATCTTCTCTCTTAGAAGTGAATATGAGTAACACTGAAGTACATAATCAATCATCTTACTCTCTACTATAAACTATATGAATATTGAGAAACAGAGAGTGTATGAGTTATTGACATATCGACGGTGAAGTAGTAACATCATTTCATTGGCTTTGTTGATTCATTCATCAATCGTCACAGCTTTTGGTTTGAAGACTTCGCAATTTATAGGTTATTGTGTTTCGACCGTGTTAGATATGATTAGTTTTGATGATGTCTTATATAGATGCCTTTATTAAGAGCAAAAATTTTACATATTATACTTATCTCCTACATTGACTAACTACTTTGTATTTAATGTAGATTAGTCCAAATTGAACTATAGAGATTAATCAAGAAGGAGATATTGAAGAAGGTAGAACCTGTTGAGAATGATGAGTTCAAGAAGGAAGAACCTGCATAGAATGATGAGTCCAAGTTAAATTACGAAGAATGATCAAGATGGAAGATGAAAGAAGGAAGAACTTGATGAATGGAATGAGAATATCGTTATGCAAGTTCGAAGATTGATTCTAGAAGTCTCCACGATCAAATGGAAGTTGGAGTGGCTCAATTCGGAGTTAAAATAAGCAAAAAGGGAGCTTCGGGATGATATAACTCGAGTTATGAACTTACAACTCGAGTTAATAAATTTGCTACAATGTTTTCCCTCTTCTGGAATGAGTTAACTCGAGTCATGTATGAGTAACTCGAGTCAAAATGTGCTCTCAGAGTTTTTGGACAAGTGTAACTCGAGTTATCACTTAATAACTCGAGTCAACAAGTGCTTTTTCAACACCTCTATCATACTCACGTTTCACGTTTATTTGGCGAGGTCCGGTATTTCGATGATATCTCCCAAACCGAGATCGGATTGAGGTGAAACCAAAGTGGCATATGAAACTAGACTCCCAATGCGTCATTTTGATATAAACTTCAAGTCCAAAGGTGTAACACCCCAAATTCCATACTTCAAAATGTATCGGTTGACACTTAGTTTTAGAAAACTTAACGAGTTTGAGGTGCTACGGCTCGAGTAATGCGGAAACGAGAGCATGCGCTAACGTTTGGACGATGAGTAAGCGATACAAAATTCCAGTGCATATGCCGATGCCCCGACATATCTTTGATATATTAAAAATTTGGGAAAATTACACACAGGTCCCAAGGAACACATATATTTACATTTAGGTCCCTTCAATTCATGAAATTACCCTGAAGTCCCAAGGGACTTCAATGTAAATATTTCAGATGGCAAAATTACCATTGTGGACATGGTGAATAAAAAAGGAAAGAATCAGATGGGAACACTGAAGAATCGTGCGACTGGTTTTTGAAAAAGGGAAAAAGGGAAAAACTGAAAAACGGAGCACTCACGTGATCAATCTACGACGTTGAAGGCATTTAAGGCAAGTAAGTGACATTTTCATCTTCTAGCAAAGCTTTAAATATGCATTGTCATGTGCTATACTTTTGATGAATCATTTATTACATGGGGGGTTTGTTCTTTGCATTTAGAGAGTGAAGGGTTGGTGAAGTGTTGGTGAAGGGTTGAAGTTTGAGCTCATTAGTGGACTATAAGCTGGTACCTAGGTAATAAATGCTTAGATTTTGCTAAAGATATCATCTTTATCATTGAAGATGGGGTTTCATGCTATTGGGTAGGGCTAATGAAATTGTACTCTGTTTTTTGGCAATGTAACAGAGGAATAACATGGAGTACTCTGTTTTATGTTGGTTTCTGGTTGATGTGATGATGGAAAGTTGAGTTACAAGTTTTGATAAGATTTAAAAAAGTTGTTGGTAATACGTGCATCTTGTGTTGTAAATACATGCATTTTCAGTTGTTAATACAAGCTTGTTCTTTGCTTGATTGTCCTAAAATATGGCAGTGCTTCGGGAAAAACCTATTTGTTTCCTTCATTTTGGGGGAAGTTTTTAAATGGTGGGGGAGATAAAAGTCAATATGTTGGAGGTTTGGTAAGAACAAAATTTATAAAGGAAGGCACAACCTATGACGAATTGCGAAGAATCATATCATCTACGATTGAAAAGGAAAGCAATGACATTCGATCGAAATTCAAAGTTATCTTTGATCCATCAACATACGTAGATCTTGTAGACAATGAAGGGGTGGATCATTTAATAAAGTTTAATGAAGAATCTGGGCATGTTTACATTGAAGAGAAAGGGAATAATGACAATGTACAACCACCATTGAATGCTTTGAAATGCAAGAGGAAGAAGAAGTGTAGGTTTAGTTGCTATAACAAAGCTAATTTGTTTTTGTATAAGTGTTGAATGAGGGCTCATACATTATCATTACTAATACGGTAACTTGTTGTTTATTACAGGGATGAGGACTTGTTTAGATTTCCAAATGAATTGTCTACGTCTCCACCTTCTTCGTTAAATGAAAGGGAAGAGCGGCCACCTTTGACATGGTGTACTCAAATTGTGCCAACACCAAGACCGGAGATGAATCATACCAAATGGAGGGATTTGATTGTTGGGAAAGGACAGATTTTTGCCAATGCTTTGACCCTTCGTCAAACGTTATACAAATTCAGCATTGCACACAAGTTTTCGTACCATTTTTTGAAGAACAATCAACAAAAGGTAATTGCAAAGTGCAAGGTTGATGGTTGTCCTTGGTACATTGGTGCATATTCATTGGGAGAGCATCAAGATACGAGTTCCTAACAATCGAACATACCGAAGTGCACACATCCACCAAGCGCGGGACAACCTAATTGTTTGTCATCCACCCCTTTCCACCTTGACATCCTCAATTGTAATGGATGGTTTAAGGTGCAATGTCGACAAGACTGCCCCGAAATTTGCTTAGACATGTATAGAGAGTATGGGGTGAGACTGAACTATTCCCAAGCATATAGGGGCAAAGAAAAAGCATTGATGGAAATACATGGTCGAGTGCAAGATTCTTAGGGTTATCCCTTGGATATGTGAAAGACTTGTCGAAAGTGATCCTAGCACGGAGTTGCTAAATGGGAAGCCTCGAGAAAACAATAGTTTTCGAGAGGCTATTTATTGCTTATGGATGCTCGATTAAAGGCTTTTTAGATGGATGCCGGCCCATACTTTATATTGATGGATGTCATTTGAGTGGGCCATACAGGGGGACAATGTTGTCAGCTTGTGCATATGATGCAGACAATGAAATGTTTCCCTTAGCATATGCCATTGTAAGTGGTGAGACATATGATGACTGGGCTTGGTTTCTGTGGAGTGTGAAAGAAATAATTGGACCAATACAGATAACAATCGTGTCTGATCGCAGTAATGCCATTAGTGGTGCGGTAAAAGACATATTTGGCAGTGAGAGACATGCTTTTTGCTACCGGCATTTGAAGGAAAATTATAGTGCCGAGTTCTTGAAATTATGTAAAGGTGTGAGACGAACATCGGGATATAGCAAAGACATTGCACTGAAGCTCCTTGATGGCATCGCCTATGCAAGGCTCCAAGAGGACTTCACTGATGCGATGGGAAAATTAACAATGTTCAATCCACATTTGGCACAATGGGTGGAGACAAATGGGGATGTAGACCAATGGGCTCTTAGTAAGTTTCCTTTCAAGAGGTGGGATAACATAACCACTAATCTTGCCGACTCCTTTAATGCATGGATCTTTGAAAGAGAGGAAGCACACCATCACTATTTTAATACAAGAGCATAGAGAGAAATTGGCACGGAAATTGGTTGCGAGCAAGATGAGTTTGGCGAATTGGAAAAATGGCGTTGGACCAAATATTGAAAAAAGTTGTTCCTTCAAGTTCAATATGTTGAAAATATGCTCGTGCAATATTATGGAGACCATCGGTTTTCAAAGTGCAAACTACATGTGGTGATGGTCCAAGATATGTTAACGTAGACCTTCGTGAAAAAAATGCACGTGTTTAGCATGGGAAATGAGTGGCCTTCCTTGTGCACATGCATGTGCAGCCATAAAGCACTTTAATGGTAATGTGTACACATTTGTTGATGAGTGCTATAAAGTTTCTGCACAAGAGAAAATATATGCGCATAGCATGAGGCCGCTTGCAACACATGATTGTCCACGTGCTAATTCTCCGACAGGTGACACATATCTTTGACACGACTTTCTTGGAGCCTCCCATTACTACAAGGTCAGTAGGGAGACCAAAAAGAAAACGAATTGAATCTCAATTTCAAAACAAGAAGGTTTATCATTGTGGGAGATGCCATGAGGATGGACACACGGTGAGGACATGCAAAAATCCAAATCCCAACTGAAAACACGATGACATGCTTTTGATTGTTAATTGCTTAGTCATTTTGTCTATACACACCTTGTATTGGTGACTTCTTGTAACACATTTTTGTATTTTGGTGGGTGGACAAGAACTTGTAATTACATTTTGTGTTTGTTAAGCTTACACATTGACGTGAAACTATATATGATATTAAGTTCAATGAGTAGGTGCAAATACGCACTTACTCATACAACTTAATATTTTGAAATGATATTCACTTATTCAGCAACCCTTATATAGCTGTCAAACTTTTCCAACGTTGTGGTTAATTTATGCATTTTGTGTTGTTAATTTATGCATTTTGTGTTGTTAATCGCTTCTGGAAGTCAGACATGACAAATTGGAGGTTTTCACAAGTTGTGGTTAATTTATGCATTTTGTGTTGTTAATTTATGCATCTTGTGTTGTTAACCGCTTCTGGAAGTCAGACATGACAAATTGGACGTTTTCACAAGTTGTGGTTAATTTATGCATTTTGTGTTGTTAATTTATGCATCTTGTGTTGTTAACCGCTTCTGGTAGTCAGACATGACAAATTGGACGTTTTCCAACGTTGTGGTTAATTTATGCATTTTGTGTTGTTAATTTATGCATCTTGTGTTGTTAACCGCACGGAAGTCGACATGACAAATTGGACGTTTTCACAAGTTGTGGTTAATTTATGCATTTTGTGTTGTTAATTTATGCATCTTGTGTTGTTAACCGCTTCTGGAAGTCAGACATGACAAATTGGAGGTTTTCACAAGTTGTGGTTAATTTATGCATTTTGTGTTGTTAATTTATGCATCTTGTGTTGTTAACCGCCTCGGAAGTCGAGACATGACAAATTGGAGGTTTTCACAAGTTGTGGTTAATTTATGCATTTTGTGTTGTTAATTTATGCATCTTGTGTTGTTAACCGCAAATTCAACGGTAGTCGACATGACAAATTGGACGTTTTCCAACGTTGTGGTTAATTTATGCATTTTGTGTTGTTAATTTATGCATCTTGTGTTGTTAATCGCTTCTGGTAGTCAGACATTGCCCCCTAAACTCAAGAAATCAAACAAGCATTGAGGCATAGTAGCTAATTTAGATTTTGAACTACACCAGCAAACATGCATCAGATTTTGCCTCCTCTTGTTGTTTTTCTTTCCTCTTTTTTTCAATGCAAAAAAACCAATCACCACAATAGACTTGTACTAGTGACAATACTAAGTGCACATGCATCACATTTTCACAGCTCTAACAATAGATTCGACAACAAAAGCTAATTGCAACTAACCAACAATTGAATTTCTTGCACAATGTACATTTAGCTCTAAGGCTAGTCAAAAAATAGTCAGTTCTTGCACAATGTACATTTAGCTCTAAGGCTAGTCAAAAAATAGTCAATATTTGTTCTAATCTTTGGGCGAAGTTAGTACATTCGGTTCCAATATGTTCAACTACTCTAAAATCAAACTACATCTCTATTTCTTCTTCTTCGATTGTTGGTTGCCTGGCAGTCGAGACAACACCTCCTGCGCATGTATATTTTTCTCATGTGATACAAGGCCCCATAAGCATTCAAGCTTTATCTGCCGCAATTGGTCACGAGATAACTTTGGCATAGTATACCCTTCTTTGTCTGGGGAGTGCCATCCCATCTTTGTAACCATGAGAACATGGACACCACAAGAGTCCCTGAAATGTGAAATGTCACATACAATGAACCAAACATTATAAACTGATGCTTTACAATGAACCAAAAATTCTTACGTATCACATTGTAAATGCACTTTGGCCCAATTGACTTCGTCGGGAATTTGTCTTCCTTTGTCAAATAGTGCAGGTTTAACTCTTCGAAGAATTTTATGGAAGCAATCTCACTGCATGAACAAAAAACGTTATTAACGTCAGCAAAATAGAATTCTTTTTACACAATGCATATAGTTTAATAGTTGTTCTTACACATCGGCTAGCTTGACCACTCCTTGGATTTGAATTCTGATAGTTGTGGTTTTTTTCACTCTCTTTAGTTTTTTTTGTCTGTTCAGACCCTTGTGTTGATTCTTCTTCCTGGTTTTGTAATCGTAGATACGTCCTGTTGTCCACATACGAGTCAAGCGCGTAGAAACGCATTGTCTTCGTATCTAAAACATAACAAAACCAGTGATTCGCATGGAGGGTCGGACCAAAGATGAGGTCGCAATCGCCGATGTTGTATCCAATGTGTTCTGGTAGGATCTCTTTTTACCTTCCCACGACCACTTCTGCGGATTGTTAGTCATTTTTTCCATGAACTCCGTAGAGAAAATGTGTCTTGTGACATGGCCTAACTTTTGCAACTCATCTCCAACCAGGGTCTTGCAAACCATTGACATGAACTGTGCACATTTAGGAAAATGTTACTAATCAGCACAATTTTGGAAAAAACTGAATTATGAAATTTTACATGGCACTGACCCGGTTGTTTATCCATTTTGTTTCGCGGAGACAATGAAGCTCACGACGTGTCAGGAAATAGTCATACATAGCTACAAATTCCCTGATACACAAACAAGTGTAGGTAGTTAGTTGTAATGGTTAAATTTAATATAAAGTTAATAAGTTTGCTGACTTACTCCGGCTCCTCCTCTTTGGTACATGCGGTGGTGCGAGCTGGTATAAAGCTTCCTTCTCGTTGTCGTTTTTGGTCTCTTTTTACCTATTGTTGTCACCACCCATGGGGATACAATTGCTGGTTTTTTAAGCCTTGTAGATTTCCGCAAATTTTGAACTTCTTCATCCACGAGACTTCATCTTCACTTAAGTCATTGTTGTCCTCACCCCTTCATCTTCGTTCGTTGACGAATGTCCTCGACCCCTCATCTTCTTTTTGTATGTCTCCCCATCTTCTTCATTTTGTGAATGAGGTTCTTCATCCTCTCTTTGAAGGTCATCATTGTCATCACTTTCATCAATTTCCGCATCCTTCAAAAGCGTTGCTTGAAGGGCAAGCAGTTCTTCTTGCACTATGGACTTCACCGTAGACATCACCCTAGACATCACTCGATCATATGTTCTCTCGAATTTCCGCAAAGTATGATGAATAAATTACTTAGTGATATTCAGTTATAAGTGTACCCATTGTGGACATAACATCGACATCTCATACTTAGGGTGAGTGAAGACTCAAGTTTCGCATGCAATTGTGTAGATGGTCGGCCAACTCCATCACCGTAACGACGTAGCAGCCCTTGATTATCTTGTCTCTCTCGGTCTGCACTCTCATCTTGACCTTAGTGTCATCCCAAAAATGAATGGCATCCTCCACCGTATGGGCTTGTAGGGGGCCCAATGGAAAATTTTGCAAGCAATAAATCTGCATAAGAAGTCAATAACCAATTATCACTAGCAAATGGCAACTTGTACTGCAGTAATTTACAATGCATGATAAAATGAGCAAATACATGAAAACTGATTAAAAAACAGCTGCACTTACCATGAGAAAATACATACAACCTCCAATATATATTGGTTTCCCGAATCTATGCCTTTCCCTTTCCTGACTTTTTTCTTGTACTCTCCTATAGAAGTACAAAGTTCATTCAGCACAAAGGTGCACCAATCATTCTCCCTAAAATCTTCCTTTGTCGCGACAACGACCTTCAAAAGTGCGTCACTAACTTTATTGGACGCACTAGGACACAAGAGCGTTCCCAAGGAAAAAATAACGAAAAGGACTTCAAAATCTCGTTCCCTGAAACTGTCCCTTTCAATTATCCAGTCCCCTTTGGTCTTGAATGGGATTGACCCATACGATCTCTTTAGTGACTTAAATGTTTTATCGTCCTTCTTGGCTTTTCTTTCAATCTCCCCCCTGTGACATGGTAACCCCATCATTTGTTTCACATCTTCGGGGCCTACATGAAGTGACTTCCCTCGAATGGAGAAATTCTTTGTTGGAGGGTCAAAAGCGTCCATAAACTGACCACATAAATGTCGAGGGATTTGTGCACACCCTATATTCACCAACTTATCAAATCCTATCTTCTCCAACCTCTCCATCCTATCCGGTCTATTTTTAATCTCCTCACAAACTTTCATGAATTGATTTGGGGCACAACGAGTAAGGAAAGGAACAGCATATTTTTTCCTGCCCGTACTTAATTTCTGGGCTCTCTTCCTATATTTTTCCCTCTCCTTATCCTTTAACGCATTCCATGCTTGTTTAACAACATGAGTCTCCATTCTCAACTTGACTCGACCTCTTCATTCTTCTTCTTCTTTTTGTTGAAATACTCTTTCGTGAACAATTTATATCCGGAGATCGTTGGAATGACCTCTTTATCTGTCGTCATATTCTTATTACCGAAAAATAACATCAAATTTGTTTCATTTAATTTCTTTATATATTAATGTTCATAGAGGAAACACAACCCCAAAATAACAGCGATTAAACAATAAAATCTTTAGAAGGAGAAAAGCATACCAGAGTAGTTGCAGCAATTAGAGTAGAATGGTTAGCAGTACTTAACTTCAGTTTACACTGTCCCAGGCACACCAGAGTAGAATGGTTAGCACAGTTCGGAGGTGAAGCTTCTACTTAGACCTTGAATTCCTAACTCCACTGAAGGTTAGATTGAGAAGTTGCAGCAACTATAATCAATTTCCACATTTACTAACACATACTTGCCATGTTGCAAAAATACAGTTTAATCACAATTATACCACCCATCAACAACTACTCAACACACACATGCGTATTTTCTTCCATAAGCATATTACCAAACACCCAATCCCAATAATAAGACAAGTGACCACATAAATGTCAAAAGAATCAAAAGGTTGTAGGTATTTCTCGGGTTGGGGTATTTGGTTCAACAAACAAAACTCACCATCCTACTTTCGGGATCAACAGGTTGTATCTTGGAAATTTATGCTCTTTAAATTTGCCTAACCAACACACTCCATTTCAATAATTCGTCTCCCAAAATTAGTCTCAAAGTGAAACCATGATACGCAACTAACCACAATCGCAGATTAACATAGCAGAGACCTAAATCTACATAAATCCAAAACTAACAGACAACAGTCAATTAACATCTTCATGATCTCAAGTAAAATAAGGATTCAGTATTTTCAGGCAGCAAAAATTTGAGCTTTAATATATCTCTCACCTACCACAACCCAGAAACTATAACAATAATATTAGCTTGCAGTTTTTGGAATTGTCTAGCAATGTATCTGATATACATATAGATGTGCTTGGGGGCCTGGGGCCAGCTCTCAAGTTCAGACAAGAAGAGAAGCCAGAACATGATATGACATAAAGGTACTAAAGAGAATAGTAAAATAAAAAAGAAAGCAATTAAAAATAATGTAGGCCTTACAATTTTCAAAATCACTGAATACCAATGCTAATGCGAGGTGTACTCTTATCTTAACAATGCACGACCAAGAAATTATGATGGGAAAATGCAAATTCATTTCAGCTTCAAGAACCAACCATCAATAACGAGGGAATAATAATACAAAAGGCGTATCTTTAATATTACATTGCCAATCAAATTGTTGCAATAACAAACTTTCATTCAAATGCTATATTAACAGGAAGTAACTACAAAATACTTGAAGAAAGTTAAGGAATTCCAATTAAATGTAGTGAACAATTATACAAAAATGTATGTGAGCAACACTCAAATGTTTGTTGGTCTCTTCAAAATTATTTTCATCCACAGGAGTAACATTTTTTTTTTTAAAAAAAAAACACTTCTTTACAATTAAATCTCTTATATTTATATAATTTTGGTCATCAAAGCGTCATATTGAGATGAGGGTGGGATTGTGGGAAGAGGTAGTAGTTTTCACAACCGAAAAGCCACAAAACAGAGGGATTAGCCTATTAGCCACAGGAAGCGTGTGGGGTCTCCACATTGACTCTCCAAAGTCATTGTGGGACACTCTCTTAAAAGGCAACAAAACCATGCATTATTGCAAAGAGTAGACTCCAAAACATAACATGTGAATCTGTCTCCACATTGACTCTCCAAAGTCATTGTGGGACACTCTCTTAAAAGGCAACAAAACCATACATTACAGCAAATAGTAGACTCCAAAACATAACATGTGAATCTGTCGGCTATTCAGCGTGTCCTTTGTTTTGTGATGATAATTCAATTAATAAAGAGCATTAACATCAAGCAGTTGGAGAGGGCTTTTGTCTTGTTATGATAATTCATTAAAGATGACAGTTTTGAGCATTTTCAATCAAAACTAAACAAGTAAACATATAAACCAAGTTAAATAACCTTCAATCCATTGACCAAGCTGGGTGACTACATTGGAAGAGTAATATTTAAACACAATAAAAAAGAAAGAAAAAAGTTTAAAGATAAACATTTGGATGAACGAACTAACATAAATAATGATCCAGTGTCATGTTATTGCATTAAGAATTAAAAATATTTGAGAGCTAAACACCAGAACATAACACAATGAGCTTAATAAATTAATGATAAAACCTATCGTATCACTTCCATATCCAGGCATGATTTTACAATAAGAAATGAAAAAAAAGCAAGCGAGAAAAGGAAATATAGCTCACCAAGAGCCAATAGAGAAAAGGTGTGTTTTGTTCCAAGTGAACAATGCAATACAGATGTTTTACCAATGCAATTACCGGAACACACCTCGAGTGCCAAAAAAAAAATGAATTCTTGATTGAAACATCTTGGCAAGAGCCCTCCCACAAACAACCTTCCTTCACGATTTCTCTCCCACTCATGCAATTTTGTCTATCATCATTGCTTCTTAATTTGTTTTGTTGTTACCTGTACTTTCCTTTTCTTCCATTATATATATCAATTGGCCATCTCGGAACTACCCACACATTAACCCATATCGAATCTAGCATTCTTTTTCGCTTACACTATTTTTTTTTTCAAAAGAAACAGTGGTACTGCGGAGTGTATCAGTAAAAGTTCACAATGCAAATTGCCTACAAATTTAAAAACACCACAAAACATAGCAGAGTACAGGGGCAGCACGGCGAATGGCAAAACAAAAGCAGAGTGAACTCTAGGTGTGTTTTACGTAACAGCGAAGTGAAGCCGAAAAGCATAATAAACTTGAACGGCGAAAACTAAACAATAAAAGCAAAACTCACGATGAACGGTGAACGGCGAAGAAGAAGAAGGTCCGATTTTAAAACCTCGCGTCCGCCTCGATTCACGATTACGCCTCTTCGATTTACGCGGTAGAACCACACCAACGGTATGTGAGTGAAGATGTGAAGTTAGATCGTATCTTTGCCATTTGGTCCGAATCTCGGGTCTAAGATCTGGAATGCGAGAGCGTGTGCGAGAAATTAGGGTTCAGTTGAATGGCTGAAGTGCTGAACAATCCCATTTGTGCCCTTTATTCACCATGTCCAAAATGGTAATTTTGCCATTTGAAATATTTACACTGAAGTCCCTTGGGACTTCAGGGTAATTTCATGAATTGAAGGGACCTAAATGTAAATATATGTGTTCCTTGGGACCTGTGTGTAATTTTCCCTAAAAATTTTCTAAAGGAATATTCATGTGATACATTAGTACAGAGCTTTGTATAATTACCAAGGTTCTGAAACTCGCACTGGTCATTGAACCGGTAGAGGTACTGGGTTAAGGGTTAGTGGGTCAGACCGGAGTCAAACCGGAGTTAGACCGGTATTAATTAAAAAATAATTTAATTAAGATAGGTAAAATATTCATATTTTAATAATAATAAAATTTTGAGGTTAAAATATAAGAGGATGTTATATTGTAATATTATATTATATTTCTTAAAAAAAGAGCTTTTCACCCGACATTGTAATACTACTATATTATATTTTTTTCAAAAAAGAGATCTTTGAAGATCTCCATCCGTCATACACCTTTTTTTTGCTCGAAATCCGTCAATCACCTTCGGTCATTAGTCATTTGAGTAAAAAAATCACCTTCGATCTCTCTCTTTCTCTCACGCGGGTCTGGATATTTCACCGAGTCGGTGTATTTCACTTGCTTCTTCGTCTCCTCCAGTCCTCCCTCAAACGGTGAAGTCGGTGTTGCTTTATGAGAAAGACGAGGATGGAAACGTGTTCATTGCTAGAGGGCCATCGCTAGTCAATGGTCATAGATTAAAGCGGGGGTGGAGGTTAAAGGAGACGGAGGTCCATTGCCGCCGTCATTGAAGGAGGTCATTCGCTATTGTCATGGTGGAGGACCTTCCTCGTGGATAGAGGATTTGGTTGCCGATCTTCGACCTCCAAGGCTTCAACGAAGCCGTCGACACACTCATCTCCTTCTCGTTTAGTTGAATTTTTTTTTAATCTGTTTGGCTTTCACTCGGCCAACTTGGCGGTTCTCGGCTGAGTTTCCGAGTTGACCCCGGTCAACTCGGGACCCGGTTTTTAACCTAACTCGGACCGGTTTTCCGAATGGTTCGCCAGTTTCCAGTCTGAACCGTCCGGTCCAGTCCAGGTTTCAGAACCATGATAATTACAAATCTTTATGGTAACTATACAATCTTCAACCAAGCTGCAGCTAGACTTGGGGCAATGAACCTAACTCAGTTAATCAAACAATTTGGCCAGGTAGGTGTCTATCGTGGAAGTCTCACCGAGTTCACGGCGACTTATTGACTGATCTACATAGACCATCCCTTCCTTCGACACCAAACCGTTTGAGTAACGTCGTTAAATCTGTGCCAGAAAGAATGCTCTGTTGACGCCCTTCCGGCATTTTCCTTGACCGGTGCCTCTTATCGGCTCCTCCCTTTGGTGCCTTTTCATGGCTCCATCTACCGGTGCCTCCTCTGATCCTGGTTCCTTTTCTGAACCTTAGACAAATCTGAGGTCCAATACCCATCGGACCTTAGGTAACAGTTAACCTCATATGAAAAGTATAATAGTATATGTATGACAGATGTTCATGACATTACAACATTATATAAGCACACAGCAGATGTAAGATTAGTCATAATAACAGTACATAGCACACAACACATGTAAAGTTATCTACGTTTGCACTAACCAGTGCCACGACAGTTCCTCGTGTCCTCAGCGCTAGGAAAACTCAACGGTATTATCAAGACTATAACCCGTATAAAGCTGAATGTATAAACAGGTGACCTAAGCCCTATAAACTTAGTCACAGTGCCTGGCCCAAGACCTAGTCTTGTCCATCACTTTATGAATCATTCTATCACATACATGCATACAAGACACATCAGAGTTAAAGTTACAGTACGCGAATGTACCTTTCACCGTGTCATTGTCAAAACGCCCGACCTTTGAACCCGACTCTGGCCTTCCCGGATATCCTATACATTATTGTTGGATTATTATATGATATTTGATAAATATAATATATCTTAGAATAATATCCTAAAGGTTTAATTTACCTTTCTACCCTCGGTGGATTTGTTATTACCATTTTGCCATTACACTTTATTAAAAACGAAGTGCTGGATTTTCTGGGCAAATTTTGCAGCAACTTTGGAAAATCATAATTAATTCTAGAAAAATCAAAACGAGGATCAGTAAAATTTTCAGGAATCCTTAGGAAGTCTATTTTTGAGGAAAAATACTGGGTGTTACCCAGAATTAGTGAATCATTCCCAGTTTTGACATTTTCAACCTCTGCCCAGCATTTTTCCAGAAAAACGTAGCCCAACTTTGGGAATTGTTATCTCCTTGTACACAACTCAAAATGAAACTCTATGGGTACCATAAAAAATTTCAGAATTTTATAATTCCACCTTCTACATAAGATCATGGCCTCTTTATTACTGACTATGGGAAACTTCCAACAGACAAATTTCGCCAGAGTTTCGCTACTTTGATCTTCAACTTCCAATAATTTTGCTCCATCATATTTTCCATCAATTTTTTGAAATAAACACATTTTTAACCATAAAAACATGAAAACAAAACTATATTGGAAGATTAAAGATCAAAGCACTATTTATCTATGAACTTAAAGCTAGAACTCAAGAACTAGAGAACTTACCCTTGAAGCTCCTCTTCCTTCTTGCTTCCCACTAGCTCTCACCTCTCTCTATTCTCTTTAAAAAATCACCTCCTGGGGTTGATTTTGGTGTGAAGAATGAAGAGACCCAATGTTTCTATTTATAGTAAAAGTTGATGATCATAAACCATTAGATCATCTTTCCTAATCAATGGCTCATGTTGGCTTGGTCTTTTTGAAGACAAAATATAAAGAAGAGTGCTCTCATTGGCTTATTTCATTTAAATAGGATTTAGCCATTTTTCTTTGATCTTTCTCATTGGTTTGTTTAAAGTAATCTCACACACACACACACACACTCTCACAACTAAAAAAAAAAAAAAAACGTCCCCTCATCTCTCTCCTTCATCCAATTTGTATTAAATGATCCCATGTGCATTGTTTTATATCTTGATTAAACAATAATAAACTAAGCTTATCCTCTTCTATTTTCATAAATGCTCCCATGTGATCCATTTATGACTGCATGTGTATTTTATCCCATGTGTTGATTAGTTCATTCTTCTTCTTGAAGTTTTCTTTTTCCCTTTCTCTTTCCCATGTGCAAGAAGACTTTAGGGGATGATTTTTGTAATTCATTAATGACATTAGTGAGCTCTAAATGTCCTTCGAAACTAGATGCAAGTTGATAGTCGGTTTCCAACTAAACAAGAATGTATTTAGGTGTTTATAAAGCTTGCCTAAGTCTCCCATTAGCTCCCAATTTTTGAAAATAATAGCCTTCTTCAAAGGCTTCCCTTGCTTTTTATTATTCAAAGACAATTGCTCTAGTTAGACCTTAAGTGATTAGGTATTTTTCCTTTACTAGCCATTTAAAACCTTATCTCATAAGTACATCATCTTCTTCCAAATTGTTCCCCTCATTAATGCATTCTATCCTCTTCCATTTTTATTAATTGAACCTTATCCCTTGCATGTGCTTCAATTTACCATGTGCTAATTATAATAACTTAATTTATTAAATAATCATTTATCCCCTCATCTTGATCCTTCACCATTGGATCAATTTGTGTTTGTTCAAAATAAATCCTCACCATTTATCCATAGCTTAATTTTCCCATTGGTCCATTTAATTTTATGAGGATTAAGCTCAATTCTTTGATTTATCATTGGCTCACACAATTACAAGAGGATTAAGGTTAATTATAGGTTTAATTTAGAACCATTGGATTTAACTTTATTACATCTAATATTGGCCTTCCATTTATGTAGAAATATCCTATTACTATTGAAGATCTTTATTTAATAACACATGTGCTCTTATCTTCATGATATCTTGATTATTAAACAATTTTTCCTCTCTCTTCTTGTGCAATTCGCCCCACATTTGACCTTTGGGGTTGATGATTTAATCTCAATTTTCATTCCTAATATGGTGGTTAATATGTTATTAGGTACAATTGCTTGTTGTGTGGTTGGTTCTTAGGTTTTTTTTTTGCTTAGAGCATTCGGTGTCCTTAGGCCATCTTTGCACATCAACGGCCCTAGACTAATCGAGATGGGGAAGCCTCTACCACCCACGCACGCTGCATTCCCACCTCTTCAAGATGGTTAAGCTAGGACAATCTTGACCTAAGCGTTTGGTGGTGGTTGGTTCTTAGGTTGATTATAATCATAAGTAACTCATTTAATGAGTTCCTATTGGCCTTTGATTTTTAGTTAAGTCAAAATATCCCTAATTGATGACTTTTAATATGCCTTTTAATTAAGGGGTTTAAACTTCTCATGTTGCATGAGAAGAAGAAGATTCTTACACACACATGAAATGGTGGGACCTACATATAGATATAATGCTAATTATATATATATATGTGGGTCCTACCATTTCATGTGTGTGTGACATGAGAATACACTTCTCCTACAACATGAGAAGTGTTTTTCCCTTTAATTAATTATGAAAGTTCATTTAATTGTTTTAATTAATGTAAATTTAATTGTCCATTAATTGTTTTCTCTAATTGGTTTAGGTATTTCCATAACATTTTATGGCTCTTTATGATTAAATATGAACTATGTTGTAATATGAAAATTACAAGGTATTTTATGATCCCTAAATTAAAATTAGAAAATTTGGTCTTTGGTTATTTCAATTCTTAGAGAAAGTTCCCTAAATTAAAATATACAAGTTACAAAATTTTGAGACCACATATTCACCTTCATTTTAATATGTATTATTTACCAAATATAGTATTTATGATAAATAAGAATTTTAGGGTATTACAAAAGGAGTTCAGATCAAGGAGATATGAATTGTGGAAGTTGACACTGCAATTCACGTCACAATGCAGAGATAGCTTTGGTAATTTGAGTGTATCTCACAAACTACAAATCCAATTGAGCTGAAATCGGTGACATATGAAAGTAGACTCAAAATGCTTTCCATCAAGATTTGAACCAAGCACAATGGAGTTCAGACCATGGATATTTGGCCTTCGAAAGTTTCAGTAAGTTCAAGGTGGTTCAAAAACGCTCAACATACAATGAGTTTAGATTGAATTGTTAACTAGGCTTGGATAACTCAAGTTAGGACTGGAAACTTGAGTCAACGTCAATCAGAGAAGCAGACAGAGAAGAATGAATATTGAGAAGAGATTTCAACTCGAATCAACCAAGTAGTAGAGCACTATTCACAACGTCTCCGAGAATTCTGAAATTATTGTTATCAATTGATTACTACTTGCTATGCTTCTCAATGTTATTAATAATCTTTGTGAGCAAGTGTCAGTTGATCAAAAGCTCGGATTGAGGATCAATGACAATGTTAGCAAGCATAAATGAATGGATTGGTTTAACTCGAGTCGTGCAAGATAACTCAGTCATAACTGAGACATTTAAAGCAATCGAGAACTTTGGCACACAAACATAACTCGAGTCAAGTCTACCAACTCGAGTCACTCAAGAACACTGAGAGAGCAATTGGAGCACTGGCAACTCGAGTCACAAAGGGTAACTCGAGTTACTTGCAGACAAAGAGGAAATGACATTTGTGCAACTCGAGTTACGAACGACAACTCGAGTCAGAATCCAAACAGAAAGCTTCTGGCACTTAAAACAACTCGAGTCACATGAAATAACTCGAGTCAACCTCCCTGCATCAGAAAATCATCGTGTCCGAAATCTTGGATTCTCATCAAGACCATCCAGATGAATTCTAAAAGAACTTATACTACTTCTTAACATCATTTATATCATTTTTGTATAAGTTTCAGGTGATTAAAGTTTTAGATAACATCAAACTTGACAGAAATCAAGATCCGTCGAAAAAGATGAAGTTTGCTGCAGATTTTCAGAAATGGCAGAGAAGATTGAATTCAACAAGGAACTTAAAGAAATGAAGTTGAATGCTCAATGTAATGTTCTTCAATGAATTAAAATGCTCAACTTGTTCATCTGCTTCAAATGCTATGACTTGAATATCCCAACTGTAATATTCCAACGGTAATATTTTCCAATGGTCATATACGCTCCAACAGTCATATTCAGATCTGGAAGAATTGCTCAATGTTCTTCATTAGCTATAAAAGAAGAAGCATTCAAACAACAAGGAGATACAAGAGCCTACTGTCGAAATGCCAACATTATGAATCCAACGCTCAACTCATATACTCTATGTTTTCACAATGGTTATATAGTTTTCAGTAGAGAGTGAGATGATCGATTATGTACTTCAGTGATTATCATTCATCTACTCTTGAGAGAGTCTAAACACTTATTTCATTATCTGTTTAGTGATCAAATCTCAAGGTTGTGGAACCTTTGAGTGTGAGTTTACAGTTACAACTTGTAAGGGGGAGTGAGTCCTAGTGTAAAAGGATCATCCTAAGTACAGAGTGTGTAATTGTATCCTTACAGTGTGTAAGGGGGAGTATCTCAGAAAGAGATTGTAAAGGAAGCACAAGTGCCCGACTAAACTTGTGAGGTTGTAAAGGCTTTTCTCTTGTGCCCGGTTAAACAAGGAGACAGTGGATTGAAAATCTCAAGTGGAGCTTGGGGACTGGACGTAGGTCAAGGATTGGGCCGAACTAGTATAAATCTCAGTTTGCATATTCTCTTCCCTAAACTCTTACATTTCCAGCATATATGTTTGAATGACTGGCTACTGCTTTATAAACTATTTCTGTCATTCGAACTACTTTCAGTAAGTTGCAAAAAGATCTTCAAAGTTCCTAAATTTTTATCAGACACCCAATTCACCCCCTCTTGGGTGATAGCCAGGTCTTACAGACCGTTGCAAGCATTTGACCGTTGGAGATTAGTTGGAAGTAGCCGTTGAAGCTTTTATTGATTTTTGACCGTTGAGCTCTAATCCAACTTCAATCATAAAATGTTTAACACTGACTTCGTTAATGCTCCATCTTGAGTGTTGTGTTTATGGCCATTGTAAAGGTTCAAGCTTTTTGTTGGAATGTTCAAACTATCACATAGACTCGAAAGCTTTCCTGCGTTTTCGACGTAGCATTTAATGCTTCGACACAACGAATTGCTTTATGCCAATTTGTTGTTAATCCATGATCTCGATCATCGAAACTCATTAGCAAACTGATTAAAAGCAATTAGCAATAGTAATGAGTGAATATATGTAGAAATGATATTACATATGATGATTTAGCTTTTACGAAGACAGTGATTTTGAAAACATGGAATGATCTTGCTCGAGCATGACTACCAGTATGCTCGGGCGACCTGGAGAGGAAATACTTTGAAAGAACAGAAAAGCTTCCTATGCTTGAGCAACAATAAGCTACTACTCGAGCACTAATCTGTGCTTGCTTGGGCATGCTTAGAATGAGGCATTTAGAACCATTTACCATCGCTGATGCTTGAGCAAGAGAACCTTCATGCTCGGGCAAGACATCACCAATGCTCGAGCAACACTGAAAGTATGCTCGGGCAAGAGGCAAACAAAGGCGAAGACTTACAGTTAAGATGATGTTGCTCAAGCATGCCTTTCACTCTGCTCGGGCATGACTCTTCAATTTGCAAATCTTCGCTTTAGCCCGATGATGCTCGGGCATTCCAATCTCCTTGCCGGGCATGATTGTTAACTTGTAATTTTTCTCTCTGAGCCCAATGATGCTTGGGCATTCCGTCTACTATGCTCGAGTAGGCTGCCTTTGAGTGTCAGGCAGCTGGCTACCAAGTTCTTGTGCAAATATCAAACTCCATTGACTTTCAAAACCCAATAGCATTGGCAATACAAGAGTCAATTTCCAGTGAACATAACGTCTTCGATATAGCTCTAAATTTGGCAAATCACCCATGCTCAGAAATCTCTTTAATTCTTCTTTCCAATGCAAGAAGAATTAACTCCAAACTCATTGTATTTCGTCCATTATCATCAGATGAATGGAGGTTGTTATTGACTAGCGTTTTTTGCAGCATCCTGAACTGACTGTCAACTTAAAAACATCATATTTCCTTCAATTGATCTTTTTTTTTAATGATCTTGACGTTTTTGGAAAGGTATGTGAGTCTAGTTTCAAATGGCACTAGTTTTAGCTCAATTGGATTTGTAGATTGTGAGATACACCCAAAATACCGAAGCTTGGTCTGTTGTCTGGCGTGAATTTCAGTTCCAACTTCTACAATTCATAGCTCCTTGATCTGACCTCCTTTGAGCTTAAATTTTATATCAACATGACACATTGGGAGTTTAGTTTCATATTCCACTAGTTTCACCTCAATCCGATCTCTGGTTTGGGAGATATCATCGAATTATCAAACCTCGCCCAAACTGAACATGAAACAGAGGTGAACAGAGTGCTGAAAAATGATGTTGCTCGAGCAAACACAGTTCTTTGCTCGAGCATGGCAATTTTTGTGCTCGAGCATGACACTGTTCCTCCGAAAGCTTGAACTTGCTTATTTTAACTTCGAATTGAGCCGTTCCAACTTCTATTTGATCACAAAGATTTGAATATTGGTAGTCTCATAATATTTAACAAGTTCTTCTTTCTTCAATCTCCATTCTTGATCATTCTTCATTGTATTAAACTTAACATCTACATTAAATATAAGAATTAGTCAAAGTAGAAGATAAATGTTGTATGCAAACTTTTTGCTCTGGATAATGGCATCTATATATGACATCATCAAAACTAATCATATCTAACATTATTGTAATTAAGTCTTTTTGTTTATTTAATTGCAAATATTGGGCAAATACTAGAAATAAATCCTTAATTCCTTGTAAGGATTTTTTCATTAACAATTAAATTTCTTTTAGCCTTAAAATATCAATTCCATAATTTTTAGGTCTAAATTATTCATTATTCAAATTTATTCTTTTTCCCAAAATAAACTAAGGGGAAAATAAGCCTAAATTTCCAATAATTATTTTAAGCCAAAATTTCATAATTAATATATATATATTATTCAAACTTTAAAATCCCAAAATTTGGGATGTTACACGAAAAGGACGAGGTCGGTACGTAGGGGTGTTACACCACAAATGTCCATTTGACTTTTTTTCCCCTTCGTCGTCTTCTACTCTTTGCCATGTGAGGAAAGCCTCAGACATTGGTTGGCGAGAGTTTGAGACATTGTTGTCACCAAAAACAACCCCTATAAGTCCTCCAATGCATTCTTTCTCCATATCCCGTCTCGAACAGCCGCATTCCTTCTTCGGAAAAGCATTAACAAATTCAAAATAGTTGTAAAAAAAAAAAAAAAAAAAAAAAAAAAAAAAAAACCAATTCCTCTGTTTCTTCAATCTCAATGTTCTTATTATTTCTTCTTTCAATTATTTCTTTGTAACTTACTCTGATCGGCATATTGCTTCAGTTAATTTCTCTCTCCTGTCTTCTTCAATTTGCTAAAATAAGCAAACTTATTTAATTTAGACCCGTTCACTATATGAGATCGATCAGTTCCTTTTTTTTCTTGGACTACTCTGAGTTCCTCCATCTTCGACCTCCTTGCCCAGAGTTCGCCGGCCACTTCTCTCAAATACATCACAACCATAACGTCCCTGACGCCTCTTCTTCAGTCGTTTGTGAATTGTGACTTTCCTCACCTGGCAAAGAGAAGAAGATGGTGAAGGGGAAAAAATGTCAAACCCACGTTTGTGAATCCATTAGTGTGGGGGGAGATTGCTCCACTTTTAATACTTTAGTGCCAAAATTTCACCATAAAATACATTAAGCTGCTGATTGCATCTCAAAATATTTTGGGGTGCTCATTGCACCTTAACCCTATAGAATATATTAAATTTTTAAAAAATTTCAACATTATGCATATTGAATAAAATTTTGAATGATAGAGAAAAATAAGATGAGCAACATTTAGGTGTTTATTATAGAAATAAAATTGATAAATAAGTGTTAAATACTTTCCAAATGACTTATAATATAGACTAAAGAATTATCTTAGAAGGTGGTTTGTATTCTGGACAGGAGAAATTACTATATATATAGTAGAATATATAATCAAGAATGTATACATTTTCTTGCTTTTCTTTTGGGGAAAATTGGGGAATAGTCCCCCATTGAAAATATTATTGGTGGAAGGACTTCCTAAATTTTTATAAACATAAAGTAATGGAATACTTGTACTTTGATTTATGTTATTTCCAGCAATAAAATATAGTGTGAAAACCAATTATTGGAATTCGAAATTTAATAATATTTTCAAATAGGTCAGTCAATTTCTTACACATTAAGAATCCTAATTCAAAAATTAGTTAACTTTTGAAGAAAATACTACTTTTTAATTTAATCATGCAATTTTACCCTAGAAGGATTTGAGGTTTATTAGTTGCAATTTATTATGTTGACGAATTTTGTTGATTGTAACCACCCATAACTGGAATGTATATGTCTAATTAAGGCTCTCTATTGTTCCGAAAATTAAACTTCATATGAAATACATCTTTGGAAAAGAAGATTATTCTCCCACTTACTTTTGCAACTTGTCAAATAAAATGCATTAATAACCTAATATAATAAGAAGTTAGTAGTTCTATGACGTGTAATGTCTGGATTCTCCCATTACTTACTGTTGCAGTAAAGAATTTTGCCCGTAAAACTTGACGAATTGAAAATAATTAATCAGAATTAAACAAAAGTATTAGCCGAAAAAAATACCCTCAACAGTCTCGCAAATTATTTATGGAAAATGGCACCAATCATACTTTATACCTATCTTCACAACAGTCAGTGTACGCAGAAACAATATTTTGGACTGATGAGGTTAACATTTTTCATATTTTGTTGCCCTCTTTTGAAGCTTCTTTTGTATCCTACCAATCTCCATACTGATCACAACTTCCCCGAAGATCCATTCTATATCCGGTCTTTTTTAGCATTCATATTCATGATAATTACATTATTTTTCTTAACGATCAGTATTTTTAAATTTTTTCTAACATTATATGTCAGTTAATATGAATTAACCATTTCTGACCTTACTCTTTTTATATTTCATTTTTATTTATTATGTGTATTTTGTAATTTTTTATTCACGTGCTCTCACTTTTAACATTATTATATATATCTATGTGTGTGGCCGCGCACGTGTGTATATTATCAATTAATTATTGTATCAGGTTTTAATTTTAATAACATTCTTAATTAAATTACCTTGATATCGGTGTATTTATTTTTGTTTATTATTTTATCTATCATATTTCTTTCAATCTTTAATAGCAAAAAGATTAAAATTCTAAACTGATTATGCTATTGACAAACATCAATATAATTTTTTTTTTGTTAAATAAAAATGACCGAGTTAATTCAAAAAAAAAAAATTACTAGATTTTTTACACGAGGTTAAAAAGTTGAAGAGAAAATGATAGCATAGTTTCGCAAAACATTTTCCTTTTAAACAAAAGCGTGCGCATGGACCCTTATCCAATAATATAATTTTTTTTTTGCTCGGAATATCCAATAATATAATTACTGACTATAAAAAGCAAACAATTGGAAAAACACAAACATAACTACATAAGCTCAATGTTTTTGAAGCCGGATCTGACCGGCCGACTGAAAAGGAAACAGCTCATCTCATACGTTTAAGAAGTTTTACTGAGTTGGACACACTTTATTAACAAACGGCTTGTACCGTACGGGAAGCATTTGAAACTTCAACAAAATTAACAAGAAACTTGGACACATTTTCTAACTTTATTTCTTCCATCAAGTACCAGTGATACCATATAACTTCTTTATAAATAGGGCGGGCGTAGTGGCGGATTTTGGGATAAATTTTGGGGGGCCAAATATATATTCATTAACTAATTAAGGGAAAAAGAATATTTGGGGAGCCAAATGTATAAATATTTGAGACAAATGTATAAATTTTTTAGACCAAATGTATAAATTTTGTATAAAAAAAATCCATTTTATATTAAATATTTAGGACAAATTTTTTTTTTTTGGGGGCCATGGCCCTCTCGATTTGAGAAGATCCGCCGCTGGCGGGCGTCTAAAACTTTAGGCAAAACACAACAACATTGTGAGGCAATATTGTAAATCCAGCATACATTTTAGTTGTCAATGAAGAACAATGTTTATCTACTGTGTATTATATTCCCGCACCGCTATGGGCAGTCTTATTAGCCATGCATCTTCGTCGCCAAATAAATTAAGTGTGAGCACATAGTTATTATCGGAATGGTTTATGTTCCTAATTACGGTACCGATCAATATACTTCACACAAAATCATCATAATTTTGATGACCCGGTTTTTTTTTTTTTTTCCCCGCAATACTCAATTGACTCTTATTCAAAATAGTTTGAGGCGGGCATTGGCATGGGTTGGGGGAGACCCCTATTTGATGCCCAGTCGAAAAGATGAACATGCTGCATTTTGCAGTTTATTGTTCGGCCATACGATAGAAGCCTGAACCATTTTGGGTAGGAGCGGCGACGACCATAGACCTTACCATATAAGGAAAAAAAAATCCAATTGTACCTGATAAATACTATTATAAACTTCAAATACTTTCTATAATTCCACAACTTGGGATATATTTTCAAATAAGTCTACTACTTGAATCTTAAAATTTAAGAAACTACCCTATGTCAATATGTCTAAACAATTACATTACAAATTATGAAGTAATATGTGTTTGTGTATGAATATTGATTGATATGAATAAGTGCAATAGCAATAAAGACTTCCAAGAAACTAAATTTCACTTGGCTAAAATATCAGTTTTCTAATGCTTTGTAACATCCATGTAAAGAAAAAAAAAATGAAGCGTTTTGGAAGAAGAAGAAGAAGAATACATCTCATAAATGCAATGAAATAAAATAAATAATATATATATATATATATTATTTATTTTATAGAAAACAATATCTATTGAATAATATATATTTAAATAAATTGTACATAATTCATTTGGTAGGGCCAAATAGGCAGTGCAATACCCCCTCCCTGATGTCTAGCCTTGTCCGATAATTAGTCAGGCCCAAAGATGGCCAAAATTTTTTTGGGCCGCTTTACTAGGATTGGCTGAGCAATTTTTGACTAGACTTGGGCGGACATACCGGGCAACTAGGCATTATGTTCACCTTTCGTATACATAAAGACAACAAAACACCTAATTATTATAAGCTGTCCCCCCCCAGGTTTCAGAAGTTGTTCTGCCCAATTCTTATATTATTCACTCAATTTTCTTGCATTTATCCCACTGCCATATATTAACACTTAATAATACAAAATTCTTCAGATCAATAAGATATTAATCATATTGTGAATAATTCGAAAGTAGATATAAGCATTACTCATCGCAAACCAAACCATATTGTATGTACTTTATCAGGTACATTTGTTTTCAGGTTTCAGAAATTCTTCTGCCCAATTAGTCTGAATATAACTAGTTTTGGGGACAACTAGACATTATTTTGTATTTGTACCCATACCATGCAGTGATGAAACTATAGGGGATCAAAACCAATGATTTGATACAATATACTTCAAAACTAAAATTCGATCAAATGGTAAGAACCAATAATAATATTATTCCAAATGAGAAATAAACACGATATACTCTTACTCAACTGCCTCCCATGATTAATCAACGATAGTCGTTTTCAGTGCACAACATTTTGCAATGCAAGGAGGGAGATGAGATCATGGATAATAAAGACATATATAGGGGCGCTTAAAAGAACATTGTGAAGCTGCTTATTAGGCACCATTGAACATGGTGGAGAAAATTAAAGGAAGAAGAGAAGGGATTGTCCAAGCAAATTAATAAGCCTTTGGAAGAAGATGAGACTTTGAATTACGGCGATAAGTAAAAAAAATTAGTCTAGCTATACGAGCAAGCAAAGCTAGGGATAATTACCTAACCGGGTTAGATTTGACAATTGTTGAACCCAATTTTCCATCAATTGCAAAAACAAAATAATGTCTAGTTGTCTCCATTGCGAATGGGGGGAAAAAGAAACACAACGTAGATATCTTCAATTCTTTCTGCTGGACCCAACTGTCATTGATTAATACACAAATATTAATTGGTCTCATAAGCATTGCAGGGTCACCTGAGACCAGCATTGTACAGTCACCACTTAACTTTGCTTCTTTAGTATTTGCCGTTAGTCTTAAGAGACTAAAATGAAACGTGGTTTAAACTTATTTAGCCTTCATAAATTTGCCCTAAGTTTATAACTTACCAGGTATAGAATGCTGGATGGGTTGGGATATTTTGGGAAGACAAAATATTCATAACTTAACCATTTAAGATATACCACATTATCCGTAAGTTGATTTATCATAGTCTCTTTCGTTATTTGAATCAATAAATCATAATATATGATTTTTTTCTGTCAAAATATTAATATGTGGTTTGATTTTAAACATATTTAAATATTGATAATATATCAGCACGGATAATAGATAAAATCCTAATCTTATCCATGAATACGATTTGAACTCAAACATATTAAATCATATGATTTGGATATATGTAGATTATTAGTATATTGTATATATTTAATTAGATAGATAACAATATTAAATATTTCAATCCATCACGAGAAAGGTTATATCTAACTTGAGAGTAAACTCATGACTAGGATGTGAACTTGAATTATAAACTTGTAAGACTTTGCTTTTTATCAATAAATTGTTATCGAAATCATATGATTAAATAATTAAAATACAAGAAATGACAAAAATTTAGTTCAAATATATTTTAAATATAAATAATTGAAATTAAATTGATCAATATTCATAACTTATCATACTCAACCAAAATATTTGTATAAAGTTCATACTTCAAGTAACTAGACATGATCAAATCCAAAAAGTTCACACATTTTAAAAGGGAGTTGACACAATTTTGTAATACATAAATACAAAAACAATAAACTTGGTGTGTGAACTTGTGAATTCAGTCGAGTTTGCAGATAGAACAAACTTTACTGTTGAAGAGCAAGTTACAATATTTTGAGTTAGAACCTTAAAAACTATAAACTCAAAAGATATAATCAATTCACGAGTTTGATTACAGTTTGATAACAATGGATGTGAGTAGCTAGTTGAATGGATGGTGATAGCTTTCCTCGGTTAGATATATACCAACGAAATGAATTTTTTTTAAACTTTTTTTTTTTCATCTTATTAAATTAAATCTGTGATATTTTGTGCTCTTTTTTTAATTGAATTACGGTTGAAACTGGCAAGCGAAACAAATTTAAATTTATAAAATTTCATTTTTATAAAAATGGAAGGATATATGAATTCTATCATAAATATATCTTAGATGAGTTAGGTCTTCCTGTAAAAGCCATTTAGAAACATGAGAGTATCTAAAGAGAGCGTTTGAAAAACGTATATTAAGAAAAGAGCTAAGGTGCAATTTTACGAATAAAGTTTCTCCCGAGGAGAGTGAGTATGGCATAAGTAAATCTTGGAAAGGGCAAGCATACAAATAAACAATTTAAAAGGTTGCAAATTCACCAAAATCATTAAGTTTGACCAAATGGCCGTTAAATTATAAGATAAGAAGACCCCAACCGTATTTTGGTCAAGTTTAACGATTTTAATGAACTTGCACCTTTTAAATGGTTTATTCGTATTTTTGCCAATTCTAAAACTTACTTGTCCCGGATGCCCCTCGGAAAAAATTCTGTTGCTAAAATTGCACCTTGACCTTTAAGAAAAGTATAGTTAGATAAATGCTCTCCTAAATTCATTTTAGATGCAAAAAAAAAAAAAAAAAAAAATCTTCAGAATGATCACAATTTCTTTTTTACAATAACCAAAAATTAAGAAATTAAATGAGATTAAATAAAAAATAAAAAGAAGTAAATGTACATGGTAAATAATATGACATCATTTTAGTGTTGAGAAATATATGTATTATTTCTCTAACTTTAAACATAAAAATATTTTAGTTGGGTTCCTATAGCCCAAATGACATCAATCACAACTCACAAGTCTTCTTTTGGGTGTGATGTTGTGAGTTATAATAGGTGTGTATGTTATGGCTAAAACAGAAAAAACAAATTTTTTTTGCCTAAAATTTTAAGCGTGCACTTTATTTTTTTTTTTATTTGAAAATATTGTTATTGGTCTTGAAATAATTTGGCCAATTTGGCCTTCATAATTGACGCTTTTGTTTTTCGTACGTTCATAATTGACGCTTTATTTTCGCTTTAAAATTTAATACATTCTCAGATTTGAAATTTAATTTTACCTTTAACTATGCATGGGAGCCAGTTCGGAACCCTCATCTTCCTTTTCCATTCTCTTCCCTTCCTTTTCTAGCTAAGAGATCAACAATTGAATGGTCGGGATTTAGTATTATACAAAGTATTATTAACTTTATTTTTTTTTATTGAATTATTCATGTAAAAATTTATCAATTTGTATTTAATTACTTATTTCTTTTTTTGTAATTTAACATTTTATTAATAATTTTATAAAGGATCAAATCTGACCCCTCAAATTTTAATCTAATGGTTAAAGAAAGAGAAGAGGAGGGATTGAAGCATCACAAAATTTATTATTTAACATTTAAAATGCTATGAAAGGTATGACGAAGTTCTCTTTGGAGTATGAATATTATTAAACTCTTATTAATCAATATATGTGTGTGTGAGATATGACTATAATTATATATATATATATATATATAGCACTCCAGAAAAATAAGAAATTAGCAACGGAATTTAGTGACAGAATTTCATTCCATTGCTAATCCATCACAAATTCTGATTTGGAATTTAGCAATGGAAAAAATTAAATCTCTTAAGTATATGAAATTTTAAAAACAGAGATCACCGTTTACAATTATATCATCATACCGTAAACTCAAATTTGTTTAAGACATGCATACAAATTAAGAAGATAATAAAAAGACTTGATGGAGTTTGCGATACAGTAATGTGGGTTATTAGTTTCCCAAAAACATGGGTCTCGCATCAATATGAAGCTGCATCAAAATAAAAACAAAAATAATTACTACAAAAAATGAAGAGATTTCATAGAGAAATAAGAATTAACTAACTGTACTTACAAGAAGAAGCCTGTCTAAGAATTTTTCCAAGATTCGAAGAATCAGTCTTCTTCGAGCTTGAAAAATTTGAAGAACTCCCCATAGAGGAACGAGGATACTCAGTAAGTATATATTCCTCTTCATTGGCAACAAAAAAGTAATATTCTTCTTACAATGTTACGCCGTTTCACAATGTCGTTGTGTTTCGTCTAGAATTTTGGACACCCATTCCATTTATAAGGAACAGAACTATTGGCTCTTAGCTGTATCTTTTATATTTATGAAAAGTGCGTAGAAGTTTCCACTTAATTTCGTTAAAGTTTCAGAAAATTACATAGGGATCTTCGTTTTGGGATAGACTTCAAAGCAGTAGGTTCTTCTTGACTCTGATTGGCGATGTCACGCCGCGTTTTAGGTGCAAAGTCACGATGGAGAAAGTACTTCGAAATTAACTCCTCTTTCACCTTAAAGTTTGATCGCTATTTTCCTTATTTTAAGGATTTAGTCCAAATGTATATGATAAGAATTTTGTCTCAAAATATACATGCTTTGATTTTTTGTTTAATTATTTTTAATTTTTTCGGTCCTCAAAATATTAAAAATTAGTATTAAAAATAAAATTTAGATATCGAAAACATCGAGAAAAAAAGTACTTGAAAAATAAAAGACGAGTCAGAAACCAACTTAGAAACATTTTCAGTTTTTTTCTGATACAGTTAGGATACCTCAGAGGACACCTACTAGAGTATTACATCCATTCGAATCTTTACAAAGAATCATTTCCAGTTTCGCAGAAGGCTGGTAAATCTCATGAGACCCCATTCTTGACTCAAGGCCCTTCTTTGCTAGATAGTTCGTGGCAGAGTTATAAACCTGAGGCATGTAAGTGATCTTCGTTATCCAATCCATTTGAAGCATCATTTTAACTTCTTTAATGGTGCCGGAGTCTCGATGATTTATACCCATTCATTCTACCCTATTCCTTAGATCTTCAAATGTCATCTACCCTTTTCCATTTTAAATGCAAAGTACGTAAGTTAGCCGTCATAACAATCTCATAAACCGTTCAATATCGTAACAATTCGTAGTACAAAAAGGCTGCCAAAAAGGAAAAATATAGAAAAGGAAAAGAAAAGTGAGTTCTTTGTAGGAGTCAATGGTCGTGTATATAAATACTGTATATAGTAGCATGTATAAATTTTTATTTATTTTCCTGTGACCTGAAATATATATAAAGCCTTGTCCAATCATTTGAACTTTAAAAGAAGTAGTTTTCCTATTTTCCAAGTGCGATTAGTTTAGATTTATTGCATATCTAAAATATAATATAAAAGCCAATTATTGAAATTTGACATCAACTTATATTTTCAAGTAGATTAGTCCTTGAAGGGTATCAAATCGTCCAACTGCCATATTTTGTGTGCGAGGGAAAAATGAAGTTTCTTGATAGCTCTTTGTGAGAGAATATTTTTTTGCACTTTTTCAACTTGAGTAGTTTTGATTCTAGTGATAATTGGAAGGCGATTTCTTGTGGAATTGATGTGATTTTTTTAGAGGTTCTAGACACAGAACTTCATTTTGGACAGTCACATCATCCATTGGAGTCTTATATTTTTCCCAGAATTTTTGTGACCTCTATTGTAGGTTTTTTTGAGTGACTTTGATTAAGTCGATGATTGGATGCTGATTTCTAGTTTGACTGCCCTGAAGTTTTGTGGAGGTGTTTCCTTGAATCTGAATGGTGGGATCGTAGATTAGAGCTTCATACCTTCTCCAGTTTTTCCATGAACATTGGTATACGTTCTGTGATTGCAGTTTCTGCGTTTAGTGATTTTTGGCACACATAGATTGTATCTTCACCTAAGAGATATCCAAGAGATGTATATTTTATTGCTTAATTTGCTCTTTTTTTTAAAATTATATAATTCTTTGATAATTTTTGTAGATGAGGTGAATTTGTTGTTATCCTATAGTTAACGTTTGTATTAAAGCATTGAACATTGTGTTCCATTTTTGAAGATAGTGGAATTTTCGCTTTGGGCCGTGGTCGTTCGCTCTCACTCACATTGAAGGAAAATCTCATGTCAAATTCTTGGGTCTTCATTTATTATTTTGTTATTCATTTTATTTTCTACTTTTATGGACTTCATACGATCAGTTTCATTATGAAGATTTAATATCCGTTGCGCGCTTCCTAACATGATAATCCTTCTGACGTGGGATTCACGACAATAATAACCGTATACCAAGAATATCAGTTGTAAAGATGCTCCATATAGCATGTAACCTCTAAATCAGTTGATTTCTAGTAGTACTTGAATTTTTTGAAAATTAGGAATGGGCGTGTTTAAGAATCCAAGCCTCGCTGCATATATAAGCCCGGCTTGGGATGCTTAATGCTGCGAGTAAATGAAAACTGGCCCTTCTTATTGACACATACACACACACGAGTTGATAAGGTACTATAACTTCACTCTTCTGCTGGCCACTTGACTAAGCCAGTTGAAAAATCTTACTGAAGCAGGGCTGGGGTTTGTCTTCACTAGCAGCTAACCAATGCGTCTTGTAATACCCTAAAATTCTCACTTATTATAAATGTCATATTTTGACAAATAAAACATATTAGGGATAGGTGAATATGTGGTTTCAAACTTTAGAAACTTATTGACTATTATTTTAAGTGATTTCTTCTTGAAATCAAATAAGCTAAAGACCAAATATTCTAAGGATCATAAAACACCATAAAATTATCATCACTAAGCATAGTCTTAATTTAATCATGAGAGACAATTAAAATGACATGGAAATATTTATTCCGATTAAAGAAAATTATCAAACAACTAATGGGCAATTAAATTTGCAAACATTAAAATATTGATGTTAATTTTCGTAATTAATTAATAATTAAATTAAAAAGGCATAATTAAGAAATGTATAAGATTAATTAGTGATCAAAGGCTAATAAAAACCCAAGATTGGCATAAAGATAATTCCTAATGATCATAATTAATATAGTAACCTATCAATTGAGCCTTATAACATCTAAAAACACTATCTTAGAGATTTTAGCCAAGATTAATTAAATCTTCCCTATTTTAAATATGTGGCGAAAATTCTCTTTTAAAGAGGCAAGATAATTACATTTATTTTAAATCCTAAGAGCACATAATATATGAACAAAGATCATCAAAAGTAGTAGAATTTCCCCAACACAAAATAAAGGCTTGGATTAAATATAATAAAGTTAAATCCTAAGGCCCTAATTAAGTATCATAAAGTGTAATCCTTGTGAAGTAAAGATTAACCAATGAGAGAATTCTTTCTAGATGAGTATGAAGTAATTAAAACACAAAATTTGAAGAGAAAAAAGGGAAGTGCACAGTTTTTACACCAAAAAACTGAATAAAGAAATTGAAGCAATTAAAAGAATTACTCAAGATAGTTGAGCACATGCAAGTCATAAATTATGGAAGAGGATAATGTACTTTTAATTAAGAGATTTAATGACCATGGAAGAGGATACATGGGAAAGAGAAAGAGTGTTGTGAGTGCTAATGTTGTGAGCCTAGTAGGAAAAGTCAAGGAATCATCCAATGAGAAAATTGTACATGAATTAATTAGATTAATCAATAGGATTAATTCAAGACTTAATCAAAGAGGAATCTATACAAAATAAATTGTATCTTGAGATCCATTGATCATAAATCAAATGTAAGAAGAGATTATTGACAAGCATAATTCAAGCTTGAAATTGACTATAACCAAAGCTATTTCCTCAACTTTTGAGGATTGTGTCCAATTGAGAAAATGAGAGATTATGGTCTCTAATTAAAGCTAAAAATCTCAAGAGTTCAAAAGCAATGAGAGAATTTTAATAAGACTTCATCAAGATCCTCAAATGAATTTTTGTCTAGTGAAAAAAAAACAAAGAAAATAGTTGGCTTGGGAAAAAGCTAGAACACATGGGATATTTTGCAAAAAGTTTTTGGAAGAGGATATGGTACTTTAGGATAGAAAATGGAAGAGGATCAAGGAGAGAGAGAGGGGGGTCAGATTTGAGGGTTCTAAAGGCTAGGATTTGTGCTTTTTAATTTCCCTAGATCTAATGGCCATAATGCAAGATGAGGGGTTGTGAATAGTGCCATGGACTTTTACTATAAATAGGGGGTTGGGGTCTTCATAATTCCTCACCAATTCACAAAGCAACATTTGAAATATAGAGAGAAAGTGAGAGTGAGAGCCTTGAAGAAAGGAGGAGCAAAGTTCTTGGTAAGTTATCTAGCTCTAGCTTTAAGTTCTTTGAGTTTTAGTTCTTAAATTCTTAGATAGAAGTAGCTTAGATCCTAAATATGCTAGGATAATTTTATTTACATGTTTTTATAGTCAAAATTGTCTTTATTTCGAAAAATTGATGGATAAGAAGTTATGGCAAAATTTCTGGAAGAAAATCATCAAAGTAACAAAGTTCTGACGAAATTTCATTGGTTTCGGAATTTCTGGAGTCAGTGATGAAAATGCCAGAATTTCATATTGAAAATATGGTCAAAAAATTCTGAGCAAATTCATGGTTAAAATAGACATATAGGGCTTTTTAAATATGTCAAGAACATGTAAAAATGATTTTTGTACAGGGAGATAAAAATCCTTAAAGTTAGGCTACGAATTTCTGGAAAAATTCTGGGCAGAGGCTCAAAACTTTAAACCTGGGAGTGATCCGTGTAATCTGGGAAAAATTGATTATTTTTACTTGAAAATAGACATCCTAAGGATTTCAAGAAATTTTACGGATCCTCGTTTCGATTTTTCTAGAATTAATTATGATTTTTCAAAGTTAGACGAAATCCTGCCCAAATTGGTACCAGCGTTGTTCTACGAATTTTGAAGGACTAAAGTGAAAAATAAATGTACCAAGGGTCAAAAGGGTCATTAGTGACTAGGATATCTCCTAGAATATTATTTGTAAATTAATAAATACGATATTACCATTATAGGATAAGCGTGATCACGGAGCCAGGCCCCGAACGTACCAAAATCGTCAACGAAGGTACGGACGCGTCTTCGTAACACTAACTCGATGTTTCTTGTATACCTATATGTGATGGTTGTATTCATAGATTGAGAATCTGTTTTAAAAAGTTATTGAGTATACATATACAGCTGTACACGGGTTATGGTATTGATAACGCCGTTGAGTTTTCCTAGCGTTGAGGACACGATAGGCCATCGTGGCACTGGTGAATAGTGCAGACTGTAATAACGTTCATATGCAGTGGCTGTGTTCTGTTATTATCTTTTATATGTGAATATTGCTGTGAAACCATGAGATAATTGTCATACATAATTGTATATGAACATGAGGTTAGATTACCCGAGGTTCAATGGGCATTGAACCTCGGCTCTTACCATAGCCCGAGGATCCGAGTAAACAGGATCGAAGACAAGGGTAAGCAGCAGATGTAGAAATCGGCTGGAGAAAGTCCTATTGACATGTACTTTACGATATCAACATTTGAAAAAAATTGTAAATTGTAACGCTGTTAAAAGCACATACATTACAGTGGATATTTATCAGTTACTTTTCAATACTATTTACTTCCGATGCTCAACTCTGATCAAGATACCGTGAAAACGTTTTCGAAAATTGGGATGTTACACATCTTTCATGAGGGGCAGTAAAGAGCAATTCGATGAAAATAGAAGACAAATAATTTTTTTATTAACCAAAGAAAACGTAAACATAGCAAGCTCAAGTACAGGAGGCTCCTAATTGGGGTCAAGCTGGACGAGGAAGGAAAATAATAGCTCTATAAGGACTTATTTAACTGAAGGACTAACATCTCTAACTTTCTACAGTTAAAGGCCCAATAAAAAGAAAAAGTAAAGCTTAAGGACCTGATTCAAAATTAAGGAAAACTATAAGGACCTCCATATTAGTTTTCCCTAAAATATTTTGAAAATTAGTTGTTCACTTTCCTTAAAAAAACAAAAGATATTAACGTTGGGAAGATCAACTGGCTTGCCCTCTTTATCGCCATCCTACCTTGATGTTCGATATTTTAGTTTTTAAAACCAAACCAACATATGACATTAAGGGTGTGCATGGCAACCATTCTCATTTGCTCTCAAAGACTTGTTTCGAGATAAAACAGTTTTTTTCGATTTGTGCTTTGGAAGAGTTACGAGAATCAAAATTACGTTTGTTTAACCCATTTTATTTTTATTCCGAGAATCGAATTACGTTTGGTAACACATTTTTTTTTTCATTCCAAGAATCGAATTACGTTTAACACATTTTATTTTTATGCCGAGAATTAGAATTACCTAATATAATACAAATCTATTTCTTTATTTTTTTGTTTACAAATTTCATCAACGAGTAAAAAAAAATAACCAAAATGCCAACATTCCATATTTAAAAAAATTTAATATTTTATTGTATAATTTTTTTACAACAAATATTAAAATATAGTCACATGACTCAACTAAATAAAATAATATATTTTTTGATATACTTTATTGAGATTTAAACAAAAAAATTCTTTCATTCTTTTCATTTCACCTAAAGTGGCATATCCAAATTCATATCCTGGTGTAAACAAGAATTTCGACTCAAGACAAGCTTTAGGCTTTGTTTGGGAGTTTGGAAGGAAGGGAAAAGAAAGGGATGCAAGGAGAATGGAGGGGAGGGGATGGAAGGGAAATGGAAGATATTCCTTGCCCTTGTTTGGGAGTTAAAAAAAATAGTAAGGGAGGAAGGTAGAGGATTAATGAGTTATTTTTACCATTTTGTCATTTTCTTTAATAATTAATATAATTAATATACTTTACAAATAAATTTAAATTTAAATTTCCTAAAAAAATTATTTATGTAATTTTTATATTCAAAAAATTATTTATGTGGCGACGGTGGCGTAGTGGTAGTAGTGGTGGCGGCGACGGCAATGGTGGGGTGGTGGCGGTGGGGGCGGTGGTGGTGGCGGCGGCGACGAGAGGTGGGGGCGGTGGCGGTGGCAGAGGTGGGGCGGTGGGCTGGTGACGGTGGCGGTGGGGTGGTGGTGGCGGTGGCATCGGTGGTGGGATGGTGGTGGTGGTGGTGGTGGGGTAGTCGTTGTGGTGGTGAACGAGGGTAAATTTCTGCTTTGAAGAGGTAGGAGTCTTTTTTTTTTGTTTGAGAAAAATGATTCTCATTTTGTGGCTTGGAACAAAGAAGCAGAAAATTTCTGCTTCTTCTTTTTTATTTCTCGGCACAAAAAATAAACCGGTTCATCCAGAAACGAGAAAAAAAAAAAAAAAAAAAAAACCGGATTTACCAAACACAATTCTCATCCAATTTTGTTCCTAGGAACAAAAATTAAGAAAAAAACTCATTCTGAGGGCGTTACCATGCACACCCTAATTATATACTGTAAATCTTATTCAATGCACTTACGAATGTTTATACTATCAATATGCAATTTTCACAATGTATCTTGTTTCCTGGTTTAACGTGTAATATTTTAATATATCAATTTTTCATGAACAAATACATTTTATCATTTACAAAGTTCTATTATGAATGAGTTAAATTTCTCTAGCAATGGGAGAAAATATGCATTGAGGAAGATGATCAGTCGGTCAAGAAAACTTGATTGATGAAGAGGAAAATCAATATTACAAGTAAAGACAACTGGGGTGACAAAGTGATATTTCACATGGTACGTAAGAAAGAAAAGTACAAGCTGTGCATGATTTTATTTTCATAGAAGCTTTTAGAAAGTTATCTCTTTGGCACCAGCATTGTTTGAAAGTGAATGCGTTAGGTTCCCCAATTATACATGATCATGTATCCTATTTTTCTCATATGGGTTTATAATTAAATGAAAATAATTCAAAAATATGACACATGGTCACATATGATTGGAGAACTTAACAAAATGAATATAAAGAACTTGACCTAATTATTTTCCTACATAATAAAGTGGAAGGACTCAAACTTATGCATCAAGGTTTGGAGCAAAGATGGGTTGCTCTTCGTTCCTAACATAATAAATTTTCCTTGTCCTCATACAACAATAAAAAATGTTTATTTTAGTACGTGGTACCTACGTAGAGTGCAAACTAATCCCTTTATGGCTGAATAAATAATAGAATATATTTGCCCAAGGTATTACAATGCGAAATTTTTCAGAAGGTACCAATAAATTTTGTTTTATTTCCTAAGATCTGAAGGTAAATTGTTTAACGATGAATTTATATTAATTACCACTGACGGCTAGTACAATTGTGTGTGACATTATACCCAAGGGTTCTTAGATCCCTCTTGGTGTATATCAGGGAGGGTGATGAGAGGAAGAGAAATAGGAAAAAAAAAAAAGGAAACAAAAATGAGGTGAAATTAAAGACTAATTAATGAGGGCAGAAATTTCAAGATAATTAAAGATCGCTGTACTTATAAATTGTTTTATAATCAACGTCATCACACATTAATGACTTTATAGATTTTATAGGTCAAATCCTTCTCAATTGGACCAATTTTTATTGATAATTTCAACTAAAATTAAAATTCTGACTATGGTGTGTATATGCTTTTGGGTTATTGAAGTACCCTTTAACTAATCAAAGTACGTAAGTTAGCTGTCGTAACAATCTCATACACCACTCAATGTCGTCACAATATCATTAAAAATTCAATGCCTTACGCAAAATAAAGCATCCTGCGGTTGTAACACGGTATTTTGTATTGGCCAATCGATGCAATTTCTTGAGTTCTTTATAGGAGTCAATCATAAGATATACTACTCTATTTCTATACATAAGTCCTTTGTATAGAAAATTTTCACTACAAAAAAACACGGGATTATTGACGGAAGTTACCGATGGAATTCTGTCGGTAATTGAAATTACCAACAGATTACCAATGGAATTCCATCGGTAATTGGATTTCTAACAGAAAACATCTATCATAGAAAAAAAACCATAGCAAAAGACATTACCAATGGAATTCCATCCCTAATTTGAAGTTTTTTCGTAGTGTTTTTATTCTAAATATAAGTCAATTGTAGAGTAACTAATACTATTTTTTCAATTTTACCTCTATTTAATTTCCATTAGAAAGAAAGAAAGAAGGGAGAGGTAAGAATAATTTGAAAATATAGAGTGACAAATTTTAAAATTTTATCAATATATTATTTACTGATTCCTTTGTATGTAAGAATAAGGTACAAGTGACTTGCATATTGGAACAAAGTGGTATACTCCATCCGATTTAAAATATAAGTCATTTTCTCCCAGATCACATAAACAAAATGAAGAGCGGTTAATTTATTAGACAGGGTTGCCTTCTTTCTCCAATGCCTATACCCTATAACTCCTCCAATGCCTTCTTTCTCCATATCCCGCGTCTCAAACAGCCGCACTCCTTCTTCGGAAAAGCATTAACAAATTTAAAGTAATTTATTATAAACAAATTTAACAAGTTCCTCTGCTTATTCAATCTCCATGTTCTTATTATTTCTCTTTTCAATTATTTCTATGTAACTTACTCTGATCGGCATATTGCTTCAGTTTATTTCTCTCTCCTGTCTTCTTCAATTTCCCAAAATAAGCAAACTTATTTAATTTAGATCCATCCACTATTTGAGATCGATCAGTTCCTTCTTCTTGGACTACCCTGAGTTCGTTCCTCCATCTCCGGCTTCCTTGCCTAGAGTTCACCGGCCACTTATCTCAAACACATCACAACCATAACGTCTCTAATGCCTCTTCTTCAGTCGTTTGTGACTTTCCTCGCCTGGCAAAGAGAAGAAGATGGTGAAGGGGAAAAAGTTAAACCGACGTTTGTGTATCCGTTAGTTTTTTTTTTTTTTTTTTTTTTTTTTTTTTTTTTTTTGGGGGGTGGGGATTGCTCTACTTTTAATATTCTAGTGCCAAAATTGCATCCTAATATATTTTGGGGGTGCACATTGTTGCACCTTAACGCTATTAAATATATTAAATTAAAAAATTTCAACATTATGCATATTAAATAAAATTTTGAATGACAGAGAAAAATACGATGAGCAACATTTAGGTATTGATTAGAGAAATAAAATTGATAAATAAGCATTAAATACTTTCTAAATGATTTATAATTTAGACAAAAAAAATTCTCTTAGAAGGTGGTTTGTTTTTCAGACAGGAGAAATTACCACATATAGTAGAATCAATAATGTATAAATTTTCTTGCTCTTCTTCTGGGGAAAATTGAGGAAAAGTGCCCCATTGAAAATAGGGTTAAGGAGCAAATTTACCAATAAATTATTGGCCCAGGAGCATCCAACACAATAAACTCTTGACTGGACCTTAAATGCAAACTAACTTTTTAAAATGTTAAATCAGCACAATGAATGACGGTGAAACTAACGTCCGTGACTTCATCTCTCTCCCTCTCTCATTCATTCCCTCTCTCATTCATCCATCTTCATTGACCCAAAGTCCTTTCCAGAACTTCCCATAATACTCACAAAAGAAAAGAAAATAAAGAGAAACAGATACGGTGTTTCCTCCTCCATGGTCGCATTGGATTTGTCTGAAAATTCCGAAAAAGGAACTTTCAGGGCAAATATGGTTGAAGCTTCGAGGAGCCAATGGAGTAAAAGATGAGAGGGAATTGCGTGAAAATTTTGAATCAAAATGAAGGAGAAAGAGAGAAGAGAGAGAGTGAGTGAGAGAAACTTGTGAGTTGAAGTTTAGAAACACAAGAACAAAGCAACAAGCAAATCGATGAAGGCAAAATCGAAGGAAACGAGAATCGAAGCCCATCCAAGCATACACCGGCACAAATCTAAATAAGTAAATACTCCCCCTCAATTCCACAATCAAGCTAAATAAAAGAAAGAAACAGATTCAGAAACTCCCTCTCAATTCCACAATCAAGCTAAATAAAAGAAAGAAGCAGATTCAGAAATCTAAAGTTTCCAGGTTCGAAAGCACAATTAGACTAAACCCACACGCAATAATCCACAATCAGAATCAAAATGGTGGAAAATACTATTGAGCCAGGTGTCCCTAACCAGAAACACAACGTTGTTCGGCGGTCTCGATTTTCATCGGAGCAGATCGATGAAACTTACCAGATCTGCCCTTCACCCGCACGAATGGACCAAAACCAGAGGAAAGAGAAGTCGATCTTTCGGCCATCTCCTGTTCGAGTTTCATCGGAGCAGATCGAGCTTCAACGGTGCTCCACTGTTGTTCGGCAGTCACGTTTTCATCGGAGCCGCAGACTTAAGATAGATCGAGGAGAGAAGATGAAGAGGAAGGAGGCTCTGGTGAAGAAAATGAAGAAGATTGATGAAGAAGCTGAAAGTGAAGAGGGAGAGAGATGGATGAAGAAGACTTGTCAAGGAGAGAAAGGAAGCATTAATGAGAGAGGGAGAGAGATGAAGCCACAGACAGAACCCTAACGCCTTTGTGCTGATTTAACATTTTAAAAAGTTAGTTTGCATTTAAGATCCAGTGAAGAGTTCATTGTGTTGGGTGCTCCTGGGCCAATAATTTATTAGTAAATTTGCTCCTTAACCCTTGAAAATATTACTGATGAGAAGGACTTCATAAATTTTTATATACAGAAAGTACTAGAATACTTGTACTTTGATTTATGTTATTCCCACCAATAAAATATATATAGTATGAAAACCAATTATTGAAATTTGAATTTTAATAATATTTTCAAATAGTTTAGTCAATTTCTTACACATTAAGAATTCTAATTCAAGAATTAATTAACTTTTGAAGAAACTACTACTTTTTAATATTAATCATGCAATTTTTCCCTAGAAGGATTTGAAGTTTATTAGTTGCAATTTATTATTTGACGAATTTTGTTGGTTGTAACCACCAATAACTGGAACGTATATGTCTAATTAATGCCCTCTCTTTTTCCGAAAAATAAACATCATATGACATACAACTTTGGAAAAGAAGATCATTCTCCCACTTACTTTTGCAACTTGTCAAATAAAATATATTAATAACCTAATAAAATAAGAAGTTAGTAGTTCTATGACGTGTAATGTCTAGGATTCTCCCATTACTTGCTGTTGCAGTAAAGAATTTTGCCCATAAAACTTGACAAATTGAAAATAATCAGAATCAAAAAAAAAGTATTTGAATGCCATATCCAGTTTTATTAGACACAAGTGTGAAAAGATCTTTTTTACCTTCTTACAACACTTGTATGTATGTATGTATGTATGGATGGATGGATGGATGGATGGATGGACGGACGGACGGATGGATATTTGTATGTATATATGTTATAAAAAAATACTTAACAAAAATATTTGTATAAAGTTCATACTTGAGTAGTACAGTTTCGTAAAACATTTTTCTTTTAAACAAAAGCATGCGCATTGACCCTTATCCAAGAATATAGTTACTGACTACAAAAAACAAACAATCGGAAAAACACAAACATAAGCTCAATGTTTTTGAAGCCGGATCTGACCGGTCGACTGAAAAGGAAATTGCTCATCTCATAGTTAGCTCGCTTAAGAAGTTTGACTGGGTTGGACACACTCTATTAACAAACGGCTTGTATCATACGGGAAGCACCTGAAACTTCAACAAAATTAACAAGAAACTTAGACACATTTTCTAACTTTATTTTCTCTTCCATCAAGTACGAATGATATCATATAACTTCTTTATAAATAGGACGGGCGTCTAAAACTTTAGGCAGAACACAACAACTTTGTGAGGCAATATTGTAAATCCAGCATATATTTTAGTTGTCAATGAAGAATAATGTATATCTACTGTGTATTCTCGCACCGATATGGGCAGTTCTTCAAATGGTTGAAGCTCGAAGGACAATGATTCAAATACTGAAAAAAGTCCTAGCTATGCTTCTTCATCGCCAAATAAATTAAGTGTGAGTAAATAGTTATATATCGGAATGATTTATGTTCCTAATATTTTTATTCCCCCCGTTTGTTCTTAATTACTGTACGTCTGTACGGATCAATATACTTCATATGAAACCCATAATGTTGATGACCTGTTATTTTTGCAATACTCAATAGACTATTATTCAAAAATAGTTTAGGGTGGGCCTTGGCATGGGTAGGGTAAGACCCCTACCCGATGCCCAGCACAAAGGATGAACATGCTACATTTTGCAGCTCATTGTCCGGCCCTATCCGATAAAAGCCTTAACCATTTTGGGTAAGAGTGGTGATGCCTATAGCCCTTATCATATGTAGAAAAAAAAATTCCAGTTATACCTGATAAATGTTATTATAAACTTTAAATAGATTCCATGATTCCACACTTTGGGATATTTCCAAATAAATCTACAACTTGAATCTTGAAATTTAAGAAACTACCATATGTCTGAAGTAATATATATGTGTGTGTGTGTGTGAATATTGATTGGTATGAACAGGTGCAATTGTAATAAAGACTTGCAAGAAACTAAATTTCACTTGGCTCAAATCTCAGTTTTTTAATGCTTTGTAACATCCGTCTAAATAAAAAATGAAACGTTTGGATGAATAATAATAATACATCTCATAAATGTACTGAAATAATATATACTTTATATATATATATATATATTTATAGAAAACAATATTTATTGAATTATATATTTAAATAAATCTTAACTATAAAAAAGCATAGCAGTAAGTGTTTCCTTGGCTGACACATCAGTAAAATGACAGGCTCAAAGTATTAACATAAAATAAAATAAAAGGCAAGGCCGTTATGGAAGATGGATAATGGGGAAAGTAGTTACAAAATATTGTGTAAATTAATAATGGGGGATGTAACATCATATTTTCAAAAGCGGTATATATATATTTTTTCAATCAGAGTAGAGCATCGGAGCGATTGAGTAACTGATATTTATATTCAAAATGTCGTAAGTCTGGCTGATTACAGTAGCGGTACGTTATACCGAGTGTTTTCAAAAGTAAATAACAAAAGAAGAAAGTCTTTAGGTGAGTCCCTATGCGTGCCGCTTGCCTTTCTCCTCGATCCTCGGTCCTCCCGACCCGACGCTATGTTAAGAGTTGAGGTTCAATGCCCATTGAACCTCGGTAATTAACCTCATGTCTATATATACAACATAGACGGTATATGAGCATACAAACAAGCTTATCCCAACAAAGACACACGCCCCCCGGGCGAGATATGTCACACTTAGCATACGTTTCGCACCTAGCAATCGTTTCGCACTTAGCATTTCGCACCAAGCATTTCGTACCTAGCAAACGTATCCCAACACCCAACAAGCATAATAACAGTACATTGAACATACCACAGAGCTATCAACTACCTCACATAAACATACCATACACATAGCACATGTACGCATACAATAAACATCATAGTTAGTGTTACAGTACGTGAACGTACCTTCGTTGACGGAAAATGGTACTTTTTGACAGCGGTACGTGATTACAGATATCCTATAAGGATAATATCATATTATCAAGGCCCAACATCATAATAGGCATTTTAGGTACAAATTACCATTTTGCCCCTAACTCTCCTAATTGGCGAAATTTCGTTACTTTAACTCTAATCTTCCAAAATTTTGACATATCTCCATCTCCAATATATTTTTGAAATAAATATCATATTTATCCCTAAAACATGATATCTAAACTAACTTGGAAGATTAAAGATTAATCTAGCATTTCTACTATAACTACTTGAAGGAACTACCAAAGCTTAAGACTAGGGGTGACCGGAACTTGCTATTTTCTCCGAGACTCCTTCTTCTCTCTAAAACCTCTCTCTAAGTGGCTCTAGGAATTGTGAAGGATGAAGTGAAAGGGAAGGCCTATTTATAGGCAAAAAGTATGACACTATTCATACTTTTTCGGATAGGATTTCGCCGTCGGATCTTGACTTTACACATGGCTTCATCTCCACCATCCAATCCACCTCCTTACCTCATTCTTCAAGACCATGATGTCATCAAGAAGATGTCACTCCCTTACTTTATGCATTTACCCAATAAAATCCCTTGATCGATGTTCTAATCGCGTAATCTTAGAAAATCTCAAAAATCCGGGAACACAGCCTTGAAGTTCTATTCTTCCTCTTTGGAAATATATTAGTTAACTAAATTTTTGATCCCATTAAGGGTATTTCATTGTCACGTTGAACATTTTAGACAGAGGTACGCCAGATTCTGATTCTGAAATTACTTCAGGTAATGCTAATTTCGGGACAAAAATCCTTGATTCATAATATGTCCAGTTGTTTTCTACTTAGTTCAAGGATTTCAAGTTATGATTTATTTTCCATTGGTTCTCACTTTTCTTATCTGCCCTTTGTTTACAAAATATCTTTTCATCGATCCCTTATTCGCCCATGCCGGTTTCTGAAATGACCTCCGCTAACACCAACTTCGGACAAAAATTCACTTGTTTGTAATATGTCGACCTAAGAAACTTCGTTCATGGTTTTCTAGATAGGATTTAATTTCTATTGGTTCTCATTTATCCAATTTGGTTCTTCCACAAATATCTTAATTATATTATTATTTAATTAACAAAATATCATGATATTATTTTTGAAAAACCCACAACCCTTTTCACACTCAAATTTTGGTTTTCTCTTCCCTTTATTATTATTTTTTTAATTTATCTAAATTAGCTAGAAGCTTAATTAGAGCCTTAATCCCATGATTAGCCATCTTTTAGGATTTAGGGTTTTCATGTTCTTAATCTCACCAATTTTTCTTAATCTTTTCTAATTGATTAGCAAGCACACTTTATGCTAATATTAGCCATAAACACTTAATTAAAGGATTTTCCATAATCTACCTTAAATATTCTCTTGTTCGGGCTTAAACAATTAGCCATTAATTACTTAACTAATCACTTTCTAATTGTTGATAATTTTCTTAATTAGGATTAATCATTTTCTCACAACTATTTCATTGACATTGGTATTTTATGTCCCACATATCATATTAAAAATCATGGGCAACTTATGCTCCCCAAAATTATATTCAATTTTGCCTCATTATTTTTCAAGGAAATAATCCCAAAAATTCCTAAAATTAGAGACAACATACTTTCTAATTTTCAATAAATATTTTATTGCCTCTTGGGATTTATCATAATATTTTCGGGGCATTTCATGGCCCATAATTGCATTTAGGGATTTTGACACTTTAATCCCTCTAATTTCATTAGAAATTTCCCTAGACAATAGAATAAGTATCCTACAAGATTTTAAAATCACATATTCACCTATTTCCAAATAGGTATTATTTGCTAAAATATAATATTTCAGATAGATAATTATCCGGGTATTACGGGGGAGGTTAGCACAAAATATTTAGTAAATATTTAATTTAATATTTTAATTATTCCCCTAGAGATCTAAGTGATTTTGTACATAACAACACATTGATAAATACGTGGTCTCTCACTAGCGTGTCATGCGGGCGTGGGCTAGTTGTATATCATTTGTCAATTAGGGCCAAATAGGTAGGGCGTACCCCCTCCTTGATGCCTAGCCCTGTCGATAATTATCCCAACTCAAAGATGCCCAAAATTTTTCAGGCCACTTCTTTTTGGATTAGACTAGGCAATTTTTGACCAGGCTTAGGTGGGCATATTGGGCGACTAGGCGTTATGCTCACCTCTCATTTACACAAAGACAACGAAACACCTAATTATTATCTTTTTTTTTTTTTTTTTTTTTCAGGTTTCAGAAGTTGATCTGCCCAATTCTTATACTCTTCACTAATTTTTCTTGCATTCATCCCACTGCCATATATTACTACTTAATAACACAAAATTCTTCAGATGAATAAAATATTAATCATGTTGTTAGAAATGCGGAAGTATATAGAAGCATTACTTATCGCAAACCAAACCATTGATCAGGTATTGTTTTTTTATTCAGGTTTCAGAAATTGTACTGCCCAATTGGTCTGAATATAACTAGTTTTGTAGACAACTAGACATTATTTTATATTTGTACCCCTACCATGTAGTAATGAAACTATAAGGGATCAAGATCAATGATTTGATACTATATGGTTCAAAACCAAAATTCAATCAAATGGTAAGAACTAATAATGATATTATTCCAAATGAGAAACAAACAAAATATACTCTTGCTCAGCTGCCTCCCATGATTAATCGACAATAGCACTACTACAAAATACCTAAAAGACGACCTAAAAAAGACCCAATTAACGTCCTTATTCTACGGGACGTCGGGGAGAGCGAAGTCGTTTGGTGTATATGAGGCGACCTGTTAACACAAATCGGGTCGCCTCCATGAGGCGACTTAATGAAAATAGTTCAGTCGCCCCATATGAGGCGACCCCGAACCCAAATCAGTCGCCTCTTTTTAGACGACGAACACTATTTAGGTCACCTCATATGCCATTTTAGGCGACCTGATTATCTATTTCGGTCGTCTCTTATGATCCAAAGACGCCCTAAATTGATTTTCAGGTCGCCTTAAATTATTTTTTTTTTTAAAAAATGTGCTTGCTGTTTTGTTTGGCCAATTTCTGCAAATACTTTACAAAATAATTAAGCGCATAATGACAATAGATAATATTAAATGATTTGTATGAATTATATGTATGTGCATTCCATCAAAAGAAGGTGAAATAACAATTAATACAATGTTCAATAAGAAAATTGTAAAAGTGACTTCAACAAAAGAATTGGCTACACATACAAGATCATACAAGAGAATGACAATATAGATGTTCGATCAGTTCAACAAAATCAATCAAATTCACAACTTAGCTTCCAACATAACCATGAGGATGCAAGAATATCAACAACTCCAAAGAGAAAACTTCAAGCTGCGAGCCTAAGAAGACAAGTTCGGGAAAGTCACGATAATGAATTAAAGTGTAGCGATCGAAACTTTCGAGCAAATTCAACAACGAGAAAAGAAAGAAGGTATGACCTAGATTTAGGTTACTAAAACTAGACCAAAACAACAAACAAAGCACCACTATGACAACAAATTTTTCTCACATTTGGAGGCAATTAATCTCCAAAATTTCACAACAGCTTTCACAATTTAATGCAGCAATTAGATAGCATCAACATTCCCTTCAATTGGCAATACTGATATGCGACAAGAAGCAAATATATATAGCAAGCAATGACTTTTGAACACAAAGCTTAACAGAATTTCAAGGTTTCAAAGCATACAGAATTTAGCTCAACTCTAATGCTAAAGTGAATGAGAGCCACCTAGTAATAATCACAGTACCATACAAGCAAATCAAACACCTCCCAAGCAAGAAGCACACATAAAACTTTCAGCAAATCAGTTATGATGGTATGATTCAACAAAATTCTCAAGTCTTGGTTATTGGAAAATCAAATGCAGTAAGGTATAATGGCAAAATCAAACCTCATATGACAGTGATCTATTTCCAGAATTAAACAAGTGATCTAACCTCATATTCACAGCAATTAAAGTGGCAAATTCAAGAGCAGCACCAGTAATTTAGAGAAACCGAAATCATCATAGCTTAATAAGTTTCACAATGACAATCACCCTAACAAGTAATGACTTGCCTATATATTCACATTGAGCCATGTTCAAGAAGATATCTAGCCATCATGTCTCGAATCGAATCGATGTCATCCCGTGAGTACGGATCCTCGCACGAAAAAAGCGTAAATTGGAAAACAAGGTATAATTAACAATTGAAGTACCACAACAAAAAATATCATCATTTGAGGATCACGGAGCATTACGTACGTTTTGCAAGCCAGTAGTACGTCCGATGGAAACAATAGATAGTATCCGAACTCAGTGTTCCCTGGTTGGTGATGGCACTATAAATCAAAAACAAATTGTTAAACAGAAAGCTCGTGTCTCGGAAAAAACTTGAATTGAAGCTACTTACCTTCGGATAAAACCACTTCGGTCCACCTGCTCTCGTGCTGCCAACAACTTGTCTATATGTCCTAAGACCACTATCATTAAAATAGAAATTAACGAGACATGAAAACAATTCATTTAAAAAAAGAATCGATGATTTAGACAAAAATTTACTTACTCGGCAAACATGTTTTTGATATCCTCGGTTGGCACGCCACCTATGGAATCGAATCAATAACATGCGTTCTTGGCGGGACAAACAACGCACGGGGTCCAATGAGCACTACAACATATACATATTAATATTAAACTAGGATAAAAAAGCATTTTTTCCTTAAAAATCTTATATAGACAAAAAAAATACGCACCTTTCATGTATTGGCGCTAGATAACAAGACGATTTTATGTCGCCCATTGTTAAACCAACATAAATGGCCCTCCCGGCTAAGATATTGTGAGCCAAAGTTTGTGGATCAGGACATAAGAATCCATACGAATCCAATCGGTCTCCCTTTTTGCATATGTCGTGGTAGACACTACGATCGAAATAAAATGATAAGTGTTGTTGAATATATTAAACAAAAAAAGAGTATTGACATAATTAAAGGGTAAAAAAAAACTTACAAGATTGCAAGTTGAAGCCCTTTGTATATCTAAACAGTCCATATGCATAAACTCTGTCAAATCTTTCTTGTCAATTGATATCGGATATGTCTTGTACTTGCACCGACAATGCCCGGAGGCATCGCAAGCCTATAGAGACGATGTCCTGGTAGAGCTCTCGCAGCTGTGATAAGTATGGAAATCTACCCGCAGCTTGTTCATGCTATGAAAACATAATAAACAGATTATGAATGGGTTAGCAATGAAAATAATCCTAAACCCTACTCATCGTCAATCAATAATGTATTTCCTACCATTGGAGGTGTCGTCCCCACCTCAATAAGATGATGCGGCCAAAGGATGAACTATGTGGTGGCAGCGTCTAGCGTGGGAACCTCCTCATCAACAATCGGGATGGTTGTCTTTTCTTCCCCTCTCGCACACTTGTCGAGTCACCTACGTTGGTCTTGTGGAATTTGCATATTTGGTGTGTGGTTTGTTCGGGTAAACAAGACCATCTGCAACAATACGCCGGTGTGGGTCATCCAAATATAGAGTGCAGGGTTGTCCCCCCTGTGGAGTGTGCGAAGGCTCACCAGGCTCGTCAATAAGTACATCTGGATAGTGATGAGAAGGTTCGCCAATAGGTACATCCGGAGCGTGAAAAATTTCTTTCTTTGCTTGGAAAGGCGGGGATTCCTGGTTTGAAGGTTGCGTATTTACCTTCCCTTGTATCATCTCCCTCATTTCACCCCATAGTTGTGCCATAACCTCATCTACGAGGGACGCTCGAATTTTGGCTACAAGCTGAGGACTAGGGCTGTCATCGTCATGCGAACAACTCGAACGCCGTCCAAAGTATTTCACGACACTAACTCCCCTCGGCTTCCCACGAATAACATCAAGGTAATCAGGCTTCCCAATCGCCGTGGACAAAATATCCATCCATGTACCTGGCGTGAATGAACCTTGGCTGCTTTGCTGCTCAAGCACATCCTGTATCATAGGATTTTTCATAAATAGTAACTAATTAAACTCTAAAAATATGAAACAAGCGAGGCTATTTAATACTTCTAATTTAACTACTTACAATCTTTGAAGCAACCTCAACCACATCTTCATTTATGTATTTCTCGCCCTTCATCCTTGCAGCTATCCATTTTTTGTGGCGAGGAGGACGCTCAGGGGCCTGGATAACAGTGGAAGGATCGGATTGAGCAGCTTCCTTCATTTTCTGCAACTCTTCTTCCATCAGCCTCCGTTCAAGCTTCTTATAGCCACCCCTAGACATGCAATGTGGATACTTATTTCTCGCTTGCCTCTCTCTATTGGCTCGACTTGTTTTACGTGACACGAAAACAAATAAAACGAGCCTTCGATGTCAAAAAGATTCAACTAAAAGATAAGATATGAAAGAAATTTTACAAGAAATTCGGGATTACGGCGTGACGCCACAAACTCCCTCCAGTCCTCCGGAGAAATGTAATCATAGTCCGACATGGGTCCTTGTCCCTCTTTACCCCTCGAATATACTTTCTAGTGAGCTTGTTCTTAAAGTCTTTCCAACGTATACGAACCTCGCCCATCCAATGCTTGTTCATGGCCTTATTGTTAGGCACATCATACGTTTTTTTGCAAGGTAAAAGAGAAGATATGAAAGAAATCAAGTGATAAAACTAAAGATACAAATGCATACGATATCGAAAGTGAGATACCAAAAGTTGTGCCCAGATCAACTCCTTCGTTTTAGGAGGAACCAACTTCCAATGAGAGAATACAATGCGAACTTTGCTTCGAGCCAGATAGCCTACGTAGCTAATGAAATTGTCTCCCTCTGGACCAATTGGATTCATATTGGCATCGAACTCCACATGCAACCTCTTTTTCTGACTGTCACGACGTGCAATTAACGCACCCATATGTGTGCTACCTCTACCCTTTCTCCCCATCGGTACATCATTCCCACCATCACTCGATGACTCGTCGAGCTAGACATATTCTGTTCATCAAAGACAAATCAATAATGTTAGATAGAGTTATTATTAAATAATAAACAAATGAATAAAATGAACTAACATGTTAAACCTGTACAAAAATAACATAGGACTTTTTCATAACTTAAGATCTTACTTTATATGGTTTCCCATATTCCTTCAGAATGATCCTTCCTTGGAGCATATCCTTCATCATCTACCAATTCTACTTCACGTGTTGTAGGTGGATTTGTTGTGAAAGGGAGTGTATCGTCCAGGTTCAAGGATTCTTCACCATACGTCTGTTTTTTACTTTGAAGTACAATGGACATTTTGTTATTTGCGGTACGTAACATAAAACACTTGTTTCGCTGGCTTGCTAGAATGAATGGCTCGTCTCTATGACCAAGTCTTTGAAGATCAAGCGAGACAAATCCAAATTTAGGATCTATTACAATGAGCATTATTGTTAACCCACTTACATTTAAATAAAGCAACTTTGAACTTGGTGTAGCTCATCTCCCATATTTCTTCAATAACTCCATAATAGGCCATAGATGCGACACCGGGTTTTTGTCTTTCGAACTCGAAAAGTGCATGGATTCAGCTTCAACCATCACCCCACTTGTTTTGCACAGAACTTGTCATCTTGGTCTTTTGTGTAGAAAGAATATCCGTTGATATCATAACTTTGTCCAAGTGATGACACGATAAGAAGGCCCCAGGGCTAACCACTCGATTGTAGCCGACACACCGGTCTCGTGCAATACCTTCTCCTGGAACCACTTTATAAATGTCTTCTTTTGTTCATTAGCTATCTCGCATGTCATTCTTCCTTGGATTCATATTCTTCAAACTCTTTCGTGTTCATCAATGTATGGTTGAACTTCTTCCGTATTATTCAAGATGTACGGGTGTGCTTGCAACACCTCGGCACGAAAGCATATTCTTAAGTTTGATTCCTCGAGTTCCCTCAATTATCCCCTTATCATCTTGAGATTGTAACGTCGACCACGATAGATAATCTTTCTGAGAACTCCATAGCCTCTTCCACTACATATCTCTCAACGATTGAGGCTTCCGGTCGATAAGGATTTTTAGAATACCCTTTTAAGATCTTCATGTATCGCTCGAAAGGGTACATCCACCTTAGGTAAAGCTGGACCCATGTGAGAGCCTTACCTCCCTTACCAAGTGCGCTATCGGGTGCACCATTATATCGAAAAATGCGGGAGGAAAATGCATCTCTAGTTGGGACAAAATAATATAACCCTCATTTTCCAATTCATCCAACTTTTCAATGTCAATGACTTTGTTACATATAGCATTAAAGAAAATACACAATTTTGTTATAGTGGTCCGCACTTCATCTTTCATAATGGCCCTAATAGCTACCGGTAATAGTTGTTGCATCAACACATGATAATCATGAGACTTCATTCCCACTAACTTCAAATCGTCCATTGAAACACACCTTCTCAAATTTGAAGAATATCCTTGTGGAACCTTAATGTCATATAGACACCCACACAAACTTTTTTTCTCCGCTTTTGATAGTGTATGAGTTGCTGGCTCCATGTATGCCCTCTTACCATCTTCCGTTACTCATGGATGTAACCGTTCTCTTATTCCCATATCAACCAGGTCTAGTCTCGCACTAATTCCATCCTTAGTCTTCCCTGGTATGTGCAACAGAGTATTGACAAGGCTATCGCAAACATTTTCTCCACATGCATCATATCAAGACTGTGTCTCACATCAAGACTACGCCAATATGGAAGATCAAAGAAAATTGATCTCTTCTTCCATATATTCTTCTCACCCGCAATCCTTTTCGCTTACCCAATGTGGCATTGATATGCATCACCCGACTATAGACTTCCTCTCTAGGTTAATGCCTTTGGAGCCGTTCTATGCTCCGGTAAGCCGTTAAAACGCTTTCTTAACTTACGATATGGGTGGAACCGATCAAGAAACCTCCTGTGACCGAGGTAGACCATTTTTTCCATGCTTTAATTGCTGGAAGTTTGTGTCAGCTTCACATATTGGACATGCTTTATGCCCCTTCACACTTGTACCCGAGACAAATTTCCGTATGCGGGAAAGTCGTTGATCGTGGTAAAAATCATTGCACGCAACTTGAAGGACTCCTTCTTATATGCATCAAACACATCTATGCCTTCCTCCCACAACTTCTTCAAATCCTCAACCAAAGGCGCCAAGTACACATCGATATTGTTACAGGTTTGTTTTGGTCGAGAAATCATCATAGAAAGCATCACATACTTGCGTTTCATACATAGCCGGGAGGTAAGTTGTATATTACAAGGAGAACCGGCCATGCACTATGGGTACTGCTAAGAGTTCGATACGGATTGAAGCCATCTGTACAAAGCCCCAGCCGAAGGTTTCTTGGCTCAATGCCAAATTACGGGAACATTTCGTCTATTTTCTTCCATTGGAGAGAGTTAGCTGGGTGCCATAGATATTTTCCATCGGATATTCTCTCATCGAATGCCATCTCAACTTCTTTCTTTGTTGCTTCACTAGTAAATAGATGCTTAAACCGAGGAATTATGGGAAGATACCACAAGGCCTTCAAAGGTTGCCTTTTTTTTTGTGATCTCCAGAACCACCACCTTTCTTCACTTTGTATCGTGAAGTTTTACACTTCGGGCAATTACTAAGGCCTTCATACTCATTTCTGTACAATATGCAGTCATTAGGGCAACCTGTGTATCTTTTTATACTCCATACCCATCGTAGATAAGATTTTCTTGGCCTCATACATACGATTTGGAAGTACATTATTATCGGCAACATATCACACAACAATTCAAGCAACGACGTGAAAGCGCTATCGGTCCACCCACATGTTGCCTTTAAGTTGACCAAATGTAAGGTCCCGAGTCAACCGTGTATACTTAGTACACCCAGGGAACAAAGGTGTCCGCATCACTCCGCACGCTATCATATTCATGCGGTTGTGCAAAGGATTCGACCTCAACATCATGAATCATTATCTCCATTCCATCATCATCTACCTCAACTTCATTTTCGTAGGATGCACTAGGAGTTACCTCCTCACCATGTCATATCCACGTTGTGTATCGAAGGTTTATTCCATCACAAATTAGGTGCTCCCTTATATCAGCAATATCCCTTCGAACCCCATTTAAACAACTAACACATGGACAATAGTACATCCCATTTTTTGTAGCCACATTCCTTCTAGCAAATTCAATAAACTCTTCCACCCCATTCTCATATTCTTCACTAGTTCTCAAAGCATTCATCCAACTATGACCCATTTTCTTATCACCTAAGACATTTCCAACAACAAGTCAAGTTCATAACAATTTCAAGAATGACATGGTTTTTTCTCAATCTTGTAAAAAAAAATTCGGTGACATTTCCCCTCAACAAAGTAAGACATCCCAAAATTTCAACAACAAACCATTTCAACTTAATTCAACAAAACTTACTAACTAAGGCAATTTAGAAAATATCAGCTATTAAATCCAATAACTTCATCAAGTAAGAGAACATTAGAATTATTCCTACTAACACGCATATAATTCAATGGTAATGGTAATGGCAAACCATGAAGCCATCACTTTTTTAATCAAGTTCATGTAGTTCAGATGGCTAATAATAAAGGAAAGACAAAAAAAAAGGTCAAGGATTGGATTAAAAACACTTAAATCAATAATGGTAAACCATGAAGCCATAAGACAAAAGTGTTGTTCTCAATCAGAAAGAAGGTATCATATAAGGAAAATATATGTGTGTGAATAAAATGAAAGCAACTGACCTAATTTGAAAGCGCAACAATTGGCTTGAAACCTTTGACCAAGATTTTCTCAACAGGTAGTAAAATAATGGCCTAATGCAATAAAAATACGATCACATCAGCCAATTTTTTTTTTTTTTTTTTTTAAAAAAAAACATAGCTTATTCAAGTTCTATATTTAGGACCACAACCTCCAATTCCAACTTCATTAATAGCAATGAAACTACCATTGCAAAAGCATGAGAAGAAGGCATGGATATAAAATCATGATTAAAAAAATGCGAGGCTAGATTGTGTGCGTTCAAACAATTATTCATAGAAGCAAATAATTGTATCTAGTTGGGTGGTGAGGTACAAATACAAGTGGGGGAAGAACAGTCCAAATACTAACATGAACAGTCCAAAGTAGGAAAGGAAAATAGTGGTTTTAAAGATGAACGAAGCATGTTTGATTGAATGATTGAGAAGATCAAAACAACAATTCTATTCACAAGAACACTGCACAATTTGAATTTATAAAGACTATTGCCCATTTAGAGTTTGAAGGCAAAATTTATTAGAAGGGTTTTGAGAAGGATCCATTCCATCTAATCGGTCATAATGGCGGTCAACGTAAGAATAAGGATAAAGTAGTTTGCATTGCAGAAACCCAACAAAACCATAGCAGATTAAAAGACAAAGTAGTTTGAATTCATTTTCAAAAACTTTTTCACTTTCTCTTCATCTTCTTGCATAGAACAAGACATACATATGTCCTTTATCATACCAAAAGATCTCTAGTTCATCCCAACAAAACCATAGCAGATTAAAAGCAAGCTTTGACCGCAGTATCCAATATCCTATTATGCCACAATTTTCTACTACGCAGCCTATGCCCAGAAAGTAATTTCCAATATCATCATGCGACCGATTTCTAGCTAAGTAATTTTTCCAGCAATTGAGAAACTACAATTAGGAGTCTCAAGTAATCTGCACATACCACGACAGAGATCAATATTGAAAGCCAGATAATCATGCATACTCCATTTTTTGTAGGCAAGTCCTAAAACCCAACACATATTTTACCTATTCCTTTGCATAGCAATGAAAAAAAGGATTTTTTTTAATCATTGTTACTTGTTAGGCTGCTGCTGTTTCGTTTAGTTATTTCTTTGCTTAGCACTGAAAAAAGGGTTTTCTTCTATCATTGCTTCTCTTCCTCTTCTTTCTTTGTTTTTTTAGGGGAATCACCTAGCCTAGCCTTGGTTCTTGTTCTTTACTTAGCCGTTTTGTATTGGCAAATACTAACATGCCCGTTAGTAAGGCACATTATTCCCGAGAAAGCATGGGATAAATTATTCACCGAGATTGAAACTCAAATTCCATGATGCCAACATTTAACTTTGGCATATTCCATAGCCCAAACTACTTCTACTTCCATACCGCATTCTTGTGTACATGAAAATTTCTGAGCAGAAAAAATCTAACAATGATTTTCCCAAATGGTTGAGTGTAAAAAGAATTTTCAATGAGAAGAATATGCACAACCCAATTTCAATCACAAACTACACAAGCGCGATATGAGGTGCGTGCACTACGTTCAATAGTGAATATCAATTAAAGAAATAAAGTGACACTCTAGCATAGAGGAAAAGGAAGTAGAAATATCTCAAATTTACTAACCCAGAACATGTAATAAATTATATTCAAGAAAAAGATGAAATGAATCAGCATAAAAGCTTTAAATTTCAGTAGTACCAGCCAATTAGCGAGAACTCCCAGGAATTTACCTCGACCAAATTCCAGTTGTCGACACGTGAGAACAAACTGCAAATCCATGAGAGAAAAAATTAAAATAAATTAAAAGATTAAATGAAAGAATATAAAATAATCCGATCTTTGGCAAAAGGGCATGTGTAAATGAATGAAAGAATCAAATTCGCTTTTCGGAAGCCGAGGACTCACCGAATGTGGCGGACCCGGGGAGAGAGCAAGGAGAGATTCAAGATGGCAACCACAGAGCGGAGAAGCCGGAGACACGAGCACCGAGACCGGGGTGAGGAAACGGCGAGCAAGCGAGAGAAGACAACGAGCAAGTGGGTGAAGTTGGAAGAGGGATCTGCAATGCAATTCGAGACCGAAACCTAAATAAATTGGTTTTCGATTTTAGGAAAAAAACAATGGTTATTTTAAGGGGGCAAGTGCGCTATACCTCGATCCGCCTACGAATAGAAGGCTCGGCAAGGTGGAGATGGAGGCGTGATAGAGAGGGGAACTGAGGATTTCTATCGGGTGAGAGGAGGAGTGTGTATTGGGACTGATAGGAGGGAGTGTGCGTGCGTGTCGATTAGGTTTATTGAGAATAGAGGCGACCCGATTGGAGTTGGTCGCCAATTTTCAAATATTGGCGACTGAATCCATTTCGTGTCGCCACTTTTTTAAAATAAGCGACACGAATATATTTCCGGTCGCCTCTTTTAAAATAGTGCGACGATTTTATTAAGGTAGCCAATATTTTTAAAATAGGCGACCTGAAATCTATACAGGTCGCCTATTTTAAAAAATTGGCGACTTGAAATATATTCATGTCGCCAATTTTAAACCAAAAAAAAAAAAAAAACATTAACAAAAAAAATCACGGCGCCAAACAATATATTCCCTATATTTTAAAATAGGCGACCGAAATCTATTCAGTCGCCAATTTTAAAAAAAAAAAACATTAACAAAAACAACAACGGCGCCAAACAATATATTCCCATATCTCCCATGGCGCGAAATATATTAAAATAGGCTACCTGAAATCTATTCAGGTCGCTAATTTTAAACAAAAAAAAATTAAATCCCATGGCGCCAAACAAAAAATTCTCATATTTCCCTTGGCGCGAAACAATATACCCAGATGTTAGGCGTCCTGAAAAAAATTCAGGACGTTCAATGCTCAACTTCCTTGAATATAATTACAAGAATGCCACCGACTTCAATTTTTACTACCTATTTTTTAATAAGGACGTTTTTTAAGGAGGTAATATACAATTTTTGTAGTAGTGTAGCCGTATTCAGTGCACAACATTTTGCAATGCAAGGAGGGAGATGAGATCATTAATAATAAAGACATGCATAAGGGCGCTTAAAAGAACTTTGTGAAGCTAGCTTATTAGGCGCCATTAAACATGGTAGAGAAAATTAAAGGAAGAAGAGGAGGGATTGACCAAGCAAATTAATACGCCTTTGGAAGAAGATAAGACTTTGAATTACGGTGATAAAAAAAAATTAATCTAGCTATACAAGCAAGCAAAGCTAGTGATAATTACGTAACCGTGTTAGATTTGACTATTGTTGAACCCAATTTTCCATCAATTGCGGGGGGAAAAAATGTCTAGTTGTCTCCATTGCGAATGGGAAAAAACCGAAAAAAAAATAAAAAAATACACAACATAGATATCTTTAATTCTATCCGCTGGACCCAACTGTCATTGATTGATACACAAATATTAATTGGTCTCATCAACATTGCAAAGTCACCTGACACCAGCATAATTGTACAGTCACCACCTAACTTTACTACTTTACTATTTGCCGTTAGTCTTAAGAGACTAAAATGAAACTTCATTTAAACTTATTTACCCTTCATAAATTTGCCCTAAGTTTATAACTTACCAGGTATAGAATACTGGATGGGTTGGGATATTTTCGGAAGACAAAATATTCATAACTTAACCATTTAAGATATACCACATGTCCGTCAGTTGATTTATCATAGTCTCTTTCTTTATTTGAATCAATGAATTATAATATATGATTTTTTTCTGTCAAAAGAATAATATGTGATTTAATTTTAAACATATTTAAATCTTGATCATATATCAGCAAGTACAATAGATAAAATCTTAATCTTATCCAAGAATACGATTCGAACTCAAAACATATTAAATCATATGATTTGGATATATGTAGATTATTAGTATATTGTATATATTTAATTAGATAGATAACCAGCGGATCTTAGAAGAGACAAGGGGGAGAAATTTGTAAATGAACGAGTAGAGAGAGGGTACTGGTGGACTGGTGGCATAGTGGTAGAGAAAGAGAAAGAAGGAAGAGAAAAAGGTAGAGATGAGAACGGAGGACAAATGGTGGAGTTGGCAAAACCGTTGGTGATCTGGTATTCTGGTTCATGGCCTCAAGCTCGCGGCGCCCCTGCCCCCTGGTGCTTTAAACTCTGTTTGGCCAGAAATGGAGGTTGGACGACGGAGCTTGATGATGGGTGTAAGAGATGGAGTATAGAAGTCCCTCAATGGTGGTGGTGGCTCTCTCTCTCTCTTTCCTCTCCTCTCAAAACTCTAGTCAAACTCTCAGTCCTCCCAAAGAAGAAGGTCCTGGTCAAATAGGGATTTGACCAGGGACCTAGATGAAACTTTTAGAAGTTCTCAAGAAGGGACTAAAGTAAACATTCTTGGAAACTTTGTAGAGAAGACTATAATTTCTGTAAAATATGGGTATTTTTCTGTAATTTTCCCTAGTCTCTTTTCTTCATTAATTGCATTTTGCAGAAATTCTGGGGCCTTTTCTATAACTGTTCCCAGTCCTCAAAACATTAATCGACCATCCAAAATCTTAAATTTTTTTTCTTAAACAATACAAAATTAAGAACAAATAATATCAAAAGTCCAAGAAATTATTTGTATAAATAATTAACAAATTATGATCATTTTACCCTAATATCAAAAGTTCAAGAAATCATGACAAACCTCAAATTTTTTTAACAAAATTAATATAATATTTTTAAAATGTTATATAATCATAAAAATTTTTAATTAGTTAATGATTATACATTTGGCCCCCCAAACATTTTCTCCAAGATCCGCTAAGATAACAATATTAAATATTTCAATCCATGATGAATAAGGTTGTCAAACTTGTAAGTAAACTCATGACTAGGACGTAAACTCAACGTATAAACTTGTAAGACTTTGCTTTTATCAATAAATTGCTATTGAAATCATATGATTAAATAATTAAAATAAAAAAAGACAAAAATATAGTTCAAATATATTTTAAATCTAAATAATTGAAATTAAATTCATCAATTTTCATAACTTATTATAATTAACAAAAACATTTTTATGAAGTTCATACTTGAAGCCACTAGACATGATCAAATCCAAAAAGTTCAAACAAGTTTAAAAGTGAGTTGACACAATTTTGTAATATAGAAATACAAAAACGATAAACTTGGTGTGTGAACTTGCAAATTCAACCAAGTTTGCGGATAGAACAAGTTTTACTATTTAAGAGCAAGTTAACAATATTTTGTAAGTTAGAACCGTAAAAACTAGAAAATCAAAGATAGAGTCAACTCACGAGTTTGAATACGGTGTATGTGAGTAGCTAGTTGAATGGGTGGTGATAGCTTTCCTTATTTGATGATTGATAGGTTAGACATAACAATAAAGTATTTTTTCCCCCATCTTATTAAATTAAATCTGTGATATTTGTTGTTTTATTTTTAATGGAATTATGGTTGAAATTAGCAAGAGAAATAAATTAAATTAATAAAATTTAATTTTTATAAAAATGGAAGTATATATGAATTTTGTCACTACTATAATAAATGGCTTTTACTTCCCTAATTGGCGTCTTATTTTAAAAAAACGGAAGTAAAAAAAAAGGCGGTGACATTTTTGTAATTATATATGAGAAAAGTTGACTTTTGGCGTCTATTCAAAATTAGACACCAAAAGTGATGTTTTTGGCGTCTAATTTAAATATTTAGACGCCAAAAGTGGCGGAGTTTAAAAGCACGAGCAGCAAAATGAATTTTTTGGCGGCAAAAAGTAATACTTTTGACATCTAACTTTTAAACTTAAACGCCAAAAGTGATGCTTTTGGCGTCTAATTTAAATATTTAGATGCCAAAAGTGGCGGAATTTAAAACATCCGCGCTCTCATCTCGCACTCTGCCTTCACTCTCTCTCTTCTTTAGCTCTCATCTCGCACTCTTGTACTATTCTCTGTCTCCATTTGCCTCGGTCGATGTCGGTCCTCCGTCCAGATCCAAGTGCCTCTCCCTCCTCTCCGCGTACATCGCATCTTGTCTCCCTCTTGTCCTTGTGTCTTTTTCTTATTTTTTTGCTCTACGTAATTGATTGATTTCTGCATCAAAGGCTCTCGTCCTCCAAATCGCCGTGCTTCGCCATGACCACTCTCCTCTAGATTCCCTGCTTCGCCATGCTCCTCCTCCTGTACCACCGAATCTCACTCGGTTTGCTGTAGCTCTGTTGTTCTTAGATCTAGAATTTTATATTTTTAGATATACTTTGTTAGATTTGCTTTGCTTTATATTTGAATCTCACATGACTGATTTATTGTTGAAAATGGATTTGATTCGATTTATTTTTCATCTCATCCGGATTTGGATCTGATTCGATTCTAAGTTCATCTCAACCCTATTCATTGTATTGTTTATGCATATTTGGTTCTGAGATTTTTCTTGCTTTAAGATTCTTAGAATAAGCGTATGAATTCTGTTAACATCTTTTTATTATTCATTGTTTTGATCTCTTGGTTAATTTCGTTTGGAATAATTAACTTGCTCCCGCTCGATGCTCCTGAACCCCGTTTGGGTTTTTTTTTTTTTTTTTTTTTTAAGACTCATGGCGTCCTAAATATTTTTAGGATGCCATAGAATACCAATATGGAGTCCTAAAAATTTTAGGACGCCGTAAGTTGCACTTTTTTTAAGCCTCCTTAATAGGCGTCCTGCGAAAATAAGACGTTAAATGTCCAAAAAATAGGACGAGATAGCCCTGTTTTGTAGTAGTGTCATAAATATATCTTAGATGATTTACGTCTCCCTATAAAAGCCTTTTAGACACACTGAGTATGAGAGTATCTAAAGAGAGCATTCGAAAAACGTCAATTAAGAAAAGGGTTAAGGTGTAATTTTATTAACAAAGTTTTTCTTGAAGAGCGTTTGGCACAAATAAATCTTGGAAGGCACAAACATACCAATAAATAATCTAAAAGGGTGCAAATTCACCAAAATTGTTAAAATTGACTAAATGATTGTTAAATTATAAGAGAAGAAAACTCTAACGGCGTTTAGTAAAGTTTAACGGTTTTAGTGAACTTACACCATTTTAAATTGTTTATTGATATTTTTGCTTCTTCCAAAACCTAATTGTCCGCAATGCCCAATAGAAAAAACTTTGTTAGTAAAAGTGCACCTTAACCCATAAGAAAAGTATAGCTAGATAAATGCTCTATTGAATTTCATTTTAGATGGCACAAAAAAGGAAAAAAATGAGATTAAAAAAAATTAAAGAAGTAAAAGTACATGATAAATAATATGCACATCATTTTAGAGTTAAGAAATTGATAGAGATTTGTCGGGCTCTCGCAAAATAACCAAGTTCAATAAATATTGCAATATAGAGAACCTGGATCGTTTCTTTCAAGGAATCCGCAACAGCTCTAAAATCAACAATAAACGCAGTAAAACAGTAACCGGAATGGGGGAGTAGTAAACATAGTAAAACAATAATTGTAAATGGCAGAATATCACCAAGAGGGGGGTGAATTGGATATTTTAAAAAATTCTTTTCGAAGCACGTAGCGAGCAAACGAAGGATAGAACAAAACGAGAGAGGGAGAGAGAGAAGCTTGACACAGAAGATTTATACCGGTTCGGTCTCAACTTTTGACCTACATCTAGTCCCTAGACTTTCTGGGATTTTCACTATCACTTCAATCGATACACACTCGTACTCAAAGTTATTCTCTCAATAGAATACACTCCTCATTACAAGTTGTAAACTGATAACCCAATCTCAAAGTCTCAATACTTTGAGATTCTTACCATGATTGATAATTAAAGATAAACTCTCTATAAGAGCAGATGAATAATCATTGAAGTTTAGAATATACGAAGATATTATAAAGATGAGTAGAAAACAATAAATGCAAATATCAATTTGAGCATTTTTGTGTTTTCTTGTTCTGGTAGGTGAAGGAATTGAATTCTTTAGTTTATATATGATGAAAGCAATTAATAACTACTGGGAAGAATTGATGGAGCCGTTAGAAACATTAAAGAGCCATTAGGTTGAACCAGAGGCCTTCTCTTTGGTGCTTTGACTCACCCAATGTTCCTAGACATTCTAGTTGACATTCCTCGAGATATATCCATTGGATGATTTGGCATCCAAATGTGGAAAGAAAACATTAAACCCTTTGGAATGTGCAGAGAATGATTTGCAAAATTCATGTTTTGTTTTATGAACCTAGCATTTGGTGCTTCTGACATCATCATTTACTTTATGGATAATCTTCTATTAATCCTTGATTTGATCTTCTGAAACTCACCAACAAATTGATTAAACATAGTTAGGAATAATAATGGGTGAAGATATAAGGTATATAGATCATACATGAAGATTTCGCAAATCCGGACATGGTGATTTCAAAAACAGAGATGAGTTTCACTCGAGTCAATAGTTCTAAGCTCAAGTCATCTTTTCTGAAAATAGGTTTGAAGTTTAAATGAAGATGTCTTTGGATGATTGAAACTTGAGTTTAAAACAATTCACTCAAGTGCATGACTCGAGTCAGTTGAGGGTCACTCAAGTGAGCTCTTCTTTCGATTTGAAAATTGCAATAACATTTAGAAAAGCTTTTTGAGATTATGTCCACTCAAGTCTTTAAGTGACTAAATAGAGTCAACTTAAATATTTGGAAATATATTCCAAAAGCTAAAGCTTGAGTTAAAGATCATAGACTCAAGTCAAAGACTTATGATTTGAAAATTAGTTTAAGCCCATAAACCATGACTTGAGTCAAGATCGACAGGCTCGAGTTACTTTACGATTAAAATACATTAGTAGCTCTTGGCCTTACATTGACTCGAGTTAACCAAGATTGGCTCGAGTCAAATTAAGTTCAAAAGACTTTGAGAAACTCTTGGCCAAGCATCGACTCGAGTTAACTTTGACTGGCTCGGGTCAATTTAAATTTAAAAGCTTTGAAAACTCTCGGCCAAGCATTGACTTGAGTTAACTTTGACTCGGCTCGAGTTACTTTAGAAATAAAGATTCTTTTAAAACTCTCGGCCAAGCACTAACTCAAGTTAACTTTGACTCGGCTCGAGTTATTTTAAAAATAAAGATGCTTTGGAAACTCTTGGCCAAGCTCAAACTCAAGTTTTCCATTTAACCACTCGAGTCAAGTTAAGTTCAATTGAGTTGACTAGGTCTCTGTCTCGAGTTAACTCGAGTTTGGCAACTCTAAACTCGAATTATGTAATACCTAGAAAATCCCTATTTGTATTTAATACAATATTTTGGTAAATAATACCTATTAAAATAGGAGAGTATGTTATCTCTAAATTCTTGTAGGTTATTTATTATATTTTACATTACTTTCTAGGGCAATTTCCTCCTCAAATTAAATTGAACAAAGACCCAAAAACTCTAAATTCTTTAATGGATCATAAAATACCTTAAAAATACCATAATTAAGTATAATCTTAATTTATTCATAAAAGGCTTTAAAATTAATTTCATAAAGCATAACCCATGTGAAATTTTAAATCCACCAATAAAAGGTTTTCTCATTGCTTATGGGAGATAATAAAAAACACAAAATTGGAGGGTGAAAGAGGGAGCCCACGGTTCACAAGCTTGGAGATAAGGGAGGAATTGTTTAATAATTAACAAATCACACATGCAAAATGAAATCATAATCAAGCATTAAATCATGAAGACTTTAGAGGCAATGGGCGGGGATAAGAGTTGTGTAATTAAAGCTCTTAATTACATGGAAGAGGATAAGATGATGAGAGATAGGGGGCGGTCATAGGTGTTGTGAGTGTGTGTGTGTGTAATTGTTGTGCATGTGTGTGTGTGTAGTGAAAAAAAAAGGAATAGTAAGGTAAAATCAAGAGTAAACATTGAGAAAACTCTAGGCAACAAATGAAATGCAATCCTAAGCAAATTGATTCCTACAAAAGAGAAATTCTAATCATAAAATAAATATAAGGACTAATCTTGAACACACATAAAATAAGCTTGATATTAAGTATCATTTAAGTCTTTTTGGCCAACTTGCATAATTAATATTAAAAATGATTTGGGGGCAATTAGAGACTTCTAGTGAAGCCATAATATTTAAGGATAAAACCTAGTGTAAAACCTTGAATTAAAGCTTCATAAGAACCCCTAAGAATATTTATGCTTAGTTAAACAACCAACCTTCATCTTCACCTAGTTACAAGCCTCCTAAAGTAACTAATAATTGAAAAGCCAACCAAAGAAAGATGAAAGGGGGAGGGGGTTCGAATATTGTGGCGTGAGGAAGGGGAAGGATAATTGTTTATTGTTTAAGTTATTTACACATGCTAAATTTGTAATACCTGAAAAATCCCTAAATACAATATTTTGGTAAATGATACCTATTTTAAATAGGTGAATATGTGGTCTCAAATTTTGTAGTGTATTTATTTTAATTTCTTAGGAAATTTCTCCTAGAATTAGATTAAACAAAGACCAAAATTTCTAAATTCTTTTATGGATCATAAAATACCCTAAAATGATCATAATTAACTTAGTAACCAATCATGCTTTGACAATTAAGCCTTAAAAACAAAAACAAAAAATCTAAAACCCCATATTAGGGATTTTTCCCAAAATTAAATTAATTCCCCTTTTTTTTGCAAAGGGGCTTAAATTTACCATTAAATTAGGCTAGATAATAGCACAAATTATTAAATCCAAGAGCATCATAAATTTTAAACAAATATCAACAATAGTAATCAAGACTTTTTCAACACAAATCAAGGGCTTGGATTAAAACTAATAAAGCTGAATCCTAAGGCTTTAATTAGATTCCATAAAGCATAATCCAAGTGACAATTTAACAACCAATGAAAGACTTTGCTTCATAATAATGTGAGATAAATAAAACACAAACTCAAGAGTAAATTGTGGGGTGAAATTTCGGTGCTTAGCATTTTGAAAAGGAGGAGTTGAATTATTAAATATTAATCATGTAAGCACATGCAAATTAAAGCACATGTAGGCCTTAATTGGGGGGGGGGGGGGGACAAATTGCTTGTAGTTGGATAAAGCTTTTAAGGCTAAATGGAAGAGAATAATATTTGAAAAAAAGGGGGGGGGGGGCTAGGTATGTGTGTGTAGGAGTAAAAAGGACTAAGTTAATTAAAATTAACCCAAGTAGATACAAGACACAAGTAAGTGAGAACCAATAGAAAATAAATTATATCTTGAAGAGTGTTAATCATAAATCAAATATAAGGATTTATTATGAACAAATATATTTTACTCTTCAATCAGGGTATCTTTAAAATCTCTTCCCAATCTTTGGTAATTTATCATTAAGTGATTTATGGGTAATTGGATACTTCTAATGAACCCATAATTTTTTAGATTAAAGTCTTAAAGAAGAAAAAACTAGAATAAAACCCATGAGAGCCCCTAATCATATATTTGTTTGGTTGTTTAGTAAACTAGCATTTTTCACCTAGTTACTTAAATACTTGGTTTAACTAGTTGAGGAAGCAAATGACTTAAGAATTAAGAGATAGAGGGCACGGTTATAAGCTTGTGGAAGAGAGTAAATGATTGTTTAAAATTAAAAATCAAAACACATGTGATAATGTAACATTAATGAAGGAAATAGATTGGTACATGAGCTAAAGAAGCTATTAATGGAAAAGCAAGTGGATGAGGGTGAAAGAGAGAGAGAGAGAGAGATTATAGGCTTAATTTGATAATAATTTAAAATCCACTAAAGAGATGAAAAATCTAGTGTACATAGTGAAAACTCAAGAAAATAAATAAAATGAGAACCTATGCAAATTAAATCATGCAAAGAGGAGTTTTAATCCTAGAGAAAATATAAGGACTTATCTTGAACCCACATAATTTAATCTCGAGATTAAGTCTAATTAGAGTTATTTTGGCAAACTTTGATAAATAAGATTAGAGATGACTAAGGACAATTAGAGAAAACTAATTGAACCATAAATCTTGATATCCAACTGCTAATCAAGATACATACATAGAATTTAAAAGTGTTGGTGATTGATCAAGCAACCAAAAATAGATTTCATTAAAGTAAACTAAAGCTTCTAGAGTAACTAAATCATTAAAGCATCTAGTTAGAGTAACTAGAAGGGGAGGACGGTTTGTAGGCCATAAATGGCTAAGATTAAAGCTTCCAAAAACCCTAAATCCAATGGTTGAAAATTGATAAGAGGAAGTTGGAGTTAATTACAAAATTACCATACTATTTTACTATAAATAGGAGGTTAGTGTTTTCATTATTCTTCACCAATTCAAAAAGATATTAACCGAAATTGAGAGAGAGTAAGGAAGAGTGTGAAGAGCTTCGAGAACAAGGAGCAAAGTTCTTCAAGATGTAAGGAAGTTGTTAGTCTGTGATCTTTTATAGTTTTAGTAGAAATGTTATTTTGATCTTTAATCTTCCAAAAGTAGTTAGATTTCATGTTTTCTATGGTTAAAAATAGATTTATTTCAAAAAAATGATGAAGCAAGTGTTATCTCAAAATTTTTGGAAATTGAAGATCAAAGTAGCGAAACTCTAGCGAAATTTTTCGAGTAGGCGATTTTCGGAGTCAGTGGTAAAAATGCTAAAATTTTATGTTGAAGATAATGTCAAGTAATTCTGAAATTATTCATGATTAATGTAGACATATAGAAATTTTTAAATATACCTAGGGTGTGTCAATTGGAATTTTGTGCAATGAGTTAAAGAATCCCAAATTTGGGCCATGTTTTCTGGGAGTTTTCTGAACCAGGGGTAAAAGCGTCAAAACTGGGAAGTTCTCGTGAATTCTGGGCACAAGTGAATATTTTTCCTTAAAAATAGACATCCTAGCGATACCAAGGAATTTTACGGATCCTCGTTTCAAGTTCGGTGGAATTTTTGGTGATTTTTCAAAGTTAGACAAAAATCTGTCCCAAAAGCTGTGAATAGTGTTTCCTGCGAAAATTAAGGGAAATAAAATGGAAAATAAATCCACCAGGGGTAAAAATTTGTGTCTAGGAATATCTCTTAGGACATTTTTTGTGGATAATGATACGAGTATACTGTTGTAGGCTACCCGAGTACATGTACCAACAGGCAAACGTACCTCGATCACCGACGAAGGTACGTTCGCGTACTGTAACACTAACTCTGATGCTTAATATATGCTTATATGTGATAGATAACTTTACATCTGCTGTGTGCTTATGGGATACATCTGTTGTGTGCTTATGTACTGTTGGGATACATTTGCTGTGTGCTTATGTACGGTTGGGATACATCTGTTGTGTGCTTATGTATTGATTGTTGCTGAAACGCCATGAATATCTGTCATACATATCTTGTCATATTTAAGCATGAGGTTAATCGTTACTCCGAGGTTCAATGGACATTGAACCTCAGCTCCTACTATAGCCTCAGGATCCAGGGGAATCAGGACCGAGGACTAGGGTAAGCAAAAGACCGAAGGACCCCGGAGAATTTCTTTTTGGATATATGTATTATCGTATTTTTAGATATTCGGATAAATGTTATATTATACCCTAAAATTCATATTTATCATAAATATTATATTTTGATAAATATTGCCTATTAAAAATAGGTGAATATGTGGTTTCAAAATTGAGTAACATATTTATGTTAAGTTAGGGAATTTTCTCTAAGAATTAAGGTAATCAAAATAATCAAGGAAGTGTTATGAAACCACTTGAATTAATTAAAGGGAATTAACCACAATTAGGAGGCAATTAAATTTGCACTAATCAAAATAATGGTATAATACCCCAAAATTCATATTTCTCTTAAATATTATAGTTTGGCAAAATAATACCTATTTAAAATAGGAAAGTATGTTGTCTCTAATTTTAGTAATTTATTTGTTTATTTTGGAATTTAAAGAGGCAAAAATCCAATTTTATTTTAGGGACCATAAGTTGCCCTATGATTATTAAAATAATGCATGGTGCATAAATGACCAGAGTAAACCCAAAATTTGTGAGAAAATAATTAATCCAATTAAAGAAAATTGCCAACAATTAGTAGATAATTAAATCTACATTAATTGAATTAATTTCATAAACTTTCATAATTAATTTGATAACATGTGTTGAAGGCATAATTAGGGATATATGATCTTAATTAAGAACCAATGGCTAATAAAGGACTAAGATTAGCATATAAGTAGTTTCTAATGATCATAATTAATCTTAGAACCAATCATATTTTGACAATTACACTTAACTACTTTATTAGGGATGCTAATTAAGATTAGGTACGGAGGGCTAAGATTAAATTTGATGCAACTAAATCCAAAGGCTTTAATTAAGCCACATAAAGCCAAATCCTTGTGAAATTGAATTGACCAATGATAAATCAAGAAAATATTCTTAATCCTCATGAAATTGATTGGACCAATGAGAGATTAGCATAAATGGAAGGTCAAGATTAGATTTAATAAAGCTAAAATCTAATGGTCTAAATTAACTACATAAAGCTTAATCCATGAGAAAAGGTTTTGACCAATGAGAGAGAGAGAGAAGAAAAGATTAAAGCAAATTTGATAAAGTTTGAAATCCTAGAGTAAATTGGATAATGGTTTGAAATCCAAAGTAAATATCCGATGTACACAAGTAAAAACTCAAAAGAACAAATAAAGTGAGAATTTATACAAATTTAAATAGTTGTGAAGAAGTAGGAACCCTAGAGAAAATATAAGGACTTATATTGAACCTACATAATTTAACCTCGAAAGTAAGCCTAGTAAAGACTATTTTTGCAAACGTTGAAGAATAAGCTTAGTACAACCAGGGGAATCTAATTAGACCATAAATCTGGATATCTAACTACTAATCAAAAAACATACTCAAAATTTAAAAGTATTAGTGATTCATCGTGCAACCAAAAATGAATTTCGTTAAAGTAAAACCGAAGACTCGGTTGGAAGAAACTTCTTCATTAAGTATGGGTCCAATGGTTAAGATTAAAACTTCTTAACTAAGTTTAGATCCTATGGTGGAAATTGAGGAAGAGGAAGTTCAAAATAATTGCAAGAATGCCACGACATTTCACTATAAATAGAGGCCTTTGCTCTTCATTCTCTTCACACCAAAAACCATTCTAACCAAGAGTGGAGTGAAGCAAGAAGGAGGAGGGAGTAGCAAGAGTCTTCAAGAGGTAAGTTTGCTTTTAGTTTTCTAGTCTTTAGTTTTGTAGTTCTTAGTAGTTTTTAGTATAAAAGTTAGTTTGATCTTTAAATCTTCCAAGAAGTTTTGATTTCATGTTTTTATAGTTAAATATGTATTTATTTCTAAAATATGATAGATTATATGATAAAGCAAAATTCTTAGAAGTTGAAGATCAAAGTAGCGAGAGTTCAGCGAAATTTTCGGTAAAATTTCTGGGCAAACAGCGAAAGAAATGCTATTATTTTATGTTGAAAATGAAGCCCATAAATCATGAAACTTTCCAGAAATAAATTATATATGTAGGGCTTTCCGAATATATATAATATGTAGCGTTTTGATTTCTGTACAAAGAGATACAACCAGTTGAAGTTAGGCCAATTTTCTGGACGAAATTCTGGGCAACGTTGTGGAAAATGAAAACTGGTAATTTTTCATAAATTCTGGGTATATAAAAGTATTTTTTTTAAAATAGACATCCTAAGGATTCTGGGGAATTTTACGGACCCTTGTTTCGATTTTTCTAGAATTAATTATGATTTTTCAAAATTGATGCAAAATCTGCCCAAAAAATACTGCACTACGTTTTTAAATAAATGTAAGGGCAAAATTGTAAATAGCAAATCCGCCCAGGGTAGAGAGGTAAATAGAGATGAAAATATCTCTTAGGATATTATTCTAAGTGATATCTCTTAGGATATTATTCTAAGTGATATGGTGATATGTTAGGATATCCGAGAAGTCCTGGGCCGGATTCAAAGGTCAGGCGTTTTACCGGGTGAAAGGTACGTTCGCGTGCTAGAAACGTTAATCATCTATATCTTATATGCGTATATGTGATAGATAAATTTACATCTGCTGTGTGCTTTTGAGATACATCTCGTGTGCTTATGTCTTGTTGGGAAACATCTCTGTGGTGTGCTTATGTACGTTGGGAAACATCTCGCTATGTGCTTATGTACGGTTGAGATACATCTACGTGTGCTTATGTATTGTTGTTGAAACGCCATGAATATCTGTCATATATTGTTATATCTGCTATAGAGGTTAGCTGATGGCGAGATTCAATTCGATTGAATCTCGGCTTTGACTAAGGATCAAGGAAGGAACCAGGTCTAAGATGACAACGAGAGATGGAGCCGTGAAAAGGCAATGAGATGAGTAGCCGTAAAGAGACATCGGTCGAGATGAGAGACTAGTTCGGCATGAATCTAATAAAGTTATTTCAAACCATTTGGTGTCTAGAAAGGGTTCATCTATGTGGTTCAGTCGATGAGTCCCCGTGAATTTGGGGAGACTTCCACTAGACACCGGCCTGGCCAAATTGGTTGATTAACTGAGTTAGGTTCATTGCCCCGAGTCTACCTAAGGCTTGGTTTAAGATTTGAAGAGTTGTAATTATACAAGTCCTGTAATATTGTATCACATGAATATTCCTTCGGGTTTATTTTTATATATCAGTTTATGTCAGGACATCATCATATGTTTGGGCATTTTATATCAGATAATCATTGTCCAATTGTGAGTACACGCTCTCCGTTTCCGCAATACTCTGAGTGGTAGCACCTCAAACTCTGCTGATTTTTATAAAACCAAGTGTCAACCGACACATTTTGAAGTATGGAATTTTGGGGTGTTACAAGATACACCAATAGTGAATGTTTATCAGATACTCGCTCTTTTAAAATTGTTCCAATGCTCTACTCTGATTAAAATGTTGAGAAAACGCTTTAGAAAATTGGGGTGTTACAAATTATGTTTTAACAGTAAGTTACTGGTTTAATAGTAAACACATTTTGGCTTAAACCACTAACTTCATTGTTGTTTACAAACGTCGCTATCATCAAAACATATAGAGAACTAACAATAACCAGAGTGGATGATTTTTTCAATGTAATTAAAACGAAGCCAAGCTAGAACAAAATAAATGAAAACAATATTAATCAAATTAAAAACGATTTAACCCAGAATTGAGATTCCATAACCTTCATCAAACTAAAATATAATAACATAACTCGTGATTGATTCTGGACAAACTGAAATTTTTGCGTTTATCTAGAAATTCCCTCGACTAGATGATCGTCGAGGATCTGATCGAACACGTGGCGAGATCATTGTGTGATCACACAACGCTCGCTGTATCCTGGTTCAACCTATGTTCTTGGAATATCAATATGGGTATTAAATCTAATACCCAATCCATAATTATAATCGAATCCGATTAAAAAACGAAGTACATTACCAATTAAAGTGTGGGTCCTTTGGATTCGCAGAATCCTTAATCCATGGGTCAACCACGAAGTTTAGCCAATCATGGTGGACAAAAAGCGTAAGAAAAGATGAAGAATGCGAAGAACATGATGAACAACTTAGAGAAAATAACAAGCTTATAATTTAATCCGAAAAATCATAAAAATGTAATGTAGAATGTATTTGTAGCCGCCATCTAAGTTAACCTAAAAGGGAATGACGACTGGGGTTTCAAAACAAGCTCAAAATACAGTAAAATGTGTTTGTATTTAGCTCTAATTTAGCTCATCTTCTTGTCTAAAACAACTTTCTGAGGTTTCATAACAATTGTAGATCTTTGAATCATCTAAAAAATAAAATGAGAATGAGGCTAATCGGATATCTAGATCAAAAGTTAGAGAAAATAGTGAAGCACTATAAATCGGAATTTAATCATAAAAAAGGAATTAAATTCAATTAATAGCCCGAAGTCCAATTAAGTAATAAAATCTATTATTTATTAATTAAACATTCCTAAATTATTAACTAAGAAATACAAAAAAGTAAAATAATATTTAATTATCAGAAATATATGTATTATTTCTCTAACTTTAAACATAAAGTTTTTTTAATTGGGTTCTTATAGCCCAAATGACATCAATCACAAGTCTTCTTTTAGGTGTGAGGTTGTGAGTTACAATAGGTCTGTAAGTTATGGCTAAAACAGAAACACAATTTTTTTTGCTTAAAATTTTAAACGTGCACTTTTTTTATTTGAAAAAATTGTTATTGGTATTGAAATAATTTGGCCTTCGACATTGACGCTTTTGTTTTTCATAAGTTCATAATTGACGCTTTATTTTCCCTTTAAAATTTAATACATTCTCATATTTGAATTTTTTTTTATCTGCCTCAGATTTGATATTGAATTTTAATTTTAACAATGCATAGGAGCTCGCTTAACCCGTCCTCTTCCCTTTCTATCCTCTTCCGCCCTCATCTTCCTTTTCTAGTTGTAAAATCAATATTTGAATGGTGCAGATTTAATATTATACAAAATATTATTTTTATTTTGTTTATTGTAGTATCGAATTATTCATATAAAAATTTATCAATTTGTATTTAATTAATTATTTTTATTTTTGTAATTTAAAATTTTATTAATAATTTTAAAGAAGATCAAATCCTTCAAATTTTAATTTAATTATTAAAGAAACAGAAGCGGAGGGATTGAAGTATCACAAAATTTATTATTCAACATTTACACTGCTATGAAAGGTATGACGAAGTTCTCTTTGGAGTATGAAATATTCTTAACCTCTTCTTAATCAATATACGTGTGTGTGTCACTATAAGTATATGTATATGTAGCACTTCAAAAAATATGAAATTAGCAACGGAATTTAGTGACAAAATTTCATTCCATTTCTAATCCATCACAAATTATGACTTGGAATTTAGCAATGGAAAAAATTAAATCAGTTAAACATATGAAATTTTAAAAACACAGATCACTGTTTACAAATATATCATTATATCGTAAACTCAAATTTGTTTAAGACATGCATACAAATTAAGAAGATAATAAAAAGACTTGATGGAATTTGCGATACAGTAATGTGGGTTATTATTAGTTTCCGAAAAACATGGGTCTCGCATCAATATGAAGCTGCATCAAAATAAAAATAATTACTACAAAAAGTGAAGAGACGTAATAGAGAAAAAAGAATGAACCAACTCTACTTACAAGAAGAAGCTTCTCTAAGAATTTTTCCGAGATTCGAAGAAGCAGTCTTCTTCGAGCTTGAATAATTTGAAGAACTCCCCATAGAGGAATGAGGATACTCAGTAAGTATATATTCTTCTTCATTGGCAAAAAAAAAAAAAAAAGGGTGATATTCTTACAATGTTACGCTGTTTCACAATGTCGTTGTGTTTCGTCTATAATTTTGGACACCCATTCCATTTATAAGGAACAGAACTAGGCTCTTAGCTGTATCTTTTATATTTATGAAAAGTGCGTAGAAGTTTCCACTCAATTTTGTTAAAGCTTCAGAAAATTACATAGGGATCTTCGTTTTGGGATAGACTTCAAAGCAGTAGGTTCTTCTTGACTCTGATTAGCGATGTCACGCCGCGTTTTAGGTGCAAAGTCACGATGAAGAAATTACTTCGAAATTAACGTGTTGGGTTTCTCTCTTAATCTTTTTCTTATTATCCCTCATCATCTCTAAATCATATCCATCCTATCAATCATAATACTTCTTTAACCTCTCTCTCCTATTCTCAATCAATGGCTCAGGTGGGTTAATGAGGGAAAATGAGAAAAAGGATGAGGAGAAGATCCTCTTCCGAAATTAACTCCTCTTTAATCTTAAAGTTTGATCGTTATTTTACTTATTTTAAGGATTTTTCATTATACCGAAGTCCAAATGTATACTACTATGGTCCTATTTACAAGTCTATTTTGACCAAATCTCATATACTAAGGAGAGGTAGTTAACACAAAGATTATCGGGTGAATTTTCAACTTTGTCATTTTTTATGATTAGGTATTTTTCAACTGTTTCTTCTATCTCTATCTTCATGAGTACAATTATTATGGGTAAAATTGTCACAATCTCATTTATTATATGAAATTGGACTTATAAATAGGACCAAATTTTTTGGTCAAAATGGACTTATAAACAGGACCAGTGGTATGATAATAATTTTGTCTCAAAATATACATGCTTTGATTTTTTGTTTACTTATTTTTAATTTTTTCGGTCCTCAAAATATTTAAAATTAGTATTAAAAATAAAATTTAGATATTGAAAACATTGAAAAAAAATAATTACATGAAAAATAAAGGATGAGTCAGAAACCAACTTAGAAAAATTTTCATTTTTTTTATACAGTTAGGATACCTCAAAGAACACCTACTAGGTTATTACACCCATTCGAATCCTTACAAAGAATCATTTCTGCAGAAGGCTGGTAAATCTCATGTGACCCCCATTCTCGACTCAAGGCCCTTCTTAGCTAGATAATCCGCCGCAGAATTATAAACCCGAGGCAAATAAGTGATCTTCATTATCCAATCCATTTGAAGCATCATTTTAACTCCGTTAATGGTGCCGAAGTCTCGATGATTTATACCCTATTCATTCTACCCTATTCCTTAGATCTTCAAATGTCATCTACCCTTTTCCATTTTAAATGCAAAGTACGTGAGTTAGCTGTCTTAACAATCTCATACACCATTCAATATCGTAACAATTCGTAGTATAAAAAGGCTGCCAAAAAGGAAAAATATATAAAAGGAAAAGAAAAGAGTTAATGCAATTTCTTGAGTTCTTTGTAGGAGTCAATGGTCATAAATATAAATATTGTATATAGTAGCATGTATAAATTTTTATTTCTTTTCCTGTGACCTGAAATATATATATATATATATATAAAGCCATTTTATTGTCCAATTATTCGAACTTTAAAAAGAAGTAGTTTTCCTATTTTCCGTGTGCGATTAGTTTAGATTTATTGCATATCTAAAATATAATATAAAAGCCAATTATTGAAATTTGAAATCAACTCATATTTTCAAGTAGATTAGTCCTTGACGGATATCATATCGTCCAACCCTGATACGGGTCATAGTGGCTGCCATATTTTGTGTGCGAGGAAAAAATGAAGTTTCTTGATAGCTCTTTATGAGAGAGAATATTTTTGCACGTTTTTCAACGTGATTAGTTTTGATTCAGGTGATGATTGGAAGGTGATTTCCAGTCATATTGATGTGATTTTTTTAGAGGTTCTAGACACAGAACTTCATTTTGGACGGTTAGATCATCCATTAGAGTATTCTATTTTTCCCATAATTTTCGTGACATCTGTTGTAGAGTTTTCTGAGCGACTTTGATTAAGTCGATGATTGGATGCTGATTTCCAGTTTGACTGCCCTGAAATTTTGTGAAGGTGTTTGAGACAAATAAACCTTGAATTTGAATGGTGGGATCATGGATTAGAGCTTCCTACCTTCTCTAGTTTTTCCATGAACATTGGTATACGTTCTGTCATTGCAGTTTTTGCGTTTGGTAATTTTTGGCACACATAGATTGTATATTCACCAAAGAATACCCAAGAGATGCATATTTTATTGGTTAATTTCCTCTTTTATTTTATTATATAATTCTTGGATAATTGTTGTAGATGAGGTGGATTTGTTGTTATCCTATAGTTAACCTTTGTATTAGAGTATTGAACATTGTGTTCCGTTTTTGATGGTAGTGGAATTTTTCACTTTGGGCCGTGGTCGTTCGCTCTCACTCACATTGAAGGAAAATCTCATGTCAAATTCTTGGGTCTTCATTTATTATTTGTTGTTCATTTTATTTTCTACTTTTATGGGCTTCATACGATCAGTTTCATTATGAAGATTTACTATCCGTTGTGCTCTTCGTAACATGATAATCCTTCTGACGTGGGATTCATGACAATAATAACCGTATACCAAGAATATCAGTTGTAAAGATGCTCCATATAGTATGTAAGCTCTAAATCAGTTGATTTCTAGTGACACTTGAATTTTTTGAAAATTAGGAATGGGCGTGTTTAAGAATCCAAGCCTCGCTGCATATATAAGCCAGGCTTGGGATGCTTAATGCTGGGAGTAAATGAAAACTGGCCCTTCTTATTGACACACATACACATGAGTTGATAAAGAATCGTTACCACTTACTATAACTTCACTCTTCTGCTGGCCACTTGACTAAGCCAGTTGAAAAATCTTACTGAACCAGCGCTGGGGCTTGTCTTCCCCAGCAGCTAACCAATGCGTCTTTCATGAGGGGAAATAAAGAGCAATTCGATGAAAATAGAAGACAAATAATTTTTTTTATTAACTAAAGAAAACGTAAACATAGCAAGCTCAAGCACAGGAGGCTCGTAATTGGGGTCAAGCTGGACGAGGAAGGAAAACAATAGCTCTATGACTATAAGGAGTTATTTAACTGAAGGACTAACCTCTCCAACTTTCTACAGTTAAAGTTAAAGGCCCAATAAAAAGATAAAAAAAAGCAACTTAAGGACCTGATTCAAAATTTAGGAAAACCATAAGGACCTCCATATTAGTTTTCCCTAAAATATTTTGAAAATAAGTTCACTTTCCTTAAAAAAAACAAAAGATATTATCGTTGGGAAGATCAACTGGCTTGCCCTCTTTATCGCCATCCTACGTTGATGTTCGATATTTTTGTTTTTAAAACCAGACCAACGTATGACATTAATTATATACTGTAAATCTTATTCAATGCACTTACGAATGTTTATACTATCAATATGCAATTTTCACAATGTATCTTGTTTCCTGGTTTAACGTGTAATATTTTAATATATCAAATTTTCATGAACAAATACATTTTATCATTTACAAAGTTCTATTATAAATGAGTTAAATTTCTCTAGCACGGGAGTAAATATGCATTGAGGAAGATGATCAGTCGGTCAAGAAAACTTGATTGATGAAGAGGAAAATCAATATTACAAGTAAAGACAACTGGGGGTGACAAAGATATTTCACATGGTACGTAAGAAAGAAAAGTACAAGCTGTGCATGATTTTATTTTCAGAGATAATAGCTTTTAGAAAGTTATCTCTTTGGCACCAGCATTGTTTGAAAGTGAATGCGTTAAGTTCCCCAACCCCAATTATACATGATCATGTATCCTATTTTTCTCATATGGGTTTGTAATTAAATGAAAATAATTCAAAAATATGACACATGGTCACATATGATTGGAGAACTTAACAAAATGAATATAAAGAACTTGACCTAATTATTTTCCTACATAATAAAGTGGAAGGACTCAAACTTATGCATCAAGGTTTGGAGCAAAGATGGGTTGCTCTTCGTTCCTAACATAATAAATTTTCCTTGTCCTCATACAACAATAAAAAATGTTTACTTTATTAGTACGTGCTACCTACGTAGAGTGCAAACTAAACCCTTTATGGCTGAATAAATAATAGAATATATTTGCCCAAGGTATTACAATGCGAAATTTTTCAGAATCAGGGCAGAAATTTCAAGATTATTAAAGATAGCTGTACTTATAAATTGTTTTATCATCAACGTCATCACATATTAATGACTTTATAGATAATATAGGTCAAATCCTTCTCAATTGGGCCAATTTTTATTGATAATTTTAACTAAAATTAAAATTCTGACTATGGTGTGTATATGCTTTTGGGTTATTGAAGTACCCTTTAACTAATCAAAGTACGTAAGTTAGCTGTCGTAACAATCTCATACACCACTCATTGTCGTCACAATCTCATTCAAAATTCAATGCCTTACGCAGAATAAAGAAAAAGGGGGGGACAGTATAATTATGATAGAAAATACATCCTGCGGCTGTAACACGGTATTTTGTATTGGCCAATCGATGCAATTTCTTGAGTTCTTTATAGGAGTCAATCATAAGATATACTACTCTATTTTTCTATACAAAAGTCCTTTGTATAGAAAATTTTCACTATAAAAAACACGGATTACTGATGGAAATTACAGATAGAATTCTGTACCAATGGAATTCCGTCGATAATTGGATTTCCGATAGAAAATGTCCCCCACAGAAAAAAAAAAAAAAAAAAAAAAAACTATGGCAAAAGACATTACCAATAGAATTCCATCTCTAATCTAAAGTTTTTTTGTAGTGTTTTTATTATAAATATAAGTTGTAGAGTAACTAATATTATTTTTTCAATTTTACCCCTATTTAATTTCCATTAGAAAAAAAGAAAGAAGGGAGAGGTAAGAATAATTTGTAAATATAGAGTGACAAATTTTAAAATTTTATCAATATATTATTTACTGATTCCTTTGTATGTAAGAATAAGGTACAAGTGACTTGCATGTTGGAACAAAGTGGTGTACTCCATCCGATTTAAAATATAAGTCATTTTCTCACAGATCACACTACTACAAAAAAAGGTCAAAAACATCCTAAATTTGACCCAATTAACGTCCTTTTTTCAAGGGACGTCTCGTGAGTAGTTAAAAAAAATTACTTTTGGCGTCCTGAATAAATTTCGGACGCTTATGTAAGGCATCCTGACGTCCCGAAATTTATTCGAACGCCACATTGCAATTTTTTTTTTTTTAAAAAAAAACCCCAGTTCGGGGTGGCCGCGGAAGAAGCGCAGATCAACAAATCAATATTCAAATTCCAGAAATACTTCCAGAAGGAGGAGCAACCTCAGAAGACGGAGGAACAGTGGTAAGCATGGAAAAAACCAAGCAAATCAGTCGATAGCATATTCAAAAGTCATTAACAGTTCCAACCAAACAAAAAAAAGATCTACAATCATATATTGAAAATCAAATTTTCAAGACAATATATCTCTCGATAGTACATTCCAAATGTCATCAACAAAAAAAAAACAAAGATCTAGATTCATAATCAATTCAAATTTCAGATTCATTTGAACCTCCATCGGAGGAAGAGATCGACGTCGATCCGCAACCCAAATCTATCGAATATTCATTCTCAACCCCAAATCTGTCAATCTACACAACCCAGAGACCAACGTACCTGAATCTGGTTGTGTTTTTCCGTCGGCACCCACGAGCTTGGTTTTGGGTTTCAAGAAGGAGGCGTAGTGAGAGAGAGCCGGGGAGTATGAGAGACGACGGAACAGCCGGAAGCGCAGCGTGGCGGAGACAGAGGAGACGTGCCGGGGAGTATGAGAGACAGAGCAGCTTGAGGCGCGGCGCGGAGGAGACGTCGGTGAAAAGGGATATCGAACTTGTGGAAGGAGGCGGAGAGTGAAGTGTGTGCGATTTCGAGAGAGGGAAATGACAAAAGGTATCGTGTCGATCCGTCTTATGGTAGTGAATTTTGGCAACCCGAGTTAATATTCGGGCGCCAAAATTTCAAAATTGGCGACCTGAATTTAATTAGGTCGCCCAAATTCTACAATTGGCGACCTAAATTAAATTCAGGTCGCCAAAATTCTCAAATTGGCGACTTGAATTTATTTGGGTTGCCACAATTTCCCTTTTAGGCATCTTAAATACATATTTTTGATTTGTTTGATTTGATTTGATTAGTATTTTTTCAATTTATTTGATTTGATTAGTATTATTTTCGATTTCTTTGATTGAATTAGTAAAAGTTTCGATTTCTTTGATTTGATTTGATTATTTTTAATTTCTTTGATTTGATTAGTAAAAGTTTCGATTTCTTTGATTTGATTAGTATTATTTTCGATTTCTTTGATTTGATTAGTAAAAGTTTCGATTTCTTTGATTTGATTTGTATTATTTTCGATTTCTTTGATTTGATTAGTAAAAGTTTCGATTTTTTTGATTTGATTAATATTATTTTTAATTTCTTTGATTTAATTAGTAAAAGTTTCGATTTCTTTGATTTGATTTGATTATTTTTAATTTCTTTGATTGGTTTAGTAAAAGTTTCGATTTCTTTGATTTGATTAGTAAAAGTTTCGATTTTTTGATTTTATTAGTATTATTTTTAATTTTTTGATTTGATTAGTAAAAGTTTCGATTTTGTTGATTTGATTTGATTAATTTTGGCACCAAAATATTCTCATAATATCCTAAATTGTGCCAAAAATGTTGATTTTAGGCATCCTGAATGTATTACAGGACGCCAAAAATAATTTTTTGACGTCCTGAACCTATTTCAAGACTTCAAAAAAATTTCTGGCGCCAAAAAATTCCCCAAATATCCCAAATTGCGCCAAAAATACTGCTTTTGGGCGTCCCGAATGTATTTCAAGACGCCCAAAATAATATTTTGACGCCCTAAATTAATATTTAGGATGTCTAAAGTTTCAAACTCAAGTAAATAATTACAACAATGCCACCGTCTTCACTTTTTACTTCCTTTTTTTTTTTTTAAATGACGTCTTTTAGGGTAGTAGTATCCATATTTTGTAGTAGTGTCACATAAACAAAATGAACAGCGGTTAATCCCTCTTGTAGTGAAGAACCGAGGAGGACCGCTTCAAACACTTTGAAACACGATCCGAGGAGATGATCGTGATGACTCACGTGGAAGGAAAGGGAGAACAACACACGATGTCGCTAATCCCTCTTGTAGTGAAGAACCGAGGCAAGCACGGCGGGATGCTGACCAAGACGCTCAGGGGACGAGCATAGGAAGAGCTCGGACTCAGAACCCAACCTTAGGGGACGATACACATTAAGAATTCTAATTAAAAACTTTATTAGCTTTTGAAGAAAATACTACTTTTTAATATTAATCATGCAATTTTTCCCTAGAAGGAGTTGAAATTTATTAGTTGCAATTTATTATGCTAACGAACGAATTTTGTTGCTTGTAACAACCAATAACTGGAATATATATGTCTAATTAATGCTTTCTATTTTTCCGAAAAATAAACTTCCTATGAAATACAACTTTGGAAAAGAAGATTATTCTCCCACTTACTTTTGCAACTTGTCAAATAAAATATAAATAACCTAATAAAATAAGAAGTTAGTAGTTTTATGATGTGTAATGTCTAGGATTCTCCCTTTACTTGCTGTTGCAGTAAAGAATTTTGCCCATAAAACTTGACAAATTGAAAATAATCAGAATCAAACAAAAGTATTTGAATGCCATATCCTGTTTTATTCGACACAAGTATGAAAAGATCTTTTTACCTTCTTACAACAGTTGTATGTATGTATGTAATAAAAAATACTTAACAAAAATATTTGTATACAGTTCATACTTGAGTAGCACAATTTCGCAAAACATTTTTCTTTCAAACAAAAGCATGCGCATGGACCCTTATCCAATAATATAATTACTGACTATAAAATGCAAACAATTGAAAAAACACAAACATAACTACATAAGCTCAATGTTTTTGAAGCCGGATCTGACCGGTCGACTGAAAAGGAAACAGCTCATCTCATACGTTTAAGGAGTTTGACTGAGTTGGACACACTTATTAACAAACGGCTTGTATCGTACGGGAAGCATTTGAAACTTCAACAAAATTAACAAGAAACTTGGACACATTTTCTAACTTTATTTTCTCTTCCATCAAGTACCAGTGATACCATATATGATATAACTTCTTTGCAAATAGGACGGGCGTCTAAAACTGTAGGCAAAACACAACAAAATTGTGAGGCAAAATTGTAAATCCAGCATATATTTTAGTTGTCAATGAAGAATAATGTATATCTACCATATGTGATTTGATTTTAAACATATTTAAATCTTGATCATATATCAGTCAGGATAATAGATAAAATCCTAATCTTATCCATGAATACGATTTGAACTCAAAACATATTAAATCATATGATTTGGGTATAAGTAGATTATTCGTATCTATTGTATATATTTAATTAGATAGATAACAATATTAAATATTTCAATCCATGATGTATGTGGTCAAACTTGCCAGTAAACTCATGACTAGGACGTAAACTCAAAGTATAAACTTGTAAGACTTTTCTTTTATCAATAAATTGCTATTGAAATCATATGATTAAATAATTAAAATACAACAAAGGACAAAAATTTAGTTCAAATATATTTTAAATTTAAATAATTGAAATTAAATTCATCAATATTCATAACTTATTGTAGTTAACAAAAACATTTTTATGAAGTTCATACTTGAAGCCACTAGACATGATCAAATCTAAAAAGGTCACACAAGTTTAAAAGTGAGTTGACACAATTTTTTAACATAGAAATGCAAAAAGCGATAAATTTACTTTGGGAACTTGCGAATTCAACCAAGTTTGCAGATAGAACAAGTTTTACTATTTAAGAGCAAGTTAACAATATTTTGTAAGTTAGAACCGTAAAAACTATAAAATTAAAGATGGAGTCAAGTCACGAGTTTGATTACAATGTATGTGAGTAGCTAGTTGAATTGGTGGTGATAGCTTTCCTTATTTGATGATTGATAGGTTAGACATAACAACGAAGTATTTTTTTTCCCATCTTATTAAATTAAATCTGTGATATCTGGTGCTCTTTTCCCCCCCCTTTTTTTTTTTTTTTTTTTTTTTAATGAAATTAGGTTGAAACTGGCCAGAGAAATAAATTTAAATTCATAAAATTTAATTTTTATAAAAATGGAAGTATATATGAATTCTGTCATAAATATATCTTAGATGAGTTACGTCTCCCTGTAAAAGCCTTTTAGAAACCCTCAGTATGAGGATATCTAAAGAGAGTGTTTGAAAAACGTCAATTAAGAATTAAGGATTAAGGTGTAATTTTATTAATAAAGTTTTTCTTGAAGAGCATTGGGCACAAATAAATCTTGGAAGGGACAAACATACCAATAAAAAATCTAAAGGGGTGCAAATTCACCAAAACTGTTAAATTGGACTAAACGGTCGTTAAATTATAAGAGAAGAAAACTCTAATAACATTTGGTAAAGTTTAATGCTTTTAGTGAACTTACGCCATTTTAAATTGTTTATTGGTACTTTTACCCCTTCCAAAACTTATTTGTCCAAAACGCCCATTAGAAAAAAATGTGTTAGTAATATTGCACTTTAACCCGAAGAAAAGTATAGCTACACAAATGCTCTACTAAGTTTCATTTTAGATGGCACAAAAAGAAAAAGAAAAATCCTTCAGAATGAACACAATTTCTTTTTTACAATAACCAAAAAGTAAAAAATGAAATGAGATTAAAAAAAATTAAAGAAGTAAAAGTACATGATAAATAATATGCACATCATTTTAGAGTTGAGAAATATATGTATTATTTCTCTAACTTTAAACATAAAAATATTTTAATTGGGTTCCTATAGCCCAAATGACATCAATCACAAGTCTTCTTTTGGGTGTGAGGTTGTGAGATATAATAGGCGTGTAAGTTATGGCTAAAACAGAAACACAACAATTTTTTTTGCCTAAAATTTTAAGCGTGCACTTTTTTTATTTGAAAAAAATTGTTATTGGTCTTGAAATAATTTGGCCTTCACAATTGACGCTTTTGTTTTTCGTAAGTTCATAATTGACGCTTTATTCTCCCTTTAAAATTTAATACATTCCCATATTTGAAATTTTTTATCTGACTCAGATTTGATTTTGAATTTTAATTTAAACCATGCTTAGGAGCTTGCTCAGAACCCCTCCTCTTCACTTTCTATCTTCTTCCCTCATCTTCCTTTTTTTAGCTGTAAAATCAATATTTAAATGGTCCAAATTTAATATTATACAAAATAATATTATTATTTTGTTTATTGTAGTATTGAATTATTCATATAAAAATTTATCAATTTGTATTTAACTATATTTTTGTAATTTAAAATTTTAATAATAATTTTTTTAAAAGATCAAATCTGACCTTCAAATTTTAATTTAATTGTTAAAGAAACAGAAGCGAGGGATTCTGAACCGGGAGGGATATTTGGAGTATCACAAAATGTATCATTCAACATTTACACTGCTATGGAAGGTATGACGAAGTTCTCTTTGGAGTATGAAATATTGTTAACCTCTTATTAATCAATATACGTGTGTGTGTCACTATAAGTATATGTATATGTAGCACTACAAAAAAATATGAAATTAGCAACGGAATTTAGTGATAAAATTTCATTTCATTGCTAATCCATCACAAATTCTGATTTGGAATTTAGCAATGGAAAAAAATTAAATCTGTTAACTATATGAAATTTTAAAAACAGAGATCACTGTTTACAAATATATCATCATACCGTAAACTCAAATTTGTTTAAGACATGCATACAAATTAAGAAGATGATAAAAAAGACTTGATGGAATTTGTGATACAGTAATGTGGGTTATTGGTTTCCGAAAAACATGGGTCTCGCATCAATATGAAGCTGCATCAAAATAAAAATAAAAATAATCAATATCATCAATATATATATAATAAGACATCCCTCAAGCCGCCTCAAAAATGGCTTAGCATAGGCTCCCCTCACAAATTACTGTTCATAAGCCGGTTTCATTGTCATTGGGCTCCGTGTGAGCTGGTCACCAAATACACAATGAATCAAACTTCATCTCTTTCCTCTATCTTTTTCTCCGTCCTTTTCATATCTGACCCATACGGGATTTCAAATTTTGAAATCCCTTCTTCTCTCCCCTCTCTCTTATTCTCTATGCTCCTTCATTTTCCTCTTCTTAACCCTGGATGCCCTTTTCCTGCTCTCTCTCTCTCTCTCTCTCTCTTTCCCTCGGTTCTCTACTCATCTGCTCCTAAGGGTGGATCTCCTCACCGAACTCAAGCTCGGTGATCTCGTCGCATTTTCGGCATCGTGCATTTTGATATCCTCTTCTTTTGTAGCTTATCGATGCTAAGAAGGTTTGTACTCTTCCGCCGTTCTTCCCTTCGTCTTTGATCTCTCCCATTCTTCACTTTTCATCTTCTTCTTCTACTTTTTTGGTTATCGTTTAATGGATCTCCTAACCGAACTCAAGCTCGGTGAATCGCTTATCGTTTTTCGAACCGTGCGGAAGAAGCCGGCAACGTCGAGGCCTGCTATACTCTGCCCATGGTGAGTGGAGAATGATATTGTTGTTCATCATTGTTAATGTTTCATTTCTAATGTATAATCATTCATTGATAGTTATGTTTTCATGTTCTTTAAAGACAATAAAATTGCTTTACTATAGCAAAATATGTTTAAGTAACTTGTAAAACACTTTCATCCTGCAACGACGGGGAAATACAGCTCGTTACTACAAAAATGAAGAGATTTCATAGAGAAATAAGAATTAACTAACTCTACTTACAAGAAGAAGCCTCTCTAAGAATTTTTCCAAGATTCCAAGAATCAGTCCTCTTCGAGATTGAATAATTTGAAGAACTCCCCATAGAGGAACGAGGATACTCAATAAGTATATATTCTTCTTCATTGGCAAAACAAAACTATATTCTTCTCACAATGTTACGTTGTTTCACAATGTCGTTGTGTTTCGTCTAGAATTTTGGACACCCATTCCATTTATAAGGAACAGAACTAGGCTAGCTTAGCTGTATCTTTTATATATATGAAAAATGCGTAGAAATTTCTACTCAATTTTGTTAAAGTTTCAGAAAATTTCATAGAGATCGTTTTGGTATAGACTTCAAAGCAGTACGTTCTTCTTGACACTGATAGCGATGTCACGCGCGTTTTAGGTGCAGTGTCACGATGAAGAAAGTACTTCGAAATTACCTCCTCTTTCACCTTGAAGTTTAATCTTTATTTTACTTATTTTAAGGATTTTGGATTATATGAAATATATATGATAAGAATTTTGTGTCAAAAGATAATACCTCCGGTCTTTTATTTAAGGCTCAGTGACCACAGCTTTGATTTTTCTTTTTACTTGTTCTTAATTTTTTTGTCCTCAAAATATTAAAAATTAGCATTAAAAAATGGTTAAAGTTCTTCGGGGAGTTTGGTATCCTAACTCCACTTTCATGGTTGCCAAGAAGGGTCATAAAGCTTTGTGGATCTGGTCAAGCATTCTCACTGGACGTTCAATGCTTCAAAAATATAGACAACGGCTCATTGGTAATGGTAGTTCTATCAACATATGGAAATATAACTGTAATCCTGGCTTGCATGGTAAATCCCTCAACTCCAACCTTAATTATAATGTTGATTCTAATGCAAAGGTAGATAGCATATATTCAGAATGGAAACTGGAACATCTCAAGTATTGCTTATAAAATTCCCAATGAGGAATATCAATTTGGATTTTCCCTCCCATAAGGACAAGCTTGTCTGGACTAGTTCTCATAATGGTTTTTATACTGTTAGATAACGGGGGTGTAAGAGAGAAATGGAGGCTCAGCGACCCGTTCAATCCAGACCAGGGACATCTTTTACACTTTCAAAGGAATTTTGGGGCAAATATGGAAGTTAGAAAATGTGTCCCAGTTTCTTGTTAATTTTGTTGGAAGTTTCAGAAGCTTACCGCGGTATGATGCAAGACGTTAAAGCATGTGCAACTCAGTCAAACCCCTTAAACGGTCTATCTACACGAGATGAGCTATTTCTTTTTCGGACGACAGTCTGGTCCACTCAGCTGTTCGGTCCGATCCGGCTTCAAAAATCAGGTTATGTTTGTTTGTCTAGATTTTTGTGTGTGTGTGTGTGTGTGTGTGTTTTTTTTTTTTTTTAAAAAAAACAGTTAGTAATCCTTGGATAAGGGTCAACATACGCTTTTGTTTACGAGAAAAATCGTTTGCAAAATTATGCTATCATCTTTTCTGACTTTTTCACCTCTTCTGGAAAATGTAAATTTTTTCTGTCATTTATTTATATTAAATCGGTCATCGGTTTTTTTTAAAAAAATAAAAAATCATATCCATATATGTGTGTAGTGATGTTATCAATAGCAAAATTAGTTTGGATTTTTTTTTTCCTATTAAACATTCAAAGCCATATGTTAAGTGTCATACCTTACTCTATCATTTATTAGAGCTATCTTGAGAATGAACCACTAATATTATTTAGAAATTCCAGAAATCACCAACAATTTAACACTTCTTTCAAACATATAAAGTTCTAACGCTTCTTGTTGGAATGAGATTTTCTAAGGGCCGGCTTGGATCATAGAAAATGTTGCCACGGAATAGGAAAATGGGGATTTTTCAATGGTGGTGGGTGTTTGGATCAAAATTCCATATGAAAATATTTTCCTGTCTCTGCTAGTTTTCAACCAGATATATAAATGAAAATGGATTCCCACAAAAAATGGTGGGAAACCATTTTCCAATGTCTTAGGAAAATCACCAAAGAGCCAAATGCCCCTTTGTAGCGGAAGCTGGAAAAAGGCATAGACCCACTAGTCTCATAAACCCAATCAGCGAGATGATCAATCACGCTTTTGATTTGGGTCTTGAAAAGAGTTGGTGATTCAGAAGTTTTAGGACTCTTGAGCTTCTTAACACTATCTTCCAACATAGCCAAAGCTCCCAAATCATGCTTCCCACCTGACAACATCAAATGTTGTTGATTTTGATGTCTAGCTAAAGCCAATGATGTTGGCATGGCAGCGGCTGACGACGTTGCTGATGCTGGAAGGTGGTTACCACCAGCATCGAGGAACCTTGACAAATTTACGACGGTCAACAGCTGAACTTGATACGGTGTCATTGTAGCAAAAAAAGGATGTTCTCTTATTGTGGTTGCGGTGGTTGCGGATGGAGGAAGAAGGCGACAAATAAGACAACCGGAAAAGTGGGAGAAATGGAGGAGATGGGTTTTGCTACAGAATTGAAATTGGGGCAAGTTCGACGCTTGAGATGCTCTGAGGCGAAGAAAACGGCGTCGTATAGAGAATATCTCAACTTCACTGCCTTGCAAAGCCCTATTTCAATGTTGGACACGGAATCAATAAGGGCTTGACGGCCTGAATTTGAATTTTCGATGGGTTTCCATGGTGGAGATAGGTGAACTGATGAGGATTCTCTTGAGATTTCGACGGATTTTGGGAATGAGAAGGAGAAAGAAGAAAGGGAGTGGTGTGAATTAACTAGAGCCGGGAAATTGGGCCGGCTCGTTTAATCCCCGACCAGTAGGGCTTGGGCTTGAAAAATAGGTCGAAATTTGAAATTGGCCCTCAGGGCCTCGTTTAATCGGGACCGCCCATTAGGACCCTATTCTTCGTAGCATTTTCATTTTTTAAAAAAAAAAAAAAGTGAAAGATTTTAAGACGCTCCTTCAAAGTGAAGACAATCAAATATCTATGAAATTGATGATAGTGATGAAGAAGGTGACAATTGACAATGATAATGGTATGTTTTTATATTTTATATGAGTTATTTAATGTTGCTTAGTTTAATGCTTCTTACGTTTTATGTGAGGCAATTGCGGACAATGGTTTGTTTTTTATTACGAATTAATGAATGTGTTTATTTGTTGGATGATTTTGTATTGTTTAAATATTAATGTTGATAATATTTATTTGATAGATTAGAATTTTAATGGTTGCAATTTACTAATTATATTTTTTTGAAAAAAAAACCCGTAAAAAAATAATTAAAATTTGGAATAGTAATTTCCCAAAGCGCCCGGCTCCTCGGTACTATCGGGCCAAGCTTTGAAAAACAAATGTTTTCCTTATCTTAGGCCCCCGTAGGGTCGGGCCGGCCCCGATTCCTGACTCTCTAGAATTAACCGTGCAAGGGCGTTTATGGCACTCGAGTGTTACTCGTAACACTCGAGTGTGCCTCTCGAGCACTTGAGTGTTATGGGCAAAATGATATTTTGCCTCATTTTCTTCCAACCAAACAAAATTTTTCTTATCAACTCATTTTTTTTTCAGTGCGAACGAAATGCATCAAGACAGAATATTTTCCGTTCCGTTCGATTTCATTCTTTTCATTTTCATTCCTACATTTTCTTCAATCCAAATAGGCCCTAAGAACTTTAGAAATGCATAACTGACTCAATATAACTCTAAAAATAGTGATTCAAAGCTCAAACTGAAGCTCCTCAATGCATTTAATGATACAATTAAGACCTGGGCTCAACATCGTCTAATTGGGTTCAGAATCTGCTTAGAACTCTTACTGGTCATAGGAATTTTCGCAGAAAATTCCTGAATATTGACCCAACATAGAAAATTCCTTTTATATCTACACATCCAAAAATAACAAACTAATATTTGTTTTTAAACTAAAGATGTATACTATTACCCTGTCAGATATCAAGAAATAACTCAAATGTTTACCTTGTCTAAAGTCAGACGCAAAAGCGACGTTTCAACAAGCATGTGCATCTAATCATCCACAATAATATGAAGTTTTACCATCCCCCTTAGCTATGCCTCCACGAGCTTCTCCTTCCCTTTAGATGTACTTGTTCCTATGGTTAATAAATAGAGAGAGGGCTGAGATTGGGGAATCTCAGTAGCAATAATCATAATTCAATATATAATGCATGGTAAATGGTAAATAATTTAGTACGTAAAACAAGCCACAGAGAACAATACCTTAAAATAACTGAATAACTGTAAAACTGAATAACTGGAACTATTATTGTATATGGGGCACATGGGAAAAATGAAAGTACAGAATTTACATGTTCACATGCTTAACTACAGCAATAATGACACAAATGAATATGCAATCAATGTAAATATATGAAAAATATGACTAAAGCTACATTTATCCTGCATTCTCAGCTTCATTTGGTGGTGCTGCAATTTTAAGAGGGTCCGTGTCTATCGGTGGCGAAGCAGAGTGCTCGTGGTGTGGTGGTGAAGGATTTTGTGATTGGGAAGGTTTTTGTGAGGTACGTGTTTTGCCCATGGTGGATAGGATCTTATGGCTTTGATACCAAATGTTAGAGTAAGCTCGGGTAACTCAATTAATTAATCTACGATCTTAGAGAAGATCACCCAATCTCTAATAATTAGATAAGCCGTAATCGAAACTTAACTAACTACCAAAGCCCGGAGGATACTCCCATAAATTACTCTCTCAAATATTCGACACTTTATTGATGAGGCCCTAAGCCTATTTATAATGATTTACAGAGAGTAGACTCTATTCAAAATTCAAATACGAAATCTAAAAATATATCTAAATCTAAGATTTAGATAACTAATAAGATGTTCCTAGAGATAATAATATAATTAAAACTAACTACCTAATAATCTTAACAACAATATCTTATCTAGTAAGATATTCCTAAAGATAATAATAAAATATAATTGATTAAATAAAAAATAATCAAAACTGACTCGATTAATAAATTAATTCCTAATAAATTAAAGCATAGCGAGTTGGATCGCTATCACACACACAGTGGAAGAGAAATACAACCATAATTTTGAAGCCTAACATAGCAACTCATAATAACATTTCAAGCTTCAACAACTCGGTTAAGCAACGATTAGTTCAATTAGAGGTATATTAACATCATGAATAAAAAATCTTTGCTCAAGAACATTAATTTAGGGGCATCTAAGATTCTCATTTAGCATGAAACATCACCGATTTCAGCACTTATGAATATAAATCAGCATCTTGAAACTGACTTGGACTTAGCAACTAGCATATATACCATCTTTCTCTATTCTGAAATTTTCTTTCACAAGAATGCCCAGCTTGAAATAAACATTAACATCAACACAGTAATCCATATATATTGATACCTCTTTAGTAAAAACACTTTGCAGCTTCATCACCATATCATTTTAGCGTACATGTGAAGCCATTTAATACTATATTCTCGAGAAATTTCCAGATTTTAATTCACACATTAAAACAATTATTACTTTGTTCATTCAGACTACACTGGCTACCACATGTAACATTCTTGTATAATCATAGTTAAGAATCCAAACGAGGTCCATAATAAATCTGAAACTTCCCAACTCAGCCCTTCAAGAGCAACAAATTCACACTTATACATAGACACACACACGCATACATACATGCATCCATGCATGCATACATAGGAGAGGCATACACACATAGACCTATAAATATATACTCCAAGATTCAAGTGTTTTATTCAACCAACAAACCAAAAGTCCAAATAGACTTCCCCTTTTATTTTGATGTGGACCCCGGTGCTATACACACCATAACAGGGTGTTTGAGTTTGAAAATCACCTCCCATTCTCAAGACTAACAACAAACTATACTAATTACATAAGCTGTTAATTACTCTTACTGCATTTATCCTTGTTTTCAAGGAATTTTAAAGCTACTCATACAAAAACAACAAGTCGTATTATTTGGTTAGCACAATCAGAGAAACCCAAACAAATACAACACTAGATTCAGTTCACAGAATTTTCAGTCATCACTTTTCTTTCATTTAATCGGTGATTCCCTTTCTAGAGTCAAGATTCAATCCTTTCCCCCAATCCCAAACAACAGAAATCAAAGAGATAGGAGATGGAAAGGGATTTGGGAAACTCACCTTTACAGAATCTAAAGTTGCATTTATAGGATTCGACTTCCTTCTTCCTCTCGAGCGAAACTCTCCTTTGGTCCTTCTTCATATTCTTGTGCGATCAACCTCTCTCACTTTCTCTCAATATTTGACCCAATCGCCTTTCTCTGATCTCTATTTATTTGAGTGAGGCAGAGCAAACTTCCTCTATAAGGAGGAACGGATGCATCGTATAGGAGAAGGGTTTCGACTTTCGAAAATGAGAGACACGTATGAGAATGATTCTTACTTCCCGAAAACCCCATTTCATTTGTTTTTTTTTTTTTTTTTGGTTTTTTTTTTTTAAAAAAAAAAAACTCCAAGCTAGCTCGATAAACCTATGAGCTAGTATAAAATATGGTCAAGAAATCAGCCTTAATTTTAGTAATCAACTTTGAGAAAAAAAAAATATCTTCAATTTTTCCTTGATTACTTTGTGCCTTTATACATTTAATAATTATTTCATTCCTGATTTTTATGAATTCTCCTACCACAAGATAAACTCTTATGAATAAATTTATTTTCTTGAGGCCTTAATTAATTCCTTAAAACATCTTTAACATTTTGTAAATTACTAATGAGAGAATGACTTTTAGGTCTAAATTAAAGGAAATAATGTCATAAAAGTCCTTATTAACAAGTGAACGAAGGGATTAACAAGTGAATTAGTTACCATTAACAATTTATGGGACTTATCAATGTATTATTTCCATTAGTTGGGATTTAAAAGTCATTCTCCCATTATTAATTCAAAGCTTTAAAATTTGGATATTACAGTAAATAGAAATAATTACATCCATTTCAAAATAATAAAACTAAACTATGCTTTTAGGAGAACATATGAATAAACACAAATTATCTGTTTTCTTGTTTTTTTGGTCAAATATAAAAAAAATTATCAAATACACAAAATAAATAAATAATGAAATAATCATACTTTTATAAACATAAAAAGGGACAGGTAAAAAAATATAAAAAATGTAATTTCAAGAAAAAAATTGAATTAAACATGAAAATATTAAATTAGGTAAGTTATTAAACATTTTGAGAAGTACTGATAGTAAACTAGATAAAATAATATCATTATTATGATCGTCCTAGTATATATCTTTTTTTTTTTTTTTTTTATATATATAAGAAAGTTTAGGTGGGGGTTGACACCGGTATCCCACCAGGGCAGGGCATACCTCCGTGCTCAAAGAGCACTTACAAGTACTTACAGATCGCCCACCAATGCGGCCTTCACATCAACCAGCAGGTATTGAACCTCCTCCCTTTTAGGGTGAAGACTGACACCTTAACCAACTATGTCAATCCTTATTGGCTCGTCCTAGTATATATCGATCTCACAAATAACAAAAATTACACAATGGGCCCATGATATAAAATGAGACAAAGGTATACAGCCTAGCCCATAAGCCCATTATCAAAACCATCATCTACAACGAGACTCAGGCCACAAACCTTTCACTCGGCCCATTATCAAAAAAATATCCAATTAACAAACACACCTGACCAACGACATTTTCCTAAAGAAATTAGCAATATGCTCTGCAAAACAGTTAAAAAAATTGTGGATCCAACCAAAAAAGAAAAAAAATAATCATTTGCAATATTACCATCGCCTCCAGCGTCCAACCTACGAACAACACCCTTCTAGAACAGTTAATCCAACAACATAGAGTATGCGGCCCGATCTACAATGGCACATCTCTTGCACAAAAACCACACAAAACGAGAGGCATACGAAGCCAACAAGATGTCTATGCCTATGATTCCTTCCGTTCGTTGCACCCGACTAGAACCCTCGTCGAAAATAATGAATAACCACGTAGTCGAGACATGATGACTAACCGATAATTTTCATAATATACAATATAGGATTATAATGAAACAACGGAGATACATATTTCCAAACACTAGCAATTATGTATGTTCCGATATGGTTGTCCAACCCCTTGGAGCCCCAAGATTGGATCGATGGGTTTAAAGGTTGTACCCAAGAGGCTTATCGCTATCTATTGCGGAGATAACAATGAATAAGATGATCACCGTGCAACACGAAGACGGAATGCCGTCAGAGGAGTGGGGTGTGTGCACAGTGGGACAGTATGTAAACATTGGGAGAATGAATGTGTGTACCGTTCACCCGGGTATGCCCCTATTTATAGTGAAGCCGGGTTGGTCCGACTTTCTCGATAACCCGTTCCCATTATAGCACGTTCTGTGCCCCCACTCCCTGCACTATTGTGGTAGTGGGTGTGGTCGTGGGATAACTGGTCTTCACGTGGGCTTGACTTGGTTGGGCCTATTTCCGAGGTCCACAACAGTTGCCCCCAAAGTCGGCTGCTCGGGTTTCCGAACTTCCGAGTTTACTCTGGTATGAGACCCTGACTTTCCAAGTTCTTATTTTCCCTGGACCCTTCTCGGGCTTCAATCATAATTGGCTGCCATCAAATTTCGTATCTGGGCTAAACGACGACTTACACGAACCTTACTGCCTACTGATCTGCTAGAACTTGGCACATTTTGTTTTCGTAAAGCATCCTGGTATCGTCACCTCGGGATGTCGGCCCGATTTTTGTCAAGTTATCTCGGCTATCATGCGTTTTGGCATCCTATCCGGGTGCCAAGTAAAAGTGCCGACATATCTCGCGGTACGGCCGTTCGCCTAGCCGGGTGTCTCTTCGTTTACCGCGTCGCGGCGTATAACCCCCATTTTCGATTTTAAAGTCACGCGCCTTCAAGAGCCGCCCGGTTCTAAAAGCGCCCATTAATGCCCTATGTCATATCGCCATGATTGCTTTAGGGTTTTATTCTGATCTCCTCGTAAACGACGAGATGACTCGGCTTCCAAATGTTGCATCCCTAGGCTTCTTATAAATACTTCTCCCCGCCCTTCATTGTCACTTTACCCCGCCCTCACACCTGTGAAGAAACGTACCAGAGCTCTCTCTCTCTCTTCAAAACTTGTCTCTTTGCTTTCTCGCTGCTCTCTCGCTCCCAGGTATTCCTCGAGCTTCTGGGTATTTCTTTATTGGTTGTTCTTGTTCTTTTTCCTGGTTTCAATCCGATTGATACATGTATGCTGCAATTCCTACCTTTTATTGTTCTGCATTTTAGGTAATTCTTGCTCTACACTGTTTGGACTGGGTGTTGAACGACTGTGATGACCCTCGTGAATTCCTCTCTGAATGAAAAATGTTGAACGCCATCGTGAACTGTCTGTCTGAGTTGTTGCAACACCTGCTTTCTTTCGCGTTTATTTTGGCCTTTAATTTCTCACTGTTTTGTGGTTGGCTATTCTGCACTTGCCTGACTTTACTGTGTTCTTCACAATCTGGGCAGCCTGGGTTTTTTTATTATGTTTGCATTTTTAACACGTTGTATGATTTATTCCTAAGATGGATCCAAAACCCCCACTAGTAGATATGTATGGTAGGCCTATCCTAGAGGAGGATAGAGAAATACTTGCACGTGTACCCGGCCGAACTAAACTCTGGCTATGGTCCATCCTTCCCACTGAAGAAGAAAAGATGGAAGACTTGCTCCGCCCATCTTGGGGAAGTGGAGGTAGGGCAAATATCCGAGCTCCCCCTTCATCTGATGTCAGACCTCCTGATTCTCCTTCACCGAGATTGTCAGCTTCTCCCTCAGCTCCCGAGGTTGTTGCCCCGGCTTCTATTATTGACGATTCTGGTCCTTGCGAGGAATGTACTCACAAGGCGATTGAGCTTGCCCGTCACGACCATGATAGAGAAGCCGAGTTGCTTTTGGACAAATGCCATTGCAATAGACTGTAGAGTACCTCGGCTGTTGCGTCGCGGACTTCCCATGTTCCATTGCTTGTTGAAACTCGTCCTGAAATCCTTGTACCGTCAGGTATACTTCATAGTTCGACCACGACCTTTTGTTTTTTATTTTAGGTCTAAATGTCTTCACACCAAACCAATCAATCCGAGACCAGAAGAGTCCATCCCTTCGGAGGATCTTCACGAATGCCTCCCCTCAAGGAATATCTTTGTGGCCGGCAAGATTTGTAATTGACGTCAAGAATAAGATGTCCGGGAATGTGCTTTCGCGTACAATCGAGGCGGAGAGGGGTATGACGTGTGCTTGCCCGCCCCCTGAGCGAACGAGTCCGTGGCTTCCCGGTCAATCAAACGATAAGGACTGCCATTTCTTTTATTTTTACAAGGATTTGATCACTTACCTCGGCGTAGAATTTCCATTCTCCGACTTTCAAATGTGTCTACTCCGCCATTTACACCTCGCTCCTTCTCAATTACACCCCAATTGTTGGGCTGCGTGGCTTTTGAAAAGTACTACCGATAAGCACAAACTCGAGTGTTCCATCCCCTTTTTTTGTAGCTTTTTACTCCCTTAGATATTAAAACCACCACGGAGAGGGAAAAGAAATGGTTTTTCTTGGACATCACTTCGAGCTTCCCAGCGGCCGCAAGTTTCTTAAGCCCTTCAAAGATTCTGGAAAGGCTTTAAGACTTCTTACTTTAAAGTCGTTGCTAACCCCGGGGATACACTATGGTTCCTTCAAACTCGGCAATCCGGGGAACTTGGAGAGCGTTTCCCTTTATACTGGTCCGAGGAGCATCATAAATTCCAAGCAAAACATTTTTTGCCTGTCAATTCTCAACTTTCCGCTGTCGAGAAGGAAACCATAGGTGCCCTTATTGCATTAGCCAAGAGAGACAGCTTGGTGGACTCGGCCGATTACATTACACCTTGTAGGTGCCCGCAGGGCCTCCCCCTCCCCTTTTTTTGTGTTTGTGTTATCTCCAAATTTGACTCCTGGATTGTGCTTTACAGGTGGATCGATGGGTAAACGGCCCGAATATCTCGACGTGACTATTCCTCAAGCTCACCCTTTGACTCTGGGCGAAAAACGAACGGTTCCCATTGAGGAGCCCGTCTGGCAAGCCGCCGCCAAGAGGGCTAAAACATTGAAGAAGAAGACTACCGCCTCACCAACAGATGAGGCTATTCCCACGCCATCTCCTCCAGTTCATGATCCGGAGTTTGAAGAAGCTGAGCCTCTAGCAGCATCGGCTCCGTCCCATGGTCCGGCTTCCTACTTCTTATCTCTGGGAGAATAAAGTACCCAACAACCTTCGCAAGGCTATTCGTCCGCCCGGGCATTGGTTTGACGATCAGACATTGTCGGATTTAGAGATGAAAGAGCTGAAGGAGATGGAGCACGTCAATTTGAAGAACGCCGGTTTATGTCAACTTGTGGCGCACCTCAAGGAGAAAGTTGGCCTTAATGAACAAGATTTGGACTTTCTCGAGGCCGAGAAGAAAAAGGCGAACGAGTCATTAACCCAAGCCCGGGAAGACCTGCAAGTGACGAAGGTCGAGAAGGAGAGCCTCTCTGATGAGCTTGTCACGGTTCGTGACAAACTGCACAAGGTCAAGTCCGAGATTACCCATAGGCTACAAATTCATGAGAACGATTTGGAGTCTATCGCCCAACATAAGAGATTAATTGCGGAATTGGAGACGGAGCTTCATTCTTACAAGCAAGCCCTTGCTGCTGCTCAAGTTGGTGTCTCCAAACTGAAATCCGGTGTTAAATATGCCTTCGAGAATGCTTTAGAGCAAGTTCAGTTCCGGAACCCCTCGATCACCTTAAACTTGGAAGGAGTGCACATGAACGCTTACGTTGAAGACGAGAAGTTTATCCCGGCTCCTTCCTCAGCTGTTGATGTTCCCAATCCTTCCTTAGCTGAAGATGGTTCTGGAGGAAGACGATGAAGGCCAACCGTAGCTGACAGTTCGTCATTTCCCGGTCTTTATAGCCGTGGTTAATATTTTTTGTTAGCTGTTGCAGCTTTTGTAATTCCCTTTTGTAAACACTTCTATGCCCGAGTAGGCCTTTTCTTCGTGAATACATATTGACTAGATTAAACCAACAGCATAAATTATTTGTGCTTATTTCTTATTTAGCGTCTTGTGAGTTGAAGGTTTCGTATCTGACGTGATCAAGGTCAGAGAAACACTTCCTTCTTATTGGCCGCGTCATGTAGACTCGGCATTCAAGTGCACATAATATTGAATTCGGCGGCTATGCCGCTACATGATTCACAAACACGAGCTTTTACCGTGATTCGCGCATGTTTATTTTGGCCATTGTTAGGGTATGATACACGAATTAAGTAATCCGAGTTCTCATCAGTCTTATTAACTGACTGTTTTGCCGCCATATGATCCTGTAAGTGTGAGCTCTTCATACTCGGCAGTTTTTCCTTTACATGATTTATGAATGAGTTTCGAACTTTGATTCATACATGTTTCTTTACGCCCGACCATCCTTCTGAGCAAATTGCGAAGTACGGGTTCTGCAACCCGGCCTTTTTGATTCATTCAATACGTGGCATTACATCAGATTTGATTCCCGTATAAATTGACATACATTCACGACCAAGTTGCCTGAAAGTAAAGTTAATAAAAGGAAATGCTAGAAACAAACGAAAACAAAGCAACAAAAACAAAGAACTTCATAAACTTGACATTCAGCTATAGTAAGCCTTAAGTTTGTCCGCATTCCAAGTTCTCTTAATCGCTTCCCCTTTCAATGATTCCAATAGGTAAGCCCCCTTTCCGAGTTCGTCTCTGATGCGGTAAGGACCTTCCCAATTCGCCGCGAGCTTCCCATCTCGGGTGTTCTTGTTGCCTATATCGGCCCTTCGCAAAGACCAAGTCATCTTTTTTAAATGATCGTGGGTTTACTCTCCTATTGTATCGAGCGCGATGAGTTGTTTTGTGGCCAAATCTCGAAAGTGAGCCGTGGCTCGACTTCATCAATCGATCCAATTCTACCGCGACGACCTCGTCATTCTTCCGTCCTTCCCGAGAAGTTCTCAATTTTCTCCATGAAGGCTCGCCAATTTCAACCTGGAATCATGGCTTCACATCCATACGTAAGCCTAAAGGGTGTCTCTCCTGTGGATGTCTGCACTGTGGTCCTATATCCCTATAACACTGCATATAGATGCTCCACCCAGCTACCCCATTCCTCTTCCATTCTCTTTTTCAGGCCGTTGACAATGACCTTATTGGCTGCCTCGGCTTGTCCGTTGGATTACGGGTGTTCCACAGAAGCAAAATGATCCTTTATATGAAGGTCGGACACCATTTTCTGGAAGCCTTTATCTATGAATTGAGTTTTGTTGTTGGTGACTATTTCTGCCGGGATTCCAAATCGCGATATTATGTTTCTTTGGAGGAATTTCTGCACTCTTGCCGAGGTAATTGTTGCCAGAGGCTCAACTTCGATCCACTTGGTACAATAGTCCATTGCGACGATCAACCACTTCAGCTGTCCTTGTGCTGCTTTAAACGGTCCCAACAAATCCATGCCCCATTTGTAGAATGGACACGGAGCCGTGATTTGTGTCAAGTCGGTTGGCAGGACCCACATTATCTTGCCGTGTTTTTGACAACTGTCGCACCTCTGAACATGGTCTTTAGCATCCTGCGCCATGGTAGGCCAATAGTATCCTTCTCGTACTGCTTTCTGAGCCAACGCCTTTACCCCCACGTGTTGTCCATTTATACCTTCATGAACTTCTGCCAAGATGTATTGGGCCTGATCTTTGTTGAGGCATTTTGCCATGGGAGATTGCGCGCCTTTACGGTATAATTGATCGTCCACCATTACATAGTCGGCCGCTATTCTGACTAGATTCTTGGACTCGGCGGCATCCTCCGGGGTGATTCCCCACTCTAGATAGTCGGCAATTGGCGTTTGCCAATCACTCGAATCCGATATAAGCATTACGCAACTTGGTTCCGGTAGATTCTGCTAGACAATTGTGTGGAGATTTCCTGGGCACTTCGTGCTTGCTAGTTTGGAAAGAATGTCGGCTCTCGTAACTTTTGCCCGAGGAATATGCGCGACTGTCACCTCATCAAAACTTTCCATAATGTCTTTAACCTTCGCCAAGTATTTGGCCAATAACGGCCCCTTTGCTTGATAGGTCCCCTGGATCTGAGAAGCGACCAACTGGGAGTCCGTGGACACGTGCACTTGTTGAGCTCCATTTTCCTTTGCCTGCAATAGGCCGGCAATAAGGGCCTCGTACTCGGCCTGATTATTTGAAGTCGGGGAACTCAAGTCGAAGAGAAAATTCCATTGCAACACCTTCGGGGCTCTCCACAATGACCCCCGCACCGCTTCCCTTTAGATTCGATGATTTGTCTACAAACACTTTCCATGGTTACGCCCCCTCCTTTCTCCGCTTGTGATGAAGTTAGCTCCATTAAGAAATCGTCGAGCTTGTGACTTAATTGCTGTCGGGCTTCATATGTTATATCAAACTCGAGATAATTCGATTGCTCAACTTATCATCCTGTCGGCTAAGTCCGGTTTATGCAAAACTTGCCGTATGGGCTGATTCGTCCTCACGATGATTGAATGACCATGGAAATAATGGCGAAGTCGTCTCGCCGTCGTTAGCAACGCAAAAGCCATCTTCTCTAGCTTTTGATATCTCAACTCGGAACCTTGCAAAGCCCGGCTCACAAAGTATACTGGTTTTTTCCCTTCGTTCGTTTCTCGAACTAAAACTGCACTTACAACCTCTTCACCAACCGATAAGTACATAATCAAGTTTTCTCTGGGTTCTGGTCTGGATAATACCGGCGGGGATGCCAAGCATTGTTTTATTCTGGTAAATGCCTCTTCACATTTCGAGTTCCACCCTCCCTGGGCTTCCTTCTTCAAAAGTTTAAAAAATGGGAGTGACTTCTCCCATTGACTTAGGCAAGAACCTGGTTAAAGCCGCCAATCGTCCGGTCAATTGTTGCACTTCTTTCTTGTTGGCGGGGCCTTCATTTCCAACACGGCCCTACATTTTTCGGGTTAGCCTCGGTGCCTCGGTTAGTCAATAAGAAACCCAGGGAATTTGCCCGAATGAGTACTCCAAAAGCACATTTCGCCGGGTTCAATCGAATTTGATGTGTTCGCAACTTTTCAAATGTTTGTTGCAGATCATGAACGTGGTCGCCTTGTTCCTTGGATTTTACTATCATATCGTCGATATACACCTCCACATTTTTTCCCAACTGATCTGCAAAGACCTTGGTCATCATTCTCTGATAAGTCAACTCGACATTCTTGAGGCCAAATGGAATTACGTTGTAGCAATAATTCACATTGTCCATGATAAAGGCTGTCTTTTCTTGGTCATCGGGATGCATGGCAATCTGATTGTATCTCGAGTACGCATCCATGAACGATAAAAGTTGAAAACCAGAAGATTGGTCAACCAACTGGTCGATGTTGGGCATGGGGAATGCATCCTTCGGACATACCTTGTTCAAGTCCTTGTAATCCGTACATACCCGCCATTTGTCGTTCGGCTTTTTAACCATTACTACGTTGGACAACCACGTTGTATATTGCACCTCCCTGATGAATCCAGCTGCGATCAATTCCTTGACATATGCTTCCAAGGCTTTACCTCGATCCGAACCTTGCTTCCTCTTCTTTTGGGCAACCGGTGTTGAACCAGGGTGGATCGCCAACTTGTGGCAACAAAACTCAGGGTCTATCCCAGAATTTCAGATGGCGTCCATGCAAACACATCTTTGTTTTCCCGTAAAAACCTTTCCAACTTCGCTCGAATTTTGGGATCCAACATCTTTCCGACTTTGGTAGTTTGTTCTGGCTCAGCTCCCAAGAAAAAATCTTCCACTTCTTCATTTGGTTCGACCCTTTGCATTTTGTCTTCTTCCCTCAGATCTAACTCGACTACGTGAATGGATTTGTTATCCGTCTTCCCTTCGTAGTCCTTGGAGCGCCCCATCTTCGAGGTTTTACTCTCCTTGACTGCTTCAAAGTAACATTGCCGAGAATCTCTTTGATCGCCTTTGATGGTAACGATTTGATTCTTCCTGTCTATGAATTTCAACTTCTGGTGATTGGAAGATACCAGCATGTTCCAGTCATGGATGGTTGGCCGTCCGAGGATAATGTTATATGGAGACAGAAAATCGACCACAACGAAACGAACCACTTCCGACTTGAATGCTTCCTTCGTCCCCAACGTTAATTTGAGGTCGACATATCCCTTTGGACAGGTGTCCTCTCCATTGAAACCTGTTAAGGTGGTCTTACATGGTTTCAAGTCCTCCGAAACAAACCGCATGCGTTTGAACGCATCCCAGAGAATTATGTCCACCGCGCTTCCATTGTCCATAAAAATCTTCTTGACTCGGCAATTTTTAACTATCCCGGTTATGACGAGTCCGCCATGATGCCCTGGCATTACATCATCTAACTCTTCTTCAGTAAATCCGAGTATTGGTAAGCCTGGTTTTACGGATTATTTCTTAAACCTCGGACGGTCAGTTACCGAGAGGACCTCCTTCAAGTATTTCTTTCGCTGATTCATGGAATCTCCGCCTCCACCAAAGCCTCCAACAATCCCATTCAGTCATATTTTGAATCAGGAAACTCATCATCAGTTCCTCGTCCCACCTTTTTCTGCTCTCGCCTCTTCTTCTCGGTGGGCGGGCTTCTACTTTGGTCTCCTTGGCGCTTGTTATGTCGCCCTTGTGTTTGGATTACATACCGGCGGAGTTTCCCTTCTCGAATGAATTTCTTGATAGCGTCTCTCAAGTCCCAACAGACGTCCGTTGTGTGTCCGTGTTGATCATGGAATTCACAATATCGAGATTTGTGTGGCCTCGTTCCGCAGTGGACGTGGTCGCTCTACTTTTTTCATCTCGATCATGGAGACTTCCTTCCAGACTTAGGATTGAGACACCTTCAATGGGGCATATCGGTCATACCTTCCTTCTGCTCTTCCTCCGTGAGTCTTGTTATCCCTTCCACCTCCTCGAGAGTCTTGTCTGTTTTGTCCGAACTGCTCCTTACTTCGGGAAGGTGGACTCCTTGCTCTGTCCCGTGGTGCATGGCTCATAATATCCATCTGATTTCAGCTCTATATACATCTTGGATTGGTCTCGGAATTCCGCCAATGTTTTAGGACGACGCTTCACACCGACTTCTTCAAACGCGAGGATTTGTCCGGGCACGCTATGACGCGGTGCAAATGTACATCCTCCTTTAACCCGGGACTTGTAAAGCCGTGTCTTTAAAGTGTTCCAAATACTTCGCAAAGTTTCCCCGGGTGATTGCTTCACACGATCTAAGCTGGAATTCAGTTTTTGGTTGCTTCACCTTGTGGCGAAGTTAAGCAAGAATTTCTTCTCCAAATCCTTCAAGTCCGGGATCAAATTTTCTGGCAAGGTATTGAACCAGATTTGAGCAGATCCACGCAGCGTTCTCGCGAATAACCAGGGTACTACGGGCCCAGTATAGCCCTTCACCATGATCTCGATTTTGAAATTGCCCATGTGCACACTGTGGATCGGCTTCCATCATACTTCGGAAATCTTTCGTGTCAGGCCATTTGGATAAGCTGCGACCATTATTCTCATCCGTAAAAGGAGTCACGACTCTCTCTTCATCATCAGAGCTTGATTCCGGTGATGGCGATGTAGCATCTTTTTTAGAAAGGTTTGGGTCCTTGTCCGTTTCTTTTTCTTTTCTCGACGTCCCAACCGACGCCCGATCTCGTCCGGCTTTGTTTGTGCCACCTTGAGTGGCCATTATCCGGTCTTGTCTTTTCTTGCTTCTCAGTTCTCGTGCATCATTCCTCACCTCGGGTGTAGTGTCTTCCCCATGGTCTGTCCGTGATGTCTGGGCATTTCAGGATACCGAAACATCATTTTGGTTTGGGTTCGTGATGGCTTTCGCTGTTTCACGATCATGATTCGCAGTTCGCTTGACATGGCCCTCGAATAGCCTTCTCCATTCTTTATTGCGTCGATCAATCTCTTCCCTCATAAGTCAGACATCTTACTCCTTTTGGAGACGGTTACAGTTTTCCATCTCGTCCATCCGATCCATCACGGAGCCAAGAGTAGTTCGCAAAATGCGAATGTCGGGATCAACCACTTGATCGTTTGAAGGAGCTTAGGGTCCAATTTGCTGAATAATGACATTATCCGAGGGAGGGGAATTTTCCGTGTCCAACATTTCAACTTCGGTTTCTACAATGACATGTTTTGTGTTTGGGTCCACAGGACCCTCCTGTCGAGTCGTCTGCTCATTAGGTTGTTGTTCTGGCTGTTCCTCTCGCAATTGGCCTTGCCGAGTTGTCGTACTACGTCCTCTTGTGTTTGCCATTTGCAATGGTAAGCTCGTAGCTTTGTGGTTTGGGATTCGAAGTTTACTCGTTCCCTACGGTCAGCGCCAATGTTTCGATATGGAACACAAATGTCCAACCCTTGAATTTGGTTGATGGTCAGTATTGGATCTGATGGGTTTAAAGGTTGTACCCAAGAGGCTTATCCACTACTATCTATTGCGGAGATAACAATGAACAAGATGATCACCATGCAACACGAAGATAGAATGCCGTCAGAGGAGTGGGGTGTGTGCACAGTGGGACAGTATGTAAACAATGGGAGAATGAATGTGTGTACCGTTCACCCGGGTATGCCCCTATTTATAGTGAAACCGGGTTGGTCCGACTTTCTCGATAACCCGTTCCCATTATAGCACGTTCTATGCCCCCACTCCCTGCACTACTGTGGTAGTGGGTGTGGTCGTGGGATAACTGGTCTTCACGTGGGCTTGACCTGGTTGGGCCTATTTCTGAGGTCCACAATAATGTAGATCACTATTTTTTGTAAGTCCACATCTTTTGGGATATTTTGTAGAGTTGTATATTTCCAACTTTTGTTGGTTGTGAATAATCTAATATTTATTTGAATAATTTGGAATTATGGATTATGACTTTGATAAGCGTGTCGTTGTGGCCAGAGGCGGACCGAGGTATATCACAAGAGGGGCAAGTGCCCCCCTTAAAATATCGATTTTTTCCCTTCTAAAATCGAAAAGTTCAGTCTCAAATCGTAGATCCCTCTCTCCCTCCCTCGGTCTCTCACTGGTCGTCGCCTCTATCTGCACAATCCTCAGCTTCCACTCAAACCTCTTCCAACCTCACCCACTTGTTCGCTGTCTTTTCTGCCTACGCACCGTTTCCTCACCCTCAGCCTCTCCACTCAAACCTTTTTCTTGCTTCACGGGATCTCAAGTTGTTTTTTCGGTAAATCCAATTCCCTAAACGATAGTTGATAGGGCCTGATAAATAAGCATTATTATGTTGTGTTGCTTCCTCGCTTGATAAACAGTTTTGTTTTCCTGGTTCTGATGTGTTTAGCGAAGCAGTGGCTCTGCTTATTTTGTAATAAAACAAAAAATGAAAAAGAAAATGATTGAATGGATTGTGGGTGGGCATATCTTTTTGTTTACTGGTGGTCTGGAAGATCTTAAATTCGATAATTGTAATAGATGGAGAATTCCGCTAGGATGGCCCTCGTGGAAATGAAGGCTTAAGTATCTTGTGTTCAAGACTGTTAACGGCATGATTTAACTCTAAATTGTGGGAGAAGGATAATAGATGGAGAATTCGTATCTTTTTCTTATTGCATTTCATTTGCAAGTGTTCTGCCTCATGTGAAATACGGAGTATATATAGTTTTTTTTCTTCCATATAGATGATCTAATCTTGCATTGCTAATTCTCCTTATACTGTGATAGTTGATGTCCAGATGCATAAAATAACTCTCTTCACTTGGTTTTTGAATTGTTTATTCCAATTACCATCTCTCTCCATTGTTTTTCTTCCTAATGAAATTGAGAATGTAAGGAGATAAAAAGCAATCGACATACACGGAATAAAGTACCAATGGTCTACTCTTCTCCTTCTCCTTTATATTCTTTTATTTTTAAATGTATTTAAAACTTTGCTTAAAAAAAAAAAAAAATTCGGGGGCAGCCCCCAAATCCACTCGTCAATGGTGCCCCCCTTCAATAATTTTCTGGGTCTGCCGCTGGTTGTGCCCAGAGGCCGTAGGACTATTGCATGCCATATTGTTCGGATCCCATCAATAATTATTATGGAGAATTATTCAAAAAATGGGTGTGATGGCTAGGTTGTGACCTTTAATTTGTTTACGTAGGATTTGCGGGTGGGTTGTGTGGCCTCGACCCTAGGTGATTGTTGGCCAATTGATGTTGGTGTTGGATTTATTTGAGTAAAGGAAATCTTTTATAACCATGATAGGTTTTTGTCATTACAATATTCTTTTTCCATTATGGTTAGTTTTTCAATGGTGGTTTTGATTTTAATTTTTTTTTTTAACCCTGATATTGTTGTGTTGTGACTTTTCCTCTTTCAATCATGGCTAACCATAATAAAGGATCTCAATTCCCTTTTTAATCATGATATTAAGTATTGTGTGTTTGTGTTCGTTTTATATGATAATTAAGTTTTATAAATTAGGGTTTTTTTTTTCCCATTTAATCATGGTAGATTTTTTAATTGCGTTGTTAAACTCTTTTCTACCATGGATAAGCGTTGTGTTTTGGCTAAGTGTCTTTTATTATGAGGAAAGGCTATTTTAGTTACACGAATGTTTGAATTGTTGAAGTATTGTTTCCCATGCAAACAAGTATATCCTCTGTTGTTAAGTCATTAGAATTATTTGATTATTTTAATCCCCTCAAACTTTACTCCTCCTTAATTATAACACCCTTAACATGGAATAGGAGCCTTCTGTACCGGGGTAACTACAATCACATAAGTCAATTGGTCCATTCTCATCCCCCTCCTGGGTTTATATTTAATGGCAACTTTAGTTTTAGTGACGACAATTGTCACTGCTGAAAGGACTTTTGTTTTAGTGATAACAATTTTAATTTTTGTTAGCAACAAATGTTGTTACCACTGAGAGTATCAATAACAACTGCTATGGCGACAACTATACTTTTGTGTAAGGATAGGGTTGCAAGAGTCCAATTACTCGATTGTGTACACATTAATAAATACGCGTAGATGCATGTACGTTCATATAAAATCTTGGAAACATTAAAAGGGTATTAACTAGCTTAACATGCAGTGATTTGATAAACATTAAGCTTTGCATACTTGAGTGTAAACTTGCTGAATTAATTTGAAAGAATAAATATTAAAATAAGATAATGAGAAGTCAGCACAAATTGGCCGGTCATCGCCCAGGACAAATTTCAGGTAATTAATTAAATTTTGAGTGACAAAAGCTGCTGGCAGAATAAGACAAACGAGATAGCTCTTAGATAATGATAATCATTTATAAAATTATTGATCACAATATTTTTGCCTCCTTTATAATTTGTCGCATAAAATGAATTATATAGGTTAGTATACCACCAACCCTATCCCCTTTCGGTCGAGCTCTTTTTGCAATCCTAGAAAATATAGTGAAAAAAAAAAAATATATATATATATATATATATATATAAAGTGTAATTTCAAGAAAAATAGAATTAAACATGACAAGATTAAATTAGTTAAGTTACTAAACATTTTTAGAAGTACTGATTGTAAAATAGATAAAATAATATCATTATTATGATCGTCCTCGTGTATATTAGACTCGTGAAACAATGGGGAGTCAATCTCACGGATAACCATCATAACACAATGGGCCCATGATATAAAATGAGACAAAAGCTATAAAGCCCAGCCCATAAGCCCATTAACAAAACCATAATCTACAACGAGACTCAGGCGTCAGGCCACAAACCCTTCACCCACAAGTCTATTACAAATTACAATTCCGCATGTCCTCCACAAAATATCCAATCAACAAACACATCTGACCAACGACATTTTCCCAAATAAAGTAGCAATATGCTCTGCAAAACAGTTAAAAAATTGTGGATCCAACAAAGAAAGAAAGAAAGAATCACTTGCAATATTACCTAGGGCTTCCAGCGTCCTGCCTACTAACAACACCCTTCTAGAACAGTTAATCCAATTTGATAAAATCTAATCAAACAACAGAGAGTATGCAGCAATCTGCAATAATGGCACATCTCTTGCACAAAAGCCACACAAAAAGAGAGGCATACAAGGCCAACAAGATGTCTTTGCCTCTGATTCCTTCCGTTCTTGTTGCATTGACTAGAACCCTCGTCTGAAAACAACGAATAACCACGTAGTGAGACATAATGACTAACCGATAATTTTCATAATATACAATATAGGATTATAAGTCAGTGAAACAGCGATAATTTTACACACACTCAGAGATACATATTTCCAAACACAAGCAATTATGTAGATCACTAACTTTTGTAAGCCCACATCTTTTGGGATATTTTGTAGAGTTGTATATTACCAACTTTTCTTGGTGGTGTATAATCTAATATTTATTTGAATTATTTGGAATTATGGATTATGACTTTGATAATTGTGTCGTTGTGGCCAGAGGCCGTAGGACTATGGCATGCCATATTGTTCGGATCCCATGAATAATTATTATGGAGAATTATTCATGAATTGGTGTGATGGCTAGGTTGTGACCTTCAATTTTTTTACATAGGGTTTGTGGGGGTGGGTTGTGTGGCCTCGACCCCTGGTGATTTTTGGCCTATAGATGTTGGTGTTGGATTTATTTGAGTAATGGAAATCTTTTATAAACATGATAGGTTTTTGTCATTACAATATTCTTTTTCTATAATGGTTATTTTTGAATGGTGGTTTGAATTTTTATTTTATTTTTTTAACCATGATAGTGTTGTGTGGTGACTTTTCCTTTTTCAATCATGGTTAACCATTATAAAGTATCTCAATTCCCTTTTTAATCATGATATTGAGCATATTGTGTGTTTGTGTTCGTTTTATAGCATAATTAAGTTTTTTGTTTGTTTGTTTGTTTTTTTTAAATCAAGGTACATTTTTGAATTGAATAGTTAAACTCTTTTCTACCATGGATAAGCGTTGTTTTTTGGCTGTGTCCTGTATTATGAGGAAATGTTATTTTAGCTACAGGAATGTTTGAATTGTTGAACCATTGTTTCCCATGCCAAACATGTATATCCTCTGTTGTTAAGTCATTAGAATTATTTAGTTGATTATTTTAATCCCCTCAAACCTTACTCCTCCTTATAACACCCTTAAGATGAAATAGGAGCCTTTTGTACTGGGGTAACTACAATAACATTTGGAAGTGAAAGTCTATATTTATCGGTGACTTTAGCTTTAGTGGCGGCGATTGTCACCACTGAAAGTCTACATTTGGAAGTGAATTTAGTTTAACGACAACAATTTTAATTTTTGGTGGCGACAAATGTTGTCACCATTGATAGTATCAATAACAATCGCTATGGCGACAACTATATTTTTGTGTAAGGATAGGGTTGCAAGAGTCCAATTACTCGATTGTGTACACATTAATTCATCATACGTGTAGATGCATGTATGTGTTGGGTTAATGTGCTCTTTGGTCACTTAAGCCCAATAAGGCTTAATTGAGACTACAGCCCAAGAACTCTAAGGCCCATGTGGATTAGGGTTAGATCTTGGGTGTAGTAGCATATAAACTAACTTTCGTCGCTTGAAAAGATACGGCCGCACAAATAGTTAGGAGGCTCTCATCGAAACAAAAACCTAGAGGTAGACGTTCATCATCGAGCGGTTGCCCACACAACCATCTCATCCCCCTCGAGAGATAGTCGGAAGATCAATCATAGATCGCACGAGAATTTGTTCGTATACGAGGATTTGTTCGTAGACAAGGATTGTTCGTGGAGAATCTTTGAGATAACTCTTCAATATCCAGGTAAGCAAAGCGATGAAAGGTTTCATCTTTTCCTACATCGCGTGGTGCGATACGCTTTCGCGTTTCGATCGATTTCCTACAATTGGCATCGAGCCAATAGCGATGAGGAAAAGAACCGAGTTTTGAAATTTCATGTGATTATTTTCGAGAATTATTTTTTGAAAAGATGGCATCTGTTTCTATATTTGTTATTTGTTTCATAGTAGTTATCGTTTATAAATCATATGAATACTTTAATCCATGGTTAGATTCTCTCGTGTAATTCTTGATTTGTAACAAGGAGGCTAATCCCATATGATTAGGTTTCCTCCTTGCTGTTTTATGATTTCTTTTCGAATTTCTATGTATTTTTTGAATTCTTGTAAAAGTTGGAGATCAAGAAACGCGAAGAATATGAGCAAACAACCGTACGACACTTTTCGTGGACTTCGGATCTCGGATTTGGACAAACCATATATGGATGGAAAGAGGACGGAAAGACAAACAACGTGGCGGTCGGAACACCGCCAAAAGACAATCACGCGCGCCACAAGTGGCGCGCGTGGCCGTCACGCGCCGGAAAGCGGCCGGCGCGTGGCGCGTGGGCCACCCTTTTGGGGTGGTTCCGCGGCCGTTTGATCGTCTCCGTGCCGGTGCTTCCCCAGAGTTTCGTCTTTGAGATGACTTCGGCCTCTTGTGTGCGCGGCGAAGGCTAGGGTTCCTCTTTTGTGTCCTAGGGCTTCTAGCCAAGGATTGGGTTTTTGGGCTTTTGGGCTCATAGATACCACGAAGGGGCTTGAGATAAATCCTATGGGCTGGACAAAAGAGAAATTCCCAAGTTGTAAAAATTTTTAAATTTTTTTTAGGAAAACCATGGATTAAAGTTATTTGCTTAATTAATTTAATGCTTTTATTGGATTGTATGAATTATATGTACGATTAACGTGATGTTTGAAATAACATGCCATATAGAATAGGAAGATGCCATATTGTTGCATAATCACATGTCATAAATGCATGATAACTATTATGTTTTTCAATCGACTAGTGTAATAGTTATTATGAGAGATTATTTGGGTTATCAGATAAATAATCTAACAAATTTCCCAAGAGAATTGTATTTTTGAGAATATCTTGTGGGTTATTTAAAATGATCATGTGAAGCTCATTCGCCAATCATGATTGGATTTTAAAGTACCTAATGATTTCAATTAAGATGTTGATCTCCTGAGAATACTCTAAAATGAACAAATTCTTGGAAATTAAAAATTCTAAACTTAAAATATTGAATGGATGAAGGTTTTAAATTAAGCTTTTAATTTTAAAACCTACGGGCCCCATTGTGAGTTTATTAGTGAAATGGTTGTATTTGAAGCCCCATTGGATAAGGATGATCGGATTTCGCTAGATTAAACCCTAATATTTTCAAAATTTTAGTAAAGTTTTGTACGGCCCATCGTCGGCAACACTTGGATACTAAAGATAATTTTGAAAGTAAACAATGGTTAAATACATTCAACTTTGGTAAAATTGTTAACCCTCCCATCGAGGCTCGACAATGGGCGAAGGCCCAAATTAACAATATTAGTTTTACAAGAAACTTGCCCATCGTAAGTCTTGTAAAATAACTAATGGATTGTTAAACAATGAGCGAATAGTAGTTATTAGAATCTACTAGCGATATTTCTGTTTGTTGTTAATTTTAAAGTTTGAAATTAGTGTGTTTTTCCTTATTTTGAGAAAAATGTCTTCATTCAATCCTTTAGCTACAATCTTGAGCCAAAAACCTATGGATGGTACAAATTACAAACAATGGAGAACCAATTTAGATATTGTTCTTCAATATGAAAAGCTCAACTTTGTTCTCACTACCCCTATGCCCATTGTGCACTGCTGCGGATCGTCGATGCAATTCGGACTCGTTTTCAGCGGGGAGAAGGATAGATGAGAGAAGGCGAATGTGTCGGTTATCTGCTACATTTTGGCCAGTCTCGCCAGTCACCTTCAGGAGCAAATGAACATAATTCAGAGTGGAGCAACAATGCTCCAGACTCTTGATGCCATGTTTGCTACACCTAGCAGTTCTGCTAGGCAAAATGCGCTAAGTTCGGTCACCAAGACAGTCATGCGGAGGAAGTGTCGGGATCATTGTCTAACAATGATAGCAAATTTCAAGAAGGCTGATGACCATGGTATCAAGTTTGAACAAGAAGTAAAATTTGACCTTCTCTTACAATCACTACCTGAATACTTCAACCAATTCAAGATGAATTATAATATGAACAAAATGAATCTTGACCTCACTCAACTAATGCACGAGCTTGAGAGTCTTGGCGGTTTCTAGTCAAGCAAGGAAGTGCATTGTTTGTTAGTGAAAGTTCTGTGAAACCTAAGGGGAAACCCAAGGAAAGAACAAGAACAAGAAAAAGAAGAAATCAGGTACTCCGGTTGCCAAAACAGTTGCAATGAAGCGGCCAAAAAGGCAAGTGCTTCAAGTGCGGACAAAAGGGGCATTGGAAGAAAGATTGCCCACAAATGAATAAACCAGGTATGGGTAATTTAAATGTGATTGAGGCTTGTTTAGTGGAGAATCATGATGACAAATGGATTGTTGATTCAGGAGCCACTAACCATGTTTGTTACTCTTTGTAGTGGTTCAAACATAGCTTGCCAGTGAGTAAAGAACAACGAAATTTGAAGCTTGGAGCAGGCGCAGCTTGTGTAATGCACTAGCGAGTGGGACAAGTTGTTTTATCTTTTTATAATTATAGAACTTTGGTTTTAGAAGATTTGTTTATTTATTCCAGATTTTAAGAGGAATTTAATTTTGTTAGTTGTTTAGATAAACATGGTTTGAGTTCAGTTTGATTCCTCGGTTTCAATAAGAAGTTCATCTTCTTTTATTTGTTACAGTGTAAAGTTTAATGGTCTTTATTTCCTTAGTCCTATTCCTTTGTGAAGTTAATCATGTTAAATTAAAAAATGTTGAGCATATCAATTCGTCAAAGAAAAGAAAAGTTTCCAATGAAACTTATCTTTGGCATTTGAGATTGGGTCATATTAACTCTAACGAGGATCCAAGGTTTGGTCAAAAGTGGGATTTTAAAATCCCTGAACTTTGAACCGATACCGGTGTGTGAATCTGTTTAGAGGGTAAAATGACCAAGAGATCTTTCAAGGCCAAGGGAAAACATGCCACACTTCATTTGGAATTGGTACATACGATGTATGTGGACCAATAAATGTCCAAGCCGAGGCGGGTATCGTATTTCATCACATTTCTTGATGATTACTCTAGATTTAGACATGTGTACGATGCGTCACAAGTCGAAGCTTTTGGAAAATTCCAAGAGTTCAAGGCCGAGGCGAGAAAAGCATCTAGGTGTTCAAATTAAGACTCTTCGATCGATCGAGGGGGTGAATACCTATGCGGAGAGTTCGGGTCTTACGACCAAAGAGGGGATAGTTTCACAATCATCTTCTCCGGGGACACCCCGTGAGAATGGAGTTCTTGAAAGGAGAAATAGAACCCTTTTAGAAATGACAAGATCTATGCTCGAGTTATTCATCACTTTCGATTCATTCAGGGATATGCCTTAGAAAGCTTGACTATGTATCTATTGAACTTAGCTCCGTCAAGTCGATTTCAACGACACCAATTGAATTGTGGAAAGGGTGTAAGCCCACCATGAATCATATTCGGATTTGGGGTGCTCCGGCACATGTCTTGAAACGAAACCCGGACAAGATGGACTCGCGTCTTGAAGTATGCATGTTTGTAGGCTATCCTAAAGGAACCGAGGTTGGTTGTTTTATAGTCAAGAGAAAAGAAGGTCATAGTGAGCACTCACGTGGCTTTCTTAGAGGAGGACTATATGACAAACTATAAGCCAAGAAGTAAGGTTATTCTTGATGAGCTAGTCTCGGATCAAGTTTCACCACAACCTCGAGGGGTTCCGGCTTTTGTTCTGTGGTTGTTCAAAGAGGGGAAAATGTATCGAACATACACGGGGAACCGAGACGAGAACCGAAGCTCAGCATGATGTTGAACTAAAGGAAGAACAAAATCATGAATTGGTTGATTCACTTAATGAGGGTCCTCATCTAGAAATTGTCAACCCACAAAATGTGGACCCCCTGTAGATGCACGACATCAAGTGCGACAAAGTCGTAGTGGGAGATTGATTCATAAACCTGCAAGATATCTCTTGTTGGGTGAGTCAAATCGGGATGACATCATCGCGAGAAGATGGTGATCCCACGAGTTATGACGAAGCACTAGGAGATGTTGATGCTCGGGAATGGCTCGAGGCTATGAATCGTGAAATGGATTCTATGTATTCCAACTCGGTTTGGTCTCTTGTAGATGCACCTAAAGGGGTAAGACCCATTGGGTGTAAGTGGATTTACAAGAGAAAGAGAGGATCGGACGGGAAGGTTGAAACCTTCAAAGCTTGATTGGTGGCGAAAGGGTACTCCTAAAGAGAAGGAGTGGATTATGATGAAACCTTTTCGCCGGTTGCCATGCTCAAGTCTATCGGATTCTCTTAGGCTACATTTGCGACCAATCTTGAATATGAGATTTGGAGATGGATGTCAAAGCTGCTTTTCTAAATGGAAATTTGGAAGAGGAAATCTATATGCAGCAACCAAAAGGGTTTATAGCCAAAGGGCAAGAAGAAATGGTATGCAAGTTGCGAGGTCCATTTATGGACTTAAGCAAGCATCAGATCATGGAACATCGAGATTTGATCAAGCCATTGAGTCTTATGGCTTTTAGAAAATACGATGAGCCGTGTGTGTATAAAAGGATCAAGGTAATGCGGTATCTTTTACGGTACTTTATGTGGATGATATACTCCTTATTGGAAATGATACGAGAGGTATTGTTGGGCATAAAAACCTGGGTGAGCAAACATTTTGATATGAAGGACTGGGAGAAGCCAATTATGTTCTTGGTATTAAACTCTTGCGAGACCGGAAGAACGGGGTTTTGGCATTATCCCGGGCTCAATACATTGACAAAATACTTGCCAGGTTTAGCATGGAGAATTCAAAGAGGGGAATTATACCCTTCGGGCATGGGATTCATCTCTCGAGAAGCAATCTCCTCAAACTCTGAGCGGAGAGAACGCATGAGTAGGATACCTTATGCTTTAGCGTAGGTAGTCTCATGTATGCTATGCTATGTACCGGACGGATATCTGCTATGCCAGGAGTAGTAAGCCGGTACCAATCGGACCCTGGAGAGCAACAACTTTGGGTAGCGGTTAAACATATACTCAAGTACCTACGGAGAACGAGAGATTATATGTTGGTCTACTCAAGTGGGAGTCTTGAAACCATTGGTTATACGGACTCGGATTTCCAAGGAGATATTGACTCAAGAAAATCCACATCGGGATATGTGTACACCCTTAATGGCGGTGCCATTTGTTGGAGAAGTGTAAAACAAACATGTGTGGATGACTCGCCACGGAGTAGGCCGAGTATGTAGCGCATACGAGGCCGCAAAGGAAGCTGCATGGTTAAAGAAGTTCCTATCGGATCTTCGGGTGATACCAGTGTAAATTGTCTATCATACTCTACCGTGACAACGGTGGGGCGGTAGCTTGATCAAGGAACCAAGGTGTCATAAGAGACGGAAGCACATAGAGAGGAAATACCACTTGATCCGAGAAATAATTAAAGAGGAGATACGGTGGTAGCAAAGATAGCATCGACGAGAATCTGTTGACCCTTTTACTAAGAGTTTACGAGCGTGTGTTCGAGAGGCATGTTTCATCTATGGGTCTTAGGAGGATTCTAGATTTTTTGTAGCTTTAGGCGGTTGTTATTTCACTTTGTTATTTTGTGCTTTTGAGCATGACATTATGACATTGCATTTCTTTTCGAATGTTAATAAATGGAGTTTTTTTTTTTTTCATTTATTTCGCACACTATTTACAAACTCTAAGGTCCGGATCAATTGTGGAGTATATGATCATATGAATACGTTCATAGAGGACATGGTCATAGGTTCTCACAATTGATGAAATGGTTCTGACTATTAAATTAAGTTGGGCACTTTATTTAGGCTGCAATGTTTTATGAAATGGTTTTGTCAGAATCATTATAAAACATTGGTGTGAGTTAATGCTCACATTGAATGGATCAAGGAGAGATTTGATTAAGGTTGTTCTTTTGTCATAAGGAATCAAATCTCCGGATAACTATAGTTATGTAGTTGCTCTTAATCCGAGTTTATTTTAAGCAGGTAGTCGAATAGTTTTCATTCTTTGATTTACCAACGGGTGAGGTTTGATCTATATGACGGCCAACAACTCGGTATTTTGGGATTGAGACTATTTGGTTATCGGTGTTTATGAGATAAACAACATGGAATTTATAGGAAATGTCCCCTTGATATGTTTGGTACCTGGATATTGAAGACATTGGCCGGTGCATGTAATCCATTAGAGAAACTATCAAAGTCAAGGGAATAAATAATTGATTGGGTTACGAAGAAAACTAGTCAATCAAATTATAGACATTCTATAAAGGGCGGTGCATATTCTTGTTATAAGTATCATTGTTCTTGGAGATCACGTTCGGCTTTCGGTGGAGTAGCACCGAACTAGATAACCTTACGTAGATTATCATGAGCCTTGATGAATGACAAATGGTAGGTCCCCAGGCTAGCTTGAGACAAGGGATGGGGTATATTATCGATGATGATGGCTTATGGGCTACATGGTCTTGGGTTTACGAACTCAAGTTGGTATCTTAAAGAGCAAGTGGGAGATTGTTGGGTTAATGTGCTCTTTGGTCACTTAAGCCCAATAAGGCTTAATTAAGACTACGACCCAAGAACTCTAAGGCCCATGTGGATTAGGGTTAGGTCTTGGGTGTAGTAGCATATAAACTAACTTTCAGTCGGTTGAAAAGATACGGCCGCACAAATAGTTAGGAGGCTCTCATCAGAAACAAAAACCTAGAGGCAGACGTTCATCATTTGAACGGTTGCCCACACAACCATCTCATCCCCCTCGAGAGATAGTTTGGAAGATCAATCATAGATCGCACGAGGAATTTTGTTCGTATCGAGATTTGTTCGTAGACAAGGATTGTTCGTGGAGAATCTTTCAGATAACTCTTCAATATCCAGGTAAGCAAAGCGATGAAAGATTTCATCTTTTCCTACATCGCGTGATGCGATCGCTTAGCGTTTGATCAGTTTCCTACGGTATGTTCTTATAAAGTCTTGGAAACATTAAAAGGGTATTAACTAGCTTAACATGAGTGATTTGATAAACATTAAACTTTGCACCTGAGTGTAAACTTGCTGAATTAATTTGAAATAATATATATTAAAAAAAGATAATAAGAAGCCAACACAAATGGTCATCGCCCTGGACAAATTTCAGGTAATAAATTAAATTTTCAGTGACAACAGTTGCTGGCAGAATTAGACAAACGTGATAGGTCTAGATAATGATCAGCATTTAAAAAATTGGTCACAATATTTTTGCCGCCCTTAAAATTTGACGCATAAAATGAATTATTTGCAATGCACCTCCAATATTAAAAATGACATTATATCCATGTGTCATTTGCTGTACAAACATGTTATCGCACGAGATAGATCTAAGTAGTACAATTCTTAAAGTACGAGGTTACGCCCAAAAAAGAGGTTGCGCTCTTTATATATGCGTCCGTGAACAAGGGTGCATGGGTGCGCACACATGGTGTATCTTTTCTCTCTTTAACTTTCATGGGACCAACGTCCCTTTTATCAACTCTCTTTTTTCTTCTTCTGTTTTTTCGCTTGCTTTCTTATTTTCTCCACAAATCCTCACAACATTTACTTATTCTTTTTTTCCCTCCTATTTTAATTTGTTTACTAATCATTTTCCCCAAAAAATAGAAAATATGAGTAGATTTTATAAAATAGATTTTTTTTACTTGACGATTAAATTTAGAGAGAAATTTATTTAAAATAAATTAAATAGGTATAAAATATCATAAGAGATTTAATCACATGTGTAAAAAATTCACAACTATTTAATGGTAAAATATGTATATAATCAAAATCAATGCGTGTGTGCTGCATAGTGACCTATTTTCTTAATTTGATTAGATTAAGTAATTGCTTGAGTTAGTTAATGTTATGGACCCATACTAAGGCCCAATACCCAGAGGGCCCAACTAAGGACATATCCAAGATTACAGTGTACCTATAATATAGGAACATCCTATATTATAGCATATCCGAACTATTAGCATCATGGGAGTATCCGAACCATAGCTGCATGATATACTCTCCTAGATATTCGCCCAGGAGGTTATGCGCAACCATGATATCTTCCATGTTAACCTCTATAAATACAGAGGCCAATTAACCAGGTGCATACGCATTCTAACTTATGCTTACTTTACTTACTGCAACACAGAGCACACACCCCACCCCTCTGGCTATCGTCGTCGCGTGTCTCAAACTACGTGGACTTTAATCCCTTCAAAGGGTACGTAGGCCCTAGGCTTGACACCTAGTCAAGTCCAACAAGTCCTGTTCCCAGAATAGAACATTGGCGCCACCGTGGGGATTGCTAAATTATGATTCCCGTGACTACCGATGGCTAATACAAGAAGCAACAGTCGGAATATCCAGCCTAATCAACCACAGGCTGAGGCAAGCAAGCAACAGGATCAAGGTCCATTGCGTCGGGGGTGACTCCTGAGGGCCATGTTTCAGATACGGCGTCCTTTCCTCCCGACGCCAACAAAACACAAGACATGACAGCGACAGAGACCCCGGTTTCCAGCCCAGATGTCCTCATCCTGCAGAAGGCTCAGGAGTCGATGATCAGAAGGTTCGAGACCAAGGAAAAACGAGACGAGCTTCAGCGCTAGGAGGATTTTAGAGTGATCCAGCAAATGATGGATGACCAGCTCAAAAGATTCCAAGACTGGGCGCAGAAAGGAGGCCGAGAAGGATCGCGTGGAAAAAAGAAGGTGACGCAGGATACTAGCAGCCCATCTCGCAGCACAGAATTGGTGTCCACACCGAAAGGTCGGGGCCGAACCACAGAAGGAACGAGGCAAGCTCACCCATCGGCCTCAGCTTTAAAGAAAGTGTGCCTAGGACGAATTGCTGAAGATGGAGGCCGAGGTAGGAAGAGGAGATCCCGGTCTTGGACGGTGGAAGAGGAAGACAGAGTCGCTGCCAGGATACCACGATCTCGAGGATCTCCCAGAGAGTACAAGATGAAGTACTTGACAGAAGTAGATGGAAGCCTGTTCTCACGAGAAGTCGCCATAGCACCTTACTTAAAGAATTTTGATCTGGCCGATCTCCCGAAGTATGACGGGACTCAGGATCAGCGCAGTCACCTCGAAACATTCGAGTTACTCATGTGGGTTCGTTTAATCAAGGGGGTGGTCATCTTATGCCTGTTTTCGGCAATTCTGACCAAGCCGATACAGAAGTGGCTCCATTCCTTGCCGAATAACTCCGTGCGCAACTTCAAAGACCTCGCTCGAAAGTTCGAACTAAACTTCGCAACCAGTAAAAAACAGCCGAAGTCGAAGACACTCTGAGCCGAATAAAGTAGAGAAAGGGTGAGACACTGCAAAATTATCTGAACCGGTTCAAGGATGTGGCTCTGCAAGTACGCTCGCTCCCAGAGGAGGTTCATGTCCACTGCCTCGTGGATGGCCTGGATCCAATGTCACGACTGGCAAATAACATATGTAAGAATCGAGTCTACACTTTGACTGAGTTTTACACCCGGGCACAACAGTATCTGGATGTGGAACAAATGGAGATAGACAATGCCGTGGAGCCCGAGAGATCGAGGAAGACGTCACCTGACCTCGCCAATAAACGAAGAGAAGATTCCAGAAAACACAACCGAGATAACCGGACACAGGGGAAAGACCTGAAGGGAAGGAGAAATACGACAGCTACACCCCGTTGAATGTCCCTCGAGCGTAGCTCTTGAAGGAGGTGGCTCAGACGACATGAGGAGAGTTGGAAGGCCAAGGCCCCTTCGAAACAGATCTACTACGGACCAGTCCAAATACTGTTCATTTCATGATGGGCTGGGACACACAATGGAACAGTGTTATGAGCTCCGAGATGCAATAGAGAAGTTCATAAGAGAAGGAAAGTTGCGCCAATATGTGATCAAAACTCAGGGAAGAGAAATGGAAAATGCAATCAAGGTGGCCAAAGTAGTAGCCCGACCGCGGACACGATGAAAGATGAGAAAAGATGAAAGTCGAACTCCAAGGATGAGTTCCCGAAGGCCGATTGCAATGGAATCGGTGGGGGATTTGGCAATGGCGGAGATACGGCATGCTAGCGTAAGAAGTACCTGAGGGAAGTCCTTTTGGTGAGAGATCTTCCAAAATTCAAGGATGACCCAACAAAATCGGCACCACCATCCACGACATTCACAAGTGAAGACTGAAAGACGTAGTACTAAGACGGGATTGGTAATCACTGGAACCTTTGTAAATTGCCTAGTTAAAAGGATTTTTGTGGATGCAGGGAGCTCGGCTAACATTATTAGCTGGGATGCTTATAAAAGGATGCATATGGATGTGGAGGATCTGAAGCCATGCAAAATGACCCTCATAGGGTTCAACGGAGAGCGTTCACTCCCCAAAGGTTACATCGACCTCAGATTGACGCTAGGCACGAAAGAGGCATTTAAATCAAGCGGGTAAGGTTCATAGTCGTTGACTTCCCTTCTTCCTACAACGTTATACTGGGTAGACCCACCATCCACAACTGGGACATGTTGGTATCCATGAAGCATCGAAACTCAAAAGATGAACCAAGTAGTAGGGGACCAGAAATAGTCTCGGCAGTGTTACTTCGATACTGTTCGATCTGGGGAAGGAGGACCCTCGTCTCCACCTCGGCTCAACAGAGGGGAAACCTCAACTGACGCCGACAAGGACCGAAAGACCCGACGACCAGTAAACATGGTAGAGCTCGACCCCAGGGACAAGCCCGAGGTCCCACGCCTGGAACCAGAGGGAGAATTAGAGGAGTTGGTCCTCGGTTTGGACTCTTCAAAGACCACTAAGATTGGAGGAGCCTTGAACAATGATCTAAAAGCCCGGTTGATAACATTCCTTAGAAGCAGCCAGGACTTATTTGCATGGACGTCGGTCGAGATTCTCGGGATTGACCCCAATTTTTATTGCCATAAATTAGCCATCCGGCCGGGGTCGACACCAGTGGCCCAGAAGAAGAGAAACATCGGGGCCGACAGACATAAGGCACTGGAAAAGCATGTGATTGAGCTTTTAGAAGCCGGGTTCATACGAGAGATACAATACACCACTTGGCTCTCTAACGTAGTAATGATGTTAAAGCCAAATGGCAAGTGGAGGGTGTGTACGGATTACACCAACTTGAATAAAGCGTGCCTGAAGGATTCCTACCCCATGCCAAACATCGATCAGTTGGTTGACAACTCGGCGGGTTTTCAGCTAATATCTTTCATGGACGCATACTCTGGCTACAATCAGATAGCCATGCATCTTAACGATCAGGAGAAGACCGCCTTTATGACCGACAAGGCTAATTACTGTTACAACGTTATCCTTTCAGGTTGAAGAACGCCGGAGCTACGTATCAACGAATGATGAACAAAGTTTTTGAAGATCAGATTGGACGAAATATTGAGGTATACATTGATGACATGATTGTAAAGTTGAAACACCCAAAAGACCACATCCAAGACTTGGAGCAAACTTTTGAGAAGTTGAGGAGACACCAGATCAGGTTAAATCCGGCCAAATGTGCATTCGGAGTCCCGGCCGGGAAGTTCTTAGGTTTTTTGTTCACCAACCATGGTATCAAGGTGAATCCTAATAAGTGCAGGGCCGTGTTGGATATGCAAGCCCCGAGGACCAAGAAAGAGGTTCAACAGTTGACTGGCCGACTCGCCGCCTTGACCAGATTCTTACCAAGGTCAGCCGAGAAGGCCCTTCCCTTTTTTTGACTGTTAAAAAAGGAAACTAAGGGGGGTTGGAACACAGATTGTGAAGTAGCATTCGATAGGATCAAGCAGTGCTTGGCAACCCCTCCAGTGCTAAGCTAAACCAGAGCCCGGTGAGACCTTATTCCTGTATTTGTCAGTGGGAGAAGAGGCGGTCAGCGCAGTCTTGGTAAGAGAAACTGAGGCCGGACAAGCACCGATTTATTTCGTGAGCAAGGCACTGCAAAGCTTGGAACTACGATATCAGAAGCTTGAAAAGATGACGTTCGCCTTATTGACGACAATAAGGAGACTGAGGCCATATTTTCAAGGACATCTGATAATAGTCCGAACCAGTCAACCGATCCGCCAAGTGTTACACAAGCCAGACCTCACCGGGAGAATGACCAGCTGGGCGATTGAGTTGTTCGAGTTCGACATCACGAATGAATCCCGACATGCGATCAAGTCACAGGCGTTGGCAGACTTCATCATGGAACTCACCCTGGTGGAGGCGACCGAGGGGGATCATGGAGGAATATGGAAGGTATACATCGATGGCTAATCCAATGTAAAGGGGAGCGGAGAAGGGATCATAGTCGAGAGCCCAGAGGGTGTGGCCATGGAGCACTCCCTCCAGTTGAAGTTCTCAACCTCGAACAACCAGGCCGAGTATGAGGCACTCCTTGCCAGACTGCTACAAGCCAAAGAGAATGGAGCTCAGCAGGTCAAGGTTTTCACCGACTCACAGCTCGTAGCCACGCAAATTGAAGGCACTTACCAAATGAAAGGTCCACTCTTAGCTAAGTATCTCAGTAAAGCAAAGCAAGTTATGGCGGAGTTTCAAGAAGTGATTGTCACCCATATTCCAAGAGAAGAAAACACTAGGGCAGACATGCTCCTAAAATTAGTGAGTACGAAAGATTCTAGCAACCATAGAACGGTGATCCAACAAAACCTGGCTGAGCCGAGCTGTATCATGACCATCTCGGCAGCAAGGATTGGAGGAAGCCTATTGAAGATTACTTGGAACGAGGCATTATTCCAACCGATCCGACCGAGGCCAAGAAACTAATACGAGAGGCCTCCATCTACACTATGGTCGACGATCAACTGTATAGAAAAGGCCTACACTTTCCAATGATGCGGTGCTTGGACAAAGTGGAAGCCAAATACATGTTGGCGGAGATACATGAAGGCATCAACAGCCATCACATGGGAGGCAAAGCACTTACCAGGAAAGCTCTTCGTGCAGGCTACTACTGGCCAACTATGACGGCGAACGCGGCAAGAGGTGCGACAGTTGTCAGAAGCACGCCAAACTTATTTGGCCCCCACTAACAAAATTGTAAGGCATCTCGGCCTCGTGGCCCTTCTACAAATCGGGCATGGACATCCTCGGACCGTTCAAGGAAGCCCCCGGACAATTCAGATGGCTCATTGTGGCGGTTGATTACTTCACTAAATGGATTGAAGCCGAACCTTTGACAACAATAACCTCGGCACGAATACGAAGATTTTTCCGCCACAACATTGTCTCCCGTTTTGGAATACCGGCCGAAGTGGTGAAAGACAACGGGATGCAATTTATGGACCAGAGGTTCCAGACACTGATGTCAGACCTCGACGTTAGGCAGCACTTCGCGTCAGTCGAACATCCTCAGTCCAACGGACAGGCCGAGGCGACCAACAAAATTGTCCTGGACGGCTTAAAGAAGCGGATGCAAGATGCGGAATCCAACTGGGTGAAGCAACTCTAGAGTGTCTTGTGGGGCAATCGGACAAGCGTACAGACGTCAACCCAGGAGACCCCTTTCCGGTTGACCTACGGTTGCGAAGCGATGATCCCAGTAGAGATTGGATAGCCCACATGGAGAAGGACCAAGGCCCACCAAGAAGGAGAAATGTCAAATGACAATGCGTTAAGGATGGAGCTGGACCGATCGATGAGGTCCGAGTCACGACACACCGCCGAGAGAAGGCCACCAAGCAACTTCTCGCGGCAAATTATAATCGGAAGGTTCGGCCCCGGTCTTTTAACCGAGGCAACCTCGTACTTCGACGAGTCGACATCGACAATAAAAAAGCCCGAGATGGCAAGTTGCCCGCAAATTGGGAAGGTCCCTACCGGGTTAAAGAGAAACTGGACAACGGAGCCTATATACTTGAAACCTGGCTAGGAAACCTGTGAAGAGAACCTGGAACGCCGACAAGCTGAAAATCTACCACAGCTAGACCTCGGCTCAGAATCCATGGCAGCGCCAGACACACCCTATTTGGAGCTTGGTTATTTATTGATTTCAGTATTTTATTTAAAGAATTTATGTTTATTTCTTAAGATTTCATAGAACTATTTGTTAGCTCTTTGGGGCATTTTATTTTAATGAAGGATTCCTCAGTGGAGATTCACAAATGTGCACTATTGATAGCTTAAGCATTACACTGAGGTCTCTAAACCCGATCTTAAATACAATACATCTAGATGATTTAACACCAGGGCTAATCAGCCCGGGTCTAGAGCTCGGCGGAATTGCTATTAATTGGCCTTCGCAAAATTGACACGTCAATGCTCGCCCTGATTTAAGCATTCAAATTATCATTCTGGCCCTGATCAGGTCAAAATGTTTAAGTGTTGCGTTACGTACACCTTGTTTAAACATGTGACAAATCGCCCTTATCTCGGTTACGATCCCGGCCAACGGCTCCGGAACACGGTAGCGCGGTTAGGTTAACACCCTATGCGGTTAAAACTGACAACCTTGCCATCCATTCCCAGACTTAAAATCTGGTAGAATGCATAGATCGGCACCCTTTGCGTCGATGAATCTCTAACAATGTTTAGAATTCAAGAAAAAAATACGACAATAAATTGATAAAATTTAATCATAACTTGTCATCCAAAATTATATACAACCGGCACAGACACCGGGGAAATTCAAACTTAAACAGGCATAGACGCCTCAAATATAAGAAAATCAAAACTAAGAACTCTGACCCCTAGCTCCGGGGAGCAGCATTGTCAGAAGGCACCACCTCGTCGGACGGAGCCGCCTCAGAAGCTCCCGGCCCGGCCTCGGTATGTAGACTCTCACCGCCCCCTTGCTCCTCGTCAGCCTGCTCTCCCAGCTCTTCATCCTCAATAGATACGGATTCATCCTTGGGAACTGGAGGAGCTGGAAAAAACACACCATCCTTTACGTAAGCGTACTAGTGGTAACCGTCGAGGTTCAAGGACACCTTGGGGTTCAAAACCTGGATCTGCGCCAACGCCATTTTAAAGCAATCTTTGGCTGTCTCATTGAGGGACTCGAGGGACTCCAGATGGGCTTGTTGCTCCGCAGCGAGAGTTTTTTTGTGGAGCCCAGTTCAGTGGCCAGCTCGCATCGTTGCTGTTGGACAACCTTCACAGCATCCAGGCTTTCACCCAAAGCCTTCTGAAGGTGATGACACTCTAAGGTCGTTTTGTCCAAAGCCTCTTTGGAGATCAGCAACTCCTCGGTTGCCTTCCCGACTGAAGCTTTGGCAACAGCCAACTCCTCCTCCAAAGCCTTCACCCGTTTAGCCATAGCCCTGGCAGTAGCCACCTCCTCTTTCGCGGGCTTGGCCTTTGCCGCAGCCTCTTCCTGGGCAAGCTTTAGACGTCGGATCTCAACCTCGGCCGCCGCGTGCTTCTCCTGCAAGAGAAGCAACGCTTGGTGAAAGCCGATGGACTTGCAGAGAAACCTCTAAGCCTCATGGATAACGGTTTCGTCCACGGAGGGCAAAGGAACTCCATTCATAAATCGGCTGGGTGGAAGGAAAGCGAGGTTGAGCTCTTCCATCACCCCTTTCTCCTACACGAGGCCTCGAGGAACCTGAGGAATAATGGAGGAACCGACGGAGGTCCGGAGCGGAGGAGAGCAGCTACTTAGGAAACGGATGCAGTAGCTTCTTTGCCTTTCGAGGCTATAACGGCCGGTGCCGGGGAGGACCCAGCGGGGGCAGGGGAGCCTGACACAGGTGGCGACACGACCAAAGTGGGTGCGGAACAAGTAGAGCTCGGAGTATACGAGGCTTTGGTTTTCCTGGCTCTTGATGGCCCAGGAGCCGTCTTTCCTTTCTCTACCTCTGCATCCGAGGTAGCACATTTCTGAGTCACCACAAGCACCGTCGGATTCACGTGGGACAAGTAGTTGGGAAGTTCCGCCATATCTTGAGCTGCAAGAAAGATAAAAAAGAAGCGGTAAGATACGTGCCGAAAGACTAGACCAAGGGTAAAGCAAGAAATAGATAAAAAGCAGAAAAATTAGCAAACATGGAACCATACAATCCAAAGGCATCGGCTTAGACCCGACCTCGTTAATAAAGAAGGCCGCACTTTGGACCCCGTATTTCTCCACATACGCGGCCAACTAAGGTATTGAGGGGGCCGTTTCAGGCAGAAGATCATCGGTCTGGATCTGATACAAGGAAGAGTTCAAGTTGTAGTGATTATCGTCCAGTATAGGGGAAACTTCCACTCCACATCCTTGCCCTCGGGCCCTTTCAAAAACCAGGGCTGCTGTTCAGGCTTAGCGACGACTTTAAAGAAAGCCATCTTAAAATGTTTGAAGGAGTTCGAGAACCCATTCATCAGTTTCCTGTCTGGGTCCGCACGAAAGGAAACCAACCCCTTCAGGCTCTTGTCCTCTTTGGATGTCCGGGAAGTAAAAGGGCAAAAAATAGTAAAAAGACAAAGACGTGGTGCAAGTTATGGGAACATGAAAGGAAGAGCACATATGTTTGAAGGCCACTAGATAGGCTCATCCGTTAGGATGGAGCTGAGAAGGCACTAGGCGTAAAGTCATCAGTGCCGAAATTTGAAACTCGGTAAAAGGAAAACGAACTTTAACCCGGGGTCAGACAGTCTCGGTAGAAGAAGAAGAAGTTGGTGCACCCCTCCACCCGAGTAGAGCATATAGGCTCGCCCTCATCTGGAGGACTAACATAACACCCTTCCATGTCGGGAAGCTTAAGACGAGCAATGTCGACATCAGACATCAGCGACCGCATCTTCAAGATCTCGTGGGATACCCACTTATACTGTCTACATAGTGCCTCGAAAGGACTAGAAGAGTTCGACTCCCCGGCTTCGGACTGAATGCTGTGTGGAGAGGATTTTGAAGCCATTTACCTATAGCAAAACAAAATAAAAAATGCTAAGGTCAACAAGAGGAAATACCGATCGAGGTATATTGGCATGCGAAAAAAATAATCGAACTCGGGGACGAAGATTGCCAGAAGGAGGATTAGAAGGAGCCAAATGACGACAAGAACCTAAGATTGAGGAAGCTTAGGAATCTTCGCCCTGGGCAATGAGGAAGGAGCTTTCAGCGAGACAATCCCAGTAGGGGCCGAGGTACCCTAGAGGATGGGCATCTCAACTCTGATATAGGGGAGTGTCATAGAAATTAAGGCCGAGTTGATAACACGTTGGCCTTGACACGAACCCAGGCACTAGGCCCATCACGGACGGGTAGAGCACTCAGAACGGCACGTGGCGTCGCAGGGATCGGTGTCGAACTCAAAACCCTAGCAATAGCGGATCGAGGCCCCTTTGTGCTCCGTTGGCCGGATGAACCCCGTAGCACGGTGGCCGACCTCTCCTCCTCCATAAGTTCAGTACGCAAAATCCAATAGAGGCACGGGGAAAATGGGCATGCAAGGCTTCCTCTTCCTCAGGGGTTAATGGTGGGTTTGAAGGGGGTAAGCGATTACTCCTGTCCATCACTAAAAGAACAGAAACCTAGAAAGGCACAAAAGGGTGTGTGAAGAAGGAGAAATAAGGGGAAGGATTGGCAAAGGTATGTCGGGATTGCAAGACGGATAGAAAGGTTTGATCTTAGAACCCGAAACTACAAAGGAAGTCTACTCGGAAAATCGTGAAAATGAGAACTCAACAATTAAACATATGAAAATCATAATTTAAATACTAGGAAAAGAATGGGAGAAGATGAGGATATACCGAGTAGTGGAGAATTAATCAATGCAGTCCGAAGATATCGGAAGAGCGCGGTAATGGTAGAGAATGGTGAAAATAACAGAGAGTAGAGAAACTAGGAAGTGATAGCAGAAGCAGCAAAATGGAGAAAATTGAGGGAAATATGAATGCAATAGGCCTACACATGGTGTAATTGGTTGTCGGAACGTCGGGGACAGGAGCGTCCTTTCACCCTGACCAAGAAGGTGGCGTATTATGCGTTCGGGGAACATTAATTGCGCACGAAGATCAGTGGGTAATGATGGCGAATGCGGAAAGTCCTTCGCTTCAAAGAAGACTGAAGCCATCAGTAACCAGCCCGGGTAGCAGAGACTACCTTGGCAAGCAACATATACCTCGGCCGCAGACAGATACGCCACGTGAAGACAGCCTCGATGCACGGGCCCGAAGATGCTACCTCGGGTCCTCGAGTTTCCACCTCGAACTCTTGTATGGGTAGCCAAGCTCGACCAGTAAAGCCGACAGGGGGCATAGTAGATCTCGGCATCTCGGAATGCCTGACCTACTGAGCTGGGGGCAACTGTTACGAGCCCATACTAAGGCCCAATACCCAGAGGGCGCAACTAAGGACATATCCAAGATTACAGTGTACCTATAATATAGGAACATCCTATATTATAGCAGATCCGAACTATCAGCATCATAGGAGTATCCAAACCATAGCTGCGTGATATACTCTCCTAGATATTCGTCCAGGAGGTTATGCGCAACCACGATATCTTCCATGTTAACCTCTATAAATACAGAGGCCAATCAACCAAGTGCATACGTTCTAACTTATGCTCACTTTACTTACTGCAACGCAGAGCACACACCCCCCTTTGGCTATCGCCGTCTTGTTTATCGAACTACGTGGACTTTGATCCCTTCAAAGGGTATGTACGCCCTAGGCTTGACACCTAGTCAAGTCCAACAAGTCCTGTTCCCAGAACAGAACATTTAATATAACATGTATCTTCTAAATGCCCTAGTCATCTTCCTCAATTCCTTCTCTTCTTTGATTATTATTAAGAGAGCATCAATATGAGTAAATTAAGAAAATGTTGATAAATATGAAACTATGTCTTATATTTAGGATCAAAATCAACTCTTTAAATATGTTTTATATTCGATAGGAGGGAGTACCTTTTATTCTAAGTGCCATAGGAGATCTTACAGTTTGTTGTCGGTAGAGCAATCCTTTTTCGCCAAATTGAAATAATAATAAGTCGTGCCTTTTTTTTTTTGAAATTTACAGCCACGTCACTTTCAGGCCTAGGAAACTTCGAGGAAGAATATAGGATTATTAATAATGATATAAAAATAAAATTTATATAAAAAAAATAACTTCTTTTAAATAAAAAAGTAACTTTATTTATCATGCTTGATACTCTTTTTAAAAAGAACAAAAAAAATCTCTTCTGTTGATATTGAAACGTGTAAAGTAAAGAGAAGTCAACATGTTCGAAACTGACCTCTTTATACGACTTAACTCAGAAAATTTTGAAGTTGCTAGTTAATTCGAGATTAATTACCAATATTGTACCAAACATTTTCATTACAAATATATAAAAAGCATGTAGGAAGCACCACTAATGATTAACATTATGTGAATAATGCGATTTATTTTAACTTCATATAGTCATACAAAATTCAGTTTAATCACACCATGCACGAACTCGATAAAATATTGCCTGCATTAAATCTAATTATATGTAAGTGTTGATATATTTATGTATTGATATATGAAAAGTAACAAATAAATTATAATTATATGTAGAATTCATATAATTATATGTTAAGATGGATATGTGGTCATATAAGAAAAGATCATATTCATATTAAATTGTTAGATGATGAGTTGAAGCGGCATATGTTAGAGAGAAAACGGCAAAAAACAAATCTTTTTAAGTGGTTTTGACATATTCAAATAAAGTCATTACATGCACTTATAAGAATAATATATATATCAATCCGTATGAAGGTATCTGAAAAAGGATATAGGAAGACCAAAGAAAATGTTTAATGAAATTATTGAGCCAGCCTTTTTAACAACAATTTATTGAAAGATTTTGTTACTGATACAAGACCATCCCACTATTTGATCATGTAGCCAACTCCTAAGCCAATTTGTTGTTGTTAAGAAAGCCAGCTGGAAACATTACTAGTATTATATTTATCGTCCGTATAAATAATGAGAAGCGGGACTAGGGCGTGATGTTTGTCAGACTGAATAAAGGAATATTTTATTGTTTTTCATATTTCATAAGAACTGCAACATTCTGCGAATCTACACATTGCACGATAAAAGTGATAGTTTATATATCATGCATACATAAAAGTATGGAGAAATATCAACTCAAATTGGTGTGAGGAGATGGTCCCAAAAAAGTTAATGTGAGGAGTAGGTTTCATTAGCTAAAAGCGCGTGATTGAGGCTCTTTCGTACATTGTTTTGGTCATAATGAATTATATTTTCATTGATTTGGACAACCCATAATTTTAATTCTTGAATTGAAAGGGATTTCCACGTCAATAGTTCTTGTACCTCTGGTGCCATTTACTTCCTGCCATATATTAATTTGTTAATTTGTCTCCTCATTGACTCTTACAAAGAGATAGGGAGATTTAACATATGCTACACCCTTCCTAACAATAATAATGAGATTTATTTTCATCATTACAATCGACATACATTGAACTTTTGTGCGTGTGTGTGTATTAAGTTTTTCAGGATGTATTGCATATACTGATAATATATTATTTGATGTCTACAAGCCATATCGTTTTCCTTGCTAGTCACGTTTTCGCCAAGAAAATTCACGGATAATAACGGCTTCACTTTGCGGATAGAATTGTTGAAAGTTGAAACTGCACTGACATTCCACTTATTTTAAAGTTGGACGCAACGTACTTTTAGGAAGGTGTAATAATCACTTACCTTAAAGTATAAGTTATATCACTTATTATTATTTTTTTAAATTTCAGACAAAGCTTTTTTGGCATGAAATTTTAGACAATGTTAGAACATATATGTCTTGTAGAAAGAAGAATTTAAAGAAAATTTTTGAAGATCAAAATATAATATAAAAGATATAATAAGTTGTACGTTAACCTAAATCCGAAGCACAAACTTAGGGATAAAGAAGCGCAAAAGTGATTATCATGCAATCCGAATGTCACTAAGGCATAGTAAAAAGTACTAACTCAAAATACAATTTAGCTACACTAAAGTTGAGTATAATTACCAATAGGGTCTCCACCTAGCAGAGGAGCTAGGCTCTCACATTGTATTTGAATCCCTGGCGAAAGATGTGTCTATATATAGTGCTTGTTAGCAATAATAAGTCTTGTCTCACTGGATCAGGTTAGCTGTATGAGATGCAGGGTAGCATTGTGCTCTATCAATGACCAAATTTTTGGATAGAATGTTAATTAAAAAGTCTTATTTAATGATTTCATTGAGCATTCTTTTCGAGTTTCCTCTAGCTGCTTTAAATGACTCCACACGGTCTGATGTACACTCTACATTGGAGCCTCCAACAGATTTCTTTGTACGTGGATGAATCACCTCAAATTGTTTTATACCATTTTCTCTTAAATGCCACACATACCCTTCCTCTTATATAATCATTTCAAATCTTATCTTTAATTATATAACTATTATATAGATACTCATCTCTACTACCCTGACGTATTAATGCCCTTTAATAATCAATAAATAAAATACAAAATATATAATTTATAATGTATCAAATTAAGTGTAATTTGTGTTGAATTTATATTTATTTTGGTATTTATACATATATATATACACACACACGCCAGGGATATAGATGAATATACTGTATAAATTTCTTACCATGGAATAAATTATATACTGTATATATTTTAAAAAAAAGTGATTGATTATTAAATAAATGCAGCAAACTTTTTTAGACTATATATATAGAGCGTAGTGCTTGCACTTCATTTCACCGAAGATTTGAACGCTTGGACAGTCTTCAGATCTTGAAAATTAACGTCGTCCTGGTGATTAGTGCGAAGCATTTTCTCTATTGTTTTTGGTAATTTGATTAATACTATTCCCTCTCTTTCTCTATTTTCTTCATAAATTCTTACTACCTCCGGTCATAATTATAGAAACACTTTTATAATAAAAGTTAAGCAGTAGTAAAATAGAATCAGCTTTAACATACTGCATGTTAAAGCTGCTTCCATTTGTCTGCTTACCTTTCAATTTGCATCAAACTTTCAAATGAAATGTAAATAACCCATTCTACGCTCTTTTAAGCAAAGTGCGCTTCTGAATCTGTCGGCGCTTAAAAACAATTTTGTCTTCTCTATATTACTACTCGATATCTCTAGAGTCAATAATTTTATAAGAAGAACATCATTGGATGCAGAATATGATGATAGCTTGTCCCCTCAACGCGATATATAATCTCTTCCTTAGCTTGCCCCCATGCGCGACACAAAATAAATTGCATTTACCTTAGCAAATATTTTTTTTTGGATAAAACCTTAGCAAATATTCATTACACTCAAAAGCTGAATTTTGCAACCATAAATTTTTCTTACAATTTTATTTTGTGATGCCATAGTGGGTTGTAGTTTTAAAATTTTATAAAAGATAAATTTTAACAATAGTTTATTTTAAAGCTAACTTTTAACGTCTTGTATTGTAATAATTACATTTTTCAGTTGTATGTAATATATATTTAACTATGTGCAAAACAAAAGACAGCTACAAAATTTAAAGAAATGTTGCACATAATTGAAAAGAGTTGCATCTGTTACACTCCTACCGGCCTCACATTTATAGGTGGCGGGTAGTGTGAGCTTTTCTTTATGATCAGTTATATTCATTTATCAGAGTGATTATACAGCAGAGCATGTAACAATTTGAACAATATAATACTGGTAAAATAAATAAGTATCCAAAAAGAATACGTTCCCTAAAGGGTTAATAACAGTCATCCCGAATAAAACTAAAAGTAATATATAATCAAAAGGGTATAACAAAAAGTCATCTTTGGAAACCTCCACAAAATCTTCAATCATGCTCTACCATCTTACCTCTAGCCTCTTGCTTTGACCAAGATGCACTCCTCGTACTCTTATAATGGCCTAAGATTCATAGATGAATCCCAAAGTAACCGTTAATCTCATATTCAGAGTATATGCAGAGTATGTAAGAAAACCATAAACACAAACCATAAGCATTCGGTAAGTCAAACACAGTGAGGCACAAAGCACAATTCGGAACAAGCAATCCTCTTAACATAGACTGCAGGGCACGCACAATAAGGCCCTAGTCGAACACAACGGGTTCCGGTACCAAAGCGCTTGGAAAACGCAATAATAACGAATGCATACATATTCATGGTAAAACATACATATAAAGTCATACAAAGTATATGAGATTAAGGTTACTTACCTGGAAATAGTTGATCAGTCAAATAACCAATTCCCGATGACTTAGTAGGAATTATAGACCTAAAGTAATACAATATAAATGGTGTCATCACCAATATAATCTTTTCCCTTTTAAAATATGTAACTACACACTTGTATGAAGGATTCTTTCACCATTTGGAACTCATTAATTTTCTTTATTAATGAGTATCTCTTCATTGGTCACTTATTTTTTATTTTCGCCTATACACAGAAAATTTCCAGAAATTTTAACCAACTTCAAAAATTCATAATTAATTGTAGAAAAATTCAATTGAGGCATTCCAAAAATCTACATAACCCTTGACATGTTTATTTTTGAATAAAAATAGTTTCCAAGACCAGATTCACACAAATCATTCACAGCTTACCAAAGTACCCTCGCTGGTTTTAAAGCTATTTAATTTGTATTTCTTCATATTTTGACTTTAATACTTCGAAAATTATGCTTTATACTACTCTTCCTTATACAAAATTCCATTTTAAACACTTTAAATCCATTAAAATCACCAAATTCAAATCACATCACCATGTTCTAGCTATTGGCCAAAAATTCCTTCAAAATCATAAGAAATTAGGAAGATGACTTACATGTTCTAGATCCTTACTTCTTTTGCGGTCTTCTTCTTGAATTCCTTTGTAAGGGTAACTAGGGCTTCAATAGTATCGTACAAGGGTATTAACTAAGACCTCAAACATAACTATATGAATTTGAAGGAAGTAGAATAAATTTCATAACTTCCTTACTTTAGCTCAATCTTCCTTGCATTTCTTCTTGCCTTATCTCTAAAGCTCACTTCTCTTTGCTTCTTTCCTATGTGTGTGTGGTGCCTTCTTGCTTTGCCAAATGAGGGGTTAATCTCTCTTTATATAGAGGTCTTGGCATGAAAATATCTCCTTTGAATTTTACCAATTTACCCCTTTGTAATTATCCATGGAAATTCTAGGGTTTTCTTTCTTTTTCTAGAGAAATCTTGATTCCTCTTACTCCTCCTTCTTGATCACTCCATGTGTCATCCTAAGACACAAAAATATCTTCAATTATATGTCTCCTAGGTGTAATCCAAGACTCCCCTCTTGGCTTCTTTTAATTGGCTCTTTATTTTTCTCAATTCTTCTAGACCTCACTTGATTTTTCCTTGTTGGAATCCATTGCTTAAGAAAGAAGATAATTAGGTGTCAATTACCCTTAATCATGGATGTCCAAGTGTCCTTATCATAATCTTCTATAAATATTATGATGATACCTGGCATCTTAGGTATCCTCCTCTTTAATTTCTATGATTCCATGTGTGTTTGGCATTTTCCTCTCTTGTGTTCTCCTAGGCATAATTTTTAACTTCTTTGGAGGAGTCATTATGTCTTCAATCTTTATTAGATGGAGGTGTATTAGACGGAGGTGTCCAAGTGTCCCCTCTCATAAATCTTTAATTTACATGAATACATGTGGCCATGTTTTAGATGTTTTCCTATTATCATGTGATACATTTATTTTCTTCCCTCTTGCCTTGTCCAATTCGAAACTCTAGCCCTCTTTCGAAGATAATTTTGTCTTCCAACTTGTATTAAATATATATAGGTAGATAAGTGTCTTTTTCCATGAAGGTAAATATCCTCATACCATGACACTTGTCTTTCTAGGATTTTCTACATGATTCTTATCTCCAACTTTGTGTAAATTGCTTTATCTTTATCTTTTCCTCCTAGCCATGCGCCGTGCTTCATGAATTCAAGGGGTATCTTATGCTCTTTGATTATATTTGGACTCATGTTCACTCGTCAATTTATGATGACATCATATGACATAAGCATATTCAAAGTCAAGAGATATTTGTTGATAATCTTCTTAATTTTGCCATGTGTGCTAGTTCTTGAATTTTCCATTATCTCGTATGCCTTATCTTGTGTACATTTGACACGAATCAAAATCATGCACTGGTAGCTTATTTAATACACTTCTTGACTTTGGTTTATACACCTCTTATCCATTGAATATTCATGATATCTCCTAATCTTTCATTTTTCCACATTTGCCACATCCGCTGAACTGGGCCTGGTCATTTGCCTATCACAAGCTAATTCTCAAATCTCTAGGCTCAAAATTCAGGATATTACAACATCTGCATGCTTTTAAAGATTTGAGTGCAATGAGGATTCTTCAACAAATTTCCCAGTATCTTAATTGTAATAATTAAATAAACAAACAAATAACGTCGCTATGGAGATGGAGGAAAATAATCACTTATATAAGACGTTATTATGAAGTCATAGAACTGGAAACGTTCAAGCACTGAAATGAAATGAAACTACCTCTTTACAGTTAATGACCAAGACGTACAAAATCTTGTCCATTCAGTTTTTCCCCCAAACTCGTCTTTTTAACTCGTCTATGTAGATTTTAAATTGCCCGATATGTAGTCATGTATTTCCTCCAGTTTTTATTACTCATCGGTCCATTCTGTGACATCCCAAAATTTGGAACTTGTGAATTAAATATGACTTGGGATTATTTATGGAAAAATTTAGCCTTAATGAAGTTTAGAATTTACTGTAGGAATTAGTAGCATTTTTGTGTTGGGTCATTCAGGCAAAATCATGTGCCTTCTCATTCCTCTTTATTTGAATTATAAGTTCCTTCACTTTATTGATTGTATCAGCCCAACAAACCCAAAACGCATTGATCATTAATTCATTTGGCCCAATGTAACTCATTCATCATTTTTTTATTCCAGCCCAGTGCACCATCAGATACAACACGCATATGCACACACATATTCACATTTTTGAATGCTTGCCAGCTCACCTTTCATCTTCTCCAAATTTCAGCCACGTAACCAACTTGCAGATCCTTCATTTCTCAATTTATTCCTTCGGTCAACAGCTCATTCTTTCATTTTTCATTCATCATGTTTTTCCCTAAAACTTCCGCCACACACCACCATTCTCCCAATATCGTTTTTCATCCCCTATAAGCAGAAACGCACCCACACATTCACCTCTCCCCTTTAATTTTTCCTATTCGGTCCAGACATCTGCAGAATCAGAGAGTGTGATTTATGTAATACCCTAAAAATCTCTACTTAGCTTAAGCACTATATTTTGATAGAAAATACCTATTGAAAATAGGTGAATATGTGGTCTCAAAATTGAGTAACATATTTATGTTAATTTAGGGAATTTTCTCTAGGAATTAAGGTAATCAAAAACCAAATTCTCTAATTTTATTTTGGGATCATAAAATACCACAAAATTCATATTTCTCTTGAATATTATAGTTTGGCAAAATAATACCTATTTAAAATAGGAAAGTATGTTGTCTCTAATTTTAGTGATTTATTTGATTATTTTCCTTGAAAATTAAAGAGGCAAAAATCCAATATTATATTAGGGACCATAAGTTGCCCTATGATTATTAAATTAATGCATGGTGCATAAATGACCAAAGTAAACCCAAAAGTTGTGAGGAAATAATTAATCAAATTAAAGAAAATTGCCAACAATTAGTAGATAATTAAATCTACATTAATTGAATTAAATTCATAAACTTTCATAATTAATTTGATAACATGTGTTAAAGGCATAATTAGGGATATATGACCTTAATTAAGAACCAATGGCTAATAAAGGACTAAGATTAGCATATAAGTAGCTTCTAATGATTATGATTAATATTGTAACCAATCAAATAAGTCTAATAATATTTAAGAACACCTTGTTGGAAATAATTAGCCAAAGGTTTAAATTAATTACTTAAGTTAAAGCCTAAATCCAAGTGGTAATTCATGAACCAATAAGAGCTAAAGATGTGGAATATGAGAGACCATGGAAACAACAAGCAAGAATGCTTGGAGTAAAGGGGGAGATGTGGCAATTTTGTGTGTGTGTGTGTGTGTGTGTGTGTGTATGTGTGTGTGTAGTGATTAAAGGAGAAGAGCCTTGTTGGCTCAATGTGTGTTCCATAGAAAAAATATGAGAAGTTAAAAGGGCCAACAAGGCAAGTTAAAAAACAAGGACAATAGCTGGGTTAAAATTGTGGAGCATGGAAGAGCCAACAATGTAAGGTCCAAGGGAGTGAAATGTGATGATTCATCCTCCCTTCTAGCCATAGATTTTGGTTCACACATAAGGAGGAAGGAGTTGGGATTTCACTATAAATAGAGGTGTTCCCTCTTCACAATTCTTCACACCCAACTCAACCAGCATAGATGAGTTTTTAGAGAGCAAGAGTAGAGAGAAGTGAGAGCTAGTGGGAAGCAAGAAGGAGGAAGTTCTTCAAGGGTAAGTTCTCTAGCTCTAGCTTTTAAGTTCTTTAAGTTTTAATTCTTAAATTCATAGTTAGAAGTAGCTTTGATTTTAAATATGCTAGAGTAATTTTAATATCATTTTTTTATAGTAAAAAATAATGATATTTCAAAAATTAGATGAGCCACATGGTGTAGCAAAATTTCTGGAAAATTATGAGCAAAGTAGCGAAGCTCGACAAAAATTTATCGGGTAGAAATCTCGAAACCAGTGATAAATATGACAATATTTTATATTGAAAATGAAGTTACAAAATTCTGGGAAAATTTATGGTTAAAATAGACATATAGGGCTTTTCAAATATATCAATAAAATGTTAAAATTATTTCTGTACAGTGAGATAAAAATTCTCAAAGTTGGGATACAAATTTCTGAAAAAATTCTGGGCAGAGGCTCAAAAATTAAAACCTGGGAGTGACTCGTGTGATCTGGGAAAAGGTGAGTATTTTTCCTTAAAAATAGACATCCTAAGTATTCCAAGGAATTTTACGGACCCTCGTTTCTATTTTTCTAGAATTAATTATGATTTTGCAAATTTAGACAAAAAATGTGCCCAAAATGCTGTATCAGCGTTTTTCCGAAAATTAAGGGAAATAAGTTGAAAAATAATTCCACCAACGGTAAAAAGGGTCATTACTGACTAGGATATCTTCTAGAATATTGTTTGCGAATTAATAAATGCGATATTACCATTATAGGATATACGTGATCATACTCCGACCGACGAACGTACCGATATCACCAACGAAGGTACGGATGCGTACTGTAACACTAACTCTGATGCTTATTGTACCTTTATATGTGATAGATGTATTCATAGACTAAGACTCTGTCTTAAAGTTTTTCATATACATTCAGCTATACACGGGTTATGGTTTTGATAATGCCGTTGAGTTTTCCTAGCGCTGAGGACACGATAGGCCATCGTGACACTGGTGAATAGCGCAGACTAGAGATAACGGACATATGCAGTGGCTGTGAACCGTTATCTGGACAAATCTGTTATGAGTTTTTATGTTGATTATTGCTGTAACGTCATGAATATCTGTCATACATAACTGTTACATAAGCATGAGGTTAACCGTTACCGAGGTTCAATGGTAATTGAACCTCAGCCCTCACTATAGCTTTAGGGTCCGGAGGAACCAGGACCGAGGACAAGGGTAAACAGCACGCATGAGGACATGGGTGGAGAAGACTGTTATGGATTATTGTATCACCGTATTATTAAATATTCGGATAATTGTACCACTATAATAGCAACCAGACACACCAGCAGTGAAGGTTTATCAGATACTCGCTCTTTTAAATTATTCTGATGCTCTACTCTAATCAAACTATTTTGAAAACACTTTAGAAAATTGGGATGTTACAATTTAAGAGTTGAGAAACACGAGAGAGGAACCATAGCACTTCGACGAAGAAGAAGATCGAGGTGGAAAAGAAGGGGAAAACCTCACATGCAAGTTTGAATTTAGAGTGAGGTAAGTTCCTTAACCACTCTTCCATCATTATTTCTTTGGTCTGGGATGTTTTGGGGAGGAAGATGATGATTTCAAATCTGACTTTGAATTGAAGAAAATGGAGAAATCATGAGTGGAACTTTGAAATGTGATGACTATGGTTGTGCATGTTAGTTTTTTTTACTGGTTGCGTGGATGAAATAGAAGAGTTTGGGGTGATGGATGAGGAACCACGGATTAAATGAATGATAAGGGAAGGTTAAAGTTTCTTTGAATTGAATATATCATTGCATGTGCCTTATTTCACCTCTACACAGAGTCCTGGAAACAGAGCCTTTTATGCCTGGTGTTTTCAAAAGTTATAGGTTGAGTTTTGATTTGAAATTTTTACAGGATATAGTACACATAATAAGGTTTAATATAAGTCAAAGAACACCTGAATATGAGGTGTATACGAGGATTTATGAATTTTCTAAGACAGACAAGAAAACTGAACGAAAACTGTTTTTTAGAATTAGTCGGTAACGTTCTCTGTATAAACTGTATTAATGCCGACATTAAATTAGGTGAAAATAATTTTTACTATAAACTAGACTAACAGGAGTTTAAGTAGAAATTTGAACCACCTCAATCGGAGCTTCCTAGACCCAGATATGAATTTTTAAAGTTAGATATGAAATTTTGAAAAATCCAGTTTGCTGATTGAAGTTGTCTCTACAATTCGAAATTCTGGGAATGACTCAGTTATGTTTTGATTAGTGGATTATTTTTTCTATGAAATAGACTTACATAACTTCGATTAGGAACTTGAACCACTTGATTCCGAGGTTTCTACACCGAGTTATGATTTTTCTAAGTTCCTAGAGAAATTGGAAGCCGAAATTCTGTCAAGTCTGAAATTAACCACATATTTGAGCAAATAACAACTAGCCTTAACTTGGAATTTTTGAATAAGTCTTGAAGGGCTAGAAAGTTAATTATGGGAAAAATATAGAATACAAAGTATGGGATAACCAACCGAATAGAATAAAAAGCATAAGCATTATGGGTCGGTCTAGTAAGCATAATCTTAATATTGCTATTAAGATTAAATTAAGTAATGACCCATCCCAAAATATTATAGGATTTGGATACTTGTCTTGGCCAAACGATAAGCAGTGCAAGAAGAACTTCGGTGAGAATAAGAGGTTGTGAAGACATCCAGGTAGTAACGTTCTCTCACATACTCTGTATGCCTTTATATGCATGTATGAACCATTGTGATACTTGAATTTTGAACACCTAACCTTATCGCCGATTAAGGCCGGGAGGTAATGCCCTTGAATGTGGGGTAACCCTAGATGCCATCACGGTTAAGGCCGGGGGTGGTAATCCGATAAGAGAATCGTTACATTTGTGAAAGAAGGGTAAATACCCATTTGAATTACCCAGCGCTGAGGGAATGGACTTGTAGGTCCTTGAATGAATTTGAATTTGAAAGAATGTGAACTTCAATGAATTTGAATTTGAATGAATGTGAATTTGAATGAATTTGAACTGAATTTTGAATTTGAATGGTGTTCAATTGAACTTGAATTTGAATTTGAATATTGAATTTATTGCAACTGGTTGTCTACCATATAATGTGCATGCATTTTATGTGAGTGATTAACATTACTACTGGGATTCGTTTGAATCCCAGACATCCCTGGAAGTTCAGGGCGTGAAAAGTATAGTAGACGTGGCTCACAAGGCAAGGCGGTGGATACCAAGAATCGAAGATGCTAAGACGGACCGAGAACTGCTGTTGGTTGTCTATGTTTTGTATTAGACTATTTTGAAAGTTTGTAATATCTGTAAGAACCTCTTATGGATTTTAGTATGTATCCGCACCTTGTTATCGTATTACTATGCTAGAACTCCTTTTCTTCCTAATTTGTGCATCAATACTCGATGAATGTCATTATACGGAGAGAATTTGACATTCGTGGTATCTTACTCGATAAATTTCCAGTAAACGAATGTCGGGTGTGACACGTTTTATAAGGAACAATCGCTTTCATAGGGATGGTGCTTAATTAATATAAGGAACAATTTCTTTTTGTCTAAAATTCTAAAATTATCTTTGCAATTTTACCCCATTAAATATAATTTAGAAGGATCACATTTATATAAAAAAGTACTTAACTAATTATTGAATTCATGTTCGCTTTCAAGGGCATCAATGGAAGCATATGGATGTTCCACAATTACATCAGAAGAACCTCGGCAAAATTTTCCTAGCCATCATCCAGGTAATCTCTAACCCTTCCTCTCTCCCTCACAGACACACATACCTGATGTGCTTCGAGATCCACTTTTTGGTGTGCGTGTATTAAATAGTAAATAAACGTTTTCCTTTACTCCTAAAGGTATGGACATATTTGAAAAACCCCCAAAGGAAAATTTCTGCTAAAGGTATATGAAATTTGTTTAAGGATTGAGGTGAAACCTATCTTCTTCAATGGGTAGTGCAACCTTTCTTTAGCTGTGTATGTACAACCTATTTTCATTTTTTTGGTAACTACATTTAAAATATTTTCTGTTACGTGTAAAATAGAAGACATTTACTCAGCTGAAAATATGATAGTCGCAAATGAAGATATCACGCCCTGAAACCTAAAGGGGTGACCGACACAGAATATGAGTAAACTCACATTCCTTAAGCCTTAAATTTGTGAACATGTGATTTAAAATACATGGATCCTACCTATAGATTACATGGAGCATCGAACTTTAAACAATAATACAAATTATAGTTACATCAACTAGCAATACTACAAAATGGATCGATGAACTCTTAATGTAAATAGAGCTATATACCCAAGAGGGGGTGAATTGGGTATTTTAAAAACTTTTAGAAATATGCTGTTTTGAAATAATGAAACCGAGACAGACAGAGAGGAGGAAGGTAAGGAAAGCTTGCACAATAGAAATTATCCTGGTTCGAGTCTTATCTTTGACCTACATCCAGTCCCAAGCCACACTTGGGATTTTCAATCCACTAAACTCAAAAAGCGATTACACACTCGTACTCAAGAGTAGTTCTCTCTCTAGAACTCACTCCCCTTACAAGTTGTAATCAATACACCCAACCACCAAGTCCCCGACTTGTGGTTATCTCAATCAATGAATGATTTAGATAGAAACTCTCTCTAAGAGTAGATGATAATAAACACTGAAGCTTATAATGTCAAAAGACAGAATACAAGTGAAAACTGAAAGGTAGTTGTGAAAATTGAATGCTTGTGCGTTTTCAGTTGTTGTGTTAGTTGGGAGGACTTGAATGCAGTCCTATTTATACTCGAGAGATCGTAGATGACCGTTGCAACTTCAATAGATCCGTTGGAGAAATTCGCCAAGGTTAGGAAGTGAGTTTAGGCATCTTCTCTCTCTAATCTCGCTTAATCCAGTGGGCAAGAAGACTGTGTTGATCTTCTCGCAAATATATCCGTTGAAAACACGGTTGCTTGATGTAGTAAACATTCTTTAATGCTTTGCAATCGTGTGCGAGATCAAATACCCAAAGTAATGCAACTCTCTGTCCGGTGCATTTAATGCTCGACCATTTTTCGCTTTTTGCTTTATCTCTTTAAAATCATTCTCTAAATCACCCGAAACTCACTAATAAAGTCATTAAGCATAGCCAAGAGTAGTAGAGAATGTTCTGGAAAGTATTTTGTTCAAGCAAGATCACTTTGCAAAAACGTAGAAACTGGATTTCAAAATCGGCGTTGGAAACTCGAGTTTGTTCAAGCAAAACTCGAGTTTTCAATCGTGCACTTAAGTCTAAACTCGAGTTTCAAAAACTAAACTCGAGTTTTCAACTTCAGTAAAGTCGTGTCTCGAGCTTTTGAACTAAAGTTTAAATGAATCTCAAAACTCGAGTTTCCAAAACCAAACTCGAGTTTTGGAGTGTTAGTGAAAATGGTATGTTGTAGTCCAAAACTCCAAGACTTGAGTTTCAAAATAAAACTTGAGTTTTCATAGACTCGAGAAAAGTGAGTTGTTCTGTTTGACCAAAACTCGAGTTTTGGAATCAAAACTCGAGTTTTCATATTATCATGAGAAACTATGAAAACTTGTAATGCTCTCGGGTTGGCCAAAACTCGAGTTTTAAAATCAAAACTCGAGTTTTCATTTTATTATGAAAACTTTGAAAACTTGTAGTGCTCTTGGGTTGGCCAAAACTCGAGTTTTAAAATCAAAACTCGAGTTTTCATTTTATCATGAAAACTTTGAAAACTTGTAGTGCTCTTGGGTTGGCCAAAACTCGAGTTTTAAAATCAAAACTCGAGTTTTCATTTTATCATGAAAACTTTGAAAACTTGTAGTGCTCTTGGGTTGGCCAAAACTCGAGTTTTAAAATCAAAACTCGAGTTTTCATTTTATCATGAAAACTTTGAAAACTTTGTGACAAGGCGCGAGACTGAGTTTGAAAAACTTAAAGACTTTGTTCTGTCAAAACTCGAGTTTGCCATGCTAAACTCAAGTTTTGCTCAGATCACTGAAATTGGCCATTTCTGTCAAGACCCAAAACTCGAGTTTTGAAAACAAAACTCGAGTTTTGTCATGTTAGTAAATTTTTCAATTTTCTAAGACAAAACTCTTAGGCTGGTTTACAATTGTCACTCATCATCAAAACACATAGAGAACTAACATTCTCCCCCTTTTTGATGATGACAACACTTGTAAACTGAATTCCAAGAATTAAAAAAAAAATCATTGGCTTTTGAAATTCGAAGAGGATAGTATTTAAAACTTGTGCAGATCAGAGATAGACAGCGAAAGCTATGATGGGGTTGATAGTTTCATTCATAAAGCTAGAATTGTACAATTCATTAAGAACCAAAGAACAATGACTAGCGAATGACAAAAGTACCAAATTAAGTAAAATAAAGCATCATGCAAAGACTAAATACTGTAAACTAAAGCTAATTCAGTTCAAAAGACCCAAACTCCCAAACAATTATTAATCCACTTTCTCTCCCCCTTTGTCATCTTCAAATTGGGGAAAAGAAGGATGGAGAAGAATAGGTTCAGTGGTGGAAGAAGAAGGGGAAGGCAACACAACAGTGGTTGGGGTAGTAGGAGATGGAGACGAATCAGGTAAGAGCTCAGTAGTGGGAGTGGAGGGGGAAGGTAAAACAATAGTAGCAGGGGTAGATGGGTTAGGCTGGGTTGTAGGAAAAGTGAAGGAGGGGGAAGATGGAGTCTCGGGTTGGCCGAGGGTGTGAGGTGCCAGCTGTGGAGAGACCAATCCCTAAGTGAGTCATGATCCTGTCAAGCTTGTCATTGGAACTGCAGATCGAGACCCATTGAGAGGAGACTTTGGCATCCAAGTCATGTGACTGATCAGAGAGCTCAGATTGCACACCCTTGAGTTGCTGTGATAACTCAGTATACTGGCTGGACAGGCTTGTGATTTGAGATTTCAGTTGATCTTGAAAGGCAATGATCTCATCATTTCCTCTGGTGATCTCATTCAAAACTCTACCCATTTCAAACTCCATTCGAATTTGCATAGCGGCCACTGCTCTATCCACAATTCCTTTGATCCGGGATTCGAAATCTGAGGGAACAGGAGGTTGAACATGATCAGATTGAGCCTCTTGAGTTTGGGGGTAGGTTCCTTGTGTGTGGGATCCAGTGGGAACATGTGATTGACCAGACCCTTCACCCTCAATAGATATTTTCATGTAGTTAAGCTGATTCTTTCCAAAAATTGGTGGCTTTCTCATGGTATCTGGAGGACCCACATGCCAGACCTTGTGGTAGAACAGTATGACAGAGATCAGGGATGGATAGGGAATATGAGAAGGTCGTCGAGAGGAAAATCTGAACTTAACCATTTCTTGAAAAATCCAGTGCCCAATATTGAATGAAGTTTGCCTCACAAAGGCAGCAAACACAGGGAAGTCCTTTTGAGTAAAATGGGTGTAATTCCCACCTTTCGAATGAAATTTCGGAGTAAATATACCACGAAGTGCGTTGGTGGTGGACATATCGAGATGGTTTGAAGGACGGTATGAGCAGATTGTCGGGGAAGAGGTTTGTGGGGACAAAGAGTGGTGAAGATGTCACGATTGCTCAATCTTATCTCGGGGACATTGGGTGGATGAGCAATTTTCGGGATTACGTTGATGATGTTTGCGAGATAGGGTGGCGAACACCTTTAGCGATGTTGTTACTCTCTGCTCTACCAGGTTGCCCATAGAATCCTCAATGTTATCCCATACCATATTGAAATAAAAGATCTTAACTAAATTTGTGGAGTAGGGAGCGGACACAGAAATAAAGGATTCATAATCTTTGAGCCAGGGTGAGAGATCTAAATTGTGGTCATCCTTCAGTTTAGCTAAATCCACGGTGACAAAGGGACAAAAGGATTTGTTAAGAAAGAATTCCTTAAACCCGTCGGCCCCTTCTTGATTCATCAGGTAGGAGCGGTTGAGAAGCCCTGCGGAGCGAGAATCATGATTGTAGATTTCGATATTGCGTCTTCCATAACCTCGGGAGTTCGGGAGCACGAGCGAGTCGGCACCGAGGACCCTTGTCCTTTTCTCGGAACAGAAAACGTCTTGGATCGTTTAGCCTTAGGAGGTTTGGGAAATTTCGGAGGGTCTCGCTTTGTCGTTGATTTCCCTTTTTCTTTTGGGGAGGATTGAGTCATGTCTTCTCTTGGTTCGAAGCTCCAGCCTATCGTCAATAGAAACACCCTTAGTGGTGGGTGACTTTGCCGGAGAGATGTCGTCTGGAATCCCTTTAATCTTCTTGTCGACTCCAAATTTAAGACGAGAGGACCGAGTCTTCAATCTCGGTCGTTTGAAGGAGAGGAAGTAGGATTAGGTCCTTCTTTGGGGTTGGAGGAAGGAGGCGACGCCATTTAGGGTTTTGATGGGAGCTGGTCGAAGGGATTGAAGGTATTGAGGGAGATGAAGAGGATGAGTCGAGAGAGAGAATAGTGAAACCTAGGGTGAAACTTGAGTTTTGAAGCAAGTAAGGAGGAATAAATGAAAATCAAGTATATATGTACCCCGACTAAAACTCGAGTTTTACATTCAAAACTCGAGTTTTGAAGAATGGCTTACCCGGACTTCAAAAGTGTAATGTGAACTTTTGAAATTCTTTGATCAAAACTTGAGTTTTATCTTCCAAACTCGAGTTTTCATTCCTCAAAACTTTAAGTTGCTCTCGCTCGATGGAAACTCGAGTTTCCAATTTCAAAACTCGAGTTTTGAGCTCCTTCAGAAATCAAGTTTCTTTCTCTCTCCCCGATACTTCACCAAAACTCGAGTTTTGGATCAAAACTCGAGTTTTCTCCGCCTATCAGTAGAAACTCGATTTTGTAAAATGTCCGCAAAAGACATTACTAGACACTCCGATGCTTAAGTCGGTAACATTCAATCATCAAAACTTAAACTAACATTGGGTGAAAGATAACTTACGGCTCATTGGGATTTACCATTCCCAATTCTCTTCTTATGAAGTTGAATGGTTCCTTAGCTAATGGCTTTGTGAAGATATCAGCAAGTTGAAGATGTGTTGGGATGAACATGACTTTGACATCTCTTTTCCGAACGTGATCCCTTATAAAATGATGCCTCACATCAATATGCTTGGTCCGAGTGTGTTGAACTGGATTCTTGGCCAAGCTTATTGTGCTTGTGTTGTCACACAAAATTGGGATTTCCTTCAAGTGAACTCCCAAATCAGCAAGTTGTTGCTTCAACCATAGCACTTGAGCACAACAACTTGAAGCAGCCACATATTCAGCTTCGGTAGAGGACACGGCCACAGATGTACGCTTCTTCTTGAACCAAGAGACAAGTGAGTTGCCAAAGAATTCGCATTGGCCACTTGTGCTCTTTCTATCCGTCTTGTAGCCGGCATGATCCGAATCTGAGTATGCCACCAAGTGTTCCGGTTGACTTTTGGGAAACCACAGTCCAAGAGTCTTTGTGTCCGAGAGATATCTAAATATCCTCTTTACTTGTTCAGCATGGGACTCTTTTGGAGCGGATTGGAACCTTGCACACATCCCAACACTGAATTGGATGTCCGGCGACTCATTTGTAAGATAGAGAAGTGATCCAATCATTCCTCTATACTTTGTGATGTTGAAATCTTTGCCCTCCTCATCAGCATCTAGTGAAGCGGTTGAGCTCATAGGAGTGTCAAGCACCATTGCACGGTCCATCCCAAATTTCTTCAAAGCAAATCATTCAGATATTTGGTTTGGGAAATAAATATCCCATCTTTTCTTTGCTTGATTTGCAGTCCAAGAAAGTAGTTGAGCTCTCCCATCATGGACATCTCAAATTCTCCCGCATAGTCTTTGAAAACTCTTCACACAAAGCATCATTAGAAGCACCAAATATAATATCATCCACATATATTTGAACCATTAAAATTTCATTTAGCTTATTACTCTTTATGAAAAGAGTTGTGTATCCTTTTCCTCTTACAAAGCCTTGATCTAGAAGGAATTTGCTTAGTCGCTCATACCAAGCTCTAGGAGCTTGTTTGTGCCATATAGAGCCTTCTTGAGACGATACACATGATCTGGACAATGTTCATTTTCAAAACCAGGAGGTTGTTCTACATAAACTTCCTCTTGTATGAAACCATTCGAAGAAAAGCACTTTTCACATCCATTTGATATAGTTTAAAACCTTTTACACATGCAAAGGCTAGAAGTACTCTTATGGCTTCCAATCTTGCCACCGGAGCATAAGTTTCTTCATAATCAATTCCTTCTTCTTGATTATAGCCTTTGGCAACCAATCTTGCCTTGTTGCGGACAATGATTGCAGACTCATCACGTTTGTTCTTGAATACCCATTTGGTGCCAATGACCGGATGATCTTTGGGCCTAGGTACCAAATCCCAAACATGATTTCTGTCAAATTGATGTAACTCCTCTTGCATTGCTATCACCCAATCATTATCCGAAAGGGCTTCATCAATCTTAGAGGGTTCTATATGAGATATAAATGCGAGAGAAAGTTACTTCATTCAAAGTACTATTTACGGTTCTTACTCCCCGATTAATATCACCTATAACTTGGTCTAAAGGATGATTTCTAATAAATTTCCAAGCTCTAGGTTGAGTCTCGATCAGGATTTTCAATAGAGTTTTGGGGATCAGCCTCAAAAACATTTTCGTATTTTCAATAGAAGCGGGAGTAGTTTTCGAAAAGAATTGATTTTTGAAAACATTTTCTTCTTCATTGTCCAAGGCTTTATCGATTTGGATTCACGAGAAAACAACATGTATTGATTCTTCAACAATACGAGTGCGAGTATTAAAAACTCTATAAACTCTACTCCTATTTGAATAACCAATGAAGATACCTATATCGGCTTTGGAATCGAATTTACCAAGATTCTCTTTACCATTGTTGTGCACATAGCACTTGCATCCAAAGACATGTAGGTGGCTGAGATTTGGCTTCCTTTCCTTGTAGAGTTCATATGGGGTCTTGTTCAGCTTCTTCCTCAAATAGGCTCGGTTGGAGATGTAGCAAGCCGTACTCATCGCATCAGCCCAAAACACTTGAGAAGTGTTGTTCTCATTTAACATTGCCCTTGCCATCTCAGTGAGGACTCTATTCTTCCTCTCAACCACACCGTTTTGTTGAGGAGTCCTTGGAGCTGAGAAGTTGTGATCAATTCCCACATTGTCACGTAACTCCGAAGGCGTTGTTTTCAAATTCGCCACCATGATCGTCCTTATACCTGAAATTGCAAAGCCTTTCTCGTTCGGACCTTTTTGGCAAAGGTAACAAACTGATCAAACGTTTCATCTTTAGATGATAAAAATATTGTCCAAGCAAATCTAGAGTAATCATCAACTATGACCAAAGTGTAAAGGTTTCCACCAAGACTTTTTACTCTAGCTGGTCCAACTAGATCCATATGAAGTAATTGAAGAGGTCTACTAGTTGAAATCTCATTTTTTGCTTTAAAAGAAGATTTGGTTTGTTTTCCTTTTTGACAAGCATCACAGACTATGTCATTTTTGAAATTCAATTTAGGAATACCAATGACCAAATCCTTTTTCAAGCAACTTGTCAAGTTGAAACATATTAACATGAGCTAATCGCTTATGCCATAGCCAACTCTCATTCAAGTTACTAACAAAACAATTTTCAGAAACCGAAGCATTGCTAGAGAGGTTAAGAGTATAACAATTTCCATCTCTAGGTGCTCTAAATAAGGCTTTAGTTTTCAAATCATCAATGGGGACTAAATCTTTTCTAACAATCAAGCATTCATTTGAATCAAAGATAACTAGGTTACCCTTGTCGGTGCTTTGGCTCACACTTAGGAGGTTGTGACACAATCCTTCTACTAGGTAGACATCTTTGATGAGAGGACCTTCATTGTTTCCTATCTCACCAATTCCAAGAATTTTTCCCGATTGGTCTCCTCCAAATGTGACTCTACCACCATCCTTTGGCTTGATTGAAAGAAATTTGGATTCATCTCCAGTCATGTGTCTTGAGCACCCACTATCAATGTACCACTTGTTGGGTCTTGATGCTCTAAGACAAACCTGCAATTTTCAAGGGATCAAGCCTTAGGTACCCATCTTTTCTTGGGTCCTTTGGAGTTAGTTTTGACCTTAGGAACATAAGTTCCTTTCGGTACCCATTGATAATTTCCTACTTTGGTTTAATTTTTCTTTCCTTTTTATGAAAGCAAGATGAAGTAGAATGACCCTTCTTATTACAAGTAATTGCAATGTGCAAAGGGATTTGAAGAGTGAACTGATTTTGTAAAATAGTTCATGTATGTTTTCTCGACCACTCTTCTTCTTGCCTTTCTTCTTATCAAAGTCTGGTCTCGTAACCAATGCCCGATCTATCATTTATAAAACGTTGTTGTTTCAAAATGACATTGAGCATTTCACTTCCTCTAGTGAATTTCTCAAGTGCCTTTGTAAGATATGAATTCTTTTTCTTCAGATCAGGACAATCTTTACAGATAGTATTTTCTGAAGAAGACAACATTTCAACTTGAGATTCAAGAGCAAGATTTCGGTTTTTCAGTTTGAAATATTTTTCAGCAAGTTTTTCAAATTCAAATTGCACAGTCATATATTCATCAAACAGATCATCATAAGGAGGTTTGCAATCATATACCTCTTCAAGTTTAGCACGTTGCTCTTCTTCTTCAAAGAACTAGGCATATATTTGCTTTTTCTTCCTCATCCTCATCATCTTCATCGATGAGCCGTCACCCCAAATGCTCTTGGGAGACATAAGCTTTCTTCTTGTATTTGTTGAACTTCTTCTTTTCTTTGTCTTTGTTGTTGTTGTGGGCATTCGAGACTTGATATGACCAGGCTTTTGACATTCGTAGCAGATGACCGGCTTCTTTGCCTCATAGCCGGAGCTACCCTTGTGAAATTTCTTGAAGCCTTGGTCCTTCTTGTAGAATTTCTTGAATCTACGAACCATCATGCCTATTTCCTCATCTTCGTCTACATTTTCATTTTCTTCATCTCGAGTCTTTAACTTCTCTTGTAGACTTGAGGGCAATTCCCTTGTTTTTGCCATGAGCTTCATCAAGTCCCTTCTTGAATTTGAGTTTAGCCTCATACTCGAGAGATCGCCGAATAGAGTTTCATCGACGTCATTGACTCTCCTCGAGCCTCTTCAATAGTTTTGTGACCTTTGCTTCCCATTCCTTGTTAAGGATATTCAAGATCTTCCTTACTTGACCGGTTGGTCATATTCTTTTCCCAAGGCAGCAAGTTGATTGATGAGATGAGTGAACCTCACTGAACTCGCCAATGGATTCGCCATGCTTCATTCGCAGAAGATCATACTCGGTCATAAGAGTATTGACTCGTTTTGCTTTACTCCACTGTTCCTTCATGAGCTATCTCCGAGCATCCCACATGGCCTTAGCAGATGATAAGGTGCAAATACGGAAGTATTCTTGTTGACTCGGTGCACTTTGGAGAAGCGTAACCGCCTTGCCGTTGAGGGTGACGTTTTCCGTCGTTCTCATCATATTCCTCTTCTAGCTTGGGAACTCGACTCCATCTTCCACGGTTGATGGCTCATAATCTCCTCTTTCAAATACTCTCCAAAGACCATACTCAGTTGCCATAACAAACACTTTGAATTTGGCCTTCCAGAAGGAGTAGTGCTCTCCATTGAAACCAGGTGGTCTGTTGATAGATGCTCCATCAGGTAAGATACCTTCCATAATGATCCTTCTCGAGATGTTAAGCTCTTTTGAGAAGACCTTGCTCTGATACCAAATGTAAATAGAGCTATATACCCAAGAGGGGGGGTGAATTGGGTATTTTAAAAACTTTTAGAAATATGCTCTGTTTTGAAATAATGAAACCAGAGACAGACAGAGGAGGAAGGTAAGGAAAGCTTGCACAATAGAAATTATCCTGGTTCAGTCTTATCTTTGACCTACATCCAGTCCCCAAGCCACACTTGGGATTTTCAATCCACTAAACTCAAAAACTGATTACACACTCTGTACTCAAGAGTAGTTCTCTCTCTAGAACTCACTCCCCTTACAAGTTGTAATCAATACACCCAACCACCAAGTCCCCCGACTTGTGGTTATCTCAATCAATGAATGATTTACAGATAGAAACTCTCTCTAAGAGTAGATGATAATAAACACTCGAAGCTTATAATGTCAAAAGACGAATACAAGTGAAAACCGAAAGGTAGTTGTGAAAATTGAATGCTTGTGCGTTTTCAGTTGTTGTGTTAGTTGGGAGGACTTGAATGCAGTCCTATTTATACTCGAGATCAGTAGATGACCGTTGCAACTTCAATAGATCCGTTGGAGAAATTCTCGCCAAGGTTAGGAAGTGAGTTTAGGCATCTTTCTCTCTAATCTCGCCTTAATCCGGTGGGCAAGAAGATCGTGTTGATCTTCTCGCAAATATATCCGTTGAAAACACGGTTGCTTGATGTAGTAAACATTCTTTAATGCTTTGCAATCGTGTGCAGATCAAATACCCAAAGTAATGCAACTCTCTGTCCAGTGCATTTAATGCTCTGACCATTTTCTGCTTTTTGCTTTATCTCTTTAAAATCATTCTCTAAATCACCTGAAACTCACTAATAAAGTCATTAAGCATAGCCAAGAGTAGTAGAGAATGTTCCTGGAAAGTATTTTGTTCAAGCAAGATCACTTTGCAAAAACGTAGAAACTGGATTTCAAAATCAGCGTTGGAAACTCGAGTTTGTTCAGAAAAACTCGAGTTTTCAACTGTGCACTTAAGTCTAAACTCGAGTTTCAAAAACTAAACTCGAGTTTTCAACTTCCGCAGAGTAAAGTCGTGTCTCGAGCTTTTGAACTAAAGTTTAAATGAATCTCAAAACTCGAGTTTCCAAAACCAAACTCGAGTTTTGGAGTGTTAGTGAAAATGGTATGTTGTAGTCCAAAACTCCAAGACTTGAGTTTCAAAATAAAACTTGAGTTTTCATAGACTCGTAAAAGTGAGTTGTTCTCTGTTTGACCAAAACTCGAGTTTTGGAATCAAAACTCGAGTTTTCATATTATCATGAGAAACTATGAAAACTTGTAATGCTCTCGGGTTGGCCAAAACTCGAGTTTTAAAATCAAAACTCGAGTTTTCATTTTATTATGAAAACTTTGAAAACTTGTAGTGCTCTTGGGTTGGCCAAAACTCGAGTTTTAGAATCAAAACTCGAGTTTTCATTTTATCATGAAAACTTTGAAAACTTGTAGTGCTCTTGGGTTGGCCAAAACTCGAGTTTTAAAATCAAAACTCGAGTTTTCATTTTATCATGAAAACTTTGAAAACTTGTAGTGCTCTTGGGTTGGCCAAAACTCGAGTTTTAAAATCAAAACTCGAGTTTTCATTTTATCATGAAAACTTTGAAAACTTTGTGACAAGGCGCGAGACTCGAGTTTGAAAAACTTAAAGACTTTGTTCTGTCAAAACTCGAGTTTGCCATGCTAAACTCAAGTTTTGCTCGATCATCGAAATTGGCCATTTGTCAAGACCCAAAACTCGAGTTTTGAAAACAAAACTCGAGTTTTGTCATGTTAGTAAATTTTTCAATTTTCTAAGACAAAACTCTTAGCTGGTTTACAATTGTCACTCATCATCAAAACACATAGAGAACTAACACTTAAATTATTATTATTTTTTAAAAAAATGTGCTTGCTGTTTTGTTTGGCCAATTTGCTTGCAAATACTTCACAAAATAATTATTCGCATATGCAGTGAATGACAATAGATAACAATGAATGTGAAATATATTATGACTGTATGAATTATATGTATGTGCATTCCATCAAAAGAAGGTGAAATAACAATGAATACAGCAAGGTTCAATAAGAAAATTGTAAAAGTGACTTCAACAAAAGAATATTGGCTACACATACAAGATCATACAAGAGAATGACAATATAGATGTTCTCAGACACGTATTCAAATTCGAGATCGGTTCAACAAAATCAATCAAATTCACAACTTAGCTTCCAACATAACCATGAGGATGCAAGAATATCAACAACTCCAAATGTGAGAAAAGATTGATTCATATTCCAACATAACCATCCTTAGTCTTCCCTGATATGTGCAAAAGAGTACTGACAAGACTATCACAAACATTTTTTTCCACATGCATCACATCAAGTCTGTGTCTCACATCAAGACTACGCCAATATGGAAGATCAAAGAAACTCTTCTTCCATATATTCTTCTCACCCGCAATCCTTTTCTGCTTACCCAATGTGACATTGATATGCATCACCCGACTATAGACTTCCTCTCCGATTAATGCCTTTGGAGCCGTTCTATGCTCCTAAGCCGTTAAAACGCTTTCTTAACTTACGATATGGGTGGAACCGATCAAGAAACCGCTTGTGACCGAGGTAGACCATTTTTTTTTTCATGCTTTAATTGCTGGAAGTTTGTGTCGGCTTCACATATTGGACATGCTTTATGCCCTTCACACTTTGTACCCGACAAATTTTCGTATGCGAGGAAATTCGTTGATCGTGGTAAAAATCATTGCACGCAACTTGAAGGACTCCTTCTTATATGCATCAAACACATCTATGCCTTCCTCCCACAACTTCTTCAAATCCTCAACCAAAGGCGCCAAGTACACATCCATATTGTTCAGTCATTTTGGTCTAAATCATCATAGAAAGCATCACATACTTTCGTTTCATACATAGCCAGGGGAGGTAAGTTGTATATTACAAGGAGAACGGCCATGCACTATGGGTACTGCTAAGAGTTCGATACGGATTGAAGCCATCTGTACAAAGCCCTGCCTAAAGGTTTCTTGGCTCAATGCCAAGTGCGGGGAACATTTCGTCTATTTTCTTCCATTGGAGAGAGTCAGGGTGCCGTAGATATTTTCCATCGGATATTCTCTCATCGAATGTCATCTCAACTTCTTTGCTGTTGCTTCACTAGTAAACAGACATTTAAACCGAGGAATTATGGGAAGATACCACAAGGCCTTCAAAGGTTGCCTTTTTTGTGTGATCTCCAGAACCACCACCTTTCTTCACTTTGTATAGTGAAGTTTTACACTTCGGACAATTACTAAGGCCTTCATACTCATTTCTGTACAATATGCAGTCATTAGGGCAATTTGTGTATCTTTTTATACTCCATACCCATCGTAGCTAAGATTTTCTTGGCCTCATACATACGATTTGGAAGTACATTATTATCGGCAACATATCACACAACAATTCCAAAGAACGACGTGAAACCGCTATCACCCACCCACATGTTGCCTTTAAGTTGACCAAATGTAAGGTCCGATCAACCGTGTATACTTAGTACACCCAGGGAACAAAGGTGTCTCTGCATCACTCCGCACGCTATCATATTCATGCGGTTGTGCAAAGGATTCGACCTCAACATCATGAATCATTCTCTCCATTCCATCATCATCTACCTCAACTTCATTTTCGTAGGATGTACTGGGAGTTACCTCCTCACCATGTCATATCCACGTTGTGTATCGAAGGTTTATTCCATCACAAATTAGGTGGTCCCTTGTATCAGCAATATCCCTTCAAACCCCATTTAAACAATTAACACATGGACAATAGTACATCCCATTTTTTGTAGCCACATTCCTTCTAGCAAATTCAATAAACTCTTCCACCCCATTCTTATATTCTTCACTATTTCTCAATGCATTCATCCAACTATGACCCATTTTGTTACCACCTACGACATTTCCAACAACAAAGTCAAGTTCATAACAATTTCAAGAACGACATGCTTTTTTCTCAATCTTGTAAGAAAAAATTCGGCAAAAAGATTTCCCCTCAACAAGTAAGACATCCCAAAATTTCAACAACAAACCATTTCAACTTAATTCAACAAAACTTACTAACTAAGGCAATTTAGAAAATATCAGGTATTAAATCCAATAACTTCATCAAGTAAGAGAACATTAGAATTATTCTTACTAACACGCATATAATTCAATGGAAATGGTAATGGCAAACCATGAAGCCATCACTTTTTTAATCAAGTTCATGTAGTTCAGATGGCTAATAATAAAGGAAAGACAAAAAAAGGTCAAGGATTGGATTAAAAACACTTAAATCAATAATGGTAAACCATGAAGCCATAAGACAAAAGTGTTGTTCTCAATCAGAAAGAAGGTATCATATAAGGAAAATATATGTGTGTGAATAAAATGAAAGCAACTAACCTAATTTGAGAGCGCAACACTTGGCTTGAAACCTTTGACCAAGATTTTCTCAACAGGTAGTAAAATAATGGCCTAATGCAATAAAAATACGATCACATCGCCAATTTTGTTTTTAAAAAAAACATAGCTTATTTAAGTTCTATATTTAGGACCACAACCTCCAATTCCAACTTCATTAATAGCAATGAAACTACCATTGCAAAAGCATGAGAAGAAAGCATGGATATAAAATCATGATTAAAAAAAATGCGAGGCTAGATTGTGTGCGTTCAAACAATTATTCATAGAAGCAAATAATTGTATCTAGTTGGCTGGTGAGGTACAAATACAAGTGGGGGAAGAACAGTCCAAATACTAACATGAACGGTCAAAGTAGGAAAGGAAAATAGTGGTTTTAAAGATGAACGAAGCATGTTTGGTTGAATGATTGAGAAGATCAAAACAACAATTTCTATTCAAAAGAACACCGCACAATTTGAATTTATAAAGACTATTGCCCATTTAGAGTTTGAAGGCAAAATTTATTAGAAGGGTTTGACGAAGGATGTTGGTTCTCGAAGAGATTTTGATGATTGCCAACAATTGTAAACGAAGAATGAGGATTTGCTCTCGATGTTGGAAAACCCGAGTGAGAGCAAACCTCGAGGTTTCGGGGAAAACCTCGAGGTTTGGCCTTATGAGGGAAGTGTCGAGGTTTTGTATTCTAACTTAAGAATACTTGGTTTCAAAAATATATGTGAAACCTCGAGGTTTATTAAGAAACCTCGAGGTTTTGATCTTCCGTGAGAAAACCTGGTTTCACACCAAGTTGTGAAACCTCGAGGTTTACTTCCAAACCTCGAGGTTGTGCCTTGGCGCCAAACTAAGGATTTTAAAATTATATGTGAAACCTTGAGTATTATCGAAACCTCCAGGTTTCGGCTTCCGAAGAGCTAATGGTTTTCAGCGAATTGAAAACCTTGAGGTTTCCATAGAAACCTCAGGTTTGTGTTTTGGGTCAAAACAAACAACCTTGTCATTTGGGCAAAACCTCGAGTATTTTTGAAAACCTCGAGTATTGTGGCAACCCGAGAGCAAATGAACTTGCACTCATTCTAAAACCTCCAGGTTTGGTTTCATCGCATCTTTCTTTGGGTTTCACATGATGTGAAACCTCTAGGTTTCGGACAAACCTCGAGGTTTGGAGTGAACCCAAGGAACCTTCGTGATTGCAACATTATAAACCTCCAGGTTTAATGATAAACCTCCAGGTTTGAGGTATTGATGTAAAAAACGTGTTCAAGCTTAAATGAGAAAACCTCGAGGTTTGTGAACAAACCTCCAGGTTTCTGGACGCAGTTTGAAATTCAAACTTAACGATTTTGCTATACCTTCGTGTTTGATCTCAATGCTTTCCATGATTATTCCTTATTGGTACTAGATATGTTTAATCATCTTTCTAGTGAATTTAGACAGATCAAGGAAGTTTTACGAAGGTTTAAAGCAAAAGCAAAAGTGATGTCAGAACATTAAATGCTCAACCCAGAAACTTGCACCTTTTTGGTTAATCCATCTGTACACGGTTGCAAAGCATTAAAGAATGATTTCTTCATTAAGCAACATCCTCTCCAACGGATTAATTTGCAGAGAGTCAACTCTGACCATCCAACCAGCTGGACTAAGTGAGTTTCAGAAAGAGAAGAAGACCTAAGTAGCTCACAACTTCTGTGGATCATCTCCAACGATCTGATTATCAAAGCAACAGTCAATTAATGCTATCTAGCTATAAATAGAGCTGCATTCAATTCTTCTCAACAACACAACAAGTGAAAGCGCACAAGCATTCAAGTTTCTTAACTACCTTTCAGTTTTCACTTGTATTCTGTCTTTTGACATTATAAGCTTCAGTGTTTATTATCATCTACTCTTAGAGAGTTTTTATCGTAAATCATTTATTGAAAAGAATCACAAGTCAAGGGGACTTGGTGATTTGGGAGTTCATTGATTACAACTTGTAAGGGGAGTGAGTTCTAGAGAGAGAACTACTCTTTGAGTACATAGTGTGTAATCTTTGTGATAGTGAAAAACCCAGAGAGTCTGGGGACTGGATGTAGGTCAAGTTGTTAAGACCGAACCAGTATAAATTCTCTGTGTTCAGCTATTCTTCTCTCTCTTCTGTTCATCTCTGTTTTTGTTATCTAAAAACAGAGCAGATTACAAAAGTTTTTAAAATACCCAATTCACCCCCTCTTGGGTATATAGCTCCATTTTCATTTGGTATCGAGAGCAAGGTCTTCTCTAAAGAGCTTAACATCTCGAGAAGGATCCAATGGAAGGCATTCTACGATGGAGCATCAATCAACAGACCTCCAGGGTTTCAATGGAGAGCATTACTCATTCCGGAAAGTCAAATTCAAGGTGTTTGTAATGGCTACAGAATATGGTCTCTCGGAGAGTCTTTGAACGAGGAGACTACGCTCCAAGCTGTTCAGAGGAAAAAGGTCTCGGGGTTCCAAAGGAAGAAGAAGATTATGATGAAAATGACAGAAGAAATGTCACATTCAACAGCAAGGCGGTTCTCCTTCTGTAGAGTGCTCTTAGTCAACAAGAATATTTCCCCATCTACAACTTAACCTCTACTAAAGCTATGTGGGACGCTCTGGAGATTGCTCATGAAGGAACCGTTGGAGTTAAGTAAAATAGAGTTAACACTCTAATGACAGAATATGATCTCCTTCGTATGAAGTCGGAGAATCTATTGGTGATTTCAGTGAGATTCACTCATTTGATCAATCAACTTGCTGCATTGGGCAAAGAGTATGAGCAACCTATCCAAGTAAGGAAAATCCTCAACATCCTCAATAAGGAATGGGAAGCCAAAGTCACCGCCATTGAAGAAGCTCGTGGAGATTCTATGGCATCGTGGGCAGCCCTTTTTGGGAGCCTTTCGAATATGAAGCTGTTAGTTCTCAATATGTTTTGATGATTAACAACAAATGTAAAACATGTTTTGAAGTTTGCAAAGTTGTTTTAAAAACACTACGAAAGTTGCAAACTACGCAGTTTACATCTGCAAACTCGAGTATTGGGGCCAATATCGCAGTTTGCCTTTGCAAACTCGAGTATTGGACAGCCCAATGCGGTTTGCCTTTGCAAACTCGAGTATTGGTCAGCCAATACCTGCGGTTTGCTTGGTAAACTCGAGTATAGGGCATACGAGAAAGGAACCAAGTTTTCAGCCAAAGTCCATACCGCTTTGCCGTTTGCTCTTGCAAACTCGAGTATGGGACGACCAACACTGCGGTTGCTTAGCAAACTCGAGTATAGGCCATACGAAAGAAACCAAGTTTTCAACCAAAGTCGATCTTTGCCGGTTTGCATAGGCAAACTCGAGTATTGAATGGTCAATACTTGCAGTTTGCATGGGTAAACTCGAGTATCGAACTTCTTGAGAATCAAAGGATTTTTCCAACTTAGTCAATACTTGCGGTTTGCATTTGCAAACTCGAGTATTGGACAACCAATCTGCAGTTTGCTTGGCAAACTCGAGTATTGGACTTCCAGAAGCAAAACAAGTTTTTCAAACAAAGTCAAAACTGCGGTTTCCAAAACCAAACTCGAGTATTGACCTTCCAGAGAGAAAAGGATTTTTCAAGATAAATCAATACTACCGGTTTGCATTGGCAAACTTCGAGTATTGAATGGTCAATATCGCAATTTGCGTTGCTAAACTCGAGTATTGGACTTCCGAGAGAGCAAATGGATTTTTAAGTTAAACCCATACTGCGGTTTGCATAGGCAAACTCGAGTATAGGTCTTGTCCTTCAAATACAAGACACGATGGCTTGCCTCTGAAAAGTGGAAACTCGAGTATCCAATTGGATACTGCAGTTTGGTCACTTGTGAACAGTGCCATACTCGAGTTTACAAGAACAAACCGCAGTATGCAACGCAAAAACTAAGTTTTGAATTATACGAATTCGTGAATCACTCTTGTTTGTTCCAAATGCTTTCATGAATCATTCACTTATGATCCCAGATATGTTTAACAAGTTTATTTAGTGGATTTCAGTTAGCAGATGAAAATTAATGAAGATCAAGGGAAAAAGCATAAAGTGGTCGAGCATTTATTGCACCTCGTAAATTAACATCCTTTTGGTTAATCCATCTGAGCACGAACTCTCAACGTTCAAAAACACTTTCTTCATCAAGCAAATTCTTCTCCAACGGGCAAATCCTCGAGTTCCACATCGACCATATCAAGCATCTGGATTAGTTGGAGCTAGAGAGAGAAGATGACCGGACTTAATGCTAATCACCTACAACGGTTGGATTCATCATTCAACGGTCATTTAATGTTCTCTACCTATAAATAGAGTTCATTAACTTCTTCTCAAGTGATACACCTCTCGAGAGCGAAAATTTACTAAGTGTCATTTATTGTGTTCAGCTTTCACTTGTATTGTATCAATCTGATACTTGCACTTCAGTGTTCATTTTATCTGCTCTGTAAGAGAGTTATATCTGTAAATCATTTATTGATTGAGATAACCACAAGTCAGGGGACTTGGTGGTTGGGTGTATTGATTACAACTTGTAAGGGGGAGTGAGTTCTAGAGAGAACTACTCTTGAGTACGAGTGTGTAATCGGTTTGTGAGTATAGTGGATTGAAAATCCCAAGTGTGGCTTAAGGGATTTGGATGTAGGTCAAAGATAAGACTGAACCAGGATAATTTCTATTGTGCAAGCTTTCCTTCCCTTCCTCCTCCGTCTATCTCTCGGTTTCATTACTTAAAAACAGGGCATATTTCTAAAAGTTTTTAAAATACCCAATTCACCCCCTCTTGGGTATATAGCTCCATTTACAAAGCCAAGCTCAAGTTCAAAAAGGGACTTGATGAAGTCCATGGCAAAAATAAGGGAATTGCTCTTAAAGTCATCAAAGAAACTAAGGAATCGATGATGATGAAGATCCAGACGAAGATGAGGAGATTGGCATGATGGTCCGGAGATTCAAGAAATTCTACAAGAAGGACCAAGGTTTCAAGAAGTTTCACAAGGGTAGCTCCAGCTATGAGGCAAAGAAGCCAATCATCTGCTACGAATGTGAGAAGCCTGGCCACATCAAATCAGAATGTCCCAATCTGAAAAACAAAGACAAAGAAAAGAAGAGATTCAACAGATTCAAAAAGAAGGCATATGTCTCTGGTATTTGGGGAGATAGTTCATCGATGAAGATGATGAGGATGAGGAAGAAAAAGCAAACGTGTGCTTAGTTCTTGAAGAAGAAGAACATTGTATCAACTTCGAAGAGGTATATGATTGCAAACCACCTTATGATGAATTATTTCTTGAATATATGGTGTGCAATCCGAGTTTGAAAAATTAGCTGACAAATATTTCAAATTGAAAAACAGAAATCTTACTCTTGAATTTCAAGTTGAAAAGTTTTCCTCTTCAGAAAATATTGCTTGTGAAGATTGTCCTGATCTGAAGAAAAAGAATTCATACCTCACCAAGGCACTTGAGAAATTCACTAGAGGAAGTGAAATGCTCAATGTCATTTTGAAACAACAAAGATTTATAAATGACAGATCAGGAGTTGGTTACAAACCTAATTTTGATAAAAAGAAAGGGAGAAAGAAGTCTGGTGAAAAATCCTATATGAACTATTTTACAAAATCAGTCCATTCTTCAAACCCGTTTGCACACTGTAATTACTGCAACAGAAAGGGTCATACTACTTCTTCCTGTTTTCACAAGAAGGAAAGAAAGAGTAAACCCATAGGGAATTATCAATGAGTGCCAAAGGGATCTTACAAGATTCCTAAGACACAAACTAACCCCAAAGGACCCAAGAAAAGATGGGTACCTAAGGTCCGATTTCTTTGTGTCTTGCGAGGGTTTGCCTAAGAGCATCAAAATCCAACAAATGGTACATTGACGGTGGATGCTCTAGGCACATGACTCGGGGATCAATCCAAATTTGCCTCAATCAAGCCTAAGGATGGTGGCAAGGTGACCTTTGGTGGAAATCAATCTGGAAAGATTCTTTGGAGTTGGTGAAATTGGCAACAATGAAGGACCACTAATCAAAGATGTCTACCTAGTCGAAGGACTTTGCCACAATCTCCTCGGTGTAAGCCAAAGCACCGATAAAGGTAACTTAGTTATCTTCGATTCGAGGAATGCTTGATTGTAAGTAAGGATATACTTCCCTTAGAAAACATTAAATCAAAAGCCTTGTTTAGAGCCCCTAGAGATGGCAACTGTTATACACTTAGTCTCTCCAAAGAATGGTTCTGTCTCGAAAAATGTTTTGTCAAGAACTGGATGAGAGTTGGCTTTGGCACAAGCGATTAGCTCATGTCAATATGATTCAACTTGACAGATTACTTAAAAAGGATCTGGTGATTGGTGTTCCTAAACTTCATTTTAAAAATAACATGCTTTGCGATGCTTGTCAAAAAGGGAAACAAACCAAATCATCATTCAAATCTAAGAACGAAATTTCAACTAATAGACCTCTTCAATTGCTTCATATGGATCTAGTTGGACCGGCTAGAGTGAGAAGCCTTGGAGGCAATCTTTATACTTTAGTCATAGTTGATGATTTCTCAAGATTTGCATGGACTATATTTTTATCATCTAAAGATGAAACATTTGATCAGATTGTTGTTTTTGCCAAGAAGGTCCAAAACGAGAGAGGATTCTCTATTTCAGGAATTAGAACTGATCATGGAGGAGAATTCGAAAACAATGCATTTTTGAGTTTTGTGACAAAGATGGGAATAGACCACAACTTCTTAGCCCCAAGGACTCCCCAACAAAACGGTGTTGTGGAAAGAAAGAATCGAGTTCTCACTGAGATGGCAAGGGCCATGCTGAATGAGAACAACACTTCTCAAGTGTTTTGGGTTGATGCAATGAGCACCGCATGCTACATCTCAAATCGGGCATACCTCCGGAAGAAGTTGGACAAGACTCCCTATGAGTTGTACAAAGGATGAAAACCCAATCTAGCTCATCTGCATGTGTTTGGATGTAAATGTTTCATCCATAACAATGGTAAGGATAACTTGGGAAAATTTGATCCCAAAGCAGATGAAGGTATATTTCTGGGATATTCAAATAGAAGTAAAGCTTATAGAATCTTTAATACTCGTACTCGCATTGTTGAAGAATCTATGCATGTTGTTTCCTCCGAATCCAAGTCCGATAAAACCATGGATGATGATGAAGGAAGTATCTTCAAAAATCAATTCTTTTCAAAAACTACTCCTCGCTTCTATTGAAAATCTGAAAATGTTTTCGAGTCGATCCTCAAAACAATGTCGAAAATTTGATCAGACTCAACCTAGAGCTTGGAAATTTATTAGAAATCATCCTTTGGACCAAGTTATAGGTGATGTTAATCAAGGAGTAAGAACCAGAAATAGCACTTTAAATGAAGTAACTTTTACAAAGCATTTATATCACATATTGAACCCTCAAAAATTGATGAAGCCCTTTCGGACAATGATTGGGTAATAGCAATGCAAGAGGAGTTACATCAATTTGATAGAAATCAAGTTTGGGACTTGGTACCTAGGCCCAAGGACCATCGATCATTGGCACTAAATGGGTATTCAAAAACAAACGAGATGAGTCTGCTATCATTGTCCGCAACAAGGCTAGACTTGTTGCCAAAGGCTATAATCAAGAAGAAGGAATTGATTATGAAGAAACTTATGCTCCAGTGGCAAGATTGGAAGCCATAAGAGTTCTTCTTGCCTTTGCCTGTGTGAAAAACTTTAAACTCTATCAAATGGATGTGAAAAGTGCTTTTTGAATGGTTTTATTCAAGAGGAAGTTTATGTAGAACAACCTCCGGGTTTTCGAAAACGTCCATCATCCAGATCATGTATATCGTCTCAAGAAGGCCCTATATGGTCTTAAACAAGCTCCTAGAGCTTGGTATGAGCGATTAAGCAAATTCCTTCTTGATCAAGGTTTTACTAGAGGAAAAGCAGATACAACTCTCTTCATAAAGAATAATAAGCTTAATGAAATCTTAATTGTACAAATATATGTTGATGATATTATATTTGGTGCTTCTAATGATACATTGTGTGAAGAGTTTGCTAAGAATATGCAGGGAGAATTTGAGATGTCTATGATGGGAGAGCTCAATTACTTTCTTGGCCTGTAAATTAAGCAAAAGAAGGATGGGATCTTCGTATCTCAAACCAAGTATCTCAATGATCTGTGAAGAAGTTTGGGATGGATCATTGCAATGGAGTGATACTCCTATGAGCTCAACTGCTTCATTAGATGCTGATGAAGAAGGAACAGACTTCAACATCACAAAATATAGAGGAATGATTGGATCATTGCTCTATCTAATGGCCAGTCGTCCTGACATCCAATTCAGTGTAGGGATGTGTGCAAGGTTCCAATCCGCTCCCAAGGAGTCCCATGCTGAGCATGTGAAGAGAATCTTCAGATACCTTGCTGACACAAAGACACTAGGATTGTGGTTTCCCAAAGGACAACCTGAACATTTGATAGCATATTCAGATTCGACCATCTTTGGCTACAAGACCGATAGAAAAAGCACAAGTGGCCAATGTGAGTTTCTTGGAGGTTCACTTGTGTCTTGGTTCAGCAAGAAATGACGAGTGTGGTCGTATCATCAACTGAAGCCGAGTATGTGGCAGCATCAAGTTGTTGTGCTCAAGTCTTATGGCTCAAACAAAGAATCGTTCGATCTAGGAATCAACTTGAAGGAGATCCCTATCTTATGTGACAACACAAGCACAATAAGCTTAGCCAAGAATCCAGTACAACATACCCGGACTAAGCATATTGATGTGAGGCATCATTTCACAGGGATCACGTTCGGAAGAAAGATGTCAAAGTCATGTTCATCCCAACTCATCTTCAACTTGCCGATATCTTCGCCAAACCTTTGCCCAAGGAGTCATTCAACTTTATTAGAAGAGAATTGGGAATGGTAAATCCCAACGAGTTGTAAGTAATTCTTGCTCAAATTAGTAATACATTGTAATCTTGATGATTAAAAGTCACTAACTTAAGCATCGAGTGTCTAGACATGTTTTATGCGGATACCGTGGTTTTGCTATCGAGGAGCAAAACCTCGAGGTTTAGAAGCAAACCTCGAGGTTTGGTGGAACATGGTCAATCATGGTTTTGCTGTCAAAGAGAAAAACCTTGAGGTTTTGCTAAAACCCTCGAGGTTTGGTGATACATAACCAAAGGCATAAAATTTCAGAGAATAGAAACCTCGAGTATGCGAGGAAACCTCGAGTATTTGATGAGATTTAAAGCTTATCACTCAAGGACAAAGCAAAACCTCGAGGTTTTTGAACAAACCTTGAGTTTTCGTCTTCGATGGGTCACAGTTCACGTAACACCTCGACGTCCAGGTTAGTAACCTCTCATCAAAACCTCGAGGTTTGGCATGAAACCTCGAGGTTTGCTATCGCCTATATATATGCGTCACTGTTCATGTTCTTCAAACCTCGACCTAAACCTCTAGGTTTTGCTTCCTCTCTCGTCACCCACTCTCTAAATCTCCCATTTTTCAATCTAATCCTCTCTTCTACACCCTCAAATGGCATCGAAATCCAAATCCCAAGCTACTTCTGGTTCTGATTCCAGTGGGGATAAAATGAAATCATGGTCTCCACCTCCACCTCCTCCTCGGCAACCGGTTGAAATCTCATCTCCTCGTCCTTCTGATCGTCCAGTCAGGAAAAAGACTCGGTCTACTCGTCTTCGTTATGGCATTGACAAATCAATCAGAGGCGTTCAAGGAGAACTCCCTGATGAAGAGTCTCCATCGAAAAGCAGAAAGGAAACCAAGGGCCCTAGGAAAGAGGTCTCCTTCAAGGAACCTGACAAAGAGCCTGCTAAGGGTCCTTCAAAGAAAAGGAAAGAGCCTGAACCCAAAGGCAAAGGGAAAGGGAAAGCTTCTACGTCTGGCTCAGAACCTACTGGAAAGGATCCATCAAAGGCGACAGGAATTTCAAAATCCACTGGTCCAACTAAGGCAAGAACCAAGAGGGCCTCATTTGCTAGGTCCCATCAATCATCAAAGGGTCAGTCATCCTCTAATCCAAAACAAGAAGAAGAAGAAGAAAATGTGCCTCCTGTCATGGCCAATGCAATATCAGACATATACAAGCACATCTCTCCACCAAATGGTTTTGTCATTGACCCTGCTACTCTTCCCAAACCTGACAATGAAAAATTCAGGGAAGCATACCTTCATCGCCTTTTTTGTCCTGTGGTGGTTATTGACTTAAAGACATTTCATAAAGAATGTCATTTTGACTTATCGCCTTGGCTGAAACCATATGAATCCTTCATTTCCATATCTGCCCCTTTTACCCCAAACTTGGTTCGATTGTTTTATTATAAGATGGAGTATAACAATGAACTGGGTGATTATGGAGAAGTGATTGAGGAGAGGGTCACTACCCCTGTTAGGGATGTCTCATTTACCCTGTCAGCTGCCATTCTGAACAAAGTTTTGAGAATTGACAATCCTCCGCCTGTTCCTGACTTTTCTTACAGCAACCAGGAAGTCTTCGAGACACTTAGGCCTGGTGAGCCTTTTCCTCCAGATCAGCAACTCCGACTCACATTCAAACCAAGCTCCATGTCGGCTGTGAATCGTGTCTTATGGTATGTCTACTCGAGGAACTTTATTCCTAAAGGCGGCAATTGGACTCACTTCACTCGAATGACTACGCACTTTATCGCTTTGTGAGGAAGGTTCCCTTCAACCTTGGTGACTGGCTTCTCAAAGGGATGACTGAGTTTCGTTTTGCCAAGAGGCAATTATCCCATATCCCATATCCCTCATTGGTATCCGTCATCCTTTTCTACTACAAGATTTGGTATGTGGGTACTGCAGACACACTTGAGTATCCCCCTTCTTCGGAAAACACAGAGATGAATCGATGAAGATCAAGTTTGAGGGGGAAGGTTCTACTCAATCTCAGGCTCCTTCAAGATCACATCCGCCCTCACATGCTCAAGAGGCACAGTCTGCACCTCCACTTCCTCAGCCATCACTGTCATCTGAGCTGGCTTCTCAGATTAAGCAAATTGTGGATGCTGCTCTTGCCTCCATGACTATGCGCATGGAGTTTGAACTAGGAAAATTACGGCCGAGATGACTCGTGGACATACCGGTCTCATTGAAATTCAGGATGCCATCAAGGAGCACCTTGAAGCGCTTCTTTGGGCAATCAGTGAGGTTAAGGAAAAGGTCAAGAAATTGAACTCAAGATGTCCACTCGGCTCATTTATCATTTGGTCCTCACTGATAAGGTGGACAAGATCATGCATCATCTCCACATTGGCTCCTCCTCTACTCCTGGCTCCAATCCTGATCCCAGCCCTTCTGGCCCTTCTCCTAGTTCTCCCTCACCATCCTTCACTTTCACTTCCCCTCCTATCCCTTCCTTCTATCAAACTCCCTCAACTCCCATTTTCCCCTCTCTTGTCTCTGAGGCTACCACTCCCACCACCATAATCCTTCCTACACCATCTACCCCTACCACCGAGATATTACCCTCTCCATCCATTGCCACCCCCGATATCTTGTCATTTTTAATCCTTCTCCTCTCCTCTACTCCCTTGGTCAACCCTCCTTTTGAAGATGACAAAGGGGGAGAGACAAGTAAGGAGTAAAAGCTTGTAGCCTTTTGAAGTTTAGGTTTAGAGGTTTTTTTTTAGAATCATGGCATTTTGTGCATTTTGTATTTTGAGTTGTATTACAGTATCTTGTATTGCTCTTTAACTGAAATACAACTTATATGTTCATGCTTTCGCTCATAACTGATTGTTCCCTTGCACTTACATTCTCGCACATAACTAAGTTCCCGAAACTTCGATAATTTCAAAGTTTTTAATTACAACATGAAAATTTTCTTGAACTTTCAAAGATGTTTGCTTACGGGTGTTGTCATCATCAAAAAGGGGGAGAATGTTGGTTCTCGAAGAGATTTTGATGATTGCCAACAATTGTAAACGAAGAATGAGGATTTGCTCTCAGATGTTGGAAAACCCTGAGTGAGAGCAAACCTCGAGGTTTCTGGGAAAACCTCGAGGTTTGGCCTTATGAGGGAAGTGTCGAGGTTTTGTATTCTAACTTAAGAATACTTGGTTTCACAAATATATGTGAAACCTCGAGGTTTATTAAGAAACCTCGAGGTTTTGATCTTCTAGAGAAAACCCGGTTTCACACAAGTTGTGAAACCTCGAGGTTTACTTCCAAACCTCGAGGTTGTGCCTTGGCGCCAAACTAAGGATTTTAAAATTATATGTGAAACCTCGAGTATTATCAGAAACCTCCAGGTTTCTGGCTTCCAAAGAGCTAATGGTTTTCAGCGAATTGAAAACCTTGAGGTTTCCATAGAAACCTCCAGGTTTGTGTTTTGGGTCAAAACAAACAACCTTGTCATTTGGGCAAAACCTCGAGTATTTTTGAAAACCTCGAGTATTGTGGCAACCCGAGAGCAAATGAACTTGCACTCATTCTAAAATCTCGAGGTTCCTTGAGAAACCTCCGGGTTTGGTTTCATCGCATCTTTGCCGGGTTTCACACATGATGTGAAACCTCGAGGTTTCCGGACAAACCTCGAGGTTTGAGGTGAACCCAAGGAACCTTCGTGATTGCAACATTATAAACCTCCAGGTTTAATGATAAACCTCCAGGTTTGAGGTATTGATGTAAAAAACGTGTTCAAGCTTAAATGAGAAAACCTCGAGGTTTGTGAACAAACCTCCAGGTTTCTAGACGCTGTTTGAAATTCAAACTTAACGATTTTGCTATACCTTCGTGTTTGATCTCAATGCTTTCCATGATTATTCCTTATTGGTACTAGATATTTTTAATCATCTTTCTAGTGAATTTCGATAGATCAAGGAAGTTTTACGAAGGTTTAAAGCAAAAGCAAAAGTGATGTCGAACATTAAATGCTCAACCCGTAAACTTGCACCTTTTTGGTTAATCCATCTCGTACACGGTTGCAAAGCATTAAAGAATGATTTCTTCATTAAGCAACATCCTCTCCAACGGATTAATTTGAGAGAGTCAACTCGACCATCCAACCACTGGACTAAGTGAGTTTAGAAAGAGAAGAAGACCTAAGTAGCTCACAACTTCGTGGATCATCTCCAACGGTCTGATTATCAATGCAACGGTCAATTAATGCTGTCTAGCTATAAATAGAGCTGCATTCAATTCTTCTCAACAACACAACAACTGAAAACGCACAAGCATTCAAGTTTCTTAACTACCTTTCAGTTTTCACTTGTATTCTGTCTTTTGACATTATAAGCTTCAGTGTTTATTATCATCTACTCTTAGAGAGAGTTTTTATCTCAGTAAATCATTTATTGAAAAGAATCACAAGTCAAGAGGACTTGGTGATTTGGGAGTTCATTGATTACAACTTGTAAGGGGGAGTGAGTTCTAGAGAGAGAACTACTCTTTGAGTACATAGTGTGTAATCTTTGTGATAGTGAAAAACCCAGAGAGTCTGGGGACTGGATGTAGGTCAAGTTGTTAAGACCGAACCAAGATAAATTCTCGTGTTCAGCTATTCTTCTCTCTACTGTTCATCTCTGTTTTTGTTATCTAAAAATAGAGCAGATTACAAAAGTTTTTAAAATACCCAATTCACCCCCCCTCTTGGGTATATAGCTCCACTTTCAGGATCCATTCCATCCAATCAGTCATAATGGCGATCAACGTAAGAATAAGGATAAAGTAGTTTGCATTGCAGAAACCCAACAAAACCATAGCAGATTAAAAGACAAAGTAGTTTGAATTCATTTTCAAAAACTTTTTCACTTTCTCTTCATCTTCTTGCATAGAACAAGACAAACATATGTCCTTTATCATACCAAAAGATCTCTAGTTCATCCTAACAAAACCATAGCAGATTAAAAGCAAGCTTTGACCGCAGTATCCAATATCCTATTATGCCACAATTTTCTATTATGCAGCCTATGCCCGAAAGTAATTTCCAATATCATCATGCGACCGATTTCTAGCTAAGTAATTTTTCCAAAGAATTGAGAAACTACAATTAGGAGTCTCAAGTAATCTGCACATACCATGACAGATCAATATTGAAAGCCGATAATCATGCATACTCCATTTTTTGTAGGCAAGTCCCGAAACCCAACACATATTTTACCTATTCCTTTGCATAGCAATGAAAAAAGGGATTTTTTTTTTAATCATTGTTACTTGTTAGGTCTTTGCTTTGTTTCGTTTAGTTATTCCTTTGCTTAGCATTGAAAAAGGGTTTTCTTCTATCATTGCTTCTCTTCCTCTTCTTTCTTTGTTTTTTTAGGGGAATCACCTAGCCTAGCCTTGGTTCTTGTTCTTTACTTAGCCGTTTTGTATTGGCAAATACTAACATGCCCGTTAGTAAGGCACATTATTCCTTAAAGCATGGGATAAATTATTCACCGTGAGATTGAAACTCAAATTCCATGATGCCAACATTTAACTTTGGCATATTCCATAGCCCAAACTACTTCTACTTCCATATTGCATTATTGTGTAAATGAAAATTTCGAGCAGAAAAAAATCTAACACAGATTTTCCCAAATGGTTGAGTGTAAAACGAATTTTCCAAAGAAGAATATGCACAATCCAATTTCAATCACAAACTACACAAGCGCTGATATGAGGTGGGTGCACTACGTTCAATAGTGAATATCGATTAAAGAAATAAAGTGACACTCTAGCATAGAGGAAAAGGAAGTAGAAATATCTCAAATTTACTAACCCAGAACATGTAATAAATTATATTCGGGAAAAAGATGAAATGAATCAAAGCATAAAAGCTTTAAATTTCGTAGTACCACCAATTAGCAAGAACTCCCAGAATTTCCCTCGACCAAATTCCAGTTGTCGATTACGTAACAAAATGCAAATCCATGAGAGTGAAAAATTAACATAAATTAAAAGATTAAATGAAAGAATATAAAATAATCGATCTTGGCAAAAGGGCATGTGTAAATGAATGAAAGAATCAAATTCGCTTTTTCAGAAGCCGAGGACTCACCGATTGTGGACTGGGGAGAGAGCAAGGAGAGATTGGAGATGGCAACCACAGAGCGGAGAAGCCGGAGACACTGAGCACTGAGACCGGAGGGTGAGGAAACGACGAGCAAGCAGAGAAGACAGCGAGCAAGTGGGTGAAGTTGGAAGAGGGATCTGCAATGCAATTCGAGACTGAAACCTAAATAAATTGGTTTTCGATTTTAGGAAAAAAACAATGGTTATTTCAAGGGGGCAAGTACGGTATACCTCGATCCGCCTCTGAATAAAAGGCTCGGCAAGGTGGAGACGGAGGCGTGATAGAGAGGGGAACTGAGGATTTCTATCGAGTGAGAGGAGGAGTGTGTATTGGGACTAATAGGAGGAGTGTGCGTGCGTGTCGATTGGGTTTATTGAGAATAGAGCTGACCTGATTGGAGTTCAGGTCACCAATTTCAAATATTGGCAACCTGAATCCATTTCAGTCGCCACTTTTAAAATAGCGACCTGAATATATTTCCGGTCGCTTCTTTTTAAAATATTGGCGACTCGATTTCATTAAGGTAGTTAATATTTTTAAAATAGGCGACCAAATCTATATAGGTCGCTTATTTTAAAAAATTGGCGACTTGAAATATATTCAGGTCGCCAATTTTAAACCAAAAAAAAACATTAACAAAAAAAACCACACCGCCAAACAATATATTCCCTACATTTTAAAATAGGCGACGAAATCTATTCAAAGTTGCCAATTTTAAACAAAAAAAAAACATTAACAAAAACAACAACTACGCCAAACAATATATTCCCATATGCGCAAAAATTTTTAAAATAGGCGACCAAATCTATTCAGTCGCCAATTTCGCCAAAAAAAAAAAAAAACATAAAACATTAACAAAAACAACCACCGTGCCAAACACTATATTCCCATATCTCCCATGGCGCGAAATATATTAAAATAGGCTACCCGAAATCTATTCAGTCGCCAATTTTAAACAAAAAAATTAAATCCCATGGCGCCAAACAAAAAATTCTCATATTTCCCTTGGCGCAAAACAATATACCCAGATGTTAGGCGCCCCGAACAAAAATTCGGGACATTCAATGCTCAACTTCCTTGAATATAATTACAAGAATGCCACCGACTTCATTTTTTACTACCTATTTTTTAATAAGGACGTTTTTAAGGAAGTAATATACAATTTTTGTAGTAGTGTCATATAGTCAATTTAAAACATAAATCTCAAACCTCATCTTTTCATAGAACTTCTTACAGAACGGATGACAAGCGTGGCCACACAATCCACGAGGGTAACTAACCAAGCATGACTAAATGTCATGAAACAAGCATGGACACACAGTCCATGAGGGTAAACTAACCAAGCATGACTCAAGGCCATAAAACAAGTATGGACACATAGTCTATGAAACAAGCATGAACACAAAGTCCATGAAACAAGCATGAGAACAAATCCCATGAAAATCAAGCGAGCTCGAGGTTAACCATGGTGCACCAAGGATTAACAAGATGCGCGTTTGTAACTAACGTTCTGTACTCCATCCTAAAAAGCGTTTTCAAGCATGCTTGGGGTCAATTCATTAAAGCAATAAAAAATTCTTTCTTCAAAATAATAACTGCTCTATCTCATACTTCATAATTAAATCCCCCAAACATGAAGTTTCACAAACAATATTTCAAAACTTTCCTTCAAATTCAATCTATCAATAAAATTCTTTCAAAACATCAAGAACTCACGTAAAAACCTTCCATTTCAAATAATAAATTCTAGCTTATAAACTTCTCCAAAATCCAAGACCATATCAATGTAATATTTATCAAAATATCTCAAAAGTCTCATTTTCATTTAATTGCATAATTATGAATTATGCTTTGAAACAATTGGAAGAAAATAAATAATTCTTTACTCATATACCATCAACAAATATTCCTTCAAAAAATCATACTTTTAAATATGAAAATTAACATAAAAGTTCAACAATAAAAATATCATTTATAAAAATTAGGGACGTTATTCACTCACCGTTACTCCTTCCAAAACTATACCTTTACCAAAATTCATTGGGTTCACTTTTCTCTTGAGCTCAAGCAATTGTCAATTCCTATAAATTTTGAAATAGGTCATCATTAATAATCTTTTATCTTTATATATTATATAATCTCTAAGACATATTTAATTGCCTCTCGTACTACCCAAAAATTGATACATCAACCTCTAATACAATTTACCTCCTGATTTTAAAAATCCGTCAATCACACCTCTCACAATTTTCCTAACTTATAAAATAATTTTGAACAGCTTTCCCTCGAATTTGTAATTTTTTCCAGCTTTACAATTGTTGTCTAAACATGCTTTTATAATCTTAGGATACTCATTTAATATTTAGAAGTACTAAACAGTCAGTTTCATTTAATGTTCACCTCCAAGTATCAATTCCAACGTGTTCCCAATTACCTCATACAGCTGGATAGCATTTGTACATTCTATTGACTTCAGCTTTTAATCATTTCTATGATATTTTCATAAGGAACAAACTAAACTTCCCTGGACAGCTAGACAGATTCAAAAATCGCTCTCCCCACAATTCGTTCAGCATCATATAATGACATTTACCCACACACATCACTACCCATCATTAATCTAAACTTAAGTTCATGTTTAGCTATGTTTATTTCACTTGCTCTTACACTTTCTCTCACTAAGACTAGAATTTCTTTCATCATCACTGTGCAAACTACTCATCAAATCATGAAAATAAATATGAAATGCGAATCTAGACACTTACCCTACTCTAGATTTCCACTTGCATGTTTCTTCTTCCTCCATTCCTCTCCGTCTCTTGTTCTCGGTTTCTCACCTCTGTTTTCTCTTGGTGCAGAACGAAATGAATAAAAATGGGGAAAAGGGAATATGGGGGAATATGTGTGTTGACAGAAGGGGTTTATTGGAGAAATAAGGGAGCTGTATGTGGGTGAGGTGAGGTGTCGCATATAGAAGAGGGAGGGGCGTGAGGTGGCGTTATTCACATGAAACAGATGTCTTGCTCTACTCTGCGTTTTTTTTGACTTGTTGAACTGATATAATTAAAGTGAGTGAAAAGATGAATGAATATAATCAACATGGACTAAATGAGTTTTGGATATCAGAGGAAGAAGCTGGTCCAATGGACTATTTCACAATTGAACTATTAAAGGAATAAGTGGCGTGAAGATGATAGAATTGGTAGTGAGTGTTGAGGGTCCCACACCATTTTAATCCCATTTGATCCTCTACAAGACTCTTATTTGCAACTTGGTCCTTTACTCATTTAGTTGCAAATATTGGATGAGTATTAGAAATTAATCCTTAATTCCATATAAGGATTTTTCTTTCTCAACTAGCTTTTCTAAGTCATAGAATATCAACTCCAAAATTTCTAGGTCACAATTTATCCTCCAACTATTTTTCCTTGAATTTTCGAGAAAGTAGGTCCTAAATTCCAAATAATGGCTTTAAGACTATTCAAGCCAATCTTTCATAATTAAACCCATAATAATAGTTCTAGATCCTCAAAATAATATTTCATACTTTTTCCCTAGATTTTCAAGGTCCAAAAATATTTTTTTGTTTACCCTTTTCCTCAAAATAAATTTAAGACTATTAACTCCCCTCTTGGCTTGGCAGCCTACTCATCTTAATCTTATTCCTAAACTCGTGCCAAAATTTGGGGTATTACAGAAGATAAGTTGTACCCGCTTAAGGACTTAGTCTTGAGTTAATCTAGGCTATAATGGTTTTTTTTAATATTATCATCTCGGGTATACGGTTTGGGGTTTGTGGCTCCTCTTCCTAACACAAATGACTTCTCTAGGATTTGAACTTAAAACCTAGAGAGATTTAGCGGGGCCTTATACGCTAGACCAAACCTATATTGGTATCTAGGCTATAGTTTTTGTGATAGGGGATTTTTAGCAAAGTTCCCACGATGATGATATTTTCCTTTAATTTCGTACCATGAACTGGCTCACTATGAATATAATTTCGAAATAAAATCTCTCATTTATGGCCGTCCATTATTAACTTGGCTAAAGGAAGCAGAGAGCATCTATAATTGCTTTGTTTTTGTTTCCCTTTATCTCCTTCTGTTTCAGCGGCAGCTTTTTATATTTCTTTAGAACTAATGTTATTTTGAGTTGTTGAAAAGAAGAATGATTTTCGTCATTCATAGACTTGGAATCTCTACATTAAGTTTCTGCTTGTATTTTTGAATATGTGTGTTGACTTTGTCTAGATATCAACGAACATGGACAACTCACCGAAGATTCAGTCATCAAATTCAAATAACATTGTAAATAACGAGTAATCTCTCCTATCCTTTGCTCTTCTGATCCCTATCATACATTCAAACTTGCAGTACAAAGAGAGAAAGAGACAAGTAAAATGCATAATTACTTGTATGTTGAATTTATAGGCATGCATAGATACATACATACATAAGATTTATAAATCTTGAAAACGATAATGTGCATGTACAAAAGTCACATTCATAGTATAAGCAGTAATATATACTGACTGTAACACCCCTAGTTCTGTGTCAATTATGATGTCCAATTATGTTCTTATATCTCAACTAATCTAATTAGCATATACTTATTAGAGTATCAGTGTTTACAGATCAGAGTAATATCGCAGCAAAGAGCATTAATAATGTAATACCCGATTTTTTGATTTACCAAAAATTATATATTTCATGAATATGTTACCATATTCAGTGACTATTAATGTAATATAAAAGTTGCATAAAAGTAATGACTATTTTAAGTTCAAAGAACCATGGAAAGCTATTGAAGACACTTAGGCAAATTAATCAATTTTGCAAATGCTAATTGACAAATTAGCTTGTGCTAATTAATATTATTGAAGGGCAATAAAAGACATCTATTTGAGGCCAATATTGTCAAAAATAATAGGGTCATGAGAGGGCTGATTTAATGCCAAGAAAATACCATAGGATTGTGACACATGTAAGGACAATCCAATGGCCTAAAATTAGTCATGAAATTTAGCTAAATCCTCTTTTAATTAATCAAACCAATAGGAGAATTGGAGCAATAAGATGATGCCACATAGAAATCAATCCAAAGGCCAGGAATGAAGGTGGATGTCGACCACCACATGGAGGGGAAGGATTTGAAGTTGTAAAGTGAAAATTAGATCCAAGGGAGGAGAAGAAAGAAGAGAATTTGGATGTCTTGACTTGTGGACTTCACAAGGGTTGGAAATATGGCTATAAATAGAGATGTGTTCCTCTTCATTTCTTCACAACTCAAAACACATTCAAATTTGATTGAGAGATAGATCTAGGTGAAAATCATAGAGAAGGAAGCAAGCAAGGAAGTTCAAAGCACTAAGGTAAGTGCTCTTGTGATTTGATAGTTAGTTCCTTATATCTTTCCATTATTCTCTAGCTCTAGTAAGAACACTTTTGTTTGGTGTTTACGGTGGTGAGGCTAAATCATTTGAAGCCAAGGAGGAAGGAGAAGTTACAAGAATACCAATCAAGTCTAGGTAAGAGATGGTCTTGACCTTAGTTAATATGTTCTTGAACTTGTTATAATTTATGATAAATTCTCCTTAATTTGGAAACCTCAAATTCTAAGGGGAGGTTTGATAATTGAATATTTCATACACTACTTTTTGTCTCTTGATTTATAATTTAGGACTCTTTAGCTAATAAATAATGGCTTTTATACTTATTTGGGCCTTGGGCCTTTTATTATATTTTAGCCATTATTTAATAATAAATTCCAGTTTTACATTGCTTCACCATTTTTACCATAACTCTTGAACCAGACATCGGATTTGCCTCATTTTTGTCTCATATTTCAGATGATTCATAGAGCTACAATTGTTATGAAGACATGAAGAGCAAATTCGGACAAGAGGGCGGTTGATTTTGGAGCCGAAGTCATATGTATTTTTGGGCTCGAATTTTGTAATTAAAGCCCATTTTATTTTATTTTCGTTCGGGCCTCGACTTGTGGATTGGAGCCCCATTTCATTTTGCCATTTTAGGTTAAGTGAGGTAGCAGCTACAAACACACTCTCCTTCACGTTTTTAGAATTCGGTGAGGATCAAAATAGTAGTTTTCAAATTCTCTCGCAATGTTCTTCGTGTTCTTCGTTCTTCATCGTTTTTCGTCTTTCTTAATTATGTTCGGCTAAATTTCGGAGATTGATCCATGATGAGGTCCCATCCACTATCCGAGGATTCGCGCCTAATCGGTAACCGTCTAACTCGTTTTCGTATCCCTTAATCGATTTGATTTTTGGTCGGATTGGGTTTTTGATCAAAAACCCAAATCGATATTTCCCAAGGACAAAGTTCGAATGGGTTAAAGTATTTCTGTGCGATTGTACAGAGGTGCGCCACTGATTTGAACAAATTCTGAATGATTGTTCAGTTGAGAGAATTTATAGACAAATCAGAGATTTCGGTTTGTCTAGAGTCGATTACGAGTTCGCTTATAACTGTTTCGTTCGAGGAAGGGTAGTGGGTGAATCCGAAATCGTGGGTTAATCCTTTAATCCTTCGCTTTCTCGTTTAATCTGTGTTATTTCGTTTTGTTTCTCGCATATCTCCATTTTCAATCTCTTCCGAATCAAAACCCCGATTTTATCTTGCTTTGCTTTTCTTTCTTGTTCAAATTAAACCGATCGGGCGAATTCGTTGGGAAATGACCCAGGTTACATTATACTGCAAATCCTTTTCTAATCTGGTTATGTTGGGAGATTACGGCAAATCTCTGTCAAAATATGGAGTGCTTCACAAGGTCTCCACAGCATACCATCCTCAAACCAATGAAGTCTCAAATAGAGAGATTAAGCAAATCCTTGAGAAGACCGTTAACTCTACCCGGAAAGATTGAGTAAGCGATTGAGGATGCTTTGCGGGCATATCGCACCGCCTACAAGACTCCGATTGGGATGTCTCCTTATCGGTTTGTCTTTGGTAAGGCATGTCATCTTCCGGTTGAGTTGGAGCATCAAGCCTATTGGGCCATTAAACAGTGTAACATGGATTTGGCCAAGTCTGGGATGGAGCGGAAGCTACAATTGCAAGAGTTGGATGAGCTTAGATTGGATGCCTATGAAAGCTCGTGGTTATACAAGGAAAAGACTAAGGCATTCCATGATAAGCATATTCGAGGAAAGAATTTTCTCGGGCGAGAAAAGTTCTTCCGTTTAACTCCCGTTTGAAGTTTATGCCTGGTAAGCTTCGATCTAAATGGGATGGCCCTTTTGAGATCACTAACATTTTTCCATTTGGTGTTGTTGAGCTATGTGATCCACCCACAGACGAACCTTTAAGGTCAATGGGCATCGCCTCAAGCCATTTCATGAGGGATCCCAAGAAGGCCTTTCGAGGAAGCGAGATTCTCCTCATTGATGCCACTTATCCTCCATAAACCCTTGGGGAGTATTCTTCTTTCTTTCTCCCTCTTTCTTCTATTTGTTTTCCTTTTTCTACTTTGCTTTTTGAAATAAATACAGTCTCTCTTTCTATGATTGCTACATATTATGAACTTGGACATTTTGGTTTTAATGAATCATTCTGTTTTTGGCCTGTCATTCTTGACTCTTTGATTACATGTCTTGGTAGTTGATTTGATGTTGTTGATTGCCTAAGTTGGTATTGACCTTGTGAGGTTTTGAGCCTGCATGAATGGAATTCATCTTTTGCCATTCTTTCTTTCATGTGTGCATCTGCTCATGATTTGTGTTCTCTAGAACTTGCTCCTTTTCTTTTTGAAACTACATTTTTCATTTACGTGCATAAGTATGATGGAAGCTTGTTTTCTTTCTTTTATTTTCCTCACTTTGGCCAAATAGCCTTTCCCTTGCATTATGATTCCTTTGCTAGCCCTTTGTGCCTTTTTGACTCATTCTTTTCAAAGCTACATTACAAGCCTAAGCGAAAAACCATTTTATTCCGCACCTTGAAAATTTATTGAGCATTGGTTTCACCTTGGTTTTGTGTTTAAGTGTGGGGGTTGCTCGGAGTGCAAAGCAATTTAAGTGTGGGGGGATGTTTGCTTTTGTCATTGTGATTATGTATATAGTATAGTTTCATTTTTTCTCAAAAAAAAAAAAAAAAAAAAAAGAAAAAGAAAGAAAGAAAGAAAGAAAAGCAAAAAAAGAAAAGAAAAAAGAAAAGCAAAAAAAAAAAAAAAAAAAAAGAAAAAAGAGAAGAAATATAGAAAGAAAATACATACAAAGAAAGGAGATATATAAGTAAAATAAAAATTTTCTTACATAGAGAATGATTGTGTTAATTAGTGCTCTTTTTAATTTCCTTGGTGCTTAACCTCTCATTCCATACTATTACCTACCTTCACCCTAACCCCATTACAACCTTTCATAACAAGCTCTCTTGATTTGTGCATGCATGTGTTATGAGTAGTGAGACGTAGAAATTGAGCAAGCTTATGGTAGAGCAAATTTCTTGAGTAGAATTTGAGCGATACACTTATTTACCTTAAACACTTGAGAGATTGATTGATTGATTGATTGAGCGCATCATTTGAGAGACCATCTTATGTGATTAGCATCATTAATTGAGATTACCATGAATTGTAATTTGAGATGAAGGGATTGTGGTCTTGATTGATTGATCTTTTGGAGCTTTGTGTCCCTTGTTCAATTTTTGCATTGTTAGCAATTGTTAGAAAAGAAGAGTTTCTCCTTTAGGTCTTTTCTTTGAATTTTGCTCAGAGTGCAAAAAGATAAGTGTGGGGGAATTTGATAATTGAATATTTCATACACTACTTTTTGTCTCTTGATTTATAATTTAGGACTCTTTAGCTAATAAATAATGGCTTTTATACTTATTTGGGCCTTGGGCCTTTTATTATATTTTAGCCATTATTTAATAATAAATTGCAGTTTTACATTGCTTCACCATTTTTACAATAACTCTTGAACCAGACATCGAATTTGCCTCATTTTTGTCTCATATTTCAGATGATTCATAGAGCTACAATTGTTATGAAGACATGAAGAGCAAATTCAGACAAGAGGGCAGTTGATTTTGGAGCCGAAGTCATATGTATTTTTGGGCTCGAATTTTGTAATTAAAGCCCATTTTATTTTATTTTCGTTGGGCGACTTGTGGATTGGAGCCCCATTTCGTTTTGCCATTTTAGGTTAAGTGAGGCAGCAGCCACAAACACACTCTCCTTCACGTTTTTAGAATTCAGAGGATCAAAATAGTAGTTTTCAAATTCTCTGCAATGTTCTTCGTGTTCTTCATCTGTTTTTCATCTTTCTTAATTATGTTCGGCTAAATTTCGAGATTGATCCACGATGAGGGTCCCATCCACTATCCAGAGGATTCGCGCCTAATCGGTAACCGTCTAACTCGTTTCGTATCCCTTAATCAGATTTGATTTTTGGTTCGGATTGGGTTTTTGATCAAAAACCCAAATCGATATTTCCCAAGGACGAAGTTCGGAATAGGTTAAAGTATTTCGTGCGATCGTATAGAGGTGCGCCACCGATTCGAACAAATTTGAACGATTGTTCAGTTGAGGGAATTTCTAGACAAATGCAGAGATTTCGGTTTGTCTAGAGTCGATTACTGAGTTGATTATAAACTGTTTCGTTCGAGGAAGGGTAGTGGGTGAATCCGAAATCGTGGGTTAATCCTTTAATCCTCCGCTTTTCATTTTTAATCTCGTGTTATTTCGTTTTGTTTTCGCATATCTCCGTTTTCAATCTCTTCTGAATCAAAAACCCCGATTTTTCTTGTTTCGTTTTCTTGCCATTCAAATTAAACCGATCAACTCGTTGGGAAATGACCCAGGTTACATTATACCGCAAATCCTTTTCTAATGGTTATTTTGGGAGATTACGGCAAATCTCTGTCAAGGTTCTACCCAAATGGTTTAGGAACATGTTTTAAGGCCAAATAAGGAATTAGGAGATGATTTCATACATAAAAACATAAGATTTGTGAAAACCAAAAAATTGCCGTGTGAGTTCTGAGCGGACAAACGAACTTGTGGTCAATATTTTATGTACTAAATGAAGTCCTATAATCAAGAATTTCCCAAAAAAGAAAGGAGACATCCAATGCTTTATTTTGATATAAAATTGGTGATTATTATAGTTTTGTACAAAAAGATGTGAATTTTTGAAGTTGCTCGTTGTTTCTGAAGTTATAATCTTAATAGTGTTGGAAAATGATAAAAATAGGAATGGTCTAGAGACTTCGAGCTTTTGGGATTATTTTTCCTTGAAAACAGACATGGGACATTTAGTTATGATTTTTCAAAATTGCTGGAAAATTCTGTCACAACATCTAGAATTTTGAATTTAGGGAGAAGTAAGGGTAAAAATGGAATAACATCTCCACACTAGTGCAAAAAAGGATTTTAAGACCGGACAAAAGAGGGGTCGTAAGGACCGGATATGCGACCGGTCTTGTTCCACCGGTATTAAAAGTCTACCATTTAAGACCGGACTCGAACCGGTCTTAAAGAAACTCTTTTAAGACCGGACATTTAAAAACTTGGGTCTTAAAAAGTTGTACTAAATGAAGCCGAAATATTTTTTGTTCGATCCTAATGCTCAATTTTTAAGACCGGACAAAAAATAGGCCGCTCTTAAAAGATCGTAATTATAAGACCGGACAAGACACATACGATCTGAAAAATAGCGGCTTCTAAGACCACACGACTAATTACACACGGTCTTAAAGGACTGACTTTCAAGAGTGGATGATAAAAACATCCGGTCTTAAAGATTTTGATTTAAGACCGGACGTCTAAATAGACCGGTCGTAAAGACCAACTTTTAAGACCGGGTTTAATATCAAAACTCAAAAGTCGTCCCGACCTTTAAGACCGGTCATATAATTACATCCGGTCTTAACAAGTGAACATTTAAGACCGGCTTATTATTTCCGGTCTAAATTTTCCCAATTTTTCCCCCTGTTCTTCCCGATTATATATATATATACACAAATCCACCACCCAATCCAAGACATAAAATTCGATACTTTAAGCTACAAGCTATGAACAATTATTTGAATAAATTGAATTGGAAAAAGAATACAAATATTATTCACCATGAGCTATTTGGCCTCTTAATTAATGATTACTATGACTACAACACCTAAATTAATTCATACAATAAGATAACTTACTTACAAATACAATAAGTTACAAGTGCAACATACATGCGCCCAAAATAATATTCACCATGCCTTCATCTCGATTCCCCCACCCAACAACGTAACATCCTCTTATATAACATGCCCCTTTGGATCGGATCCCCGCCACAAAAATAAAACAAGAACAAAATTCATAGTCGTAAAGTGACATTAACTATGAACATAGATAGAAGAAATATAATATATATAGTTAAAGCCTTAAAGTCTTCAAAGAAATCTGCATATGAATATTACCTTATGAATTGACTCTTTTATAAAGTGATATCTTCCCATATCCCTTCTTGATGATCACTTCTTATGCGGGTTCATTATCCGCTTCATCTTCTTCGTTCATGTCCAAGTAGACCCCTTGAAAAAGGAGTACTCTCGAGGAATACCATAATTTGAATTCATTTCCTCATCAATATCAATGACCCTCTTTCCTTGGAGGGCTACAGACCACATTTTATTTTCTTGATCGGTGATATAGAACACTTGTTTTGCCGGTCCGCCATAATAAAAGGTTCATCTCCAAAACTTCTACCATTGACATCGACTAATGTAAATCCTAGCCGATCGATCCGAACACCATTATTGACATTAACCCACTTGCATTTGAAAATGGGAAATCTAATTTTCACATAGTCCACCTCCCAAATCTCTTCAATAAACCCATAATATGGCATGACGCCAATAAAGGGCTCTTGTCTTTCGAACCGGAGAAGTGCATAGATTCAGCCTCTAACATAACACCACCGTTCGACCGTGCTCGTATCATCTAGGGACTTCGTGTAAAATGTATAACCATTGATCACATACGAATTCCAACTTATGACATCAACCTCGGGACCACTCGCTAACCATTTGATTGTATCGAAACACATTCCTCTCCTCGACCTTTTGTTTGAACCAGTTTGCAAAAGTTCTCGTTATGCTCCCTAATCAACCTTTGTTCGGTCATTCGATGATTTTCTTTCCTTACAACTGCTTTATGTGCAACTATGCTCGGCTTGAACTTCATCGACGTTATTCAAGATGTATAAGTGGACTTGTGACAATTCATCGATCCACACTCTTTACGGAAGCCCCTCGTCTACCCCATCGCATGCCGACATTTTGGAAGCCCAATATGTCTTACTTTGGCCAAATAATCTTGACAAAATTCCATGGCTTCTTCAAAACATATTTCTCGAACAATCGATGCTTCGGCCGGTATGCGTTCTTCACGCACTTTTAAGAATTTCATAGATCTTTCAATTGGGTACATCCACCGTAAATGGATAGGTCCGCACATCTTTATCTCCCTCACTAGATGAACAATTAGATGAACCATGATGTAAAAAAATGTAGGAACAAAAAGCTTCTCAAGGTGGCACAAGATAAGATATCCTTCATTCTCCAATTCATCCAACTTTTCAATCTCGAAAACTTTACCACAAAGCGCATTGAAGAAGACACAAAGTCTAGTCAAAACGACCCGAAGATCATATTCGGCGATGCCTCGAATAGCTATTGGGAGTAGCTGTTGCATCAAGACATGACAACATGAGACTTTTGGCCTACTAATTGTTAGTTCTCAATGTGTTTTGATGATTAACAACAATTGTAAACATGTGTTGAAGTTTTTGCAAGATCTGTGTAAAACCAGTTATCAGTTGTTTACTCGAGTAAAGGAATGCTTACTCGAGTATAGGACTATTAAAGGATTGCCTAATTGAATTTTACACGTACTTACTCGAGTAAAGAGATGATATACTCGAGTAAAGGTCATCCGTAAAGCAAATGCGTTTTACAAAGGTACTTACTCGAGTAAAGAGATGACATACTCGAGTAAAGGCCATCCGAAGAGAGCAACCAATCTTTACAAGTTAAATCAATATTCGGAGTATAGATTTCTATACTCGAGTATTGGACTTACCGAGAGCAAATGAACTTTTGGACTTGAGTGCATACTCGAGTAAACATTGACTTACTCGAGTAAAGGGTCTTACAGAAAGCTCCCAAGTTTTTTCTAAACTCGTGCATACTCGAGTAAGAGTTTTCATACTCGAGTAAAGAACTCTTAAAATGATTTTCAACTTAACTCATGTTCGTGCTTACTCCAAAAGTATGAATTTGTTTACTCCAAAGTAAAAGAGGCATCTTACTTTGAGTTTTCAAGCAAATAGTTTCTTACTCGAGTAAACCACTAACTTACTCGAGTAAAGACTTTGGTTTCAAAAGTTCAAGTCTCGATGGTTTGCTTCGGAAGTTGCTTACTCGAGTATCCTTTGATACCGCAAAGAAAGACTCTCTCACATTGACTTACTCGAGTAACGAAGAACTTACTCGAGTAACCAACGCGAAACCAATTTTTGAATTATACGAATTTGCATATCACTCTTGTTTGTTCTAATTGCTTTCATGAATCATTCACCTATGAACCCAACTATGTTTAACAAGTTTGTTGAGTGAATTTCGTTTAGCATGAGATGAAGATTATTGAAGGTCAAAGCCATAAAGCAAAAAGTGTAGTTGCATTTAATGCACTTCGCAAATCAACCTTCTTTTGGATAATCCATCCGAGCACGCATTCTCAACGGTCAAGAATGCTTTCTTCATCAAGTAAACTATTCTCCAACGGGCAAATCCTCAGAGTTCAGGTCATATTAGCACTTGGATTAGTTGGAGTTTAGAGAGAGAAGATGACCAGACTTAATGCTAATCACCTACAACGGTTGGATTCATCATTCAACGGTCATTTAATGTTCTCTACCTATAAATAGAGTGCATTAACTTCTTCTCAAGCTGATACACCTACTGAGAGCGAAAAATTTACTAAGTTTCATTTATTGTGTTCAGCTTTCACTTATATTGTATCAATCGATACTTGTACTTTGTTGTTCATTTTATCTCGCTCCGTGAGAGAGTTCAATCAGTAAATCATTTATTGATTGAGATAACCACAAGTCGGGGACTTGGTGGTTGGGTGTATTGATTACAACTTGTAAGGGGGAGTGAGTTCTAGAGAGAGAACTACTCTTAAGTACAGAGTGTGTAATCGGGGTTTGTGAGTATAGTGGATTGAAAATCCCAAGTGTGGCTTGGGGACTGGATGTAGGTCAAAGATAAGACCGAACCAGGATAATTTCTCTTGTGCAAGCTTTCCTTCCCTACCTCCTCTGTTTATCTCTGATTTCATTACTTCAAAACAGAGCATATTCTGAAAAGTTTTTAAAATACCCAATTCACCCCCCTCTTGGGTATATAGCTCCATTTACACTAATTTCAAGTCCTTCATCGATACAAGCCTCTTCAAATTTGAAGAATACCCCGTGGGAACTTTTGTGCCATGTAAACACTCACAAAAACTTCGTTTCTCATCCTTAGACAAAGTATGAGAAGCCAGGGACAATAAGTTCTCTTCCCATCTCGGCCTTGGATGTAACTCTTCGCGTATTCCCATTGCTATCGATCCAATCTTGCCTTCACACCATCCTTGGAACTACCTTGTATGTTGAGAAGCGTGCCGACAATACTATCACATACGTTTTTCTCCACATGCATGACATCAATATCGTGTCTCACATCAAGATTGCGCCAATATGGAAGATCGAAGAATACAGATCTCTTTTTCCATATATTTGTTTCTTTTCTACTCTTTGCAGTCTTACCGAATACGACATTGATATTTTTCACCTTTTCATAAACTTGCTCCCAGTCAATGCCACCGGAGCATCTTCATACTCTTGGCCACCAAAAAAGGCTTTCTTCAATCGACGATGTGGGTGGTCCCGTCTAAGAAATCTCCTATGTCCAAGATAAACCGTCTTTCTTCCATGTTGAAGTTGATGGTAGCGTGTGCCTTTTTCACAAACCGGACATGCTTTATGGCCTTTTACACTATACCTCGACAAGTTCCCATATGTCGGGAAGTCGTTTATAGTACAAAATATCATGGCTCACATTTTAAACACCTCCTTCTTGAAAGAGTCAAAAACATCAACACCTTCTCGCCCACAACTCCTTCAAGTCTTCGATCAAGGGTCAAGGTAAACATCAATGTCATTTCCGGGTTGTTTCGGTCCCGAAATCAACATAGACGGCATGATGTACTTTCGTTTCATGCATAACATTGGAGATAAGTTGTAAATAATCGTAGTACAGGCCATGAACTTTGTATGCTTTGCTAAGGCTTCCATATGGATTCATGCCATCCGTGCTAAGGGCAAGCCTAAGGTTCCTAGGTTCTTCGCCGAAGTTTGGAAATAATTGATCGATTTTCTTCCATTGAGAAGAATCGGCCGGATGTCGAAGCTTTCCATCGAAATCCTCTCATCTCGCATGCCACCTCAAATTTTTTGCATCATTTTCATTCGCAAACAACCGCTTGAACCTTGGTATGATTGGAAGATACCACAACACTTTTGCAGGCCCCTTATTTGACTTGTACCTTGGGGTTTCACATTTCGGACAATTCTGCTCCTCTTCAAACTCTTTTCTATACAACACGCAATCATTCGGGCATGCATGGATCTTTTTGTACTCCATCCCGGTGGACAAAGTATTTTCTTAGCATCATAGTATCGATGCGGCAACACATTATCATCCGGAAGCATGTCCTTAAAAGCCTCAAGCATTTTTAAAAACTCTTGTCGCTCCATCCATGACGTGCCTTCAAGCTTACCAATTTCAATACGGCGTTGAACAATTGGTATTTTTTACACCCACGGTATAGAGGGTCTCGCATCACCGCACATATTACCATATGCATGTGATTGATGAAAAGCCTCTTCTCCTACATCACGGATAATGTCCTCTATGTGATCATCCATATCCATGTCATTATCATCAAAGGCCACTTCCCTATATTGAGACCCACTTGGTATTTTTTCACCATGCCATACCCATACTGTATAAGTCTTACAAATTCCTTCACAAATTAAATGTGTGTATAACTTCAGGACTTAGTCGCCTCTCATTCAAACATTTTATACAAGGGCAATAAAACTTCCCACCCTCAGCATGGGCATTTTGCTTAGCAAATTTTATAAAGTCCCTCACCCCATTCTGATATTCAACACTCTTCCGTTTAGCATTTATCCAACTGTGATCCATAGTAGAATTCCTATATATATAGACGGAAATATTTAACATACATATATATGCTCAAATGTCGGTTATGTCTTTTTTTTTTCCTTTTTTTTCGGATAAACTTTCTCATTAAATGCAGAATGAAGAATCACTTTTGGTCATAAATGTATCGCAGTGAATCCAAGAACCAAAATAAATGCATGACGAGGAAATTAAATGCATCGCGTGAAGGTCTTGTGGACTCACTTTGTATCATATAAATTCAAATGCGTTTGCTTAGTCTTTCTTCTCCCGCCATGAACGTTGATGTTGCAGACAGAAAGAGTACCCTAAAAACATTTATTGGTCAATTGGGTAGGTCTAAAGTGCAATTATAATCTTCAAAATACAATATCCATTAACAACACAGAAACCCACAAGAACATTTGATCGATTTCGCTCAACCCAGGAAAAACCCAGAACGATGAGCAGGAAAATCATAAATTTATATAATCGAAACACCTCTTACGGCTTGGTCTATAGAACGATGAACCAGAAAGTGATTGTTGAAAGAGCAACGCGAACCAGCCGACATTTAAGTGGCGACGTAACCTCGAGTAACACTTTAGGCGCGACAAGAGAAGTTCGAGAGGGAAATTTAATATTCCGCACGACAGAGCGAGACATGTTTTATATTTGGGATTTTATTAAGACCAGAGTTTTATAATACTCCGGACCTAAATTGAGACAATTAAACCGGTTCATTAAAAGGAGACGGTTCTATATATAAAATTTTTTAAGACCGCCGTTTTATAATACTCCGGTCCTAAAATTCCTCGTTTTTGTGATTTCTAAAAAAGGATTTGGCGAGCGCAGCAACTGAATGAATAAAAATTAAAGGAAAAATGGAGTTTCTTTAATTACATATATTACTTGCATATGCACGTACACAAGAAAAAATACAAAAGAAAAACAAGCGAGAAAATTATCAAAAACAAGAATCGACTAAACATCTCCTAAAGCTTATTATCCTCGAAAGCCTTGGCGATTTCGGAGTGAACAACATTAATTTCCGCCGGAGATCGCAAGTTTTGTCTTACTCGATTCAGCCACAATGCTTCATTAGAGGAAAGAGGAGAGGGGTCAGTAGTAGTCGCGGTGGGGCCAAGAGGTTGGAGAGGGGGAGCGGGAACCTCTTCATCATCCGAAGAAATAACAATGGGTCCAACGACCCGAGACTCTTTCGTCACAATAGGACGGACTCTCGATGGAGGAGGCGCACCATATAACGATCGATGGAAGGCACGAGCATCACGACTAAGAGCACCCCTACGAGCGGTTCTCTTGAATCTAACCATGGTTTGAGCGGTTGGGGGAGAGAGGTATGAGGAGTTAATTAATAAAGGCAGAGCTGTTCTCGATAGCCACGTACGTAGTTTGGAGTTACGAGGTAGTGAGGAATTAATAAGGAGTTATAGGTACGCGGTATAAAATTCCGTTATTTAATATTTTTGCAATTCATTTTATTTTAAGACCGACATTTTTTAAAATATCCGGTCCTAAAAGTCTAAATTACTTTTAAGACCGACCTTTTATCATTAACCCGGTACTTATAGGTATGCGGTATAAAATTCTATTATTTAGACCGATCTTTTATAATAAGTCCGGTCCTAAAAGTCTTACTTTTAAGACCGACCTTTTATCATTTACTCGGTACTTACACACTGCTCAAATGAATGATGCAGAGTCTCTTCGGCTTCCAGATAAACTTCCCAACTAGGCGTCTCCTCGTATTCTGATGAACAATGCGTCTCCTCGTATTTTGATGAACAATGCGTCTCCTTATTAAAGTTTCCGGCGTTTCACATTGTTCAGGATGGGTTCTCTATTTAAACCCGTTGTTACTGTACTTTCTTCACATTCTTCTCCCCTGTGTCCTCCGTTTCCTCCTCCTCCTCTTCAACCTCAGCCCCCACCGTAATGGCTGCTCCCCCAGTCCTCCGTTTCCTCCTCCTCCTCTTCAACCTCAGCCCCTCCGCCACCGCCTCCTCCAAATCCAACCGTGAAGCGCTTGGTGCATCATCAGGGCCGCGTCGATCAAATCGATCGACATTTGGGCCAATTGGTTCAGCTTGCTCATACCATGAACAACAAGCTGAACATGGTACTCCACGCCAATGACGTGAACTACAATCCCGCTGAAGATGACTCCGACGACTCCGACACCCCCTCCCTCTCCGACTACGAGAGGGATTAGTTTTTTTTTGTTGCTTTTTTATTTTGATTTTTTTTTTGGTGATCGCGCCCCTATAGGGCGGCGTAAAAAAATTAGTAAATAAAATATTTTTAAATTTTGTTCTCGTGCGAGTTTAGTACTTTATCCCATTATCTCGAACCTCGGAAAGCAATAAACAAGGCAACTATGAAGGATGTATAATGGCGTACTAAAAAACCTAAAATAAAAGAACGAAGACTTTAGTTAGTAAATCGACGGTCCTAAAAACACCGCCATTTTTGTCGGCTTTGGTTTACATATCCGATTGCCTCTTGTCCTTTTCATTATCGTCTTTCTTTTTCCGACAAAAAGGAAACAAACAAAACATTGTCCTCGTGTAAATCCAACAACAAATTCACGAGTAATACGTTAAGAACATACAAAAAAAAAAAGAAGCTTTTACCTTATTCGGATAAGAACAAACAAAGTGACTATTCTTCTCAAGGTTGGACCTTCGTTGACGTCGCTTTACCTCCCCATGTTAGAAACAAAGTGTCCTTTTCATTATCTTCCTTCTTTTTTCTCGACAAAAAGACAAAAGACAAAATAAAAGGGACACCGATAATGCTGCCTCTACACATGGAGAGGTAAAAACGATGATAATGAAGGACCTAGCTTGAGCGAACGCGTAACCTCGGTTGTCTTCAACCCTATCCATTTAATTTGTCCGAAAAGGGGTATTTAAAGGTGATTGACTTTTAAGATCTCACAAATAACAACATACGGTCCTAAAAGTTAAGCGGAGACTTGTAACCAAAGGACTTTTAAGACCGATTATTTATAAAAATACGGTCCTAAAAGTTAAGCGGGCGACTTTTAAGACCGACCTTTTATAATACGTCCGGACCTAAAAGTTCATGTGGTTTTTTAAGCTTTTAGAGCGGACACTAAAGCAATATACGGTCCTAAAAGTCTCATACTTTTTACACCGAACACTTTGCGGACCTTTAAGACCGGACATCCGTTAATGAACGGTCCTAAAAGTCTCGATTTCAAACACTAAATTAAATAGCTATATCCACCATCCAATAATACATTCGAAACCCAAAATGCACACAAGAAAATTGTTCGAAAAATTAACTAAATTTATTTATTGAATTTTACATTGCCTATGTATATTTACAAATGAATTGTTCAAAAAAATAAACAAATTTATAGAAGATCGATTATTGTTGCTACAGATTATACTTACAAATGAATTTAGGACATTAATTATTGTCATTTTTCTGCCTCTAAGATCGACCATACAGATATTCACAAAACACATTGCGTATGTGCTCCAGTTCATCATCGTAAAAGGGAGTTTTGCATTGAAACATCTGTAACATCAAAGACAAAGAATCGAATTAACTTGCGTGCATATTTCATTTGTAACAAGAAGCTTTAAACTGAATTAACTTGCATAATATGTAACATCAAATACATTTACCTTTGCAGTTAATTTAGTATCCCCTCGCGTGGTAATATCATACATGTGTTTCATGATGTATCGGCCACATAAATTGGACGCCGTGGTTGCCGACTTGGTCTAAAAAGAACAAGAAATATATATAAGAGCATATATATATATAGCTCAATGACCAAGTTCACAAGGCAGTGTGCTACAAATATTGTACCAACCTCTGGTCTGTACCATATGGGGTCTTTGTCCTGAGTACCACCCTTTTCTTTTGTACTCTTTGGAAGGTTCTCATGGCACTATCATCAAAATCACAAATTTATCAATGATTCACTTAAAATTCACAAAGCAGAGATGTCGACAAGAGAATCAAAATGACATGCTTACTCGTTGATGGTCTGCACCAACGTAGGCGATGGCTCAGTGTGAGTAGAGCATAAGAAGATAACTTTATGCTCCTCCATGCACATGAGGACCAACTGCCAGTGGTGGCTGAAAATTCACATCAGTAAACTATACTCAGTGATATATGTAGCGAAATTAAGTGAATTGCGGACAAGATTTTTGATATGTACCTATGGAAGAATGGCAAAAAGTACAACTTTCTCGCTCACTTCACACAACCTCTTTGATATGTACTCCGTCTCTCCTCCATGGTTGTTTGACTTGAATAGACGTGGCACAAGAATCCAAAATCGTTGATCCCGCACCTTTGAACCAATTCATGATGCAAGAACCTACCATAATGACATCGATCGGAATTAGTATATATGTATGTATGTCTAAACGATGCATTTAAATGATGTACTTATAGACGTAAGATACTTACTTCATAAAAATTCTAACAACCGCATCGCAAGCTCCCGTCGAGGAAGCAGCAGGACTCAACATCAACGGTGTCAACTTGAACGGGCATAGGATGAGGGACGCATAGTACTTCATCAACAGGCCACGATTTATCCTTAAAATATCCACTCTTCATCAGATCGGATATTTTTTCCCTGGCAGCAGCCAACTTAGCAGTAGGGGATAGAGCTTGAGGAGGGGATAGAGCTTGAGGAGGGGATGGAGCTTGACGAGGGGATGGAACTTGAGGAGGAGGGGTTGAAGCTTCAGGATCAGTAGAGACATGTACAAGCTTCATTGGCCAAGGGATGAAGGTTCCCTTGACATCACTCAAAGCTTCAACTCATCGCTTTGGAGAGGGAGCGTGCATCAATGATCACCTTTTCAACTGACACTCTGACTTCATCATCAGGCATTTGTTGGTGGTATACAGTTGATCCCAAGTTGTGAACAGTCCCTTTTACAACCAATAATCGTCCATCATGATGATCGGGATCCTCCACATAAAGGTCACAAGGTTGCTTTGATCGTCCAACAATGCAGCTCCCTCTAGTGCTCACGCACGCTTGCAGTGAGTGTGTGAAGGGAACACCGGTCTCTCGGACGATTGCTCAAAAGCAGCCTCACCGACTCAGTTCCTCCTTCATCCGGCTCATCTCGGATTGAAACATTGCAGTCATTGAAGCTTTATTAGCAGCTGCCTCTGGTCCATCTCCTCCCGGTAACCATACTTTGTCTATGGCGTTTGGATGTACCAAAGACTTGCTTTATGCCTACCCATCCTCCAATCCCCCTTACACGCCCGGGTGATCCGGTTTTCCGGCCGCAACGGCCGAACATCATTCCTCCCGTCCGACACAAAAGATCCCTCTCGCTTCTTTCTTTTTAAGATCTTCCCGTAAGATACGATAACGAGAAGCTTAGTAATGAAACATGTTTAGTAACTAAAAATAACAATAACGATACTTACAATTCTTTCAAGAACTAGACGAGTTTGTTCACTCATGTAGGCGCCGCTTGGCTTTTGCCGAATATGCAACCACAAATCCTCGCGACGTATTGGAGATGGAGGAGCATGTATCACGTAAGGATTGGATTCGCTTCATCATCCAATCTCTTCCGCTTGGCGCCATCAAATCTTTTTCGGCCTTTTGATATCCACCGCGAGAAGCCCTATGAGGGCAATCATTCTTTCTACCTACCTCCGTGCTTGTTCCCTTCTTTTCGTGAATCAGATTGAAAACATCTATTAATTATGAATTCCAAACCATGCATGTCACTAACGTAAATTAGAGAACTTCTCGCTTCATATGAACGTCAATCAAACAAGAGTCAAATTCTTCACTTCATCAAGTTTCAACATTTTATTTAAGGAAGAAGTAGAATTGTAGAAGAAATTGGAGCTATGTTTTGTAGTGCTAGCTAGATAGATAGGTTAAGAAACAAAAGAGAATTATGCTTACGTAATAATACAAACTTGATCCTTTTTAAGGCATCCAGGTGGGATAGTCCCATTAGATAGTAACAATTGGGTATATAAAGTTTCCCCCTTTTAAGACTATTCATTTCCTCCTTTGTAAGACAAACCATTACACAATTAATACCTTCTCATCGTTAATTTACCTTTTCGTGGTTGACATATCGACTTGCATAGACAAAGGCTTACTTTAATAATACAAACTTGATCCTTTTTAAGGCATCCATTAGGATTTAGCCCCCATTAGATAGTAACAATTGGGTATATAAAGTTTCCCCCTTTTAAGACTATTCATTTCCTCCTTTGCAAGACAAACCATTACACAATTAATACCTTCTCATCGTTAATTTACCTTTTCGTGGTTGACATATCGACTTGCATAGACAAAGGCAGAAATGTATACTTCTATTCACACACCGAACCATTCTATAACTAACAGGATTACATGAACACAATAACATTCACATATCCGCACAAAGTTAATAAGCAAACAAAAGGGAAAACAAAACTAAATATAAACTCACCGAGCTTCAGGAGTGGTCCGCAGAAGAACAAATTGTCACCAAATTCGTTCATCAATAAATATGTAAACTTCCCAATGATGTTTGGCAGGCGGAACCTCGGAGAAAATATACGTGTTAGCGAGAAAGGTCTTAAACTTCCTCCACCGATCAGCACAATAAGACAATGTCTTGTCTTTCAACTTCGATAGTCGTGACAAAGTTGTATGTAACCCGATAGTCTCCCAAATAGGATCCTTTACATTCTTAGAGTCCACACTTTTCCACTCATCCGTCAAGATGCTAACCTTGTTGCGTGCTAGACAAGCCGACAAAACTATTATATTTGCTTTTATTAGGACCGACAGTTCCAACCTTGCATTAAACCGAATCTCGAGCTTTGACCTAGAAGTCCGACTTAGGGTCACATCCATCATTCATGTGCCTCTTCTACCACGGCGTGCAGGGCGATTATGAGCCTCATTGTGAGATGAAGAGGGTTCGTTCTCACTCACACCCGCCACACCAGGAATCGGGCGTTGCAGAACACGAATAGATTCGTTTTCACCATCCATTTTCGAGACAGAAGAGAGGAATGCCTCGAGCAAATGAGAGAGTAACAGGGGCTGATGGTACGTGGGCGAGGAAGAGAGGTAATGCAACGGGAAGGGTTTCGGAACGTGAATGAGGTTCTCCACGTAGTAACAAAAGCTTTCGCGCGAAGAAATGTATAACTTGCGTGGATTTTTAAGACCGGATGAAAAAGAGACAGTCTTAATATTTACACTAATCCCGGTCATATTAAACGTCCGATCTTAAAAGTTTAACCTTTAAGACCGTTCCTTTTAAAACGCCGGTCTTAATATTAATGAACTTTTTCGCACCGGAAGTATCATATGTCCGGTCTTGAAAGAAAACTTTTAAGACCGTCTTCTTGATAAGTTCGGTCTTAAAACTTTAGACTTTTTATATTTAAATTTTTCCTTATTATGTTTTACCGCAGAAAATATAAGTACGGCTATATGAGATATATTTAGAAAGTAATTGAAATTTCAGTCCAATTTTTAAGACCGGTTGTATTTTAGTCGGTCTCAATAATGTTTTTAAGAGCGGTGAAAAATTTGTCCTGCAAGAAGTTCTTTATATTTACTTAACCGCCACCGGTCATTCCTTTAAGACCGGGTGTCCATTGTCCGCTCTAAATGAGGCGGTCTTAAAGCCTTTTTTTGCACTAGTGCCACTAAGGGTAAAAAGAGATGAAAATAACCCTTTAGGATATTATTTGAAACAATATGATATTTATTATAATATCATATAAAATATGGAAAAGGAGATAATTCAATGGTAATATGTTACTAAATACACGGTGAAAGGTACGTTCGCGTACAATAACTTTAACTCTCCTATGTCTTTTATGGCTTTATATGCTTGATTGATTCATGATTGTGGAGTCATATACAAGGCTGGGTCTTGGGCCATGTACCATGACTAAGACTAGGTCTTAGGTCACATGTGCGTTTACATTTGGTATAGTTGTGGATTATTATTGTATATGATAATGCTGCATGCTTGTTTTCCTAGCGCTGACGGTATGGGTCTTGGACACGTAGCACTGGTGAGTGCATCCACCATTACATTACATTTGTTGTGTGCTATATATTGTTGGTTGCTGAATGTTGTCGTTAATATCTATCATATACTTTTTATACTTTGCATATGAGGTTAACTGTTACCTGAGATTCAATTCGATTGAATCTCAGACTTGGCTAAAGGTTCAAGAAGAGAATCTGGACCTGGGAAGGTGATAAGATGGAGCCGTGGAGAGTGAGACTAGTAAGAACAAATGTCGGGGGAAGTTTATTGTTAAATATGATTAATTTTGATGATGTCTTATATAGATGCCATTATTAAGAGCAAAAAGCTTGTATACTATATTTATCTCCTACATTGACTAACTACTATATATTTAATGTAGATTAGTCCAAGTTGAATTATAGACATTAATCAAGAAGGAGATAAGAGGTTACAGAAAGAAGAACTTGTAGAGAATGTCAAGGAAGCAAGAAGTCATGAAAATATTTTGGGAACAATCAAGAAGAAGAGGAGACATTGAAGAAGGTAGAACTTGCTAAGAATGACGAGTCCAAGTTGCATGACAGAGAATGATCAAGAGAAGAGAAGACAGAAAGAGTTGACAAGAGACAAGAGAAGAGAAGAAAGAAAGAGTTCAATTATGAAGAATGATCAATATAAGAGAAGAAAGAAAGAAGAACTTGCTCAATGGAATGAGAAAATCATTATACAAGTTCTTAGATTGATTCTAGAAGTCTCCACATTGATATGGAAGTTGGAATGACTCAAATCGAGTTAAAATAAGCAAAATCAAGCTTAGGATGAACTAACTCGAGCGGGGGTCTAAACTCAAGTTAGAATGTTTTCTACAAGTTGTTTTTGGTATACGGTTGGAGTTGACTCGAGCCGAGCAAATCACTAACTCGAGTCTAGGTCTTAACTCGAGTCAGCCATTTTTTTGACTCGAGCCAATAGTGTTTTTTAGCACTCTGTTCACTTCTGTTTGACGTTCTGCTTGGGCGAGGTCTGGTAATTTGACGATATCTCGTAAACCAGAGATTAGATTGAGGTGAAACTAGTGGCATATGAAACTAGACCAATTTTTCAGTTTGGTATAAAAAAATCCTAAATTAGTTCAGATGATAGATCTATGAATCTCAAAAGTTGGATCATCAATTCACGCCACATAGCAGACCAAGCTTCGGTATTTTGGGTGTATCTCACAATCTACAAATCCAATTGAGCTGAAACCGGTGGCATTTGAATGTAGACTCAAAATAAGTTCTATCAAGGGTTGAACCAACCAAAAAGGATTTCAGGCCAGGGAGATATGTCCTTCAAAAGTTGACACTCAAAAATTTGGATTCATTTCAGCATAGGCTCAGTTTTCTGGACATAGCTCACATTATACACAACCAAATGAAGTGAGACCAATTCCATATGAATCTAGACTAAACAAGTATTTCATAGAATTTGGAAGCAACCAATTTTGATGAGCACCTCCTCGAGTCAAATTCAAAGTCAAGGAACAAAGAATTCAAAAAGGAGGATTGTGCCTCGAGCTAGAAGTTCCACCTCGAGTCTAAGTGAAGGCAGAGAGTTAGACATTTTGAGAGAGGTTTTTACCTAGAGCCAAAGAGCACACCTTGAGTCAGAAGGATCACTTTTCAGAAATCCCAAATGTTTTGTTGTACCTACTCGAGCTAGGATTTTGGTTGCCTAGAGTTTGGGTGAGACTTGAGCCAAGGTTTTTTGTGCCTCGAGTCAAATTCTTCTGAAGCTAATGGATCAATTGATGATTGACTCGAGCCAAGATTTTGGTTGCCTCGAGGTTGGGCACAGACTCGAGCCAAGAATTTTGCTGCCTCGAGTCAGACAAAGTGTTGTGATTAGTCTTTACAGTTTTGAATGATGGATTGACCGAGCCAGAATTTGTTTTAACTCGATCCAATTGCAAGTCAGAGAGCAAGAATCTTTGGAGAAGACTAATTGACTCAAGCCAAACTGGTTTAATTCGAGTCAATATTTCTCTGATTGTAAATCACCGTGTCTGAAATATTGACTTCTCATCAAGAACATCCAAATGAATTCCAAAAGAACTTATACTACTTCTTAACATTACTTATATCAGTTTTGTATAAGTTTTAGATGATTATACGAAGGACTCAAACACACAGTTTATTAGTCAGACAACAAAGCTCAGTAGTAGCAACGTCTGAGATTTCAGAAAAGATTATTATCAATTGACTTCTACTTGCTATACTTCTTAATGCTATTAATCATGTTTGTTAGAAAGTTTCAGACGATCAAACGAAGGATTATCAAAAAGCAGATGATGACGTCAGAAGCTCCAACGGCTATTTCTCCAACGGACTGAAACTTACAATGATAATATTCTACATCAGACCAATGCTTCAATGGACTAATATTAATTGTTTATAAGTAGAGACTCATTCAAGACAGAGGATGATGATGATATGATCTTACATCTTCAAAATGCCAATACTCTGATATTCATATCACTTACTCTCTGATCAATATACACTTAATAAGAAAATCAAACTAAGCCAATTAGAAGCCAACTAGGAAGCCAACTACCGTAGCTCACTCACATAGCACTATTCACCGAAACAAGCTCCGGCTATACATTGCAAAATCTGTGGGTTTTGGGGCTCCGTGCCCGATATTATATGTATTGGCCATTTTGTTAAAAAAAAAAAAAAATCGTGTATATTGATTTCCCCAATCTCCCCATCTGCCAGCTATGAGGTAATATTATTTTAAAGAAATCACTGTTCATTTGTGCTGAATCTCGATTTCCCGAATCTCTCCATCTGCCAGCTATTATACACTTGGCCATTCCATGAGTTCAGATCTGCCAACTTTCTCCACTTGCCAAACCCTAAGCGCACCTCCCCACTCCGACGATGCTGAGATCTACCCCGAGAATGGTTATTTCTTCTCCACTCTTCATCAGCAAATCCGTCAGTATGTTCTTCCTAAGAGATCCATCCTTCCTCTTCTTCACTGTCGCGGACCCCATTCACCCGGTCTCTCTCTATCTCTCTCGATTTTTTCTCCCCGCATAGATCTAACTTTTCCGACTCGAATAACGAGTTTAATGAACATCGACAACGTGTGGAAGGTGGATCACAAGCATGATGCCACGAGACGGAAGCCGACGGCGTCATTTGGGTACTTCTCATTGAAGATCTTTTTGTTTTTGTGTGTAAACCATGAGTACCAGATCCATCGCTCGTGAACCATGAGTACCGGATCCATCGCCGATATTGCGGGAGTTTTGGGTCCTCTCCTGTTTGCATGAGTCGCTTATGGAGGGTATGGTTTTGGTTTACTTCCTGTCTATCATGCTGTCTTTTGTTCATTCCCGTCTTTGAAAAGCTGATACAACTTGATTGGAGTTTGATTTTAAGCTTTCTTGAGAGATTTCATTTTCATGTAGACGGTTTTTGCGGCTTTTTCTCTTTGTTACATTCTCTTTCTCTTGTACTCCATCTTTCAGAAGCTTCATCACCATGGGAACTCGGTATGACTCTTCCGGTCCCTTTTGGACATCGAAACTCGGAATTCACGCTTTTGTGCAATTTCTTATGGTAATATCGAGTCTCGAATCTATAGTGTTGTAGTAGTCCGTCCTTTTCATCTCGTTGAACTATGCTATTTCTTATGAAATTGATACATGAGGTTATTTGTTGGATTATTTCAACAGTTTCCTTTGATGATTATTGAATATTTCATTATCATTCGTTGTCCTTTGGTGAACAGAAATACCATGCTTACTTCATGAACGAGCTTTACCCTTGGATGAGTATAACAAACGGGTTCATTTCTCCTTGTATCTAGAGCATTATTCATTTAAGTGACTCATTTATTACAAGCGGTATCATGATCAATTATTTTTGTTTTCTCTATGTAATGATCCATGCATAGTCCGTGTATTCAATTTCTGTTGCATTCCTTGGCCATTTGTACTGATTTATAATTGAGCGTCGGATGTGAAGTACCATGCTCTGCTTACTTGTGTAAATTTTACTGATCCTCAAACTTTTACAGATTGGGTTGCTGTTCTAGCCTGCTCATTTGCTATCAAGGGGATTTTCCATGAGTCAATGCATCACAGACGGAAGCCGACGTGTGTATTCTGCCTACTCTTCTTCACCGGTTAGACTAAGCCGAAAATGGATGTATGAGATGCTTAACCCCTGTTCTTCAGTGATACACTCACTTCTTACCCCATACGATACACATGATCCAAAAGGTCCTTCTTCTGTGGTACTTCCTTTTCAGAGAAAGAGGTAAAAAATTATTGAGTATTTGATATTAAATGCTAGATATTGATGATTACTCTTGTGTGATTTAGCAAGGAAGAACTACTGAAGCAGAAGCTGAGTTTGAAAAGCTTCTAGGAGGATCAGAAGCAAAATTTGCAATTGCAGAGTTATCCAAGGCAGATAGAGGAGATGGCACTGATTCTGTGAAGCTCTCAGAATTGCTAATGGGTCACCACTTTAGAGGTATATGGCTTTGCTGTTTCTTTCTCCGGCGCCTCTGAGAACTTGGCCCTCATTGTTCTCTTGTCCCTGTTTCTTTCATGTGGCAAAAGTTCTCTGTTATTCATTGATTTGTTTTGTAGTTGTGTTTATTGGATCAACCCTATTTGCTTTACAATGACTATCCGGGTATAAATCTTTGTCTTTTATTTCTCTTCAACTTGTTTTTAAAAGCGTTGGAGTGCCATCAAGCCTTGCAAATGTCTGCATTGGAGTTGCTAATTTGTTAGGTACGGGTTCACATTTTTGTTTTGCGGCTTATGTTTCTAGAATTATGAACTCTTGAATGCCAATATTCATTCTTCGACTTCGGGATCCATCATATCAATGGTTTAAATGGATAAGCTAGGAAGGAAGGTGCTTCTTTTTGGAGCTTCTTTGGCATGGTAAGTTTAGCTCAAAACAAACAAATACATTTCTTTTATCATCACTTATGGTAAAAATCATCATGATGCTAAAGTCAGCTATAGTATGCGACAAACAATATATTAGATTCAGTGTAAGAATTTGAATGTAAATTAGTGCAAGGGTATAACAGGACAAAGCAGTGGAGCATGTCCCCTTTTTTGGGTTCACATGTCACAATAATTATAAAAAGGAATATATAATTGGTTTATAATCAAGAAATTTGTTTGTATATTTGTATTTTCCAGGCAATTGCATTGGTCTTTCAAGAAAAGGAAGTACCCATAAAGTATGTTTTTCACGGATAATCATAAAAATTATCGATAACTTGTATTTTATTATTGTTATTGGTCACGAAGTGGCTTATGGTTTATAAATAATTTTTGCATGGGATTTTACACACATGTTTTCTTTTGTTCTTTAAGTGTAAATTCTTACATTTTCTTTCTTCTTTTTTATCATTTTTAATTATTTTATCTGCAAATTACTAGTGGTGGCTACAACATCAAGACGGGCGATTCAATTGAAATCATGAAAGTTGACATGGGTGGTTCAGCTGCAGTTTTAGGTGCAAGCAAAAGCAGCGGGTCGAGATCAAACCTCTTGGAGTAGAGGTCGTTGTTTATTTCATTATCCTTGACTTTTCGATGCAAAGAATATCTTGCAAATTGATTGATTAATGTGTAGTTTACTCTTTTTAATCTTTTTTCTATGCTTAGCCTTTGGGGGAAAATGTTGCAGAAAAGTTGTGTCTCAATTTTCATAGTTGATCTAATGTATTCATATCATTCTAGAATTTTAATGTTTCCACACTTTCATGTTTTTATGCATTTTGTAGTTGCTGCTTGTGAGAATATGATAAGTGGGGCGGCATGAGGCCTGGAGACATTGTCACGCCTTCAAATGGAAAGACTATAGAGGTGAGGATTTATTTGGCTCATGCTTTTTTATATGTCATCTAACTTATTGCTTCATGTATTGGATAAAAAACATTTGGATTTTGATTAAAGTCTTACCATTGCATCACGGTCTTATTATCTTAACTAAGTTTTGTGAGATGCTTAATACCATTCACTTTGTTGTTATAGAGAGAAACTTGAGGGGGAGAGGAAGAAAAGGGAGAAGACAGTGGCTAAACCATAACAAAATCCATTTTCGAGTTAGGGGTTCTTTGTCAAACCATATGCTTGTTTATTGTCTCCCGTAGATTCTTGTTTTATGTTCATTTCCTTCTCTATTTAAACTCATAACTTGATATGCGATGTATTTTTCTTTTCTTCAGCTTCTTCCATACTCATTACCGTGGCTCGTGTGCCTCATCCCGCCCCACTTTTTTGAGAAAATATCATTAAGGTCCCAACAAAAAAAATATAATCGAAAAGTCGACCTTAATGATATTTTCCCATGTAATTACGGTAAGTAATGAAAATGCATTTAATCATTAAGGCTCGGTGCCTCATTCCTTCTCTTTTTGCTTTTAATCCTTTTATGTTCATCATTCTTCATGTAATTACATAAGTAATTAAAATGTCGTGTCGATTCACTTGGTGTTTCTGGATGAATAAAGTAGAACAATGATCCTATCCTTTCTTCGTTTTTCTGTCGTGGGCAAAATTACTACTATGTTTTTTTTTCCTTCTGTTTTTATGGTAATGAATTAGTATTCTTTGTTTTCTTAAGGTTGTTGTGTTTTTTGATGATGATGATATTTAGGGTTGCGTGGGCGTGGGAAAATCTGTCGTTTGAGATGGTTAAAACAGATATTCAAACTCTTCACTAATTTATCCGGAGTTAAACCTCGGGTTAACGCACATTTTTTAGTTCGATGGTACAAGGAGAACTTGAAGACAATGGACATGGGAACCATTTGATGGGTGAAAGTTTAATTCTTTTGCTTTTGGATCCAAATGTTTGTAATTTCATTTCTAACTAGCATTTATAGTTGTAGATTATGTTAATTAGCTTATTGTTTATGAGATTAGTTTTCTGATTATTTCGGTGAAAAAAATTAACAAGATGGGTTTGTTTTATTTCTTCCCCTTTTCTATGGAAACCGGTCTATATAACGGATAATTTGTTTCTCGTTGCGAGAATGTTAGACGAGTTTGGCAAGTGTATTTTGGAACAAGTTTCTCATACCCGTGGTCTTTCATGTGGATTGAGGTTTCTTTGTTCTTGCAAGGTGTCGATGTCCACCTCTTTTTTGGGCCTCAAATATGCTATGAAATTGGTAATATTTCATGCCAGCAAATGCTTCATTGTTAATTGACTTTCTCTACTGATCATGTCTTTTCCCTCTATCCACATGGTAATTATTGTCTTTCCATGCCAGATACAATTGGATTCCATCCTGTTGAAGTTTCAAACTCTGCATCATTTTTGGTTTCTCTTATTCTATCAAATTACTGATTTGACCCATTCTCATGTTAGAGATGTTGTTGATACAGAGTTTGAAATAGTTTTTTGATGGGAAATTTCTGCAACTTGTGGTTTTCTGCTAATTTGTATTCCTACCATTTTCAGGTTGGATTATTGATGTCACTCCTTCAGATTGGTTTTCTGCAACTTATTGACTTGTGTGAGATAGCCAGAAATTCTATCTATCAGTCTGGATTTTCACATGAAAGGTAAATGATGTGACAACAAATATATGCTGATGTTTTTGTTCGTGGTTCTGTGTTGTGCTATATTTAGTCTATGCTGGAGTTGGTTTTTGCACCACCTGAAGAATGGATTTCACGCAGTGATGTAGATATTATTGAGGCCACAATGAAGGAACTTTCCAAACTCTTTCTGGATGAAATTTCTGCACACCATAGCAAAGCAAAGATTGTCAAGTACCATGTTAAAACACCAAGGTTTGATTAATTTTCCATGGATAGGATTATTTCCTTTCAACTTCTTTGAATATTAACTGTTACATGTGAACTGAATGATGAAAAAATAGGTTTTTGAAACAAACATTGTGCAGCACTTGAATATTCTTCTTGCCCATTTGACTTGACTCCTCCAAGTCAGAATTTTAAGATGGCAACATTTGTAAGTACCACCCAGAAATGTAAGGCCTGTGAGAACACAGTTTATTTGAAACATAGTTCTTTTACTATGCAAATAGATTGAAAGGTATAGGAGTAAGATTATTTTCTCAATGTATATCAGTAATCGTTTTGTATCATATTGGTGATGAATTCGTCGGTTTAATGGTTTAGGTAAACCAGAGGTGTGTAGCTCATTCCATGCAATGAACTTATTTTTGAATGCGAAGTTTTCTTGCGTGAATAAGTTTGTTGCAAGGTAATTGGTGACGGACCGTAATTGATGTTTCATGTTTATATGTTCCTTGAGTTGTTTGCGTTCATTTATAGTATTAACTTTTGGTTAACAAATTGTGATAGTGCCCACAATTTTTTTAAAATTATAAATCCAGCACATTCTGTCTCTCCCACCTGTGGTTTAAATATTATATAATATGGTATAATATTAAATTATATTACAGTGAATATTATATTTTCTTTCTCTTCTCAAAAGGTTGTACCCCATATATTCAATAATATAATTTCCGGCTCAATAGTACTAGTAAATCACATCGATTGTTAACTTCGTAATCATAACTCGCCGATTTTGTTTTTCACTACCGATATGAACTTTCTTCATTTTCTTGTGAAAGGTTGTCATCTCATTAGAATCATTCTTTGCTTCAACTCATAGTTTATGCCATATTTTTCCTTTCGAAGTTGCTTCCGAAATTTTATTGGTTGTCCAGGGTTTTTATAAAAAATTTTACTTTATATTGTCTTCCTTTCCGATCTGTCGATTGTGATTGAGTAGGTATAAAATTATGTGCCTTTGTGCAATTAGTGTAGGCTTTGACCTTTATGCTATTCGTGCTTTAGAATCCAAAGTATATTAGTGCTTCAAAGCATTTAACAGAGTTTTTAGGATCAATTTTTCCTTCTCAACATCCAGTATTTACTTTCTTGCTTCTAAACTACATTTGCTGATTGGCAGGTTGTCCATTTATTGATAAAGCACGGGATCACTTTCATTAACTAAAATATGAGGACCGTTGTTGGCTACAGTAATGGTAAAATTTATTTTCCATGTTTTACAATAATCCAAAGAATTTTCTTGGTTCATGTTTTTTCCTTTAGTTTAAAATCTTTCAACCGGCATTAAAGCAAATAGATTGAGAGAAGCCCATGCTTTTGGGCATTCGAGAGAGTTAGAGAAGATGGTAGTATACTGTAATTTTTACATTTGTAATGAAGTTCACATTTCTCTTATTTATTAATAGTTGCGTGTTCAAGTACAAATGCTTAATTTTTTGTTTTTTGTTTTTCCGGGTGTCCTCACTATACAACAAGGCTTAACTTTAAGGTTTCTTATGAACTTCATATTTCTCTTATTTATGAATATTGAGTGTTCATTACAAATACTTATTTTTTTGTTTTTGTTTTTTTATTTTTTGTTCATTTCATCTGCTCTTTTTCGTTGGTATTCGGTCATTCATAGGGCATGTAGTATTGTAGAGTTTTCCTTTACTTTTATGTGTAGTTGGGTAACCATGTATTATATAGTTTGTGTCAATTTGGGTTTGCCTATGATCCACTTCCCTTACCATCCTCTTCTTCATCTCGGCTTAATCTCATTTGTTGGATTGACATTTAAATGTCAATGGTTCGATATAGTGATTTATAAAAAACAAAGTTTTCCACTATTTTTAAACAATTTATCATTAAATAAATGTTTTCATAAATCATTAAATTACTACCATTGAGATTTCAACCCAACGGTGAGATTAAGAAACGATTTGGAAGAGGATGGTAAGGGAAGAGCACCATAGCCAAACCCGTGTTCATTGCATTATGTAAACCATGACTTTTTTATAACATGTTTTTCTTTTTACTTTTTAAAGTGAATTCTCCATTGAAATTCCTGTTCCAAATGATTGCATAAGGAATCTGAATTTACACACCTACAAAATAATTGACATAGAGGATGATAATGCATTAAGCCATGGAAAATGCGGAAACAAAGATAGAACCGGCGAATAATTGATGATTCATGAAAGAATGAGAAGGGGGAAGATTGATCTGGGCAAGGCCATTGTTCCAGATTGATGGACAAATCTCTGAGTAAAAGGAGGCAAATAGTTAAGCAAGCTACCCGGAATTTCGAACAAAAGTATCCTCTCTCTCGTTACCAAATATCCCTACGGTAAAGACGACTTTTTGATTCGGAATTCTCGGGTAGCTTGCTTAGCTATTTGCCTCCTTTTACTCAGAGCTCTGTCCATCTTTTTGGAACAATAGTCTTGCCCAGATCTAGCTTCCCCCTCCTCATTCTTTCTTGAATTATCAATTTCTCACCCGCTCCTATCTTTGTTTCCAGATTTCCCATGGCTTAATGCATTATCATCCTCTATGTCAATTATTTTGTAGGTGTGTGCATTCAAATTCCTTATCCAACTGAATGTACACATGGATTACAAGTGCAATTGGCACTTTTTGATGGCAACTTGTATTCCTAATTTTCTTTTTCCTTCTTTATATTGGTACTTGGTATGCTACATGGACTGAACTCGGCTATAACCGTATTTATATCATGTCCAATGAATTTGAAAGGCTTTGAAATCTAACTTTTTTCCCAAGTAATCAACCCAAATGCTTGCCGGCTAGCACATAAAATATAGAAATCCATCATTCATCTTCCATGTTTCTACAAACCTAATCTATTTCTATATTTAGTTGTGCACCTACCGGCTCTTCTTCGAAATTCCATGCAATTATCTTTCGCAATTTTCTCCTCCAATCGTATTGACATAGAATTCTACATCACCATTAAAGTTTTATTGAGCATCTAAACTGTTTAATGTAGTGGTTGCACAATCTATCATAACCAAATTGTAAAGTGCAGTTGTCTATATGTTTTGTTATCTCTCGTAATATGTCTCTTTACTAACATTTCTCACACTCTTAAAGGCCAATGATTCTTCTTTGTCAAGCAATAAGCATTTGTTGGTTCTTTCTTTCAAAGGCTATGAATATAGTATCAACTTTTGCATTACATCATAAAGCTGGGAAATGCTTCATTCCTGGTATAGGTAATTACTGGTGATTACTATCATTTAAATTTGGACAACTGTTTTTTAGTTCAAGCCTGATCTTTTACTCTAGCTTATCCAAATACATTACTGAACTCTTTCTTATGCATCTGCTTTCTTAATTAAAGTGTCGTGTGTCTACTTTAAGAATATGCTTCTTGGTTTAATATCAATTTGTAGTTGCCATTTACTTTTCCTTATTGTCACAACATGTTCATTAGCATTCATATTCCCAATGCCATTCTGATTTGTGATAGTTCACATCTTTCTTCTTTCGCCACATTATGTATTCCATCTTCGACCATAAGAAATGACTAACAGGACATTCACCTAAGATCGCTTTTATGGCTAAGTGCTTACCTTAATGTTATTAATGTTATTTCTATTTTTTGTTCCGGCAATTATTGTTTAAACTTCTTTGGCCGTAGGTGACCTTGACTTGGTAGGTATGTATTGTTCTTGTTTTGCCTGTTAAACAATTCCAAAATCCCAACATTGCTTCCTCCAACTCAACAACATTTTCCAATCCAAACACCCTTATGCGTTCATTTTTAGCCTCACAGGTAGCTAAGTACCTTCTTCTGATCTGGCCATACTGCATCTGGTATGAACAGGTATTGTTTCTGTTTCTTAAATTAAACGCCTACATCCTACTTCTTTAATTACACTTTTTTTCATTTTTCAATACATATATTCCCTTCAAAATATATTCCCCATAGATTGACCCTGATGAGATATGAATTGCTACTACCGTATTCCCTTAAAATTAGTCTTATGCGTGTATTTCCAATCTAACTGTCATGTAAGTACATTACTCTGACATGACCATCCCTCATTAGGTATGATTAGGTGTTTTTTCTATTTCTTAAAAAGCACGCCTACACTTATGCGTCTGCTTTCACTCTAATTCTTGTCTCAGTACATTACTCTGACATGACCATACCTAATGAGGGATGATTAGGCATGTCACTCTTTCTTACAAAAACAAATCTGTAACTACTCATTTTATTTACATATTTTATATCTCCTTATATTTAAATATTTTATATTTCCCATTGCATAATCACTTCCGTTTGTGCTTCCGTCATCTTTGTGTTAGTACATTGTCAGAGGTTCCCATACAAAAGTAGATTTGAAAAGTCAGCCATCTCCTCCTCTTTTCTTTCTTTTCCTAAGTACCGATGCTTCTTACATAAAAATTTCACGTACCCATTTTGCACTTGGAACTCTCCTTATTATTTGCTTTTTTAAGTGATTTATATTTGCTTCTTTCTTCAATATTTCACGTACCCAAAGACACCGGAGCCGTCTGTTTTTTTCATTTAGAATTATTGTACATATAATACTATTTTCATATTTAACCCTTCAGATTCGAATACAGAAATAACTAGAATTTGTAAATAATATTAACAAACTCAAGTATATACATATGGGTACCACATTATTGAGTGCTTGGATCAACATGTTCATACCTATTTAGCTGTTACAATGATTGGCTCAAGAGAATTTCATACCTCTTACGGTGTTGCATATCGTCATAATCTAATGCATATACCACTTTGACATTTTCGCTGTCCTTTTATGATACTTGTATTTTCGGCTTCTTCTAATATTTCTTTAAAAATATATTCCCCATAGATTGACCCGACTTGAGATATGAATTGCTACTCTTTGTTTTCCCTTAAAAATAGACTTATGCGTGTATTTCCAATCTAAGCTGTCATGTCGTACATTACTCGACATGACCATCCCTCATTAGGTATGATTAGGTGTTTTCTCTATTTCTTAACAAGCACGCCTACACGATGCGTCAAATGCTTTCACTCTACTTCTTGTCCAAGTACATTACTCGACATGACCATACCTAATGAGGGATGATTAGGTCTTGTCACTCTTTCTTACAAAAACAAATCAGTAACTACTCCTTTTATTTACATATTTTATATCTCCTTATATTTAAATACTTTATATTTCCCATTGCATAGTCACTTCCGTGTGTGCTTCCGAGCGTCATCTTTGTGTTAGTACATTGTCCAGAGGTTCCCATACTTAGGTAGGTATGAAAAGTCAGCCATCTCCTCCTCCTTTCTTTCTTTTCCTAAGTCTTCGATGCTTCTTACATAAAAATTTCAAATTTCCCATTGCACTTGGAACTCTCCTTATTATTTGCTTTTTTAAGTGATTTATATTTGCTTCTTTCTTGAATATTTCACGTACCCAAAGACACCTAGAGCCGTCTGTTTTTTACATTTAGAATTATTGTACATATAATACTATTTTCATATTTAACCCTTCGGGATTCGAATACGAAATAACTAGAATTTGTAAATAATATTAACAAACTCGTATATACATATAGGTACCCCATTATTGAGTGCTTGGATCAACATGTTCATACCTATTTATCTGTTACAATGATTGGCTCACGAGAATTTCATACCTCTTACGGTGTTGCATATTGTCATAATCTAATGCTTATACCACTTTGACATTTTTGTACCTACCTTTATGATATTTGTATTTTCGGCTTCTTCTAATTTTTTTTACAAATATATTCCCCATAGATTGACCATTCGCCTTGAGATATGAATTGCTACTCTTTGTTTTCCCTTATAAATAGACTTATGCGTGTATTTCCAATCTAACTGTCATGTAAGTACATCACTCTGACATGACCATCCCTCATTAGGTATGATTAGGTGTTTTTTCCATTTCTTAAAAAGCACGCCTACCACCTACTACTTTTATTTACATATTTTACCCTTATGCGTCCTCTAATTGTAACTACTTCAATTTACATATTTTATATCTCCTTTTATTTAATTATTTCAAATTTCCCATTGCATAATCACTTCCGTATGTGCTTCAAGCGTCATCTTTGTGTTAGTACATTGTCCAGAGGTTCCCATACCTAAGTAGGTATGAATAGTTTCTTTTCACTGTCTTTCAAACAATCATCTGCTCCTCCTTTTTTAAATATACTTCTTTTTTAGGTCAAATATACTTCACTAACTAGTACACTTATGATTCCGAACTTCTCTATATAAGCCACCTTACTTGGTTGCCCTTCTAACATCCATCTGTTTGTTCTATCTTCTTCACATAGCCAGACAAGTATTATACAAAACAATGGCTCCAACCCAAACCTCCATGATCAAAGAACTTGATGACAATAATGAGATGTGGAGAATAGTAGTCCGTGTTGTAAGAAGATGGAACAGCTTCCACAAAGACTTACCCACTTATTTCGTATGCAATCTGTTTTGTCCTTATGGACCAAAAGGTTTGCTCTATCCTTTAAAAATTCTATTCATCTTTTCCATATTCCTCTTGCAATTTTTAACCTTCATGAAGTTCTAACTTCTATCATATCTTTCACCTTCCTTACAACCTATATGTTTTAATCATTGTTTTCAAGGGTGACAAAATACAAGCCTCAGTTATGAACAAATCTCTATTCGGAAGATTTGAGACAGTGCTGCAAGAAGGACAATGCTACTTTGTGGCAAATTTTGAAGTAATCCCCAATGGCAAGGATTACAAGGCAACCAATCATCAGTTCAAGTTAATCTTCAACACGCCACCTATGTCAAAGAAGAATCTGTTGAAATACCCCTTAATGTCTTCAATTTCTTCCCCATCCAGGACATACTGACCCAAACAATTGATAGTCATACAATGTTCCTCTTTGGTGAGTACATTTTATTCCTTGCATTATCTCTTAAGCCCATTACCCACTAACCTTATACATTTTCCCACAGATGTCATTGCTTTTCTAATAAGCATAGACCCATTGGACGAATACTACTCTGGATCAGCTAAAAAGACTAAGCTTAGAATAGTATTAGCTGATGAGAGGTACACTAGTACTATCTTTTTTTCCATAACTTCCTCACTAATTAAACTATCATCACTGTTGCCTTACAAAATTTGTTGAATCACTTCAGTGACTTCTGTATCTACATACCTTTCTTACTATCATCCCATGCAACCAGAAAAAAACTACATTATATTTAATGTTTCACAATTTGTTTTCATTACCACCATTTATTACCAAAAGTAATGTCACCCTTTTCCCACATCTACCTCTTCCATTCTTGCAAGTACACGAATCTTAACATGAATAGTCCAATCCATTTAAGTCTTACAAACAGTCAAAAGTTTGAGTCAATCATCAGTTTTGCATGATTTACAACCTTCCCATACATCTTCCACAAATTCTGTGAAGTCCTAACTTAGTAATAAAATTTTTTGCATTCCTTTAATAGGGGCAGAACAATCCAGATGGTGCTTTGTCTGACGATTGTGCATCCAACTTTCTTCGCAAACCAATTTACTACCGATCAACAACCTATAGTCTTACTTTGCACTTGCAAGAATAGGTTTTGATGAAGATGGTATGACTTATTTTAATATTCCTTCACCTCATACCTTTCACTTATTATCAACATTCCTTATTTGCTAATGTGGATTTATTGTAACAAGGTCGACCAGAGATTTGCAGCTCATTCAATGCTACAAAAATCCACGTCAATGCCAATTTCCAAGAGGTCTCACAATTTATATCAAGGTGTATGATCCTTATTTCTGGAATACAACTCCGTTGCTGCTATTACCCTTTTTTCATGAATTAATCAATTACTGAATATTTTCCCTTTAGTGCGACCACCTACCATCACCAACCATCACTTCCCTCACACCAACAAATGGCACTCAGAACTCAACCACTCCTGCTGAAACAATCCTTCGAAATACACCCAAAATTACAGTATCTGACATCTCTCTTCAACAAGTGGTGTGTCCCAAACTTGTATTCTTCTCATTGTACTCTATCAATTCATGCCAACTAATTGTCCTTCTTATGCTTCACGGGGGAAATATTTTGTTGTTATATGTGAGTTCAAAAAATGCGAGCGGGATGGATGGTTTTATGATGGCTGCTCAAGGTGTGGAACAAAACCCCAATTGACCAATGGTGTGGCTACTTGCAACAACAATTATTGCAGAGGCAAAAGATGCACTGTAGAACCCAAGTATGATCATTGCTGAACAATTAGTTATTAACCATATACCACTACATCATTGCTGAACATTTACATTTCATGTTGTTTTTAACGCAGGCTTAGCTGAACTACCTCATTTTGATGAGTCGGAACCGCTTCAATTGTACTCTTTGATAAACAGCAACTCGAGCTCCTAAAAAGGAGTGCCTCCCGGCCTAAAGGCGAGATGATCGAGGTTCCATTCTAAGCTGTTTCAATTCGGTATCATCGTTTTCCCGGTTTCCTGACAAGGGCTATGCTATTTCCTTTTAGGAGGAATTGCGTTATGTTTTTCCAAAAGAAGTGAATGATTTGCTTGGCAAGAAAATGATCTTGAAGATGAAGCTAAACGCTTTCAACAAGACCCACCCAAATTCCAGTGTCTCGATCACAAGCATTTCGAGGCAAGCGATCCGATTGATGCGTTTGATGCAGCTGCTGATGAGGTTTTGTGCTTTTTTAAATACAAATTTAACCTTATACATTTCAATTTTTTAAACCTTGCTTACAGCTCTCACTACCTTTCTGTCTAGGTTGTTCAACCAAGTCTATGCCATGAGGAAGAAGAAGAAATCCTTTTATTGAGAAACTTCACTGCAAAGGATAAGGGACCTTCAACAGCAGAGCCATGTGTCACACAATCGGGAAGCTTGCAAACAATTGACATTGAAGATATTTCCCTTTCGAAGACATACATGTTATTCCCTCAAAGGGAAAAGGAAGGTTTCTACGAAGAAACAAGCTGGACATGCTTTCAACATAGCCACATCTGACCCATCATCTCCAACAAAGACACCATCCAAGCCACTCAAATCTATCAAGAAGGAAAAGAATTGAACCACTACCTCTATTTCCACCATTAATTAGTTTTTGGGAGTGATCTTTCTATTCATCCCATTGGTTGTGATCGCTTAATTGTAATGTCGTCATAGATTTCAATAGGGTGCACTTTACGCTTATTAGGAGATAAGTTGATTATATGTCAAATTAGGATAGAAGTTGGTTTTATGTCAATGGCGTGGACTTCAACCAACTCTACAGTTGAATGACCCTTTTTGTAATTGCTTTTATCATTAATGACAACAAGTTACAACTACCAAAGGACAATAAACTCCTTTCAATCATCACACTTTTTTTTACTGCAATATTGCTTTTAAATATTTACCCAACTTTCCTATTTTATGACAAGGCAAGACCAATAGTTATTTTATACTAATGCAAGCCTTTATTTCTTCATCCTTTCAATGGCGGTATTCATGCAAGCCATTACGGTCATACTGAGACTTCTGGATATGGCCTATACCATAGATGGATGAATTACTACTTCAATTATCTAAAGTGGTATTGCCAAGTAGCTCTCAACACGTGTGCCAGCTTGGAGGAGTGACCCTTTTAACAAACATTTTCTACGTACCATTCCATTATGCATAGTTCCTACCATTTCTGAACTCATCTGTCCAAAATTATGTCTATTACGATTCCACTTGAATTTTATTTTCCTTCGTTTAGACTAATGGTAGTAGTTATATTTTCATGAATGTCCATGCCACGAAATTATGTTTGTTTCAATATTTTTTGGGATTTTCCCTCTTTTTACACAACACAGATCTGTTGTCAGAAAATCCTCCACTTACAATGATGTCATACAGGGTTAGGTTTCAGCAGGTATGGGCAACTCGATTTACCCCACTCTACATACAATAAAATACTTCCGATTGACAAGACAGGTGTGAGACAATTACCTCTCTATAATGCTTTGGTATTCATATTTTTAATAAGTGTTACACATGCTCTCGTAGTAGGTTTCTGATCGACACGGAGAACATATGTAGTCAACCCTCATAGTACTGAATGCAATAAATGCCTTCATCATGTAGCATATTACTTAAATTATATAGCAGATTTGCTTGCATACCTTCGTGACATTTATGTTAGCATAGGGAAAAAAACTAATGGCAGCAAACCTCCTGTCTTCCTTCTTAGCCTCAAACCTCACCTAATTCTTAATGTTCTTTACATTCATTAGGGGAGCCTTTTTTGCATCTTCGTCTCTTCTTCATCTTCTTAACTGGGCTTGCTGTCTTCCTTCTTAGCTTGAAACCTCACCTAATTCTTAATGTTCTTTACATTCATTAGGTTGGCCTTTTTTGCATCTTCGTCTCTTCTTCATCTTCTTAACTGGGCTTGCATTGCTGAATATCTTAGGAGCAGATAAGTCCAAAGTCCACTTAGGCACCTTCTACCACAATACTTTCAAGTAGTGAAGCGATTTTGTGAATATCGATAGTGTATGCCTCATCTCTCGCTTTGTGTTTTAATTGGATTAAGTTGCATACTTGCTATGTTTGTTTTACTTATTGTTAAAGTTATATTAGTCAAATATAGCAATGATATTGCCCTCACCGAATGTTCGAATTAATGTGTCGTTATTATTATTCTTGCTCGCTGCGTTCTTCCGTTTTTATTGACTCCAACTACAAAATTTGCAATGATAGGGGAGCTAATAATTGTAATTATGCGGGGGACCTATTTTTCATTCTTGATAGGGGAAATGACTTTTCAGATCTCTATAAATGGGTAAATTTGTTTATCTTATCATTTCTTCAACATTAACTACAAATATAAGCTTCCATCATGTTTCTCTTTTCAACAATTTTCTTCCTGTTTTGGTTTTGTTTTAATTGACCATAGACTGAGTTTGACCATAAGTTTATCCCTGTTTATTCTTTGGATCTTGAGTTTTCAAGGCCATCATGGGTTTTTTTTTTTAATAATTTGTTATAAATTTATTGAGAGTGATAAACAAAGAAATTCAATTGCTTTCGATTACGAGTTGCTTTATAGATTGCTACTTTGTTGCCATTTTCTTTTCATACTTCCTTTTTATAATTGATTTGAAAATTGTCAATTATAGCTCATTTAAGGTCTTTGGTTGTGTATATAGGTGACACGGAAGGTCATTTCTTGGAATTATTGATGATGTGAAAACCTCAAATATTATTGTGCTTCATGTCCCTTTCACAGATATTGATAACATTGTAATTTTTAAATTTTTACTTCTATTTTTTGCTTCTTTTGGTTTGTCTAGAACTCTTTTTTAAAGGTGGAAACCCAAAAATAATATGACACGTAATTGCAGACTTTAGGAGAAGATGGCCTATATGTAGAGGGAGCATCTGAAATTCATCCATCATCAGTGGCCAAGGTGCTGCCCCCTTGCCCTCCTTTTCAATGTCTGAATTATTTAAATGGCCCTTATACATCTCGCTTTTCAGTTAGCTTTGGATGATCAGAAGTCAAAAGTTGTCAACTTCAATCTAGCCTGTTCCTCCTCCTCGAAAGTTTAAACTATAATTCATACTTGATAACCCGAGACTTGATTGAATTCCCCTTTGAAGTTCCTGGTCAAAATGCCTATGCCTACTTTTATCCACCTTGCAATCCTATTTATCAAGGTAGCCAACGATAAAAGCCTCCTTTGTTATTGAAGAGCCGTGGTATTTACTCTTACTCCTCTATCGGGATTAATCTTAAATTTCATATTCTCATTTATCATTCACATGTTATAGAGGCTAGTCGAAAACGTTTCTTCATGAACCATAGATCATTTGTAGCTCAATTCACTTTACCTTGAACATCCTTTGGACTTTGTTGATAAAGAGCTTATTTGTAAATGGCTTCTTGGTTGTTTCTTTTATGATGCTTATGATGAACATAATAATCATAATGCAAATAATTGCTAATTTAGTTCATTACCTTTTTATTTTTATTGTCTCAAAGCATTGCTACATTTGTCCCCTGGTAGAACTTTAAAAATTATTGATGTTTACACGTTTTACTTGAAATCTTTTAACAGCATATGGACACAACATTTCCATTCAAATTTCAAATTATTGCCCACTTGATCTTTTTTGAGGTCTGGTGTTTTATTTTCTTTTCCTTCAGTATATTTTTTCCACTAGCATCTGTGCCTTTGATATGGGTGAAAATGTGAGAAGCCCCATGGACCTTCTCAGGCCTTGGAAAAACCAGTTAAGGTCGATTTGTTTGTTTTGTGAATTATGTAAAGATGAAATGTACTAAAAAAAATTTAGCCAAAATTACTCTACATTCCCTATGCAAGCACTTGAAATGATCCCAGTAAAATTTAAATACAGTTGGTAATAAATAATCTAAAAAAACTTACTTCTGTACATAAATTATATTACAAATACTTACTTGAAATGAGTATGTCTCCATTGCTTTCTCTTAAGCGCCATAAATTATATTAAATTATATTATAGCCATTAACTTGGAATCTCAATGCTTAAATCAGCACTGTACATTGACATCCTAGATATGTAAAATTGGATATGTAAAATTGGAAACAGGTTTCAAACATACAAAAAGTATAAAATGAACCTTTACTTGCCTTTCTCCAAGAACAGCAGAAACATCTGTATATATATACCTACGTATGTATACCGGAAGCTTCTTGCTGTTTATTCATAGAATTCCATCAATTTTCTGTTTATGGGGAATGGATATATCATTCTTTGAGTTTGAAGTTTTGAAGGGTTGAACTGGGGCATTAATGTGTTATATCAAGTCTGATATTTTAGAAATGTCAAAAAGATAACATCATCACGTAACGAAGAGAAATTAAATTCATGGAGGTTGATAGATCCAGAAAAGCTGGGTTAACCACTCATATAATAATACTACTAAGTACTAACAGCCCCAAATCATGGCAAATTGCTAAGCCTTTGGATGCGTCAAGAAATTAAACTCTTCCCAGTAGTCCCTATATCTCTCATTTTAAATATTAAGGTCCGATAATCTTCTCAATCATGCAATTATGATTATTTCACGAGAGAAAGATCCAAGCAAATTTTGTTATGTTGGAGTCTATATAGTATGCATATAATTACTTTATTTTTATTATTATTATTATTATCATTATCCCTATCTCCCTCTAAATCCATAAAATGTACGGTCCTTATTTAGAACACCTATATATCTTAGTTGGAAGGTAAGGTATAGTGTGTAATACACTCCACATGAGAATTACAGATTCACGCACAGAGAGACAGACACGAGGGCATTTCTTAAATGCACCAAATGAATTCACTGCTACAATACTCATTCGATTTAGACCACCCCGTCCATCTTTAAAGTACGGTGTCATCGTATGTTCATATCAAAAGGGACTTTCCATTATTGCCTCTTCACCCTTTGACTTTTTTTTTTATTATGTGTGTTTTCTTAAATGTTTCTCTTTCTAAGAAGCATATAAAAACATATTGATAAATTTTTTTAATAGATTTTTTTATTTATATTAAACCATATATTGCATCCAAAAAATTTTTTTATACCCAATATTTTAAATTAATTAATTTATAGGATATAGGTGTTATAAGAAAACCCTACAAATGAAAATCCAATTCAAACTTGAATAAACGGGAGATGTAATTCAGCATTTGTTTTACAAATGAACCTTTACTTGCCTTTCTCCAAAATCTATACCTTTTTACCTCCACATTCATAGCTTTAAGTTGGGGTTGAAAGTATTCACAAAAAAAAAAAAAAAAAAGGGAAGTAGTACAAAGCAACTCATTATTACATGTGTTATCATCTAACCAAAAAAATTAAAAATCGATCGTGAACGGTTGTAATTGATTCCAATCAAACTCTTCTTAGAATATTCTTAGGTTTACATCAATTTGAAATTGAAAAAGTCTACTGTGTGGCAATATTTACTATTAACAAAAACACGCATACAAATAAACTTACTTCATTAAGTCTCAAGATATGGTATAAGCAATAAAATTCAACTATTAAATATACTACAATATAACGTATCTAATTTTTTTTCCTTAAAAAGGGGAATTCTAGCAATTGCATACTATTGATAATGCATATCTTCCATACAGAATCTCAAGTTCACCACTTACGTCTAATCTTTTTAACCCCATGATGCATTAGTCCTAAATGTTAGTGGGTGGTTCAACATGCCTCCAAAAAAAAGACACCACCCCAATATTGGAGAGAAAGTTGATTATAAGGAAGAAGCAAGGAGGATTCTTTTCCAGGATATAACAAATATTCATAGAAATGACGAATCACCATTTCAACCTTACAAAAGTCCTGGTATATCCACATTCATCTTCACATCTATCATGTAGTGATAAAGGGGACCTTACTAATTTTATGCATCTATGCAGGGGAAATGGATTTCAAGAACAGTACAATCACAAATCAAAGCAAGCGGTCGCACCATGGAAATTGACTCGAACAACATAGTACAGTTCTTACCGGCTCATCAACTACTAGAACCAAGAAATTTGATGCATCCTTGGTCACGCGACGCCGCTTGCCTTTCTCCTTGATCCTCGGTCCTCCTGACCCTGACGCTATGTTAAGAGCTGAGGTTCAACGCCAATTGAACCTCAGGTAACGGTTAACCTCATGTTTATATATACAACATAGGCAGTATATGAGCATACAAACAAGCTTATCCCAACAGGCACACACGCCCCCTGGCAGATATGTCGCACTTAGCATACGTTTCGCACCTAGCAATCGTTTCGCACCTAGCATTTCGCACCAAGCATTTCATACCTAGCAAACGTATCCCAACACCCAGCAAGCATAATAACAGTACATTGAATATACCACAGAGCTATCAACTACCTCACATAAACATACCATACACATAGCACATGTACGCATACAATAAACATCAGAGTTAGTGTTACAGTACGCGAACGTACCTTCGTTGACGGAACTTCGGTACTTTTTGACAGCGGTACAACAGCGGTACGTGATTACAGATATCCTATAAGGATAATATCATATTATCAAGGCCCAACATCATAATAGGCATTTTAGGTGCAAATTACCATTTTGCCCCTAACTCTCCTAATTGGCGGGATTTTGAGGAACTTCGTTACTTTAACTCTAATCTTCCAAAATTTCGCCATATCTCTTTCTCCAACATAATTTTTGAAATACATATCATATTTAACCCTAAAACATGATATTAAAATAATACTTGGAAGATTAAAGATTAATCTAGCATTTCTACTATAACTGCCGAAGGAACTACCAAAGCTTCAGACTAGGGACCGAAGAACTTACTCAGAACTTGCTATTTTCTCCAGACTCCTTATTCTCTCTAAACCCTCTCTCTAAGTGGCTCTAGGAATTGTGAAGGATGAAGTGAAAGGGAAGGCCTATTTATAGGCAAAAAATATGACACTATTCATACTTTTTCAGATCGGATTTCGGCCGTCGGATCTTGAGTTTACACATGGCTTCATCTCCACCATCCAATCCACCTCCTTACCTCATTCTTCAAGACCATGATGTCATCACGATGATGTCACTCCCTTACTTTATGCATTTACCTGATAAAATCCCCTGATCAGTGTTCTAATCGCGTAATCTTAGAAAATCTCAAAAAGTCCTTAGCAACTGTTTGAAGATCTAATCTTCCTCTTTAAGAATATTTGGGTTAACTAAATTTTTGATCCCATTCGGGGTATTTCATAACTTATGAACATTTTCGGATAACCATAAGTCGATTACGGAAATTACTTCGGGTAACATCAACTTCGGGACAAAAATTCACTTTGATTCATAATATGTCCAGTTGTTTACTACTTAGTTCAAGGATTTTGAGTTATGATTTATTTTCCATTGGTTCTTATTCCTACCATCTGCCCTTTGTTTACAAAATATCTTTTCATCTGGTCCCTTATTCGCCCCACCGATTACGGAAATGACTTCCGCTAACACCAACTTCTGGACAAAAATTCACTTGTTTATAATATGCCCTGACCTTAGAAACCTAGCTCACGGTTTTCTAGATAGGATTTAATTTCTATCGGTTCCCCTTTATCCTACTGGTTCTTCCATAAATATCTTAATTATATTATTATTTAATTAACAAAATATCATGATATTATTTTTGAAAAACCCAAACCCTTTTCACACTCAAATTTCGGTTTTCTCTTTCCTTTTTTTTTTTAATTTATTTAAATTAGCTAGAAGCTTAATTAGAGCCTTAATCTCATGATTAGCAATCTTTTAGGATTTAGGGTTTTCATGTTCTTAATCTCACCAATTTTTCTTAATCTTTTCTAATTGATTAGCAAGGACACTTTATGCTAATATTAGCCATAAACACTTAATTAAAGGATTTTCCATAATCTACCTTAAATATTCTCTTGTTCGAGGGCTTAAACAATTAGCCATTAATTACTTAACTAATCACTTTCTAATTGTTGATAATTTTATTAATTAGGATTAATCATTTTCTCACAACTATTTCATTGACATTGGTATTTTATGTCCCACATATCATATTAAAAATCATGGGGCAACTTATGCTCCCCAAAATTATATTAAATTTTGCCTCATTATTTTTCAAGGAAATAATCCCAAAAATTCCTAAAATTAGAGACAACATACTTTCTAATTTTCAATAAATATTTTATTGCCTCTTGGGATTTATCATAATATTTTCAGGGCATTTCATGGCCCATAATTGCATTTAGGGATTTTGACACTTTAATCCCTCTAATTTCATTAGAAATTTCCCTAGGCAATAGAATAAGTATCCTACAAGGTTTTAAAACCACATATTCACCTATTTCCAAATAGATATTATTTGGTAAAATATAATATTCCGAGATAGATAATTATCCGGGTATTACAACGCGTCCGTACCTTAGTCCGTTCGGATTTCGGTACATCTATCGGCTCGGTATGTTCCCGGATTCTCTCAGATATCCTATCACAATATTTCCGCATTATTCTCTTACAAATAATATCCTAAGAGATATTTTAGTCATTACTAACCTTTTTACCTTGGGTGGTTTAATTATATCCTCTTTATTTCAAAAACGCTACTTTCAGCATTTCGGCATAATTTCCGCTAAATTTGAAAATTCATAATCAATTATACAAAAATCGAATCGAAGATCCGTAAAATTCCTTGGAATCCTTAGGATGTCTAGTTTTAACGAAGAATACTCATTTATGCCCAGATTTGATGAACAGTTTCCAGTTTTAAGGTTTCTAACCTCTGCCAAAAAAATCCCAGAATTTCATAGCTTATTTTCAAGAATTTTTAACTTCTTGCACAAAACTCTAAATGACACATTCTAGGTATATTTGGAAATTTCTATATGTCTACTTTAACCATGAAAAATTTCAGAATTAAATAACTTCATCTTCAACATAAAATTATGGCGTTTTTATCACCGACTCCAGAAATCGCCTACTGACAAAATTTCGCGAGTTTTGCTACTTTGATCCTAATCTTCCACAAATTTTACTATAACATCTTCCTCATCAATTTTTTGAAATAAAAACCATTTTTAACCATAAAAATATGATAACAAGAATATATTGGAAGATTAAAGATCAAAACAACATTTAAGCTATAATCTTAAAGCTAAAGCTTAAGAACTAGAGAACTTACCCTTGGAGAACCTTCCTACTCCTTCTTGATTCCCACTAACTCTCTCTCTTTCACACTATATTCAGATGTTTCTTTCTTGTGATGGTGTGAAAATTATGAAGAACCTAAGCTCCTATTTATAGTAAATTGGTGTGGCATTTTGGTAGTTAAATGGAACTTGCCTCTTCTTGTTTTTGAGCCATTAGATCTAGGTCATTGTTTGACGCTCACATCCTCACCATTCCTATCTCTCCACCATCCTCCCACTCTCACACTCTCTTCATCATCATTTTTACCCCAAAGTCAAGAAGGAATCAACTCTTCTCTTTCCAATTTATTCCCTTCATTAATGCATGATTTTGCATGTGCTAATTAGATATATTAAACAATGATCCTACCCCTTTTCTCAAGCCTTCCAACTGTGTTCCATCCCCTTTGCTCCTTAGTTTATTTGTTTCAATCTTTAGTTACACCAAGTGCTTATGTAGTTAGTTAAAAAAATGGTAGTTTTAATCAAGTTTCCTTCTTCAATCCACTAATCTCAAAATTGTGGCTTCATTAGAGGTCTTAACTAACCTTTTACTTATTTTAAGATTAATTCTAAAAATTGAGGAAAAGATTTTGGAGATAACCTATTCCAAGCTTAAAATATGCTTGTTCATAATAAATCCTTATATTTGATCTATGATTAACGTATCTCGAGAATACAATTTATTTTGTATAGATTCTCATTTACTTGTGTCTTGAATTAATCTCAATGGTTTTTAACTCACAACTCAATTAATTACACACTTTTCTCTCTCCTACACAACACTCACAACTCTTACACACCTACACACTTACATACACACACTCACAACTCCTATAAACCGTCCCCCTCCCTTTTCTATTTTCTTTCAAGTTTATCCTCTTCCACCTTCATTTATGGGAAGTACATACCTTTCTTACAACCATTAATTCTTGTGTAAGTGATTTAATTGATTGAGAATTTTATTTAATCAATTCCAACCTTCATTCAGATTTTTTTCCTATGTAAACCGTGTACCACTTCTTTTTTTTCTTCAATTCTTTATGTTTTAAATAATCTCATATTATCTAGAAGGAAAACTCTCATTGGATGATTTTACTTCACAAGGATTTCACTTTATGAAATTGAATTAAGGTCTTAGGATTTAGCTTTATGAGGTTTAATCCTAGCCCTCCATATCTAATCCTAATTAGCATCCTTAATATAAAAATTAGAGAATTTTAGTCTTTCAATTAATTATGAAAATTTAATACAATTACTCTATTTATTGCAAATTTAATTGTCCATTAGTTGTTGGCAACTCCCTATCTAATTGGTATAAGTATTTTTATGTCATTTAATTGCCTCTTATGAATAAATTAAGATTATGCTTAATTATGATAATTTTATGATATTTTATGATCCCTACCTTAAAATTTAATTTTAATCCTAACACTTGGTTTGTTCCATATCAAGGGAAAATTGCCCAAAATTATAGAAAATGAATTACAAAATTAGAGATAACATATTATCCTATTTTTACTAGGTATTATTTACCAAAATATTGTATTTAAGATAAATAATGGTTTTTCAGGTATTACACAGTTCTTCAAATGGTTGAAGCCCAAAGGACAATGATTCAAATACTGAAAAAAGTCTTAGCCATGCTTCTTCATCGCCAAATAAATCAAGTGTGAGTACATAGTTATATATCCGAATGATTTATGTTCCTAAAATTTTTATTCCCCCGTTTTTTCTTTACTACTGTACGGATCAATATACTTCATATGAAACCCATCATAATGTTGATGACCTGTTATTTTTGCAATACTCAATTGACTATTATTCAAAATAGTTCAAGGTGGGCATTGACATGGGTAGGGTGAGACCCCTACCCGATGCCCAGCTCGAAGGATGAACATGATACATTTTGTAGTTCATTGCCCTGCCTTACCTGATAGAAGTCTTAACCATTTTGGGTAGAAGTGGTGACACCTATAGCCCTTACCATATTTGAAAAAAAAAGAAAAAGAAAAGCTCCAATTATACGATAAATATTATTATAAACTTCAAATACATTCCATAATTCCACGGTTTGAGATATTTCCAAATAAGTTTACAACTTGAATCTTGAAATTTAATAAAATACCATATGTCTTAACAATTACATTACAAATTATGAAGTAATATATATATATATATATATTTTTTTTTTTTTTTTTTTGTGATAAGTATATATTTTATAACTAAATAGGTATAAATTTTGAGATATATTGGATTGAATTTATTAATATTTTATACTTATTTAATTATCTTTTATATACTTTTCTATTATTTAATTAAATATAGGATAAAAGGATATTTTGATATAAAATCTATTCATATTCTATTTTATTGTGCGGGATATAAAAAGGAATCAAATAATATATATATATATATATATATATATGTATGTATGTATGTATGTATGTATGTACGTATGTATAAAGAGAAAAGGTCAAAAAAGGCGTGGACCCCACACGCTAGGAAATTCACAATTGGAGTCAAGCACCTGCTACATATTTGAATGAAGGAAACAGATTTTGAATAGTGACATGGCCCCACAAGTAGACATGTGTCTTCAAATATATATATATATGAAGATATTGATATTAATTGAAGAGGAGAGATAATAAAAGATTTGAAGAAGATTCGAGATAAACACGAAAGGTGCAAGCGAGCCCTATATATTAGGACGCACAGTCGTGGAGAAAACATATTAATTATTTGAGTTTGGACGGCAACAGAGGAGACAGTAGCAAGAGCAAAGCAGCGCACGGAGGGATCCGAACAGTAACGAGCATAGCCTATGACGACAAGAGGAACGATTAAAGATGGAGAGATCTTGGTAGTGGACATTCGGTAGCAATAGCAAAGAAGGAGCACCTTGTGGGATTCTTTGAGAGTCTTGATTTCTCTTTTCTTTTGCTTGAATCTAGATTTTATTTCTTTTATGGATTTGGTTTTAGCCATGTGTAGTTAATTTTCCTTTTCAACTTAGAGGACCTATTAGTTTTGCTTAATTTTATTTCAGTTTAGTTAATCTTGTTATTATTGTTATTGCTTATTGATTGGCCATCATTAAGCGTATTTTGGGGATTTAGGGTTAAACTTGGAAAAGGGAATCTTAAATTGACCTTGAGATTAAATAATGTGGAATTAGGTTTTAATCTAATTTGCGTCTAGGATAGACATATACCTACAAGCTCTGAATAATCAAATTAGAGTGAACCCGATCTAAAATGCATCTTATTTATTTGTGTGAGACATTACATAATTAATTAAGATAGGTATATAAGTGGACCGGAAGGCATTTGTAGACATCAATACTTTAAATTAATTGATTGAGTTAAGTCAAATTTAATTTAGTGGGGGATAAAATCTAAGAAACAAATAAGGGATTAGTGACTCTAGGTTGTACTTCTTGATTTAGATTTTGCTCTTTTGTGAAAAGTATTTGCTACTATTAGTTTCTTATTAATTTTTATTTTAGTATTGAAAACAATTCTAACTCGCTCAACTTAACGGAATAAGGGAAATTAATATCTAATCACTGGTTAGGTTGAGTCCTCATGGGAATGATACTTTTCTCATTACTTTATTACTTCATATAGCCCGTACACTTGCGAAGTCTATAGGCTATAAATTTTGCCCATTCAGTTTGTGTATCAATATTGAGTGGTATGAATAGGTGCAATTGTAATAAAGGCTTCCAAGAAACTAAATTTCACTTGGCTTAAATCTCTGTTTTTTAATGCTTTGTAGCATCCATCTAAGTAAAAAATGAAATTTGGATGAATAATAATAATAATACATCTCATAAATGCACTGAAATAATATATACTTTTTAAAAAACAGTATATATATATATATATATATATTAATTATGTATTTTATGTAATACCCTAAAATTCTTATTTATCATAAGTACTAATTTTGATAAATAATACATAATAAATAAAGGAGAATATGTTGTCTCTAAATTTTGGTAGATTATGAGTTAGATTTTAGGCAATTTTTGCTTGGAATTAAATAAACCGAAGATTAAATTTGAAGACCACATTTAAGGATCATAAAATACAAATAATTGTCATATTAAATTATGGTTCTTGAATAATTAAAAGGAGCAATAAATGTTATGAAAATACTTAAGTTAATTAAAGGTAATTAACAACAATTAATGGACAATTAAAGCAACACTAATTAAAATAATTGTATAAACTTTCATAATTAATCTAGTAGCAATTAAAGGTCATCAATTAGGATATTTTAGCTTAATTAAAAATCAAGGGCCAATAAGAGTTCAATATTAGCACAAAATGAGTTTCTAATGACCATGATTAATCTAGGAACCAACCACATCTTGACAAATATACCTAAAGGCACCTAAACTACCATATTAGGAATGCTAATTAGGATTACAAATGGAAGGCCAATATTAAATCCTATAAAGCTAAATCCAATGGTTCTAATTAAACCTATAATTAACCTTAATCCTCTTGTAATTAAATTTGCCAATGACAAATCAAAGAAATGATCTAAATCCTCATAAAATTAAATTGACCAATAGGATTATTAAGCCAAGGATTAATGGTAAGGATTTATTTTCAACAAACACAAATCAATCCAATGGCTAGAGATCAAGATGAGGGGATAAATGATTATTTAATAAATTAAGTTATTATAATTACATTAGCACATGGTTAATTGAAGCCCATGCAAGGGATAAGATTCAGTTAATAAAAATGAAAGAGGATAGAATGCATTAATGGGATCACATGGATCATTAATAAAGATGGAAGAGGATAGGATTTTGTGGAAGAGGATAATATTGCAAAAGTACAAGCACATGAGATAAGGTATTAATTGCATAGAAGAAGATAAGATATTATTTAATAATATATAAGATATCCAAGATTTTTATCATAAAAGCACATGCAATATGAAAGGAGATAAAGGTTGTGGAATCTTATTAAATGCAAAATGAAGAAAGAGGGCACGGTTTTGGTTTGTGGAGGAAGAAGGAAGTGTATTGTTATATTTAAATTATACACATATGGGATAATAAAAGCACATGGAGGAGAGAGAGTATTTTATTTAAGTCAAAGATATTATTAACTAAACCAACCAATAGGAAAAATCAAGAAATAATTGGCTTAATCCTTTGTAATTAAGAACAACCAATAAGAGCTTCTTCTTCATAAATTGTGTCTTCAAGAAGACCAAATCAACATGAACCATTGATTAAAAAAGATCATCCAATGGGTAGGATTAAGGATGAGAGTTTGAGAATTACTATTGTTGCCATAAGCTTCTCCTATAAATAGGAGGCTTCCCCTCTTCATTCTTCACACCAAACTCAACCAAAATAGGTGAGTTTTAGAGAAGCAAGAATAGAGAGAGAATCATAGTGGAGAGTGTTAGTTCTCAATATGTTTTGATGATTAACAACAAATGTAAAACATGTTTTGAAGTTTGCAAAGTCAGTTAAAAACATTCTGATAGTTGCATACTAGAGTATAGGTTTGCTTACTCTAGTATAGGACTATTAAAAGATTGCTCAATTGCATTTTACAAGTGCATACTCGAGTAAAGGTATGTATACTCGAGTAAAGGCCATCCAGAGCAACCAAGTTTTTCAAGTTAAGTCAATACGCGGTATGGGTAGCCATACTCCGGTATGGGACTTCCGAGAGCAAACGAGAATTTTCAAACTAAGTCAATATCTTGCGGTATGGGTAGCCATACTCAAGTATTGGACTTCCGAAGAGCAACCAAGTTTTTCAAACTAAGTCAATACCGCCGGTATGGGTAGCCATACTCAAGTATTGGACTTCCAGAGAGCAACCAAGTTTTTCAAACTAAGTCAATACCGCAGTATGGGTAGCCATACCGCAGTATTGGACTTCAAGAGAGCAACCAAGTTTTTCAAACTAAGTCAATACTGCAGTATGGGTAGCCATACTCAAGTATTGGACTTCCGAAGAACAACCAAGTTTTTCAAACTAAGTCAATACTTGCGGTATGGGTAGCCATACTCGAGTATTGGACTTCCGAAGAGCAAAAGGATTTTTCAAACAAAGTTGCTTACTAGAGTAAAGGAGTGCATACTCAAGTATAGGTTTTATCTTTCAAACACAAGACACGTTAGTTTGCCTCTGAAAGGAGCATACTCGAGTATCCCATTGGACACTGCAGTATGGACACTTGTATATAGTGCCATACTCTAGTAAGCATGAACATACTAGAGTATACAACGGTAAAAACTGATTTTTGAATTATACGAATTTGAAAATCATTGTTGTTTGATCCTATTGCTTCCATAATTCATTCAATCATATTCCTAGCTATGTTTAACAAGTTTGTTGAGTGAATTTCATTAAGATCAGATGAAGATTATTGAAGGTCAAAGCCATAAAGCAAAAAGAGTACAGTGCATTTAATGCACCTCTGCAAATCTACCTACTCTCGGCTAAATCATCGAGCACGCCTTCGAATGTTAAAGAATGCTTACTACAACAAGCAAAGTAATCTCCAACGGGCAAATTCTCGGAGAATCACATCGAGATCAATCTAACACCGGATTAGCGAAGTTTAGAGAGAGAAGATGACCGGACCTTAAGCTAATCACCTACAACGGTTGGATTCATAAAGCAACGGTCATTTAATGGTCTCTATGTATAAATAGAGTTGCATTCAAGCCTTTCCAAGAGACACACCTGCTGAAGACAAAAATCATTCAAGTCTCATATTTATTTCTTCGGTTTTTATCGTGTAGTATCTTGTGATACATTGAGCTTCGGTGCTTATCATATCTACTCTTAGAGAGAGTTTGTTTCCTTGTATATCATTCATTGTAACAATCTCAAGTCGGGTGACTTGGAGATTGGGAAAATCGAGTACAACTTGTAAAGGGGAGTGTGTCCTAGGTTGAGGAGCATCCTTCGTTTACGAGTGGGTATCGATTGTAATCGAGTACAACTTGTAAGGGGAGTTAGTCTAGGGAGAGGATAACTCTTGAGTACATAGTGTGTATCTAATTGTTTACAATTACGGCTTGTAAGGGGAGTGTGTCCTAGGAAGAGGATCATCCCGAGTACGAGTGTGTAATTGTAATTGAGTGATAGTGGAAAATCCCGAGTGTTTCGGGATTTGGACGTAGGTCAAAGAGTTGGACCGAACCGGTATAAATCCTTGTGTCCACTTCTTCTTCCCTCACTCTGTTTTATCTCGTTTTCATAGCTTCAAAACAGAGCAATTTCTGAAAAGTTTTAAAATACCCAATTCACCCCCCTCTTGGGTATATAGCTCCACTTACAGAGAGCAAGAAGGAGGAGGAAGTTCTTCAAGGGTAAATTTTCTTGTTCTTGAGTTCTTGTTTTAAGTTCATAGTTTATGTTTGATCTTTAACTCTTCCAATAAGTTTTGATTTCATGTTTTTATGAGTAAAAATGTCTTTATTTTGAAAGTATGATGGAAAATATTGTGGAGCAAAATTCTTGGAAGTTGAAGATCAAAGTAGCGAAGTTCTGGTGAAATTTTCGGTAAAATTTCTGGGCAAACAGCGATAGAAATGCTAATATTTTATGTTGAAAATGAAGCCCATAAATCATGAAAATTTCCAGAAATAAAGTAGATATGTAGGGATTTCTGAATATATATAATATGTAGCATTTTGATTCTTGTACAAAGAGATACAACCGGTTGAAGTTAGGCTATTTTTCCGGACGAAATTCTGGGCAACGTTGTGAAAAATGAAAACTGGGAATTTTTCATAAATTATGGGTATATAAAAGTATTTTTTATTGAAAATAAACATCCTAAGGATTTCTAGGAATTTTACGGATCCTCGTTTCAATTTTTGTAGATTTAATTATGATTTTGCGAAGTTAACCAAAAATTCTGCCCAGAAATTCAGCATAGCGTTTTTAGAAAATGTGAGGGCAAAGTTGTAATAATAAATCCACCAAGGGTAGAAAGGTAAATTATACCCTTAGGATATTATTCTAAGAAATATGATATTTATCAAATATCATATAATAATCCGATGATAACGTATAGGATATCCGGGAAGTCCGGAGTCGGATCAAAAGGTCGGACGTTTGGCCATTACACGGTGAAAGGTACGTTCGCGTCGATAACTTTAACTCTCATCTGTCTTGTATGGCTTTGATATGATTGGTTGATTCTTGATTGATTGTTTTCCAAAACTGTGAACATAAATGTCATATATACTGTTTATACTTTTCATATAAGGTTAAGCATGTTGCTTGAGATTCAATTCGATTGAATCTCGGCATTGACTAAAGGTTCAGGGAAAGGGACCTGGAACAGAGAAGACACCGGTAGATAGAGCCATGAAGATGTAATACCCTAATTTTCATAACTCTTATAAACATTGTATTTTGGAGAATAATTACTAAAATACAAAGGCAGTAACATCCCATTTTCAAAAGCAGTATATATATTTTTTTCAATCAGAGTAGAGCATCGGAGCGATTGAGTAAGCGATATTTATATTCAAAATGTTGTAAGTCTGGCTGATTACAGTAGCGGTACATTATACCGAGTTTTTTCAAAGTAAATAACAAAAGAAAGTCTTCAGCTGAATCCCTATGCGTGCCGCTTGCCTTTCTCCTCGATCCTCGGTCCTCCGACCACGACGCTATGTTAAGAGGCGAGGTTCAATGCCCATTGAACCTCGTGCTGATTAACCTCATGCTTATGTGTGACAAAATATGTATGACAGATATTCATAACATTACAGCATTAACCAATACATAGCGCACAACAGATGTAAGGTTACAACAATACATAAGCACACAGCAGATGTAATGTCAATCACAACAACAGTACATAGCACACAGCACATGCACGGTCAACCATGTTTGCACTAACCGGTGCCACGACGGCTCCTCGTGTCCTCGGCGCTAGGAAAACTCAACGGCATTACCAAGGCGTAGCCCGTATAAACAAAGCTGAATGTATAAACGGTGAACTAAGACGAGTCTTAGACACGGTGCATGACCCAAGACAAAGTCCTGTCCATGACTCTATGAAATAGTCTATCACATGTAAGCATACAATAAGCATCAGAGTTAGTGTTACAGTACGCGAACGTACCTTAATCGTGATGTCGGTACGTTGACGTTTGGACTGTGATCGTGTTCAACCTATAACAGTAATGTCATATTTATTAATTCCCAATAACTTCCTAGCAGATATCCTAGTCACTAATGACCTTTTTACCCTTGGTAGGATTATCTCTCAACTTATCACATTTAATTCTTCAAAAACGCTGGTCCAGAATTCTGGACAGATTTTTATCTAACTTTGAAAAATCATAATTAATTCTAGACAAATCGAAACGAGGATCCGTAAAATTTCTTGGAATCCTTAAGATGTATATTTTCAAGTAAAAATAATCAATTTTCCCAGATTACACGGATTACTCCCAGGTTTAAAGTTTTGAGCCTCCGCCCAGAATTTTTCCAGAAATTCGTAGCCCAACTTTGAGAATTTTTGTCTCCCTCTACAGAAATCATTTTAACATTTTCTTGGCATATTTAAAAATCCCTATGATTCTACTTTAACCATGAATTTTCCCATAAGTTTTAGACTATATTTTCAAAATGAAATTTTGGCATATTCATCACTGATTCCAGAATTTTCAAAACCGATGAAATTTCGCGGAACTTCGTTACTTTGATGATTTCCTTCCAAAAATTTTGCTATATAACCTCTCTCATCATTTTTTCAAGACTAAGCCAATTTTGACCATAAAAACATGTAAATAAAATTTACTCTAGAATATTTAAGATCTACACTACTTCTATCTAAGAATTCTAAAAACTAAAGACTAGAAACTAAAAACTAAAGACAAGCTTACCTCTTGAAGCTCTTGAACTCCTTCCTCCTTCTTAGAAATCACCACTTGGTGGTTGATTTGGTGTGAAGAATGAGGAGAGGCAAGGCCTCTATTTATAGGGAAAATCTCAAGGTTAAAATGGTAATCTCAAGCCCAATGTGGGCCCCACCATTTGCCTCTTCCTTAATCTCAACCATTAGATCTAAACTTAATCAAGAAGTTTTAATCCTCACCCTTCATTATAAAGCATGTGCTCTTGTGATGTCATCCTTGTGATGTCATCTTGATGACATCATCAAAGCTTAGGTGTCATTGTTGATTAATTTACTTTAATGAAATCTATTTTTGGTTGCTTGATCAATTACCAATACTTTTGAATTCTGTGTATGTATGTTGATTAGTAGTTGGATATCAAGATTTATGGTCTAATTAGATTTCCCTGGTTGTACTAAGCTTATTCTTCAACGTTTGCAAAAATAGCCTTTACTAGACTTACTTTCGAGGTTAAATTATGTGGGTTCAAGATAAGTCCTTATATTTTCTCCAAGATTCTTACTTCTTCACAACTATTTAAATTTGTATAAATTCTCACTTTATTTGTTGTTTTGAGTTTTTTGTGTACATCGAGATATTTCTTGGATTTCAAACCATTATCAAATTTGCTTTAATTCTTTTTTTTTCTCTCTCTCTCATTGGTCAAAACCTTTTCTCATGGATCAAGCTTTATGAGGCTTAATTAAGGCCTTTGGATTTGACTTTATTAAATTTAATCTTAGCCCTCCATATTTAATCTTAATTAGCATCCCTAATAAAGTAGTTAAGTGTAATTGTCAAAATATGATTGGTTCTAAGATTAATTAGAAACCACTTCCATGCTAATCCTAGCCCTTCACTAGCCCTTGTTTCTTAATTAAGGTAATGCATCCTTAATTATGCCTTTAACATATGCCACTAAATTAATTGTGAATGTTTATGAAAATAATTCAACTAACATAGATTGAATCATCCACTAATTGTTGGCATCTTTCTCTAATTGGTTTAATTATTTCCTCACAACTTTTTAGCTTTTCATGGTCATTTATGCACCATGTATTAATTCAACAATTATAGGGCAATTTATGATCCCTAAAATAAAATTGGATTTTTTTGCCTCTTTAAATTCCAAGGAAAATAAACAAATAAATTACTAAATTTTGAGACCACATATTTACCTATTTCTGATAGGTATTACTTACCAACATATAATGTTTATAATGAATATGAATTTTAGGGTTTTACATTTCTCCACCCGTTAAATAAAATTTCGCCCTTGAAATTTGAACATATAAACTCGAAAGGTTATCTAGACCTCCAGTCTATTCCTTCCCTATGCATGCTTACCTAGCACACATCCTACTATTCAAAAGTCTCATTTAACTTGTACCCAGGTATAGTACTCAATTTTCTCTGATTGGTTTAATTATTTCCTCACAACTTTTTAGCTTTTCATGGTCATTTATGCACCATGTATTAATTCAATAATTATAGGGCAATTTATGATCCCTGAAATAAAATTGGATTTTTTTGCCTCTTTAAATTCAAGGAAAATAAACAAATAAATTACTAAATTTTGAGACCACATATTTACCTATTTCTAATAGGTATTACTTACCAACATATAATGTTTATAATGAATATGAATTTTAGGGTTTTACAAAGGTGAATATGTGTCTCAAGGAATTATAATCTATTGATTATAATTTTGTGCAAATTTCACTTTGGAATTTATTAACCAATGGTTAGTTATGACACTATATATTAGGGATCACAAAATGTGATAACGCTAACTCATAAAATGATAATTATTTATGGCTAAAATAAGCAAGAAAATGTTATGGAAATACTTAAACAAATTAAGGGAAAATAATACAGATTAATGAGAAATTAAGTTTTCACTAATTAAATAATTGTGTAAACTTCATAATTAATCAAGGGGCAAATTAAGAAGCAACAATTAGGGAATGTCTTAATTAAAAATCAAGGATCAATTAAAAGACAAATGGAAATAAGTAAAGATTAAGGTGCATAAAGCTTGATTTAATTAAGCACTAGTTTCCATGGTTAGTTAACAAATGCAATTAATAGTTAATTAAACTTTGTTAATTAATGTTGAAGAGTCAACAATGACACCTAGGCCTTGATTATGTCATCAAGATGACATCACAAGAGCACATGTTTTATAGTGAAGGGTGAGGATTGAAACTTCTTCATTAGGTTTAGATCCAATGGTTAGGATTAAAGAAGAGGTTTTGGGTGATTACATTGTTGCCCTTAAGCTTTTCCTATAAATAAGCACCTTGAGCTTCTTCATTCTTCACACCAAACTCAAACCAAATAGGTGAGTTTAAGAGAAGAGTGAAGCAAGAAGGAAGAAGGAGTAGCAAGGTTCTTCAAGAGGTAAGGTTCTCTAGTTCTTAAGTTCTAGTCTTTAGTTTTTATAGTTCTTAGTATAAATGTTAGTTTGATCTATAAAATTAGAGAATAAATTCCTATTCTTGTTTTTAGGCCTCCTTGCATTGAAAGATTCCTAATGGGGTAAAAACATGTTGGGAAATAATTGTAGAGATTAATGGAACAAGATTGTGAAAATTGTAGAATTTCCAATTTTAAGGGCTGTGCTGGCAGCGAAAATTGATGTTATTATTATATATATAAAATAAAGTCAATAAATCATGAAATTTTACATGAATAAAGTAGACATGTAGGGCTTTCCAAATATATAAAATATGAAGCATTCTGTGTAATACCCAAAACTTTTATTTCTCTTAAAAGTAATATTTTGATAGATAAAGCCTATTTAAAATACGTGAATATGTGGTCTCAAATTTTGTGATATGTTTATTCTATTTTCTAGGTAATTCTTTTTAGGATTAAGGTAGCCAATGATTTAATTTTCTAATTTTTTTAGGCATCATAAAATATCATAAAATACAAATAAATACCATATTAAACTATGGTTCACTTAGAATGTAAAAGAGCAAGAAAATACTCAAATAAGTTTGGAGAGAATAATAACAATTTATGACCAACAAGATCTTCACTAAATTAAATAAATTATACAAATCTTCATAAATAATCAAAGGATCATAAGCACCAATTCGATAATTTATTAGGAGACTAAATATTCTAATACCCTATAATTAATACCTAGTTCATATTTAGTTCATAAAAGCCATAAAGAATTATCAAAACACTTGTACAATTAAGAGGCAATTACCAATAATTAGCGAGCAATTAAAAGAATACTCCCTCCGGTCCTTATTATAAGGCATCAACTAACAAGTTTATTTGTTCCTTTTTATAAGGCACTTGCTTGTTCCCAATGAGCATTAATTATTTGTTTCCATGTCTGCCCATAATTAATGAGGGTAGTGTGTAAGAGTAATAATTAATATAATATTAGAGTTTAGTGCAATTAGTAGGGGTAATATTGGAAGTTACTTAAATTGTAGGGTAACTTTATTGAGTTTAACTGTTTTTATTGGTTTGTGAGAAAAGTTAGTTGGTGCCTTATAATAAGGACCGGAGGGAGTATTTAGGTAATTCTTTGCAATTAATATTAATAGTCACCAATTAAAGATGTATTAAGTTAATTAAAAATCAAAGACCAATAAGGGGATTAGATTAGCATAAAATGGATTACGAATGCTCATAAATTATCCTAAGAACCAATAATACAATAATCAAGGGACAATTAAGCTTTTGATTAAAATGTTAATTAAACTTTAATCAAGCTTTGAAAAGTCAACAATTGCAATTAAGATCTAAGGGCCAAGATTAAACCTCATAAAGCTAATCTAAAGGCTTTAAATAATTATCAAAAAGCTTAATCCATGAGATAATGAAAGAACCAATGGGAGGAGATTGAGCTCTTAATATCTAGATATTATTTGAATTAAACACCCACATGCGAAAATGAGTCATGAACAAACAATTAAGACAAGGAAGACTTTGAGGCAAATGAAAGAGGATAGGAATACTTTGTCATAAAGCCTCTTAAAGATTTTGGAAGAGGATAATGAAAGAGAAAGATGAGGAGGGTGTGTGTGTGGGGGAAAGATAGAGAGAGTGTTGTGAGTGCAATTGTTGTGAGCCTAGTGTGAAAGTCAAGGCCTCCACCAATAAGAAAATTAAGCACAAAACAATTAGATTAATCCATGAAATTAATTCAAGACATAAGCAAAGGGAAATCTATACAAAATAAATTGTATCTTAAGATATGTTAATCATAAATCAAATATAAGGAGTTATTATTAACAAGCATAATTTAGGCTTGAGATTGGTTATAACCAAAATCATTTCCTCAACTTTTGAAGATTGTTTCCAATTGAGAAAAAGGGAGTTTGAGGTCTCTAAATAAAGCTATGAATTCCAAGATTTCAAAACCAATAGAAAGATTTGAATAAAACTTCATGAAGACCCCTAAATATATTTCTATCTAGTGGAATGCAAAACAAAGAATAGAAGAGGGACGAAATTGTTGGCTTGAGAATGAAGTAAGAATTATTTTAACACATATGGGATAATAAGAATCAACTTTTGGAAGAGGATCATGTACTTAGGATAGGATTATTTATGAAAATGGAAGAAGATAAGGGAGAGAGAAAAGGGGACAGTTTTGAGAAGGTGGAGGGTAGGATGGAAGCTTGATTTTACCCTAGATCCAAGGGTGCATATCCAAGATGAAAAGGGTGAATATTGTCTTGCAATTTTACTATAAATAGTGGGTTGGTGTCTTCATTATTCTTCACCAATTCACAAAGGTATTAACCATATTTGAGAGAGTAAGGAAGAGTGTGAAGAGCTTCTTGAAGGAGTAGCAAGGTTCTTGGTAAGTTCTCTAGCTCTAGCTTTAAGTTTTTTAAGTTTTAGTTCTTAAATTCTTAGATAGAAGTAGCTTAGATATTAAATATCCTAGAATAGTTTTATTTACATGTTTTTATGGTTAAAATTAGCTTTATTTCGAGAAAATGATGAGGGAAGTTATTTAGAAATTTTTTTTGAAGAGAAACATCAAAAAAGCGAAGTTCGCGAAATTTCATCGGTTTAGGAATTTTTAGAATTAGTGATGAAAATACCAAAATTTCATATTGAAAATATAGTCACAAAATTCTGGGAAAATTTATGGTTAAAGTAGACATATAGGGACTTTTAAATATGCCAATACCATGTTAAAATGAGTTTTGTACAGTGAGATACAAATTCTCAAAGTTGGGCTACGAATTTCTGGGAAAATTCTGGGCAGAGGCTCAAAACGTTTAAACTGGGAATGATCCGTGTAATCTAGGAAAAATTTAGTATTTTTAATTAAAACTAGACATCCTCAGGATTTCGAATAATTTTACGGATCCTTGTTTCGATTTTTCTAGAATTAATTAGGATTTTTCAAAGTTAGACGAAAAATCTGCCCAGAAATACTGTACCAGCGTTTTTCTGAAAAATAAGGGAAATAAGTTGAAAAATAATTCCACCAAGAGAAAATGGCCATTTGTCACGAAATATATCTAGTACGATATTATTTGTGAATTAATAAATGCGATATTACTATTGTAGGATAAACGTGGTCACAGTCCGAACGACAGCGTACCGATATCACCGATAAAGGTACGGACGCGTACTGTAACACTAACTCTGATGCTTATTGTACCTTTATATGTGATAGATGTATTCATAGACTAAGACTCTGTCTTAAAGTTTTTCATACACATTCAGCTATACACAGGTTATCGTTTTGATAATACCATTGAGTTTTCCTAGCGCTGAGGACACGATAGGCCATCGTGGCACTAGTGAATAGTGCAGACTAGAGATAACGGACATATGCAGTGGCTGTGTACCGTTATCCGGACAAATCTATTATGAGTTTTTTGTTGATTATTGCTGTAATGTCCTGAATATCTGTCATACATAACTGTTACTTAAGCATGAGGTTAACCGTTACCTGAGGTTCAATGGGTATTGAACCTCGGCTCTTGCTATAGCCTCAGGATCCGGAGGTGTCGGGCCGAGGACAAGGGTAGCCGCGCATCAGTGAGCACCCAGCCGTAGAATTTATTTTTGATATGTATTAACGTACTTTTAAATATTCGGACAATTGTACAGTAGTTTAAAGCAACCACATACACCAGCAGTGAAGGTTTATCATATACTCGCTCTTTTAAATTGTTCCGATGCTCTACTCTGATCAAACTATTTTGAAAACACTTCAGAAAATTGGGATACTAAATTCTGATATCTACACAAGGAGTAATATATTTTTGAAATTAAGCTATTTTTCTGGACGAAAATCTGAGCAGCGTTGAGAAAACATTAAACTGGGAATGATTATTGATGTTCTAGCTTCTGGGAATATTTATCCTTGAAAATATACATGTCGAGGATCATGAGGAATTTTACGAAACCTTGTTTCGATTTTTCTAGAATTAATTATTATTTTTCAAAGTTACCGAAAAATCTTCCCAGAAAATCCAGTACTGCATTTTTAAATAAATGTAAGGGCAAAATTGTAAATAACAAATCCACCAAGGTTAGAGAGGTAAATATAGGTGGAAATATCTCTTAGGATATTATTCTAAGTGATATGGTGATATGTTAGGATATCGGGAAGTCGGGGTCGGATTCAAAGGTCGGGCGTATTGCTAACTACGCAGAAGGAAGGTACGTTCGCGTATTGTAACTTTAACTCTGATGTGTCTTGTATGCATGTATGTGATAGAATGATTCATGAAGTGATGGACAAGACTATGTCTTGGGCCGTTTTTGTGACTAAGTTTATGGGGCTTAGATCACTGTTTACACATTCACTTTATACGGGTTATTATAGTCTTGAAAATGCCGTTAAGTTTTCCTAGTGCTGAGGATACGAGGGGCCATCGTGGCACTGGTTAATGCAAACATTGCAAACTTTACATGTGCTGTGTGCTATGTACTGTTGTGCTGTTGATATTATATCTGCCACTACTACAAAACAGGGATACAAAGTCCTATTTTTTGTACTTTTGACGTCCTTTTCCTGCGGGACATCTATCTGGGGGCGCAGTAGGGAAAACTTAAGGAGTCCTATTTTAAAATTAGACGCCTAACATAAGGAGTCTAAGTTTTGGAATTAGACTCCTTAAGTCATCACTTAAGGAGTCTAATTCCAGAACTTAGACTCCTTAAGTCATCACAATTACGCTCTCAGATCTCAGTTAAGGAGTCTACTAGTCAGAATTAGACTCCTAAAGTGAGACTTAAGGAGTCTAATTCCAATACTTAGACTCCTTAAGTCTCGATTTAGGAGTCTAATTCCAGAACTTAGACTCCTTAAGTCTCGCTTTAGGAGTCTAATTCCAGAACTTAGACTCCTTAAGTCTAATTAAAAGAATTAGACTCCTTAAGTGTTTTTTTTAAAAAAAAATAATAATTGCTTCGTATATTCACTATCCCACAAATTTCTTACATAAACAATCACTAGAATGTGATAATTGCATTACATCAACACCTAACCTTATACAGAAACAGAATACATGCACCTTCATATAACAAATATCCCAAGATACATAGTTCAAGATGAGTTGGACATAAAGGTAGCAAAGTAGTAACAACAAACTTGGCTAACTTCAAATCATTTCAACCAATTACCTCTAACTAATTCAAGTGGTAACTACTACTACTTCTATGTACAACAATCACCACAAGGTGTCAAAATGTTATCTAGCTACCTGCTACTAGTCAAGTAATATAAGGACTACCTTCATTCATCTATGTGTTGCAGAAGAACAAAGTGTCAAAATGTTGTCTAGCTACCTACTACTAATCAAGCAATATGTAGACTAATTCATCTATGTGTTGTAGAAGATATCCAGCCAACAAGTTTCGAACCAAATCAAACAAAACAATAGAAATGTCACATGGAGAATTACATCCAACATTCAATTCCTCCTCTATGTATCAGATTCTAGGAATTTAAGGGGCCTCATTGTCAAAAAGATCAAATAAAAGGCTTCTAACCTTATTCAATATGGGGTTGTAAAACACAACAACTTTACTGTAGGGACTTTTTGAATGGTTAAACCAATGGAGACACAAACAAAGGGAAACCTGCCCATAGTAAAACTTATCATTAATATGGAAATGCTAATTCATCAATTGAAACATAAGCAAATCTTTACCCATGTACGAAGTTAGTAGTTCCATCCAAAGGATCAACTATCCAAGTTGGTTCATCAATAAGTTCTCAGTAGCACCTAAAGCGGAGTAGTCTCTTCCCCAATGAACTAGTAGTAAGAACAAATCGGTAAAGTGATCATAAGGGAAAGCATAAGGAAAAAGAAAGGAAATAGGCCATCTATCACAAACTAATTTCTAAGAAAGCTTTAAAGAAAGCTTTAAATGCATTAAAAAATAAAAGAATATAAAGGAAAAAATAAGACTAAATGCTATTAGAAATTCTAGTTGCAAGCTAATTTCTAAGAATCACAATAGTGATAATTAAAAGAGCTCAAGACAACATGAAATTTCCAAAAGGATTTTCTACGAAAAATAATCAATAACGATTATAAGAACAAGTGGCATCGTTAAAAACATGCAATAGTCACATATAAATAATTTCCTCCCACTGAGGAGTTTTCTAACCTTAACCTTGCATATTACAAGGAGGTTAAAGCAAATTTGGTCCTAGACTATGTGATCAATTTTGGAGACACTTCACTGGAGTTATTCAAGCCTGAATTTAACTTCAAATCAGAACATGTTATCAACAAAGTTCAGCAAACACTTTGTGATAATTTGTTAAATGTGCGCCAAGACAAAGAATGTTCAATGGACGTTCTCTTCACTTAATGCATTAACCCATTATTTTAGCAACAATAATGGTGAATGTTATGTAGTTCCTCAAGGACAGCACCGAGGAGCCTAGGCTTATGAAACAGAGGTTCATGCTCTTCCTGACAAGAAAGACGAACAGGGAAATATTATAGACACTAGATATTGTGTCTGTGATAATATCTTCGAAGCTATAGCTATGGTTAACAGATAGAATTAGCGAGAGAGCCAGAAAATCAGAGACTGAGGGAAATGAATGAAGGCAAAGAGTACATGATCCTCTGGCCTGATATTTCTATATATAGCAAAAGATACAAAAGAATCATACACAACCGTACAAAAGTTTGTTATAGGGAAAAACTCATCTAGACGCGTGACAGAGGGAAAATCACACCAGCCACGCCAGCTGTCATACAATCCCTAGAATTGATACATATATGCACTAATCACACTAATTACTCATTAGTCTTAACATTAACAGAGCTGATTATTATCTTTCTCCTAAGCTTTCATATCAAGCACAGCTAAAAGCGCTTGAATTTGAAAATTATTTGAAGGAAAGAGAGAAATGCTACCGGACAGTTATTCAGGAGTATGAAGATTTTCTCGACAGCATTCGAGATGAAGACGGAAAGAGTTTTGCGAAGACCGAAAGCTCGAGATGATTAAAGCGAGAATTGGAGACAGCCTTACCTAAAAAATCAAAGGGAACTTGAAAAATTATTAGTTTATCAATTAAAAGGAATAGGGTTATGTTTGCATCCATTGAAATTCGAGAGCACACTTACAAGCTTACAATATCAAACGTGGGGTTGGAAAATTTGCTCAACTTCCGCATACAGAATCACAAAATGAAGTTAGTGGAAGTGGAAAACAGATCACCAAAAAACAGATTCAATAAAAAATCACGATGAACAGTGAACAGATTCAACAAAAACATAGAGTGCACCTGAACGGAGTGAACGCGATTCGACAAAAATAGATCAAATGGCTGGACTGAATAATAAAAGCGGAGTGAACACAAAAAAAGATCACCTTTCCGACAGTGTGAGAGAGGAGAATCCTTTTTGATGGTGTGAGAGAGGAGGCAAGGAGGACGGTGAGAGAGAGGACGTTGATCGGAGGAGCTACGCTGGAGAGGGGGACGACGGCGCAACGGTGGAGCGAGAGAGGAGACAAGGCAGAAGAGGGTTGAGAGGAAATCGAGAGATTAAGCTAAATTGATGGGCACGCAGGGACAATACGATCGAGGAAGGATATGGTTTTGGTGTAAAAATTAAAAATTAGGGAGTCTAATTCTAAAAGTTAGACTCCAAAAAGAAAAATTAGGGTGTCCAATACTGAAAGTTAGACTCCAAAAATGTTACTTTTCGGCCCAATTTCGCGCGAAGGTGCGTTTATCACTTGGTTTTGGCGGCATGGCTGGACTTTAGGTTTCTAGTATAAAAAGTAGACTCCAAAAGTCACCCGATTATTACAAAAATGCCACCGCGTTTTTTTTTTACTTCCTCTTTTATTAATAGGACGCCTATTAGAGATGCCAAAACCATTTTCTGTAGTAGTGTATGTTTATGTCCTAAGAAAACAAGTACACCACCACAAAACCTAGCACCACAGAAAAAGAAACAAAAGACAAATAGCTCTCACCACCGCAGAATATATATATTTGAAGAAGAAGAGGAAAAAATTCACCACAAGGACGAGAGAAGTCCACAACCCCAGAAATCAAAGGGAGAAGGCTACATAACAAAGATCTGGGAACTGATCTACCACTCTAACGTAGTTGTGGCATAGAATGATAATCGCCGCGGCTTGTGATGGTGCCCCAAGCCGCCGGCAAAGAAAGAGATGAAGCGTGGTCGTGAGACGAGAGGAAAGAGAATTCAAATTTTAGGGTTTAGGGTTAAAAAAACACAAACTCTCTACATTTGCAGTTAGTCTTAAGAGACTAAAATGAAACCTCGTTTAAACTTATTTAGCCTTCATAAATTTGCTCTTTGTTTATAACTTACCAGGTATAGAATGCTGGATGGGTTGGGATATTTTGGGAAGACAAAATATTCATAACTTAACCATTTAAGATATACCACATTATCCATCACTTGATTTATCATAGTCTCTTTCGTTATTTGAATCAATGAATTATAATATGTGATTTTTTCTGTCAAAAGAATAATATGTGATTTGATTTTAAACATATTTAAATCTTGATCATATATCTTCAACGAGGAATTTTGGTCTTTCTAACATACCTAATCCCCCTACACTTCCTGAGATTGAAAGCTTTAAAATCCTCTTCCCAAATGAAACCTATGATGGAAAGCCTCTGAAGTTCAAACCCTCTAAAATGTCTGATACATATAGAGTTCTATGGTACCTCTACAGTCGTAATATTGTTAATAAGGGGCAGAGCTTCACACATTTTGTGCGCAAAGACTATGAGTTGATGGCTTCAATTATCACATGGAACCAAGAAATCTAGGGAGATTAGTCATATCTGAGATGTCAGAATTTATCACCACTTACCAAAAAGCCAAGAAAAATACCATTCCATATCCTAACCTTGTACCTCAGATTCTTGGCCTCAACAATATATGGTATCTACAAGAAGGAGAGAATGTGTCCTTTCCTAAGCAATTTTCCACTACTCATCTTTTCTATATGGACATTTCTTTTACAGAGGCTACAGGGAAGAAGAAGAAAGTTCAGGGTTCAAATCTGAAGCCATCCCCTTCTAAGCAACCTGAGGAGGCTCAATCCTCACAGGCTGGTACTGAATTCACCCCTGGTCCCTCTATTCCTCACGCTGCTATCCAGTATTCTGTTGAACACGCGGTTGCAAAAGCAATGACCAAAGCCCTCTCTGACGCCCTTAATCCACTGTATGAAAATGCCAATCAAGTGACTGACCTAGCCAACAACCTTAAAAAGGTTACTACCACCATCTTGCGGGGCCTTGGAACTGAATTTGAGAAGTTGGGCAAAAAGATTGCAACTAGCTTTCAAACTTGCATCAAGGCTCAGGAAGAATCTTCCGCTAAATTGACCAGAGAAATTAAGGATCTTCAGGGTCATGTTTATCAGTTGGACATGTCGCTCGAAGAATTGGCTTTTAAGAAATATTCTCAGCCTGCTCATCAAGCCTCTACATCTGCTCCTCCTTCCCTTTTAGATGATGACAAAGGGGGAGAGATCATTAAAGACGAAGATGAGGTTGAAGAAGATTGGAAATACTTTTAGATTGGTTTTGTTACTTGTTTTTCATTGTTCGAAGACACATTGTTGATTTCATGATTAGTAGTTGTCTCTAATGTTGTTAGTTTATTGGAAATACCTCTGAAGCACCGACACACAATTTTCTGGAAAATTTGCGTGTCGGACGAGTCCGACACTTCGACACGGAGGGACACGGCCAGACACGCGCGTCGGACGTGGTCACCATGCTCCGACACGTTGACTGGTCAGACACGCATCTATGACCGTGTCCGACACCGTCAGGGGCAACCTTGGCATTTAGGGGGAAAAAAAGCCCGTAACCCAATCTGAAGAGATATTGAGATCCAGATCTGAAAACGAAAAAGATTGAGATAGAGATATCATATCTGAACCTGATCGTGTTTTAAACCTAATTTGAATCTGGATTTAAATCTGAACCCTTGCATTCTAAACACCGACGTTCGAATCACCCAAGTCTAGTCTCATTCTCTCCTTCTCAGATCTAAACCTCGAGCTTTGTTTGTGTTTGATCTGAACCTCGTGCTCGCCGTTGCATCACAGATTCGCGGTATGAACCTTTATTTGTGCTTTGGTTTTTCAACGGTCTTTCTTGTTGCGGTCTTCTTCCTTTGTGTTTTATTTGTGCTTTGCCTCAATCGTGTTTTTTGCTCAACTTTTGCTATTGTCCGTGACTTTGTGTTGCTTTGTTTGTGGGTGTCAGGCGTTTTGTTTTTAATTGAAATTCAATGAGTCTCGATCAAAAAAAAAAAAGTGTCGGTGAGTCTTTTAGCTTTTCAAAGCAATCTTTTGTGGTCAAAGTTTTCACTTTTCAAAGCATGAACAGAATAAATATAATACAATTGTAAAACAAAAATAAAAGTGCAGCGTCTTTTAGTGTGTGTGTCTCTTTTTTTTTTTGCCTAGATATTTTAGTGTGTCTTTTACTATTTAATAATTAATAGGTACAAATCTGAGCTTTGCTTTGTACATCTTTTACTATTTATTATTTAGTAGTAATTAGTAACATATGTTATGTTTGTAATTAGTTGAGTCAATAAAAATATTAGGACTAAGAGATGAAGAGCTTGATAATTTTTTTGATTAATTTTGTTTTTGTTGGAATTTGATTAATTTTGTTTTTGTTGGACTTATTTAGAGTATGGATCATTCAAGTTCTGCTAGTCTTGCTCTCGGTTTACGCTAGTGTCCTTTGTCGATGAATTACTAACTAAACCATTATGGAAATATGTTACCAAATTAGATAGTGGAGAGGAAGCAGGTGGGAATTTGTCTTGGACATGCAACTTTTGTAAAAAGGATTTTAAAAGTTCGTATACTAGAGTGAGGGCTCATCTATTGAACTTAATAGGCAAAGGAATTGGTAGATGTTTATCAGTACAAAAAAGAGACCAGTTAGAGATGGAGAAACTGGAAGAAGAAGTTACTCAAAGAATGCAAGCTAACAAACCCAGAAACGTACCTTTACCTCCCTCCTCTGCTAGCTTGTCCGCTGACTCAAAAAAAAGAAGAACTAAGAGTCCTATTGAGAAGGCATTTAATGTTGGGGAGCGAGAAGAATTAAATCATATTATTGCTAGAATGTTTTATTCAGCAGGATTGCCATTCAATTTGGCGAAAAACCCATACTTCCAAGCTTCGTATACCTTTGCAGCAAATCATAGTATTGCAGGTTATTTGCCACCAGGCTATAACACGTTGCGAACCACTCTGTTGCAACAGGAGAAAGCAAATGTTTATAAGTTGTGTGAACCTATTCGGGAGGATTGGGCTCATAAGGGGGTGAGTATTGTAAGTGATGGGTGGATCGATTCACAAAGGAGGCCACTCATTAATTTCATGGCGATATCGATAGTAAGAGCAATGTTTCTAAAATTAGTTGATTGCTCGGGGGAGATTAAGGATAAAAATTTCATCTTCAAGTTGCTAAAGGAAGTTATTCAAGAAGTAGGAGAGGCGAATGTGGTTCAAATAATCACGAGATAATGCCGCAAATTGTAAGGGGAGCGGAGGCAACTGATTGAGCAGGAATTTCCATCTATTACTTGGACACCATGTGTTGTTCACACATTGAATTTGGCTGTGAAAAATATTTGTGCTGCAAAGAATGTGGAGAACAATCAAATAGCATATGAGGAATGCAGTTGGATTTCTGATATTGTAGGAGATGTTGCTCAAATAAAGCATTTCATTATGAATCATTCTATGAGATTGTCCATCTATAATGAGTTTGTGAATTTGAAGCTGCTTTCTATTGCTGATACTCGTTTTGCCTCAATGATTGTGATGTTGAAGAGGTTCAAATTAATAAAGGGTGGTCTCCAAAATATGGTGATAAAAGAAAAATGGACTATTTATAAAGATGATAATCTTGGGAGGACCAGATTTGTGAGGGAAAAAATATTGGATGATGATTTTTGGGATTCAATTGATTACATACTTGCTTTCACTTGCTCCTATTTATGATATGATTAGAGTATGTGACACGATAGACCTTGTCTTCACTTGATATATGATATGTGGGATGGGATGATTGAGAAAGTGAAGAAAGCTATATACCGAAAAGAAGGGAAGAGAATGGAAGAGATGTCTTCTTTTTATGATGTGGTGTATCATATTCTTGTGGATCGTTGGACTAAAAATTCAACTCCACTACATTGTTTGGCGCATGCTTTGAATCCTAAGTAAGTTTTTAAAAAATGATTGAATTTAAAATTAATACTTTTCTTGAAATAATTTGATAATTTATTATTTTTGTTTGTTTCTCTTTTAGATACTATAGTAACGAATGGCTCCAAGAATATTCTAGTTGAGTTCCTCCACACATGGATGTAGAGATTACTCAAGAGCGACAAAAATGTTTAAGGAGATTCTTTCCTGCCTCGGAAGACCGAATCAAGATTACAAAGGAGTATGCAGATTTTATTACCAATGGTGGAACTTTTGGAGATTTAGATGCCATCGATTCTAAATCCACTATGGATCCGAAAGCTTGGTGGCTACTTTATGGTACTTCTACACCTTTGCTTCAAAAGATAGCATTGAGACTTGTGCAACAACCCACCTCTTCATCATGTGCTGAACGCAATTGGAGTACTTATTCTTTTGTGCATTCCATGAAGAGGAATAGGATCACTCCAAAATGTGCTGAAGACTTGGTTTATGTGCACAGCAACCTTCGACTCTTAACAAGAAACAATCCAAGTTATACACAAGGAGAACATCAAATGTGGGACATTGCTGGAGATGCATTTGATTCATTTGATGATATTAGAGATCTTGAAGTTGCTAGTCTTTCACTTGATGAGCCAGAGCTGGAGGCTATGATTTTACGGGATGGAGATGAAAATATTTGAACCGATGAGTAATCTACCCGACTATTGTACACATCCCCGCATTTACACCCCCAAGCATTTTTACTTTCCCCATTTATATTTATTGAAAATATCCTACTATTTTCTCTCATTCTTCATCGAATCATATGAAGTGATTTACAGATAATGGAATTTCTATTTCTTTTTATTATTGAAACGCATGAAATTTTACCTATCTACACTTTACACTTTATAGATGTTTTGTATTAAATGTGAATTATACTTAAGAATATATATATATATATATATAATATCAAAACGTGTCCTAACGTGTCGAAATTTAGATTTTTTAGAGATTAACGTGTCGGCGTGTCGTGTCGTGTCGTGTCACGTGTCGCGTGTCGGTGCAACATTGGGAAATACTGTTGACATTAGATTAGTTGTTCTTCGATAGTAGTTGGGTCTTCTGGGTCTGTTATCAGCTTGATTTACTAATGTTATTAGAACTCCTGACTAATTTTTGATTGACTTTGCATTTACCATCTAATATCTGATCTATTGATCAAAAAAATCAAAAACACTCAAAAACACCTCTTCCCATAAAGGCTGTCATCATCAAAAAAGGGGGAGAATGTTGGTTGCAAGTGTTTTGATGATAACAACAATTGATTATTTGAATGTTTTCTAAAGATTTTTGAAGTAATATGAAATAGTGCATATTGGTAAATTTACAATTCTCGAATATCGATCTAGCATTCTCGAGTATAATAGACATACAGGAGATTGGGGAACTCATAAGAACTAAAACTTTGATTCTCGAGTATAGGTGTATAATTCTCGAGAATCCCTCTGGTCAGAATTAATGAAGATTTCACAAGTCATGTAATTCTCGAGAACTAGGATATGATTCTCAAGAATTCCTCTTGCTGATCCAATGAATCTCAGTCATGCAATTCTCGAGAACACATGAGATGATTCTCGAGAATACATGCTCATGATCCTATTCATCCAACAATGTGATTCTCGAGTATAACAAGATGGCTCTCAAATATTGCAGAGTTCAAAGGGTTCTGGCCTTCAAGCAATTCTCGAGAATGTCCAATGCGATTCTCGAGAATACATCTTCCACAATATTCTTCCCCAAGCAATTCTCGAGAATGCCTTGTCTGATTCTCGAGAATACTGAACTAAATTCAAATACTCTGTTTCTCAAATCTTCGACTCCGAAAATCATGATTCATATTATATCATTTTACTACTCTTGATTGTCATTCAATACAAATTCCAAAGTGCTTTTAACATGTGTGCTCATAAGTTTCAGGTTACTTAAGTATGGTTTAACGGCAGATTTGAATAAAGCTATCGTCTGTTAGAAGCATTAAATGTTGCTACCTAAACCGTGATATTCTCAGACACCGATATTCTGAACAAAGTAAAGCCAACTCTGATATTCTTCGTTCTCTCATTAAATGCTAACTCACAATGGATACAACCGAGATAATGAAAGAGAATGTCGGAACAAAATGTTCCAGCTGTACCAGTCACACTAGAGGATTTCTTGACAAACGCCTCATCAGTGTAACGGACACATCCGAGTGTCTAAACGGCTATTTCATGAAGCTTACCAACGGTCATTAATTACATCAACTATAAATAGCGGGAGCATTCAATTTGCCAACTACCAAAACTCTGCGCAATCAATTCAAAGTTAATCACATTTGCTGTTTTCAACTGTTTCATTGAGTCTGTTCTTCAATGTTCATTATTTTACCAACTCGTGAGGAGTACTTATACATTTACTTCTTTATTAGCTGTATCTTAAGGTTGTGGAACCTTAAGAGTGGGTGTATAGATTACAACCTGTAAGGGGGAGTGGAGTCCGAGAGTGAAAGGGACCATCCTTCGTTTATAGAGTCTGTAATCGTTCCGAAAGATAGTGAAATCCCAGGTGTTCTAGGGACTGGACGTAGGTCGAAGTTTTAGACCGAACCAAGATAAATTCTCTTGTGTTCATTTATCTTATTGGTCTCTATTTCGTTCACAATTTGAAAAGAAGTTTAAATTTTTAAGATCACATATTCACCCCCCTCTAGGTGATATTCCTTTTTCATACCTGAGTCAAAAGAACTATTGTGTAGGAAAGCTAAAGATGCCCGACCAGGATGAGTCAGGCTGATAGAGGCCGAGACGGCTTCAAAGATCAACTTATGCCGGCAAGAGGCCAGAATTGACTCGACTTCTGAGTCACGGCCGCTATTGATGACATGATGCTTAAATAGCATCATTCATCTCACGGATCGATAACGTTCCCTGGATGGGATCCTGACCTATCTTATGGTACGTTTTTTGGAAGGAAAATGTGAGAAGTTGGGGCAAGTGAGGGATGATCCCAGTTTGAAAATCTCGGTGGAATAGGAAGGGATTCCAGATTAGAGGCATTCAAATCTTGGATCGCCTGTGATTGTGCTTGGTTCACTACCAAAAAAAAAGCGGAATTGCCACGGAATTACCCATGGAATTGATTCCGTGGGTAATGCGGGACACATTTGCCACAGAAATTCCATGGCAAAATTCACAAACAGAATTTGATACACCCCTACCGGCCTCGCCCTTTCGGGTGGCAGGTTAGAGGGATTACTTATAAACTGTTACCTTTCCTTAGTTATTAGTTCATTTTGATTATAAATTAGAGAGCACGCGATAGAGCGTATAACCAGTTTGGACGATCTACTGTACTGGTAAAAGTAAAATAAACATAAAGTAAAATTCCCCGAAGGGTTAAGGGTACAGTTACTCAAAATGAAATACCAATACCAATATACAGTCATCCCAAAAATAGAATACAAAATGATAGGGCATTCCCTATTCTCACTGCACCGCTGGGCCTTACCTTTTCCAAAAAGGTTATTCTATCTTAGGCACACTCCCCCATGTCTACAAAAGAGTCTGGGGTCTGATAGTGTCCCCCAGAGTAACCGTCAATACTCAAATACTAAATGTGTAAAGCGTATGCAGGTAACCATGTCAAATATAAAATCAACAGAAACATGCCAAGCACATACCATATATGCATTCAGATCATACCACAGTGAAACACATATCACAGTCCAAGAACTCGTACAGCTGCCTTACCATGGCAAGCCTCGGTCTCATTGGAGTCTCAACCCGTAAAGCCGCCTTCACCAGGCTAGCCCCTGACTGAAACTCAACCCACACAGCCGCCAATTAAGGATGGCAACCCTAGGAACCACATAACTCTGTATGCATATTTGGCACAACATACACAAAACACACATGGCAAATACAAACATACAACAAAACACATAAAGATATCTGAGTAAAACGGTTACTACCTGGTGTGGTAAATATTGTCCTTAATATTTTATTGGGCCGTTGAATTTCCAAGGGTTCCTTTGACCTATATATCATTAAAATACACTTATTCAGTATTTACAAAAATGCCCTCACATTTTTTCTTGTTAAAACCGAGCCCAACCCAAAATTTTCCAGAAATCCAGTGAATTTGGTCCAATTCAAGGATTGTTAATAAATTCCACAAAACTCATATTTACATGAAACCAGTGCCATTTGAACCATTGGAATGTCTATTTTTCAGTAACAATATTTCCAGAGTCCAAAAGATTCCATATCTTAGCGTGGAGCTCAATCTTTAGCCTCTGGTCAGAAAAATCCTGGTGCTGCCAGAGTCGTTTTCAAAAATTATTTTCTCTCCGTTGGTAAATAAAAAATATATCGAATTATATATCAAAATGATGCTCCAGATTTCTAAGTTTCACCTGTAAAATTTCAGCTCAAACCAACGTCGTTTACTATTTTAAAAACATATTTGAAGCTTCGCTGCCTAGAATCCCAGACATCGGCAACAAGCTTCTTCTTTGAGTTTTTGGGGTTTTCGAGTTCAGAAACGTAAACCATAGCTTAACCCCACACAAAATCATGTTTTAGACTCAGTGGAACCCTCCAAAAACACCAAAATCAAACCACAACACCAAGCCCTAACCACTTGCACGAAAATTCTAAGTTTAAACTTTAAAAGTTCAAGTTGTCGGCAGTTACCTAATTCGGAGCTTTAGCTTGGTGGACAAGGTGGTTGAGAGCTTGATCTTGGCTATGGGAGCTGGCTGGTCCCTCCTCTCTCCTTGAGCTATGCCACACCTTTTAGAAAGAGAAATTACAAATTGAGCTCCTTTTAATATTAATCTAAAAGTAGCTAATTGGTTCCAATGCAACTAAGTAAATTTCTTGTTTAGTTGGTAACCAATTGTCCTTACTTAATCTTTATCCCATGTGAAAATTTCAGAGGCTTCTAGGAGGTTTATGTGGCCCATCCCCAGCCCCTTTCATCAGATTCCTTCTTTTTATTTGATAGGAATTACTCAATTTGACTCAAAATGTCTTTTTGTCTTTAGGTGGGGCCCACACATTAATAATTGGGTTGACTAAGCTTACCTCTTCTTCAAATAAGATTTTTATAGATAAAAAGGGGTCATATGCACCTAAGAGGTCCCACAAAGTTGATCCTCATTAATTAATTCCATTTTTCCACTTTATCGGTCAAATTCGGGGTCTACCTGTCTCTATCGGGTCTCACTGGGTCCAAAAGTGCGTCTTTTTGTAATTTTCTCTCTCTTTTCCATATGTTCTCTCCTGCATGTGCATACTCATGTGGTGCCTTCCCTCTTTCCAATAGGTCCTTTTTCCTATCAGTCTATCGCCTATGGGTCCCGCGTCTTGTGTTTGGACCAGAGTATGGATAAAATCATCTGTTTTTCTCTCCTCTCCCACATTGGACGAAATTCAATGCCCAAAGGACAAGGAATTGACCATTTTGCCCTTGCTTTATCTTCCTTTAATCCCGTAGTGACACGTGTCCCTGTGCAATGATTACACTCGTCTCTTGCTTTTTGGAACATGCCTTTTTCAGTGTCGCTTTCTCTCCTGTCCTTGTATGGCACATACACACTTCCAGGAGTCAAGAATTTGTGTTTTGTCATATTCCCCGGGCCCACTCCATTATACCGGCTTTATACCTCACCGGTATCTTGCCCTTGGCCCACACCTTTTCGAATCTGGGCCCACCAGAGACTTTTTTCCTCTGATCAAAGTGGGTGAATTTTTGGGCCTTTCTGGGGTCCACTTTCATGTCTCCCACTATACAGACATTCCTTTTACAATGAATATTTTATTATAAAATATTACACAAATAATAACAATTCAATTACAGTCAAAACTCTTCATTAATTTATCGGCGATTACGGTTACATCATTTACAACAAGTAGGGGTGTTATAGAATTTGCCATGGAAAGACGTGGCAAATTTTCAACAGAAGATTTTCGTGTCAGAGTCTGTTGTTTTGGCTTATTGGAGATGGAAATTTCACACAGATATGATCCGTGGCTCAGGTTTTCGTGGGTAAATCACAACGCATTAGGGTAAAATCAGAATCACATTTTCCCTAAATCTTCATCTTCTTCGGTTCAAACTCAGGCATAATCGTGGAGTGACTGCGTACCTCATCTCATAGCAAGCTATTTCCCTTCCTCGGACTATAGGATTTACTTGGTTATGGCATGTCAAAAGCGGAAGACTAGGTCGTTCGATTGAGGGAGGTGGTCGCACGGCACATGAGGCAAGGAACTTTCAACAGGCATGGACGAAAGTATACCCCTCCTTTTGAGGCCGACACAAGTCGTAGGTTTAAGGCTATAAAATCAGATCTTCTTCTTCGCCTCTCGTCGGCTATTGTACGTTGCTGTTCTGAAAGTTTATTCTTCGCCTCTCCCAGTCGTTTGTCGTGCGTCCGTCGCTATTCATCAATTCCTTTTTGGGTCTTCAGCTGTAGCCATGGGCAAACGCAGACACAGGTAAAGTGCCCCCTTATTTTTTTTTATTTGTAAATTTTAAAATTTAGGGCTAAATCAGAGGCATAATCGTTCCAGGCGGCATATCCAGAGACCCAGACCCAGCATACATCGATCTAACTTCACATCTTCACTCACATACCGTTGGTGTGGTTCTCCTACTAGAAATCGAAGAGGTGTAATCGTGAATCAAAGGTGGACGCAGGGTTTTAAAATCGGACCTTCTTCTTCTTTGCTATTCACCGTTCATCGTGAGTTTTGCTTTTATTGTTTAGTTTCCACCATTCAAGTTTATTATGCTTTTCGCATTCACTTCGCCATTCGTAAAACACACCTAGAGTTCACTCGCTTTTGTTTTCTTGTTCGTCATCCGCCCGTGCACTCGCTTTCCGTTACGTGGCGTTTTTTAAATTTGTAGGCAATTTGCATTTTGGACTACAGAGAATGTGAGCGATTTGAACTTCTGGAACTTGATTGATCATCTGAACTTATTGAGTTGCATTAGCGTCTTCTCATAAAGAATTCGTTTCCCCCCTTTCTTGTGAAGTGGAGACAATGTTGCATGATTGGTTTTCGAGAAATTTTTTGTTACCAAACAAATCTGTAAAATCATTCCTGGCATGCTCTTTTATAAGTTTTAAGTGTTGCTATACATCTTTTGAATTGAATTTTTATTTATTTATCATAGCTTTAATCTTATATCGATTATTTAGTTTCAATAATTAAACTTAATCAGTTGCTAAGTCCTAAATCAGAAATTCTCGTTTTCTATTTTTTTAGTCTGAAGAATATGGATGTATAAATCTTTTTAAAGTTTCTTGATTGTTATAAGTAGTCTGATGAAGCTTTGATATCCTTATTTGACGTAACAGACTGATGCAGCTATATTTGAATGTATTCATGTTTTTCAAATTTCATGTCATTTTGCTGTCTTTGTTGTGCAATATACAGAGTACTTGAGATATATTATATTACTATTTAAGTAATGTTGTCTCTAATATATTTGCGGGACGTGTATGATGAGTCTTTATCCAATTTTCACAGTCCTATATCCCTATGGAATCTATGTAGTATGTTTCACTTTGACCCAAAGAAAAATGTAGTGTGTTTCATGGTTAAGGCAACATTATGGGACCTCCTTTATGAAAGCTTAAAACAAGATATTCACAGCTTTAATTGTGGCCTGTTGACTCGGGGGAGGGGGGGAGACGGTACGGGTTCATACTTGATACATAGACATGACCGTCTGTTGGCAAATTTGAAGGATCCTTAGGTTGCAAGGGTGCATCCTTTTTAAACAAGTTGGCATCATTATCATGTTTTTTATTGTATTTCTATATCCTAGAATTATTGGAATGAAACTAGCTTTCTCACTGATTATTTGTGTTCAAGGTTCTAAAATTTTGCTGGTATGCATTTCTAAACTAAAAGTTGCAAGGGACAATTTAATAGTTGAATTATTAGGTTGTTTTTTTTCTTTCTCAACCATGTTCAATGGACCTTTAATGAAAAAGCAAAGCATTCAGGACTCTATCATAGATATATGAGCACAACTTTTTCCCGTGTACTGTAAAGATTGTTTCCTTAAACATGCAAAGCATAGGGATTGTCATTCTTTTATTTAGGCTACACTTGCCATCAAGTTACGTGACATGAAAAGTAACATCAAGGATCCTTATCTCATCGGTACTTAATGAAAAGCACCACCAAATAAGTTCACAGATAACTTGAAAGATTGTTTTGATAGAGGAAGTTTTGGTGAATTATTTTATATAGCGGTTCTAATTAATCTTATGTCTTCATAGCCCGCTTATCTTTATGTCGGTGAATGAAAACTGAATTATGTCGGAACCTTGTTTGTGGGCAAGGATTTATGGAATTCATTTTGTTGTAATTAACTAGTACTTAACTTTCAATTGGGTGTGTGCAGACACCAAATCTTGCAAGTTGCAAGTATACGTCTTTGAGGACTGTTTGGTTCACTCTTACTTTGGTTAGAGCATGAAAACATATCCGGTCTTTGTTTGCTTATTATGAACTGAATGCATGCAGGTCAACTCCTTGTTTTATGCTATGGTAGAAATCAATGTTATATATTCTATGAATGTCACAAAATCCATAAAAGTTACTGCTATCATAAAAATAATTTTCAAGCATTTTATCGAAGATTTCCTATTTTTTACTTGATTTATTTAGTGAGCTTGAGGATGCTTTACTTGACCTTTGTTCTTTTCTATAGAAAATCGAATATGCGACCCTTTATATTAACCACTTATTGCACTTTTAAGACAATCTATGGTTATTGGTGTCTGCAGAATTCATAATCACTCAGATGATCAAAAATGCCATGAAGTGAGATATAAAATGTGAAACTAAACAAGGTATGACATTGCTGGTAAATTGCTACTAAGCACAAGAGTGTGCAATTAGTTTAACTGATTGCTCATCATGGGTCCGTGAGTTCTGATACAGGCTAGAAAGAATTTAGTCCACTTTGCTGGTACGTATTGTTGAGACATAAAGTTAACTCCAAGCATTGTTGTGTGGAATACATTGAACGTCACCTGAGTTACTAGACTTTTCGTTGCATGGTAAGTGTTAAATCGCATAACATTTTTTTTTTTTTAATCTATTCCCTCTTCTCTCAAAGTTACATTTCCCCCTTCCATATGGTTAGGTTGGTGTTTGAATTTCTATACATGTAATTTAGGCTTTATTGGTAAGTTGATTTTTGGCCGTATGAATCTTATTTTAGGTGTTTTTGCACTTCATAAAATAAAATATGTATATAAATTTTTTCCTCAGAGAAAGAGCTACTCGCTCGATCTTAATTATAAAATCATTTTTATAATATAAATTGCATTTTAGAACTATAGGTAATATTTATCTTGATTTGTGTGTGTCATTTTCTGTATGGTTCCAATTTCATGGAATGTCAACGGGCGAAAAAAGAAGTTATATTTAAGCTAAAGTAAATACCTAACTTTTTTTAGGAACCTAGCTAGATAGGTCCTGGTCTTGTGTGCTATATAGTAGAGTCTTAAGAAAAATACGTATTCCGCCATATGCTATGTGAGTATGTAGATAATGTTATGTATTTTATATTTGGTGTTGTATATTGATCTGATTCAATCTGTTCTTCATCAAAAGAAGATCACTCGTGTTAAGACTATAAGAATTATCCGTGATAATAATTATTACATCATCATCATTATCATTATTATGAAAACTATAAATATATTATATTTTAGTCAAAAACACATAATGAAGATTGATCTAAAATATTATATAGTTTTTTTCAAAAATAAAAATGATGGATTTGCAAATAATGTTGTGATATCATTAGTTCATCACATCTAGAAGACATAAAATGGAAAGGAGCTTATCTTCTTACCTTCACTGTCTTTTTCTCTCCTCTACCCCATCAACATCTAATAGTACAAATTTAATATTTCATGCGTGTCTGTGTATATATATAATGTTTTATATAAATAAATTTATAGATTATAATTATATATATATATATATATTTTATTTTATTTTATTATTTTTTCCACTATAGTTGTGAATTGTTCCGATTAAATTTATCAGTTTAAATTTAGTTATATATTTTCATATAATATCGTAACAATTGTAATACCCGAAAAATTATTATTTATCTTAAATACAATATTTTGGTAAGTAATACCTATTAAAAATAGGAGAGTATGTTGTCTCTAAATTTTGTGATTTATTTTCTATAATTTGTGGCAATTCTCCCTTGACATAGAACAAACCAAAAGTTAGGTTTAAAATTAAATTTTTAGGGTCAAATTAGGGATCATAAAACATCATAAAATTTTCATAAATTATGAAGAGACTAAATTTTCTATTTAAAGAATACCCTATAATTAACAAACTAATACCTAGTTCATATTTAGTTCATAAAAGCCATAAAGAATTATCAAAATACTTGGATCAATTAAGAGGCAATTACCAACAAATAATGGGCGATTAAATTTACAATAATTAGAATAAAGACAATAAACTTAATAACAAAAATAAAATAGGCATAATCAAGGATGTATTACCCTAATTAAGAACCAATGGCAAATAAAGACTAAGATTAGCATAAATAAGTCTCTCGGGGCCATAATTAAGCTAGGAACCAATCATAATTTGACAATTACACATAACTACTTTATTAGGGATGCTAATTATTATTAGATATGAAGGGCTAGGATTAAATCACATAAAGTTAATCTAAGGGCTTTAGAATTTATTTAATAAAGCATAATCCATGAGAACATAAAACAACCAATGAGAGGCTTACCACTTGGATTTTGTGAGAGCAACAAAACACAAAATAAAAATAAAAAGAAGATGAAGGGGAGGTTTTTATGGATTAATAAGGAAGAATTAAATTGTTTAATAAATCAAATACACACATGCAAAAATGAGTCATGAACAAACATTAATACATGAAGACTTTAGAAGGCAATTGGAAGAGGATAAGCGTACTTTGTCATAAAGCCTCTTGAAGATTTTGGAAGAGGATAAATTGGAAAGAGAAAAGATAGTTGTGTATGTGTGGGTGTGCAAGTGTTGTAAGAGAGAGAGAGTGTTGTGAGTGTGTGCAAATGTTTTGACGGTTGTGAGTCTAGTGTGTGAGAGAGAGAAAAGTCAAAGCATCCACCAATAGGAATAATTGAGCATAAACCAATTAAATTAATCAATGGAATTAATTCAAGACATAAGTAAATGAGAATCTATACAAAATAAATTGTATCTTGAGATACGTTAATCATAAATCAAATATAAAGAGTTATTATTAACAAACATAATCTAAGCTTGAGATAGGTTATAACCAAAGTCTTTTTCTCAATTTGTGAAGATTGTTTCCAAATAATAAAAAGGGAATTAGAGGTTTCTAATTAAAGCCATAAGTTCCAAGATTACAAAACCAATGAGAAGATTTGAATAAAACTTCATAAAGACCCCTAAATATATTTTCATCTAGTGAAATGCAAAACAAAAAAATAGATGAAGGAGGAAATTGTGGGTTGGGAAGGAGGCAAGAATTGTTTATTATAAACAAAAACACACATGGGATAATAATCTTCAAATTTGGAAGAGGATAATGTACCTTGGGGATGAGTTGTAAAGCAAATGGAAGAGGATAGGTTGGAGGTGGAGGGGTAGGATTGAAGCTTGAATTTAACCTACATCCAAGGGTGAAGAATGAAGAAGAAGGAGTTCCATAGAATTACCATAATTGCCACACCAATTTACTATAAATAGGGGTCCTTGGTCTTCATATTCTTCACACCAAAACAAGCAAAGCAATCTGATATAGAGAGAGTAGAGAGTAAGAGTGAGGAGCTTCTTGAAGGAGTAGCAAGGTTCTTGATAAGTTCTCTAGCTCTAGCTTTAAGTTCTTTAAGTTTTAGTTCTTAAATTCTTAGATAGAAGTAGCTTAGATCTTAAATATTCTAGAGTAATTTTATTTTCATGTTTTATGGTCAAAATTAGCTTTATTTCTAAAAAAATGATGAGGAAATTTATAGAGCAAAATTTTTGGAAGAGAAACATCAAAGTAACGAAGTTCTAGCGAAATTTCATCGGTTAAGAAATTTCTGAAGTCAGTGATAAAAATGCCAATATTTTATATTGAAAATGAATTTAAAAAATTCTGAGAACATTCATGGTTAAAATAGACATATAGGGATTTTCAAATATGTCAAGAACATGTTAAAATGATTTTTGTACAGTGAGATAAAAATTCTCAAAATTGGGCTACAAATTTCTGGAAAAATTCTGGGCAGAGGCTCAAAACTTTAAAAATGGGAATGACTCGTATAATCTGGGAAATATTGAGTATTTTTACTTAAACAAAGACATCCTAAGGATTCCAAGAAATTTTACGGATCCTCGTTTCAATTTTTCTAGAATTAATTATGATTTTTCAAAGTTAGATGAAATATCTGCCCAAAAATACTGTACCAGCGTTTTTTCAAAAAATAAGGGAAATAAGTTGAAAAATAATTCCACCAAGAGAAAAATGGACATTTGTGACTAAGATATCTATTAAGATATTATTTTTGAATTAATAAATGCGATATTACCATTATAGAATAAGTGTGACCACAGTCCGATCAACGAACATACCAAAATCGTCAACGAAGGTACGGACGCGTACTGTAACACTAACTCTGATGCTATATGTGATAGATGTTTTCATGAAGTGATGGACAAGACTAGGTCTTGGGCCAGGCACTGCGACTAAGCTTATGGGGCTTAGATCACCTATTTTCATACATTCAGCTATATACGGGTTATGGTTTTGATAATACCGTTACAGTTTTCCTAGCGTTGAGGACACGAATGTACATCTTGGCACTGGTGAATAGTGCAGACTATAATAACATTCATATGCAGTGGCTGTGTTCTGTTATTATCTTTCATATGTGACTACTGCTGTAATGTCATGAATATCTGTCATACATAACTGTTACATAAGCATGAGGTTAACCGTTACTTGAGGTTCAATGGGTATTGAACCTCAGCTCTTACTATAGCTTCAGGATCCGGTGTGAATAGGATCGAATACAAGGGTAAGCAACAGGCATGAGGATTTGCCGGAGAAAGTTCTTTTGATATGTACTTAACGTTGTAGTCGTTCGGAATTTTTGTACCATTGTGGAAGCAAACATATACATTACAGTGGATGTTTATCAGTTACTCTTCAATTTAAAGACTTCCGATGCTCTACTCTGATCAAACTAATTTGAAAATGCTTTCGAAAATTGGGATGTTACAACAATATTTTCATGAAATACTAAATCTGGATCATTGGATTTTGATCCAATGATGATAAAGGGAGTAAAGAATGAGAAGGTAAATAAAAGAAGCTCATATCAATAAAATGTTTAAAACAAGTTTCATTATTTTCCTTTTGTGCAATCTGTATTGGTTGTGACTTGGGAGTTTATAGAATACCATACAAATTCAAAAAAGATATCAATAGTATGATTAAAACTTAAAATCAAATAAATTTATATGTATACTGATATCTCTATTTTGACTTGAATTTTTCTTGTGTGGAGTATTTATTAAAAGTAATAACCTTTTAAATTTAAAGACAAGCAACCCACCCAAATTTTATCAACAAATTGGATTTTGATGCTTCTAATTGGTTAATCATAGATATAGCCGCTTGAACCTAAAATAGAGTTCATGTTTCATAAAATGGAAGTCGAGAACATTGAAGATGGATGTATAATAGAATTAATCCGAGTACTAAATGGGTGAGAGAGTTCGAGCAAGGTGTTGATGGGTTTCTTGCATATGTATATCAATCACCTTATTCTCAAAAATGGGGAGAGCTTAGGTGTCTATGTGTGAAATGTAAAAGTAGGTATTAGCTACCTTTTGATGAGGTGAAGGTGCACCTTTATAGTAAGGGTTTCATGTCGGACTATTATGTATGGACTAGTTATGGTGAAAGACAAGTAGAAAATCATCCGTCTATGTCTCCAATAGCAGGTGACCTACATGCCTCCCATGGGACACTTGGAAACCATCTAAGTCAATATGAGATGATGGTGATGGATGCAGATGGGCCAAGTTTTAGGGATAACTATAATGAAGGTGTTCACGAGATGCCAAATACTAATGCAAGAGAATTTTATGACATGTTACGTGCCGCACAACAACCGTTGTGGGAAGGTTGTGAAGAATCTCAGCTTTCAACAACGTTACAAAAAGATTGATTGTTGTGTGAATGGGTATATGTTGTATAATAAAGACGATGTTGATGCCACCCAATGTAAGTTTTATTGTGAGGATAGATATTCTTCAAACAATTCTCATGCAAGAAAAAAGAAAGTTGCAAGGAAGCAGTTGTTTTTCTTACCTCTCATTCCAAGGTTGCAAAGATTATATGCTTCCGAAAAAACGACAAAGGAAATGAGATGTTACTATGAGAATCGGCGAGGTCCCAATGTTCTCTCTCACCCGTCTGATGGTGAAGCATGGAAAGTTTTTGATAAAACATATCCAGACTTTGCATATGATCCAAGAAATGTGAGGCTTGGATTGTGTGCGGATGGAGTTACGCCATTTGGGCAATCTGGGAGGCAATATTCTTGTTGGCCTGTGATATTTACTCCTTATAATCTACCACCCGAGATATGAATGACAAGGGAATATATGTTTTTGACGTTGATCATCCCTGGTCCTAATAATCCAAAAGGAAAAATAGATGTATATTTGCAACCATTGATAGATGAACTAAAGTTATTGTGGGGTGAAGGGGTGTCAACATATGATGCCTCTTTGAGACAAAACTTTCCTTTGCGTGCTGCATTAATGTGGACAATCGATAACTTTCCAGCTTATGGTATGTTGTCTGGTTGGATGACAATGGGGAGACTATCTTGTCCTATATGTATGGAGAAGTCAAGCGTTCCAATTGAAACTTGGGCAAAAAACATGTTTCTTTGATTATCATCGGCAATTCCTTCCCACTGACCACCAATTTCATAATAATAAAACATCCTTCTTCAAGAATAGGATCGACTTATCAGTGCCTCTACCCTAGTTAAGCGAGAGAAGCACTTTGGCAAAGAGTTAAATATCTGCCAAAGGTCTCTGAGTATGGAAAAACATTTCCAATTGAAGGGTATCACGACACTCATCATTGGACAAAACAAATCATTTTTGAGAGTTTCCTTATTAGAAAACTAATCTCATTCTACATAATCTTGATGTCATACACATTGAGAAAAAAGTTTTTGAAAATTTGTTTCATACTGTGATGGACACAAAGGGGAAAACAAAAGATAATGCACAAGCTCGAATGGACGTGAAAGAGCATTGTCAACGAAAAGTTGACTAACTTGTTGAAATAAGAGGGTGAATGGTGAAACCGGTTGCAAAGTATACGTTGAATGTAGAACAAAAACGACATATTTGTTAATGGGTGAAGAACTTGAAACTCCCGGATGGATATGCATCTAATCTATCCCGATGTGTGGACATGAAGGAAGAAAAGTTGTATGGAATGAAGAGTCATGATTGCCATGTGTTCATGCAATGCTTGCTTCCTATTGCCTTTGCGACCCTGCCTGAAATGTCTTCAATCCTATAGTTAAGCTTAGTCAATTCTTTACACATCTCGTGTTCAACAACACCGCTTTGAGTGATCGATTTGGATCAGTGAGAGAAAAATATTGTTGTCACTTGTGCAAATTGGAGAAAGTCTTTCCCCAGGCTTCTTTGACTCAATGGAGCATTTGCCCATTCACCTTCCTTATGAAGCAAAGGTTGGAGGGCCCGTGCAATATAGATGGATGTATCCATTTGAAAGGTATTAAATATTTTTTATGTCAGTGCATAATAAATATAAGACAATAGCATTAAATACTCGACAATGGACTTGTCTATATGTAGGTTCCTCCATGCCTTGAAACAAAAGGTAGGAAACAAAGCTCGGGTTGAAGCATTTATATGTGAAGCTTATATTGCTGAAGAGACTTCCATGTTTTGCTCGCACTACTTTGAGCTAGGTGTTCCACCAAGAATAACAAGACCTATTAGAAATGACGATGGTGGAGAACCAGATTTGCCAACAAATTCAATCTTTAATCATCGAGGAAGACCTTCTGGAGGGTGTAAATCTCGGTTCTTGAGGAATGAAGACGTGAAAGTTGTGACCACATTCATTCTAATGAATTGTGATGAGGTCCAACCATATATGAAGTAAGTGATGTTACATTGTCATAGATTAAAACTTATGTCAAATATATGCATGGTTAACACATAACTTGCTATGTAGTTTGTTCGTCGGACATTAAAGGAAGATAACCCTCGAATTACTGGCCATGAGATAGAAGCTCAAATCAATGATAGATTTGCATCATGGTTTAGAGATCATGTAAGTAGTAAATCTTATGAATAAATTACCTATGACAAACCTTATTTAACATGATTGTTATTGATGTCACTTGAGTTGAAATTCCAACCAACAATATTGAGGATTCATTTTTACATGATATTGCTTGGGGACCAAAGCGAAAAGTGAGAACATGGTCTAGGTACTTTGTCAATGGGTACAAGTTTCATATAGCCAAAGTTGCCCTTAATAAACCAACCAACAATAGTGGTGTATGCATCAAGGGAACTGACTATGCACAAGCAGAATATGACTTCTATGACATTGTACAAGAGATTGTTGAACTTGAATATACGGGTGTCCCTGTGAAGAGAGCAGTGTTGTTTAAATGTGACTGGTTTGATCCAACACCGAACCATGGTACCAAGGTTCATTTGCATTACAAGACTGTTGAAGTCCATGCATCACGGAGGTACAATAAGTACGACCCATTTATTTTGGCCCAACAAGCAATGCAGGTATACTACACGCCTTATCCTTGTTGCCATCAAAAGGAAAATTGGTTATATGTTATTAAGATTAAGGCTCGTAGCATAATTGACATTCCTGCATTTGAACCAATTGTGGGGCTATTTCAAGTGGATGAACTTGAGGTCATACTCCCAGTAACTGTGCATGAGAATGAACTCACTCTGCCAATACTTGACATTCCTCCATCTGAAATTCGCTATGAGGATGTAGATATGCCAGCAAATAACATGAAGTATGAAGATAATGAAGGCCAAGAAGAAGAAGAAGAAGAAGTTGAAGAAGAAGATGATGATGATGAAGAAGAAGTTGAATAAGAAGATGATGAAGAAGAAGAAGACGATGGAGAAGAAGATACAGATGATGAGGGCGAAGCTATTTATGTGGATGAAGACGAAGACGAAGACAAAGACGAAAATATATAAAGTATTAGGGTTATGTCATTTTGTTGTTATTAAGTTCTTCAGTGACTTTGATTGCATTATATTTTAATTGATTCAGCTTTTTAATCATTCACATTTGTCATATGATTTATTCATTCCTTATTACTAACTAAGCTCTCACAATGAATATGTAGATATCTTCCCATGGCTCAAAGCATAATAGCGGCAAATCGAGTACTCCACAATCTTTGATTCCTCAGCGACATCCTAACTTTTCTATTCCTCATGTCACAACTACTTCTGGTCCATCTATTTCTATTCCTAAGGTAGTCGACCATCTTTATCATTTGTGCCATCACCTCAATTGCATGATATAGCTACTCGGTCCTCTTCACCACCACCTCAAATGCATGGATCAGTTGTGAGACCCACAATATCCCCCCAATTCTTAGATCATGGAATAGACTCTTCACCCTCATTATCACTTAGCCCTTCAGCATCTCAAGTCCCACCTCCTGATATTCCATCTCCCGGAACAGAATTGTCACACCCCCTTACTCCACAGGGCACTAGTGCTGAACTATCACTTAGGGGTCGTGATCCGGTAGATGGTCGAACATGGATATATCCTGAGTCAACAACGTAAGCCATTAGCAAGATTGATCTATTTTCTATCATAAAGCAATATATCATAAAACATTTCTAACATTTAAAATGGTATTTTTACAATTATTACTAGGTTCACTCCTGCTGTTTGTACTGTTCGGCAAATCCTTCCTCTTACTCAAGCAAAATTTGACCATCCATGTTACAGTTGGAAAGTTACTCCTGAGAGTTATAAGAAAATGTGGTTTGAAGGCTGGGCGGTATATTTAATCTCTTATATTTGTATTATATTTATCTGTTTCCTCATGATGTTTTTTAATTTTTTCACTTTTTTATTTCTCAATTATGCAGAGAAAATATAAATGGTTGCCCTAATATGAAGATGACGTGAACAGAATTTGGAATATAAAATGCCAAGAAATCTTAAGAGGAACAATGAAGAGGATCAGAAATGACTTTTTTCAAAAGCAAATTAGGCTCAAGTGGATTCCTCACGAAGTGATAAATGAATTAGAGAGAGTATGGACATCGGAAAAATATTTGAGAATTTGTGAGGTAGGAAAGGCCAATCGAGCATCTAGCAAGGGTGGGACTCAAATAAAGGGGGGAGCATTCCTATTTCTGAGCATAAAAGGAGGATGGTTAGATTTTATTCTCAATTTATTCAATCATTATTTATTCAAGGCTTCATATAATACATCTTTAAATACCTACAGGCTGATTTGAGCAACAACAAAAATACCTACAGGCTGAACATTTGGGAAGGGAGCCTTCAGTGTTTGAAGTATTCAAAAAGACGCATTATAGTGAGACAACTGGAGAATTTGCGGACCACTGTGCGGCTTCAACTCATGTAGGCATATGTTTTATTTTCTAACTACTTGACTACTGGAATATTTGGTATTGTTCCTACAAAACCTATGATTTTCAGTCATGTGCTTCTGTTAGCTTGTATCTGAGCAAATCAAGATCCTTCTCTTGTAGTGCATTTCCTCCTAAGCGTTGCATTTGGGAAGCGAACGTGTCATCCAATATCTGCTCAATTAAACAATTAATCATTGGTTGAATGTCATGGGTCATGACTAAAAACAATCTTCTAATATTCACTTAATTTTCATTATTTTTTCAAAGGAAATAAAAAGAGATATACTCATTTGAGGATCACAAAGTATACAAGTAAATCTCATTTTTGTTGTGTTTTTCTTGTTAAAGAGAATTCCAATAGATTTCAGTTAATTACTAAATACCGTTGCTTTAGATAACAAGTAAAACAAGTAATATTATGCTATATTTTTTTATATCTTCGCTCTTGAATTGTTGATTAATATGGCTACAATTGAAGACTTGAACAACTTACCCCAAGTGCATAGTAAGATCCATTGTACCATACCCTGTTCTCTTTCCTTCCTTCCAAGAATTTCAAAACAATCTGACACAAATGAACAGAAAAGAATTAGAGCTACCAAAGATTTTGGGGGAAATCGTGTTGATATGATATACAATATAAAAAACTCGTGTTCACCTGTCCCATTCTATCCTATATATACAATATAAAAAAACTCGTGTTCACCTGTCCCATTCTATCCTATATATACAATATAAAACACTCATGTTCACCTGTCCCATTCTATCCTATAATCCACGGCATGTTACAATGAAAATCTGTTTGCTAAAGACCTCATGCGGGTTGGAGATTGAATCAATGAGCTATGTGTTCAGTGATTGCATTCTCTCATGGATTTCAGCCTCCCCATCTTGTTCTGTTGTTTCCTCCAAAATCATTTTCAGTCTTGTGCTTCTGTTAGCTTGTATCTGATCAAATCAAAGTCTTACATATTGAGTTGCTATTGTATCTTATTATAACATGTATGATTAATTAGTAAGAATTAAAGAAATGATAAAAATTTTAAATTTGACTAGTTTACTTGTTTTTTCGATTTTCAAAATTACTTTGTTTCCTAGTACCGCGTGTGATATTATCTAGCACCAATTTAAGTTGTTTAATTTTCAGCTTCATGATTAATTTTGTTGTAATTTCTCCCTTATCCTCTCAAACTAAGAGATTGAAACCTTGATCATTTGGTGAAAGAGGCATTAGCATTGCATTGTTGTAATTACCTTTTCGCTCAATATTGACTAGTCTTGTTGGTTTTCACCCCTTAAAAATAATGTTGCTTGATGAGCTTAAGGATTCTTATAAATAGTGTTGTTTATTCTCTTGTTATGTGCCTCTATGCAGGTTAATATTTATAAAGTAGTAGAGGTCACGGGTGGAAAAAAAGGCTTTTAAGACCGGACAAAATAGATACTGTAATAGCGAAGGCGATACCAGTCTTGTTCCAGCCGGTATTAAAAATCCGTAAATTTTAAGACCGGATTTGAACTGGTCTAAAAGAAACTTTTTCATACCAAACATTTTAAAAGTTAGGTCTTAAAAGTCTTACTATATAGACCTGATATGTATTTTGTTCGGTGCTAAAACTCAACTTTTAAGACTGGGCCAAACCATAGACCGGTCTATATAGACCTGATATGTATTTTGTCCGGTAGACCCCTTGAAAAAGAAGTACTCTCAGGAAGACCGTAATTTGAATGAATTTCATCATCAATATCAATGACCCTTTTTCCTTGGAGAGCTACGACCACATTTTATTTTCCCGATCGGTGATATAGAACACTTGTTTCGCTGGTCCGCCATAATAAAAGGTTCATCTCCAAAAATTCTACCATTGAGATCGACTAATGTAAATCCTAGCTGATCGATCCAAACACCATTATTGACATTAACTCACTTACATTTGAAAATGAGAAATCTAATTTGAGCCAACTCCCAAATCTCTTCAATAACCCCATAATATGGCATGACTGCCAATTTAGGCCTCTTGTCTTTTGAAATGGAGAAGTGTATAGATTCAGCCTCTAACATAACACCACTGTTCCTGACGGTGCTCCTATCATCTAGGGATTTTGTGTAAAATGTATAACCATGATCACATATGAATTCCAACTTGTGACATCAACCTCTGGACCACGTGCTAACCATTTGATTGTATCGAAACACATTCCTCTCCCTCGACCTTTTGTTTGAACCATTTTGCAAAAGTTCTATTATGCTCCCTAATCAACCTTTGTTCGGTCATTCTATGATTTTCTTTCCTTACTTTGACTTCTTTATGTGCTTCTGTCTTTGTCTTGAACTTCATCAACATTATTCAAGATGTATAAGTGGACTTGTGACAATTCATCAGGATCCACACTCTTTACTGAAGCCCCCGCCTACTGATGAATACCTTTTGTCATTAGCCTTGGGGTCCACAATCAACAATAAACCAAGGATTGCATATAGGCAAACCTAGGATCATTCTCTCTTTTTCGAGGAGCCTTTTATTGAATCCTAAGTAATCTAAATGTCATGCAAATGCAATGAAAACAAGGGGGGATTGGGTTTTGGATTTTTAAATTAATAAACTAAAATAGAATTACAATTTAAATGAAGCAAAGATAAAATATAATATAATAAAACGAGAAGAAGCGATTAAAATCGATCAACCTAACATTCGGATTCGAGAGACTTTCATCATTGAACAAAATATAAATAACCCACGTTTGGCTTTGACGAACCGAGATCTCGCATTCGCCCGAGAAAATCCTCGACTAGACGATTTCCTAGAATATGTTCGAACAAGTGGCATCCCACTATGCGATCGCACAAAGCAAAACTTAAAACCTAGTTTGAAACTCATCATTGGGATAAACCAAACCAAATATTAAATCTAATATTCGAACTATTTCGAAATCGGATCGATAAGATGAAAATAGAAACGAGTTAAATCACCGATAAAGAACAAGTTTCCGGATGAATCATGGAATCCTCATGTTGGGTTAACCATAGAAGAAGAAAAGATGAAGAAGAAAAAAAAATCCTATTCAACGTAATTAAGAATACGTTTTTAGCCATATAATCTAACCTATAAATAGGAAATACTAGGGCTACAAGATTGGCCCAAAAATAGGAAACCTCTAATAAATAGGAAACCTCTAAGAATAGGAAACCTATAATAAATGGTCTTTTATACAAAATTCGAGCGAGAATAAAAATTCAGAAAAATGGGTCTGTTTTTAGCTCCAATTTCATTCATCTTCTTGTTCGAATCAGCCTTTGAGTCTTCATAACAATTGTAAATCTCTGAATCATCTAAAAAATGAAAGAAGAATTAGGCTAATCAGATATCTAGATCAAAATTTATGGCGAAAATACTAAATCACTGTAAATCTGGAATTTAATCATAAAAATGAATTGAATCAAATTAAAAGCTCAAAGCCCAATTAAGTAACAAAATCCATGATTTATTAGTCTCCTAAATTTATTTACAAAGAGATACAAATAAGTGTAATAATATTTAATTATCAAATCCCCCCATACTTATCTTTTTGCACTCGAGCAAAATTCAAAGAAAAAGACTAAAATGAAAAACTCTTCCTTTCTAACAATTGCTAACAATGCAAAAATTTAACAAGGGACACAAAGCTTCAAAAGACCAATCAATCAAGACTAAAATCCTTTCATCTCCAATTACAAATCCTGGCAATCTCAATCGGTGATGCTAATCACACAAGATGGTCTCTCAAGGCACTACTACAAAATATAGATACTACTTCCTTAAAAGACGTCCATTTTTTAAAAAAAGGATGTAAAAAACAAGACGGTGGCATTTTTGTAATTATGTGAAGACTTTTGACGTCCTAATTTTTAAATAAGACGCAAAAAGTTACTTTTGACGTCCTATTTTAAATTAGGACGCCCAAAAATACTGCTTTTGACGACCTTATTTTAAAATAGAACGTCAGACGCCAAAATCTCACCCTAAATTTATTCATTGTCGCGCGCCTTCACTCTTCTCGGTCCTGTTTTCTCTAACTCCTCCTATGTCTTCCTCCTCGAGTCTCTAACTCTGTCCCGAAATTCATCCCTCCTGCACCGTAGCTCCGCCGTCCTCCATCCTCTCTCCCACCGTTGTCCTTCCCTCGTCTCTCATACCGTCGGACGACCTCCGTGACCCCTCCATCCCCGCGCGCGTAGGTCTTCTCAACCCTAAGAAGTTTCACGCGCTCTCCCCACCGCCGTCAGTGCCGCTGCCGTCGCCCCTCTCCAGTCAGTGTCGCTGCCATCACCGTGGTTACCTAGTTAGTCATCAAGATTTAACCGTTTTTAACAGTGGTCTAAATTGCTTCTTTAATAGATTTGTTACGGTTGCTGTTTGGAATGTTCATTGATTCCTTATCCGTTACCTTAAAATTTGCAGTTATGGGATGCTAGACTGGTTGATCAGATTTCGTCACACCCTGCTGTTCAAAGAGTAGTTGCATTAGGAACTCTCTTTGCCTTGGAACTTAAAGCAGAAGGCCAAAATGCTGGGTGTCTTCTCACAAACTTTTCCCCTTTTTTCGAAAATTAAAATCCTTTCATCACTTAATTCTAGGATTCCCCTTTCATCTCACAAACATTGAGGTTAGTGACTGGGTATCTAGGGTTGATCATTTAGAAACGCAAACTCTTCATGAGAGAGTAGAAGAAGGTGATTATTATTACACACCAATAAGACAATAATCTATGACTCTGTTGATATATACTTAGACCAATAAGCCTACCCTTATTGGTAGGATTTTGTATCCATTACGATACGACATAATTAATTTTTTTTGGCCCATTTTTATAAAAAGAGTTTTAAGCTAGTATTAAAATCCTTTAATAGCATTTCCCCACCATTTTTAAAAAGGTTCATAACCATCTTTTTTAGATCATCAAGCTTTTCTATACACATTCAGTGAATCTCCTATGGAACTGCAATTTGTGCCTTCCTCTAAACTATTGTGTCGCTGTAATGGAATTGATGTCTTGATTTGACACACACACACACATCTGGATTATATTTATTTAAGATTAATAATATCACTCAAAGATGCATGATTTATGACAGCTCATTCATATCAAATGTATTTCTAATACCAGCTCGGTTTAGTACGGCATGATAATAGAAAGCAATAATATATTAAAATCAGGTGTCATTGAATATTTTGATTTAAGAGGTTATCCCAATTTGTTGAGAAAATGCTAGAAGATTGCTTGCTTTCTCATCAAGTTATATGGTATCATATCATTTTATTTTTAATATAAGAGCTAGATAACTAATATATAAATATTGTGTGTCTTAAACTCTGAATTGTTATTTTTCTGATGAGCTTTATCAGGGGTACAGTAGGACCAGGCATTTGGATAGTGATGAGCTCTTGGTGTAGGTGCAGTTGCCTGCTCTACAGCAGCTGCTCTATCTGCTTACTGGTTGACCGGTAATGCTGCTGATCTTGTGGATATTAATACTCTAACTATTAACTTCAGTTTTCTATATTTGTGTATCTGTTTTGACCACTGTATTTCTAGATATCAGTTTTGTTAGAATTGATTTAATACAATTTTCTTCTGGAAGTTTATTGCTCTCGTGTTCTGTATCTTCTCAATAGTAGGGATTGAATGGGTGCTACAACTTCAGCCAGAAGGAGCTGCTGCTAGAATTTATGGGATACAGAACTTCAACCTGTTCTTCTTACCTGCATTCAACGTTTCAGGTTAGTTTTTTTCTTTTTTGTCAAATTTTTTCTGATATATTGCTGCTACTACTGAAATAATACTACAAGCTTGGAAACTAATATCTGGCTCATGGTCCTGTTTCTGTTTCTGTTTCCTGGATACTGAAAATGAAGGATGTGTTTATGTTAGTTCATGAGTAATTCAAGTAAAAAAGAGTAAATCTGTTTCTGCATTCAATTAGTTTTTTTTTTTTTGGGTTCAATTTTCTTCTGATATATTGCATATGATGGATGCTAACTGCATATGACAGATGTTTACTTACATACGGGCTCTTACTGTTTGTTTTTGCCTATGGCAGGTTTTAATTGCATATGTTGCATCCTAATTGTACATGATGGATGCCTATTTGCATATGGGTTCTTATTGCTTGTTATTGCATATGTTGGATGCCTACTTGCATATGAGTTCTTAGTGCTTGTTATTTGCATATGATAGATGCCTACTTTCATATGGGTTCTTATTGCATATAACTGGTGCACAATTTTTTACTTGCACGTGTTTTTCATTGCATGAGACCGAAGGTAGTTGCATATGGAGTTGTAATGCATATAATGAACAAATCGAATGTACAAATTACCCACAGACAGATCCTTTATACATAATGAATGTTGCACACATTAAAACAAATCATCTATAGGAATTACACATACACAAGTCACGTCTCCATCACAAAATGTCCCCATAGATGAACGATATATATTACTTTGTCTTCTTTGTATACTTTTGTACCCGAATGCTCTAAATGACCTTGTCTTGGCTTTTCCTACTTGAAGGCAATATTTGCCAAAATAGTCAAGCGAACATTTTCTAGCAGGTGAAAGTACACAAAGCAAACTTGAGAATTCTGTCAAACATGAGAATTTTCTGTCAAACACTCTGGAAACACAATAGAACTCTTAAGCCTTTTATTTCAATTTAGCCCTGAAAATAGAGAGGTAGACAAAGAAACAAAAAGATGGATGCTAGATTAAGAAGAATTTTGAGACAAAAATCTTCCTATATGTCTAATGAAGCAAGAAAATGGTAGATAGCTAGCATATGAGTTAGAGGACTCAACCTTGACAAGAACCTGGAGAGGTGACATGTATATCTTACCTTTCTTTTTCACTATCTAATTAATTTTCTTGTGTGAACAGAAAAATTTAAATAATGATTGATTATTAATCTCAAATACTACCTACTGATATAGGATAATAATTTCCCTGAAACTGACGCCAATCAATTGTGAAAAGTAAATTTGGATTTAAGTGATAGGTAAAGACTTGTGTGGAAAGCTGATAGTTTATAATTATTGACATATGGCTTTTTAGTACGATGATATGAAATTATACAAGTGGCCAAAAGATGGGGTGGATTGTAGTCCAACCTATAAAACTTAATAAAACAAATCTCCTCAATTGAGTCATCTCAGATAGGCCGAAAGAGGATCTAAGACCATCTAAAGTGCCAGAGCTCAATGCTTAAGACTATTATGATTGTTCAACAGATTTAGGAACACACTTGGAAGTTTGGTGAATAATCTTAAAAAGTGTTACCATTGGATGAGTGTCTTTCTAGTTTAAAGTGTTGTGCATAAACATGGAACTACATACTTGATATCTGTATCCCTAGTGTAGTGGGAATCAAGGGTGTGGCATGTATTTTAATGAGCTTAATGCTGCAAAAGTACACTGCGGAATTAAGATGTTTCCTGTCTTTCAAATCAAGTTTGGTCCTATCAGTAGGAAATAAATATATCTATTGATAGTAAGGAGGCCTATGTTTGATAATTTAAAGTGACATGTAAATGTTGAGTGTTATAGGTCTTGGGTGCTGCAATAAATGTATATGCTAATAAGCACAAGGAATGTCCAGACCGTCTAATAGATATGTTGACTAGCAGCCACAGGTGAGGTTTTATATGTTTCTCTTGTATCCTTCATGACCTTTGGATTATTCTATTATTTGGGAATTTTTTTATATGAAAATTTGGTGCTTTGATTTAATATCGTTCACACTCAAAAGCATACTTATACAAAATAGGGATCACTCTCATTATCATGTTAAGAGGGTGTAGTACACTGTCTATTGTTATATATCCTAACGCAACATTACTTTTATTATTTTGTGGTGATTGTTGCTTGCTGATATGTAAGAAGGTTTTTGTAAGGGATTGTGGGCAGTGAATATATAAAGTATTTTTTTTTTTTTTTTAAAAAAAAATACTTACAGCGTCCTAAAATGATATTTAGGACGCTGAATGTGGGGCTTACGACGTCCTAAAAAAAAAAAATACTTACAGCGTCCTCCTGACGTGCATTTTATGCCATTAGGGCAACTTACGGCGTCCTAAATTTATTTTAGGACGCCGTAAGTTCGCTCTTAGGCGTCCCAATTTTTTTAGGACGCCGTAAGATTTACTTATGGCGCCACCAAATAGGCGTCTCACGGAGAAAGGACATTACAAGTGCAAAAAATAGGACGCCGTATCCCTTTTTTGTAGTAGTGAGGGACCCTCAATCGATCTCTCAAGTGTATAGGGTTAATAAGTTTATCGCTCAAATTCTACTCAAGAAAATTGTTCTACCATAAGCTTGCTCAACTTCTACTTCTCCACTACTTATAACACATGCATGCAAAAATCAAGAGAGCTTGTTATTGAAGGTTGTAATGGGGGTAGGGTATAGGTGTGAATAAGTATGGATATGATAGGCTATAACCACCCAAGAAATTCAAAGAACATAAGTTAATAATAGCAAATCACCTCAATATCATTTCTTTTTATTTCTCCTTCTTTACATTGCTTCCTCTCTGTCTCTCTCTCTCTTTCTTTTCTTTTTCTTTTTTTTTTCTTTTTTGTACTCTTTTTCTTTTCTTTTTTTGTACCTTTTTTTTTTTGGTATAGAATCACAATGACCAACATTAATGCCAAATGATGAATTGCACAAAATCAAAATCAAATACTCTCCCCCTCACTTAAAATGTTGCACACCTGGGCAACCCCCACACTGAAACACAAAACTAAGGTGAAACTAATGCTCAATAAATTTTCAAGGTGCATAATAAAATGGTTTTACGCTTAGGCTTGTAATGTGGCGTAGAAAAAATGAGTCAAGAAGGCACAAAGGGGCTAGCAAAGGGAGAAGGCTATTTGGCCAAAGTGGGAAAATAAGCTTCCATCATACTTATGCACGTAAGTGAAAAATTTAGCTTCGAAAAGAAAAGGAGCAAGTTCTAAAGAACACAAATCATGAGCAGATGCAAAAAGATGAATTCCATTCATGTAGGCTCAAAATCTCACAAGGTCAACACCAACTTAGGCAATCAACAACATCAAATCAACTACCAAGACATGTAATTGAAGAGTCAAGAATTGAGACCCAACGAGAATGGTCCAATAAAACCAGAATGTCCGAGTTCGAATATGTAGCAATCATAGAAAGAGAGAACGTATTTATTTTAAAAAAAAAAACTAATTTTTATTTTAAAAGGGAAATTATTCACAAAAGAAAAAAAATTCTTCCTTTTCTTGAACACAAGGAATAAAAACCAAAGGAAAAACAAAAATATTTTTCTTTTTCTCATTTTGAAAACAAAGAACAAAAACCAAAAGTAAGAACAAAATCCCTCCCCCACACTTAAATCATGCATTGGCCTTAGTGCAAAAGATAAATATAACCAATAATAGTAGGGAATACAAATAAAAGAGTAAGGAGAGAGTACAACGGGACTAAAATGAAGTAGTGGAATTGGCTTCTTTCTCTTGTTCGATTGTAAATCACATGAAAGAGCCGGTGATGTTTTCTCTTTATTTGTATATTCGGCAACCATCTTTTTCTAGGTCCGCAAATAATATTTCAGCTCAAGTACGAAGGTGTTCGCACGGGAGTAACCAATCCATATGCCTGCATAAAATCACAGCACCCAGCAGTATCTCGTCCCATAGAAATAGAATCAATAAGACTCAATTTATCAAGCAGCAAGGAAGATCCAAAAAGAAATTGATCAAAAGAAAATGTTGGAACTTCTAGATATTTTGAGCAACCCACAAAATCAATTTGACTCTCCTCGAAGAGTCAAACTCCCTAAAGAATAATTCAAATGATCACTCACAATGGTCTCACAATGATTAGCTAAATGAGAAGTAAGTATGTATTCAGGATGCACATCAGGATTAGAATGCGGCTCAAATTCGAGAATCAACATCGATTCCTCAAGCAAGTCAAAATCGATGCGGTAATCTTTATGCCAACGGGGCACCATTCATAATCGAACAATCACATACAATGCATTCACTCACGAGATGAAAAATCTAGACAATCGGCATATCATTCGGTAAGAACATCATCATCAACATTGGCATCCATGCTTGATTCAATCTTTTCAAAATTGACATACTTACTATCATCAATAGTACAAGAGGGTGCATTATGATCAATGGTAGAATCAACCACTTCACTAAATGCTTTCTTTTGAAGCTCAACAAGTAAATGACATTTTTCATGATAACAATCGACACACATTTGATATTCCTCACAAGAGCATGCAAATATGTCATTCAATTTATCGCATTCATTCATAGTACTATGAAGGGAAGCATTTTCATCAGTTAGAGCATCACATGAAGAAATAGGAACACACTCATCAACAAGTACAGTTGAATCACTGCTACTAAAGCCAATTGGTTGAGCAATTACATGTCCAAACGATTGAGGGGATTCAACAATGATTTCCTTGTTCACCTCATTATCACTCAAATCATGAATTGCTTCATTAGCCAAAGTAGTAGGAGAGTCTACTTCGATAAGGATAGAATCATTACCAAATGTGAGAAAGGACTCTTCAATGAGCTTTTGTACTTGTTTCACTTCTTGTGCATGTGTGCAGTGGTGGATCTTTGAAGGGGCCGGGGGGCCCCCCCCCCAAGGAAAAAATTTTTGTTCAAAAAAATTAATTATGCAAATTAAACGTGGGATCTTTTAATTTAAGTAACAAAATATGAGAATTGTTCAACCAATTAATAAAATTTAATAGACGATGAGAAATTAAATGTGATTGATTGATTATTCCAATTATGTCAAAGATAACTCGTTTGATAACACGCCTATTATTCTCCCAATCTCTCATCCCTTGACAACTCATTTGTGATTTTTCGGCTCTTGCTTGCTACGGGTAAATTCTCCCATCTTATTTCTTTGCTCGATTCAACTCCATATTTACTTTGTTTGGTCTTGATTCCATGATTTTGTTTTTCTATTTATATTTAGTATGGTAACACGCCTATTATTCCATAATTTTTCGGCTCTTGCTTGCTATAGAACGCTCGTTTTCAGCAATGAAAAGAATTAAGACAAGGTTGCGTATCAAGATGAAAGATGATTTTATTGCAGATAGTATGGTAATTCATATTGAAAGAGAAATAGTTGATACTTTCACTCTTTTGATTCAATTATTGAAGATTTCGGTCATTAAAAGAGCGAAGAGCATTATTTTAAGTGAAGGTAAAATTTTTAATTGTTTCATTTAGTATAGTGTTTTATTAATTTTGTATTATAAATTACATTGTTAACTTTTAATATTTTGATATATTATATAACAGGGCAATCTTCGGAATTCCATGATATCTTCTCATTTTGTAATTGATATAACATCTATACTAGAGAAATGTATGTTATCTTATACATTAGAATTGTTAAAATACTTTACTCTGAATATTTTAAACATGTTATAAAATCATAAGATTTTTTAATTAGTTAATGAGTATACATTTGGCCCCCCCAAATATTTATCCCAAGATCTGCCTTTGCATGTGTGCCCATGATAGAAGGATATTTCATTTTCAACATTTGTGCTTGCTGCTCAATTTCCTTTGCTAATCTCTCAGATGATTTCACTTGTTGTTTCATCATTCTACAAAGAGAGTCCATTTGTTGATGAAGGTTGTCCTTATGTGACCACTCCTTATTTACAGCCCAAGGCGTTTGTTTTGGGAATCTCCAATGACTTCACAAAATGAAGGATCTTGGTTGGGCATATATGGTTGAGAATGAGGTTCATAAGTTGGGTCAAATAGGTATAGGTATTCATGAGATGGATGGCATGGTATGGAAGTGGGATGGAATGAAGGATGGTATGGTAAGTGAGAGTGTTGATGATATTGTTGGAATAGAGGTTGTGGGTAAGGTTCATGGTATTGGTGGTGGAACGAGCCATCACATTCTTGAGTACCTATAAAAGAGTGAGAATTGAAAGGTAGATTATGATTACTGTAAAGCCAAGCCATGAAAGTTCAATGTGGTTAATTCCCAGTGAATCACAAGATAACTACCTAACTATAAAAATTAAGAAAAGGAATCTAATAAAATACAAATGCAAGTGAAAAAGAAAAGAAGGATTTTTTTTTTCAAGAATGATGAAATAGGCAAGTATGCTGTGAATTAACTTGGAGACATGGTGAAATCAAACAAATAAGCTCAAAATCATATCGAATTTTATACAAACACACCACACAGAAGCTACCAAGTCAAGACAATGCAATAATGCAATGAGAGCTATGCAAGCTACTTAAATGCAAAAATCCTAAGCTATATGCAATAAAAAAATCAAAAATGCAAAACTAACAAGCTTCACACGAGAAACCCCTTGTCAAAAGTGAATTTGACAATTAAATCATCCAGGGAGCCCATTACTTAGCTCCCTAACAGCGAAGCGTCATTTGATGAAGACCTTTTGTCATTAGCCTTGGGGTTTACAGCCTTTAATTGAATCCTAAGTAATCTAAATGTCATGCAAATGCAATGAAAATAAGGGGGGATTGGGTTTTGGATTTTTAAATTAATAAACTAAAATAGAAATGCAATTTAAATGAAGCAAAGATAAAATAGAATATAAGAAAACAAGAAGAAGCATATTAAAATCGATCAACCCAACATTTGGATTCCAGAGACTTCCATCATTGAACAAAATATAAATAACCCATGTTTGGCTTTGGACGAACCGAGATCTCTGCATTCGCCCATAAAATCTCTCGATCAGACAATCGCCTAGAATATGTCCAAATAGCGGCGTCCCACTGTGCGATCGCACAGCAAAACTTAAAACCTAGTTCGAACTCGGTCCTTGGGATAAACCAAACCGAATATTAAATCTAATATTCAAACTATTTCAGAAATCGAATCCGATAAGATGAAAATAGAAACGAGTTAAATCACCGATAAAACACAAGTTCTCGGATGAATCATGGAATCCTCATGTTGGATTAACCACGAGAAGAAGAAAATATGAAGAAGAAAACCAAAAAAAAAAAATCCTATTCAACATAATTGAGAATAGGAAACCTCTAAGAATAGGAAACCTCTAGGGAAACCTCTAATAAATAGGAAACCTCTAAGAATAGGAAACCTCTAATAAATGGTCTTTATTACAAAATTCGAGCAGAATAAAAATTCAGAAAAATAGGTCTGTGTTTTGCTCCAATTTCGTCCATCTTCTTGTTTGAATCAGCCTTCCGAGTCTTCATAACAACTGTAGATCCCTTAATCATCTAAAAAAGGAAAGAAGAATCAGGCTAATTGGATATCTAGATCAAAAGTTATGGCAAAAATACTAAATCACCGTAAATATGGAATTTAATCATAAAAATGAATCGAATCAAATTAAAAGCTCAAAGCCCAATTAAGTAACAAAATCCATGATTTATTAGTCAAACCTTCCTAAATTTATTCACCAAGAGATACAAATAAGTGTAATAATATTCAATTATCACCTACCCCCTTTAGCATGCTAATGTTTAGGAAGGCCAATATGTCTTACTTTAGCCAAATAATTTTGACAAAATTCCATGGCTTCTTCATAAACATATTTCGGAACAATTGATGCTTCTGGCTGGTATGCGTTCTTCACGTACCCTTCTAGGAATTTCATAGATATTTCAATTGGGTACATCCACCGTAAATGGATAGGGCTGCACAACTTTATCTCCCTCACTAGATAAACAATTAGATGAACCATGACGTCAAAAAATGTAGAAACAAAAAGCTTCTCAAGGTGGCACAAGATAAGGTATCCTTCATTCTCCAATTCATCCAAATTTTCAATCTCGAAAACTTTACTACATATCTCATTGAAGAAGAAACAAAGTCTAGTCAAAACGACCCGAAGATCATATTCGGCAATGCCTCGAATATCTACTGGAAGTAGCTTTGCATCAAGACATGACAATCATGAGACTTTTGGCCTCCTAATTCCAAGTCCTTCATCGATACAAGCCTCTTAAAATTTGAAGAATACCCCGAGGGAACTGTTGTGCCATGTAAACACTCACAAAAACTTCGTTTCTCATCCTTAGACAAAGTATGAGAAGCCGGGGGACGGTAAGTTCTCTTCCCATATGGCCTTAGATGTAAGTCTTCGCGTATTCCCATTGCTTGCAAATCCAATCTTGCCTTCACACCATCCTTGGAACTATCTTGTATGTTGAGAAGCATGCCAACAATACTATCACATACGTTTTTTCTCCACATGCATGACATCAATACAGTGTATCACATCAAGATTGCGCTAATAGGGAAGATCAAAGAATAAGATCTCTTTTTCCATATATTTGTTTCTTTTCTACTCTTGGCATCTTACGAAGATGACAACGATATTTTTCACCTTCTCATAAACTTGTTCCCGTTAATGGCACCGAACATCTTCATACTCTTGGCCACCAAAAAAGGCTTTCTTTAATCGATGATATGAGTGGCCCCGTCTAAGAAATCTCCTATGTCCAAGATAAACCGTCTTTCTTCCATGTGGGAGTTGATGGTAGCATGTGCCTTCTTCACAAACCGGACATGCTTTATGGCCCTTTACACTATACCCTGACAAGTTACCATATGTTGGGAAGTCGTTTATAGTACAGAATATCATGACTCACAATTTAAAGACCTCCTTCTTGAAAAAGTCAAAAACATCAACACCTTCTTCCCATAACTCCTTCAAGTCTTCGATCAAGGGCTCAAGGTAAACATCAATGTCATTTAGGGTTGTTTTGGTCCCGAAATCAACATAGACAACATGATGTACTTTCGTTTCATGCATAACATAGGAGATAAGTTATAAATAATGAGGAGTACAGGCCATGAACTATGTATGCTTCTAAGGCTTCCATAGGGATTCATGCTATCTATGCTAAGGGAAAGCCTAAGGTTCCTAGGTTCTTCGCCGAAGTTTGAAAATAATTAATCGATTTTCTTCCATTGAGAAGAATCGGCCGGATGTCGAAGCTTTCCGTCAGAAATCCTCTCATCAGCATGCCACCTCAAATTCTTTGCATCATTTTCATTAGCAAAAAACCACTTGAACCTTGGTATGATTGGAAGATACCACAACACTTTTGTAGGCCCCTTATTTGACTTGTACCTTGAGATTTCACATATCGGACAATTCTGCTTCTCCTCAAACTCTTTTCTATACAACATGCAATCATTTGGGCATGCATGAATCTTTTTGTACTGCATCCCTAGTGGACAAAGTATTTTCTTAGCATCATAGTATCGATGCGACAACACATCATCATCCAGAAGCATGTCCTTAAAAGTCTCAAGCATTTCAAATAAACTCTTGTCACTCCATCCATGACGTGCCTTCAAGCTTACCAATTTCAATACAGCGTTCAACAATTGGTATTTTTTACACCCAGGGTATAGCGAGGTCTTTGCATCACTGCACATATTACCATATGTATGTGATTGCTCAAAAGCCTCTTCTCCTATATCACAAATAATGTCCTCTATGCGATCATCCATATCCGTGTCATTATCATCAAATGCCACTTCCCCATGTTGAGACCCACTTGGCATTTTTTCACCATGCCATGACCAAACCGTGTAAGTCTTACAAAATCTTTCACAAATTAAATGTGTGTGTATAACTTCAGGACTTAGTCACCTCTCATTCAAACATTTTACACAAGGGTAATAAAACTTCCCACTATCATCATGGGCATTTTGTTTAGCAAATTCTATAAAGTCCCTCACCCCATTATGATATTCAACACTTGTCCGTAAAGCATTTATCCAACTGTGATCCATAGTAGAATTCCTATATATATAGATGGAAAGATTTAACATACATAATCCGAAAATAAATGCATGACGAGGAAATTAAATGCAGAACGAAGAATCACTTTTGGTCATAAATGTATCACAGTGAATCCAAAAAGCAAAATAAATGCATGACGAGTAAATTAAATGCATTGCATGAAGGTCTTGTAGACTCACCTGTAGCATATAAATTCAAATGTGTTTGCTGAGTCTTTCTTCTCCGGCCATGAACGTTGATGTTGCAGACAACAAGAGTAACCTAAAAACACTTGTTGGTCAGTACGGTAGGTCTAAAGTGCAAATATAATCTTCAAAATACAATATTCATTAACAACAGAGAAACCTACAAAAACATTTCATCGATGTCGTTCAACCCATGAAAAACCCAAACCCATAAGGAGGAAAATCATAAAGTTATATAACTGAAACACCTCGTACAACTTGGTCTATAGACGTTTAGCTAAGGAACCGAGAAAGTGATTGTCGGGAGAGGAACGCGAAGTAGCGACAACACAATGCACGGTGGAGATTTAACACGAGTAATCACGTTCGGCGTGAGAAGAGAAGTTACGAGAGGGAAATTTAATTTTCCCCACGACGAGAGACATGTTTAAGTATTTTAGATTTTATAAAGACCGATCAATTATAAAGTATCCGGTCCTAAAGATATAATTTTATTAATTAATTTTTAAGACCGGGCGGTTAAGAACACTCTGGTCCTAAATTTTACTAGCCATTTAATTTTAAGACCAGAGTTTTACAAAATGTCTGATCCTAAAATTCAAATATTTATTGATTAATTTTTAAGACCGGCAGTTAAGAAATTGAATTGCCACAGTCATATTAGCGAGGGAACGGATTCTGTTAGAAATCCGTTTCCATCGGAAACACTAATTCCTTGGCAAATTCTATCGGTAATTCAATGTTTTTTTTTTTTTTTAGTGAATGTTTTAAATGCGTATAATTAATATTTTGGAAGAGAATAAAAAACAGGAGGAGCACATAAATATTTAAGATTGTTATATCGTCCACTCGTTTATTTATCACAAACTTGGTCAAATTTTAATTAAAATGTTTATTTGTGGTGAAAGAATAAATGTGGTTTGACCTGTGGGACCACTAGCATTTATATGTTTTGTCCATCATGCATGGGTAGTCTTGGTCTCTGCCATGTAAACATATTTAGAGAAAAGCCCCTCACCCCAGTTCTGTGGTTAAGGGTTAGACAAGTTCAGGAAAGAGAGTGAATTCATAATCCCTCACAGTTGCAAGGTTGGGAGGGCATCCTATACCCGGGTAAACTGGTAAAGTACGGAATTTGTAGCTAATTCCCACATGATTAATGCTATACCCAAATCAATGACCTATGTACACCAATTTTGCTTGTACTAAGGGCTAGACTGAATGGTCTAGTATTCCTTTCAAACATTTCAAGCTTAGGCTTGCCTTTAAATTCAAAAAAAAAAAAAAAAAACGATAGTATGTGAGCAACATGTGATTGGATTGTATGTGACGTGGCAAACATCGTACCCTTAGCTTGTGGGTCCCCAAACCCTACCTAAAATTTAGCTATAAAAAATATATATTTAGAGAAAAATATAACTTTCCAAACACTTGACTCCCTCAAAAATAATTATTTCAATTTTAAAACATGAAAAAAAGAAGGAAAAAAAAAAGTTACTTCCTTAAATTATAACTTTTTTTTAAAAAAAATGAATGATTTATATTCAGTTAAATATTAAAAGTTTGGTATCAATTTTTTTGCCAGGAAAAAAGTTTGGTGTCATGAAAGTTGTTTATTAAGTATTTATATCATGAAGGTTATGAAGGTAATTGATTTTAAATTTCTTAAATTGATTTTAGTCATATACCATAAAAAATAAACATTATCTGAATATAAATTTGTAGTGGTTTGTTTGTTTATTTCTTTTTTCTTTTAACAAATACCACTTTGGTTCCAATTATAAATCACCTAGGAACCACTTCATCAGAATATTACCAAGAAAAGGTGGTTAAATTTGTTTGAAATTGAAACAAGAAATCCAAAATTTACCTTTATTCAAAATCACGAATTACATTCAAATTAAAGAAACAAAAAAAAAAAATACATCAAACTTCAAATAGGAGAAATCTTTAAAAAATGTTATTAATATGCCACTTAGTGACTAATAATAAGAAGCCGGCCCACATTATTTTTTTAAAAATGATTTGTAATAAAGACCAGAGTGCTAAAAGATAAATGTTAAGAAAACTTTTCGCCTTCCCATTCTCTGAATTTATCACATCAAATTGTGTCCAAAATCCAAAAAATTTGCGCCTAAATTGTTAAGGATTGCTGTCTCTTTTATGTGGTGGTTCGGATTCCTCCTCAAGCTATGATGATATTGTATGTGTAGAAAAGTATTATGCAGATATATTGATTATATGTCTTGGTTGGCCAAAAACAAAAAAAAAAGAATATAATAAAAACCAGGAAAAATAAATAACATTAATTTAATTACCTTTTACTTTCATATATAGAATGCATGCCAATTAATCTCTTCTTGATAAAAAATAAAATTTAAAAGTTTAAATAATTATTCTTCAACAATTGAAATTTGAGAGACCATTTTGATTTAAAAAATTATTTTGAAATATGTCATTTAAGTTTAGTTATTTTGAAACATTATGGCTAAATTGTACATATCCTCAAGTTTTGAATCACAGGTGAATAACCCCCCCTTTAACTTTTGCAATTTGATATTTTTTTTTCTTCTTTAAAAAAAGGCTAAACTTTCGAGTTTATGGAAATAACTCCCTGAAAGTTAATTTATTAATTAGTTATTTCACCATAACGAAACATTAATATTATACTCTATATTATTAACCAAACACCCTCTTTAAACCTGAAATATTGTGTAATTAAGAACAACCTAAATTTAAGGTTATGTGTGAATAAACTCCCAATCATATTGTACTCATTTTGTAAATAAACAGATAACTTCACAGAATTTGTGTAAGCTTGAAAGCTTGGGAAGCTTTCATATCAACTTTTGAAGATAAGGGAATTAGTTACACAAAATTTCCATGTCCAGGAATTAAGATTATATATAATTTAACCGAATATTACTCATGTAGCTATTTGAAGTTAAAAAAAAGCAAAAAAACAAAAAAAAAAAAAAAAAAAATCAAGTGGTAAGGAATAGAATTGCTATTTGCAGAAATCACTATTCAAATATTCTTGGTTTAACTATGTAAACATAATATGAATATATAATAATAATAATAATAATAATAATAATAATAATAATAATAATAATAATAATTAAATAAACAGTACTCAATACCTTCAATTGCAAGTTCAGAGAAGAACTTATCCTCCACCACAGTTTGCCTGCTGCTAAAGATAAAACAGCTACCGACCGAAGTCAGTTTTATTAGAAAATATAGGTACAAACAGCTACCGACCAAAGACAAGGTACAAACAATTTTATCGTCTCTCTCACACACAGTATAGGAAGAGAGAAATTTTTTTATCATCCTAATAATACAAGGTTATGATTTAAATAAAACAGCTGTGGATAATTGTTAGGTATTATAAGAAAACACATGAAGAATATATATATATGTATGTATGTATGATCCACGGTACCAGAAGATGAAGAAGAATTAAGAAGATGATGATGATATTGAAGTAAGTAGGGTTTTATTTTACCTGATGACGGAAATGGTTTACTTGAGAAATAATTGCTCTAATAATTAAGTGACGTTACTTCCTAAGAGGAAGAGGGATAAGTACTTGATCTTTCGTACCTGAAAAATATTATTTCATGAATTATTGAAATATTAGTACATATAGATATTGGAGCTCAAGTGTAGGGATTTAAAAGGGCAGAGAGAACCATTCTGGGATCTTTCATCATTATTCGTCTTCGTCAACTTAATAAACTCAAGTCCTATGAATACTAGTCATTGCATATTGACAAATATAACCGTGCTTTCCTCACATTTGCATCTTAACTCTCTTAGCCGCCTAATTTTCCTAATTAAAATATAAGACACATAATTAAAGATGATACACATTTGGATGAGTCATTAAATCATATGCTCTCTATGGTATGAAGGAAGCATGTCGGCTTATGCCTTGGTAACATTTGCAAAATTAAACCAAAGATTGCAATAAAGGGTACAATCTTGAATCGTCTTTTCAGGAGCCTTTTATTAATTACCTAGGAATCAAGTACAATGATTGAGAACAAAAATTAAAAAGAGAAGAATTTGATCTTTTTACTACACACCACGTGTTTTGCAAATGAAAATTAAATTGTTCTATGCTATTTCTTTTTGGGATTTTCTTTTTTAAAATATGAAATGGAATGATGATTGAATTAATGAAATGAGAGACACAAGAAAATCAATATGGAATGAGCAATCCTTCATGGCAATAGTGTAAGCATTCCTCACTTCAAATAATTATGGGAGATTAATCATGCTAATTTAAGAGACTCTAAAGGCCAACTCTTAGACTAGGCTTAACTTAGATTAATTAATTAATTAATACCAAGCCACCTTGTTTATTAATCTCTCTAAATTAAACTAATTAAGCACTCTAGCAATTAAATGAACTTAAAAATTGTATTTAGCTTTTAATCCAATAGTCTAGCCACCCCGCATTACCATTTGATTTTCTCATTAATCTTAATTTAACAATGGACACCTATATGAAAAATCAAGATTAAGGATGCCAAACACAATTAATAATTCATATTCAATTAACCAATGCAAACACAAGATGGCATTGATCCACTAACCAAGCCACCTTGAAATTAGCACAAAACATTAACATAATCATGAATTCAATGACTAACTAGTATAAAGAAATGATAATTAAGCTAATTAAACACAATATCAAGTATCTAACAAAGGTACAAGCTACATCCAATTTCTAAATACATCAAAATAAATCAGTCCAACATTATAAAATTCATCCCAAGGCGTAGGAATCAGAAATACAATGTAGAAATAGACAATGGAAGAGCAAAACACTCCTCCATTGAAGATTCAAGTTCATGACCGTTGCCTCTTGCTATAAAGAATTAATGGATTTAGCCACTGCCACTCATAAAGACAACAACAAGAAGTACAACCACCTTCAGAATTGAGCCCCTAGCCGTGAAGGCAGAGTGCGGTAAAGCAATGACTAAGATGGTGAAAGGAAGAGAGGAGACTGACGGAGCAAGATGATGGTTTCTGGCGATGGAACTATATATGGTGAGAGGGAGTCAATAGTTGAAGCTCTGGAAGGAGAAGATCAGTGAAGGAAGGAGGTGATGGCGGTGATGTGTTCTGGAAATAGAGTCCCTCTCTCTCCTCTCCAACTCGTGGCAATGGGGAAGGTGAACAGAGGAGAGGACGAAAGTGGATGCGGGTGGTTCTGTGTCTCTCTCGGCTCCACACCAAGCTTGCTACCACTCTTGGAGTTTTTTGGAAGGACTCAACCAACAATTTAAAAACTTTTATGCATATAATTGTACTTTTTAAGTATGGGCCCTTTTCTATAAGTTTCTCTGGTTCATTTCTTCATCAATTTGTAATTTCCAGAAATTAGGCTGAAAAATCCTGAACTACCTCATTCCTCAAGAACATAAGGTCTGAACCCTGCACTTCTTCTCTAATGTTGTCGTCTTGAAAACCAAACGCATGACGGATAGCATTATTAATAGAATCATCTTAATGTACTTGAACTTCTACTTGTGAACCTCAAGGAAGAGCATCATCATATCTCATATCGGGTTTCTCACCATGAACTCCCTAGAATGTGTAGTATTCCAGGAAAGGCTTCACAAGTATATGGTCTCTAACAACTTCTCATGTATGCCACTTATTAAACTTGCATCTAAGATACGAACTCATGATCCTACCATTAAAGTTGGCATTAGAGTATGCGAAATCTAGGAAATACTTTAATCCTGCCAAATATGCTAGAGAACTACATGGCAACTTGATCCATGACTTATTGATAGCTAATACAAAAAGGTAGCAAAAAAGATGAGTGAAGAGAGAATTTTGAGTTTTCTAAATGATGAGTGTCCGAATGATTGAATTCAAATTCTCCAACGTTCAACAATTTGTAGAGTTGTAAAACTGCTACCTTAGCCGCTAAAAAGTGTAAACTTTGTAGCAATTACAGGACAAAAGCTGCCACAAACTTCATGACCATTGGCCGGATTTGAAATATTCAAATTTCAAAATCATAATTTGTAGTGGATTCTAGGCAAACGCTACAAACTGTAGTTATTTATTTATTTGCATGAGTTCTAATTTAACAAGAAATTACATAAATGAAAAATACAAATATCCAATTTTTTTTGCCAGAGTTCGAAATGAAGATACAAATGTCCAAATTGCAAAGTGTCCTAACTCATAAATGAAAATAACTAAGCTAACTAACTATCTGACGATTGATTATCAGGTCTTCTCTCGAGGAGCATGATCACCCATGAGCAGAGTTGACAACATTGTCATCATCAACAAGAGGAGGCGAGTGTTGGACAATGAACCTAGGGATTCACAGGACCTCTAGATGCTCCTTCCAAGAAACAACTGACCCCAATACCTCTACCACATCGTGTTTGTGATATCCCGCCACAAGGTCTACTGAATGTAGAAGAAACCAGCCTACACTTAAATCTGTTGGGCCGTCACAGCATGTGCCCTAGCAACCTCTACAAGGATCTCCTAATCGGTCCCTAGCTCGATCTTCGATGCTAGAGGTTTTTTCTCAAGGGGTGCCGGCCTCGGAGGTGCCACCCCTGCATAGACCATACTAGGCCTAGAACCTAACCCCATACCCCTACAATGCCTTGGCTGCTCAACTGGGCCCAGAGTAGATTTTAGAGGCACAGTGGGTTCCACAAACCCAACAAATATTAAAACAAACAATGCCTATATCTTATAATGGCCTCCTCTACCTGCTGAGAGGTTGTAATCTCATCTTGATGTCTATAGGTGACGGTGAATAACTCCCTTACTCTATCCGACGGTTCTCCCGCTCAACCTTCCTTTCTCGAAGAACTAAAACATTAGATTATTATTATAAAAAATAAAACGATAAATTTATAATATAAAGCTAAAATTAATTTAATTGTCAAAAATATCAATTCCTTGTAAGTGATAGGAAATGTCTTCAATCCTATCGTGTGATGGATCCTCTAGTGCCCTCGGCTTACATTTGTTTCTCTAAGAAAGACCCTACGAAACAAAAAAGCATTGAAATTATTTAAAATAAAAAAAATTAAAAAAAATTACTGTCCTTCTAGGCTTCTCCTATATCTTGGACAAAACTTGCCCAGTCTTAGGTGGGACGCCAACAAGAACGTTCTTCATCAGCTACTTCATAGGTATCGTCCTATTTTTATTCATGATGTGATAGAGAGGATTTGTAACATCCCAAATTTTTGGGCAAGGAGTTTCGGTATAAGGCGAGGTAAGAAGGCGGCTAAGCCGGTTGAAGACTAAAGTCTTAAGCTTATCGTGAGGAAAAAATTAAGATAATTATTATTTTGGACCTCAAAACATTAGGGGAAAATTATGAAATATTATTTTGAGGATCTAGAAATTCTATGAAGGGATTAGTTATGAAAAATTGGCCTAAATAGTTATAAATCAACTTTTTGGAATTTAAGGCCTATTTTCCTAAAAATTCAAGGAAAATTTTGGCTCAAGTTTTAAAGTCAATATTCTATGGCCTAGGGAAGCTAGTTGAGGAAGAAAAATCCTTATATGGGATTAAGGTTTAATTTCTAGCATATATCCAATGTTTGCAATTAAATGAGTAAAGGACTATGGTGCAAACAAAAGCCTTGGAGGAGGTCAAAGACGATCAAATAAATTATTGTGGGAGTGGACCCCACAACACTCTTCTCTTTCTTTGCATGTATGACAACTCACCACATCCTCACTCCTTCCCTCTTCAATATCACGACAGCACACACACACATGCACTCCTCTCTCATTTCCTATCCCATTCGGCCATTCACCCATACTCCCTCATTTCTCCACATCATTTTGCCTAATACCCACGCATACACACATACCGCCTCATTTAATTCTGCATCAAGAAAATCAAAGGTTGAGAGCATGAGAGAGGGAGCCGAGAGTGAGAAAGAGTTGGATGATCAAGAAGGAGAGGCCGATCATTACACACAACTCTGTATTTTGATAAAGGTGAGCCTCCCAAGTCCTTTCCCATCTTCAATCTGTCTTATTGCTGCTGTTCGAGGTTAAGGAAAATATCTGAATATTGATTCTGAAATAAGAAACAACGATTAAGGGTTCAAAATGGAAGCTTAAGGTAGATTAGAGCTTATATTCATGATTATTGGTGATGCATATGGTTGGATCGCTCTACTCTGTTACGACAGAATCCTAAAATTGTGTTTTAAGTTACTCTGGTTCTGTGTTCTCTAAAACAAGCTTAAGGGGAAAATTATAATAGAGCATGGGTGTTTAAATGCTAGAATCTTATGGTTGATACATATGTATGTGCGTTTTTGGTTCTACCTTGGGTAACAACCGAACCTAAGCCCCTGTTAAGCAAAAATCAGATTTGTTTACTAAATCTAAGGTTTCCAATGGATTCAGAAAGGTTTTTTCTGTAGGATAATCCCTCTAGCACAAATTGAAACCATTATGACTGAAAGTGGAATTTTAAGAATTTAACCGCTAATTTTTTAGTGAAGTAAAACCAAGGCATTTGACCTCTTCTGACCATGAAATTTTGTGGACATTTAGTAAATATATAAAAATTTAAAAGGATTACTAGATCATGTTGATTAGAAGTCTAGAACTCAAGTTATGATTTTTACAATTTGGACAAGAAAAGCTGGGTTAATGATGTTTTTTAGAAGTGGGTGGTAACCATCTTTATGAATTATGTATGATTCTAGAAGTTCATTGTTATAGTAATTATTTTTCCTTTAAAGTAGACCAGCAAAACTTTAAATAGGAACTGGAATAACCTCATTTAGAGTTTTCTAGACTAAGTAATGATTTTTCTAAGTTCCTTGAAAAATTAAAGGCAGAATATTTCTGTTAAGTCCGAAAAATGATAGTAGTTTTAAATGAGTTATCATGGATATTTTATATAAGCTTCTAATTATAGTTAGAGTAATAATGGATGTATTTTGGTCATTTTTACTAATTGTCGTATTTTGATGTTAATTGCCACATTTATAAGTATAATTTTGTGAAGAAAAGTTTATCATATTTGTATCATTTTCTTATTGATATTACATGAGTAAAGATTGATGATTTTATTTATTATATGTATTTTCTCCAATTTCTTCACGATATAATTCATGATTATGCACTTGAATGGTAAAGAGATTCTTGAGGTATTTTTCATAAAGTTCATACCAAGATGGTCTTGCAATTTGAAATGTTTTTACACGAGTTCTTGATGTTTGAAAAGGATTTTATCAATAGATTGAATTTGAAGGAAAATTTTGAAATATTGTTTATCAACCTTCATTTTAGGGAATTCGATTATGAAGTATTAGATACAGGATGTTATTATCTTGAAAGGAGAGTTTTTATTGCTTTGATAATTTGGTCCTAAGCATGCTTGAAAATGTTTTTGGGAGGACTAAACACAAAATGCTGGTTACTAACGACAATACTCACTACATATAAAGATGGATTGCCGACGAAAATTATCGACGGAATTCCATGGGTAATTGGATTTCCGACGGAAAATGTCCGTCACAAAAAAAAAAAAAACTATGACGAGAAGACATTACCGACGGAATTCCGTCTCGTAATTTTTTCCATCGATAATTCCATCCCCGATACGAAGTTTTTTTGTAGTGATTTGTTAGTTCTTGGTGCACCATGGTTAACTTCGAGCTCGTTCGATATTCATGGGATTTGTTCTAATGCTTACTATTCATAGGTTTTGTACTTGCGCTTGTTTTATAGCCTTGTGTTGTGCTTGTTTCATGGCTTCGAGCCATGTTTGGTTAGTTACCCTCATGGACTATATGTCCATGCTTGTTTCCTGGCTTCGAGTCATATTTGGTTAGCTACCCTTGTGGACTATGTGGCCACACTTGTCATTCATACTGCAAGAAGTTCCCATGAATAGATGAGATTTGAGATTTACTATTTTAATTTGGTTTTGTCAAACAAAATGATTTATTATGTATTTCAGGTGATTCGATTGATGATCCTATATAGAGAACTATTTTATTCATGATCATATGATATATAAATTAAAATTTCACTACTACAAAATACCTAAAAGACGACCTAAAAAAGACCCAATTAACGTCCTTAATTTACAGGACGTTGGGGAGAGGGTAGTCGTATATTTAGCGACCTGAAATTTTCTTAGGTCGCCTCTTAATAGACGACCTGAACAAAGACACAAATCAGGTCGCCTCTTATGAGGCGACCTAAACAATATTCAGGTTGCCTCATATGAGGCGACCGGATTTGTGTTGAGGTCGTCGTATATGAGGCGACCTTAAAAGAATTCAGGTCGCCTCATATGGGGCGAATTGAATTTTCAGGTCGTTTCTTTAGGCGACCTGATTAATAATCAAGTCGCCTCATCTTTCAAAATAGGTGACCTGATTAAAAATCAGGTCGCCTCATCTTTGGAACTAGGCGACCTAATTAAAAATCAGGTCGCCTCTTATGATCCAAAGACGCCCTGAATTGATTTTCAGGTCGCCTTAAATTATTATTTTTTTTTAAAAAAAATGTGCTTTCTGTTTTGTTTGGCCAATTTGCTGCAAATACTTCATAAAATAATTAAGCGCATATGCAGTGAATGACAATATAAATGAATGTGAAATATATTATGACTGTATGAATTATACGTATGTGCATTCCATCAAAAGAAGGTGAAATAACAATGAATACATCAAGGTTCAATAAGAAAATTGTAAGAGTGACTTCAACAAAAGAATATTGGCTACACATACAAGATCATACAAGAGAATGACAATATAGATGTTCTGTATTCAGCTCAGATCAGTTCAACAAAATCAATCAAATTCACAACTTAGCTTCCAACATAACCATGAGGATGCAAGAATATCAACAACTCCAAAGAGAAAACTTCAACTGCAGAGCCTAACAAGACAAGTTCAGGAAAGTCACCTGATAATGAATTAAAGTGTAGCGATCGAAACTTTGACAAATTCAACGCGAGAGAAAAGAAAGAAGGTATGACCTAGATTTAGGTTACTAAAACTAGACCAAAACAACAAACAAAGCACCACTATGACAACAAATGTTTCTCACATTTGGAGGCAATTAATCTCCAAAATTTCACAACAGCTTTCACAATTTAATGCAACAATTAGATAGCATCAACATTCCCTTCAATTGGCAATAACACTGATATGCGACAAGAGGCAAATATATATATAAAGCAATGACTTTTGCACACAAAGCTTAACAGAATTTCAAGGTTTCAAAGCATACAGAATTTAGCTCAACTCTAATGCTAAAGTGAATGAGAGCCACCTAGTAATAATCACAGTACCACACAAGCAAATCAAACACCTCCCAAGCAAGAAGCACACATAAAACTTTCAGCAAATTAGTTATGACGGTATGATTCAACAAAATTCTCAAGTCTTGGTTATTGGAAAATCAAATGCAGTAAGGTATAATGACAAAATCAACCTCATATGACAATGATCTATTTCCAGAATTAAACAAGTAATCTAACCTCATATTCACAACAATTAAAGTGGCAAATTCAAGAGCAAGCACCAATAATTTACGAAATCGAAATCAAGACATGACTTAATAAGTTTCACAATGACAATCACCCTAACAAGTAATGACTTGCCTATATATTCACATTGAGCCATGTTCAAGAAGATATCTAGCCATCATGTCTCGAACCGAATCGATGTCATCCCGTGAGTACGGATCCTCGCACGAAAAACCGTAAATTGGAAAACAAGGTATAATTAACAACCGAAGTACCACAACAAAAAATATCATCATTTGAGGATCACGAGCATTACGTACGTTTTGCAAGCCGTAGTACGTCCGGTGGAAACGATAGATTGCATCCAAGCGATAACGTAGTATCCGCACTCGGTGTTCCCTGGTTGGTGATGGCACTATAAATCAAAAACAAATTGTTAAACGAAAGCTCCGTGTCTCGAGAAAAAACTTGAATTGAAACTACTTACCTTCGGATAAAACCACTTCGGTCCACCCCCGCTCTCGTGCTCCAAAGCAATGCTGTCTATATGTCCTAAGACCCCTATCATTAAAATGGAAATTAACGAGACATGAAAACAATTCATTTAAAAATAGAATTGATGATTTAGACAAAAATTTACTTACTCGGCAAACATGTTTTTGATATCCTCGGTTGGCCTGCCACCTATGGAATCAAACCAATAACATGCGTTCTTGGCGGGACAAACAACACACAGGGTCCAATGACCACTACAACATATACATAATAATATTAAACTAAGATAAAAAAGCATTTTATCCTTAAAAATCTTATATAGACAAAAAAAATATGCACCTTTCATGTATTGGCGCTAGATAACAAGACGATTTTATGTCGCCCATTGTTAAACCAACATAAATGGCCCTCCTGGCTAAGATATTGCGAGCCGAAGCTGTGGATCCAGGACATAAGAATCCATACGAATCTAATTGGTCACCCTTTTTGCATATGTCGTGGCAGACACTATGATCGAAATAAAATGATAAGTGTTGTTGAATATATTAAACAAAAAAAGAGTATTGACATAATTAAAGGGTAAAAAAAACCTTACAAGATTGCAAGTTGAAGCCACTGTATATCTAAACAGTCCATATGCATAAACTCTATCAAATCTTTCTTGTCAATTGATATCGATATGTCTTTATCCGCACCGACAATGCCGGAGGCATCGCAAGCCTATAGAGACGATGTCCTTGTAGAGCTCTCGCAGTTGTGATAAGTATGGAAATCGCATGACTTGTTCATGCTATGAAAACATAATAAACAGATTATGAGTGGGTTAGCAATGAAAATCAATCCTAAACCCTACTCATCGTCAATCGATAATGTATTTCCTACCATTGGAGGTGTCGTCCCCACCTCAATAAGATGATGCGGCCAAAGGATGAACGATGTGGTGGCGGCGTCTAGTGTGGGAACCTCCTCATCAACAATCGGGATATTTGTCTTTTCTTCCCCTCTCGCACACTTGTCGAGTCACCCTACGTTGGTCTTGTGGAATTTGCATATTGTGGTGTGTGGTTTGTTCTGGGTAAACAAGACCATCGGCAACAATACGCCAGTGTGGGTCATCCAAATATAGAGTGCAGGGCTGTCCCCCCTGTGGAGTGTGAGAAGGGTCACCAGGCTCGCCAATAAGTACATCTGGAGAGTGATTCCTGGTTTGAAGGTTGTGTATTTACCTTCCCTTGTATCATCTCCCTCATTTCACCCCGTAGTTGTGCCATAACCTCATCTACGAGGGACGCTCGAATTTTGACTACAAGCTGAGGACTAGGGTTGTCATCGTCATGCAAACAACTCGAACGTCGTCCAAAATATTTCGCGACACTAACTCCCCTCGGCTCCCCACGAACAGCGTCAAGGTAATCAAGCTTCCCAATCACCGTGGACAAATGTCCATCCGTGTACCCGGCGTGAATGAACCTTGGCGCTTTGTGCTCAAGTGCATCGTATCATAGGATTTTTCATAAATAGTAACTAAACTCTACAAGTATGAAGCAACGAGGCTATTTAATATTTTTAATTTAACTACTTACAATCTTTAAGGCAACCTCGGCCACATCTTCATTAACGTATTTGTCACCCTTCTTCCTCGACTATCCATTTTTTGTAACGAGGAGGACGCTCGTGGCTGGATAACGGTGGAAGGATCGGATTCGGTAGCTTCCTTCATTCTCTCGCAACTCTTCTTTCATCGGCTTAGTTCAAGCTTCTTATAGCCACCTCTGGACATGCAATGCGGATACTTATTTCTCGCTTGCCTCTCTCTATTGGCCGACTTTTTCGTGACACGAAAACAAATAAAACTGAGCCTTCGATGTCAAATAGATTCAACTAAAAGATAAGATATGAAAGAAACTTTACAAGAAATTCGGGATTCGGCGTGACGCCACAAACTCCCTCCCAGTCCTGCGGAGAAATGTAATCATAGTCCACATGGGTCCTTGTCCCTCTTTACCCCTCGAATATACTTTCTAGTGAGCTTGTTCTTAAAGTCTTTCCAACGTATACGAACCTCGCCCATCCAATGCTTGTTCATGGCCTTATTGTTAGGCACATCATACGTTTTCGCAAGGTAAAAGAGAAGATATGAAAGAAATCAAGTGATAAAACTAAAGATACAAATGCATACGATATCGAAAGTGAGATACCAAAAGTTGTGCCCGAGATCAACTCCTTCGTTTTAGGAGGAACCAACTTCCAATGAGAGAATACAATGCGAACTTTGCTTCGAGCCGATAGCCTACGTAGCTAATGAAATTGTCTCCTCTGGACCAATTGGATTCATATTGGCATCGAACTCCACATGCAACCTCTTTTTCTCGACCGCCACGACGTGCAATTAACGCACCGTATGTGTGCTACCTCTACCCCTTCTCACCACCGGTACATCATTCCCACCATCACCCGATGACTCGTCAGAGCTAGACATATTCCTGTTCATCAAAGACAAATGAATAATGTTAGATAGGGTTATTATTAAATAATAAACAAATGAATAAAATGAACTAACATGTTAAACCCGTACAAAAATAACATAGGACTTTTTCATAACTTAAGATCTTACTTTATATGGTTTCCCATATTCCTTCGAATGATCCTTCCTTGGAGCATATTCTTCATCATCTACCAATTCTACTTCACGTGTTGTAGGTGGATTTGTTGTAAAAGGGAGTGTATCGTCCGGGTTCAAGGATTCTTCACCATACGTCATTTTTTTACTTTGAAGTACAATGAACATTTTGTTATTTGCGGGTCTGTAACATAAAACACTTGTTTCGCTGGCTTGCTAGAATGAATGGCTCGTCTCTATGACCAAGTCTTTGAAGATCAACCGAGACAAATCCAAATTTAGGATCTATTACAACAAAGCATTATTGGTAACCCACTTACATTTAAATAAAGCAACTTTGAACTTGGTGTAGCTCATCTCCCATATTTCTTCAATAACTCCATAATAGGCCATTGATGCTAACACCGGGTTTTTGTCTTTCGAACTTGAAAATTGTATGGATTCAGCTTCAACCATCACCCCATTTTGTTTTGCCTGAGAACTTCGTCATCTTGGTCTTTTGTGTAGAAAGAATATCCGTTGATATCATAACCTGTCCAAGTGATGACGATAAGAAGGCCCCCGGGCTAACCACTCGATTGTAGCCGACACACCGGTCTCGTGCAATACCTTCTCCTGGGACCACTTTATAAATGTCTTCTTTTGCTCATTAGCTATCTGCATGTCATTCTTCCTTGGATTCATATTCTTCAAACTCTTTCTGTGTTCATTAATGTATGTTTGAACTTCTTTTGTATTATTCAAGATGTACAGGTGTGCTTGCAATACCTCTGCACGAAACATATTCTTCAGTTTGATTCCTCGAGTTCCCTCACTTATCCCCTTATCATGCTGAGATTGTAACGTCGACCCTGATAGATAATCTTTACAGAACTCCATAGCCTCTTCCACTACATATCTCTCAACGATTGAGGCTTCCGGTCGATAAGGATTTTTAGAATACCTTTTTAAGATCTTCATGTATCGCTCGAAAGGGTACATCCACCTTAGGTAAACTGGACCGCAAAGCCTTACCTCCCTTACCAAGTGCGCTATCAGGTGCACCATTATATCGAAAAATGCAGGAGGAAAATGCATCTCTAGTTGGGACAAAATAATATAACCCTCATTTTCCAATTCATCCAACTTTTCAATGTCAATGACTTTGTTAGATATAGCATTAAAGAAAATACACAATTTTGTTATAGTGGTCCGCACTTCATCTTTCATAATGCCCCTAATAGCTACTGGTAATAGCTGTTGCATCAACACATGATAATCATGAGACTTCATTCCCACTAACTTCAAATCGTCTATTGAAACACACCTTCTCAAATTTGAAGAATATCCTTGTGGAACCTTAATGTCATATAGACACCCACACAAACTTTTTTCTACGCTTTTGATAGTGTATGAGCCTGCCGGCTCCATGTATGCCCTCTTACCATCTTCCGCTACTCGTGGATGTAACCGTTCTCTTATTCCCATATCAACCAGGTCTAGTCTCACACTAATTCCATCCTTAGTCTTCCCCGATATGTGCAAAAGAGTCTTGACAAGGCTATCGCAAACATTTTTTTCCACATGCATCACATCAAGACCGTGTCTCACATCAAGACTACGCCAATATGGAAGATCAAATAAAATTGATCTCTTCTTCCATATATTCTTCTCACCACCGCAATCCTTTTCGCTTACCCAATGTGACATTGATATGCATCACCCGACTATAGACTTCTCTCTCCGGTTAATGCCTTTGGAGCCGTTCTATGCTCCGGTAAGCCGTTAAAACGCTTTCTTAACTTACGATATGGGTGGAACCGATCAAGAAACCTCCTGTGACCGAGGTAGACCATTTTTTTCCATGCTTTAATTGCTAGAAGTTTGTGTCAGCTTCACATATTGGACATGCTTTATGCCCCTTCACACTGTACCCAGACAAATTTCCGTATGCAGGAAAGTCGTTGATCGTGGTAAAAATCATTGCACGCAACTTGAAGGACTCCTTCTTATATGCATCAAACACATCTATGCCTTCCTCCCACAACTTCTTCAAATCCTCAACCAAAGGCGCCAAGTACACTTCGATATTGTTACCGGGCTGTTTTGGTCTAGAAATCATCATAGAAAGCATCACATACTTGCGCTTCATACATAGCCAGGGAGGTAAGTTGTATATTACAAGGAGAACCGGCCATGCACTATGGGTATTGCTAAGAGTTCGATACGGATTGAAGCCATCTGTACAAAGCCCCAGCCGAAGGTCTCTTGGCTCAATGCCAAATTGCGGGAACATTTCGTCTATTTTCTTCCATTGGAGAGAGTCGTGGGTGCCGTAGATATTTTCCATCGATATTCTCTCATCAAAATGCCATCTCAACTTCTTTGTTGTTGCTTCACTAGTAAACAGACGCTTAAACCGAGGAATTATGGGAAGATACCACAAGGCCTTCAAAGGTTGCCTTTTTTTTGTGATCTCCAAAACCACCAACTTTCTTCAATTTGTATCGTGAAGTTTTACACTTCGGACAATTACTAAGGCCTTCATACTCATTTCTGTACAATATGCAATCATTAGGGCAACTGTGTATCTTTTTATACTCCATACCCATCGTAGATAAGATTTTCTTGGCCTCATACATACGATTTGGAAGTACATTATTATCGGCAACATATCACACAACAATTCAAGCAACGAGGTGAAAGCGCTATCGGTCCACCCACATGTTGCCTTTAAGTTGACCAAATGTAAGGTCCCGATCAACCGTGTATACTTAGTACACCCAGGGAACAAATGTGTCTCGCATCACTCCGCACGCTATCATATTCATGCGGTTGTGCAAAGGATTCGACCTCAACATCATGAATCATTCTCTCCATTCCATCATCATCTACCTCAACATCATTTTCGTAGGATGCACTGGGAGTTACCTCCTCACCATGCCATATCCATGTTGTGTATCGAAGGTTGATTCCATCACAAATTAGGTGGTCCCTTATATCAGCAATATCCCGTCGAACCCCATTTAAACAATTAACACATGGACAATAGTACAACCCATTTTTTGTAACCACATTCCTTCTAGCAAATTCAATAAACTCTTAAGAACATATGGTTGTTCTATTAAGAACCAAGCACAAAACTTATTTGCAAGCGGTAATAGGAAATCTTAACTGATGAATAAATTAAAACTTTCAAACTTACATTAAAAAATGGTATGAGTAAAGATGCAGCTTACACCACATGCATATAATTAAATAATTCCACTTCCATATCCCCCCAACAATCAAAATTCCCAATCAACCAAATGCCATGCCCAACAAAATATATATGCCCTGTGGGTCTCCTTTATAATTATAACCCAGCAATTTTCATAAATCAAGCCACAAAATAACACACAATAAAGCCCGTAGGGATTTTGAATAATATAATTTTGGTTACCATCCAGCTAACTTGCTAGCAAGTAAAAATCCTATATCCAAGGGAAGAAAAGAAAAACAAATTCACTCCAACATGGAACTTACTTTCCCTAATCGTCGAACACGACCATCTAACCGCAATATAATGTAGACATCTTCACCAGGAGTAACTCCTTCAGCCTTCTCGCTGATCCCTTAGCCACCTAGATAAGTTAAAGAGTATTAGGATTTGGTGCCCCCGATTTTAAAAAGAAATGAGGATAAGGAAAAGAAGTGGTTGTCTCTATGTAATGATAACATGAATATATTAAATTTTGCATCTCTCACTTTTAGTGCAATTGAAAAGAATGTGTTTCAATAGATTACACCAAACGCTCACTAATTGATAATCTTATCTATATAAAAAAAAAAAAAAAATCTTCTACAATGAGTTGATACATGAATATTTATGCTATCGAATGAGCCTTATCGTAAATATAGTTTAAAATTGGAAATTTTATATTACACACATTGTTTTATGTTGTATGCAATATGCTACTCACATCTATGGGTCTTAGAATAACATCTACACTCTCCGAATTTGATTTTAGTTTGCACAATTCAAAAGTTCAATCAAATTTCTATGCCAAAATTGATGTATTGACATGTGTTAGATTCTTTTCTACTACTACTACCACCATGAACTTCATTTTGTCATCACAGTTCACTAAACTTACAAAATTCTCAAATAACTTTCCAGGATTAAAGCATTCTTACTTAGCTATTAGAGTTCATGTCTTACAGCAGGAAGTATCAGGGTGCTTTTTGACTTGTTGGGTGTCTTTGTCTCTTGCTGCGTAATCTAGCTGCATTGTTCATCACATGCATATAAAAGTCAATTAATAGCTATCCACAATACCTTCATACGACCAACTAGAAAATGTCATATCTTTATCGAAATATAAATGGAAGAATTTCCTACGCAGAACACTTCACATAAAGGATGACAATAAAAACAACCAAGAACAAAGGTTCCCTCAAATATGGCAACACGTAATCACAAGGAAGCTAGTTTTCGAAGTTATACAAGTTGACATGCAAAAAATCAACCTATAAATACTTGATTATGGAAAAGTAGTCACTAGTCTATACAGATCTTCAGGCAAAGTTAGTAATCCAACTTGATGATAGTTTCTCAGTTTCCCAAAGGAAGTAAGCATCTACCCAGCAACAAACATGCCTTCTCCCTGAACAACCAATAATCATTTTATTGAAAAATCACTTCAGGTTGATTTGACAACCACCATGGTAAGAAAATTTGGGATGATCAACATAGGGTCAAGGTGACAAGTGTTTGACAGGGGGAGGAAGGTGTAGAGGTCCCTTTCCCCGACGACGAGGTTTCCTACTTAGTCGGGCATAAGGATTTTTAATCCTTTGGCCTAGACATCTAGTTCGGAGAGGTCGGATCCTCCTCTAATGGTAGGTAACACCTTACTATTAATTACTTCAATTTTCTTTGACTTCCTACTTACAATCTTAAGAAATTTTCAAGCCAAACAAGAGAAGGGTCATAGCTCTCCCCCACTTGCCTTCCCTCCTCCACTCCAAAAACCTTCTATTCGAGGTTGGGGGTTCAAACACAACGTAAATGTGAGGTTGGGAGTTAAAACCTTCTATGTTAATATAATGGCTGCATGAGTTATATAAAAAGAAATAGACTCATTAAAGTCATGACGCATGGGTGAGCTGTTGAATAAAATAAAAGGATCAAGAACGCACTAGCAATGCCATTTGAATGAACAATTCTACGATTTCTCATTCGTCAATATCTTATTAAAGACATAAAACTTTAGAATAGGCACAAGGCAATGCTCCAAAGATGGAACAATTGCACACACTCTTATTTGTTATTCAAGAAAGACCAAAGCAAATCAATATCTCGGGAGACAACTGACCAAGAAGACAAATACATCAATGCTATATGACAAGTGTAACAAGAGCATCAGGAAAAAAGATAATAGAATTAATCCATAAGCATAGTGGAAAAAATCCCCCTCCAATAAAAGCACAGATGGAGGAAGACGAGGCCGCGTTGCCGTGGCGCACCTGTAACTACGCGAGAGACAAAGAGACTGAGTCTGAGATTATGGAGAAAGCACAGAGTCGATAGCGAGACGGACGCCAAGAAGAGAGAAGACGGAGGAGACGATGGACCGTCACGACCGAGTCGATAGGGTTCGGCGATCGATCGGGAAGATGAGGGAAATAGCGTGGATATGAAGAGGGTTTTTGACGGCAACGAGGAAGTAAGGGAACTTCGAAAATAAAAAGGTTGGACGATCGCACAAAATAAGGGTTTGGTTTTAGATTTGAGGCGACCTAAAGAGGTTTGTGTCGTCCAAAATCAAATATATGCAACCCGAAAGCATATCGATCGCCTATTTTTAAAAATATGCGACTCGATATGCTTTCAAGTCGCCTATTTTTGAAACTATGCGACCGATTCTTTTTCAGTCGCCTATTTTTCATATGAGGCGACACGAACAAAGAATCCGGTCGCCTATTTTGGCCTTTTTTCATTATATTTAAAAAAATCATGTATTTTTCCTAATATTAAAAAAAGAAAAACCCGAAAATAGGCGACCGAATATAAATCAGTCGCCTATTTTTTTAACGAGGCGACTGATTTAGGTTCAGTCGCCTATTTGGCCATTTTTTTCATTATATTAATTATATTAAACATAATATGGCGTGCAGACAAAAAATTCTCCCATGTTTTCCTCTGGCGCCAATTTTTTGGCAGATTTTAGGCGTCTTGAAACATTATGAGGTCACCAAAAATGATTTTTGGCATGTTTGAAAAAGTAAGTATCATGGCGCCAAACAAAAAATTCTCATATTTTCTCATGGCGGGAAGGAATTAAGGCGTCCCGAAAGTAATTTAGAACGTCAAAAATTAATTTTAGAAGTCATAAACAATAATTCGGGACGTTGAATGCTTATTTTCCTTGCATATAATTACAAGATTGCCATTGGCCTCAGTTTTTACTACCTTTTTCTTATTTAGGACGTATTTGAGGGTAGTAATATCAAATTTTTGTAGTAGTGTTTATTGACATGTTGTTATTATCAAAAGATAAAAACGTTTAAATTATTTACTTTTGTATTTTATTAAATTATAAGAATGGGACGTTATTCACCAGAAAAATTGTTTTGGCTCAAATAGTATTGCCAACCATGTACCTCATGTTGTGTAGTGAAGAGCCTCCTTAAAGATTTAAAGTTTGTTGACTCGTTTTGTAGTGCTACTGGTTGATGTAATCATGATCCTAGACTTTTGTATTATTATTATCATTAGCTAGCTGCTCCATGTAATCTATAGGTAGGATCCATGTATTCCCTTATCGTTTGAAATACATGTATATAAGTTTAAGGCTTAAGGAATATGAGTCCACTCATATTCTGTGCTAGTCACCCTTTGATTTTCAAGGCATGACATGATTCCTCCTATTCTTCCAGCCATTCCTCCTCTTTATCATTGTACACCTCTTTTTGTACGGTAAACCTATCATGTATCACAATTGGATAAATAATAACTTAATTCGATTAATTAATTAAAAATGATGTAAATTATAACTATCTAAATTTATAATATAATTAAATACAATTAATTACCTTCATAGCCTCATCCCATGCTATATTCTTCAATGTCCGGGGAATCTACTTTCATGTCTTGAAGCGGATAAGGAACCGCTCCCAATTCACGCCCATCTCATTCAGATAACAGTTGAATAGGTGACCACCATTCTTAATCAGCTGGTCCATGGCCTCATCCCAACAAACTATGACATGTATTCCTTAGTCCAGGCTATTGAGACTGACCAGGTCGAGCCTTGATTTGACGAAAACCTTAATCGGCTCAGGGTCAAATCACAATTTACCACGAATTAAAATGCAATATAGTGCAAATAACTCGGGATCGTTCTCTTATCAAGGACTCTTTTATTTTGAATTCCTAGATTTGACTAAGTGCTAAAAACATGGTTAGAAAAGGGGTTTTGAAATTGGTTTTCTTTAAACTAAAATTCATGAAAATATACAGAAATTAATTCTATTCTTTTTGGTATTTTTTTTGGAAATAGTGAAGAATGCTTTGGATTAAAAGGGATTAATGATGGATGCTCTTGGTAATAAAGAAGGTGGCTATCATTCCTTTAAAAAAATATATATGGGAGTTAAACTTTCATTACGTCTAAAGAACAACCTCAAGATAACACTTGAGTCCAATAATCTCAATTAATAGTAGCTTCTACAAACAAAGTTAACTACTACCTTTTGAGATATTATTAAAATCCACTTAATGTGTAATTTAAATTGGGATGACGCAAATTGTTCTTCTCAATTAGAATGTTCTAACGAACCATTCAAGAGCTAAAATCAACTATGATCACCAATCACAAACATGACAGCAAACATAATTTCATTAAGCATCTAAAGAAATATGGAAATATGAACATCAAGATACATCATCCAATTAAAACTACAATAATCAATCAACATGAACACATAACAGCAATCCAAATCTCACAACTACATAATGGTAACCCTAAACAAGGAAATCAAATATATAATCTAAGCAAAAGATTGAATTAAATAACTCCCCTATTGAAGCACAAATGCTCAAGCCACAAATCTCGATCACCAAGAAGCAAAGAGTTTAGCTACACATAGCCATTAAAGAGTCCAGCACAATCTGTAAAAATGAACCAGCCATAGGAACAAGCTCGCCGGAAAATACATTGCCTTCGCCAGAATCTGGAATTATATCGCTGGAAAATTCAAGAACTTGCTGGCACCTTCAATGCTCGCTGGGAATGAAGAAGACGTTGAAGGGTGATGGTGGTTTTGAGGAGAATGACGGTGAGGTGAAGGTGTTGGTGAGAGTAAAGGAAGGGAGATGATGAAGGATGCGTGGTGGTGAAAGTCGATAAATCCAAGTCCTCTCCAGTCTCACAGCGTTGTGTATCGTTCTCTGGTTTTTTTTTTCTGGCTTGCTGGTCTGATGGTAAGGGTCGGTGGTGATGAGGAATCCGATGAAGGAAGAAGACGATGCTTAAGATGGAGGACGTGATGATTACACAATCGAAAATGGAATGAGGTCTAGTCCATTTCCTTTTTCTTTCACGGCGCTGGGTTTGAATATTAATGTATCAGGTCTCTCGGGTCTTCCTCACGGGTCTGCTCCTGCTGAATGAATCAGAAAACCTAATTAATCAATGGCCCAAAACGCATAGTTGCAGACAGGGACCCAACTGAAAATTTAAAAAGTTCTGGAGTAGGGGCTATATTGAAACTTTTGCAATTTGAGTTCAAACTTTCATTTTCAAATTTGATTTAATCTTTTCAAGCATCTACAATCAAAATAATTAATCTAACATCAAATATTCTCATAAAAATAAATGATTAAGAGTAATTACAATTTCTTTGACAATTTTACCCTTTTAAGTCCTAATTTAATGTATTTATTCTTAATCTCAATTTATCACAAGAAAGACATTTTAACCTCAATAATCATGATAAAGTCCATTAAGAATCCCAATTTAATGATGAAAAATCATATAAAAATATGGTTTGATCAAGTCTCTTAGTGTTTATGTTCCCCGATCATCCGCAAAATTTACCACATACTTTAATTAAATTTAAATCCACATTTAAATCTTTGAAATTTAAAAATTAACCTTATTGAAACAGTAATTAAATTTACCTTGAACGTGCACCTCAAACCCTATCAATTATGAAGACGAATCTTTGTGGTTATTCTACTTCCAGGCCTCCTCCTCGTCTAAGAATCCCTCCATGTCACTTATTATGAGAATGTTGAAGTCTCGTAATAGTTGAGACTTATGTGAGCCCGCTCTGATTGAGCAGGCAGCTTTGGTGGGGTTGCCTCCTGCGAGATCATCTGTTGTAGCTACTCTAATGTAAGCTATTGTGGTGAGGTTGCCTCTTACGATGGCACGGGGACATGTCTACCTCTGTGCTGCCCTCTAATATCCCTACCACTACCCCCTCTACTACTCCCTCCTCATAGAATAGGTCTGGGGGATGCTCAATCTCTTTCTCCTTGCTCTTATATCTCCGGAAGTCATAATAACAATATTTATTATTAAATAATTTAAAATATTATCAATATTTATAACAAAATTATAATAGTAGGGAAAAAATGAAATAAAGAGTTAACTTTACTAACCTCAAGTTCCTAACTCTTTAAATGTTTGAGCGAAACTCAAATCTGAAGCAAAACCTTTTAAAGCGAATTTGCCCAAAGTGGTAAAATGACAAGCAATGCCGCTTATATAACCTTTACATTTGTAGCGGTTTTTGTAAAACTGCGACCTCAACATCTACAAATCACGAAACCTTACCTTGCGCAACATGACATTTTGTAAAACCGGTACAAACATGTCGACCCTCTACATTCTCGTAGCGGTTATTCCTTAGAACCGCTATTAATATGCGACCCTTTGCATTCTATAGCAGATCTTCTCTTATGAACCACTACAAACCCACCGCCACAAATGTGTCGCCAGCTTGGTGCCACATTTGTGGCGGTTCATGTTACAAAACCGCTACAAATGTAGCACTAGCTTGGCGCCAAGCTTGCCCCACTTGTTGTAGTGGTTTTTTTATGAAGAACGCTATAAATGTCATTCGCTTACCAATGAACCACTTGCCTTGAGTCATATTGTTACAATTTTGTAACAATTTTGTCCAACTGCCACAAATTAACATTTTTGTAGTGTTGTGAGATCCTTATATTAATATATTATAATTCAAAATCTCCTATATTTGTTAAACATATGTTTATTAAGAAAATTACTCAAAATTTTGATCAAGCTATAAATATTTTTCACATAAAAATTACATAATTTATTTTCTAAATTTAGTAAAAATATTAAATAGACCATTAATAAATATTAATGTTAGAAGATAAGTTAGAAATTGGGCTTAATGAGAGGTAGATTAATAAACAATATTTATTTTAATATGGCTTTTTAATTGAGTAATAGACTTTAAGAATCTGTTTAGAATATTTTTTAACGGTGTTAATAGTTTAGACTAAAATATATATGTTCAAAATAGAGAGGAGGTCTGTGTGATAAAGGCAAAATAGAAGGATTGTTAGAGTATATTTTACTCTTTTCTTTATCATTTGAATGTTTTTAATGTTTCGGCTTTTTAGGCAAAAGTATATCAACTTTCCAAACACTTTCGACGCCCTTACATAGTTTTTCGATATTAAAATAATTATTTTGGTTTCACATCTTAACAATTTAGTATGATATGTGTTATTCTGTTATATAACTTACGCAACGAAATAAAAAGTATGCCAACATGAAAGTTGATGGCCATTAGTTCTGAATTGTTATTGATATTATGGTAAGATGGTCAGGAAGTACAAATATTGAAATAAAGAAACAAACATAGAAATTAAAGAATGTCTTCAAGTGCACCCCCTCTACATATTCTCGAAATTGTCATTTCACAATATTTTTTATTAAAGGTTAAAGAGGAGCCCATTCACCACGGTTCTATTGCGAGAAGAGAAGATGTAAACACAATATACAAAAAAATTGGTTGCTGTCATAAAATATAAGAAAAAATGTTGCTTGAACAACATTATTCACCATAAATAAAAAATATTTCAGTTTACAATGAATCGTATGCAAGTATACAAATCTAACTCTAGTGTTAAGGAATTAGAAGAAAGACATCCGAGAATTAAATATGCTTATCAATTTTTATCTTTTGCTATATTACGTGTGCGAAGAAAATGCAAAGATGCATATTGGAGAAAAGCTGTATGTGGTATGAGCAAAATAATCGATGAGTTAAAAAGCAAAACAGAATTATATCTTTATTTCTTGTACTAACATATTAAGTTTTATTTATAAAATAAAATGATTATTATTAAAAAAAAAATAAACATCTGAGACTGACGATATTGGAGTTAGGGGATTGAAGAAAAAACCCAAGTTAAGAGACTAAATTAAAATATTGTATAAAACTATAAGACTAAATATGTTGCTTATGGGTAACTTAATATTCACGCACTAGTTTACAATTGAATAGTAACTAGGGGTGTTCCATTCCGTCCCGGCCGTCTTGTTTTAGTCCTAGTCATTTTGGGATAGTACGGATTGTCCCATAAAAATTTGGGACCAAAAAAAAAAAAAAAAATTATTATACGGGGACAGGACACAGGATGGGCTTTGTCATGTTCTAGCTCTTGGTCCCATCCCAGGTATTTATTTTCTTTAAAAAAAAAATCTATATATTTATAAATTATAATTATTTTCTAAAGTTGTATAGATATTAGTTGTAGATGATGAGTAATACACAAAGAATCATATTGTTACTAGTTTAATATATCTATTTTTTTTATCAGAATATATAATATTTTTATTAAATATATAACTAATATTTTTCTTATATGAATATGTGTTATATCAAAAGATACTATCATATTGGTTAATACAAAACATTAGAAAAATCTAAGTAGAGGAACAACCAAAGCACTAATGTTATTTATACTTTAGACAAATGTTTAGTGTCACTAATAATGAATTTGATTCCCTTTTGATTTTGAGGATTTGAATTTAAAATCAAGTTGTTTTCCTCTAGAATCTTTAGTTTTTTTTATTTAATTCGTATATTACAATCAGCTTCAAGTTTTAAATATTTCTTATTTTTAGTAAGCTTTCGCTATAAAAATGATAAAAGAGGGTTATTACATATTTCTATTGTATATTTAATATTTTCAAATTTAGAGTCTAATCATACCCATACATTTTAGTTTTTATATGTCCAAAAAAGAGAGGAAAAAAACTATATGCACGTCCAGGTCCTTAAAAAGAAATAAACAGGTCATCTTGTTGTTGTCCCTTTCCCGTCCGAATCCTCGTCTTATCTTGATCCTGGCCGATTATGCTCGTCCCATTTCCGTCCCGTGAAGAGGCTTAAGAGTCATTATCATGATAATCAAATCAATTTTAATTAAATTAAAAACAAATAGCATACTAGTTTAGACATGATAGAGAGGGAAGTTTTAAATAGAAGTCAAGATAGGTTTGAAATAAAATAAAAACAAATTCTATGTTTTGTCCTCTGAATTTTAGATGTTTATATAAAATTTCAATTTAATCCCTAATGTTATTAGTCTCGTCATTAACATATTAGTCCTGTCTTTCAAAATATAAAAAGATTATATTAAATGATTAAATTTTAAGTATGAGCTGTCAGCATTTAATTGCATATAAAGTCACCAATTAAATTCATTGAGTAAGCATTTTCTGTTACTAAAATGACGGCATCAACATTAAGGTTTGAAAATACTCGTTATAAACTCAAGATACTAGACTGAAATTTGATATAAACTTAGAAAATCAAATGTAAAGTTTAGCCGATGAAAAACAAAAATACAATTTGAAAGGAAAGGATGCTACAAACAAATTAGTTCAAGTGTTTTACATCTACTTAAATGGATGCTGAAAAGTAAAATCATGTATTGATGAATGTGTTTTGTGTGGCCATAGCGACACCTTGTTTGTGCTTGTTGGCGTCAGATCATAGGTGCATGGCCTTCACGGTGTCTCTCAGTAATTCATATTGAGTGTCATGGTTGTGCTCCCATTTAAGAGAAAACAAGTGTTTTAAAATAATTTTGTCCAACACACATCAAATAGTTTTAAACAATTTATCTAAAAGATGATTATGAATGCGATTGTATAATTAGTCATTAATTAGATAAATTGGACTCAATACGATTGCTTGAGGTTTTCCAATTTGACTTGCTGAAAATTAACTCCCAAATTATTTTTGAGAAGCTAGGAAAGCCACCACTTCTACTACCAAGACTCATTTCATCATATAATCACTTTTTAATCCAAAACATTTACTGATTGTTCTTCAAAATATCAAAAAGATTAGAAATAGCTTTATTTTCATGAATTTTAATTTAGAGAAAACCAATTCCAAAACCTCTTTTATAACCATGTTTTTGTTACTTAGTTTCACCTGGGGAATTCAAAATAAAAAGGTCCTTGATAAGAGAACGATCCCAAGTTGTTTGTACTACATTGCATTTTAATTCGTTGTGAAAATTTATGATTTGACCCAAGGTGACTAAGGTTTGTATGAAATCATGGGTGTTATATTATAACTGTTATAATTGATTTAGGATAAATAACATTTCGGAACCATTTATCTACGCTAAAAATATATAGCGCATATATGACGAATTGTAACTATTATATTATATATTGCAGATAATATTGCAATATTCAACGGTTAAGTATATTAACTATACTTTATGATTATTTAAGAAACTCCGTCAAGTATTGGTACCCATCTAAGTTACATGTCCTACTGAGGCCTCAATACATGATGGTTTTCGTGTCAAAACTGTCACATATTTGATGGTTACGAATTGTCAAGTATTGCGCTCAAATATATGACGCATGTATAATTGACGGTTCTTAACTTATAAATATGGACAAAAATAATCGTTAAATATTGACGATTCTGTAATAGTGTTTATAACTAATTTTAATCAACATTTTGAACAAAATAATTCAATAATTATTTCTTATGAAAAAGAACAGAGAGAGTAACATCAAATTCAACTGTAATATAGATTATTATTAAATTGTGCTAATAACTTTAAATGATAGTAGTTATTTGGAAAAGGAAGGACTATTATTTGAATTCTTTTCAACGACTAATTCTTGCTGCCTCGGAATTACCCTTGTTCAAGAGCTAATGTCTACTTGCTGTGGCTCCACACGCACATCACTCGGCTTCTTGTGCTGGTTAAAATCCTTTGTGTGGATGTAAACATTGACTTCTCAATGAAAGAACATTTGTTATGAGCACAAGTCTAAATTGAGAGATCCCAATCTAAAAAGAATAGTTTGTTAAGTTAGACAGTCCCATGAACTTATATATAAATCATGCTTCATTTATGAGGCTCCCCCATATTTGTTAGTCCTATAGTAAGCAACCTCAAAAGTGAAGTGTTGTTTATAAGTTCAAGGGACTCTCCCACCGAACAAACTAGTTTTTTAGGATAAACTCTCCATTTGAACTTGTATTTATAACAAAATGTACTTCTATTGAGATGCCAAGTTCCCTCGCATAAAGTCTTCTGATTGATAAGAGGATGAGTGAAGTTCTATGATGTGGAGTTTGTGATTTATAAGTTCAAGCGAGGTTATGTGATGTGAAGTGTGAATTATAAGTTCAAGGGACTCCCCCACCCGATCAACTAGTCTTATAGAATGAATTCTCTCTTTCAACTTGTGATCATAATGTAAGCTAAAAGAGCTTAAAAGCAAGTATGATTAAACTCACGATCTAGATCTCCTACATGTAGGACGAACTTGGTGCCATTAGGTCACGCAACCATTGACATGATACCAATTACTCTAATTATTTTGTTCCTGCGTTAGTTTGAAAGATGAATACTGATTGAAGGCATGCATGAAGGAGTACAATACATCTTAGATCAATTATTACATCATAAAAAAAGGATCAACATATCCCACAAGCAAGACAAACTTGGTGCCAGTAGGCAAGTCTTTTGAAACATACACTCCCTTTTGACTTTTTGATCATAACTAACTACTTAAGCTAAAACAATTTAAAGATCAAACCTTTGATCTCCCACAGGCAAGACAAACTTGGTGCCACTAGGCCACACAACCATTGACTTGATACCAACAACTCTAATTATCTGTTCTAACGTAAATTTGGAAGATAAATACAACTGAAAACATGCATGAAGGAAAACAGTACATCTTAGATCAATTATTGCATCACACAGAAAGAAGAAACGGATCGATTAGAAGAGATTCATACATTGAAGAACACTAGGACGACAAAGCAAACCTAGACACCAAATAAACACACGGCGCGAACACAATTGTCTGCTGAATTCCTTATCAAGCCATCTCACGTCATCACTGTCCCTTCAAATGAGAATCAAAATGGAGTTCAAATTCAGCCAAATATAACAAGAATAAGACTATTAGAAATATTTTTAAGCTCATCAATAGATTTTCATACTTGATCGTTCAGTTTTTTAGGTTCTTAATTACTATTAAATTCTTAATGTTAAAAATTATACTTGAAGAAATATTGATCAAAAGTTTCTTCAACACAATATACATGTGTGTGTAGTGTATAGATACATTATTGACTGTAAAAACACAAAGAAATGGAGGGAAAAAAATCAATAATTAAGTTTTGCTTACAAAGAAAGGGTTTACGTACTCCTAGAGAAAAAGAAGAATAATTAACCTCATAATGGCAGCATAAACGAGTCACGATCATAATGCTTATGAACTTTTGGAGTCTTTTTTATTTTTAGGATCAGGGTTCTCTTCGGACTCATTTGAACGGACAGTGTTGTTATTAGGCTGTTCGGTTTGTTTTTCTTGGTTACAAGGAAAATCATCAGGTAATGAGATAGATGAGGGTAAAATACGGTCATGAGGAACAGGGTTTTCTGTAGATTGTTTTGTTGAAGGGGGTGGATTCGGGGGAAAAACACTTTGGATACTTGGCTGTTGGGCTGAAGGAGTTTCGCTCTGTGCTCTAATTTGGGTGTCTGTAGGTTGCTGTGATGGAGGGGGTCGATTCGAGGGAAAAACACTCTGGGCACTTGTTGGCTGTTGGGCTGAAGGAGTTTCACTCTGTGCTCTAATTTGGGTGCCTGTAGGTTGTTGTGATGGAAGGGGTCGATTCGGGGGAAAAACATTCTGGATACTTGTTGGCTGTTGGGCTGAAGGAGTTTCGCTCTGTGCTGTAATTTGGGTGTCTGTAGGTTGTTGTGATCGATTATTGGGAGGAGAAATGTCCTGGAGATCTGGGGTTTCATTAGTGTCATTTTGTGGCGGATGGGATTGAGCTGTTGGATTTGGAGGACAAACCTCGGAAACATTTGGCCTTGTTGGTGTTTGGGGTGGAGCGGGAGTTTGCTCAGGAGGATTAGGGCCATCAGGCTGAGGATTGTTACCAGATTTCATAGTTCTAGTTCAAATAAGCATGGAGGATTGGAGAGGATATTTGCATAGAACTACTAGACTTACATAGCATAGTTTCTCTTTAACAACTTGATGGTTGAAGGCTATGAAGCACGGACACTCCTATTTTTTAAAAATATGCGTGTCGGACACTCCAACACTGTCCAACACTTCTATTTTTTAAAAATATGTGTGGCTTTAAATATTCTTGAATTGATGATGAATTTTCCTTTTGTATTTTTATTTTTTTTTTAAAAAAAGGAGCCACGACTTTTATGATGATTTGAATCTACAATGAGCTAAAGCTGGATGCTAAGATTTTACGGAATATTGAACTTAATTGTAATAAATAATATATATATTTAATATCAAAACGTGTCCTAACACGTTGAAGTTTAGATTTTTTTTAGGATTAACGTGTCGAAGTATTGAGTTGTGTCGTATCTCGTGTCTCGTGTACGTGTCGATGCAACATAGGTTGAAGGTTTGCTTCTGAATCAGCCTATGAAATTAAAGCTAACAAATATGATGGTTTGATTTCGAGAAAATGAATCCAAATAGCTCCTGAATACTAGGAGCTAAATAAGTCATTTACAGAGGTTGAAAAAAAAAAAGGTTAAATTACTTAGTCTAGTACTCTTGGTGGATTAGAGCTCATGCTCAATGCGAGTGAAGAAATTACGTAAATAGGGAGAGACATTGGTCCAAGGGAGAAGTTTTTTCTTTATGATTTAAAATTCAAATCATGATAACTACCCATCCTGATAAATTGTGATTATAACGATGAGTGGGAGCCAGTTTTGAGAGATTGATGAATAAGTCGTATGTATGACCTGTCTGATCTAATGTGGGTATTATAAACATCGAGCAGTTTTTTAGCTACACCTGTTAACAACTTAGCAATAAATTTCATTATTAGCACGTGTGTTTCTGTAATTATTTCTTAGAACACTGAACTTCAAATGCGGAAAGGTATTTAATTCTTTACTTACATGTGATCAATTTTTGTATGTCCTAGAGTGGAGAAATCTTTAGAGTTTTCTAAAATGAGTTGAGCGATCTGCACAAAAAGAAAGACCCTATATTTGTGAGACTAACTGATGCCAACTAAATTGAAGCTTCGGAAGTTTTCAGATCCGTTGTCCTCGCATGCATATTAAGTGTTACTAGATCCAGTTCTTAATATAAGACATAGACAAGAGGTTCACTATGGTCCAAAATATAAAAGACCTCCATTTATTTAGTCTTTCAAATTTACAAACTTTTTCCCTTAAAAGCATCTCTATTGATTGCACGTATTAAGTTGTTGTTTTTATTTTAGATATGCTTTCTTTTCTTTTTTTTAGCGCCTTTTTACCTGATTGTCATTCCAATAGAAAAGAAAATAAAGAAAAGCCTCACACACCTGCACATGTGAGTTTAGTTTTTGGAGAAAGCAGTCAGGGAGGGACAAATCCCACTACTCCTTTTAGTCTTTTTTATAAGAGCTTGAAATTTGCGTTGATCTTTTTTTATAAGATTTTACTTGATGTTATCTGAATATTTAATGTTTTTATACCATTTTTTCCTAATTAATTGTACCATCTAGTCCTACATTCACTTTTGTATTTTCTTTCCTTTTTTTGATAGGTTTTTGTACTTTCTTTCATTACTACTTTATTTCTCCCTCTTATTCACCCAATTATAAATAAGGACATACTTAAGAAAAAAGTTCATTTATGACATATTTATTACTTTTAACTAATTTAAATGATTTTTTAAACTGCATATAATTCAGTTATCAAGCTCTTATAAAAAGGATCGGAAGGAGTATTCATTATTTCTTCTGTCTCCTTCCTAAATCTAGGCCATATGTTTTTTGACCTCGGCTGACAGTCTTGAAGATTTTGACTGTGGGTCAATCCTTCTTATTGGGTAGGCTAGCATTAATGACATCAGCCATATTATCTCTTCAGTACATGCGTAGATGCAAAATTATTTACAGGCCCGTCTAACATTGAAGAAAAACCTTCAGATTGTTTCAATAAAATGGTAGAGAAATTTGATATGCAGCAAATATGCCAAATTTGAAATGATTCCTTGCAGGCAAGGTGGTCGGCTGGCTCTGAAAGATGTAAAGTTTAGAGGAGTTGGTTAGTGATGAGGGAATTGAATACCATAGTCAAGCTACATGTAATAATTCTTATTTACAAATATATTTATATATTACTCCACAACTGGACAATGTACAAAATCTCACCCATTTGCGTACAAAACTATACATATTTTAATATATATGTAATATAATTAAGGTTCCAAGCATCGTAGAAATTAATCTTATACGGTGTTTGGTGTGTAGAAAAAAGTAACCACAATATATTTCAATTCAGTTTGATCAAGATTAGGTACAATTTGCTGGTTACTAGATATAACTTGTTGTACACAATATAATTCAGTTAACAAACTTAATTATTTGAGAAAAGCTTATTTTGTGCCTCAATGTGGTTAACGTGTTAAACAGTTCTATTGAATTAATGTGTTAACGAGTTTTCCAAACAACTTGGCTTAAGATTCAAAAGGATTTTAACGATTCAAGTATTGTACTTAACATGTCAATTAAATTCTAGTGCATCAATGGGCTTTATGAAAAGATTGAGTTTTGCTTCTGTGAAGTACTTAACAGGCAATCTTTGTGCTTATCATGCCATTGAGTTGTCTAAGAATATCCTAGGTTTCAGTGTTTAACGCATTAGCCTCACACATAACATGTGAACAATCTAGAAAAAAATTCCCTGGGGTCATATAAACTTGTTATGAGTGCTTTAATCTTAATTTCTATCCTTCTTTGGCTTAAAAAAAAAAAATCATCATGAGCCAAAAATATTTTTCATTTGAGTATTAGAGATTCAATGTACTCATTTCGCTCTTTGAGAAAGTTCTATTTAGTGATCTTCTGAAATTGTTCACTGTAAAGATAGGATGTGGTATCTCTAGTTACAAATCAACTGTGAGATGTCCCTTGAAAATGAAATCAAGAATGAGCATGTCATTTCTCGTGTATTTCACAAGTATATATGTTGGTGTATTGTAAAAAAGAAAGATTATTGTATTTCACAAGAACCAGATTCCAACTTGTTATAGTTTATAGTGGATTAAATATTAATCTATAGTTCTTAATGTGCGATCTAATTAGGGACTTGATGTTGGTTCTAAATGTAACACCTATTTCACATGTTTATCAACTTTTTCCCAAATTAATCCTATTGACATTCCCTCAACAATAATCAAGTAGGAAATGGAGGGAAACAATTAAGGAGGAACATTAAGATGTTTTAGAAAGAAAAATATCATATTAACTAATTTAACTAACATCTTTAATATATTGAAATTAGTTAATTAGATTTTACATTAACGAAACTAGACCGGTGTAAATCACTGTTCCTAGTTTATCTATCCCTTAATTCTTTTTTACATTTCAGGATCGCCTATTTTATGCCCTATATATGTTTTCGTGTTTAAAACTGTGCTTGAAGTCCTTACCATTTCATTCATAAGATCGTCTTTAATAAAACAAATTCAAGCTTCATTTACACATTGCGAAAATTGGTTGAGCATTATTGCAAATGAGTTTCTGATACATTAGATTTGCTCATTTCACCCCTCGTACGTACTCGTAGATGTCTTGTTATTTCTAGCATAATTAACGTCCGAACATATAGATATGTGAAACTTGGTTACTATTCATGTAAAACTATGTTATTTTATAAATATGTATAAAATTTATTTCAATATTTATATAATATATGTATATATATATATCAAGAATTTAGCGTATATAATTTATCACATATTATTATAATTATTTTTTTCCTTAAATTTACTATAAATTGTTGCAAAAGAAAAAGAATATATGTTATGTTAAAATATATAATACTATATCTATATATTATAATAACCTAATAAAATATCTACATGCCGGCCAAAAAAAAAAAAAAAAATCTAGACGTTCCATCTCTCTACCGACAAGTATTTTGTTTTTTTGTTCAAACTTACCGACAAATATTTAATTTCAGACCCCAGTATATTCAATGATCATTAATTATAACGCGTCTGGGTTGTTAAACGTCATCCATCCGGAGGTGAAGTTTTTCGACCAGTCTTTGAAGGCGTCTTTTGGCTATCAGTCTTTCTATTCTCTGTAACTATTTCTTCCTCTTAGTTGCTCCAATAATACATTCACTTTGTATTTTCTTTTTTTGATAGGTTTTTGTACTTTCTTTCATTACAACTCTATTTCTCCCTCTTAGTTGCTCCATTATAAATAAGGGCATGCTTGAAAAAAAGAAAAAAAAGTTCATTTTTAACATATTTATTACTTCTAATAATTTTAACTGATTTTTTAAACTGCCTAATTCAGTTATTATGCTCTTATAAAAAGAATCTGAACGAGTAATCATTATTTCTTCTGTATCCTTCCGAAATCCAGGCCATATGTTTTTAACCTCCTGGGCTGACAGTCTTGAAGACTTTGACTGTGAGTCAATGCTTCTTATTGGGTAGGCTAGCATTATTGACATCAGCCATATTATCTCTTCAGTACATGCGTAGATGCAAAATTAATTACAGGTCCGCCTAACATTAAAGAAAAACCTTCAGATTGCTTCAATAAAATGGTCGAGAAATTTGATATACTGCAAATATGTCAATTTAAAAATCATATCTTGCAGGCAAGGTAGATGTATAAAACTGGGGGTGGTCGGCTGGCTCTGAAAGATGTAAAGTTTAGACGAGTTGGTTAGTGAGGGAATTGAATACCATAGTCAAGGTATATGTGATAATTCTTATTTATAAAGATATTTATATATTACTCCCCAACAAGAAAATGTACAAAATCTCACCCTTTTGCATGCAAAACTATACGTATATATGTAATATAGTTATGGTTCCAAGCATGGTGGAAATTAATCTTATATGGTGTGTAGAAAAAAGTAACCACAATATAATTCCGTTTGATCAAAATTAAGCGCAATCTCCTAGTTCCTAGATATAACTTGTTGTACACAATATAATTCAGTTAACAAGCTTAATTATTTGAGAAAACCTTATTTTGTGTCTCGATGTGGTTAACGTGTTAAACAGTTCTATTGAATTAATGTGTTAACGAGGTTTCCAAACAACTTGCTTTAAGATTCAAAAGGATTTTAGCGCTTCAAGTCTTGTACTTAACATGTCAATTAAATTGTAAGTAAATATTGAGTTTTGCTTCTGTGAAGTACTTAACAGTCAATCTTTTTGCTTATCATGCCATTGAGTTGTCTAAGAATAAAATCATATCCTAGGTTCATTGTTTAACGCATTAGCCTCACACATAACACGTGAACAATCTAGAAAAAAAAATAATTATAAAATAAAATTCCCTGGGGTCATATAAACTTGTTTACTTAACTTAGATCATCTGAAAATGCTAACATGAGTGTTTTAACATTTCTATCCTTCATTGGTTTAAAAAAAAAAAATCATATGAGCCAAAAATGTTTTTCATTTGAGTATTAAAGATTCAATGTACTCATCTTGTTCTTTGAGAAAGTTCTATTTAGCGATCTTCTTCTTAAATTATTCGTTGTAAAGATAGGATGTGGTATCTCTAGTTACAAATCAACGGTGAGATGTCCCTTGAAAATGAAGTCAAGAATGTGCATGTCATCTCTTGTGTATTTCACAAGTATATCTGTTGGTGTATTGTAAAAGGGAAAGATTATTGTATTTCACAAGAACCAAATTCGAACTTGTGATAGTTTATAGTGGATTAAATATTAATCCTGTGGTTCTTAATGTATGACCTAATTGGGGAGTTGATGTTGGTTCTAAGTGTAATACCTATTTCATATGTTAATCAACTTTTTCCCAAATTAATACTATTGACATTCCCTCAAGAATAATTAAGTAGAAGATGGAGGGAGACAATTAAGGAGGAAGATTAGGACATTTTATAGAAAAACATGTTGTATTAACTAATTTATATATCTAACATCTGAGTATAATGCTTCTATGGAATGAACGTCAAGCTCAAGGATAGAGCTAAACTAGGCCCGTATATATCAGTGTTCCTAGTTTATCTATGCCTTAATTCTTTACATTTCAAGATCGTCTATTTTATGCCCTATATATGTTTTTGTGTTTAAGACTGTGTTTGAAGTCCTTACCATTTCATTCATAAGATCGTCTTTAATAAAACAAATTCAAGCTTCATTTACACATTGCGAAAATTGGTTGAGCAGTCTTGCAAATGCGTTTCTGATACATTAGATTTGATCATTTCACCCCTCGTACGTATACGTAGATGTCTTAATATTTCTAGCATACCTGACGTCCCAACATATAACTATGTGAAACTTGGTTAGTATTCATGTAAAACTATGTTATTTTATATGTATAAGATTTATTTCAATATTTATATAATATATAAATCAAGAACTTATTGTATATAATATATAATAGATTTATTATAATTATTTTTCCCCTTAAATTTATTATAAATTATTGCAAACAAAGAATATACATTTTGTTAAAATATATAATACTATATGTATATATTATAAGGGAAAAGTATTTCTCCAATCATTGGAGATAAGTTGTAACATCCCAATTTTTGAAAACGTTTTCACGGTATCTTGATCAAAGTTGAGCATCGGAAGTAAATAGTATTAAAAAGTAACTGATAAATATCCAATGTAATGTATGTGCTTTAACAAGCGTTACAATTTTTTTCCAAATGTTGATATCGTAAAGTACATGTCAATAGGACTTTCTCCAGCCGGTTCCTACATCTCGTCGCTTACCCTTGTCTTCGATCCTGTTTACTCTGGATCCTGAAGCTATGGTAAGAGCTGAGGTTCAATACCCATTGAACCTCAGGTAACGGTTAACCTCATTTTCATGTAACAAGTATGTATGACAATTTATTCATGATATCACAGCAATATTCACATATGAAAGATAATAACCGAACACGACCTTGCATATGAACGTTATTACGGTCGCACTATTCACGGTGCCATGATGGCCTATCGTGTCCTCGGCGCTAGGAAAACTCAACGGTGTTATCAATACCATAACCCGTGTACAAATTTGTATATGTATACTCAATAACTTTTAAAAATAGAATCTCAGTCTATGAATACAACCATCACATATAGGTATACAGTAAACATCAGAGTTAGTGTTACAGTATGCGTCCGTACCTTCGTCGGTGTTGTCGGTACGTTGACGGTCGGGCGGTGATCACGCGCATCCTATAATGGTAATATCGTATTTATTAATTTACAAATAATATCCTAAGGGATATCCTGACCACTAATGACTATTTTGCCCTTGCAACATTTATTTTCCACTTTGTTTCCTCAAAATTCGTAGAACGCTGGTACAAATCTGGGCAGCATTTTGCTTAAAGCTAGCATAGTTTGAACTGTAATGTTCTGCCTTTAGAAATTTCGTTCGTAGAGTGCTTATTAGCTCTTTTTGTGTACTCAAGACACGTCGCAGGCTATTGGGTTTATAAAAAGATTCACTTTCGGAATCATCTTGGTAGCTTAACAGTTGGAAATACGCACGGTTATCATCGACGGATGAATGATCTGATCCTATAGATCTTTTCTAGCTCAGAGGGTCTACTCAGAGGATATACTAGCCATTGGTTCTGGGTCCACTACGTTCAAGGGTACTGAATGAAAAGGTCCTTGATCATATATGGTTTCGTAAGGATATTCCGGATCAGGGGTATTCAGGTTCGGGATCCATTATCGGAGCAATATCATATTTAGGAGCAGAAAGATGTATTAGCTCAAGGTTAAGTTCTAGAATGGGGTGTAGCTGATCAGGTTGAAGTACATGTTCAGGATTGTACACTATCTTAGGATGGTATATTTCTGAGGGTTTATGGTTATGACTGGGTACAAGGGGTTTTTCAGGGCTTGGGTGATCTACCGGCTCAAGGTGGTACATTGGTTCAGATCAATATACTAGTTTGAAATGATACACTGGTCTAGGGTTGTAGGAATAGTCAAAATACTCGGTTTGAAATGGTACTCGGGTTCGGATCGGCTACGTGTTCGGGCTCATTTATTGGCGCAACATCTTTGTTTAGGGTGATATTCTGGCTCTAGTTCGTCATCGGGGTAGTTGGCATATACTCGTGGTCTAAATGGTATTTTGGAGCTGGGAAATATGGTTCTGGTTCGAACATAGACATAGGGGGTGGATTTGTTGGTTTCAGGTTCAGTCTTACTTTTACGTTTCCAGAGACTACTGACCAACGTGCTACACGTCTCCTTCTCCCATAATAATCTACTTAGGGAAACTCGTCGTTTATCACCACAACAACACCAGGGTTTTATCGGTACTTGTTTTCAAAAGATGCTCTAAGATAATGGCTTAGAGCTCAACTTAGTTAACCAAACCGATTGGCCAGGTAGGTGTCTATCATGGGGTCTCACCGACTTTACGGCGACTGAATGACTGACCCACATAGACTAGCCCTTCCTTCGGCACCAATGGTTTACTATAACTGAGCCAGGTTCTTGCCGGGTAAAATGCTCTTTAGTTGAAAAAACTCCGAACCTAACTCCGTTACTCAAACAATGCGCGGCCGGTGTATTTGTGGAAGCCTCGCCGAGGTTAACAACGCCCGATTGACAACCACAAAACCCTTTCTAGACACCAGACTGTTTGGAGTAGCATAGTTAAATTCGTTACCAAAATTGTAACATCCCAATTTTCGAAAACGTTTTCACGGTATCTTGATCAGAGTTGAGCATCGGAAGTAAATAGTATTGAAAAGTAAGCGATAAATATCCACCGTAATGTATGTGCTTTTAACAGCGTTACAATTTTTTCCAAATGTTGATATCGTAAAGTACATGTCAATAGGACTTTCTCCGGCCCGGTTTCTACATCTCGTCGCTTACCCTTGTCTTCGATTCCCGTTTACTCGGATCCGAAGCTATGGTAAGAGCTGAGGTTCAATACCCATTGAACCTCAGGTAACGGTTAACCTCATGTAACAAGTATGTATGACAGTTTATTCATGATATCACAGTAATATTCACATATGAAAGATAATAACCGAACACAGCCACTGCATATGAACGTTATTACAGTCTGCACTATTCACCAGTGCCACGATGACCTATCGTGTCCTCAGCGCTAGGAAAACTCAACGGCGTTATCAATACCATAACCCCTGTACAGCTGTATATGTATACTCAATAACTTTTAAAAACAGAATCTCAGTCTATGAATACAACCATCACATATAGGTATACAGTAAACATCAGAGTTAGTGTTACAAAGACGCGTCCGTACCTTCGTCGGTGTTGTCGGTACGTTGACGGTCGGGCGGTGATCACGCGCATACTATAATGGTAATATCGTATTTATTAATTTACAAATAATATCCTAAGGGATATCCTGACCACTAATGACTATTTTGCCCTTGCAACATTTATTTTCCACTTTGTTTCCTCAAAATTCGTAGAACAACGCTGGTACAAATCTGGGCAGCATTTTGTCTAACTTTGAAAAATCATAATTAATTCTACACAAATTGAAACGAAGATCCGTAACATTCCTTGGAATCCTTAGGATGTTTATTTTCAAATCAAAATAATCAATCTTGCCCAGATTACACGAATTACTCCCAGGTTTAAAGTTTTGAGCCTCTGCCCAGAATTTTTCCAGAAATTTGTAGCCTAACTTTAAGGATTTTTATCTCCCTGTAAAAAAATCATTTTTACATGTTATTGACATATTTAAAAATCCCTATATGTCTATTTTAACCATGAATTGTTTCAGAATTTTTTGACCATATTTTCAATATGAAATTCTGGCATTTTCATCACTGACTCCAGAAATTCGAAACCGATGAAATTTCGCCCAGGAGCTTTGTTACTTTGATGATTTTCTTCCAGAAATTTTGCCATAACTTCTTCTCCATCAATTTTTTGAAATAAAGACAATTTTGACTATAAAAACATGTAAATAAAATTATCCTAGCATATTTAGGATCTAAGTTACTTCTATCTAAGAATTTAAGAACTAAAACTCAAAGAACTTAAAGCTAGAGCTAGAGAACTTACCAAGAACTTTCTCCTCCTTTCTTCAAGGCTCTCACTCTCACTTTCTCTCTATATTTCAGATGTTTCTTTGTGAATTGGTGAGGAATTATGAAGACCCCAACCCCCTATTTATAGTAAAAGTCCATGGCACTATTCACAACCCCTCATCTTGCATTATGGCCATTGGATCTAGGTAAATTAAAAGCACAAATCCTAGCCCTTAGAACCCTCAAATATGACCCCCTCTCTCTCCTTGATCCTCTTCCATTTTCTATCCTAAAGTACCATATCCTCTACCAAAAACTTTTTGCAAAATATCCCATGTGTTTAGCTTTTTCCCAAGCCAATTATTTTCTTTGTTTTTCACTAGACAAAATTCATTTGAGGATTTTGATGAAGTCTTATTAAAATTCTCTCATTGCTTTTGAACTCTTGATATTTTTAGCTTTAATTAGAGACCATAATCTCTCATTTTCTCAATTGGACACAATCCTCAAAAGTTGAGGAAATAGCTTTGGTTATAGTCAATTTCAAGCTTGAATTATGCTTGTCAATAATCTCTTCTTACATTTGATTTATGATCAATGGATCTCAAGATACAATTTATTTTGTATAGATTCCTCTTTGATTAAGTCTTGAATTAATCCTATTGATTAATCTAATTAATTCATGTACAATTTTCTCATTGGATGATTCCTTGACTTTTCCTACTAGGCTCACAACATTAGCACTCACAACACTCTTTCTCTTTCCCATTTATCCTCTTCCATGGTCATTAAGTCTCTTAATTAAAAGTACATTATCCTCTTCCATAATTTATGACTTGCATGTGCTCAACTATCTTGAGTAATTCTTTTAATTGATTACTTCAATTTCTTTATTCAGTTTTTTTGGTGTAAAAACTGTGCACTTCCCTCTTTTCTCTTCAAATTTTGTGTTTTAATTACTTCATGCTCATCTAGAAAGAATTCTCTCATTGGTTAATTTTTACTTCACAAGGATTACACTTTATGATACTTAATTAGGGCCTTAGGATTTAACTTTATTATATTTAATCCAAGCCTTTATTTTGTGTTGGGGAAATTCTAATACTTTTGATGATCTTTGTTCATATATTATGTGCTCTTAGGATTTAAAATAAATGTAATTATCTTGCCTCTTTAAAAGAGAATTTTCGCCACATATTTAAGATAGGGAAGATTTAATTAATCTTGGCTAAAATCTCTAAGATAGTGTTTTTAGATGTTATAAGGCTCAATTGATAGGTTACTATATTAATTATGATCATTAGGAATTATCTTTATGCTAATCTTGGGTTTTTATTAGCCTTTGATCACTAATTAATCTTATACATTTCTTAATTATGCCTTTTTAATTTAATTATTAATTAATTACGAAAATTAACATAAATATTTTAATGTTTGCAAATTTAATTGCCCATTAGTTGTTTGATAATTTTCTTTAATCGGAATAAATATTTCCATGTCATTTTAATTGTCTCTCATGATTAAATTAAGACTATGCTTAGTGATGATAATTTTATGGTGTTTTATGATCCTTAGAATATTTGGTCTTTAGCTTATTTGATTTCAAGAAGAAATCACTTAAAATAATCGTCAATAAGCTTCTAAAGTTTGAGACCACATATTCACCTATCCCTAATATGTTTTATTTGTCAAAATATGACATTTATAATAAGTGAAAATTTTAGGGTATTACATAAGTTATCTCCAGGTACTCCTAAAACTATTTCGTTTTGTATTAATGAAATGTATGTTTGTAATTTTAGGTGAATTAATGAAGGGTGCAAAATTACGGAAACACTCTTCATTAATCTAAAACCACGTAGTTTTGGGGGTCATTAGAGATAACTTATCTCCAGTAACTGGAGAAATCTTTTACCCATATTATAATAACCTAATCAAATATCTACATGCCGGCCAAAAGGGGGGGAAAAAATCTACACATTCCATCTCTCGACCGACAAGTATTTTGATTTTTTGGTTCAAACTTACGGACAAGTATTGAATTTCAGACCCTACTATATTCAATAATTATTCATTGTAACGCGTCTGGATTGTTAAACGTCATCCATCCAGACGTGGGTTTTTGGATCAGAGTCATTGAAGGCGTGTTTTGGCTATCAGTGTGTCTATTCTCTGTAACTATCAGTGTTTGTAATTTGTGTCTATCAACCATCAATCTATTCCTAGTTCAAAATATCTTAGGTTTGCTTTGAAAAGTCTGCTTAATATTCTAAATTTCATTCTCGGAGTCTTTCTTCATACTATATGATTTGTTGGTTGTTTACGGTTTTTTAACGCACTCAAATAATCAATTAATCAGTTAAAAATAAGAGTAAAACACTCTAACCCACCTTTTGTTTTGCCTTTAGACAGCCCTGTCATCTATTTTTTTTAAATACATTTTAATATTTTATTATAAATCCTTAAGAATTCTAAAAAGATTATTGAAATATATTTTTAATTAAAAAAATCATATTTGAATAATTTTTTTTTTTTTTACTAATTTATCCCTCATAATACCAAATTCCTAATTTAAATTTTAACAGTAGTATTCAGTAATGATCTATATAATATTTTTAGTAAATTTGTAAAAAAAAAAAAAATTAAGTAATTTTTTATGTGAAAAGTATTAACTTGATTGAAAATTTGAGTAATTTTTTTTAACAATCACATTTTTAATGAAACATATTTAAGATCTTTTGAATTATAATATAATGATATAAAGATCTCAAAATGACGCTATTTTATGATTTGATAATATTATTCAAAATACACATATATTAATGAAAAATATTTTAGTCAACATAAATATTTAAAATATTACATTAAGTAAGTTTTATGGGAGAATCTCAATTAAATATAGTTGAAATACCTAAATTCGAATTCATGCCTACACTTCTAACAAATTCCTAATGAGGCTAAGAGGCTTTATCATGGATTTTTGAACATTGTTAAATAACTAGAATGCCACTCTGTTGTTAGAAATTAAAAAGATGTTGAAACGAATACCAGAAAACTTTGCATGGACAAATCCATCAAAGCTTGTGTAAATAAATCATCAAACAAAAATAAATCAAAAATATTTTTTTTCCAAACTTTGATAAGAATCATTATTGAAGCATAGTCCTACACTTTGTGTAATTGTAATATCCTGAATTTTGGGCCCAGAGACTTGAGAATAAGTCTATAGCAGGCGAACGACTAGACCCTATTCAGGAAGTGTGATATTAAATTTGGAAATATTATATGGGATTCCTATGAGTATTTGGATCGAGAGTTCAAGAGTCATAGGAATTCAAGTGTCAGTGCAGAAGGGCACAAAAAGACTTATATAGTGTTAATCAGTTAGTAAAAATGATATTTAGCTATGCCCTAAGGTATGGGATGATTAGCTAAGCAAAAATGTTCTAAAATAAGTGTGCACGTGACATTTCCTGGTGAGGTAAGAATTTCCTACGTTTTTTGAAGAGATAGGAATGAAAAGTCGGCTGTAATAATTACTTGATGACACATGTAACTATGGGATTAAAAAGCAAAAAGTAAGTAATGATTACAGGGGCAAAATAGTCAAATCCTTACCCCTTAAGCATTCAATTTCATCTACCTAGGAGAGAGAAGGAAAAATCAGATGATTTTATATGTACTCAGGCCCAAATGCAAAATATGGGACCCACAAGATGTTAACCGATAAAAAGGGGACCGATAGGGACTAGTTAGGGACTTCTTTTTGGACTAAATGAGATAAATGTGGCGCCACATAGGACATTAAAATGGCACCACATATGTATGTCCAATCAGGGGAAAATATCTGAAAAGTTGAAGACAGGTGCAAAAGGAAGCACCCTTTAAACCAATAGGGCCCAATAAGGACCAATGGATAAAAGGATAAATCAGATAATTGGGAAAATTAAATAAAAGTCAAAGGGAGCAGATTTGTGGGCCCAAGATGGCACCACCTAGCCCCTTGGAATTATCTAGAGTGCTTGGGGAAAAAGAAAGAGAAAATAAAGAAGTTCCGGGCCAAATTCGTAATTTACATAAATTCCGGGCCAAAACAGGTAATTTTCATAAAATGAAAAAGTAAAAATCTGCCATATATGGAGGGGGTTGCGCCACATGTACAGATTCTAGAGAACCCTGGAATTTCTTGTAGATAAAGTCAAAAAGCCTTATCCAAACTATTAACCAGTGGACAAAAACTTACGCTAGTTAATCTAGTGTTACGGATGAATTTTACCACTTTTAAAAACACTTGGACTCTTCATTTTTGGCACCCTAGAGGCGTGCCCAGCAGAAGGAAGAGGAGAGACCACCAAGTTTTTGAAGATGGAATATCACCAAAAGGGGGGTGAATAGGTGATTTAAAAAATCTTTTGCGAAAGCTCAAGAATGAATAAACAACAGAGAGAGAATAATGGACACAAGAGATTATACTGGTTCGGCCCAACTCTTGACCTACGTCTAGTCCTCAGAAACACTTTGAGATTTTACTATCCTTCAAACACAAATACAATTAAACTGTACTTGGATGATCCTCTCACTTGGACTCACTCCCCTGACAAGCTGTAATTGTATACCCACACTTAAGGTTCCACAACCTTAAGATTTTACAAATTAATAATCAAATAAGTGTTTAGAAACTCCTCACGAGTAGATAAAAGATAAACACTGGAGTACAATGAAACTATCCGAAGATATTATCTCAGTTAATGAAATAGTAAGAAGTAGTTGAATTGATTGCACAACGTTTCGGTAGTTGGTGAATTCAAAGCTTCAGGTATTCATACATGATCTCATTTAAGACCATTGAGAAGCTTGAAGAAATATCCGTTGAGACTCTTTAATATGTCCGTTAGAGATGAAGCGCGAGAGATCTGTCTAATTGCCGTCACAATATTCTTTAATTCTTTTATTCCTGTGATTATGACCATTGGAAACCCAACAAAGAGAATGGAATAATCTTGCCCAAAATGTCTTTCGCATGCCTAGAGGTATGTCTGTTGGTTGAGAGTCTCTAACAAATAAGTGCAATAAATGCTATGACATGTCGGATTGCTTTATTCAAAATCCAGAATTAATTTGTATTCTAATCATCTATAACTCACTAACAAACTAATTAAATGAAGTTAAGAACGTCAATGACAGATGATAAGAAGAATCCAAAAGCATACTTAGAGAATTTAAGACAACATATAAGTATTTTTCAAAAGCAAAGACAGACTTGGCTCGAGTCAAAGTATCATTCAAGACAGGAAGAACATTCGAAAATCGTCGACTCGAGGCACATAAAATGTAGGCCCGAGTCTACGCTTAGGCTCGAGTTGACAATAAAAAAGGCTCGAGTTGACCTTAGAAGATTAATCAAAGATGATGAAGACTATTAACTTGAGGCGAAATATGAGGCTTGAGTCAATCTCTAAACTCGAGGTAGGAAAATAGGCTCGAGTTACTGTGAAGAGAAAAATATTTGAAGTTCGATAAACAACTCTCTGGCTCGAGGCATAAGTGTAGGCTCTAGTCAATCTTGACTTTTTAATGTAACGGTCAAGATTCTAGCGGAGTCAATCCTTGCCGGCTCGAGCCACGAGAACCACGATTTTGAAATCATTTTAAAATCAAACGCCATTGGCTCGAGTCTCGAATATCCCGGCTTGAGTCTAGGTATACACTCAAGGTAGACCTTTTATAGGCTCGAGGCAATAGAACCATAATTTGAAAATCGTTTTTAAAAACAAAACCATTGGCTCGAGTCTCAGAAAATATTAGCTTGAGTCTAGGTGCAAACTCGAGGCAATCTTCTCATAGTCTCGAGGCAATATAGCAATTTGGCAATAGATGCACAAGAGATTGACTCAAGTCTGCAACATTGACTCGAGCCAATCTGACAAAAAAATTATATCACTGATAAAACCTCATTTTGACTTAGTTCATATTTATTTGGCTTAGATCTTTGAACAAGTATTGTTTCCAAAGTTAATCATCATGTAAACATAAATAGGGAACTAACATTCTCCCCCTTTTTGATGATGACAACCTTTGTGCATAAGAAGTCAAAATGATTTTACCAATTCTAAAATTTTTCACAAGAACAAAGGATAACAATTGCTAGAAGCCAAAATGAAGTTGCAATGAGACATTGGAATGCTTAAATTGATTAAACCTAAAAAGCATTAACCAGAGAACACTTAGTCAGATAATTAAAGCAAATGTCATACAAGCTGGAAATTAAAATAGAAGTGTAAGATAACAGCAAGCAAAGATCGATCAAAATAAATACAAAAGCTTGCAAAGCAAAATATCAACACATAAGACTGTTGGCTTCTTTGCTTAACAAGCAAAGATCGATCAAAATAAATACAAAAGCTTGCAAAGCAAAATATCAGCACATAAGACTCTTGACTTCTTTGCTTTTTTCATCACTCCATATTCCTAGAACCTCTCCCCCTTTGACATCTATGAAAAAGAGGGGAATCACAGAGGAGGTGGCTGGAACTGAGAGGAGAAGGGATGGGTGGAGTTGGGGAAAGGGAGAAGTGAGTATGGAAAGATAGAAAGGGGATTAGGGAGAGAAATGGAGGTATCTAGATCATCCTCACCAAACAACTTTGCTGTGGAAGAACCATAATAGGTAATCTTCACAAGAGAAGTGTTTGATGGAGGAACAGGGACAGTGGCTGGGGTAGAGACTGGAGGAGATGAAATGATAGGAGTGATGAGAGTAGGAGTGGTGGTGAAACCAAAGGATGGTGAAGGAGGTGGAGGAGGAGAGGTTTTGATAATGGGAGGGGGAATGCCAAAACCAGAACCAGTAGACTAAGATAGGAGCTTATCAACCTTGTTGGATGCTCCATGGTCGTCAAGATGCCCACTCAAGTTTCCAACCTCTTCCTTCAATTCTTCTTGGTCCTCCTGAATCTTGGTTACTTCTTTCACCAATTTCCCAATTTCAAATTCCAATTTCACAGATAAAGAATTCTGAGTAGCCAAGGAAATGTGCAAAGGATCCAAGCTTTCTGAAATAGCCTTCTCAACAGTTGCCTTGATATTTGCTCTAAGAGAGAAAGGAGCAGGCTGTGAAGTCAACTCTGGACCAGGTTCAGGATGCTCAAGTGGACCAAAAACATGAACTCGATCTAGAAGGTCCTGGAGCCCTAGATTGCCTAGACCTTTCTTGGAAGCTTATCTTCATTAAATTTAGAATATGTTGACCAAAAACCTTAGGCTTCCTGGCTACCTCATTTTTCTCTAAATACCAGATTTTCTCATGAAATAAAATGACAGACACCAAACTAGGAAATGAAATTGTGGAGTTTTTCTTTGAATGCATAGCATACTTTTTCATCTCACCAAAAATCCAGTGACCAAGGTTATGAGGAACTTTGGCCACAAAGGAAGCAAACATAGTATAATCACGTTGAGTGAAATGAGTGAAATTTTTGCCCTTCTGTACAAAGTTCCTTGAGTAGATGTACCATAAGGCGTGATGTAGTGGTGGCATTGCAATGGGAGGAAAGTGAAGTGACCCTACTGATTCACTTAACTATTTATCTGGACGGAGAATTTTGAAAATTTGCTCATTGTCATAATGGATTTCAGGGACAAGAGGAGGATTTGCAATTTGCAGTAAATCATTTAAGTAATCAACCATAATGGCATTCCTCTTCCCTCTCACAATGGTATAAAAAATTTCCTCAGCAATATGATTATGTTTTTCCAAAAGAGTATTCATAGTCATGTTAAAGTAAAAGACTCTAACAAGAGTAGGGATATAGGAAGCATGAGTAGACAAAAATGATTCATAATCTTTATACCAAGGAAAAAGATCAAGATTGCAATCAAATTTGAGCTTAGCTAGGTCCAGAGACACTACAGGACAAAAATTCCTAAGTCCATAATCTTTTCCAAACTTTCTTCCATCCTCAGATGAGAATAGAATAGGGCTACGAGGCAAAATCCAAAGGGGTGATCAATGGGAGTGTAACATCTTAATTTTTAATTAGATTTAATTGTTAAGAAATAATAATAATTAAACATGATACATGAATTTATTGTGTAATTTATCAAAATAAAGGTTTGTATATAACATATTTGTGATAGTAAAAGAAATTAGTGAGATGAGAATACCAAAATAGCAATTAGTTGCTAAAAAAAAAAAAAAGAAGAAGAAGAAGGAGGCAAAAACGTGTATGAGAAAAGAAAAGTAGTAGTAATAATAATAAATAAATAAAATAATATAAAAATTAATATTAACAAAATAAGTTTAAAAAAAAACTATAAATCGGTGTATATACGTGGGAGGGGGTAATTATTGCAATCAATCCACCGCTCTCCCCTAATCAATATAAATAAGTGTGTGTGTATAATACTTGTGTGTACGTGAGAGTCCGAGAGAGAGGGACGAAAATCAGCGTGTGAGGATGAGGAAAGAGGAAAGGAAAATGAAGGATTTGAAGATATTTTAAGGTACGTTATTTATTTTATAAGATTATTTAGATAGTTAAATTAATTTCTTTTCAATAAACTTTCTTCATGAAAGTTGTTCTACACATTTTTCTCTTTCTAATAATAGTAATATAGTATTGATTATTGGAAATTTTGGGATTAGAATATTGGCAAAATTTTAAGTTTTGACAATAGAAGGCGTATATGTGTTAAGCATAATTAATAAATAACTTTAATCGGTTTAGATTTGTTAGTTTGTTGCTGTGCGAATTTAAACTTATTTTCTATCTAAAAGAATTTAGGATTTATATCATATAGGATATTTTTACCGATTAAACGAGAGTTTAAGTATTTAGTTGGATTACTAGAGGTATTATTTAAAGTTTAACTGGTTAGTTTTGCTAAATCTTGAAATATATGAAATTATGAATTAGGATTTGAGATTTTAAATTATAGTTGATATGATTTTGAATATGTGAAGGTTTGCAAATTGTTTAATAAATTGGGTTATATTTATAAAAGTTAGTATTCGATTAAAAATTAAGGAATAGATAAATTGTCATTTTTCTAGGCAAACTAAATGAAATAATAGTTTAATTAATTAATTAATTATGATATTAGTGATTATTGTTATTTCTATTAACATATAATTATATATTTATTTTTAAAGGGGACTGATTTCTCTTACGCCTAGTGTCATGTCAGGAATTTGAGGTAACCACTTTCCACTCATTGTACTAGCTTGTATGATGTTTGTGAGTGATTTTTGATCTATGAAAGCTATGTTTTTTTACGAAGTTGCCATGTGGGATTTATTATGGAATTATTAGTGATATTATATGTTATGGAAAATGTTTCTTGAGCTAAATTAACATTGTTATCTTAATGATTATTGTGATGATGTATTACTATCATAAATCTTGTTTGGAATTTCATATATTCATGCCAAGACTTTGATGATGTGGAATGGTGATGGATATGGAGTGATGATGGGAGTTATTGTGTATATAATACCACGTGGTATGCCACCACTTAGTGCACAGTGGATGACTTTGATATTTTCAGGGCCCTTGGTATCACCCTTTTCCTTTGGTCAGGACAAGGGTCTGTAACATCCCAATTTTCGAAAGTGTTTTCACAGTATCATGATCAGAGTAAAGCATCGGAAGGAAATAGTATTAAAAGTAACTGATAAAGATCCACTGTATGCGTTAGCTGTTAATAGCGTTACAAAATTTCAAATGATTTCATCGTCAAAATACATATAAAAAAGGAATCCCTCCAGTCCATCCCTAAGCTTGCTGCTTACCCTTATCCTCGATCCTGTTCACTCCGGATCCTATAGCTATGGTAAGAGCTGAGGTTCAATGCCCATTGAACCTCAGGTAACGCTTAACCTCATGTTCATGTAACAAGTATGTATGACAGTTTATTCATGATATCACAGCAATGTTCACATATGAAAGATAATAACAGAACACAGCCACTGCATATGAACGTTATTACAGTCTACACTATTCACCAGTGCCATAGTGTACATCCGTGTCCTCAGTGCTAGGAAAAATCAACGGCATTATCAAAACCATAACTCGTGTACAGATGTATATGCATAAATTTTTAAAATAGAGTCTCAGTCTATGAACACATCTATCACATATAGGTATACGGTAAACATCGAGTTAGTGTTAAGACGCGTCGTACCTTTGTCGGCGATATCGGTACGTTGACGGTTGGACTGTGATCGCGTTTATCATATAACGGTAATATCGCATTTATTAATCTAAAAATAATATCCTAAGAGATATTTTGGCCACTACTGACTATTTTGCCCTTGAAACATTTGTTTTTCACTTTATTTCCTCAAAATTCGTAGAACAACGCGGTACCAATTTAGGCAGAATTTCGTCTAACTTCGAAAAATCATAATTAATTCTAAAAAAATCAAAACGAAGATCCATAAAATTCTTTGGAATCCTTAGGATGTCTATTTTCAAGTAAAAATAATCAATTTTTCCCAGATTACACGAATCACTCCAAGGTTTAAAGTTTTGACCCTCTGCCCAGAATTTTTCCAGAAATTCGTAGCCCAACTTTGAGAATTTTTATCTCCCGTACAAATCATTTTAACATGTTCTTGGCATATTTAAAAATAACTATATATCTAATTTAACCATGAATTTCTCAGAATTTTTTGATCATAGTTTCAATATGAAATTCTGGCTTTTTCATCACCGCCTCCGAAATTCGAAACCGATGAAATTTCGCGAACTTCGTTACTTTGATGATTTTCTTCCGAAATTTTGCTATATGACCTCCCTCATCATTTTTTTGAAATAAAGCCAATTTTGACCATAAAAACATGTAGATAAAATTATCCTAGCATATTTAAGATCTAGGCTACTTCTATCTAAGAATTTAAGGACTAGAACTTAAAGAACTTAAACTAGAGCTAGAGAACTTACCAAGAACTTTGCTCCTTCTTCTCCAAGACTCTCACTCTCACTTTCTATCTATATTTCAGATGTTTTTGCTTTGTGAATTGGTGAAGAATTATGAAGCCCAAGGACCCCTATTTATAGTAGTTTGGTGTGGCAATTTGGCAATTAATTCAAACCTAATTCATCTTGAATATTAGCCCTTGGATCTAGGTCATTTTGGCAGCTCAAATCCTCACCTTTTAGACCCCAAAACCGTGCTCCCCCTTCTCTCTCCCTCATCCTCTTCCATTTTATCCTCTTCCATGCTTGATAATTGAATATTTCATACACTACATTTTGTCTCTTGATTAATAATTTAGGACTCTTTAGTTAATAAAAAATGGCTTTTATACTTATTTGGGCTTTGGGCCTTTTATTATATTTTAGCCATTATTTAATAATAAATTCCATTTTTACATTGCTTCACCATTTTTACCATAACTCTTGAACCAGACATCGGATTTGTCTCATTTTTGTCTCATATTTTAGACGATTCAGAGAGCTACAATTGTTATGAAGACATGAAGAGCAAATTCGGACAAGAGGGCGGTCGATTTTGGAGCCGAAGTCATATGTATATTTGGGCTCGAATTTTGTAATTAAAGCCCATTTTATTTTATTTTCGTTTACGGGGCTGAATTGTGGATTGGAGCCCCATTTTGTTTTGCCATTTTAGGTTAAGTGAGGCAGCAGCCACAAAACATTCTCATTCACGTTTTTAAAATTCAGAGGATCAAAATAGTAGTTTTTAAATTCTCTGCAATGTTCTTCGTGTTCTTCGCGTTCTTAATGTTGTTTTTCGTCTTTCTAATTATGTTCGGCTAAATTTTTGAGATTGATCCACGATGAGGGTTCCATCCACTATCCAGGATTCGCGCCTAATCGGTAACCGTCTAACTCGTTTTGTTTCCCTTAATCGATTTGATTTTTGGTCCGAATTGGGTTTTTGATTAGAAACCCAAATCGATATTTCCCAAGGACGAAGTTCGAATCCGGGTTAAAGTATTTCGTGCGATCGTACGGAGGTGCGCCACCGATTCGAACAAATTCTGAACGATTGTTCAATTGAGGGAATTTCTAGACAAATGCGAGAGATTTCGGTTTGTCTAGAGTCGATTACGAGTTCGATTATAAATTTGTTTTGTTTGAGGAAGGGTAGTGGGTGAATCCGAAATCGTGGGTTGATCCTTTAATCCTCGTTTTTTGTTCAATTCGTGTTATTTCATTTTGTCTCGTTACTTCGTCTTTAATATTATTCGAATCAAAAAAACTCCCATTTACGTCACTTGTTTTATTCTTTGTGCGAATTGAACCGATCAACGATTCGTTGGGAAACGACCCAGGTTACATTATACGCAAATCCTTTTCTAATCTGGTTATTTTGGGAGATTACGGTAAATCTCTGTCAAAATATGGCGCCGCTCCGGGAATTTGCATCGGTTTGATTAGTAACGGTAGTGTAAATAGCTTCGTTTCGGTAGTTAGGTGGTTTGGGTGGGTGGACGAGAAATTTTTCTCGACCCGGATCACTCAACCCAGGTCTTATTCACAAGGAATTGGGCATTCTAAGCAAGAGTCACTTCCTTAAAAGGAAGTGAGATCTCACCTATTTTTGCCAAATTCCATCGTTTAGACCCTGTTTTTACCATTTTTGGTCTCGGTAGGATATATCGGGTATTTTAGCAATTGTTTGACTTACTCCAATTGGGCTGATTTTTGGTGAGCTGAAGGAAAATGTTATTTAGCATAGGACACGCGCTAGAGCGCCGTGGTCTTGAGATATAAGCCAAATTCCATCGTTTAGACCACTTTTTCAATTTTTGAAGTTTTTTTATTCCATTTTTGGGTTCCCCAATGGTCTAGGAGTTGCCTTTTTGTCCAAGTCCCAAAAATTTTAAAAATCATTTGATAGTGTTTCGGACTTGTTTATGTCAATTTCTACCATAGGTTTTTGTTTTTGTGTTGCTTTTGTGTTGTCTTAGTGTTTTTCTACTTTTTACCACTTTTAGTGGCATTTCGTAATTCTGAGTTTCTAGTGGCATTTTCGTAATTCTGATTGGCTGGTGGCATTTTCGTAATTCTGATTTTTTCGTAAATTTCCGCCTTGTGATTATCTTTGCATGAGTACTAGGAGCACTATCAATCCGAAGACTTGTTGCCATTTGATCCCGAAATAGAAAGAGTAATTTGCTAGAAGAGTTGTTAGGCTAAGTCGTGGGATTAATGCGAATTGGATATTGAACTTAAGTCGACCATTCGATTGTGTTCATTATGTTGATCTTTCTGATTGTGTTTCTGATAGTACTTCTGATAGTCTTGTTGTTTTCACTAATTCTAGTAGCAATTTTCCTAACTCAGAAATTATGGCAGAAGAACAGGAAAATCGTCCTACTTTAAAGGAATTGAATGAACCTGATGTTAATTATCAACCTTTGTGCATTCAATATCCCGCCCTTTTTGCTAACTTTGAGCTTAAATCTGGTCTAATACACTTCTTGCCTAAGTTTCATGGTCTTTCGGGTGAGTGTGCCATTAAGCATTTGAAGGAATTCCATCTAGTGTGCAAAGACAATGAAACCACATGTAATTGATGAAGATCAAATCAAGCTGAGAGCTTTTCCTTTCTTATTGGAAGGTGGAGCCAAAGGCTGGTTGTTGTACCTTCAGCCTTCATCTATTGGGAGCTGGACTGATGTTCAGAGGTTATTTATGGAGAAATATTACCCTGCCTCAAGAGCAACTGCGATCAAGAAGGAAATTGCCAACATTAAACGAGGCCAATGGGGAGACTTTGTATGAGTACTTGGGAGAGGTTCAAAAGGTTATGTGCAAGCTGTCCACACCACCGATCACCGAGCAACTCTTGATTACCCATTTCTATGATGGTCGCTACCGTAGACAAAGGTTTGGTGGATGCTTCTAGCGGTAGGGCTCTACGTAACAAGACACCTGAAGATGCCCGAGAATTGATATTCGAGATGGCAGCCAACTCTCAGCAATTTGGCACCAGGGCCAATAGTACTCCTGTTTACCATGTGCAAACACCTCCAGTCCAGTACGATTCTTAGAGATTACAGAATAGACTTGATGATTTGACCTCTCTGGTGAGGCAGCTGGCAGTGACACAGACAGTACAATCTTCTCCTCCTTAGATTGGCTACTCATGTGGGTTACGTTTCGACCCTAACCATTCTATCGACTCTTGCCCTACCTTGCATGATCCTACTTATCAAGACCGGTCGGTAGCTTCGGTGGGTGCTTTTCCGGGAAAGCCACAATACCAACGAATAATGCCTTCTCCAATACCTACAATCCTGGTTGGAGAAATCACCCCAATTTTCGTTCGGACGAATCGAACCGAGTAACCAATATCGGTAGAATTCTGGGAATTACCAACGAGACAAGTACGAGACCATAGAATTTCCAACGGCAATCTGCACCTTTGCCTTTGCCTTTGCCTAAGCACCACCTCCTCGACCCAGCCATATGTGCACCTCCGGGCGGACAACAAAAAAGGCTAGTAGTAGTGGTAGTGGTGGTTCCTCACTTGAAGATATGATGAAGCAATTTGTCACGGCCAATATGCGGTTCCAAACAAGAACCGATTCTTCCATTCAGAGTTTGCAAACACAGATTAGGCAGTTGGTAACCTCATTGAACCAGCTTCAACCTCAGGGATCCAACACTCTTCCTTCACAAACAATTCCTAATCCTAAGGGGAATGTGAGTGCTATCTCCCTTCGTTCGGCAAGCAATTGGAGGAACCTAAACCGGTGCGAGATGTGACTTCCACATCGAAAGAGAGTCGAGAAAATGTGATGATTGATTCTAAAAATAAAACAGCAATGCGGCAAGGTGAAGAGGAAGACATCCCCATTCCTCTTCCTTTCCCTCAGAGAGCAATTCAGTCCAAGAAGTTGGCAGAAAAAGCACAAGAGAAGGATATACTTGAGACATTCAGAAGAGTAGAGATCAACATTCCTCTCTTAGATGTAGTCAAACAAATTCCTAAATATGCCAAGTTTCTGAAGGAGTTGTGCACCAACAAGAGGCGACTGAAGGGGAGTCAACGAGTGAGTTTGAAGCAGAATGTATCAGCACTCATCCAGCCTACGATGCCTCGTAAGTGCAAGGATCCAGGGACATTGTCTATCCCCTGTTGTTTTGGTAACTATATATTTGATGATTGCATGCTAGATTTAGGTGCTTCTATTAATGTCATGCCCGCATCTATTTATAAATCGCTTGGTCTTGGTCCTTTACGTCCCTCTTGGTGTTGTTGTTCAACTAGCTAATAGGAGTAATGTTCATCCTTTTGGTTTAGTTGAGGATGTATTAGTCAAGGTTAATGAACTGATCTTTCCTGCTGATTTTTACATCTTAGATATGGAGGATGAGTCTCCCAATAGTAGATCACCTATCATTCTCGGGAGGCCTTTCATGAAAACTTGACTAGGACTAAGATAGATGTGCATTCGGTACTCTTTCCATGGAGTTTGGTGATATATCGTGAATTTCAATATTTTTGATGCCATGAAACATCCTAGGGAAGAACATTTTGTTTTTTACGCATTGATGTGATTGATGATCTTGTGGATGATGTTATTCTTGATTGGTGTCTTTGATTATCGATTTTGCATCGAGAGTGATTCTCCCATTTGTGCATGTCTTGATAATGAATGGTGCTCTGTTTGCACCGATTTGCTTAATGCTGCATTATTTGGTGATTGACTTGCTTGGTGATTCTACATTACATGTGGATTCGATATTGATTCGAGTTTGAGCTTCATCCGATCCTAATGTGCATCCCGATTCGATTTTGATGATCTTAACTCGATTTTGATTAGCTTGATTCTGATGTTAACATTGAGTTGTATAGACGCAGTTCTTCTGTTTCTTTGAATGTGGTTTCAGGCATTTCCAGTGTGATGACATCAGAGTTGTTGCAACAACCACCCAAGCTTCTACCTTCCACTGAGCAACCGCCCAAACTTGAGTTGAAATCCCTTCCAAGAAGAGATTTGGAGGATCAAAATAGTAGTTTTCAAATTCTCGCAATGTTCTTCGTGTTCTTCGCGTTCTTCATCTCGTTTTTCGTCTTTCCTAATTATGTTCGGCTAAATTTCGAGATTGATCAACGATGAGGGTTCCATCCACTATCCAGAGGATTCACACCTAATCGGAAACCGTCTAACTCATTTCGTATCCCTTAATCGATTTGATTTTTGGTTGATTGGGTTTTTGATTAAAAACCCAAATCGATATTTCCCAAGGACGAAGTTGATTTGGGTTAAAGTATTTCGTGCGATCGTACGGAGGTGCGCCATGATTTGAACAAATTTTGAACGATTGTTCGGTTGAGGGAATTTCTAGACAAATGCGAGATTTCGGTTTGTCTAGAGTTGATTACGAGTTCAATTATAAATCTGTTTTGTTCGAGGAATGGTAGTGGGTGAATCCGAAATCGTGGGTTGATCCTTTAATCCTCGTTTTCGTTCAATTCGTGTTATTTCGTTTTGTCTGTTACTTCGTCTTTAATATTATTTACGAATAAAAAAAAACCCCATTTTTCATCCTTTGTTTTATTCTTTGTGCGAATTGAACCCAGCTGCGAATTCGTTGGGAAACGACCCAGGTTACATTATACTTTGCAAATCCTTTTCTAATCAGGTTATTTTGGGAGATTACGGCAAATCTCGTCAATGCTTTCCTCTTTTGTTGACTTAAATTCCCACATGTGTTTGTTTCAAATAATATATAGATATTATGAGCTGAACCTCCTCCCATTGGTCCTTTCATTATCACATGGATTAAGCTTCTTAATTATTTAAGCCCTTAGATTAGCTTTATGAGGTTAAATCTTGGCCTTTAGATCATAGTTGAAATTGTTGACTTTTCAAATCTTGATTAGAGTTTAATTAACATCTTAATCTAGAGCTTAATTGCCTCTTGATTATTGCATTAGTGGTTCTTAGAGTAGGTGATGGTTGTTAATAATTCATTTAGTGCTAATCCTAATCCTTTATTGGTTCTTGACTTTTAGTTATGCTAATACAACTTTAATTGGTGACTATTAACATTAATTATAAAGAATTACATAGATATTCCATTAGTGTAATTTTAATTGCTCATTAATTATTAGTTATTGCCCCTTAATTGTCCCAAGTGTTTTGATAGTTCTTTATGGCCTTTTATGAATTAATTATGAACTAGGAATTAATTATAGGGTATTAGAGAATTTAATCTCTAAATAAATTATAAAAATTGGTGGTTAAGACCGTTTGATTAATTATGAAGACTTGAACAATTTATTTAATTTAGTGAAGATTTAGTTAGTCATTAATTGCTATTGATTTCTCTAAATTCATTTAGGTATTTCCATAATACTTTCTTGCTCCTTTAAATTCTTCATGAACCATAGCTTATTATGGTGTTTATTATATTTTATGGTTTTTTTTATGATGCCTAATAAAATTTATTAAATCATTGATTATTCTAATCCTAAGGAAAAATTACCTAGAAAATAGAATAAACATATCTCAAAATTTGAGACCACATATTCACCTATTTTAAATAGGTTCTATTTATCAAAATATTGTATTTAAGACAAATAAGAAATTTTGGGTATTACAAGGTCGGCCCTTGGGACGGTGACACCTTTCCATATTCGAAAGAAAGGGAACTCATGGTCCGATATGAGTTATGTAGTCTTTGGCTGGGCTAAACCTCATCATCAGAGAGCTTGGTACAGTCTTGTCACAGAGAATGAACCTATTATGTTACAGCCCATGGGTTCTATCAGCGGTTATAAGGGGGGGTGATAAGGATTGTCAGGGTATCGATATGTTGCTTGGCACGGTATATATGTGATTCATAATATGACATGGAATTGTTTGATTTGGAAATTTGAAAAATTTATATGTCTAGTATATAAAATGTCCTACTTGGCACCTCATGAGCACGTATTGGCATTTACAATGAGCTGGATTGATGGTTACAAATATTTTTTAGGTGTTAGTCCTCGTGCGAGTCAATCGGGAAGGCTTTGGAAGCTTAAGTTACTTCCACTAACGGCGGTGCTTCCACTTTTTTTTTTTGGTACATGTTGAATTATTGTATCTTTTGCATTAGGGCTTACTTGACATATTCTAGTATATTTTAAATATTACGGCAAATTCTAAAGCAATACTTAGTACAAAAATCTGGGCCTAGTAAAATCTAAAGCTTATCTGTATGCATAAAAAATTTTAATAAATGGTGTAATCAAGTTAAAAATTAATAATTGTCATTTAAAATGGAGGATGTTACATGGAGCATGGTATATGGAGACAAGAGAAGGTACTTGAATACCTTAGAACCAAATTAATAAATGGTGTAATCAAGTTAAAATCAAAAGTCGATGCCTTGGATGCAGAAGCAGAAGCTTTGGACGCTAAGACAGATGCTTGACTCCTGGAAGTGCCAAGAAGCAACATCCAGCTTTTTCTTTGGTTGTTTTGAACTAACGGCAATGACGACTTCTTCTTGCTTCTAGATTATCGCCTTCCTCAAACGATACCTTTGGTCAATATCTTTTTGGGGCCATCTTTGTTAGCTTAGGATGTTCTAAAGGAGGAGGCGTCAATGATTAGAAGCTTCAAAATCAAAATCTGTGTTTTTGGATTTGGCTAAGGATTTAGGGTTAGATTTAAGAGGCATTGTTGAAAAATGAGAGAGATGGGGTTAGGGTTTCGGTTTGAGAGAAGAGAGAAATTAAGATTGAGACAGATGAGGAGACACGAGAATGAAAAGTGAAGAGTGAAGCGACGCAGGAAAAACATATAGGCAAGTCAAGTACCAACTGGAGGTTAGTAGTATTGGCTCGAGGTTCCAACTCAAGGTGATACTTATTAACTCAAGGTAACGAAGAATTTGTACTAACCTGGACAACAAAGGCATGTTGTTGACTCGAGGTGACACTTACTGACTCGAGGCAAAAACTGCTCTCCATTCTTCAAGCTCTCGGGTTGGCATTTGACTCAAGGTGCGCTTGTTGGCTGGAGGTAAAAACCTCTCTCAAAATGTCTAACTCTCGGCCTTCCATTAGACTTGAGGTGCCACCGCGGCTCGAGTCAATTTGCTCCTTTTTGAATTCTTTGGTCTTTAACTTGAGCAAGGCTCGAGGTGGCCCTTAGGTTGGCTCAAGGCAAATTTACTCTAATCACCTCTGTTCTTTCTTCACGCAAAAATATTAACTAGAAACTCCGATGCTAAAGTTAGTCTTTGTTAATCATCAAAACATAATTAATTCCATTGAACTAACATTTTACTTTAGTTCATTGGGATTTACCATTCTCAATTCTCTTCGGATGAAATTGAACTGCTCTTTTGCCAAAGGCTTTGTAAAAATGTCAGCAAGTTGCAAGTGGGTAGGAATGAACATCACTTTAAAATCTTTCTTTTGCACATGATCTACGATAAAATGATGTCGACATCAATGTGCTTGGTTCTTGTATGTTGAACGGGATTTTTCACAAAGCTTATTGTGCTTGTGTTGTCACAAAGAATTAGAACTTCTTTCAGATGAAGTCCCAAGTCAGATAATTGTTGCTTTAGGCACAGGACTTGAGCACAACAACTTGAAGCAGCTATATACTCAACTTTCGTAGATGATATAGAGACTGTTGTCTGCCTCTTGCTAAACTAAGAAATAAGTGATCCACTCAAGAATTGACATTGACCATTTGTACTCTTTCTATCAGCCTTGTAGCTAACATGATCCGCGTCTGAGTATGCTACCAAAAATTCTTGTTGACTTTTTGGGAACCAAAGTCCAAGCTCCTTTGTGTCAGCAAGATAATGGAAAATCCTCTTTACATGCTCAACATGTGACTCCTTTGGAGCAGCTTGAAATATTGCGCACATACCCACAATGAATTGGATATCGGGTCTACTTGCAGTCAAAAATAGCAGTGATCCGATCATCCCTCTATACTTGGTTATGTTGAAGTCCTTGCCCTTCTCTTCATCTACATCCAGAGAGGTAGTTGAGCTCATTGGAGTGTCAGAACCATTGCAATGCTCCAGGCCAAACTTCTTGAGCAAATCACGGAGATACTTCGTTTGAGAGATGAAGATCCCATTCTTCCGTTGTTTGATTTGCAGTCTGAGGAAATAATTCAACTCGTCCATCATGGACATCTCGAATTCGCCCTGCATTTTCTTAGAAAATTCCTCACCGAGAAAGTCATTAGTAGCACCAAATATTATGTTATCTACATATATTTGTACAATTAAGATTTCATTAAGCTTATTACTCTTAATGAAAAGTGTCGTGTCTGCTTTTCCTCTAACAAAACCTTAATCCAAAAGAAAATTACTTAACCGCTCATACCAAGCTCTAGGAACTTGTTTAAGACCATATAAAGCTTTCTTGAGACGATAAACATGATCTGGATGATGATCATTTTCAAAACCAGGAGGTTGTTCTACATAAACTTCCTCCTGAATAAAACCATTTAGAAAAGCACTCTTAACATCCATTTGGTAGAGTTTAAATCCCTTGATACACGCAAAGGCTAAGAGTACTCATATAGCTTCCAATCTAGCTACTAGAGCATACGTTTCCTTATAATCAATACCTTCTTGCTAAGTATAGCCTTAGGCAACCAATCTAGCCTAGTTACGAACTATGATTGCGAATTCATCACGTTTGTTTTTGAATACCCATTTAGTGCTAATGACCGGATGATCTTTAGGCTTAGGTACCAAGTCCCAAACTTGAATTCTATCAATTGATGTAATTGCTCTTGCATTGCTATCACCCAATCATTATCTGAAAGGGCTTCGTCAATCTTAGAGGGTTCAATCTCAGATATGAAGGCAGAAAATATAACCTCATTCAAGGTACCTTTTCTGGTCCTTACACCTTGATTCACATCACCTATCACTTGGTCCAAAGGATGATTCCTAATGAACCTCCAAGCTTTAGGTTGAGATTGATCAGGATTTTCACAAGAGCTTTGAGAATTGTTTTCAAAAACATTTTTTTTGGATTTTCAAGAGAGGTAGGAATAGTTTTTGAAAAGAATTGGTTTTTTTAAGAAGCTTCCTCATCATCATCCGGAGGCTCATCGATTTAGATTCATAGAACACAACATGGATTAACACTTCAACTACACGAGTACGCTTATTAAAAACTCTATATGCTTTACTTCTATTAGAATATCCAAGAAATATGACTTCATCGGATTTGGGATCAAACTTACCCAAATTATCCTTACCATTGTTATGAACGAAGAACTTACAGCTAAAGATATGAAGGTGTGCCAAGTTTGCTTTCCTTCCTTTATAGAGCTCATATGGAGTTTTGTTGAGCTTCTTTCGGAGATAGGCTCGGTTGAAAATGTAACTGGTCGTGCTCATTGCATATGCCTAAAAGACTTGTGAGGTCTGATTTTTGTTCAACATTGCGCAGGCCATTTTAGTGAGCACACGATTCTTCCTTTCAACCACACCATTCTGTTGTGGCGTCCTTAGAGCCGAGAAATTGTGATCAATGCCGTGAGCATCACAAAACTCTCCAAAAGCTTGATTCTCAAATTCACCTCCATGATCTGTTCGGATAGCTGAAATGCAAATACCTTTTCTTGTTTTGCACCTTCTTGGCAAACACAACAAACAAATCAAATGTTTCATCCCTAGAAGATAAAAAGATAGTCCAAGTGAAATGAGAGAAATCATCGACAATGACCAGAGTATATAAATTACCTCCAAGGCTCTTAACGCTTGTCGGTCCAACTAAATCCATGTGAAGTAGTTGAAGAGGTCGATTGGTCAAGATTTCAAGCTTGTTTTTAAAGGATGATTTAGTTTGTTTACCTCTTTGACAGGAATCACAGATCATGTCATTTTTAAAATGAAGTTTAGGTAAACCAAGAACTAAATCTTTTCTTAACAACTTATCCAGTTGGAACATGTTCACATGAGCCAAACACTTATGCCACAGCCAACTTTCATCTAAGTTGCTAACAAAACACTTTTCAGAATTGATTTTAGGTAAATCTAAGGTATAGCAGTTACCTTCTCGAGGTGCTTTGAATAAAACCTTAAGTTTACTTTTATCGATTGGGAGATCGTTTTTGTTGACAACGAGGCATTCTTCGGAATCGAAGATGATCCAATTGTTCTTGTCAGCACTTTGACTTACACTCAAAAGGTTATGATTGACACCTTCCATAACATATACATCTTTGATTTAAGGTCCAACCTTTGCACCAATCTTACCAATGCCAATGATTTTCCTGGATTGATTACCTCTAAAAGTGACCTTGCCACCATTTTTTGATCTCATTGCAACAAATTTGTCTTGATCCCCTATCATGTGTCTAAAGCATCCACTGCCAATATACCACTTTTTGATTCTTGATGCTCTCAGACAAACCTGCAAATCAGAAGAGATTAAGTTTTAGGTACCCATCTTTTCTTGAGTCCTTTGGGGTTAGTTCGGGCCTTAAGAACATAGGTTCCCTTAGGTACCCATTGATAGTGGCCAATAGGTTTATCACTTTTATCTTTCTTATGAAAATAAGATGAGGTACTGTGTCCCTTTCGGTTGTAGTAATTACAATGAGCGAAAGGATTTGAGGTGTGAATTGATTTCTGAAAATAGTTCAAATAAGATTTCCCTCCAGTTTTCTTTTTCCCTTTCTTTTTATCAAAGATAGGATTGTAGCCAATGCCCTATATATCATTTGTAAATCTTTGAGCTTTCAAAATTACATTGAGCATCTTACTACATTTAGTGAATTTCTCAAGTGTTTTTCTGAGATACAAATTCTTTTTCTCTAAATCAAGGCATTCATCACAAACAATGTTTTCACAATAAATATTCTTAATTTGTTGTTCAAGAACTATGTTCTTCTTTTTCAAAGATATATATTTCTCAGCAACCTTTTCAAATTCAGATTGTAAAACAGTATATTTAGCAAATAACTCATCATATGTAGGTTGCGAGTCATATACCTCATCATTGTTGTCACGTTGCTCTTCTTCGCAACTAGACAAATGTTTGCAGTATCTTGCTCTTCCTCACTTTCTTCATCTGAGGAACCATCTTCCCATATGGCAGACACGTAAGCTTTCCTGTTGAAGTGATTGAATTTCTTCTTCTTCTCCTTGTTATTGTCTTTCAGGTGAGGACATCTTCCCATTCCTTGCTGAGGATATTGAGAATTTTCCTCACTTGGATGGGTTGTTCATAATGTTTGCCCAAGGCAGCAAGTTGATTGATCAGATGAGTGAATTTCAGTTGGAATTTGCCAATGGATTCCCCAGACTTCATACGAAGTAAATCATACTCAGTCATGAGGGTATTTATACGATTCTCCTTGATTCCAACTATTCCTTCATGTGCAATTTCCAATGCATCCCACATGGCTTTAGCAAAGGATAATGTGCGGAACACGAAAGTACTCTTGTTGACTTAGAACACTTTGGAGCATGAAAACAGCGTTACTATTGAGTGTGATGTTTCTCTGGTCATTTCCATCATAGTCTTCTTCCAGCTTTAGAACTCTAAGACCATTTTTGAGTACTGATGGAGCATAGTCTCCTCTCTCGAACACCCTCCATAGATCATATTTAGTAGCCATGACAAAGACTTTGAACTTTGCTTTCCAAAAAGAATAGTGCTCGCCACTGAAGCCAGGTTCTTGGTTAATTGAAGCATCAGCAGGTAATATCCCTTCCATGATCTTTCTTGGGATGTTAAGCCCAACTGAGAAACCAGGCTCTGATACCAAATGAAGATGGAATATCACCTAGAGGAGGTGAATAGGTGATTTAAAAAATCTTTTGTGAAAGCTCAAAAATGAATAAACAATAGAGAGAGAATAATGGACATGTGAGATTATACTGGTTCGGTCCAACTCTTGACCTACATCCAGGCCTCAGAAACACTCTAAGATTTCACTATCCTTCAAACACAAATACAATTACACTGTACTCGGATGATCCTCTCACTAGGACTCACTCCCCCTTACAAGTTGTAATTGTGTACCCACGCTTAAGGTTCCACAACCTTAAGATTTTACAAATCAATAATCATATAAGTGTTTTGAAACTCCTCACGAGTAGATAAAAGATAAACACCGAAGTACAATGAAAATATTCGAAGATATTAGCTCAGTTAATGAAACAGTAAGAAGTAGTTGACTTGATTGCACAGGTATGTCTGTTGGTTGAGAGTCTCGAGCGGGTAAGTGCAATAAATGCTCTGACACGTCGAATTGCTTTATTCAAAATCCAGAATTAATCCATATTCTAATCATCTGTAACTCACTAACAAACTGATTAAATGAAGTTAAGAACATCAATGATAAATGATAAGAAGAATCCAAAAGCATACTTAGAGAATTTAAGATTGCAGATAAGTATTTTTCAAAAGTAGAGACAGACTTGGCTCGACTCAATATTATCACGAGCTCGAGTCAAAGCATCGTTCAAGACAGGAAGAACATTCGAAAATACTATCTAACTCGAGGCAGATAAAATGTATGCTCGAGTCTAGGCTTAGGCTCGAATTGAGAATAAAAAAGGCTCAAGTCGACCTTAGAAGATTAATCAAAGATGATGAAGACTATTAACTCGAGGTGAAATATGAGGCTCGAGTCAACCTTTAAACTCGAAGTAGGAAAGTAGGCTCGAGTCACTGTGAAGAGAAAAATATTTGAAGTTCAATAGATAAGCCTCTAGCTCGCGGTATCAAGTGTAGGCTCAAGTCAATCTTAACTTTTGGATATAACGGTCAAGATTCTGGCTAGAGTCAATCCTTGCTAGCTCAAGGCATGAGAGCCACGATTTTGAAATCATTTTAAAATCAAACACCATTGGCTCGAGTCTCAGAAAATCCTGGCTCAAGTCTAGGTATACACTCGAGGCAGACCTTTTATAGGCTCGAGGCAATAGAACCATAATTTGAAAATCATTTTTTTTTTAAAAAAACATTGGCTCAAGTCTCAGAAATCCTGGCTCGAGTCTAGGCGCAAACTCGAGGTAGTCTTCTCACAGGCTCGAGGCAATATAGCAATTTGGCAATAGATGCACAAGAGATTGACTCGAGTCTGCAACATTGACTTGAGCCAATCTGACAGAAAAAATATTTCACTGATAAAACCTCATTTTGAATTAGTTCAGATTTATTTGGCTTAGATCTTTAAACAAGCATTGTTTCCAGAGTTAATCATCATCAAAACATAAGCTAGGGATGGGTGTTGTGGTCTAATTTTGGAGTTTTTAAGGATTTCAATGAGTTTAAAATGTGATTTTGTATGGGATTATATCATGGTTAAATTTTTCGAACTTGAAAACATCGAAAACACTAAAGATGAAGCTTGCTGCCGGTCTTGGAGATTCTAGGTAGCAAAGCTTCAACCAAGCTTTAAAAATAGTAAATGAAGTCAGTTTTAGCTGATATTTTACAGGAACAAATTAGACATCTAGGGCTTCACCGTGATATATAATTTTATGTCATTTGGATTTTCTTACTAGAAGAAATAAATTGGTAAAATTTGTTCAAAAAGCAATAGGGAATTTCGACCGGCGGATAGAAAGCGAGATACGCGCCAAAATAGAGTACCGTTTGGACTCTAGAAATATTTTTTCCTGAAAAATAGATATCTTATTGGCTCATATGGCTTTGGCTTTGTACAAATATGTTTTGTTTTTTTTGGAATTTATAAAAAATCATTGAAGTTGATGCCTTGGATTTTTTCGGAAAATTGTTTAAGGCTCGGTTTTGATAAAAGATGCAATGGTATTTTTGGAAATACTAAAAAAGAAGGTATTTTGTTGTTATTTAGGTCAAGGGAAATTTGGAAAAGTGATCAAGCACAATAAAATATTAAGGCGGTACATACCCACCAAATAGTAACTGCTTTACTCGGTACTTTTATGTGTTTTTATATGTTTGTGATTACCATGTATGTTTTGTGTGTATTGTTGACAAATATGCATACAGAGCATGTTGGGTTTTGAGTCCCTAACTATGTGATTCCTAGCGTTGAGGATACCAGTCCGAGGCTTGCCATATGTGGTGGCTCAACGGAGACTGGTTTTTTATTCTAGTAAATCCGGGGTCTGCCTTGGTAGGGCGACTCGATGGTATGAATACAGATTGTTGTGTATATTTGTGTTTGCATATATGGTATATTTGACATATTATTTGTGATTTCAAAGATGTCATGATTGCATGCATACACTTTACACATCTAGTACATGAGTATTGACAATTACTCTAGGAGCCAATATCGGGCTCCAGACTCTTTTGTAGATACAGGGGGACATACCTAACGTAAAGGACCTTTTGGAAAGGTAGAGCATGACAGTGCAGATGAAGAATAGGGAATGCCCTATTATATTTTATACTTATATTGTTGGGAGGACTGTATATATTTTGGTATTTATTCTAGATGACTGTACTCTTAACCCTTCGGGGACTTTTACTTTCTGTTTATTTTACTTTTACCAGTACAGGAGATCATTCAAACTAGTTAAATGCTTTGTTGCGCTCACTCTGATATATGCTAAATTGGAGTAAATAACTGAGGAAAAGTAACAGATAAAAGGAATCCCTCTAGCCCGTAACCCGAAAGGGCAAGGCCGGTAGGGGTGTAACATTTTGGTACCAGAGCATGGTTGGAATGGTAGTGGTAAAAGCTACAATGGTTAAGGGTACTGGTATACTTTTGGGTAAATGGAGCGAGAAAGGACATATAAAGAAGAAAGGTGGGGTCCAAGAAGTTAAAAACTCCACAAATGGATAAGACAGCACGGAATGTGAGTTCTGCTACAGATTTTAAGACCTTGATATGGAAATCAGGGTCTGAATTAAATTCCCGAAACGAAATTGAAAGGAAGAGTAACTTAAGAACACTGAAGGAAGGTGTTATAGAAGATGAGACCAACCATTGTATCAGGAAATGGATCAGTAGAGATATACCCTGAGAAGTAGGGTTCAAACTCCAAAGGTGGATACTTTGGGGATAGTTGAGATGGCACAAAATATAGACTCTGTTGCTAATCCTATAGCCCTTGATGATGAGTTGAAATATGATTTAGATCCCTAAATCTTATCAAAGCTTTAAGGTTAAGCGTGCTTAAGCGAGGAAAATCTTAGGATGGGTGACCTCCTGGAAAGTATCATAGGAATATGAAGTCCTTTGATTTGATACCTGAGTACTTTGAGGTATTACTTATGGGGATCCTTAGAAATGCTATGAGGATGTTAGATTGAGTAAGGATATGATTGAGATTAGGCTTGAATTTGATCTTAAGCAGAATTAATGCCTAAGTTAAATGTGATTAAGGTTGTATTAAGATTCCAATACCTGAGAATAGAAACCCTGAGAATCGATATTGAATTGTCAGAATGTTTATGTATGATTGAGGATTAATGATTAACCTTGAGGTAATATAATGATATTAGATTATACCCTGTGATATTGAGGATTAAGATGAATTAGAATCCTCAGAAATAGTGTTGATGTTATTCGAATATTTTGAGGTTTAGACTAGGAATATAAATTATGATCCTAGTCTGTATTTTGGATATTGTTGGGGTGATATGATTCCTTAGTCTAACTGATGTTAAGGTTCTAGGAGTCAATTGTGAATTTAACAACTACAGATTTGAGGTTAGTCGAGGATAATGTCTAAATATTGTAAGCTGTAAATTATGATCATAACATGTTTATTAGGTTTCCTCGAGGTTTTAGAATTAGGTTGATGAACCTAATAATCTGATCTGATAATGAGTTATTCTTTAGGCATTTAATTGATTTGAATACATTGAGGCATTAGAGTATAGTATCCACATGGATGAGGTATCTAGAGGTTACTAGCAGCTAAGGAATGATTTTAATCTTATGATTTTCCCTTAAAAAGAGTGATTGAGAGTAGAAACCTTGATAATATTGATTGATGTTATGTCATCAACATGTTATTTGAGGTATGTGTAAGGACGATACCTGTATGATATAGGGCATTTTGAGGTTGTTAGCTGTTGTATCAGCATAGGGAAAGATCTTGAATAAAGAATATTCCTTGAGAGTGCGTGATTGAGTCTTAGTGTCTCGATAGAACCAATTGATAGCTAGAACCCCGATAGCCACAGATTACGGTCTCATGTCTGGACCGATAGCTGTATATATGATGGTGGCTAATAGATCGTTGAGAAATGGGAAGAACACCCAATAAGGGAAAAATTAGATCTGAGACCATGCTTGGAGTTGAATTATCATAAAAAAATTTACAACGACCTCAAATAAAATGTATATGACGCAATGTATTGTCATAAGGTGCTCCAGCGCTCTATGTAATAGAATTATGATATGAATATATAATGGATAAGGAGACTTACTAGATTGATATGACTTTGGGTTGATAAATTGATATGTGCTCAAAGAGGAGCCTTAAGCCCTATAAAGATTGAGATATCCATGGGCTGGCGAGAATTTACAAATACTAAACCATGAATACCGGCAAAGTGCCAAAAAGGTTGTAAGCCTGAAATTTACAAGCATTATTCTAGAATGACCTGACAAATGAAACGGAATGAACCTGAGTATCCTATGAATGGCTTGAGTAGCCAAGGATAGAGCCGAGAAGTAATTGGAGTTGATGACCTTCAATGTCGGTTATGCTGGTTTCAAGTATAGTTGAAAATTGAATTTTTAACCTGTCAATGCACCTGCTATATTATGGAATCTTGAAATTGAATTTTATAAATAGAATCTCTTTTGAATGAAATGTTTTCTATGAATTTGAAACCAATTTGAAGTGGTTGTTCTTGAACTATGTTGCCTCATAGATAGGGTCTGATGGAGCCCATATTTGAAATTGAAATCTTGAGTTATGTTGTAGAGGGAGCAGTACGGAATTGAAAGAGACCAGAAACTGTTGTAAACACACTCAGTTTGCTAGATCCATCCAGATGTTTTTTGAAAATATTTTAAAATCACTAGCCATTGTTGAAAATTCTTTCGAGGGGATTAGTTTTGCAAAGCGATACTCGCATCGGCAATGTGTGCTCCCAATCCGAGTAGTTTCAGCTTGTGAGGGTACGTGTTTTGCCTTGTCTGGTTGCACCCACGCGCATTTGGAGCAGGGCTCCATGGACGATGGTCCTTTGTCCTGGCATGGGATTCTAGTGGGTGGCCCATTATTGTATGTGCCAATGTGGACACTGGGTCCTAGGAAGGGACAAAAACTCTCCCACATTGGCCTACAAGTGCAGTGGTTTGTATATGAAATGATTGGGATGTACCGCTGTACTGAAAGATTAAAGTGGTGGGGAGATCTTTTGAATGTTGAATTTGTGAAATGAATAATCCCGCTCAATAATGTATGCCGGTAGTGAATGTTTTCTTAAAATAGTTCGGCAATGAATTGTTTTCTTGAAAATTTGAGGCTGGCAAAACATTTGATCTATACCAGATAATAGATGAGATGACTAAGGCCTTCGGGCGATTCCCAAGGTAGTAAGGCTAGAAAGTCCTACGTTATGATAATAGAATGAGCCAGAAGGCTAGTATGTGATAAGCAGAAAGGTAAAATGAGTAAGGCAGTGAGGCCTGCATAACCAAGAGCTCAAAAAAAAAAGGCCAGTAAGCCCTGTATACTACACCTAGATACAAGATGAATAAGAATGATATAAAAGCATATTGTGTGCCTGGTAACCTTTACACTAGACAAGAGGGACAAAGTTGAAATTCAATACTGATTATGATCCCCGGACTGGTTGTTAGTCGGAGAGAGCTATCCAGACACTTGAAGATGTAATACGAACTTGTTTCTTGGATTTTAGAGGTAGTTGGGATCGATATTTACCTCTGATTAAATTTGCTTACAATAACAGCTAACATTCCAGTGTACGGATGGCTCCTTATGAGGCTTTGTACGGAAGAGAATGTAGATGACCTATCGGTTGGATAGAGTTGTTTGAGAGGAAACTATTCAAACCAGAGATTTTTTATGAGACTTCCAAACAGATTAATTTGATCCGAAGAAGGCTCCTCGCAGCACGAAGCAGGCAAAAGAGTTATGCTGATAAAAAAGGAGACCTCTAGAGTTTATTGTGGAAGCACATGTTTTTCTTCAATTATCTCCTGTTACTAGAATTGGAGGACCAATAAAGCGGAGAAAACTAAGTTCCAGTACATTTGTCCTTTAAAACTATTAGCCAAGTGAGGACCAAGTGGCGCATCAATTGACATTACATCAAATCTCAGCAGGTTGCATGGCGTCTTTTATATACCTTATTGGAAGACATGAAGAACTGCTACCCTGATTTTATGTCTCGAAATATGAATAGTGTATAGCCTAAATTTAGAGAACGAAAATTATTTTGTAGGGGAAGAAATGTAATATCCTGAATTTTGGGCCCAGAGACTTAAGAATAATCCTATAGCAGGCAGATGACTAGATCCTATTTAGGAAGTGTGATATTAAATTTGGAAATATTATATGGGATTCCTACGAGTATTTTGATTGAGAGTTCAAGAGTCATAGGAATTAAAGTGTCAGTGCATAAGGGCACAAAAACACTTATACAGTGTTAATCAGTTAGTAAAAACGATATTTAGCTATACCCTAAGGTATGGGATGATTAGCTAAGCTAAAATGTTCCAAAATAAGTGTACACATGACATTTCCTGGTCAGGTAAGGATTTCCTGCGTTTTTTAAAGAGATAAGAATGAAAAGTCAGCTGTAATAATTACCTGAGGACACGTATCACTACAGGATTAAAAAGCAAAAAGTAAGAAATGATTACAGGGGCAAAATAGTCAAATCCTTACCCCTTAAGCATTCAATTTTGTCCACCCAAGAGAGAGAAGGAAAAATCAGATGATTTTATCTATACTTAGGCCCAAACGCAAAATACAAGTCCTACAGGATGTTAACCAATAAAAAGGGGACCGATAAGAACCAGTTAGGAGCTTCTTTTTGGACTGAATGAGATAAATGTGGGGCCACATAGGAAAGTAAAATGGTACCACATATATATGCCAAATCAGGGGAAAATATCTAAAAAGTTGAAGAAAGGTGCAAAAGGAAGCACCCTTTCCCAATAAGGACCAGTGGATAAAACAATAAATCAGATAATTGGGAAAATTAAATAAAAGTCAAAGGGAGCATATTTGTGGGCCCAAGATGGCGCCACCTAGCCCCTTGGAATTATCTAGAGTGCTTGGGGAAAAGAAAGAGAAAATAAAGAAGTTCCGGGCCAAAATTGGTAATTTACATAAATTCTGGGCCAAAACATGTAATTTTCACAAAATGAAAAGTAAAAATCTGCCATATATGGAGGGGTTGCGACACATGTACAGATTCTAGAGAATCCTGGAATTTCTTGCAGATAAAGTCAAAAAGCCTTATCCAAACTATTAACCAATGGACAAAAACTTACGCCAGTTAATCCAACGTTACCGGATGAAGTTTACCACTTGTTAAAACACTTGGTCTCTTCATTTTTGGCACCCTAGGGGCGTGCCCAGCTGATGGAAGAGGAGAGACCAGCAAGTTTCCATACTTAGAGCAAGGAGCCAAGATCACCAAGCCGACCACCGATTCAGGTAAACACTGAAAGTCCTAAGCTTTTGAGTTTCTAGTTAAGGATCTTTGCTCAAGAAGCTAGGGCTGGGTGTTGTGGTCTAACTTTGGAGTTTTTGAGGGTTCTAATGAGTTTAAAACATGATTTTGTATGGGATTATATCATGGTTAAAGTTTGCGAACTTGAAAACATCAAAAACACTAAAGGTGAAGCTTGCTAGCAGTTCTGGAAATTCTGGGCAGCGAAGCTTCAGCCAATCTTTCAAAATAGTAAATGAAGTCAGCTTGAGCTGAAATTTCCAAGGAACAAATTAGACATCCATGGCTTCACCGTCACATATAATTTTATGTCTTTTGTGAAAGAACCGGCTGAACCCAAGAGGGGGTGAATTGGGTGAAGTATAAAAATTTAGAAACTTTGAAAATCTTTTCGTAACTTACTGAAATCAGTTTATAAAGCAATAATCAGTCATTCAAATATATATGCACATTCAAACATATATCTTTGGAAATGTAAGAGATAAGGGAAGAGAATGTGCAAACTGATTTATCTTGGTTCGGCCCAATCCTTGACCTACATCCAGTCCCCAAGCTTCACTTGGGATTTTCGATCCACTATCTTCTTTCAACTTGATTACACGTTACGTACAAGAGGTAATCCTCTCACTAGGATTCACTCCCCCTTACAAGCGTAATCAACACATCGCTTGATTACACACTCTTGTACTCAAAGTAATCCTCTCACTAGGATTCACTCCCCTTTACAAGTTGTAATCAACACAATGTGTTTCCCACTCAAGATCACCCAATCTTGAGTAACTCTCAAATAGATAGAATTATTACAATAAATCTTCTCTCTTAGAAGTGAATAAATGAACACTGAAGAATAATACAAATCATCTCACTCTCTAAGCTGTCTAGACATGAAAAACAGAGTGTAAATGTTGTAAAAATCAGAGTATCAGCATATTGAAGATGTAAGCTTGTGTCTCTACATTTTTCTTCTTGAATCTGTCTTCTTTTATGGGTAGAGATCAATATATGACCGTTGAGAAGATTCTCTGACTGTTGGATAAAGAAATATAGTCGTTAGAAACTAGCCGTTAGCACTTGTTAGTTCTCAATATGTTTTGATGATTAACAACAAATGTAAAACATGTTTTGAAGTTTGCAAAGTTGTTTAAAAACATTCTGATAGTTGCAAACCGCGGTATAGGTTTGCAAACTCGAGTATTGAACAGTCAATCTGCGGTTGCTTGGCTAAACTCGAGTAAAGGCCATCCGAGAGAAAGCAACCAAGTTTTTCAACCTTAGTCAATACCGCAGTTTGCATAGCCAAACCGAGTATTGAACTTTCGAGAGCTAAAGTTTTTCAAGTTAAGTCAATACCGCAGGTTGCATAGCCAAACTCGAGTATTGAACGATCCAATCTTGCGGTTGCATAGTCAAACTCGAGTATTGAACTTCCGAAGAGCTAAAGGATTTTTCAACCTTAGTCAATATCGCAGTTTGCATAGCCAAACTCGAGTATTGAACTTCCGAGAGCTAAAGGATTTTTCAAACTTAGTCAATACCGCAGTTTGCATGGCCAAACTCGAGTATTGGACTTACGAGAGAGCAAAAGGATTTTTCAAGTTAAGTCAATCTGCGGTTTGCGTTGCCAAACTCGAGTATTGGACTTACGAAAGCAAAAAGGTTTTTTCAAGTTAAGTCAATCTTGCGGTTTGCGTTGCCAAACTCGAGTATAGTCTTTGTCTTTCAAAGCAAGACACGATCGTTTGCCTCAGAAAAGTGCAAACTCGAGTATCCAATTGATATCTGCAGTTTGGACACTTGTGAACAGATGCCATACTCGAGTTTGCATGAACATCATGCGATTTACAACGCTAAAAACTGATTTTGAATTATACGAATTTGCAAATCATTGTTGTTTGATCTCATTGCTTCCATATTTCATTCAATCACATTCCTAGCTATGTTTAACAAGTTTGTTGAGTGATTTTCAGTTAGCACAGATGAAGATTATTGAAGGTCAAAGCCATAAAGCAAAAAGTGTACGGTGCATTTAATGCACTTCGCAAATCAACCTTCTTTTGGATAATCCACCGAGCACGCATTCTCAACGGTCAAGAATGCTTTCTCCATCAAGTAAACTCTTCTCCAACGAGCAAATCCTCGAGTTCCACATCGATCATATTAGCACCTGGATTAGTTGGAGGTTAGAGAGAGAAGATGACCGGACCTTAAGCTAATCACCTACAACGGTTGGATTCATCAAGCAACGGTCATTTAATGTTCTCTACCTATAAATAGAGTGCATTAACTTCTTCTCAAGCGATACAACTACCGAGAGCGAAAATTTACTAAGTGTCATTTATTGTGTTCGGCTTTCCTGTATTGTATCAATCGATACTTGCACATCGGTGTTCATTTTATCTCGCTTCCGTAAGAGAGTTCTATCTATAAATCATTTATTGATTGAGATAACCACAAGTCAGGGGACTTAGTGGTTGGGTGTATCGATGGCAACTTGTAAGGGGGAGTGAGTTCTAGAGAGAGAACTACTCTTGAGTACGAGTTTGTAATCGGTTGTGAGTATAGTGGATTGAAAATCCCAAGTGTGACTTGGGATTTGGATGTAGGTCAAGGATAAGACGAACCAGGATAATTTCTCTTGTGCAAGCTTTCCTTCTCTTCTTCCTCTGTTATAATCTGTTTTTACTTAGTCAAAACAGCACTTTGAGAAAAGTTTTTAAAATACCCAATTCACCCCCTCTTGGGTATATAGCTCCATTTACGAACTTTTGCACAACTTTTGATGTTCGAACCAAATCGATATTTTGAAGGTTTGCTTCTAATCCTTCATTTTAATCATCTCGAAACTCACTAAAAAAGTGGTTAAACATGTCTAGGAACATTATAGATTAATCATAGGAAGTATTAAGATCAAACAAGAAGCCATTGCAAATTCGTCGATTTGAAATTCGACGTCGCGAAGAAACTGGAGGTTTGTTCTCAAACCTAGAGGTTTTTCAAGGTTGTCGACAAAACCTGGAGGTTTTCTCGAAACCTCGAGGTTTCACTATGAATGTGAAACCTTGCAAAATTGTGTTTGCTCTCTATTTGCCCAAACCTGGAGGTTTCTGTCAAAACCTGGAGGTTTCTCTCAAAAGTGGAAATTCTAAGTTTTTGCACCAAACGAAACCGGAGGTTTTTTCACAAACTGGAGGTTTTGAAAATCGATAAAAACCTGTTTGCTCTGGATGCGAGAAACCTAGAGGTTTCTCCAAAACTGGAGGTTTCTCCAAAACTGGAGGTTTCTCCAAAACCTAGAGGTTTTCACTTAAATCGAAAATTCCCGTTTTGAGCCAAAACAGAAACCACGGAGGTTTTCACCAAAACCGGAGGTTTTGAAAACCTACGAGAAACTGAGCTTTGTTTAGAAAAATTGGAAAATTCTTGGACAATCTTAAACTCAATTTTATATGTCCAAGCTCGAGGTGAGAATCCAATGCAAGAAGAAGCAGCTCCAAACTCATTGCATTATGTCCGTTATGATCGATGAATGAAGGTTTGTTCTTGATCAGCGTTTTTGCAACGTCCGAAATTTGTCAAATTTCAAGGGAAATATCTCCTTGGTCTGAAATCCGTTTTGGTCCATTCAAGTCTTGATGGAAAGCTTTGTGAGTCTACTTTCATATGCCACCGATTGTAGCTCAATCCGATTTTAGTTTGTGAGTTACACTCAAAATACCGAAGGTGGGTCTGGACTGTGACGTTGATTCTTGTGGAAACTTGTAAAAATCATAGATCCTTGATATGAACTCATTTGGTCTTGAAGTTTATATCATAATGACGCATTAGGAGTCTAGTTTCATATGCCACTGGTTTCACCTCAATCCGATTTCTAGTTTAGGATATATCATCAAATTACCAGACGTCACCCATGCCGAACGTGAAATAGTGTGAAGCTGAAAAGCTGATGTTATTTGAAACCTCGAGGTTTTTTTGAAACCTCGAGGTTTTGGCTGAAACCTCGAGGTTTTGGCTTAAACCTCGAGGTTTGCTAGTCCGAGACACCGGGGACGCGAAGACACTCAAACCTCGAGGTTTGTACTCAAACCTCAAGTTTTCTCATCCTAAACCTCATATTTGCTTGATTTAACTCTGAATTGACTCATAACAACTTCCATATGATCTTAGGAGCCTTCTAGCATCAATATAAGAACTTGAATAATTATATTCTCATTCTATTCAACAAGTTCTTCCTTCTTTAATCTTCCATCTTAATTATTCTTCATAATCTAACTCTTTCTTTCTTCTTTTCTCTTGATCATTCTTTGTCATTCAACTTGGACTAAACTACATTAAACATAGTAGTTAGTCAATGTAGGAGATAACTATATTACTCAATCTGTTTGCTTTTGATAATGGCATCTATATAAGACATCATCAAAACTAATCATAACTAACATTCTCCCCCTTTTTGATGATAAAAAATATGTATGAATATGAAAATACATTAGATGCAACATATTTTTCTTGCCATTCTCTCCCCCTTATTTGTCATTAGCAAAAAGTTGAAGTAAAGAAGACATGCTTAGAGAGACAGATATGAAACCAGATTAGAAAGAGTCAAAGAACTTATTTTCTCTCCCGATTGAAAGTGTTTTGAAGCAATTTGGAATGTTTTTATGAAAACAAATTTGAAAGAAATTGAAGAGGTTTTCAAGACATCTTTCACACTTAAAACATATAGATACTGAAAGGTAGAGTTTAAAAATGCTCATGTTGGTTCTACAAACTGATGAATGATCGAAGAAGTCCATTTGCTTGCTTTGAGATCCGTGATGTGTGCTCGAATAACCTACGAGATGAGACTAAAACACCGGTCGCTTGAATTGTATCTCATCTCGAATGAATATGATCAAGTACCTCGCCTTCCCTCCTTTTCCTTTTCTTTATATAGCTATTCTTTTTGGGCATTAAGGAAAGTCCTAGCACATAACATAATCTTCTCGCTACAAATTGAAAACATTCTTTCCAAAAGATTTGTTAGTGCAAGCCAAATATCAAATTATCCCTTTCTATGTGATATTTTTCAAATAAAGACAATGAAAGGAAAACATAAGATATTTACAAATGTTAACTCATCATCAAAACTAATAAAAGATAGTGAATGCAGATGAGTATGCTTAAAAGGGTTTTCTTCAAATAAGAGAGATGAACTTTTATAAAAACACATGTGAATGTAAAGCTCCCCCTTAATGAATGTATGACTAAAATGTGAAACTCCCTTTCATGATATCAAATAATAATGTGACACCAAATGTTATGAGATCTAGAGTTCCTCCAACTCCAATGGACATAACATGGTATCTCGTAATTAAGAACTTTCAAGTTCACATGGATGGACTTGAAATTGGTATGAAGAAATCACTTATGGCTTTTATGATGATAAAAGAGTTTTAAAGCATAAGGATCATTTTAAATAAATGATTATGCTCAAGCTAAGATTCATGAAATAAAATGAAATGAATACAATCAAGTTAGCCTAGCATGATTATGATATATGCATAATACAATAGCTCACTTGAGTGATATCATAATTACTCAAGCTATAATCCTTTGTAGTCCATTGATGCATTACTGGATAGCAATTACCAATTGTTCTGAATGCATCTTAGAAGCTGAAATCCAAAATGAGCTTTGTATAGGATTTCAAATTAGTTTATGCTCATAGCTTCTCATCAAGCTAGCATGCTCCTTGTCATCTTGGTCTAAGCCTCTTGCTAGTGACGGAATGTCAGTCAAGTGATGTCACAGAATTTGCAGACATAGCCACTGAAATGGTCTATTCTATTTGCCTATGTTCTTTGTATTCAACAACAGAACATTTTGGTCAACTCCTGCAAAAATATATGTTCTTTGGTACTCAATGAATCATGAGTCCATAATTGATTAGACATGACAACTCTTATGCTCCTATAGAATTAAATCATATGATGTTTGAGCAAAGAGTATAACAATCAAAGATTGAAACATAGTGTTACCCAATTAAATAAGTTCATGCCAATGAATCAAATAGGGTAACAACTAAATGATATCAAGAATGTTATTTTACAATGACAATTTGAAAGTATATTTTATGCGCAGAAGAGATGTCATTGATAAAATACATGTAAATTTGAGCATAGAAAATCTTATCTATAAAGATAAGCATTTATCAACTTACTGAGTTCAGATTTTTCAAGACCGATAATGAAATGTGCAAATCGTTCCAAATCTTGAATGATCTTTCAAAAATGTGATAATGCATTATGAAATCAAATTTTTCATAAATGAAAGATTCATTTTTGAAGCATGCTTGAAAAATTGATGCTCACACTAAACATGTTGGAAGTCAATAGGTTTAATGAACATGTCAGTATGCTTCAGATTTAGAGAACATGTTGAACCTTTGAAGTTAACATGTTGAAGAAATTTTCTCAAAAGAAAGTCATGAAGGAAGTGCATTATCGAAACATGCTTTGTACAACAGAAATATATGAGCACAATGACTTTGCTATTGACCAAGAGATAATCTTGCCTTTTAGAATAGAGTCTTGAAATATATGAATACTTAAGGCAAGAGTTTGAATATACAGATATAATTACTCAAAATATGGATGATGACAAATGCTGATGTATATTTGAGTAACAACAAGCGTACTAGGACTCATGGATGATGAAGCACAAACTCTTTAGTCCAGATGGCTAGAGGTCCATAATATTATCCTAGTAAGTTATTCCATGTAATGGTTAATGCACTAACATTTAATGCATTAATGAACATTCATAATGCTTGGAGTAACTTGACCAATAAGAATTTATCCAATAAGCTTGAGATTTTCACAAATTGAATTTTCTTATTAAGATAAACTTGAAACTCATATGTGATTAACTTGTTAGACATAAGGTCCAACTAGTTAGATAATTAAACTAAAGAGTTCAAGCAAAAACATTTAATTCCAAAATCAATGTGTGAATGATAGGGAAAACTCAATTGGACAAATTTGAAGCATATCCAACATTCAATATACAATATTAACTTCCAATTTGAAACATTATTTGAATGCAATCAAAGTATGGATATGTTTTCAAAGCATTTGTATGCATTTTCTCAAAAACAATGTGAGTTGAAATCCAAACAAATTTTACACTTGTGCATTTCAAAAACATGAACTTAGAAAGTTATGCACTAATTCATTTATGATCCATTTAGCAATCTAAAAACATTTTGAAAACCATAAATGGTTGATTGCTAATGGAAAGTAACAATGGACAAGTATTCATTACCCAAATATGAATTTCATATAATCACAATATGGGGTAAGGATTAGATATCACCATAATTCCTCTTGTCCTCATAGAAGCTTGCTTGGTTTAGATGGATTGGTGTAGATAACTCCTTTTCGGTGCTCACCATCAACATTAAGCATAGCTTGTTTATCTTTCTCAAGACTTGAATCATTTCTCTATGTTGCATTCTTGAGAAGCTTTCTTTGATCCTACAAAACTTCATAAATCTTTTTTTTTCTTTCTTGGTATCCAGCCTTACTTGGATCCAATCATTGTTAGCTTGTAGGAACCAAAATTCACATGCTCTTATGAATATCATTAATTCAGAACAACTAAGCATAGTGAATAAAACATGACTCTATGCACAAAAGAAATACTTTCTTTTCAAATCATCATGTAAGCATAAAGAGTTAAACCTATTGAGCATTGCAATCTCTTTCAAAAATAGATCAGGATGTGAGAACCCGATTTTTAAAGAAAATAGTTGCAATGCTCATTCCTAAGGCTACAAGATATAAAACCTCAAAGAAAATTTCAGATGATAGCATAGGAGGTTTTACCATTGTATACCTTAGCCTTAGGTACTTGGAGGATTGCCTTTGCTCACCCACTTTTTCTTCATATATTTTCTTACGGGTGCTGGCAAAGTTCTCTCAAAGGATATAGACTTCCAGAGTCTTCTGTTTGATACTTGTGATATCCTTCTTTTCTTGTTTTCCTCAAGATAGTTGAATGGTATTCTGTGGTAATCCATTCTTGAGGTAGATGATACTCTTCTTGCTTGTATCCATTGCTTCTTTTGATGTTTAAACATTGTAGTTCCAGCAATGGGTGCCTTGAGAGTTCTCTTACTTGATATAGATGCTTTGATCTTCTTCATTGGAGCATGAGAAACTCTTGGCTTCTTTTTCATCTTCTCTGTACCTTTATGTCCATTGGTTTTCAAATCATGCTATACACATAAAGCACTATATGGACATTTTGGTACCCACTTATACTTGGGTCCTTGACAGTTAGTATTGGACCTTGCTTGTCCTTTAAGAACCCATACAAGTTTATTTCTCACATTAGAATTTCTTCTAATATAGCATGTGTGAGAAATATGGCCAGATTTACCACAATAATTGCAAACAATATGATGATGCTTACTATTAACATTTTCGCAAGTATTGTGCTGGTCATTAGAGTAAAACTTTAAATAATCTTCATTTGAACATTCATTCTTCCCAATAAATTTTCCAGCATTTTGTTTCAAAAGATTCTTGCTTTTCAACTTAGAATCAATGATTGGTTGAAAAACAATTTTATGCAACTGTTCGAAATCATTTTTCTTTAATGCACAAGAAGAATTGGAATCATTTACCACATGTACATCTTGAGCTTCAGATAATGGTTGGTCATAATTGTCCATGAGCTCTTCTTGGGAATACTCTTCCTCTTGATCTTTTGTGTTGGCTGGATTATGGAAGTATTCAATGATTTCTCCTTCTTCAATCTCCAGTTGTTCATAGTTGCAGATGTGCAGTTTATAATTTCTAATGAACTATCAACACTACCAACTTCAACACAATTGTTAGAAGCATATATAAAATCAAAAGTATCCCAAATTTCTTTAGCACTAGAGCAAAACTTGATTTTCTCAAAATCATTTTCGGTTAAAGCATCATGAAGAATTTTCATTGCTCTAATGTTCAACGAAAACATTTTCTTTTCTTTTTTCGTCCAATCCTTTCTTGGTTTGAAATCAAAAACACTTATAAAAACATTCCACATATCAAAATCGTTGCTTTGATAAAACTAGTCATTCTAGCTTTCCAAAACCAAAAATCAATATCTTTGAAAAATGGTGGAATGATATAATCAAAACCTTTCGAAAATGATGAACACCCAAAATCAGCCATTGTAACTCTTGAGACGGTAAAGTCCTTTAAACAAGAGACACGCTCGATACCAAATGTAAGAACCTCATTTGAACCCAAGAGGGGGGTGAATTGGGTGAAGTATAAAAATTTAGGAACTTTGAAAATCTTTTCGTAACTTACTCGAAATCAGTTTATAAAGCAATAATCGGTCATTCAAATATATATGCACATTCAAACATATATCTTTGGAAATGTAAGAGATAAGGGAAGAGAATGTGCAAACTGATTTATACTGGTTCGGCCCAATCCTTGACCTACATCCAGTCCCCAAGCTTCACTTGGGATTTTCAATCCACTATCTTCTTTCAACTCGATTACACATTTTGTACAAGAGGTAATCCTCTCACTAGGATTCACTCCCCACGACAAGCGTAATCAACACACCGCTTGATTACACACTCGTACTCGAAATAATCCTCTCACTAGGATTCACTCCCCTTTACAAGTTGTAATCAACACAATGTGTTTCCCACTCAAGATCACCCAATCTTGAGTAACTCTCGAATAGATAAAATGATTACAATAAATCTTCTCTCTCGAAGTGAATAAATGAACACTAAAGAATAATACAAATCATCTCACTCTCTAGTTTGTCTAGACATGAAAAACAGAGTGTAAATGATGTAAAAATCAAAGTATCAGCATATTGAAGATGTAAGCTTGTGTCCCTACGTTTTTCTTCTTGAATCTGTCTTCTTTTATGGGTAGAGATCAATATATGATCGTTGAGATGATTCTCGATTGTTGGATAAAGAAATATAGCCGTTAGAAACTAGCCTAGGTAGAACTTTTTGACTTTTGATGTTCGAACCAAATATGATATTTTGAAGGTTTGCTTCTAATCCTTCATTTTAATCATCTGAAACTCACTAAAAAAGTGGTTAAACATGTCTAGGAACATTAGAGATTAATCATAGGAAGTATTAAGATCAAACAAGAAGCCATTGCAAATTCGTCAGATTTGAAATTCTGACATCGCGAAGAAACCTGGAGGTTTGTTCTCAAACCTGGAGGTTTTTCAAGGTTGTCTGACAAAACCTAGAGGTTTTCTCAGAAACCTCGAGGTTTCACTTTGAATGTGAAACCTTGCAAAATCGCGTTTGCTCTCTATTTGCCCAAACCTGGAGGTTTCTCTCAAAAGTGGAAATTCTGAGTTTTTGCAACAAACAGAAACCTGGAGGTTTTTTCACAAACTTGGAGGTTTTGAAAATCAGTGAAAAACATTTGCTCTCTGGATCCAGAAACCTAGAGGTTTCTCCAAAACCTGGAGGTTTTCACTTAAATCGAAAATTCTCGTTTTGAGCCAAAACAAAACCTGGAGGTTTTCACCAAAACCTGGAGGTTTTGAAAAGTTACGAGAAACTGAGCTTTGTTAGAAAACTTGGAAAATTCTTGGCCAATCTTAAACTCAAGTTTATATGTCCAAGCTCGAGGTGAGAATCCAATGCAAGAAGAATCAGCTCCAAACTCATTGCATTATGTCCATTATGATCTGATGAATGAAGGTTGTTCTTGATCTGCGTTTTTACAACGTCCTGAGCTAACTGTCAACTTTTGAGGGACATATCTCCTTGGTCTGAACTCTGTTTTGGCCCATTCAATTCTTGATGGAAATCTATGTGAGTTACACTCAAAATACCGAAGGTGGGACTGGACTGTGACGTTGATTCTTATGGAAACTTGTAAAAATCATAGATCCTTGATCTGAACTCCTTTGGGCTTGAATTTTATATCAAAATGAGGCATTGGGAGTCTAGTTTCATATGCCACTAGTTTCACCTCAATCCGATTTCTGGTTTAGGAGATATCATCGAATTACCGACGTCGCCCGTGCCGAACGTGAAACGAGTGTGAAGCCTGGAAAGGCGATGTTAGCCGAAACCTCGAGGTTTTGGCTGAAACCTCGAGGTTTTGACTGAAACCTCGAGGTTTTGACTGAAACCTCGAGGTTTTGACTGAAACCTCGAGGTTTGCTAGTCCGAGATACCGGGACGCCGAAGACACTCAAACCTTGAGGTTTGTACTCAAACCTCGAGTTTTCTCATCCTAAACCTCATATTTGCTTGATTTAACTCGAATTGACTCATTCCAACTTCCATATGATCTTGGAGCCTTCTAGCATCAATATAAGAACTTGAATAATTATATTCTCATTCTATTCAACAAGTTCTTCCTTCTTTAATCTTCCATCTTGATTATTCTTCATAATCCAACTCTTTCTTTCTTCTTTTCTCTTGATCATTCTTTGTCATTCAACTTGGACTAAACTACATTAAACATAGTAGTTAGTCAATGTAGGAGATAACTATATTACTCAATCTTTTTGCTTTTAATAATGACATCTATATAAGACATCATCAAAACTAATCATAACTAACATTTTGGATTTTCCTACTAGGAGAAATAAATTGGTAAAGTTTGTTCAAAAAGCAATAGGGAATTTCTGACCAACTGATAGAAACTGAGATACATGCCAAAATAGGAGTACGTTTGGACTCTGAAAATATTTTTCCTGAAAATTAGATATCTTAATGGCTCATATGGCTTTGGTTTTGTATAAATATGTTTTTTTTGGAATTTATCAAAAATCATTGAAGTTGGACGTGATGCACTGGATTTTTCTGGAAAATTGTTTAAGGCTCGGTTTTGATGAAAGATGTAAGGGTATTTTTGGAAATACTAAAAAAGAAGGTATTTTGGTGTTATTTAGGTCAAGGGAAATTTGGAAAAGTGATCAGGCACAATAAAATATTAAGACGGTACATACCCCACCAAATAGTAACTGCTTTACTCCGGTACTTTTATGTATTTTTATATGTTTGTGATTGCCATGTATGTTTTGGGTGTATTGTTGCCAAATATGCATACAGAGCATGTTGGGGTTCGAGTCCCTAACTATGTGATTCCTAGCGCTGAGGATACCGGTCCGGGGGCTTGCCATATGTGACGGCTCAACGGAGACGGGTTTGTGATTACAGTAAATCCGGGGCCTACCTTGGTAAGGCGACTCGACAATACGAAGACAGATTGTGTTGTGCATGTTTTTGTTTGCATATATGGTATATTTGGCATATTATTTGTGATTTTACAAATGTCATGGTTGCATGCATACACTTTATACATTTAGTACATGAGTATTGACAATTACTCTGGGAGCCAATATTGAACTCCAGAAACTTTTGTAAATACAAGGGGACGTACCTGAAGTGAAGGACCTTTTTGGAAAGGTAGAGCATAACTATGCAGATGAAGAATAAGGAATGCCTTATTATATTTTGTACTTATATTTTTGGGAGGATTGTATATATTTTGGTATTTATTCTGGATGACTGTACCCTTAACCCTTCGGGGACTTTTACCTTCTGTTTATTTTACTTTTACCAGTACAGTAGATCGTCCAAACCGGTTAAATGCGATGTTGCGCTCACTCTAATATATGCTAAACTGGAGAAAATAACTAATGAAATGTAACAGATAAAAGGATCTCTCTAACTCCGCCACCCAAAAGGGCATGGCCGGTAGGGGTGTAACGCAAACTCAAGACAAATATGAGTTTTCGGGGATCGTTCACGAGATAAAAGGAATCCGTCTAACTTGTCACCCAAAAGGGCGAGAAATTTGGTAGGGGTGTAATGACAACAATGTGAAAAAAGAGATAAAGATTTTTTTATCCTTATGAAATGATGATGATATATTAATCAAAGGCAGTTTAAATGTTCATAGAAGAAATTAACATAGTGAAAAAAATGTTTAAAAAAAAAAAAGAGAGCAGACTTGTACTTCTAAACATTAAAGTATATGTCTAGTCCTAAGATTACTGAAATATTTCTGCAACATAGATAACTTAAGCCTAGACATCAAATTGAAGCTTTGCTGAATTCCAGTGGAGACTAGTGGGGTTTTATTAATTTCATCCATAATGATCAAAAGAAAAACGATTCATATTAGGGTGCAGAAGAATTTCACTTTTAGGATAAATCAAGTTCAAATAATCAAAACCACATTAAAACTTGCATCAATTTTATTTTTCTTACTGTAGAGGGTCTTTTGGTTTTTTAACAAGAAATTGCTAATAACTTGCATCAATTTTATTTTACTTTGTAACTATAGAGGGGCATTTTGGTCTTTTGATAATATTCAGAAATCCCTAATTAGGCTTATTGGCCTCATTAGGAATTTCTCAACAGTGTAGGGTTAATTTTGAATTTAAATATGCAGCTGAATTTAATTGAGATTTCCCCAAGTTTTAATAAATAAAAAAAGATTAAAATTTAATTTTTTGAAAAACTTAAAATTATAAAATTAATTAATTTTCTAATATGGTAACCAATTTAATCGTATGTCAAAAAGTTGAAAAATATATGATGATCATCATCATCATTGTTTTATGTTGAGGAGTGGCATTTTAATCAAAATTATGAGTTAATGTTGTGATTTAATAGTCAACAAAAAGTTGGAGAGGAAAATTCCAAAAAACTAAAACTAAAATTTCAAAATCCCGTGATTTCTCAATAAAAATGAATTGTCAATTGTTTTACTATTCTTGTTAATCTCATTAAATTTATTATCAATAGAATTTTGAAGTTAAAGTAGTATTTTTATATCATTTTCCTAAAAAATAAGTTGAAAAACAAATCTAGAAGAGAGATTTATTTATACAACATATATTTTGCTTTTAAGAAGTCCCATATAAGTTTTAAAAAAAAAACAAATCTTCATAATTTAGAGCAAATATAATATATGGGAGGCTAAAGTACATATTTTATTCTATATAAGGCATTTTTTGGATGTTTCACACCTAAGAAAAACTTTAAATTTCATTAACTCTTCTAAAGTTCAACTGCTTTCCAACTTTAATTTATGCCTATTTGATTTATACTCCATGAGAACAAAGTCAATAAAATAAATTAAGGATAAAATTATACATTTATATGAAAAGTTTCTGCTCCCAACTTTATGCCTATTTGATTTATACTCCATGAGAACAAAGTCAATCAAATAAATTAAGGATAAAATTATACATTTATATGAAAAGTTTCTCCCCCTTCACTATAAATAGGACAAAAACTTTCTTTTCTCCTTACCCAATAAATAGGATTAGTTGAGTAATTAAATAATAAATTAATTAGTGATAAAATATGTACTTCGCTTAGGAATTCAAAATATTAAAATTAGACTTATTTAGAATGATCCTTTTGCCAACCTCTAAAATTTCCACAGAAATTTAATTTTCAATGTAATTTTTTTCCCAACGAATTAGTTTTCAATATATATGTAATACCCAAAATTTCTTATTTGTCTTAAATACAATATTTTGATAAATAGATCCTATTTAAAATAGGTGAATATGTGGTCTCAAATTTTGAGATGTGTTTATTCTAACTAGGTAATTTTTCCTTAGGAATAGGATAACCAATGATTTAATAAATTTTGTTAGGCATCATAAAATACCATAAACACCATAATAAGCTACGGTTCATGAAGAATATAAAAGAGCAAGAAAGTGTCATGGATATCCTTAAATAAATTTGGAGGAATCAATAACACTTATGACCAACTAAATCTTCACTAAATTAATAATTGAACAAACCTTCATAATTGATCAAAGCACCAATTTTTATAATTTGTTAAGAGACTAAATTCTCTAATAACTTATAATTCATATTTAATTCATAAAAGGCCATAAAGAATTATCAAAACACTTGGACAATTAAGAGGCAATTACCAATAATTAGTGGGCAATTAAAATTACACTAGAAGAATATTTGGGTAGTTATTTGCAATTAAATTTGCAAACATTAAAATATTTATGCTAATTTTTGTAATTAATTAATAATTAAATTAAAAAGGCATAATTAAGAAATGTATGAGATTAATTAGTGATCAAAGGCTAATAAAAACCCAAGACTAGCATAAAGATAAATCCTAAGGCCCTAATTAAGTATCATAAAGTGTAATCCTTGTGAAGTAAAAATTAACCAATGAGAGAATTCTTTCTAGATGAGTATCAAGTAATTAAAACACGAAATTTGAAGAGAAAAAAAGGGAAGTGCACAGTTTTTACACACAAAAAACTAAATAAAGAAATTGAAGTAATCAATTAAAAGAATTACTCAAGATAGTTGAGCACATGCAAGTCATAAATAATGGAAGAGGATAATGTACTTTTAATTAAGAGACTTAATGACCATGGAAGAGGATAAATGGGAAAGAGAAAGAGTGTTGTGAGTGCTAATGTTGTGAGCCTAGTAGGAAAAGTCAAGGAATCATCCAATGAGAAAATTACACATAAGATAATTAGATTAATCAATAGGATTAAATCAAGATTTAATCAAAGGGAAATCTATACAAAATAAATTGTATCTTGAGATCCACTAATCATAAATCAAATATAAGAAGAGATTATTAACAAGCATAATTCAAGCTTGAGATTGACTATAATCAAAGTCATTTCCTCAACTTTTGGGGATTGTGTCCAATTCAGAAAATAAGAGATTATGGTCTCTAATTAAAGCTAAAAATCTCAAGAGTTCAAAAGCAATGAGAGAATTTTAATAAGACTTCATCAAGATCCTCAAATGAATTTTGTCTAGTGAAAAACAAAGAAAATAGTTGGCTTGGGAAAAAGCTAGAACACATGGGATATTTTGAAAAAAGTTTTTGGAAGAGGATATGGTACTTTAGGATAGAAAATGGAAGAGGATCAAGGAGAGAGAGAGGGGGGTCAGATTTGAGGGTTCTAAGGGCTAGGATTTGTGCTTTTAATTTACCTAGATCCAATGGCCATAATGCAAGATGAGGGGTTGTGAATAGTGCCATGGACTTTTACTATAAATAGGGGTTGGGGTCTTCATAATTCCTCACCAATTCACAAAGCAACATCTGAAATATAGAGAGAAAGTGAGAGTGAGAGCCTTGAAGAAAGGAGGAGCAAAGTTCTTGGTAAGTTTTCTAGTTCTAGCTTTAAGTTCTTTAAGTTCTAGTATTTTCTTTAAGTTCTAGTCTTAAATTCTTAGAATAGAAGTAGCTTAGATCTTAAATATGCTAGAATAATTTTATTTACATGTATTTATGGTCAAAATTGGATTTATTTCGAAAAATTGATGAAGAAGAAGTTATGGCAAAATTTCGGAAGAAAATCATCAAAGTAACGAAGTTTCGCGAAATTTCATCGGTTTCGGAAATTCTAGAGTCAGCCATGAAAACGCCAGAATTTCATATTAAAAACATGATCAAAAAATTCTAGGAAAATTCATGGTTAAAATAGACATATAGGGCTTTTAAAATATGTCAAGAACATGTCAAAATGATTTCTGTACAGAGAGATACAAATCCTCAAAGTTAGGCTACGAATTTGTGGGAAAATTCTGGGCAGAGGTTCAAAACTTAAAACCTGGGAGTGATTCGTGTAATCTGGGCAAATTTGATTATTTTTATTTGAAAATAGACATCCTAAGGATTCCAAGGAATTTTACGGATCCTCGTTTCGATTTTTCTAGAATTAATTATGACTTTTCAAAGTTAGATGAAATGCTGCCCAGATTTGTACCAGCGTTGTTCTACTAATTTTGAAGGAATAAAGTGAAAGATAAATGTTGCAAGGGCAAAATAGTCACTAGTGGCCAAAATATCTCTTAGGATATTATTTATAAATTAATAAATACGATATTACCATTATAGGATACGCGTGATCACCGTCCGACCGTCAACGTACCGACAACACCGACGAAGGTACGGACGTGTACTGTAACACTAACTCTGATGTTTACTGTATAGCTATATGTGATAGATATGTTCATAGACTGTGACTCTGTTTTTAAAAGAATTGTTCATATACATACAGCTTTATACGGGTTATAGTCATGATAACGCCGTTGAGTTTTCCTAGCGCGAGGACACGGATGTACACCGTGGCACTTTGGTGAATAGTGCATTTGTAATAACATTCATATGCGGTGTTTGTGTTGTTATTGCTTTTTATATGTGAATATAGTTGTGATGTAATGAGATAACTGTCATACATAACTGTACATGAATATGAGGTTAAGCTTACACGAGGTTCAATGGGTATTGAACCTCGCTCTTACCATAGCTTCAAGATCCGGAGTAAACGGGATTGAAGACAAGGGTAAGCGAGATGTAGGAACATTTGGAGAAAGTCCTATTGACATGTACTTTAAGATATCGACATTTGAAAAAAATGTAATTTGTTATAAGCACATACATTACGGTGGATATTTATCAGTTACTTTTCAATACTTTTTACTTCCGGTGCTCAACTCTGATCAAGATACCGTGAAAACGCTTTCGAAAATTGGGATGTGACAATATATTTTTTTTTTTGGCCAACTTCAATATCATGTGATATGTTGCATTAGTTTCTTGTAAATTGTAATATATAACGACTGTTGTTGTATGGAGTACATTTAAAATAATTTCAAAACTGAATTTATTTTTCAACCTGAAAACATATTTTATTGAACCTTTTAATTTAGTGTTCAGGTCAATTATTATTTTTTTAATTTAGAGTTCTATTTCATGATAATAACCAATATCATAACAGAAAATAGAATAATCAATTTACAACCAATATTTGCAACGAATATTTCAAATTTTAATCAATTGTTAAAGCCTTGTCGATAGATGTATTGTACAGAAATTTCTGTGCATTAATTTGGTTTCGTGTATGCATGTGGGAGGAAATCAAGTTTCAAATCAATGCGTCTTTTTGTAGTTTGACAGCTCTCAAAATTCGTCCCTTTCAAAATGCAATCACATTTCTCCCAAGCAATTGCTTCATGGAGTATCAAATTAGTCATTTAGTTAGCTCACTAGATAATGGGATTAGGGAGTTATAGATGTGGACTCTTGTGTGCGTCTTAAACTGATAAAGTTTATTTATTTTACCCTTATTAAAGAATGTGATTTTCAAATGTGCATTAATTTATTATTTATCACCTGTTAACTTTTTATATTTTGGACCAATGTTTTTTTAGAAGAGGAGTTGACCCTCGACATAATTGAACTAATTATACATAAAAGGTTTGAGCTCCCCCATTTCATAATGAGCTCCAACAACGCTCAGGAATTGGGAAATCAATAAAATGAAGAAACATCAAAATTGTTTTCAATTTCTTGGTAAGTGTGGGGCCTAAATAGGGTATTATGACAAATGTACACTAAGATAATTAATATTACTAATATAATCCTTTGATCCTATGTACTCCCTCTAGTCCAAAATATAAAACATTGTTAGCTAACTCGCACAAACTAAGGGATGCTTGTTAAATCATTTAATGTGTCTTGAGTTGATAACATTTACCTATTTTACCCTTGTTAAAGAATGTAATTTTCAAACATACATTTAGCCTAAAGGGGTAAAAGTGGAAAATAATGTATAGAAGCAGAGCTAGTATTTTATTTTAGGACAGAAATTGCAACTAATTAATAACAATTATGATCCATCAGCACGCTATCCAGAACTATGACTCCAACCTTACAAACACCTTGTAATACACCATTTTTGTCACCATATGGTATAGTGGCGTTTGAAGATTCATGATATATATTTTCTTAATGTCGTATTCGTAAACTGTAAAATTCTCTCTTTCATGCCTGACAAATCCCAATGCCTTGCTGACCATGCCCTGCAAGGAATTTCCAAGATAAAACGCATGTTCTGCGCCTTCAAATTATCCTTCAAGAGTTCTTACTGTCGTCAATGAACCTCTCAAAAGGCTGTTGGGATTCTAATATAAATGTAGGTGTATCAAATAGAACAAGTCCGACATTATTTGTCAGAGAGAGAGAGTGTCCAAGTGCATATATTATAATTTGTGAGCTAATGTATATTAATGGACTAAGAGGAAGAGTGGGCATATACACATTGGGTATTTTAAATAAAAAACTATTAGACCATGTTCCCAACACGCCTTTAAGTCTAGAATAGTAGTCACTTCATATGCTTTTTTTTTTTCCCTGGAACTTTATAACGTTTTTTTACCCCAACAACTTCATAACGCTTTTGCTTATGCATCTTTTAGTTGCAATGTGATTACCAAGAAATTGGTTTGTGAATGTGCAAATATTTTCTCTTTAAATTTTATTTATTTATGTATTTCGATTAAATCGTTGGTTTCTAGGGGGAAGACATGTCCTTAATGATGTCCTTTGTAGAGGAATTTTGGAATTTTTGAAGACTTTCCTATCAAAGATTGGAAGTGACAGATTATGTTGCTTTGAATTGAAGTGAGGATGTGTTCAGTCCCATTTCCTATGAACGGGGGACTTTTAAGAAAAAAGAGTTAAGAACCATATATTCCTTTAAATAGTCGAAAAATAACAAATAAAAATAGGGATTTAGGTCAAATAATTATTAGGACCAACAATAGTATTAGCCCATGTTTCTAACATGCTACGCTGTAAGACTGGGATAGGAGTTACTTCACAAGCTTTTGCTTTCGCGTCTTTTAGTTGCAATGTGATTACTAAGAAAGTGGTTTGCGGAGTTATGCTCTACTATTTTCTCAACAAATGTACTTCTCAATATTCGAACTTATATCACTTTGGGCAACCTTACAGGTGAAGTGGGGATGCTCTTTTCTTTCTTTTCTTTTTTTCCTTTTTTTCCTTTTTTTTGTACGAGGGTGGGGTAAGGTTAACATTTGGAATTGGGTTCTCTCCCAGGGTTTGTGCTCATCACACTAATTGTGTCAATTTACTTTGTGACATCCCAAATCTTGGGCCCTGATAATTGAGAATAAGCCTAAATTTGGCGGATGGGTAAGCCCAATTTGGGAGGAGTCCCAAGAATGTGGAGAGATAGGAAGCTTCTCGAGGACTAAGTAACATGGCTATACGGGCCAGTGGACCTAGTATGTATAAGCCGTGAAATTAAAGTGCCAATGAAAAAGGGGTACAAAAACACTTATATAGTATTAATCAGTTGGTAAAAATGCCATTTAGCTATGACCTAAGGTATGAGACAATTAGCTGAGCTAAAATGTGCTAAAAGAAATATGCACATGACATTTCTGTAATACCCTAAAATTCATATTTATCATAAATATTATATTTTGATAAATAGTGCCTATTAAAATAGGTGAATATGTGGTCTCAAAATTGAGTAACATATTTATGTTAATTTAGGGAATCTTCTCTAAGAATTAAGGTAATCAAAATAATCAAACAAGTGTTATGAAACCACTTGAATTAATTAAAGGGAATTAACCACAATTAGGAGGCAATTAAATTTGCACTAATTAAAATAATGGTATAATACCCCAAAATTCATATTTCTCTTGAATATTATAGTTTGGCAAAATAATACCTATTTAAAATAGGAAAGTATGTTGTCTCTAATTTTAGTAATTTATTTCTTTATTTTCCTTGGAATTTAAAGAGGCAAAAATCTAATTTTATATTAGGGACCCTAAGTTGCCCTATGATTATTAAATTAATGCATGATGCATAAATGACCAAAGTAAACCTAAAAGTTGTGAGAAAATAGTTAATCTAATTAAAGAAAATTGCCAACAATTAATAGATAATTAAATCTACATTAATTAGATTAATTTCATAAAACTTTCATAATTAATAACATGTTTTAAAGGCATAATTTGGATGTATGACCCTAATTAAAGACCAATGGCCAATGAAGGGCCAAGATTAGCATAGAAGTGATTACTAATGATCATGATTGAATATAAGCATTAATCCAAGACAAGAACACAAATTTGGCTTAGGATGAATTATCATCTTAAAGGTTACCTAGCAAATACAATAAATTCTAAAATGATGAAGGGGTAATTAAATACTTCTAATTAAGCCATAATGTTCAAGAATCACAAAACTAATTACGGAATTGGATTAGACTCCAAACTAAACCCTAAGAGCATTTTGCTTAGTTGCTAACCAATCACCAAAGTCATCTAGTTACAAATATACTTAGAGTAACTAGGAAATTAAAGCACCAAGTTGGGAAATGCATGAAGGTGGAAAGGCCACAAGGCTTGCTTGAAGAATGCATGAGGGTGGAGAGGCCACCAAGGCTTGATTGAGAGTGCATGAGCGTGGAGAGGCCACCAAGGCTTGTTTGAGAATGCATGAAGGGGGAGAAGCCACCAATGCCATTCATGGAGCCTTGCATCTTACCAAAGTTGCCATTGGAGTTTTCTATAAATAGAGACCTTAGGCTTCTTCATTCTTCACACCAAACTCAACCAAAATAGGTGAGTTTTAGAGAGCAAGAGTAGAGAGAAAGAGAGTGGGAAGCATGAAGGAGGAGGAAGTTCTTCAAGGGTAAGCTTCCTTGTTCTTGAGTTCTAGTTTTAAATTCATAATTAGTTTATGTTTGATCTTTAAATCTTCCAAGTAGTTTTGATTTCATATTTTTATGATTAAAAATGTCTTTATTTCAAAAATATGATGGAAAATATTGTGGAGCAAAATTCTTGGAAGTTGAAGATCAAAGTAGTGAAGTTCTGGTGAAAATTCTGGGCAAACAGCAATAGAAATGCTAATATTTTATGTGGAAAATGAAGCCCATAAATCACAAAAATTTTCATAAATAAATTAGATATGTAGGGCTTTCCGAATATATATAATATGTAGCGTTTTGATTTCTGTACAAAGAAATACAATCAGTTGAAGTTAGGCTATTTTTCTGGACGAAATTCTGGGCAACATTGTGAAAGATGGAAACTGGGAATTTTTAATAAATTCTGGGTTTATACAAGTATTTTTAGTTGAAAATATACATCCTAAGGATTCTGAGGAATTTTACGGATCCTCATTTCGATTTTTGTAGATTTAATTATGATTTTGCAAATTTAACCAAAAATTCTGCACAGAAATTCAGCATAGCGTTTTTAGAAAATGTGAGGGCAAAGTTGTAATAATAAATCCACCAAGGGTAGAAAGGTAAATTAAACCCCTAGGATATTATTCTAAGCAATATGATATTTATCAAATATCATATAATAATCCGACGATAACGTATAGGATATCCGGGAAGTCCGGAGTCGGATCAAAAGGGCGGACGTTTGGCCGTTACACGGTGAAAGGTACGTTCGCGTACTAGTAACTTTAATCATCTATATCTTATATGCTTATATGTGATAGATAACTTTACATCTGATGTGTGCTTATGAGATACATTTGTTGTGTGCTCATGTACTGTTGGGATACATCTGATGTGTGCTTATGTACTATTGGGAAACATCTGCTGTATGCTTATGTACTGTTGGGAAACATCTGCTGTGTGCTTATGTATTGTTGTTAAAACGCCATGAATATCTGTCATATATTGTTATATCTGCTATAGAGGTTAACTGTTACCTGAGATTCAATTCGATTGAATCTCAGCCTTGACTAAAGGTTCAGGAAAGGAACCAGGGTCAGAGAAGGTACCGGTAAAGGGAGCCGAAGAGAGGCACCGATGGATGGAGTCGTGAGGAGGCACCGGTCGAGACAAGAGCCGGAAGAATTTTAATAGAGCATTCCTCCTGGCATGGATTTAATGAAGTTATTTCAAACCTTTTGGTGTCTAGAAAGGGTTCATCTATGTGGTTCAGTCGGTGAATCGCCGTGAATTCGGGGAGACTTCCATTAGACACCGGCCTGGCCAAATCGTTTGATTAACTGAGTTAGGTTCATTGCTCCAAGTCTACCTAAGGCTTGGTTTAAGATTGTATAGTTACTATTGAAGAGTTGTAATTATACAAGTCCTGTAATATTGTATCACATGAATATTCCTTCGAGATTATTTGTATATATATCAGTTTATGTCAGGACATCATCATATGTCTAGGCATTTTATATCAGATACTCATTGTCCAATTGTTGGTACATGCTCTCCGTTTCCGCAATACTCTGAGTGGTAGCACCTCAAACTCTGTCGTTTTTCTAAAACTAAGTGTCAACATACACGATTTCAGGTATCGAATTTGGGGTGTTACATTTTGGTATCAGAGCTAGTTTGAGCATGGTTTGGATATCTAGGTTATGAGTACTGATATAATACTGGTATTGTGATACAGAAAGGACATATACCCTAAGGAAAAGGGTTAGGCCCGAGGAGTTAAAACCCTGCTACAGAGTAGATGGCACAGAATATGGGTTCTGTTGCTAAACTCTAAGACTTCTGATATGGAAATTGGAGTCTGAATTAAATACTGGAAAGTTTGTGAAACCTGAGGAGACGATATTGTCTAGGTTTCCTTATAGAGATAGTGACCTATTGAGTAAGTTTCTCCGTAGAGATAGTAACTTGTTAGGTTACCCTGAGGGGACGATCCCTGCCTAGTAAAGGCCGGACACCATGCATGCAACGGAGTGTGATTCCGGGAACGGAGCTGTTTGACTGAGTCTTTGACCATGGTGGCCGTTAGATAGATAACGGAAAGTACCCAGTATTTCTGGGGAGGCAGCTATGCCATACTAGTACCCATGTTAGTTGTCGGTACACAGTGGTATGTGTATCGGTATTAGTACCCTTGATCTAATAGACGCTGGGTAGTTAAGCGTGTTTAAGCAAGAGAGACCTCAGCATTTTTAAGCCCTGGGATGTAGTATAAGGATTTGAGATCCTTCAAGCTAAAGCGTGAATACCTAGAGGTATGAAACATAGTAATCCTTTGGGATACCATAAGAACAGATAGAGTGATGATAGACTTGAACCAAAGATAGTGCTTAGGGCAAGATATGACTAAGCATTGTCTAGGTTCTAGTACCTGAGAGTAGGAACCCTGAGAAAGTATAAGTAGGGTTGCCTTGGGTTTGAAAACCTAAGGGTTAGGTTCTTAACGGAACCATACAATGGTAGAACCCTAGTAGCTATGGGTTATGGTTACAAGGTGGGACCGATAACCATAGTGATGTTAGTAACTAATAGATTCTTTATGAAGTGGGTGGTTACCAATAGGGAAAGTTGAGATGTAAATGTTTCCTGGAGCTAGACTGATAGTGAAAGTCCATGAATAAAGTGACCTTAGATGAGATACCAAAAATTAAAACAGTAGATTATGGAACCACTAAAGGATAAGAACCTGATAAAGATATGAGTTCTCGTTATAATAATTTAGAGACGATCAACTGACGCTACTTGTGGAAAGTTTTGATCAGGGAAGGCTACCTACGGGGAGTTTTGATCGAGGAGGTCTACCTACAGAGGATGCTAACCGGAGAGGCTGACCAGTCTAAGAAGACTGAGTGAAGCACCGAGTAAAGTACCGTAGAGTAGGGCCACCGTGACGACGAACTGTAGAGTGTAGCCACCATGACCACTAACCATGGAGTAGGGCTACCAGTGTATCGATTCTCAAGGTAAGTACATTATAATGAGTCTCACATCAAATAGGTTTCCCTAGAGAAAAGGTTTACGTAATCCAGTATATCGCCATGAGTTTCTCCAGTGCTGTATAGCGTATATTGTGTCTATAGGCTGGCGAAACTTCGGTTGTCAAACGACAAATACGAGAAGTGTCCCGAAGAGTTTGTGAAACCCGAGGATAGCGGGCGATGTTGAAATATTTGGAAGATTAAAGTAGAACCAATATCTAAGCATTCTACGGATGGCTTGAGTAGCTAGGACGAGAGGTCCGAATGCGTTTAGTTAGTAATGATCTTCTAAGGTTAGTTGTCCGTTCCCGAGTACGGTTTACAAATTGAATTTTTAAACTTTCCAATACACCCGCTATATTTGAAATTTCGGAATTGATTTTTCGAACTTGTGACTTTTTGAAATTGAGTGTTCGAAAGAAATGTTTTCAACAGAATTTGAGATCACAGTGATGGTTATTTTGAAATGATGTTGTCTTATAAAAAAGGGTTTTGTTAGAACCCAGAGTTTGAAACTGAGTTTTCAACTGTGTGTGTGGTAAAGTCGTCTGGCTGGGAGGCCATAAAGCGGTTGTAGATGTACACGATTTGCTAAGTCTTACCCGATGTTCTAAAGTATTTGAAATCACCGGCCTTTGATAAATGATCTTTTTGAACAAGAGTTTTGAGGGATTTTTTTGAAATCACACTAGCAGTGAACGCACCCAATCCATAGTATTTCGCTGAGGGCGTATGTTTTGTCTAGTGGAACTTAATGTGCCAGTGTGAACACTGGGTCTCTTATGGGAGGGACGGAGGACGCTCCTACATTGATGAAAGGTAGCAGAACTAGTTAACCTTAACCATGATCGAGGGTTTTCACAGTGTGATTCTCTTACTCGACATGGCCAGGCGTACTCCGAATGAGGGACCTGGTAACATTGACCGTGAGGCGGTGCGTAAAACTAGTGGCTGAGGTACCTTAAGTTGCCACGGCGTATGGGCGCCACAGAGACACTTTGTTTGACAGTGCTGCTAATACAGAGACCAGATTTGGGGATTGGGAGAAGGCGCTTACTGTACCAAATGGTTAAAATGGTGGTGTGTACTCTCAATTGTAAAATTTTGTAGAATGAAATTATCTCCCTCAAAGATATGTTCTAGTAGTAAAAGTTTTTGAAACTGTTTCGGTAGTGAATGTGTTTTTACAAATGGTGTTGGCAGCGATTAAATTTGAAAATATGATAGAACTATTACTTTTTGTATATTGTGGATTGTGAAATGTACTGAGACCACAGGAAATTTTCAGTGTGTGAAAATTTGAAAATAAGACAACAAAATGATTTTGAGTAATGGTAACATGGTTGTCAATGTCATTGTGTTGAAAAGCGGTGTAGTTGGAAATTTCGACATAGGAACAGGAACTATTAGAAAGGTCTAGAATACGAACTAGTTAAGCCGGATAGTAGTTGTCGGCTATGGTGCTAAGCAAGTGAAAGTAGTCGAGAGCTTGAATGGGAGAGGCTCGAGATGAAATAGAGAGAGAGGCCGAGGCAATAAGACCTAGTGTGCAAGTGTGACGTGGCGGTGCCCCTAGAACATAAGACCGGTGATACTTAGCACTGTGTGAAATGCTGATTGTCATAATAACTATGTCTAGAATACATCTTAAGACTAGCAAAACATTCGTTGTACTAGGTAGTAGTTAAGATGCCTAAGGCCTGAGGATGAATTCCTAGGTAGTAAGGCTAGAATCTCCAGTGCTGTGGTAATAGATTGAGCCGGAAGGCCAATACGTGTTAAGCCGAGAGGCTAAAATAAGTCGGGCAGTGAGGCCTATGTAACCAAGTACTGTGAGAATAGACCAGCGAGTCCTGTAATTGAGTACTATACATGGGTACAAGATCAATGAGACTTTTAAATAGTAGGATGCGTGCTAGGTGAGCATGCATAGGGAAGGAATAGACTGGAGGTCTAGATAACCTTTCGAGTTTATATGTTCGAATTTCGAGGGCGAAATTTTATTTAAGGGGGGAGAAATGTAACACCCTAAAATTCATATTTATCATAAATATTATATTTTGATAAATAGTGCCTATTAAAATAGGTGAATATGTGGTCTCAAAATTGAGTAACATATTTATGTTAATTTAGGGAATCTTATCTAAGAGTTAAGGTAATCAAAATAATCAAAGAAGTGTTATGAAACCACTTGAATTAATTAAAGGGAATTAACCACAATTAGGAGGCAATTAAATTTGCACTAATTAAAATAGTGGTATAATACCCCAAAATTCATATTTCTCTTGAATATTATAGTTTGGCAAAATAATACCTATTTAAAATAGGAAAGTATGTTGTCTCTAATTTTAGTAATTTATTTGTTTATTTTCCTTGGAATTTAAAGAGGCAAAAATCTAATTTTATATTAGGGACCCTAAGTTGCCCTATGATTATTAAAGTAAACCTAAAAGTTGTGAGAAAATAGTTAATCTAATTAAATAAAATTGCCAACAATTAGTAGATAATTAAATCTACATTAATTAGATTAATTTCATAAAACTTTCATAATTAATAACATGTTTTAAAGGCATAATTTGGATGTATGACCCTAATTAAAGACCAATGGCCAATGAAGGGCCAAGATTAGCATAGAAGTGATTACTAATGATCATGATTGAATATAAGCATTAATCCAAGACAAGAACACAAATTTGGCTTAGGATATATTATCATCTTAAAGGTTACCTAGCAAATACAATAAATTCTAAAATGATGAAGGGGTAATTAAATACTTCTAATTAAGCCATAATGTTCAAGAATCACAAAACTAATTAGGGAATTGGATTAGACTCCAAACTAAACCCTAAGAGCATTTTGCTTAATTGCTAACCAATCACCAAAGTCATCTAGTTACAAATATACTTAGAGTAACTAGGAAAGTAAAGCACCAAGTTGGGAAATGCATGAAGGTGGAAAGGCCACCAAGGCTTGCTTGAAGAATGCATGAGGGTGGAGAGGCCACCAAGGCTTGATTGAGAGTGTATGAGGGTGGAGAGGCCACCAAGGCTTGTTTGAGAATGCTTGAAGGGGGAGAAGCCACCAATGCCATTCTTGGAGCCTTGAATCTTACCAAAGTTGCCATTGGAGTTTTCTATAAATAGAGACCTTAGGCTTCTTCATTCTTCACACCAAACTCAACCAAAATAGGTGAGTTTTAGAGAGCAAGAGTAGAGAGAAAGAGAGTGGGAAGCATGAAGGAGGAGGAAGTTCTTCAAGGGTAAGCTTCCTTGTTCTTGAGTTCTAGTTTTAAATTCATAATTAGTTTATGTTTGATCTTTAAATCTTCCAAGTAGTTTTGATTTCATGTTTTTAGGATTAAAAATGTCTTTATTTCGAAAATATGATGGAAAATATTGTGGAGTAAAATTCTTGGAAGTTGAAGATCAAAGTAGCGGAGTTCAGCGAAATTTCCGGTGAAAATTCTGGGCAAACAGCAATAGAAATGCTAATATTTTATGTGGAAAATGAAGCCCATAAATCACAAAAAATTTCATAAATAAAGTAGATATGTAGGGTTTTCGGAATATATATAATATGTAGCATTTTGATTTCTGTACAAAGAAATACAATCAGTTGAAGTTAGGCTATTTTTATGGACGAAATTCTGGGCAACGTTGTGAAAGATGAAAACTGGAAATTTTTCATAAATTCTGTTATATACAAGTATTTTTAGTTGAAAATATACATCCTAAGGATTCTGAGAAATTTTACGGATCCTCATTTTGATTTTTGTAGATTTAATTATGATTTTGCAAATTTAACCGAAAATTCCGCCCAGAAATTCAGCATAGCGTTTTTAGAAAATGTAAGGGCAAAGTTGTAAAAATAAATCCACCAAGGGTAGAAAGGTAAATTAAACCCTTAGGATATTATTCTAAGCAATATGATATTTATCAAATATCATATAATAATCCGACGATAACGTATAGGATATCCGGGAAGTCCGAAGTCGGATCAAAAGGCGGACGTTTGGCGTTACACGATGGAAGGTACGTTCGCGTACTAGTAACTTTAATCATCTATATCTTATATGCTTATATGTGATAGATAACTTTACATCGATGTGTGCTTATGAGATACATTTGTTGTGTGCTCATGTCTTGTTGGGATACATCATTTGTGTGCTTATGTACTATTGGGAAACATCATTTTGTGTGCTTATGTACTCGTTGGGAAACATCTATTTGTGTGCTTATGTATTGTTGTTAAAACGCCATGAATATCTGTCATATATTGTTATATCTGCTATAGAGGTTAAACGTTACCCGAAATTCAATTCGATTGAATCTCGGCCTTGACTAAAGGTTCGGGGAAAGGAACCAGGGTCGAGAAGGTACGGTACCGATAGATGGAGTCGTTGTAATACCAGGATAATTATCTATCTAGAATATTATATTTTAGCAAATAATACCTATTTGGAAATAGGTGAATATGTGGTTTTAAAACCTTATAGGATACTTATTCTATTATGCAGGGAAATTTCTAATGAAATTAGAGAGATTAAAGTGTCAAAATCCCTAAATGCAATTATGGGCCATGAAATGCCCGAAAATATTATGATAAATCCCAAGAGGCAATAAAATATTTATTGAAAATTAGAAAGTATGTTGTCTCTAATTTTAGGAATTTTTGGGATTATTTCCCTTGAAAAATAATGAGGCAAAATTAAATATAATTTTGGGGAGCATAAGTTGCCCCATGATTTTTAATATTTTACATGGAGCATAAAATACCAATGTAAGTAAAATAGTTGTGAGATAATGATTAATCTTAATTAAGAAAATTATCAACAATTAGAAAGTGATTAGTTAGGTAATTAATGGCTAATTATCTAAGCTTGGACAAAAGAACCAATAGGGAGAATTTTTGAAGATAATTAAAGTAAAATAAAAAGGGAGGAATGATATTTTCAAGAAAAAGAAAGGGAAAAAAAGGGGGAAAAGGAAAAAAAAAAAGAAAAAAAAAGAAAAGAAAAAACGAAATAAAAAAAAAGAGGAAGGAAAAAATAAAAATAAAAATAAAATAATAATAATAATAAAATAAATAATAAATATCATGATATTTGTATTATTATAATAATATAAAAGAGATATTTGTGGAAGAACCAGGTTGGATAAATGAGAACCGATAGAAATTAAATCCTATCTAGAAAACCATGAACTAAGTTTCTTAGGTCGGGACAAATTACAAACAAGTGAATTTTTGTCCAGTCGGTGCTAGCGGAAGTCATTTCCGTAGCCATGGGCGAATAGGGGATCGATGAAAAGATATTTTGTAAACAAAGGGGGATAAGAAAAGTGAGAACCAATGGAAAATAAATCATAACTTGAAATCCTTGAACTAAGTAATAAACGACTGGACATATTATGAACCAGTGAATTTTTGTCCCGAAGTTGATGTTACCCGAAGTAATTTCTGTAACCGACAGCGTCTGTCTGAAAATGTTCAACAGACAACGGAATACCCTTAATGGGATCAAAAATTTAGTTAACTCAGATATTTCCAAAGAGGAAGAATAGAACTTAATGTGTGTTCGGATTTTTGAGATTTTCTAAGATTACGCGATTAGAACACCGAAGGGGGGACTTTATCGGTAGAAGTTCATAAAGCACATGGGTGACATCACCTTGACATCATGATGAGGTAAGGAGATGTGTTGTATGGTGGAGATGATGCCTTGTGTCCAAGCTAGATCCAACGGTTGAGATTCGGTATGATAAAGCATGAATAGTGCACCAAAATCTTCTATAAAATAGGTCTTCCCATTTCACTTCATTCCTCACCAATTCACAATTCCTAGAGAGAGGTTAGAGAGAAGTGAGAGCAAGGAGGAGCTCCGGAAAAGGAGTAGCGAAGTCTTTGGGTAAGTTCTTCGGTCCTCGGTCTTAAGCTTTGGTAGTTCCTTCGGTAGTTATAGTAGAAATGCTAGATTAATCTTTAATCTTCCAAGTTAGTGTAGATATCATGTTTTAGGGATAAATATGATATTTATTATTGGAGATAGAGATATGTCAAAATTTTGGAAGATTAGAGTTAAAGTAACGAAGTTACGCGAAATTCCGCCGATTAGGGGAGTCGGGGTAAAATGGTAATTTGGGACTAGAATGTCGGTATAATGTTGACCATGGATTAGAAACGTTATCATCCTTATAGGATATCTGTAATCACTTACCGCCGTTGTTACTGCCGTACCGCTATATCAATGTCATCAGAAGTTCCGTCAACGAAGGTACGTTCGCATCCGTAACACTAACTCGATGCTTATTGTATGCGTATATGTGATAGACTATTTCATAGAGTCATGGACAGGACTTTGTCTTGGGTCATGCACCGTGTCTAAGACTCGTCTTAGTTCACTTTGTTTATACATTCAGCTTTGTTTATACGGGTTACGGTCTTGGTAATACCGTTGAGTTTTCCTAGCGCCGAGGACACGAGGAGCGTCGTGGCACCGGTTAGTGCAAACATGGTTGATCGTGCATGTCTTGTGTGCTATGTCTTGTTGTTGTGATTGACATTACATCTGCTGTGTGCTTATGTATTGTTGTAACCTTACATCTATTTGTGTGCTATGTATTGGTTAATCTTTGTAATGTTATGAATATCTGTCATACATAATTTGTCACACATAAGCATGAGGTTAACCGTTACCTGAGGTTCAATGGGCATTGAACCTCAGCTCTTAACATAGCGTCAGGGTCAGGAGGACTGAGGATCGAGGAGAAAGCAAGCGGCACGTATAGGGACTCAGCTGAAGACTTTCTTCTTTTGTTATTTACTTTGAAAACACTCGATATAATGTACCGCTACTGTAATCAGACAGACTTACGGCATTTTGAATATAAATATCAGTTACTCAATCGCTCCGATGCTCTACTCTGATGAAGAAAAAAAATATACTGCTTTTGAAAATGGGATGTTACAGTCGTGAGGAGGCACCGGTCGAGATAAGAGCTGGAAGAAGTTTAATAGAGCATTCCTCCTGGCATGGATTTAATGAAGTTATTTCAAACCTTTTGGTGTCTAGAAAGGGTTCGTCTATGTGGTTCAGTCGGTGAGTCGCCGTGAATTCGGGGAGACTTCCACTAGACACCGGCCTGGCCAAATCGTTTGATTAACTGAGTTAGGTTCATTGCCCCAAGTCTACCTAAGGCTTGGTTTAAGATTGTATAGTTACTATTGAAGAGTTGTAATTATACAAGTCCTGTAATATTGTATCACATGAATATTCCTTCGGGATTATTTGTATATATATCAGTTTATGTCAGGACATCATCATATGTCTAGTCATTTTATATCAGATACTCATTGTCCAATTGTTAGTACATGCTCTCCGTTTCCGTAATACTCTGAGTAGTAGCACCTCAAACTCTGTCGTTTTTCTAAAACTAAGTGTCAACATACACGATTTCAGGTATGGAATTTGGGGTGTTACATTTCCTAGACCGATAAGTGTTTCCTGCATTTTTGGAGGAAATAAGAAGGGAAGAATATTCAAGAAGGTTCACACATGTTTAAGTCAAAGAAGCATACATAAAGAAGAAAATCAAGAAGCTTGTTTGAAAAGTTAGCTTGTGAAAGAAGCTATGAAAAGAAAGTCAAAAAGCTTGTGATAGAAAGCTATGCTAAAGCAAATATTTTGAGGATATTTTGGTCAATTGCTATGAGGGACACATGTGTATGCAATTAATATAAAAATATGACTCAAAAGCTTACTTAATAAGTCACAAATTTGTGCAAAGCAAGGGGGAGAGAGAAAAGTCAACAAAACTTGCAAAATAAGCCAAGTTAAGAGAATATTTTGTAAGTGCACTTTGGTCATTTGACTTGGGGAATTTTTAAGTTCCTTCTTGACATATTTCAAGACATTCTGCACTCCCTTTTACATAAGTATTTTCAGCCCAAAATATGAATGAGAAGGGAAACTTACAAAGCAATCATGGTCTTTTTAGAAATCTAAAGAGAAATCAAGATAGAAAAAGCTTCGTGTGTAAGCCAAGGCTTTGCTTAGAGAAAAAGTAGGGTTTGGAGGGCATTTTAGGCATCATCCTTTCACCCTTCCCTTATTTAAATTTCAAACATAGAGGGATCAAGGAGAGACATGCCATATAGCTTATGAAAGAAGCAAGAAACAAATGGCTTATGAAGGAAGCCAAAGATCAAAGAGAAGTGTCATGCCCTGAAAACTAGCGGAGTGACTGATATGGAATATGAAGGAAACTCACCCTCCCTAAGCCGTAGGACTTAAAAAAACTATCATATCTCATACCTTAATTTGGATTATGCAGTTATTATCACTAATTTATATCTACATAATCTGTGAACGTCAAAACATATAAAATGTATTGCAGGAATAACGCTAGAGTTTCATTTGTAAGTTAGATTAGACTTCTTGGAATCCTACAATAATTCGAAATGACAAAATGACATTCGGAGCTCTACTCCACCATTATATATGCATATACATATGTTCTGAACAAAATAAAGATTGGGATCCTACCTATAGACTACGTGAAGCATCTAACTTTTAATAATAGTACAAAAGTGCAAATTTATAATTACATCATGTAATAACACTACAAAATGAGCCAGCGAACTTTAAATTTTGAGAAGGCTCTTCATTGCTCAGCTGTAGGTACAACGTCAGCAATACTATCTGAACCAGACAAATTTTTTGGTGAATAACGTCCCATTTATAGAATTTAATAAAAAAACAGAAAAAATAATTTAAACATTTTTATCCTCCAACAATAACAATATGACAATAAATTACAATTTCTACATCATATGATGATAATTAACAAACAGAACCATAAGTAAGATCATGAATCAAATAATTCAAAATACGCAATAACTCGTTTTATTAAACAAAACCAGTTAAAATAGTAGATCGTAAAGCTCATCTAACGTAGGACTTCTACATAATGGATGACAAGCATGGACACATAGTCCACGAGGGTAACTAACCAAACAAGCGCAAAGCACGAGGCCATGAAACAAGCGCAGGTACAAGACCCACGAATAACAATACTTAAACCTTCACTTTAATTATATAACTTGTAAGGCTTATGCTATGCCTCTTTCTCCAACTTATCAATTTCCAAATTATTTACTCCTTCTCCTCCTAACACACAACAAATACATCAATTAAAGCTTTGCAGAAAATTTAATATTTTCACATTTCAATTGACACCTTCCTTAGTCGGCACGCAATTCTTTTAATCATGTATGTACCTTCTTCATAACCTTATGAAATTCATAATATCATTTACTAAAAACCCTCTAATTAACAACAATAATAACCACAACTACATAAAACATATGAGCCTCAACATAATTTCCATAAATAAATCAGGGTATAATTTGCTTAGTCAATGAAGACAAATTAATCTTTGAATTATTACCCAAATACATTTTAAATTCTTTTCGCATAAATGCCATCTCATATAACAAATTGACATACTTTCCAATTTATAATAGATAACAAAGTTCCATAAATTAAATTTCTTAACATTTAACTAATGATTACCAAACATCATAATCTTCCATATGTCATTCTAAAATTTCAGTTTTGAAAACAATACTTAAACCTTCACTTTAATTCTATAACTTGGGATCTCATTGCTTCTCTTATATACATATATATATATATATATATCTCCCTCCAACTGAAGCATATTTCATATTCAAAAATAATTAAACTTCAATTTTAAAGTTCTACGACCAAACCTTCAATGTACATGCATATATATATATATATATATATAGCTTGTACTGAATAGAACATGGCGATCTATTAACAGAATTGTATCTCTCTGTTATTTTTTAGAAATATTTGGTGGGAACTAGACCTTCTAAAATACAATTAGCTTGAGCTCCAGTATCAAACAATACAAATTGTTCGATAACAAAATGATTTTTTTTTCTTACTTCTGGAGCATAGATCTAAAGCATATCAGTGAATATAGCAACAAAACATCAAGATAGAGTAAATTATAGTCCAGATCTAATTAATACATCTCTACTTCCCCTTCTGGCTCTGATACCAATCTACGGGAGTGACCCCGAAAGGATCGGAAAGGGGAGAGGGGGAATCGCGAACTGAGAAGTAGAGAAAATAACTGGAATTTTAAAGCATAAAGTAAAGACTGGAATTTAAACGTGCAAAAAGAAATAAAAAGAAGATGAGATAAGAATGGGTGTAGGCACGCAGCTAGACTTATCTCATCATAGAGGAAGAAGAGAAATGCAAATGCACAACATAGTAAAGAAACAAAAGTTTAATGAAGCTTAAAGAACTTACAAAGATGGAAAATAAAGAGAAAACGCAGCAAAAAGATAAAGAGAAAGAGAAGAGATAAGGTAGAGAGAAGGCGAGAGGAGGGAGCTAGAGAGGGAGGGGGTGGTTCAAAACCGCCTCCAACAAAACTAAATGTCTGCTTATATGGACTGGTTTGAAGCACTGTTTTGAACAGTTTCGGTTGGTGGCCGGTACTGCCAGTTTTGCTACAGTTCTGGTAGGTGACCGGTACTGTTTATTTATACCTAATTAGCTACAGTATATACCGTAACTAACTACAGTGCTCTACGTATTACAGTGATTTTGTGCTTTAGTGAAAATACCTAACACTACTGCAATACAAAGAGATTTTACAAAGAGTTTTACAACTTTATACATGGAAACTATTTTGTTTAGTGTTTTCTTCAAAAGCTGTAAGATTTCAGTCTTCTCCGAGGTTGATAATGAAATCTTCCTCTTCATCATCATCACTTGGGTCAGGCAGATTTGATGTCTCAGGCTCATCTTGCTGGAGTTGTTTGAGCAAGATACTGAGTTGTTTAATACAGTCTTGTTTATTTGATGCAGCTGCAAGAGTATGTTGAACAAAATTCTTTTGGTTTAGGAATCGACTTTGTTAATTTGGCACAAAGGAACTGGATTGTCTTTGAACCATTGGTCTCTTGCTTTGCAATCTGCATTTGTTTGTCTATATTTTCCCCATCGCCGTACAAAGAGTTGCCTCTCGCAATATTGGTAAACTGGGGATTTTTTGTCAATATGAGAGAATCTGTATTGCCAAGAAAAAATCAAGGATACAGATAATTTTGAGAAATTATGAAGATCAATTGGAAAAGGATCTCCATTGATCTGGAACTTGTTTTTGAAATGGTCAAATGCTTCTTTGATTTCTGGTGGAAGAATTTCGGATATTGGTCCAAAAACATACCACCATCTCAAAAACCATTGGGGAAAATCATACTTGGTTTTTTGTTTAAAATAAATGAACCAAGTATGTCGAAAATTTTTGTTTTTATCCCAAAAAATATGATACCAGGCATCACAATAATCCCAGTAAGTATATCCTTCAGGATCATATGATTTTGAAAATAATTTTTCTTTATTCAAATTTTGTCCCGATGTGAGAACTTGTAAAATTTGGAGAGTTGAATGAGTTGTTAGTGATTGATCTTCTTTGGAAGTATATCGAGTTAACTCAATAGACTTGGAATCAACAATATCACTTCATAAAACTCTCTTGTTTTCTTGAAATTGGTAGGTATGAAATGAAATCCGAAGGGAAAACATTCAATGCTACCTAGTTTGGAGTTTCAAAGAAAAACTCGGGTTCAATCTGTAGGATATTCAATACAACATTTTGTTTTTCGATGTACGGAGTATCCATAGGATTAATAGCTGAAGTAGCTACTAAGGATTTTGATACCTGAGGTGGCTTTTTCTGGGCTAGTTGAAGAACAAATTCTTTGTTTGATGAATCATACTCTTTTTTACTAATTGCCTGCGACGAAGAGGAAATTAATGATAAAGCAAGTTTATCATATTCAAGGGCATGGGTTTTGTGATACTTTTTTGCTAATACTTCTTCCCAAGTTTGTGTTGGGGGTTTCTTAACATAAGAATCTATTGTTTTTTTACCAGGTTTGACCGAAATGAGTCGCTGGGTTTGAGACTCTTTTGGAGTGGATGACTCCGGTTTGGGGGTAGATGACCTAGATCTTGTTTGTGACCGCGTCTACCGGGTTCCTTGTGTTTGGGGAACCGACTGACTGGTTGATGCTCCTTGTGTTTGGGGAGCTGTTTGTTGCTGTTGCAGCAGTTGTTTGATTATCTCCGCCAGGTCTGTTTCAGAGATTGGGCTCTGTACATCTTGGAAGATGCTTTGTTTATCTTCCTCTTGGAGAGGTTGTTTATCTTTTGGGCCTTCACCAGGTTTTTTCTTTCGTGACATTGTCTGGAGAGAAGGAAAGGGTTTATGGGTTAGTTTACTCTCAGACCTAAGATCTACCCTATAAAAACTCACGGGTAAGGAAATCAGGAAGAGAATTAGAAGTGCCTTTGATAAATTCAATATAAAAATCAAAAACACTCAAAATAGCTTACCATCGGGCAAAAATTTGTTTTGATGCAAGGTTTTTAACATCCTTTTGTAAAACATCTTTTGCATATTTGCAATCAATGCGAACTAAGAACTTTTGGTTAAGGAGATCAGCTTGAAATTTTGAAACACACAAAACAATTGCCAAAATTTCTTTTTTGATCATAGAATAATTCTACTGAGATGGATTCCAATGTTTAGATGTAAAAGAAATGATTTGTTCTTTTCCGTCAAATCGTTGCTTAAGAATACTGCCATAGCCTAATTCAGAAGCATCGATTTGGACAATTTTGAAAGTAGATGGAATTGGAAGGTCAAGACACAGAAGTTCCTTAACCTGTTGTTTGATCTGTTTGACAACTTCAGTATGAACATCAGTCCAAGGAGAAGGATCTTTGTTTAGGCGCTGATGAAGAGGTTTAACGAAATTGTTAAGTTGAGGGATAAATTCAGCGACATAGTTTAAGCATTCCAAAAATCTTTGAAGTTGAGTTTTATCAAGAATTTGATGAGGAAATTTATCTGCAAACTGAATTGCTCGTTCAATGGGAGTTATGGTCCCTTGACAAATCCAATGTCCAAGGAAGCAGACTTTGGTTTGGAAAAGACTAATTTTTGGTTTTGAAACCACTAAACCATTTGTTTCTGCAATCTGGATAAATTTTGAAACATGCTTAAAATGATCATCAAGGGAATTTGAAAAGATTAAAATGTCATCAATATAGACAATTATATACTGACTTTGATCATTGAAGATCTCGTTCATAATCCTTTGAAATTCAGAAGGAGCATTTTTCAAACCAAAATGCATAACATTCCACTCATACTATCCAAATGGAACAGTAAAAGCAGTTTTATACCTATCTTTTTCTGAAATCTGAATTTGCCAGAACCCAGACTTCATATCAAATTTTGAAAAGATTTTTGCAGAATGCAAATGCTTTAGTAAATCAACCTTATTTGGAATTGGATATCTAATCTATTGCAAAGCTTCATTTAAAGGTTTATAATTGATAACGAGCCTCGGTGTTCCTGTTCAATTTCTGCATTCTTGTTGACGTAGAAAGCGGCACAAGACCATGGGCTACGACTCGGACGAATGAGTTTTTTGTCAAGAAGATCTTGAATTTCCTTTTTGTAGGTTTCAAGGAGTTCTTGAGTCATTTAAATGGGTCTAGCTTTTGTAGGAATTTGCCTTTCAGAGAAATTTGGCTCATAAGGAAGATCTACCGAATGATGTTTCCTATTCCAGGAGGCATTGGGTAAATCAGCACAAACTATTTGATGGATCTTATCCAAACAAGATTGGATTCGTTGTTGAACAATTGGTTGTTGGAGTTGTTGTTCAATCCTTTTGAAAGAGACTTCTTCTTTAAGATAATTGATCTGGTTTTGTTTGAGAAAAAGAGTATTTAACTCCTTAAATTTGGGTTGTTTCGTAAAAGGAAAGAAAATGGTTTTCCAAAATGTTGTTTTGAAATACCATCGGGTTCTAACCTACAAGGAGTTAAAAGTGTTGCAAATGGTGCCCCAAGAATGACTTGTGTTCCCATGTCTTTCATAAGGATAAATGGGGTTTTTATTTGCAAACTTTCATTTTGAACAACATCAGAAAGCTTGTACTGAACAGAACATGGCGATCTGTTAACAGAACTGTATCTCTCTGTTGTTTTTGTGAAATATTTGGTGGGAACTAGACCTTCTAAAATACAATTAGCCTGAGCTCTAGTATCAAACAATACAGATTGTTCTATAACAAAATCATTATTGATAACAATTCTTGCTTGTATATAGAACTTCTGTAGAAAAACTCTTGAAATTACATTTAAAAAGGTGTTTCTTGTTTAGGGTTATCATCCTCATTTTCATTTTCTAAAACTCGATCGATATTCTCATCAGAAGGATTTTCAATTGGAGAAAGAAGTTCTTGAATTTGCAATAGGACATACTCATGAGTATCTTGGCTTTGTTTAAGATTTGAACCTCAATCTTAAGTTTGTTTATCTCTGATTGAAGATCTTGAATAGTGACTGGTTTAACAGAATGCTTAAATATTTCCAAGGTTTTGGGCAGATTATACTTGTTATGGAAAACCGAAAGTTTAGAAGAAGAAGGAACAAATGAAGACGAAGGTTGGGTGATGATATCTTTGAATTTTGAAAGATACATACCTTTGTTAGCATCAGGAAGTTTATTTATGACATCTAAGAGTAAGTCTTGTTCCCTGGTGATAACATTGATTTGAGGAGGAGAAGAATCATCAGAATCATTTGTTGTGGAATAAAAATCATCATCTTGGATTTGGTTTATGTCGTCTGAAGTATTTTGATCTTCTTTAGACTCAGAAGAGGTTTCGATTAGAAGATTGTTTATTTGCTGAAGGAGAGGTTCCTCAATTTGGATGTTTCGAATTTTTTTAGAAAGATGACAGTATTTAGCATAATGACCAAGCTTACCACACTTGTAACAAGTTACTTTGTCACGTTTTGGAAAATCTTTAAAAAAATCATTCTTTAGTTTAAAACGAAAATTCTTTTTGTATTTTCTCGGAGGAGTATGGATATCATCCTTTTGATAAAAACGCCTATTATAAAAATGTTTATTTTTTGAAAAGGAGGGATTAAAACGAGAAGTTTTGTAAGATTTGGATTTGGGTTTTTTACAAGCGGGAAGACCAAATTGTTCACAAAATGAACCCAATTCTTTTTCTGTTTATACTCTTTTCTTTGGCAAGTTGATGTTTTATTCCATCATCTTGACAAATTTTTAAAGCATTTTTTCGAACATGACAAATTAACTCTCCGTATGTCGATTCTCATAAGGTATGTTGCCATCATATTGATGTCTAAGTTTGTCTTTAACTTTATCACCAACAGATTTTGGTAATCCAGCTAGAAACTTTTCTTTCCAAAAACCTTGATTAGCATCATCCCTTTGGAGTACTTGAGATAGGAAAGTATCTTTATACCATCTAAAATCAGACAGAGTTCAACACCAGATGTTAGAAAGAAGTTCAGAAGAGCGATCTTTCTAGATGTTTGGATCGCCAACAAAATGTTTAATAATTGGAAAAGTAAGAGTATTAATAGAATCTGGAATAGGCTCGCCATTGTGAAGAATAGGAGTCCATCAGGTTCAATTTTAACAGAAGAAATAATGTTGGATTTTCCTTCAAAAGACAGATAATAATCCCACCAACCTTTAAGTTGTACAGTGAAACCGGAAACCAAAAGATTAGTTATTTTGTATCTGAATAATCACTTGTTGTTTGATAAGCAGTACTTACCATAGTCATTTGTTGAAGAATTTGGAGAATATTTGAGTCACTCTGTCCATCTATATTCCACTCATAGATGTTATTAAAGGATTTGAAAGTTTGATCTTGGCGTTCTTCAGTTAAAATATCTAAAGGACTGGCCCTTGGATAATATAACTTTGAAGATTTTTGGAAAACAAGTGAAGAAGATTGTTTCCAATGTTGATGGTTAATTTCAAAATCAGACTTTGAAGATTCAACATCAGAAATTTTTCAAAATTCATAACTTGTTTATCGAAGAAGAAGCAAAAGGAGTATCTAGAACAATTCTTTGTTTTAAGCGAGTAAGGGGAGTTTGAAGATCAGTAGTAACTTGATTTTGTTGCAAAATTTGGCCAATTTGCCTCATAAGATTGGCGGCATTGTTTTTTCTCTGCAAACTTGCTTTGATTTTCGGATCAAGTTGGAAAGGTTTGAAAAAGGTTGGGTTATGGACGCAGATTGATTTGTAGGGGTGGAAGAAGTTTGTGGAGAAGGAGTTTTGATAATGTGATCTCCAATGATTTCAAGATATTGGTTGGTATAATTGTTTTGTTCCATAAGATTTTTGATGTCTTTTGGACAAACAGGGTCTTCTAAATTTCTAGTTTTGAAAGGAGTGGCTATAGGAGGGTTTTGTCTACCGTCAACAATAACTAGAATTTGATATGACCTTTTTAGAGGAACTTTTGAAGAAATAGTTTGTCCTTCATATGTTTTCCATTCCCTTTTGGTCATGTTTATTGTTTGGATAAATGGATATTCTATTTTTTGTTGTAAAGCATAAGCTTCAAACCAAGCAAAGAATGGAATATTCACTTCATACTTTTCGAGGAAACTGTAGAACTTTTCATGGATCTGCTTTTGTAATGATCCTTTAAAATGTTCTAGAAACCAGTTTCTTTGCAAAGTATTTGGTTCTGAATAAAATTCCTTTTGCAAACCCAGTTTATCAATTTGGAATTGATATTCGAGAAAACCAATAGTTGGAGGTTCACCTAAATCCGTATAAGGCAAAGAGTCAACCGAATTTTGATCATCCTCTCTTTGATAGTTTGCATGAGGAATTGTTTGAGTTATTAATCCCTTGAATTGAGACGTTAGAAGGTGGGTTGGAGGATGGTTGTTCCTCCGGGCCGTGGTGGAGGAACATATGGTGGAGGAGTACATAGTTGTGATGGAGGAGTATTATTAGTTTGTGGCGGTGGGGGTGGTAAATGAATAACTGGTGGAAGGGACCGATTAGAAAAACTGGAGGACCTTGGTAGTTCAGAGTTTACAGATCTAAAATCCCCATATCTTGAAGACATGGATGAAGTAGAACTCCTAGGCTGTCAAAAGCTAATCTAACAGTTCCGATTGGGTTTGTGAAATTCTACCGATTTGGGCTACGAGATCTTGGAACAAGCTTGGGCAGCTTTATCCATAACCCAGTCTTCTGGAAGGGTAATATCTTTCCACATGATAGTTTGAGGAATTGTAATGTTTGTGTTTGAATGGTTAGTTAGGAAGACAACAGTTTGACCATTATTAGGAAGATTTCGAACATTTGAAGCAAAAGAGTTCGAGACCTTATACTGCACTCTATATATTAGAGCAACAGGTATAGATCTAGATTTCATGTTAAAACCATGAAGTTTAAGGTTGAGTTTAAGGACATTAAGGATGTTTTTGTCTTTCAAATCAATCGTTTTATTTGGATAACAGTTGAAATAGACAGGTCCATTATGAAGTCCAAATTTAGCGGTAGCAAGGAGGGAATCTGCAAAATTGTAATGTCTTGCATCCCTGAGACAAACCAAGCCAGAGGCATTAAGACCTCGTCGGACAAGGGGTTTTAGAGCAACTTGTACACAACCGATGTGTAAAAAGTTGTAATCTGCTTTATGTTTATGGATGGAATGTGGAGAGAGGAGGAAAATTTCCTCTTTCTTAGGTTGGATAGAAATGGATTCTTCGACAGTCTTGATCACATAATCAGACTTCTTCAACCACTTCTTTTTTATTATGAAAACATCTTTATTGTCAACGGCAAGAAGAGTCCAATCATCAACAGTTTGGTTTATATCTTTGAAATGAATTTCTTCATCAAAAATATTGTTTGTTCAGGAGAAAGCTTCATCATGGTTTATTGAAGGATTAGGAGAAGAGAATGAAGATGAAGAAGAAGAAGGACGTCGAGAAAATGATCGAAAAATAGAAGACATGAAGTAAATAGACAGAAGGTAACGTGCTGAATGTAAAAAATGAAAGAGTAAAAGCGCATATGATAAAGATTAAAGAGCAGAATAACAACGAAATAAACAGTAATTGTAAATCTCCCTTCAATTAGTATCATCACCATCAGGTTCCATAGGGGTATATTAATTAAAAATTTACTGGAATTTACCAATCTACATATTTTGTTGGATATTCGGTAGAATCTTTAGGTCTAATGCTCCTTTATATGTATTAAGACAAAAAGTATAATATAATCAATGTGTTAGTTTCAACATCCCAATGTAGTCTAAGGCATCCACCCAACTATCGTTACATCTGAACAGCTCAAATAAAACATTGTTGATTGATCCTAAGCCAGCACATAAGGCGGCACTATATGATGAATCTGGGTTTTAGTTGAAATCTTATGTTTAGAGATCCACACATATGATAGCCTACTATGTGGGGCAAATCGCCTGCCTCAACAAACTGGACTTATGGCCTTAGACATCCCACAGAAAAACTCAGCCATCATATGTAGAAAATCTTCACATAAAATTTCTCCTGAAATTCCGGACTCTCTCTGCTTTTTTAACTGGAGCATAGATCTAAAGCATCTCAGTGAATATAGCAACAAAACATCAAGATAGAGTAAATTACAGTCCAGATCTAATTAATACATCTCTACTTCCCCTTCTGGTTCTGATACCAATCTACGGGAGTGACCCCGAAAGGATCAGAAAGGGGAGAGGGAGAATATAGCAAGAGTAAAAGAGTAAAAGTGCTGAACAGAACGTGCTGAATGTAAAAAATGAAAGAGTAAAAGTGCATATGATAAAGATTAAAGAGCAGAATAACAACGAAATAAAAGAATTGTAAATCTCCCTTCAATTAGTATCATCACCATCGGGTTCCATAGGGGTATATTAATTAAAAATTTACTGGAATTTACCAATCTACATATTTTGTTGGATATTCAGTAGAATCTTTAGGTCTAATGCTCCTTTATATGTATTAAGACAGAAAGTATAATATAATCAATGTGTTAGTTTGAACGTCCGAAGGTAGTCTAAGGCATCCACCCGACTATCGTTACATCTGAACAGCTCAAATAAAACACTGTCAATTGATCCTAAGCCAGCACATAAGGCGGCACTATATGATGAATCTAGGTTTTAGTTGAAATCTTATGTTTAGAGATCCACACATATGATAGCCTACTATGTGGGGCAAATCGCCTGCCTCAACAAACTGGACTTATGGCCTTAGACATCCCACAAAATTTTAAAGCATAAAGTAAAGACTTACGGGAGTGACCCCGAAAGGATCGGAAAGGGGAGAGGGAGAATCGCGAACTGAGAAGTAGAGAAAATAACTGGAATTTTAAAGCATGAAGTAAAGACTGGAATTTAAACGTGCAAAAAGAAATAAAAATAAGATGAGATAAGAATGGGTGTAGGCACGCAGCTAGACTTATCTCATCAGAGAGGAGGAAGAGAAATGCAAATGCACAACATAGTAAAGAAACACATGTTTATTGAAGCTTAAAGAACTTACAAAGCTGGAAAATAAAGAGAAAACGTAGCAGAAAGATAAAGAGAAAGAGAAGAGATAAGGTAGAGAGAAGGCAGAGAAAAGGCAGAGGAGGGAGCTAGAGAGTGGGGGTGGTTCGGAACCTACCTCCAATGAGAACTAAATGTCTCGCTTATATAGGCGGTTCGAAGCACTTTGTTTTGAACAGTCCGGTTGGTGACCGGTAGTCGAGTTTTGCTACGGTTCCGTAGGTGACCGTACTTTGTTTATTTATACCTAATTAGCTACGGTATATACCGTAACTAACTACGGTGCTCTACGTATTACAATGATTTTGTGCTTTAGTGAAAATACCTAACATTACTGTAATACAAAGAGATTTTACAAAGAGTTTTAAAACTTTATACATGGAAACTATTTTGTTGCGTGTTTCCTTCAAAAGTTTGTAAGATTTTCAGTCTTCCGAGGTTGACAATGAAATCTTCCTCTTCATCATCATCACTTGGGTCAGGCGGATTTGATGTCTCAGGCTCATCTTGCTGGAGTTGTTTGAGCAAGATACTAAGTTGTTTAATACAGTCTTGTTTGTTTGATGCAGTTGCAAGAGTATGTTGAACAAAATTCTTTTGGTTTAGGAATCCACTTTGTTTTCTGGCACAAAGGAACTCTGGATTGTCTTTGAACCATTGGTCTACTGCTTTGCAATCTGCATTTGTTTGTCTATATTTTCCCCACCAGCGCACAAAGAGTTGCCTCGGAATGTTGGTAAAGCGGGGATTTTTGTCAATATGAGAGAATCTGTATTGCCAAGAAAAAATCCAGGATGCAGACTTATCTCAATTTGGATGTTTCGAATTTTTGTAGAAAGACGACAATATTTAGCATAATGACCAAGCTTACCACTCTTGTAACAAGTTACTTTGTCACATTTTGGAAAATCTTGAGAAAAATCATTCTTTGGTTTAGAACGAAAATTCTTTTTGTATTTTCTCGGAGGAGTTTGGATATCATCCTTTTGATAAAAACGCCTATTATAAAAACGTTTATTTTTTGAAAAGGAGGGATTAAAATGAGAAGTTTTGTAAGATTTGGATCTGGGTTTTTTACAAGCGGAAGACCAAATTGTTCACAAAATGAACCCAATTCTTTTTCGTTTATACTCTTTTCTTTGGCAAGTTGATTTTTTATTCCATCATCTTGACAATTTTTAAAGCAGTTTTCTGAACATGACAAATTAACTCTCCGTATGTCGATTCTCATAAGGTATGTTGCCATCATATTCATGTCTAAGTTTGTCTCTAACTTTATCTGTTAGTTCTCAATATGTTTTGATGATTAACAACAAATGTAAAACATGTTTTGAAGTTTGCAAAGTTGTTTAAAAACATTCGATAGTTGCAAACCGCATAAAGTATAGGTTTGCAAACTCGAGTATTGAACAGTCAATCTTGCGGTTTGCTTGGGGAAACTCGAGTAAAGGTCATCCAGAAAGTAACCAAGTTTTTCAACCTTAGTCAATACCGCAGTTTGCATAGCCAAACTCGAGTATTGAACAGTCAATACCGCAGTTTGCATAGCCAAACTCGAGTATTGAACTTCTAGAGAGCTAAAGTTTTCAAGTTAATTCAATACCGCAGTTTGCATAGCCAAACTTGAGTATTGAACGATCAATCTTGCGGTTTGCATAGCCAAACTCGAGTATTGAACTTCCGAAGAGCTAAAGATTTTTCAAGTTAAATCAATACCGCAGTTTGCATAGCCAAACTCGAGTATTGAACTTCCAAAGAGCTAAAGATTTTTCAAGTTAAATCAATACCCGCGGTTGCATAGCCAAACTCGAGTATTGAATAGTCAATCTTTGCGGTTGCGTAGCCAAACTCGAGTATTGGACTTCCGAAGAGCAAAAGGATTTTTCACGTTAAGTCAATACTGCAGTTTGCGTAGCCAAACTCAAGTATTGGACTTCCAGAGAGCAAAAGGACTTTTCACGTTAAGACAATACTGCAGTTTGCGTAGCCAAACTCGAGTATTGGACTTACAGAGAGCAAATGGATTTTTCAAATTAAACCAATACTGCAGTTTGCATAGGCAAACTCGAGTATAGGTTTTGTCTTTCAAATACAAGACACGATGGTTTGCCTCGAAGGTGCAAACTCGAGTATCAATTGATCGCAGTTTGGACACTTGTGAACGAGTGCCATACTCGAGTTTACATGAACATCTGCGGTTTACAACGGTAGAAACCAATTTTTGAATTATACGAATTTGTAAATCACTCTTGTTTGTTCCAATTGCTTTCATGAATCGTTCACCTATGAACCCAACTATGTTTAACAAGTTTGTTGAGTAAATATCGGTTAACGAGATGAAGATTATTGAAGGTCAAAGCAATAAAGCAAAAAGTGTACGGTGCATTTAATGCACTTCTGCAAATCAACCTTCTTTTGGGTAATCCGAGCACGCATTCTCAACGGTCAAGAATGCTTTCTTCATCAAGTAAACTCTTCTCCAACGGGCAAATCCTCGAGTTCCACATCGAGATCATATTAGCACCTGGATTAGTTGGAGTTTAGAGAGAGAAGATGACCAGACTTAATGCTAACCACCTACAACGGTTGGATTCATCATTCAACGGTCATTTAATGTTCTCTACCTATAAATAGAGTGCATTAACTTCTTCTCAAGCTGATACACCTACTGAGAACGAAAATTCATTGATAGCCATTTATTGTGTTCAGCTTTCATCTATATTGTATCAATCTGATACTTGCACTTCAGTGTTCATTTTATCTCGCTTTCTGTGAGAGAGTTCTATCGTAAATCATTTATTGATTAAGATAACCACAAGTCGGGGACTTGGTGGTTGGGTGTATTGACTACAACTTGTAAGGGGAGTGAGTTCTAGAGAGAGAACTACTCTTGAGTACGAGTTTGTAATCGGTTTGTAAGTATAGAGGATTGAAAATCCCAAGTGTAACTTGGGGACTGGATGTAGGTCAAGGATAAGACCGAACCAGGATAATTTCTCTTGTGCAAGTTTTCCTTCTCTTCTTCCTCTGTTATAATCTGTTTTTACTTAGTCAAAACAGAGCACTTTCAGAAAAGTTTTTAAAATACCCAATTCACCCCCCTCTTGGGTATATAGCTCCATTTACATTATCACCAAAAGATTTTGGTAATCCAGTTAGAAACTTTTCTTTCCAAAAACCTTGATTAGCATCATCCCTTTAGAGTACTTGAGATAGGAAAGTATCTTTATACCATCTGAAATCAGACTGAGTCCGACACCGGATGTTAGAAAGAAGTTCAGATGAGTGATCTTTCCAAATGTTTGGATCGCCAACAAAATGTTTAATAATTGAAAAAGTAAGAGTATTAACAGAATCTGGAATAGGCTCGCCATTGTGAAGAATAGAAGTCCTATCAGGTTCAGTTTTAACGAGAAGAAATAATGTTGGATTTTTCTTCAAAAGACGGATAATAATCCCACCAACCTTTAAGTTGTCGGTGAAACCTAGGAAACCAAAAGATTAGTTATTTCTGTATCTGAATAATCACTTGTTATTTGATAAGCAGTACTTACCATAGTCATTTGCTGAAGAATTTGAAGAATATTTGATTCACTCTGTCCATCTACATTCCATTCATAGATGTTATTAGAGTTAAAGGATTTGAAGGTTTGATCTTGGCGTTCTTCAGCTAAAACATCTAAAGGACTGGCCCTTGGATAATATAACTTTGAAGATTTTTGGAAAACAAGTGAAGAAGATTTTTTCCAATGTTGATGGTTAATTTCAAAATCGGACTTTGAAGATTCAACATCAAAATTTTTTTCAAAATTCATAACTTGTTTATCGAAGAAGAAGCGAAGGAGTATCGGAACAATTCTTTGTTTTAACTGAGTAAGGGGAGTTTGAAGATTAGCAATAACTTGATTTTGTTGCAAACTTTGGCCAATTTGCTTGATAAGATTGGCGGCATTGTTTTTTCTCTGCAAACTTTCTTTTGACAGGCCTAGGAGTTCTACTTCATATATGTCTTCAAGATATGAGGATTTTAGATCTGCTAACTCAAAACTACCAAGGTCTTCCAGTTGGATCTATACCAGTTGCTCTAATATATAGAGTGCAGTATAAGGTCTCGAACTCTTTTGCTTCAAATGTTCGAAATCTTCCTAACAATGGTCAAGTTTGTTGTCTTCCTGCGACCATTCAACCACAAACATTACAATTCCTCAAACTATCATGTGGAAAGATATTACCCTTCCGAAGAAGTTTGGGTTATGGATAAAGCTGTATATATATATATATATATTTCATAACATTCAGCAATTTCATCCCTTCCCCCAATGTAAGACATTCAACCCCAAGAACCAATTTGAAACAATTTATATATAACAAGAAACCTTTGCTTCTTTGACTAACTAGCAACACAACAACAACGAAAATAAAAATTTCTTAAATCCCCAAATTTTAGACATCACATCAACGCATAGAACCAAAATAATGTACTGCACACCTAAATCTTCTTAAATACCATAGCTTAAAACACTAATAAAGACTTACCCAATAATCTAAAATTTGGTCCAGCTGGATGATAATTGGAGAAAACGAAATTAAGTTTCTCCCAAGCCACCTAACTGTTTCGGCTTATACATGGCAAGAAGGATATAATTTTTGTGTGCCTACTGATTGTGGCAAGAACACCAGAACAACCACACAAACAACAAGGAACAAAAGGGCAACCGAGGTTGGAATTTGGAGCTTCAACTAAGAATCTCTTCTCTGTTCCCTCTCTCGCCAATGCTACGGGAAGAACCAACCAGCAATAGAACAAAATTGGACTGAATAGGAAAAATAACAACAGGCAAAATTTCGACCAGAAGAGAAGGACGCTAGCGGCGAACGGTGGCGACAAACGAACGGGAAGGACAAAGGGACCTAATTGGGATATATATGATCAATCTAATAGTCTGGAATATATATGATCAATCTAACTCATACTTCTTTCGATACTATCTAATTGGGATATATATGATCAATCTAATAGTCTGGAATTAATTAAGTTATATAGCGGCATATGGTAAAGGTTTTGTTTGTTTATTTTATGTGATTCAGGTTTTCAAATTAACAGAAATTTTAGCTGTCATATTTATTTTGTGTAACTTTATTAGTTACTTGATGTCACCCTTTATATTTGAGTCCATCATGGCCTCCATCTTTAACTATGAGCAGATATCATTGCAAGAAGCCAAGAAAATCCCGGTTCTTTTGCTACAGGAGTGGCCCGTCTTACATTTTGTTTAACTATTGATACTCGTGGGAAAAAAAATTACTCCCCTTACCGGTAATATATGACCATCTAAGGATTTGATCTTGGCCATAAAGATATAAATATAAGGCATAGTTTTTCATATTTATCAATATTTTTTTAATTTACCACTATTAATATTCCCTCAACAATAATCAATGAGAAGAGAAAATGAGAGAATTAAGAAATATGATTAGGGTGTTTTAGTAAATGCTAACAGATGGTATCAGAGCCAGGGCTCGAGTCGTTGTGCCAGCGAGGTCCCTGGGCCCCTAGGGGATGGAGTGTGAAGTCCCACGTCGACTGGAAAGGCGAACGAAGCATGCTTTATAAGGGTGTGGAAACCTTTCCCTTGTGGACATGTTTTGATGGGCTAGGCCTAGTCAAAAACAAAACCGTGAGGCCTTGTGTGGGCCAAAGCGGACAATATCCACAAGCGGGCGCCTGGGATGTTACAGATGGTATCAGAGCCAGGGCTCGAGTCGTTGTGCCAATGAGGACGTTGGGCCCCAAGGGGGTGGAGTGTGAAGTCCCACATCGACTGGAAAGGCGAACAGAGCATGCCTTATAAGAGTGTGGAAACCTTTCCCTTGTGAACGCGTTTTGATGGGCTAGGCCCAGTCGAAAACAAAACCGTGAGGCCTTGTGTGGGCCAAAGCGGACAATATCCACAAGCAGGCGCTTAGGATGCTACAGATTGAAGTCCCACATCAACTGGAAAGCGGGTGCTTGTGATGTTACAAATGGTATCAGAACATCCTCAATTCACATCCCGATTCTGGCAAGCTTTACATGAAGCTTTGGGGTCAAAGTTAAAATTTAGTACAGCTTATCACCCACAGACCAACGGTCAATTTGAACGAACCATACAGACGCTAGAAGACATGTTGAGAGCATGTGTACTAGACTTCAAAGGAAATTGGGACGAATATCTTCCATTAGCAGATTTTGCATCTAATAACAGTTATCATTCGAGCATACAGATGGCTCCATTTGAGGTGTTCTATGGCAGAAAATGTCAATCACCATTTGCTGGATAGAGTCGTCCGAGAGATGGCTAATTGGGCCAGATATAGTTGACAAAACCTCCGAAGTTATTAAGCTGATAAAAAAGAGGCTCCTAGTAGTGCAAAGCAGACAGAAAAGCTATGCAGATAAAAGGAGAAGACCTTTGGAGTTTGAAATGGGAGACCATGTTTTTCTGAAAATATCTTCAATTATAGGAGTTGGTAGAACATTAAAGAGGAAAAAGTTAAAAAGAGGAAAAAGTTAAGTCCTCGATATGTTGGTCCATTTGAAATATTGGCGAAACGTGGACCCGTAGCCTACCAATTAGCCTTACCCCCAAACATGGGTAAACTTCATGATGTATTCCATGTTTCTTAGCTAAAGAAGTATCAACCGGACCCTAAGCATGTCTTAGAGTATGAGGATGTGGAACTCCGACATGATAATACTTTTGTGGTGGAGCCTACATTTAATCATTAACCATAAGGAAAAGCAGCTCGGCTCAAGAGTATCCTATTTGTAAAAGTGGTTTGGAGAGGTTTGTCTCCTGAAGAAGCAACATGGGAAACAGTAGAAAGCACGAAGGAGAAGTACCTAGAATTTATGGCTTAGAGTTTGCAAAATGTGTAACAAATTTCGAGGATGAAATTTAAATTAACGAGGGGAGAAATGTAACATCCCAAATTTTTGGATTTGGGATTGGAATATTTTATGGGAATTAAATTATGAAATTGGCTTAAACTAACTATGGGAATAATTATTTGAAATTTAGGCTTATTTTTCCCCTAAATTTATTTTGGGAAAAGAATGATTAAAATAAAGAATACTTTAAGGCCAAAAGAAATTAATTGAGGAAGAAAATCCTTAAATGGAATTAAGGATTTTATTTTAATAATTATCCTATTAGTTCAGCTTTGCCAAAACACAAGCAACAGAAGCACGTATCACCCATGTTAGCACAACACTGAACCAAGTGCCTCATTGGGTTAAGCACGTATCACCCATGTTATCACCCGTGTTCATTTTTGCTACTCCTGAAATATGCTTTCACCTAAAACCGTAGTTTCCTCTAGTTTATATATATACCTGTTACTCCTCTTTGTTTATTAATACAAAGAGCAGCAGAGAGAGAGTTTACTGTAGTTTCCTTCCTCTGCTCAGCACCTTTCAAAACAGAGGCAAGAGTAACAGCCAAACTCGTTCATGCAAGCTTGAGGAAACCATCCAACCGAAGGTATGTGAGATTTGCTTGTTAGATATGGCATTAAAAACTCAGAAGCTTTTCTTGTATATGTATAAAATAAAAACTGGTTCTATTTATATTGTAATAAAGTCTAATCCATGCGTAGGTGGATAATTTTATGTGGTTCTATTTGAAGCATAAACTGAACCTAAAGCCCTTAGTTAGAAGAGTTGTAGTCAGGTTTAATCATGAAAAGTGCTTAGTGAAGCTTTAATGAAATGCAAATGTATAAGAGAAGAAGCATGCTGTATATATATATATATATATATCTCTGTTTTCTTTTAGTTAAACAGGGGAAGCTATTTTTAACTATATATATATATATATATAACTTTGCACATATAACAATAAAAGAAAAACTTGCTGACCTTCATATATAGAGATCACGCTGTGAATAAAAAGAGAAGAGGGAAAGACGTTGTCATTTTGTGTGTATCACGCTGTTGCATAGAGAAGAAAAGAAAAAGAGTTTCTGCGATATAAGTGATGTGTGTGTACGTGGCTAATGTTTGTGTATGGGTATATAATATATATTAACTTACTGTGAGGAAGCATATGGCCACGTGGGTTTTGTGAATTTTGTATATATTCATATACTTTCATTTTGTATATACAATGAGGAGCCCAAAACTGTACTTTATCTATATGGATACCATAATAAAATATATTTTTATTTTGTTAGTATTTATAAACTCCTATATAATATGATATAGTCTAACTAATTCCTATATTATTTCACTTATAATATTATTTACAAATAATATATATAGTGAAGCATATTTTGTGTGGTGTGAGCATTTATTTAATTTCCTAATTTAAAGTGTTAGGATAGCCTCTAAAAGTTAAAAATAATTATAGAAAAATACCAACAAATAGTAAAATAATGATAATAATAAAATTGTTGTTAATATTATTATTATTATTATTATTAGGAGAAAGGAATAAGTAATAAAATAGATAAATAATAACAATTATTATTATTATTTATTAGTGAAAAGGGGATAAATAATAAAGAGAGTTATTAATTAATAATAAATAAAAGAGTGTTATTATTAATTAATTGTAATTAAAAGTGGTATTATTATTAGGGGAATTTTTATGGGTTAATAATCATTCTTAATCCCTTAAAAATTAGTTCTCATAGCTAATTATGTTGCGACGCGATTAAGTGACTAATAGCAATGATAAACGTTTATAGGATTTCATAGACGCCTCGACCGATCCCAACACCTACCGGACAAGAATTTAAGGATTTAAACTCGAGGTGGGTAACTATAATCTTGTTAGCATATATGTATGTGTTCATGTATTAGCTGATCATGTTTGATATACGATTTACATGTATTGTTTTTCCTAACTATGGATTGACGCTGCGTGTCTCATAGGGCTGCGTGTCCTAATAAGGGCTGTGGTCCATGGCCGTTTAATGCGGTTACGGTGCGACTTATTTACTTGTAAATGCTTCTATGCTTAACATGTGCTATAATGTCATTTATGCTTCATATGTGTTCATGAGATTAACTGTTACCCCTGGGGTTCATTCATTTGAACTCCAGACCATATTAAGGAAATAGGGAGTGGATCGGGCACGAAGGGAAAGGCGCATCAGTAAGGGTTACTATAGAAGCTTATCGTTTATCATTCAGGACTATTAGTGTAAACATTTATCCTTTGTCTTAACATTTTGGATTACTGTATTAAGATTCCCCCTATGGGATAGTTAACGCTCGCGAAAAATTTATCCTCGCGTTTTCAATATTTTCAAACTAAGTTATTTTATGAAAATGTTATTCCGCAATTAAGTCCCCCAAACTATTTGATGCTTGTGTGCTTATATTGTCCGCTTTGGCCCACACAAGGCCTCATGGTTTTGTTTTCAAGTGGGCCTAGCCCATCAAAACGCATCCACAAGGGAAGGTTTCCACACCCTTATAAGGCATGCTTCATTTGCTTTCCAGTCGATGTGGGACTTCACACTCCAACCCCTTGGGGCCCAGCGTCCTCGCTGGCACAACGACTTGAGCCCTGGCTCTGATACCATCTGTAACATCCCAGGCGCCCGCTTGTGGATATTGTCGCTATGGCCCACACAAGGCCTCACAATTTTGTTTTAAATACCCAGCTATATATATATATATATAAGGAAATCACATGAGTTATTTTTCTTTTCTTTCTTCCTTTTCCAAAAGCAGTGAGCATCTATATATATATTTACGTTTGGGGTGCAGCGGACTCACACAACAAAATTTTTTTTAAATGCTTCATACTTAAAGATTGTATTTTCTCTTGTATGATACCTACTTATAATCTCACCTATTTCAGCTCTTAAAATAGAGAACTACCGTGTAAGACCACTTATCTATTCATTTCTAAGTTTAGAACCAGCAAGGTTTTGGTCTCCTAATACATATATCCTTTTCTAATACTATTTATATATATATATATGCAGCGAGATTAGCTTATATAAAGGTATACCTACCTCATTTAAGCACAAGAACAGCAACGGTCACAAATTTTGCTAATTACCGTTTGCCAAAATCAACGACACAAAACTGGCCCTGTTTTAACCTTTAAGAACAAGGACCTTTTTTTTTCTTATAGAATCTCACGGGTATTAATACAAAAGCTAACATTGGAAACTCATCAAAACCAGAAGGAGGGAAACTCATGCTTACCTCGGTTTTTCGGTTTAAGAACAAAGTAACTGGTATTTGAACGTTCTTCAGCTTTATCTCTCCCCCTCCCAGGCTCGGTCTTGCAACAACTCTTGGTTCCACTTTCTCTCTCGGACTCTCTCTTTTCTCTGTGGTGGCGTTGAGGGTAGAAGAATAGGTATATATAGACTAAAGAAACCTATGGTTTTAGGTGAAAGTAGATTTCAGGAGTAGCAAAAATGAACGTGGGTAAACGTGCTTAACCCAATGAGGCACTTGGTTCAGTGTTGTGCTAACGTGGGTGATACGTGCTTCTGCTGCTTGTGTTTTGGAAAAGTTGAACTAATAGGATAATTATCAAAATAAAATCCTTAATTCCATCTCTCAAATTTGTTACACATTTTGCAAACTCTGACCCAATTAGCCATCTCTCAGACAACTCTGTCCAGCAAATGGGTGATTGACATTTTCTGCCATATAACGCCTCAAATGGAGCCATTTGTATGCTCGAATGATAACTATCAATAGATGCAAACTCTGCCAATGGAAGATATTGACCCTAATTTCCTTTGAAGTCCAGTACACACGCTCTCAACATGTCTTCTAGCGTCTCTATGGTTCGTTCAGATTGACCGTCAATCTTTGGGTGATAAGCTCTACTAAATTTTAACTTTGACCCCAAAGCTTCATGTAAAGCTTGCTAGAATCGAGATGTGAATCGAGGATCTCTATCAGAGATAATACTCTTCGGTATACCATGGAGTCTGACTATTTCTTTGATGTAGACCTCAACCAATCTCTCAAGAGAATAACTAGCACTGATGGGAAGAAAGTGTGCCTTCTTAGTAAAACAATCAACAATTACCTAGATTGCATCTAAATGCCGGATCTTAGGCAATCCCACTACTAGGTCCATGGTAACATCCTCCCACTTCCATTCTAGGATTTCAATTCTCTGCAGTGGTCCTAGTGGCTGTTGATATTCAAGTTTCACCTTCTGACAAGTTAAGCATTTGGCCACATACTGGGTTACATCTTTCTTCAACCCTGATTACCAGACCTCAGATTTCAGATTATGGTACATTTTAACCATGCCTGGATGTAACATGTATTTGCTCTTGTGAGCTTCATCCAGTATTTTCTGCCTCAACTCATCATTTGGCAGTATATAAATTCTCTTTTTATACTTCACCAATCCGCTAAGTACATATCATAATCTTGAGTCTCATTTTGAGATATCAATTCTCGCATAGCATTTGCGTGTTCATCTTGCTTCTGAGCCTCTTCAATTTCATTCCTCAGATCGTACTCTTCTCGGCTAACAAGAAGACTTGCAAGATACACCTCATGAGGCTCTTTTGGTTCCATAACAATTTGATTCGACAGATTCAAATCTTCGAAATCTTCTAGTAATTTCGTTCGTGGATCATCATGAATGCTTCTGTACAACCTTTTTGCTCAAAGCATCTTTAACGATGTCGGCTTTCCCTGGGTGATACTTAATCTTCAGGTCATAATCCTTCAGCAACTCCATCCCTCTACGCTGTCTAATGTTCAACTCTTTCTGGTCAAAGAGGTATTTGAGACTCTTGTGGTCACAGTACATCTCTACGGTAGCATCGTACAAGTAATGCCACCATATATTCAATGCAAAGACGACAGCCGCGAGTTCCAAATCATAGGTTGGATAGTTCGTCTCATGAGGTTTCAGCTGCCGAGAGGCATAAGCCACCACCTTGCCTTGGTGCATTAGGACACATCCCAATCCATGCTTACTGGCGTCACTATAGACGACATAAGCCTCACTCATATCCAGGATAATTAATACTGGTGCTATAGTCAACCTCTTTCTCAGCTCACTGAAACTTCCCTCACAATGCTTATCCCATAAAAATGGTTGGTTCTTTCGCGTTAGCTTCGTCAATGGCAAGGTAAGTCTGGAGAAATCTTGTATGAAGCTATGGTAGTATCCCGCCAAACCCAGAAAACTTTGTATCTTGGTCACCGTCTCTAGCCTTTTCCAGTCTAGTACTAGTTCCACTTTGCTGGGATCAACAGCGACCCCTTCTCGTGATATCACATGGCCCAGAAACTTAACTTCTTCAAGCCAAAAATCACATTTGCTCAGCTTGGTGTAGAGTTGCTTCCCTTTCAGTATGTTCAGTACTTGTCGGAGATGGTGTTCATGCTCCTCCCTATTCTTGGAGTAGATTAGAATGTCATCAATGAAGACTACTACAAATCGATCAAGATACTCACGGAAGATATGGTTCATGTAGTCCATGAACACAGTAGTTGCATTCGTCAATCCGAAGGGCATCACTGAAAATTCATAGTGTCCGTATCTGGTTCTGAAAGCCGTCTTTGGAACATCCTCAGTTCTTACTCGCAACTGATGGTATCCTGAACGCAAATCGATCTTCGAGAAAACACATGAACCAGATAGTTGGTCTAACAGATCATCGATTCTAGGGAGTGGATACTTGTTCTTGATAGTCACTTTGTTTAGCTCTCTATAATCGATACAGAGTCGAAGACTCCCATCCTTCTTCTTCACAAATAGTACTGGAGCTCCCTAGGGTGACACACTGGGTCGGATGAACCATTTCTCCAGTAACTCTTCAATTTCTTTCGTTATTTCCGCCATCTCACTAGGTTCCATTCTGTAGGGTGCTTTGGATATGGGACCCGTACCAGGCATTCGATCAATAGTGAACTCAACTTCCCTCATTGGTGGCAATCCACTAAGGTCTTACTGGAAATAGTTTCGAGAATTCGTTCACCACTGGTATGTCCGTCAATGATGGCTCAGTTTCTGCCTGTACCGAGAAAATTACCATGTACCCTACATAATGGTTGCCTACATGAGACCATTATTTATTTTTATTAAATGTCACAATTCTTACATAAGAACTATTATGTATGTAAGAATAAATTACAATTGTCAAAATGAGACCATCATTTATCATATAAGCATTATCATATAGAATAACTGTTACTCATATGTGCCTGTTAATTATTATCATAGCAATACGTGTATCATGGCCTAACCAAGCCTCAATACATAATTTATCTAAACCGTTATAATAGGTCAAGAACAAATAACAGTTCAGAACCATAATTTATCTACACGGAGCATATATAGCACCCACATATATGCTGATTTGGAACTGTGAAGAATGACAGATAATAACAGTCATATATGGTGATTTATGTACTAGTGATTAAAGACCTATCAAAGCATACCTGTATTAGAGTGATGACTTCCCATTTTTAGTAGATTTGAAGTATATTTTGATATATTTGGGAAGTCATTAATGCTAAATTAAAGGGATTTATTAGAGATTTTGATAAGATACCAATTTGGCACATTATTTAGGGGATTTCATGGTAAATACCATAGTTTTCAAATTTAAAATGAAATACTTTAGTTTAAATAAAATAATAACAAGTTACTGAAATGAAATAAAAGAAAAAAAGAAAAAAAAAGAATATGGTTTAGTTTATTATTAATAGTATATCAATATTATAATATTTCTTCTCCTTCATTAATTGTGACAAGACACGTTTGGAAATTGATGGTGGAAGTTGATTAAAAGGAACTATGGTGCGCCACAGCGTTTTGAGAGAATGGGAATTATTGATCCAACAATTAAAAAGCCCAAGGAGCAACGACAACGTTTTGGGGGAAATCAATTGAATCAGTTAAAACCTAGTGAGCACGATTTGAAACGGGAGAGCGAGAGTCATATTTGGCGGAACAGAGCATTAGCGCCGCGGCAACACAAGCTCGACCTTCACGCTCTCATCACCTCACCATTACTTCTCCGTCGCCGTCGCCGGCGACCTCTACCGTCACCTCCATCGTCGCCGGCGACCCCACAACCTCACTATCCACCAGCACCTTGATTCATCCACCTCCTCAGCATCGCCGGAAAGCTTCAGCCTGTAAGTAGAGCTATATACCCAAGATGGGGGTGAATTGGGTATTTTAAAACTTTTCAGAAATTGCTCTGTTTTGAAGCAATGAAAACAGAGATACACAGAGTGAAAGAAGAAGAAGCTGGACACAAGGATTTATACTGGTTCGGTCCAACTCTTTGACCTACGTCCGATCCCCGAAACACTGGGATTTTCCACTATCACTCAATTACAATTACACACTCGTACTCGGGATGATCCTCTCCCTAGGACTCGGCTCCCCTTACAAGCTATAATTGTAAACAATCGATGCACACTCGTACTCAAGAGTTATCCTCTCCCTAGGACTAACTCCCCTTACAAGTTGTACTCGATTACAATCGGATACCCACTACGCCAAACGAAGGATGCTCCTCAACCTAGGACATACTCCCTTTACAAGTTGTACTCGATTTTCCCAATCTCCAACTCACCCGACTTGAGATTGTTACAATGAATTATATACAAGGAAACAAACTCTCTCTAAGAGTAGATATGATAAGCACTGAAGCTCAATGTATCACAAGATACTACACAGATAAAAAACTGAATAAATATGAGACTTGAATGATTTTCGTCTTCAGCAGGTGTATCTGTAGGAAAGGCTTGAATGCAACTCTATTTATACATAGAGATCATTAAATGACCGTTGCTTTATGAATCCAACCGTTGTAGGTGATTAGCTTAAGGTCTGGTCATCTTCTCTCTCTCTAAACTTCTGCTAATCCAGGTGTTAATTTGATCTGGTGTGATTCTCTAAGAATTTGCCCCTTGGAGATAACTTTGCTTGTTGTAGTAAGCATTCTTTAATGTTTTAAGGCGTGCTCGGATGAATTATTTGAAAGTAGGTTGATTTACGAGAGGTGCATTAAATGCACTATACACTTTTGCTTTATGGCTTTGACCTTCAATAATCTTCATCGATCTTAATGAAATTCACTCAACAAACTTGTTAAACATAGCTAGGAATATGATTGAATGAATCATGGAAGCAATAAGATCAAACAACAATGATTTGCAAATTCGTATAATTCAAAAATCAGTTTTTACCGTTGTATACTCGAGTATGTTCATGTATACTCGAGTATGGCACTGTATACAAGTGTCTATACTGCAAAGAGCCAATGGGATACTTGAGTATGTAGCTTTCGGAGAGGCAAACCAACGTGACTTGTGTTTGAAAAACAAGATCTATACTCGAGTATGTAAGTGGCTTACTCGAGTATGGCACTTGTTTGTGTGAAAAATTCTAAGTTCAAAATGCCTCTATCTTTGGAGTATCCATTTGTATACTTGAGTAAGCAAGAACAAGTGCCAAGTTGAAAAACAGTTTTAGAGCTCAATACTCGAGTATGAAAACCATTACTCGAGTATGCATTAGTTATAAAATGTTTGGAGCTCTCGTAAGACTCTATACTCGAGTATGCATACATTTACTCGAGTATGCAACTTTGTTTGAAAAATACTTTTGCTTTCTCGGAAGTCCAATACTCGAGTATGGCTACCCATACTGCAGTATTGACTTAATTTGAAAAACCTTGGTTGCTCTCTGGATGGACTTTACTCGAGTATGCATTCCTATACTCGAGTATGCACTTAAGTTCAACAAATTTGATTGTTCTCTGGAAGTCCAATACTAGAGTATGGCTAACCCTGCGATATTGACTTAACTTGAAAAACTTGGTTGCTCTGGATGGCCTTTACTCGAGTATACATACCTTTACTCGAGTATGCACTTGTAAAATGCAATTGAGCAATCTTTTAATAGTCCTATACTCGAGTAAGCAAACCTATACTCGAGTATGCAACTATCAGAATGTTTTTAACTGACTTTACAAACTTCAAAACATGTTTTACATTTGTTGTTAATCATCAAAACATATTGAGAACTAACACAGCCTTCAGGAACAAACCAGATCCGATAAACAGAGGAGGTGGCATGATGCAGAGAGGGGATTGGTCTTCAATGAGCTGATTCTATTTTCTTGGTTTTGTTCACTTTTCCAGTATCTTATTCTTTTCCAGTGTGTTTGTGAAATCTGATTTTGTGTTGCTTTGATCTGGGTTAAAGCCATGTTTGGCTAATTTCTCTTTGCAACCTAGAGGAACTTTGAACTTATAGGTGTGGATTGGACTTTGTTTTTATTAATTAGTTATAATTAATATTAATTTTGGTTAGTTAATCTTGTTTAGCTTTATCTATTTAGTGACTGGCCATCATTAAATATGAATTTGAGAATTAGGATTTACCTTGACGAAGGGAATTTTAATTAGGCTATGAGATTTAGTAATATGGGATTAAATTACAATTTAATTTGCAATTAGGATAGACGTATACCTAATGGCCCCATATAATTGTTGAAGAGTGAGTCCGAGTTATGTTTCCTTTTGAGTAACTATGTTAGACATAACAAGTTATACTCAAGAGAGGGTTGTAAGTGGACCGACAGGCACTTCTGACCATTTATGCTCGAGATTGACAAAATTGATATTAAGGCTAATTAAATTAGTAAAATCAAGGTTTATGAAACCAATAAGGAATTAGTGACTCGGGTTGCTCATTTTATTATTGTCTTAGCTTGTTTATTTTGATTTCATTTTTATTTTCTTTTCCTTTAATTAAATTTAATTTGGTTTGCTCAACTTAAACAAAAGTGTAAAATTAATGCTTAAGCTGAAGTTTGGGTACTAAGTCCTCGTGGGAACGATACTTTTCTTATCACTTTATTACTTGATATGGTCTCGTATACTTTGGAGTTTTATAGGCATTATAAAGTTTTGCCTATCAAGTTTATGGCGCCGTTGCCAGGGACTTGTGTGCCGCAATTTTGTATCTCGGTTGGAATTGATTGAGCATTAGTAGTTTAAATTTGAGTTCGTAAATATTTTTTTTATATTTTTTGTTTTAGAAAAAAAAAGAAAAAAAATGGATTTCAATTGGCAACCAACTGGTCTTAATATTGAGAAGGAGATGAATTCTTTGTCTTCTATACAAGAAGGATTGATTGCTATTTTAAATTCTTTGAATGATAGGCAACATAAAAGGAGCATAAATGATGATTGTATTCCATATGTTGATTCTTCTCAATATGTTTGCATGGCTTGTGTTTATTGTGGAGGGAATCATTTATTTGAGCATTGTCCATATAGCACAACTAGTCATTATGTGAGAGATGATTTCACTAGGAACCAAGCTTGTTTTGATAACTCACTTTGTCCTAGTGAAAGTTTTGAACAACAAAATTTTAAAGATCCACACGTCTATTGTTTTCATGAAAATACCCCTTCTTTTTACTCTTATCCATATGTTGAAAAACACACCATTGAGTATAAGGAAAAATCTAATTTAGAAATGCGGAAGCATCAGAGAGATCTAGTAGAGAGCAAAAAGAGATTGTCACTAGCATTGACTCAAGTGTCCAAAATATTAAGTCAAACGTTCAAAATATGGGGGTATATGCGAGTCAAATTGTTTCAACCCTTGAGACTATAAGGCAAGATAATTCCTTAAGCTTGATGACCACTTCTTATGCTGATAATGGTTATTGTGAGGAAGTTGAAGGTGTGGAATTACATGAGACTATGGATAATGTAGAAAGTGATTGTGATCTTCAAATTGATTTCGATGAGAATAATGGGTGTCTAGAAGAGGTTCCAGCTATGGAGCCTAAGGATAGTGATTTTGGTAATCAAATTGATGTGGATGTCCCAATTGTTGTTGTTCATGACTCTCCTATTGAAGTGTTGACTCTTACTGATGAGAGTCAAGTTGATTTTATTGGATGCTCTAAATTTTTGGATCTGCCTATGTTTATTTTCAAGGATATGCATATTGTGCTTAATTTGAATTCAGTGAATACTTGTACTCCAAGATTGTCTATGATTAAGGAAGTACAGGTAATTAACTTGAATAATCAATTTTTGTGTGTGATACCTTGTTGCTTGAAAAGGAATGAAGACAAGGTAATTATTGTGTTTGATACTTATGATTAGTGGTTTGTTTTGAGGAGTCTGGTTGAAGACTTTAAACTTAGCGCTTCTTGGGAGGCAACCCAAGGTATGATTTGATGCTTTATTTGATTTTGTAGGACTGTTGAAAGCTCCTGATGAGGTGTTCCACTTTGGTGGCAAGGATTGAGAGTGCAAATCAAGGACAAATAGGGGAGTTTTCTTCTACTTTCCTTTGATTTATTCTATTTGATTGTTGATGATATATTGCTTGGGAATGAGTCTTGGTCTTAGTTGGATGTGTATGTGGTTGTTTGTGATGATTATTGAGTGACCGTTAGCACTTGAGCTGTTTAATTGGTGAAAAATTGAAATCTACGAAATTGGTGTTACCCTTACACTTATAGATTGTTGTTCTTCACTTCCATTACTTTTTGTCACTTGTTCACATTGAGGACAATGTGACATTTAAGTGTGGGGGTGAGGGTATCCTTGATTGTACATGACTCTTCTTGTCCTCAAATTTTCTGAAAAAAAAAAAAAAATCTTATGGAAGTTTGAATTTTATTCGTGAGCATTGTCACTGGGTTTATTTGAACATGAAAAAGAAGTGAATTTGATTGGGAATTAATTCTATGTTCTTTGAATGTTAGTAAAGAGGTAAAGATTTGGTTTGGATACTTTACTTTAGGATGTCAAAGAACCTGTGAGGAATTTGAGCCTTAATTTTCATCTTTCTAAGAGGGAGTACACCTATTGTGATTTCATCTCTAGAACTTGTCTTGAATCTCTTTTGAAATTTGAAATCCTTTTGCATGCACAAAGATGATTTAGGCATTCATTTCATAGCTAGTTCGGCCAAATGTCCATCCTTATCACATGAAAATCATTTGTTTACCCCATTTGAGCCTTTATTTTTAAAAAAAAAAAAAAGAAAAGAAAAGAAAGAAAAGAAATTTGCATAGAATAAATAGCCCTTTGTTTGAGATACGCAATTTTTATATCTTTTTTTCTTCCCATTCATTTTTGTTACTTTAGTAAGTGCTAAGCAAACCAATTTAAAAGAGTGAAGGAATTAGGAAGTCAACACCATAAAAGTATGTGTGGGTAGTGAAAAGTAGAAAAAAAAAAAAGGGATAGAAACAAAGGATTATATTTAAAAAAAATATATAAAAGAAAAAAATTCAAAAAAAAAAAATCCAAGAAAGAAAGAAAGAAAATGATTGTTGAGGTCAAAAGAATAAAGGTGGTTTATGTATAGTGTTAGTGAGTTTGTTTTCTCTTGGTGGGTATTCCTTCATTTTTCATCATGAATTTCATTGAATTACTTGGCACTAATTAAAGTATTCTCCCATACCATTTGATCACTTTCATTTCATTATCCTACCTTGATCATTAAAACCTAGAGAAAGTCCTTTTGATTTGAGTGTGCAATTGGATAATGTATAAAGTGGAGATTGAGATGATAAACAAGCTTATGGTAGATAAGTTGCAATAGGTGGGATTAAGTGAAACACAAGCCCTTGAATGTTTTGAGAGATGAGCGTAAACACTTGACTTGTGAGGGACATTCTATTGTAATTTATCTTTGCCAAATTAATCACCTTGCTACTTGCATTTTTGGAAGGTGGAAAAGGTTTTCGAGAAAGTTTAAATTGACCTCAATTTATTAGTGCTTGCTATAAAAATCTTGCTTCCATGGTTTTCTTGAAATTGGTTGTTTTAGAATTTAAAAACCTTGAGGACAAGATTTGATGCAAGTGTGGGGGTGTGATGACTTCCCATTTTTAGTAGATTTGAAGTATATTTTGATATATTTGGGAAGTCATTAATGCTAAATTAAAGGGATTTATTAGAGATTTTGATAAGATACCAATTTGGCACATTATTTAGGGGATTTCATTGTAAATACCTTAGTTTTCAAATTTAAAAAGAAATACTTTAGTTTAAATAAAATAATAACAAGTTACTGAAATGAAATAAAAGAAAAAAAAAAAAAAAAATAATATGGTTTAGTTTATTATTAATAGTATATCAATATTATAATATTTCTTCTCCTTCATTAATTGTGACAGCACGTTTGGAAATTGATGGTGGAAGTTGATTAAAAGGAACTATGGTGCAGCCACAGGGTTTTGAGAGAATGGGAATTATTGATCCAACAATTAAAAAGCCCAAGGAGCAACGACAACGTTTTGGGGGAAATCAATTGAATCAGTTAAAACCTAGTGAGCATGATTTGAAACAGGGAGAGAGCAGAGTCATATTTGGCGGAACAGAGCATTAGCGCCGTGGCAACACAAGCTCGACCTTCACGCTCTCATCACCTCACCATCACTTCTCCGTCGCTGGCGACCTCTACCGTCACCTCCATCGTCGCCGGCGACCCCACAACCTCACTATCCACCAGCACCTTGATTCATCCACCTCATCAGCATCGCCGGAAAGCTTCAGCCTTCAGGAACAAACCAGATCCGATAAACGAGAGGAGGCGAGCTGATGCAGAGAGGGGATTGGTCTTCAATGAGCTGATTCTATTTTCTTGGTTTTGTTCACTTTTCCAGTGTGTTTGTGAAATCTGATTTTGTGTTGCTGTGATCTGGGTTAAAGCCATGTTTGGCTAATTTCTCTTTGCAACCTAGAGGAACTTTGAACTTATAGGTGTGGATTGGACTTTGTTTTTATTAATTAGTTATAATTAATATTAATTTTGGTTAGTTAATCTTGTTTAGCTTTATCTATTTAGTGATTGGCCATCATTAAATATGAATTTGAGAATTAGGATTTACCTTGACGAAGGGAATTTTAATTAGGCTATGAGATTTAGTAATATGGGATTAAATTACGATTTAATTTGCAATTAAGATAGACATATACCTAATGGCCCCATATAATTGTTGAAGAGTGAGTCCGAGTTATGTTTCCTTTTGAGTAACTATGTTAGACATAACAAGTTATACTCAATAGAGGGTTGTAAGTGGGCCTGTGCACTTACATTTGACTATTTATACTCGAGATTGACAAAATTGATATTAAGGCTAATTAAATTAGTAAAATCAAGGTTTATGAAACCAATAAGGGATTAGTGACTCGGGTTGCTCATTTTATTATTGTCTTAGCTTGTTTATTTTGATTTCATTTTTTCTTTTCTTTTCCTTTAATTAAATTTAATTTGGTTTGCTCAACTTAAACAAAAGTGTAAAATTAATGCTTAGCGAAGTTGTGAAGTACTAAGTCCCGTAGGAGCGATACTTTTCTTATCACTTTATTACTTGATCACCTAATATCTTTACATGGAGTTTATAGGCATTATAAAGTTTTGCCCCATCATAGAGTAACTAGCTTGTGCTATCTGTACGCTCCATTGATAGTCTACTTCATGACAGCTGTACAACTAATAGTCAGTTTACTAGTTTCATTCTATTGTAACTAATACTAGTTAATACAATACAAAGCGTTACTCAGTTTGTTGTTATCTTCTCCTTTCCTCTGAGCTCTGAACCGTTAATAACGTATTCCTTTCCATGACGTTACTATCATCTATCAAGTATATAATAGAAATGATTGAATTACGTAGATTAAAAGTTTATTAAAATTGATTAAAGAAAATAAATATGTGTAAACTAGTCTATTGGGTGGGGACCCCGAACTTATAAATATGGCTTATCTTGTAAGGCTTCTCAAGGTGGGAGTCATAACTATGTCAAACTAAATTATCTAGGTTATTGATCAATATACTATAAACATTCATGAAGCTAGCCGTATTCTATTGAAATCGGACATGCTCTAGCTACGTCAGGTGGGTATGTTCGACCCGATCAAAAACAATTTTCCCTTCAACAATTCAAATGTGTTACCAAAAACAAAAGATACCATAGATACGAGTGATGATTAGAAGAAGAGCAACCACTTCTTCCAATTCTCTTCTTGAAATACATGTGTAGTCGTATCATATTGATACCATGTCACCTCGTTGCTTTGCTATGGCAGCAGTCAAAAGCATCCCATTGTGACTTGGTAAATGTCGGCTCAGCTGCTACCAATTGCCTGCATTTTTTTTGGAACGACTCACATTGAAGATTTTAAGTTAGTTTTTATTTTATTTTCTTAATTTTTTTTAAAGTTTTGTCTATACTATAATTATGAATTGTGTATATAGGTTTTAAAAATTTAAATTTATTTATTTATTTATCTTTTAAATAATAATTTTATAAAATATTGAATATAATCCATCACTCAACAATAATCAAGTAAGAGAGGAGCGAGGGAATTAAGAAATATGATTAGGAATTTTTTGAAGAAAAAGATATATATATCATATTAGCTAACTTAACTTACATCTTAATCTACACAAATTAGTTAATTAGGTCTTAGATTAAGGACGAGATGAGTATATCATAAAAGTTATATATGAACTAATGTTGATTCTGTTTTTTAAGAAATTGATTTTAGCCATATAATTAAAAACTTGTGAACTTGAAAGCTTGGGACGCCTTTTTATCAAGTTTTGAAGATAAGGGGACTAATTACATAAAAATTAATGTTTGGAGAGACTATATATAATTTAACAATATTATGCGTACAGAGAATTAAAGTTAAAAGGCCAAAATACATGACACCCTCAACTTTAACTCAGTTACATATAAAAGTGCTTTTTATAAATATAAGTGATTAAATTGAGACTTCATGTAAATATAAAGGACTATACCTATACTTTAACCTAATTATATAAAACTAAAAAACATTATTATGCAATTTTTTAAATATATCTTCAAGAAATTTTTTTATCACACGGTTTACCATTATGTGGTCGTGGCTCGAAATGTCATATTTGAGTACATTTTTCAAGAATTTTCGTGAAGCAAACACCATCATCAACATCAGATATAATCTCTTGAGGTTGTTGGGATATCTATACAGTTATTTGATAATTTTTTGTGGCTAAGTTGAGAGCTGAAAATGGATGGGATGTTTCAATAATTGATGGCTTTCAATCAGAAATTGAGATGAATGCTATTAAATATACACGATATGGATCTATTAAGGATTGCCTCCGGTTGACAATCATGTGCAAAATAGACGTGCACATAACTAAAGATATGCTACAATACATTGATATAGTTAAAGAGTTGCACCCACTAGAGATGAGTTGTATTTGTCAAAAGACGTGTCAATAAATGACTTTGGAGAATAAATTTTGCAATGAGAAATTTTTCAAAGATTTTTCCTAGAACAATCACGCCAATTGGTTTTAAAAAAAATGAAAATGTAAACATTTTAGAAAATAAAAATTAAATAGTAAAATTAATGATGAATAAAATACAATAAACATAAAAAGAGAATACAGGACTAAGAAAAATTATTATATACATTTTTTTAAAAAAGTACTGAAATAGTTAAACTTTCAATGGAATGTAATAAATGATGATTGCATGAACTTGTTTGGTTGATCGTCATTAGGGGAAATATGATGCATATGCATAAAAATATTTGATTGAATTATATCGAACATGAGAATATATGAGAATAACAGCAAGAGACAAAATTACCCTTGTTTACACGTATATGTATAATGTACACGTTGGGTTCATAATAGTTTTTTTTTTTCATTTTGTGCAGTGTAAACTTTGGCTTTATAGTAATTTTTTTTTAATATTTAATGGTGAAAATATTATAGAGTTGGGTTGGGTTTAATGGGATAATATAATTTTTTTAATGGATGAATATTTTTTAAATTTTATATTATTAATTAATTTTTTGGTGGTAATTCAAATTATTTAATATTTAACATCTCTTATAAGTGGGCAATTTAAAAAATTATAATGGCAATAGTGTCATTTTCACTTGATTATAGGATATCTACATCTCTATTCAATAGTCCTAACAGTGTAATTTTGTTTACAACAAATGATATAATCATGGTTACAAAATGTAATTCTCTTTACATTAAATAAGCCCAACCAAACTTTGTAATTAGGGGTGGAAATATAAAAAGGCGTGACAAGTTTTGACCATATCCTTTGTTGTCATTATCCAAAAGAAAAATGGAAAAATAATCATTCGGCCATGTGCTTTGTTGTCATTATAACTGAAGTCCCAATTGCTTATATATATTTTTGTCACCCCCCAAATTTTGGCCATATTCTGATTCATCCTTGGACTTTCATAAAGCATATCTCCGTTTGGGGGCTAAGAACCAAAAGTTAGAGACAAGATCAAACTCGTGAGAAGAACTTCCATGTCACTAGGCAAATGGCCTTTGGCAGATTCATGAACTTTTAATGGCATATTTGCACATTAAGATCGTGTCGCTGACTGATCTGATAGAAAAAACACCAAATTGGAATACCACCTACACTTTCATTTTCATGCCTTGGAAGTTATAAAAAAACCCAAAAGTGACAGATGTAATTAATGAAAATAAAAACGAAAAATGAATCATTTGGCCATATGCTTTGTAGTGATTTTCACACAAGTCCCTTTGTTTAAATCTTATATTACTTCCCCAAATTTTAGCCATTTTCTGATTCATCCTTGCACTTCCATTGAGCACATCTACATTGCTGCTGCAGAAGATTCATGACTCTGTTTTTGGTAGAGTGCAGCCCAAAGATAGAGACAAGATCAAAACCGTAATCTTCCACTTACAAAGAAGATCCATTGCACTAGGCTAAAGGCCTTTGGCAGATTCATGAATTTTTAATGGCAGATTTGCATGTTAAGATAATGTCACTGGCTGATCTGAATAGAAAAGCCAAGTGTGTGGACCACCTACAATTTCATTTGCATGCCTTGGACCATTTTCTCTCCTACCTCAAGCTTGTTCCTTCCATGTACTATACCCTGTTCCCTGATTAAACAATGAAAATGCAAGCTTACTGCTCAACAAAACATCACCAAATCGATAGCTTAAATTAAAGCTGAAAAGATTAGTTGAATTTTTAAAATCAATATTGGAGCTCATCAATCACCTACCTGAAGAGTGGTCTAGGATCTCATAGATAATGGATCATAATTCCACCATCACGTAAGTGTCATGAGTCCTAAGACTAAAGACACTTCTTCAAGTCCCTTGAACACTTCAAGCATGCTCCAAGAATAGTTGGAATTGAATAGCTCCATTTTCCTACAAAACGAATCTAACGGTTTTGTTATAAATCCAAACAAGGAATCCTAACCAAAATCCATCTTAAGAGATATGAGGTGCAGAACTAAAGGAAAATCAAGCTCCTAAAACTGATTGATGTGGACCTAATAGGAACTCATCCTAGAAAACTCAGAAATTACAAATTGGTTAGCGAATGTCAAAGTGGATACACATCACTGATTAGCTGTTTTAAAGCTATTAAAAAGGAGAAGCTGGCTCATAATATGAAATTGAAAGGACTTGATAAAACCATTTTTGGATATAAAGTTAAGAGTTTTGGAAGTTTCTTATCTAGAGTTAAAAGATATTTGAGTGACTGCAAAGAAAGAAAACGGACATTTTTCTTGAACAGAAAAGAAAATGGACATTACTAATTCAAAAATTGGAATCAGAAAAAGAAATTGAATGATCGTCCATGCCTTACTAGACCAATTAAATTCAGCATTAAAACACAAAAGGGAAGGATCCAAGTCCTTATGAAACTACAGTCACTAACATTTTGGGCAGCATAAAGTATAGGGCGAAAACTAAAATTTGTTGAAAGTATAGGGACCTAAAGTGAGTTTAAACCTTATTTCTTTTACCAAGTCAGCTTCCACCTCAGCAGTCCACATAAGCAAATTTAACAACCAACATAAGCAAAGTTAACACCATTAACCTTAGCTCCAAGTCCTTATAAAAATAAGAGGACCAACGTTTCAAGGGGACAAAACTTGAGGGATGAGAAACCATGACTTGGACTACAAGGAAGAAAATCAAAATGTGATCAAACTATAAGGACCAACAGTGGAATTAGCTCGTTCCTATATATACGAGGAAAAGAAAAACAAGTGAAAGGGATTACCATGGATGTGAATCTGTTTGATTTCTGAGGAAAGAAGGCTTCTAAGGCGGTGAAGAACTCTGAGGAAGTGGTCTACCACACACAAGAACATCTATCATTATAAATAGACATGTGAGCTTCAAAAACTAATTTTCAAGGACTCTTTTGCGATTCAGTTAATCTCTCAACAAGGTCCTCTTCACCAGAATTTCTTAGAATTTCAATTACCTTTACATTGTATGGGGCTTTTAGCACAAAAGATTTCTTAAACATGATTTCCGCAAGCTTTTTAGCCTCTATCAAGTGGCTTTTCGATTACCTCCTTTCTTCATTTCCTCCCACAGTTCCATTGCCCTTTCCATAGATCCAAAGCTACAAAATCCGTTCAGAAGGGTTGCGTAAACCACAGAATTGAGTGAACATCCATGTAACTTCATATCCTTGAGCGTATAATATGCACTCTCTGACTGACCCGTGTTACAGAAACCCTGAATCATTGTCATGTATGTAATCATATCAGGATAGAGATTCTTACAACTCATCTCTTTAATCAAGTTTTCTGCCATCTTTATGTCACCCATCTTGCAATACAAACTTATAACAATGTTGAACATGGTAGTGTCAGCACATAAATTCAATTCTTCCATTTTTCTTAATAGCCATAAAGCTACATTAACCATGTCATCATGCTGAGCTTCTTTACAAAGTCGCAAAACCTCCTTAAATGTCTTAGCGGTAACTAAATACCCCTCTGATTCATACGAACTTATCACATCCAATACGATCTGTGGATTTTGATTAATGGCAACCGATGCTTTCCTATTCATGTAAGCACTATGCTTGTATCTAGACTGCAGTCCAGCCCAAATAAAAAATCTGATACCTAAATGAGGTTGTGTAGGAAAGCATCTGTCCAAGACTTGGGCAACACATTGAGCATCTAGTTTGGCATTTTCCATGGATAATGACTTTTCTATACTGACACTATTTTTATGCAGACGATTATAAAGTGCATGAACAACAGAAGCCAGAGTGATTTTTTAGATAGAGAAATTACAGTTTTGGAGTCGCCTTAAACATAATAGCAATTGATAATCCACTGAGAAGGGCATATCTTGATAAGTTATGGCTGAAGGTTAAATGTTGGAAAAGTTAAAAGAGCAGAAACCAGGAAAAGCAAGTGAAGAGAGAACATGGGAGTGAATACTGGTGGTCAGAATCAAAAACAAAATCATTTACAAAACAAAGACTGAAATAAATGATTGTTGCACTTGAACAGAAATTATTGTAATCGATAAAATAGCTTGAATACAAAAAGAAAACACAGGCTCCAATTAGAAACAAAAGCCAGAATTCAAAGCTCCAAAGAGAAGTACACATGGATTCACTGAATTTATATCTCGGAATTTCTGTCATACATAAAAGAGAACACTGACAAGAAAACTTTGTCATTTAAAGGACAATCCAATTCTTTTAACAAGAAAACCCGCAAGGTAAAATGGTGAAGGGTTGAATGCAAACCTATCCTGTGAACTGATGGTCCACAGATTGTTTGAAGTTTGCAAATATAACTCATCCCTCAGATTCAGCACACTTCATGACGCGTGAAGACCCTGGAAAATAGTAGAGATTAGGAATGTGGAACTCATGACATCTGCATATATAGAGGAACTGAGAGCCAATGCATGAATCCACAAGTAAAAGGAGAAGAGAAACTTGTTGCATAAAGAAATTATTCACTGTATTTGTTTACATGGCATCTGCATAAAGAATACACAAGTAAGAGTCCAGAATAAGGTGATCAACTATATATGCTACCTTGCCTTCGTTCTCTGCATGTCTTCGTAATTTATATGGCAGAATTTGATTCTGTAGACAAGCAGAATTCTTTTCAACTAAAGGCAACGCTAACCTTCCTATTTTACAACTTACTCTCATTGCCTTTCAAAATCCACCTTCTTTTGGAATTTGAAGCATCCCTCATCAGTTCTGATTGATTTCATGACAGTGGAGGCAAGCTCCAACTAATCATCATCTTAAATAATGCCTCTGTCTCGGAGTTCTAAAGTTGTTTATATATAAAATTCAGAAACCATTTGAACCCGTTTCAGTTTTGCAGTACTTGTGCATGGTGATAAGGATCAATGTAGATAGCAATGGCTGCTGTAGAAAAGTGAAGAGAGCCCTTCTTGAAATTCCATGTCAGCAAAAACAGGTATGCACATAACTCAGTAATCAATCACTCCAATCATATCAATAAGGGATCACAGGTATGCACAAGATCTAATCAATATAAAAGCATTAATCAAACAAAGGATTACTTTTCAGCTAGAATTAATCACCTCAGCATTATTGTTTCTGCTTCAATGATTACTTCTTTTGTGAGGTTGGAGTCTTGCTTTACATTTTTAAACTTTTCAATGAAAAGCAGTCACCAAGCTTTGTGCTAGTGGACTGCCGGACCTATTTGAATTATTATTATTATTTTATTTTATTTTATTTTTGCCTTCTTTGAGAGGCAATATTTGACCTAATCAAACCATAACAATACCTATAAAGTGGTGTTGGAAATTCAAGGTATTGACAGATGAAAATGATACTTTAATTAAAAGATAATCTCAAAATAAAAATACACAAATATTTCTCTCTTACACTCACAAAATAATTCTCTTATTTTTCTCTCAAAAGTGCTTCGGCACTTCTCTCTATTTTCCCTTTCAATCGCTCTTATTTTGGATACATACACATATGTTCCTCCACATTGAAACACATATATATATAGGCACAAAAAAAAACCGACTCTTCAATCCACCGTCTTGTCTTTATTGCCTCAGTTACGTGTAGCCTTTTGCTTTGTAGTTCTAGTTCCATTTGATTATAATATATTGCAGCCTTTTTTGACTTTTCTCCATGTATTAACTTAGCAGCAACTTTAGTCCAGCGGTGGGAAGAGAGAAGTTAAATTGCTTTGCTTCTTCTTTCGTGACACCTCATGCTGCAGTTTGACACCTTATGCTTCCAGCCTTCCACTAATCCCATGCTTCTAATTGACAGCTAATATTTGCATCCATTTGACAACTCATGTACTCACTAATGCTGGCGGGGAATTTATTTTTGTCAGGTGGGACTTGGGAGACAAATCGAGTTTGAATTTTATCACTCCCCCTCAAACTCGATTTTTCATACCAATCATATGTTTGAGCTTGTTGAATGTATCCGCCTTCAATGGCTTTGTAAAAATATTTGCTAGTTGTTCTTCAGTTTTGCAGTAGATTAACTCCACAACTTTATTCTTGACTTGTTCCCGAATAAAATGATATTTTGTCACGGGCTAAAAATTTAGGGGTGACTGGCACAAAATGTTAGTAAACTCACGTTGCTTAAACCTTAAACTTATAAACGAATCTTAAATACTTCTCACAATATCATTAAAACCTTCAAAACTAGTACAATGATCCTAAAGCACGCTGAAGCCATTTTAAATTCATATACAGAATTAGGAGCTTTGCTCCACCACAACATATACACTTACATAATTCCAAAATACTAAGGAAGATAGGGATCCTGCCTATAGGCTACGTGGAGCATTTAAACAAGATTTACCAACATGTACAAAAAAGCTTGAGTCTTTACATTGAATTAGGAACTGTTCAAATGACGCTTCACTTCCGTCTAGCCAAATTGATCTTAATGATCACCAAGATGAACACGACCAGCTGCACTATCTGAGGTCAAAAATATTTCCGGTGAATAACGTCCCATTTATGAAATTTAATGAAATGCTAATGAAAATAATTTAAATGGATTTAACTACGATTCCTAACAATATGGCAATCAACTTCGATTTCTATAGTAAACAACTGTAAACACAAGTGAAACTATACATATAAAATATTGTTCATCAAATAAATCCGTGTACATAGTAAAACATTCGATTAAACAAAATGAATTTAAACTGTAATTCTCAAACCTCATCTTTCAATAGGACCTCAACAGAACGAAATAACAAGCGTGGACACAGTCCACGAGGGAAAATAACCAAGCGTGGCATCGAGGCCACGAAAACAAGCGTGGACTCACAGTCCACGAGGGTAAGTAACCAATCAAGCGTACACGAGGCCACGGAACAAGCGCAGGTACAAGACCCACGACGAACAAGCGTGAGAACAAATCCCACGAATATCAAGCGAGCTCGAGGTTAACCATGGTGCACCAAGGACTAACAGTACTGCTGTTAGTAACCAGCGTTCTGTATTCAGTCCTCTCAAAAACATTTTCAAGCATGCTTGGGGTCAATTTACCAAAGCAATGAAAGTTCTCTTTTTTTAAAGATAATACAAGCTCGTATCTAGTACTTTATAATAAACTTCCCCAGCATGAAGGTTTACAAAAACCATCTCAAATACTTTCCTTTAGATTCCATTTTCGTTGACAAAACCCTTTTTCAAACATCAAGAACTTGTGTACAAACATTTCAAATTACAAGACTATTTTTGCATGAAAACTTTTAAAAGATACCTCCAAAGTTTCCTTACCATTTTAGTGCAGAACCATAAATTATACTATGAAGCAATTAGAGAAGAATAAATAACCATGAATAAAATAATCAATAATAAGAAAATGAAACAAATCGATAAACTTTCATTCGTGAAATCATACTTATAAATATAATTAGCATAAAAGTATGGTAAATAGTAAAATATCATTTATAAAAATTATAATGGGACACTATTCACTCACCTGGTACATTCGAAATGTAGTTCACTTTGACACATAAATCCTTTCCAAGTTTTAACAGTCATATTAAGTAGTTTATATATTATATAATTATGTCAATACCACTTTAATTAACATACTGATGAATTCAATTTGATTAAGCTCTTTCATCAATATTCCACACTTTATATACCACCCAAATACTAGCAAAAGAATAAACAACTTCATCTTTGGAATTTTCTAATAGTACTCTTTCCAACACCACTATGAAGATATAAAGTTTTCAATTTCCATTTAAGCAAGACTTCAATTAAATTCAAGTTGGCGTGTGTGTGAGACTAATTTCTTCATCACCATTAAATTACTATAGAAACATATCAAATTAAGTCTCCTTCCTTTCAAACATGTTAACAAACACCAAGTAGACACTCAATATTAACCAATCAAACAAACATCTGTCACACTTGCACTTGTCACCATAACTTAAAATCTCATAAATCAAACAATTCATCCAATACCACCTGATAATCAAACTTTAAATGACAATTACTACCATGCAACCATACCTATTCCATTAGCAAAAATGGTTTTCTTAATGTTTCCTAGATTCCATGATTTAGTTTATAATATTTTCGCCCTTATGGGTTTAAATTCTCCTCTCAAGCATTGAATCAAACACCCTATGTGCACTCCATTTTACAAGCTTCAAGAATATTCTTTTTAAAATTACAATCTCACATTTCATATATTAAAACTACGAATCCAATCTTAAGTAATTATCAAACCAAGACACTCAAACCAATTACCAATTGGAGGAATAAACATTTTTTTTTCTGAACAGCAAACGAAACAACAATTTTGGAGAAGGGAAAGCAATCTTCTCTACTCATAGATTCAAGCATTGTGGAAATCGAAAGAGGAGAAAGTTGTTCATATGCACCATGTATAATAGACGCACAAGCAAAGAAAAGAAGTGAAGCAGCAAATTGTCCCCACCCTCACACAGCAACGCCACAGAACAGAGGAAGAATAAGTGCACAAAATAGCAACAAAGAACCGAGTATCAATTCCAAGAACGGTGAGGGAGAAAAGCAAACAGTCCTAAAATTCTCCCCCTGGTTTTGGCTGCAAATATGTTGACTAGAAAGGAGGGGAAAACCAGAGAGGAAGCAAGGTCCAGCGATGTGAGCAGAGGAAGAAGGAGAACGGTTGACGAAGATGATGGTCGAGCACACAAGCAACATACATGGAGAGAAGATGAGAAAGATGGAAGAACAGCCATGAGACTTTCGATTTCTCAAAGTTTCTGGAAGTTTTCGCCGGTCTGGTTTCACGGCAGAAATAAAAAGAAGCAGGGAGTACAGAAATATATATAATTGAGGGCTAAGGGCTTGTTTGGTAAAAGACCAAAATCCATGGGAGATACTTTAAGCTACATGATTAATTTGGGCATTTCAGTAATTTCATATTGTTAGAGCAAAACGAAATTGGCCCTTTGGTTTAAAAAGAAAAAAAACCTCAATCCCAAAAACCAAACATAGATAACAAATACAAGCTCTACTACACAATCATTTACTTTTGTTGCATCGCTGCTATAACTAATTTAAAATAAATAATTCATTTTAAATTTAAGGTATATTAGATGCGTAAGATTGACTCTCTAATAGTTCCCAACTTCTTCTACTGTCAACATACAACTTTGATTGTAGACATGAAATAAATAAAAAATTTATTATCTTTTATTTTATTTTATTTTTTGCTCAAAATATATTTTTCCATTATAGCCCTAAGAAGTCATAATTATTTAATTAATCCTATTATTATAATTATTTTAAATTCCAAAAATTTATGGGTTATTACATATTTGGTGTCAATATGTTTGCTTCGGTTGTGAGAGACTGGATTCTTTGCTAGTGAAATTGTTGACTTGTTGTCCACATGTATGGTGATTGAACCTTCTTGCTCATGATGTAACTCTTTCAAAATTTTCTTTAGCCATATTGCTTGACATGTACACGCCGCAATGGCTATGTATTCAGCTTCACATGATGAGAGAGCAACTATCTGTTGTTTCTTTGACGACCATGAAAATATTGCCGAGCCAATATGAAATGCGTATCCCGAAGTACTCTTCCGATCATCTATGTCTCCACCATAATCACTATCTAAGTAATCAATTAACCTTGAATTTTGAGAATGCGTATAGAACAACCCATGATTGATAGTTCCTTTGATGTATCTCAAAATTCTCTTTGTTGTATGGAAATGATCTTGCTTTGGTTGCTCCATATATCTGCTAATTAAACCAACTGCATACATAATATCTAGTCTAGTGAAAGTTAAGTACCTCAAGCTTCCGACCAAGCTTTTGTATAGTGTTGGGTTTACGGGTTTTCTTGTTGAATGAACTATCAACTTTGTTCCTTTCTCTATCGGTGTTGACATAGACTTGCAATCTTTCATCCTGAACTCCTCAATATCTCTTGTGCATATTTCTTTTTCGACATAAATATTCCTTCCTCCCTTTGTTCCACTTCAATTCCAAGAAAATAAGACATCTCCCCAAATATCTGTCATTTCAAACTCTCTAGTCATAGCTTTCTTAAATTCGACAAACATACCTGGATTATTTCCTGTGAAGATCATATCATCTACATACAGACATACGATCATTATATCTCCATCTTCATTCCTTTTTGTGTATAAAGCATGCTCGTACGAACTCTTCACAAATCCATTCTTCTGAAAGTATTCATCTATTCTCGTGTTCCATGCTCTTAGAGCTTGCTTCAAACCGTATAGTGCCTTCTTCAACCGGTAAACTTTGTCATCTTCTCCTTTTATTACGTATCCTGGTGGTTGTTCAATATAGACCTCTTCTTCTAAGTAGCTAGTTAAGGAAAGCCGACTTCACATCCATCGGTATATCTTCCATTTGTTTTGTTTGAAATCGCGTGAGAAGTCCGATAGTGTCAATCCTTGCAACCTGGTGCAAAAACCTCTTCATAATCAACTCCATTTTTTTGTAGCCTTTAGCCACTAATCTCACCTTGTGCTTCTCCACCTTTCCTTCTTTGTTGGTCTTTGTCTTGTACACGCATTTTACTCCAATTGGCTTATGCTCCTTAGGCATAGTTGTGAGCTCCCACGTGTCATTCCTTTTAATTGCGGCGATTTCATCGTTCATAGATTTCTTTCATGTTTCATCTTTTGCTGCTTCTTCATATGTCACTGGATCACATTCAGCCACCAAGCAAAATAATGAATAATCAAGTGTGGTTTGTACTAGATCTGTAGCATCGTAGATATCACTTAAGCTCCTCATTTTTGCTGTTACTCCCCCTGAATCGTTGCTACTGCTACTGCTTCCTATTGTTGATGGTGTAGATGCAGAAGTTGTTGGGTTAGGACTTAGTGGAGGAGTTTGATCATTATCTGCTTCAATTGTTTGGTCTTTTGAGTCAACGTCCTCCTTAAAGAATAAGCCTTCCACTCTTTTTTCTTCATCACTCCATTTCCAGTAGTCTGCTTCATCAAACTCTACGTCTCTCGAGATGACTACTTTCTTGGTTAGAGGATTGTACAATCTGTAGGCTTTGCTCCTATGCTCGTAGCCAATGAAAATGCATTTTTCTCCTTTGTCATCTAACTTCTTCCTCTTTTGATCGGGAATATGAGCATATGCTATGCAACCAAAGATTCTTAGATGGTTAACCTCTGGCTTCCTACCACTCCATGCTTCATCTGGAGTTTTGAACTTGACACTTTTTGTTGGACAACGGTTTAAAAGATAGGTAGCACACTGAACAGCTTCGGCCCAAAATGTTCTTGGCATATGTTTTCCTTTAAGCATGCTTCTTACCATATCGAGAATTGTACGATTCTTTCTTTCTGCAATTCCATTTTGTTGTGGCGTGTAGGCAGTTGTCAATTGATGAATTATTCCATGGTCCCGGCAAAATGCTTCAAATAATCTGGAAGTGTATTCTCCTCCCCTATCTATTCTGAGCACCTTTAAATACTGACCACTCTGCTTTTCTGCCATTGCCTTAAACTCCTTGAATTTATCAAGGGCTTCGGACTTTTCTTTGAGGATGTACACCCAAGCTTTTCTACTAAAATCATCAATGAATGTGATATAATACATGTTTCCTCCAAGTGAAGGAATATCAAATGGACCAGCTATATCTGAGTGAACTAGTTGCAGTGGTCTTTTTGCTCTCCATGACTTGCCAACTTCAAATCTTTGTCTATGTTGCTTTCCTCACATGCATCCTTCACATAGTTGATCTGGATGATTTATTGTTGGCAATACGGTCACCATCTTTGCTATTGATAACAACTTCAGACCAGTGAATCCGAGATGACCAAATCTGAGATGCCACAACCATGAACTATCTTCAATGGTAGACTTCATACATTTGATTCCATCTGTCTATATATTCAACTTGAATAAACGATTGCTTGTCATTTCAACTTTCGCTATCAATTCTCCTTTCTGATTTTTCATGGTGAGAGAGCTACCTTTTAAATAAATGTCATATCCCTTCTCCAATAGTTGACCAATACTGAGGAGATTGCTCTTCAAAGATGGTATATAATAGACATCTGTAATGTATCCTCTATCTCCATTCTTTGTAAATATCATAATATTACCTTTTCCTTTAACTGTGGTTTTTGTGTGATCACCGAATGTGACTTCTCCTTGGATTCCTTCATTCAACTCTGTGAACAACTCCTTTCTGCCACACATATGATTGCTTACTCCAGTGTCAAGGTACCAAACATTTTTCCCAGTATCCTTTTCACCTTTGTAAGTGAACAAGATAGTTGGTTCATCAAGTTGTACTACATTTGCCGTGTAATGACTTCTCCCCTCAACTTTAGCAGCATCTCTGCACTCATAACTGAGATGACCAAATCGGTTACAATTATAACACTACAATTGGGATTTATCACTTCGTTGTTGATATCTGCCTCCTCCCTGGACAAGAATCCTTGACCTCGACTTTGGCCACGACCTCGATTATATGATCCTTGACCACGTTCATATTCTGCTGCGTAAGTTTCAAATCTTACATTTGATCGGCCATATCTACTGCGTCCACCACGACCACCTCGAGCATTGAAGCCACCTCGGGTGTTATATCCACCTCTATATCCACCACGATTTCCTCTACCACGTACATAGCTGCTGCTGGCTTGATTTTTATTTAGCGATAATTTGGTTTGCAAAGCTTGCTCCAAATTACTAGAGCCTTCATTTAGATTCATTCTTTGTTCGTGGGCTTGAAGAGAACCCACAAGCTCATCAATGGACATAATCGACAAGTCTTTGGCTTCTTCAATGGCAGTGACAATGTAATCAAACTTTCTTGTTAATGACCGTAGAATTTTCTCTATTATTCTCGACATCATCTAGAGTCTCTCGTTTCTTTTCATTTCTTTAGCCACCTTTTGCACTCGTGAGTCATAATCAGTAACTAGCTCCGTATTCTCGCATTTTTAGATTCTCAAATTCAGCTCGAGTGATTGCAGTCGTACCCTTTTGGCTTTATCTACTCCTTCACAAGACTTTTGTAAAATCTCCCATGCATTTTTTGGAAGTTTTCGCATCTGATATTTTTTCAAAGGTTGATTCATCAACACCTTGAAAAATTAAGAATAGAGCCTTCTTGTCTTTCTTTCGAGACTCCTTAAGCGTCTTACTCTGAGCGTCTGTCAAAGCTGCTTCATCGGCTGCATTAGTGGGCTCCGTGTATCCATCCTCAACAAGATCCCATATATCTTGGGAACCTAGTAACGTCTTCATTTGAATACTCCTATTTCCATAATTGCCTTTCGACAATTTTGGAATTTGTGGTTGAATCATCTCCGCCATTTTTATCAACCTGGCTCTGATACCACTTGTTGGAAATTCAAGGTATTGACAGATGAAAATGATACTTTAATTAAAAGATAATGTCAAAATAAAAATACACAAATATTTCTCTCTTACACTCACAAAATAATTCTCTTATTTTTCTCTCAAAAGTGCTTCGGCACTTCTCTCTTTTTTCCCTTTCAATCTCTCTTATTTCGGATACATACACATATGTTCCTCCACATTGAAACACACACATATATATATAGGCAAAAAAAAAAAAAACCGACTCTTCAATCCACCGTCTTGTCTTTATTGCCTCGGATATTTACGTGTAGCCTTTTGCTTTGTAGTTCTAGTTCCATTTGATTATAATATATTGCAACCTTTTTTGACTTTTCTCCATGTATTAACTTAGCAGCAACTTTAGTCCCGGTGGGAAGAGAGAAGTTAAATTGCTTTGCTTCTTCTTTCGTGACACCTCATGCTGCAGTTTGACACCTTATGCTTCCAGCCTTCCACTAATCCCATGCTTCTAATTGACAGCTAATATTTGCATCCATTTGACAACTCATGTACTTGCTAATGCTGGCGGGGAATTTATTTTTGTCAGGTGGGACTTGGGAGACAAATTGAGTTTGAATTTTATCAAGTGGTTAGAGGTTGGTGGGGATTAGTGGAATTGGAAGGGGTAGAAGATGGTCCAGCAGGAGTCTCATTCTCACCAGTATTGGAAGACTGAAATAGGTCAACACTTGAAGTTTGCTCTTCCTCCATGCCTGCAACAAAATCAAAAGCAAGTATTCATCAATTAAGCAAACAACAATTAAAGCCATGACAATATTGATAACCAATGTATTCAAAATCTATAGTTGGCAAGAATTCCAATGGGTTTATTTTAGTCCACAATTCAGGAGACTAACACTGCCAAACAGAAAGGAAACACAAGGGGATGGGGTTTTGTATTAGAGTTAGCACCTCACAAATTTGGTCCTAGATATAATCTTTATAATGCAGGGATTAATTCCAAACAGCTGAACTTAAAGCATAGAACAGCTAAATGCAATTCTTTGTGCTTACATTTTTGCTAAACACACACACTCACTTCTAGATACCATTTGTCTTTCCAAATAAAAAGGGTATTAGATCCAATGTTTAATAGTGTCTTACAATATTAGATCCAATTAAAATGCCTAACAAATTTTTTAAGTTAAAAAGGCAGTCATAACAGAGGATGGCAAAGGGTTTGAGTGATACAATAATATAGATATCACACTCTAAAACAAACATGCGTGAAAATATTGATGTATAAGAAAAAATTAATGACAAATAAGATCAGCATCCATCAAGTAATGACAGCAAAGAATTTCCAATGATCCAGATGCAAGTATATTCCCAAGACCCACAACAATGAGAGTTGCAGAAGCTCAAGACAGTGGCAACTTCCACAAGAATTTCTCACATAAAATCCCCAATGACGGATCAGAGTATATCAATAACAAAAATCTCAGTACACAATCCAGTTCAATCCACTTAAGTAAAACACTTTATTGCATTGGGCAGTTTTACCAAACCTGATTCTTAATCATAAGCCTCAAACAAAGTTTGAGGATAAAAACCCCATTATGCTTTCTTACCTAAGGTCCTTGATACTTAAAGTTAAACCTCCACCTTTTTTTTTTGACCAAAAAATAAATTTTTACCACCTAGTATCCCTAACTAGCTATAAAAGTTCCTAATTGATTAACCAAACTTATCTAATTAATTGACTTTCATTGTAGTGCTTTTAATACTTTACCAAAAATAAATAATTATAACTACATGCAGTAATTCCCTAAGCAACAACCATATGTAGCTGTTACAAACCCACTGGTTTGATTTTTCAACATGAGAAACAGAGTGCAGTAAGTTAACTACTGCAAAAATTTACATTCAAGAGTTAAAGCCACTCACTGATTGCATTAGTGGGGAAAATAAAGGATATAATGCAAGAACTAAACAAGTTGAACAACATTGAAGAATAACACTATTTTGTCTGTGAGGAATGAAATAAACATTGACAGAAGAATGTCTCCATATTACATGAATCAGCATTCAAGTTACAGACAGAAATTAACCTCGTATTAAATTCTAACAAACTCAACGTGAAAAACGCAAATTGACGAAGCGACATTATATTATAATTCTTCTTTCTCTCTCGTGTTCAATTTTTGCCCTCTTTTTTCTGGGGAAAAGTTTCCTAAGGTTTCATACGCAGTCGGCAGAACAAAAAAGTTCATACGCAGAGCAGACGCAAGGTCGAGAAGGAGACAATAACATTTTTACAATCGAAGTAGAGAAAGCCGACGACGGACTCAAACTCGCGATAACCGCAGATGGAGCAAAATTTGAAAATTCGTATCTCTCAATTGGTACATCAAAAATATATTGAATTACATATCAAAATGATGCTCCAGATGTCTACTTTTCACCTGTAAAAGTTCAGCTCAGACCAACATCGTTAATATTCTAAAAACATCTTTGAAGCTTCGCTGCCCAAAATCAAGAATACGGCAGCAAACTCCTTCTTTGAGCTTTTGGGGTTTTTGAGTTAGGAAACTTAAACCATAGCTTAACCCCACACAAAATCACATTTTAAACACTTTGGGACCATCAAAAACTCTAAAATCACACCCTAAAACCAAGCCCCAACTAGCAGCTCAAAAATCCAAAGTTTAAGCTTTAAAAGTTCAAGTTGTCTGTAGTTACCTATTTCGGAGCTTTGGATTGGTAGACAAGGTGATTGAGAGCTTGAGTTTGGCTATGGAAGCTTGCTGGTCCCCTCCTTCTTCTTCAGCTGGACCATGACTTTTGGAAAGGGAAATGGAAATTCAAGCTCCTTTTAATAATAATCCAAAAGTGGCTATTTGGTTCCAATGTAACTAATTAAATTCCTAGTTTGGTTGGTAACTAATTGTCTTTGCTTAGTCTTTATCCCATGTGCAGATTTGAGAGTCTTCTAGGAGGAATATGTGGCATGTTTTCTGCCCATATAATCAGATTCCACCTTCTAATTTTGACAAGAATTATCCAATGTGATTCAAGATGACTTTTTGGGGCCCACATGTTAATAGCTTAATTGACTAAGCTTGACTCTTGTTCAAATCAGTTTTTTTTATCAATTGGAGCAGGTCATATGCGCATAAAGGGGTCCCAAAACTGATCCCCACTAATTAATTCCACTCTTCCACTTTATTGGTCAAATTCGGGGTCTACCGGTCTCTATTGGGTCCCACCGGGTCCAAAAATGCGTCTTTTTGTGCTTTTCTCTATCTTTGTCAGATATTCTCCCCTGCCTGGGCATATTCATGTGGTGCCTTCCCTTTTTCAATGTGGCCCCACATTTGTCTCATTCTGCCCAAAATTATCCCCTAACTGGTCCCTATCGGTTCCCTTTTTATCGGTTTATCGCTTGTGCATCCCGCGTCTTGTGTTTGGACCAGAGTATGGGTAAAATCATCAATTTTTCTCTCCCTTCTCACATAGAACGAAATTGAATGACCAAAGGTCAAGGAATTGACCATTTTGCCCTTGCTTCATCATATCGGCTTTATGCCTCACCAGTATCTTGCCTTGGGCCCACACCTTTTCAAACCTGGGCCCTCTAAAGCCTCTTTTTCCTCTAGTCAAAGTGGGTGACCTTTTGGGCCTTTCTGGAGTCCCCTTTCCTGTCTCCCACTATACAGACATCCTTTTTCAATTAATATTTTTGTTACAAGATATTACACAAATAGTAACAATTCGGTTACAATCAAAATTCTTCACTAGTTTCTCAACGATTTCAGTTTACACTATTTACAATAGTAGGGGTGTTACATCCATCCTCTCTCCTCTATTCTCCTTGCATCCCTTTCCTTTCGTTCCTTCCAAACTCCCAAACAAAGCCTTAGAGATTTAAAGCACAAATGATTTTTATCTTTTTCAGCAAATGCACCTCTTGCACTCTCTAGGTTGAAGTGGCTTACCACCTTAATAAACAACTAGCTTGTTGGTACCATCCCTCTTGCTTTCATTTTACTTAGTTTGTAAAATGTGGGAAGTCATAGTTTGAACCTGATCGACCTCCTCTTTACTGTCTGAAGCTTATTGTTGTCATTTGAGCTATAATAAACATCCGAGAAGTGATTGATTCAGAAGGACTGCTCCCTAACCAAGCGCCGAACAAATCAAATCTTCCCTTTTTGTTTTCTTTTGTTGTTATTAAGTACTTTTTAGATTGTCCAAATCAAATCTTTTGAATTTCTTGGCGTAAATTATTCGCCCATGATCCCTTCTTGATGGATTAGCTTCTCTTTATTCTCTGTATACACTTAGATTGATGTCGGTTGCTACTTGTTTTCCCTTTAGAAAACTTATTCTTGGATGAAATCTGCTTTTGACGCTTATGCTCTTTAAACGCAAAGTATTCAGGTTTGTTTTATCACTTTTTGTATGTCAAATAAATTGGATAAGCTAAAGAGCAACTTGCTTCAATTTCAAGGGATCGAGCATTAAAGTGAATTCGCGTCCTGAAAGCTGTACGGAGGCGTACACATTCTCATATTTCAATAAATATTTTATTATTATTATTATTATTCAGATCGGTCACTGAACTAGTTAGGGTATTAGGTTAAGGGGTTAGTACATCAGACGGAGTCAGTCAAGTCATCCGGGCATAGACCAGGGTGAGGTATAAAAAATTGGAAAATAATTAATTCCTCATCACACCCACCTAAATTTGACATACTATATATCATTTCAATACTTTGGATCAGTAGTAAAATAATCATATACTCCAATACTTGTGATATATTCATATATTCTTAACAATTTTCTTTACAACATACATTTGAGACAAAATATTCGTGGTAGCAAAATATCAAAAACAAATATATGGTGACAAAATATTCTCGCCTTGGATAAACTAATCATCATCATCATTGTAATCATCATTAACATTATTCAACTCTCTAAGTATTGAGACATCAAGAGGTGGAGCTGTAGGAGGAAAAGTAAAAGCACTAGAAGCAACATGATCTTCATTTAAAGATGGAGGCACAATACTAAAATCATCTTCACCTATATATGAAACGAATAGAATTATTAATACTTATGTAAAAAAGTATAGTTATATTATTTTGTGTAGGATATAATCTTATATAATAGAAGAGATAGTTAGGAACCTCCAAAATCGCTTGCCATTTGTTCAAGTTGAAGATTTGTCGCATCTACATCATCAAATTCGGGAGTTGGATCTTCCTCAAGCACCCAAAAGTCTACTTTGTCAATTGATTCATAATCAATGGGATCATAATTATCTTTTTTCTTCTTCAATTGATTCCTATAATGCCAATATGATAGAATACCAACATTAATAAAGTGTACATATGTCTATAGTAATAAAAGTATAAAACTATAAAACAAGTAATCAAAAGTCAAGTTTACCTAAACTTTAACCTTATATTGTAGTTAGTGAAAACCAAGTCATCAAGCCTTTGATGCTCCAATCTATTTCTTCTTTTAGTATGGATATGCTCGAACAAGCTCCAGTTTCTTTCACGTCCAGAACTAGAAGTTTGACTAAGAATGTGTATAGTAATTTTTTGCAATTCGCATCGAGCCCCATAGTACAACCACCACTCATCTGCAAAATAAAATAAAAGACATTTAGTATGTATTATTAATGTCAGATATCTCAATATGTGCTTTTGAATCTGAAATTTAATGTACTTACGTGGGACTAGTTTATGGGCTATTTTTTCACATGAAACTTTAGCAAAGGATTCTTTACGTTCACAGTATATACCAATTTGCTTCATCATTGTAATATAATAATCAGCATCACCAGATGAGTTTGCCTCAAACAAATCAATCACAGCTTGCAAACATCGACGCTTTCTGACAAAATCAGGACTATACAAGAATGCAAGATTCAACAAATATGCCGCTGCATGAAGTTCAATTTTCAAATGCTTATCCCAACAACTTTGGATAATATTTGTGTAAGGCTTGTATTGTTCCTTTTTCTTTTGAAACACGTCCTTGATGTAATACCCAAAAATTTCTATTTATCTTAATGCAATATTTTGATAGTTAAAACCTATTTAAAATAGGTGAATATGTGGTCCCAAATTTTGAGATGTGTTTATTCTATTTTCTAGGTAATTTTTTCCTTAGGATTAGAATACCCAATGATTTAATAGGCATCATAAAATACCATAAAATACAATAAATACCCTATTAAACTAGGGTTTATGTGAGATCAAAAAGAGTAAGTGAGTGCTATGAAAATCCTTAAATAAAATTGGAGACAATAATAACAATTAATGACCAATAAGGATCTTCTAAAAATTAAATGAATTGTCCAAACCTTCATCATTAATTAAAGGACCTTAAACACCAATTTTCATAATTTATTTAGAGACTAAATTTTCTAATACCCTATAATGAATGTTTAGTTCATATTTAATTCATAAAAAGCCATAAAGAATTATTAAAACACTTGGAACAATTAAAGGGCAATTGCTAATAATTAATGAATAATTAAAATTACACTAATAGAATATTTAGGTAATTCTTTATGATTAATGAAAATAGTCAACAATTAAAGTTGTATTAGGCTAATTAAAAGTCAAGAACCAATAAGGGATTAGGATTGGCACTAATGAATTGTTAACAATCATAAATCACTCCATGAACCAATAATGCAACAATCAAGGGATAATTAAGCTTGTGATTAAGATGTTAATCAAATGTTAATCAAGAGTTGAAAAGTTAACAATTTCAACTACAATCTAACAGCCAAGAATTAATCTCATAAATCTTATCCAAAGGCCCTAATTCATTCTAATAAAGCTTAATCCATGTGCATAAGGGAACAACCAATGACATAGCCCCCACATGGAATTAATTAAAGCAACAAAACTCAAAAAAGATGAAGCAAGGAGGGGGGGATTGACTTTTGCTTGAGGGAGAGAGAAAGAGTGTGCTAAAAATCAAGTTGGCCACTTGCACTATGAGTCATGAACCAACATTAATTAAATGGAGACTTTGAAGGCTTTGTCATGAATTATGGAAGAGGATAAAGAGGTGAAATGGAAGAGGATAAATTGGTGGGAGAAAAATCAAGAGTAAAAGTCAAGTTGTCATCCAATGAGAAAATTGCACATGAATTAATTAGATTAATTAATAGGATTAATTCAAGACTTAATCAAAGGGAAACCTATACAAAATAAATTGTATCTTGAAATCCATTTATCATCAATCAAATATAAGAAGTGATGATTAACAAGCATAATTCAAGCTTGAGATTGACTATAATCAAAGTCATTTCCTCAACTTTTGAGGATTGTGTCCAATTGAGAAAATGAGAGATTATGGTCTCTAATTAAAGCTAAAAATCTCAAGAGTTCAAAACCAAAAAGAAATTTGAATCAAACTTCATTAAGATCCCCAAATGAATTTTTATCTAGTGAAGAACAAAGAATAGAAGAAGGAGAAAGTTGGCTTAGGAAAAAGCTAGAACACATAGGATATTTTGCATCTTGGAAGAGGATATGGTACTTTAGGATAGAAAATGGAAGAGGATCAAGGAGAGAGAGGGGGGTCAGATTTGAGGGTTCTAAAGGCTAGGATTTTTGCTTTTAATTTATCTAGATCTAATGGCCATAATGCAAGATGAGGGGTTGTGAATAGTGCCATGGACTTTTACTATAAATAGGGGGTTGGGGTCTTCATAAATCCTCAACAATTCACAAAGCAACACATCTGAAATATAGACAGAAAGTGAGAGTGAGAACCTTGAAGAAAGGAGGAGCAAAGTTCTTGGTAAGTTCTCTAGCTCTAGCTTTAAGTTCTTTGAGTTTTAGTTCTTAAATTCTTAGATAGAAGTAAGCTTAGATCTTAAATATGCTAGGATAATTTTATTTACATGTTTTTATAGTAAAAATTGTCTTTATTTCAAAAAATTGATGAAGAATAAGTTATGGCAAAATTTCTGGAAGAAAATCATCAAAGTAACGAAGTTCGGCGAAATTTCATCGGTTTTCGGAATTTCTGGAGTCAGTGATGAAAATGCCAGAATTTCATATTGAAAATATGGTCACAAAATTATGAGAAACTTCATGGTTAAAATAGAAATATAGGGATTTTTAAATATGTCAAGAACATGTCAAAATGATTTCTGTACAGAGAGATACAAATCCTCAAAGTTAGGCTACGAATTTCTGGAAAAATTCTGGGCAGAGGCCCAAAACTTAAAACTGGGAGTGATTCGTGTAATCTGGGCAGAATTGATTATTTTTACTTGAAAATAGACATCTAAGGATTCCACAGAATTTTATGGATCCTCGTTTTGATGTTTATAGAATTAATTATGATTTTCAAAGTTAGACGAAATGCTGCCCAGATTTGTACCAGCGTTGTTCTACGAATTTTGAAGGAATAAAGTGAAAAATAAATGTTGCAAGGGCAAAATAGTCATTAGGGGCCAAAATATCTCTTGGGATATTATTTACAAATTAACAAATGTGATATTACCATTATAGGATAAACGTGATCACAGTCCGACCGTCAACGTACCGACAAGCACCGACGAAGGTACGGACGCGTACTGTAACACTAACTCTTATGTTTATTGTATACCTATATGTGATAGTTGTATTCCTAGACTGAAACTCTGTTTTGAAAAGTATTGATCATACATATACAGCTATACACGGGTTATGGTTCTGATAATACCGTTGAGTTTTCCTAGCGCTGAGGACACGGGTGTACACCGTGGCACTGGTGAATAGTGCAGACCGTAATAACGTTCATATGCAGTGGTTGTGTTCTGTTATTATCTTTTGTATGTGAATATTGCTGTGATATTATGAATAAACTGTCATACATACTTATTACATGAACATGAGGTTAACCGTTACCTGAGGTTCAATGGGTATTGAACCTCAGCTCTTACCATAGCTTCAGGATCCGGAGTAAACAGGACCGGAGACAAGGGTAAGCAGCAGATATAGGAGCCGGCTAGAGGAAGCCCTTTTATTTCGTACTTAATAATGACATTCGATTTTCTTGTAAACGCTGTTAAAAGCTAACACATACAGTGGATGTTATCAGAATCTTTTGTTTTAATACTATTTACTTCTGATGCTCTACTCTGATCAAATATTTTATAAAAAAAAACGCTTCCGAAAAATTGGGATGTTACACTTGATTTACATTTTTAGCCTTTTGCAAGCCTTCATAGACATATGGCATTGAAGGCTTCTCATCGGAATCATCAACAATTCTCAACAATTTGATCAATGGAGACACAAGTCTCGCAATTTGAAAGCAATCATTCCATCAGAACTGGTTATCTAGAATGATTGCACTTAAAGTTTTTCCGACTTCAGTGGTTGCTAACTTATGTTGCAAAAAATGCTCATCAATAGCCAAAGCTTGTAAGTCATGCTTGTGCGAATATATATGCTATGAAAGGTGATGAATGTGGTGGCAAATCTTGTAGCACCTGGACACATAATTTCCTTCCAACCAGATCTTTTTCTTAACGATGATAAGAAGATCAAATGGTTATAAGCAAATACAGTGATTTTGGATGCCTTCTTCGTAAGCTCTGAAATATGAGGCATTGATGCAATATATTTCCAAAATAAGATTTAAAAAGTGAGCAGCACAAGGTGACCAATAAATGGTTTTCTATTTCTCTTTTATCAATCTACCACATGCTACATAGTTAGCAACATTGTCAGTCACAACGTGGACTGTATTTTCAGGACCCACCCACTCAATGACTTCTCTGAATAATGAGAACAATATGTTGGCATCTTTAATTAAATATGAAGCATGAATTGATTTCACAAAAACCATGCCAAGTACATAATATACTAAGAAATTAATCAAAGTCTGTTGTCTAACATCCGTCTAACCATCAGCCATGAGTGTGTGCAACCATTTTCTTTCCATTTAGCTCGTGGCTATCAATTAGAAGTGGACATTCTTTTTTACAATCACTCAACAAGCTAACTCTGTACTCACGATAACTAGAAACCTTAAACCTAGGCCCCATTGCAGTAGCATCATCGATGGCGTTTTGAAAAAAGGACAAGTCAATGCATTAAATGGAATGCAATTTGCATAAGCCCATTGAGCAAAAACTGTTTTCGCATTATGTTGAGCTTCTTGACTTGCCCAAGCACTCTTGATGCTTGGTTGAGCACCATGAGTTGTCTTAGGTGCAAAATAATTTTCAACCACGGTGTTAGGAGCTTTCCTCTTTGATACAATCGGTTCTTCACTTTCGTAGCTACATTTCCTTCATCTACATTATCATTATGAACATGATTTTTATTTGAACCTTCTATCAAAGATCCTTTCATTCTAGCACGTATGTCATGAGAAACTTTTTTACAAGAGCTTACTTTACCACTCATACAAGCTAAATGTTGTTTCAACCTATTTATCCCACCTCCTCTATAACTTGAACCACATAGTAGGCATGTCAAAACATTTACTTTCCCCTCTTTCTTAAGAGAAACTTATTCCCAAGCAAAATTTTTTTAAACACTAGAATGTATAGGAGGATTGCAAGACTGGGATTAGGGGTCGTAGTATTCTGGGAACTTTCATCATTCATAGTTCCCATCAACACAGAACCTCACAGACTAGAAACTCACAAACCGAAAAGCAAACCAAACCTTCAGGAATCCAAACCAAAGCTGAACAGAGCACAACGAAAACCAAAAAGCAAATAAAAGCCAATAATAAAAAATAAGCGAGCCAATCGAAAATAGAGCAACCACGATAGCTTAGGGAAAATAAAAAAAATGAACCCAAATCAAACCAATATGACATCCAAAAGTAAAAAAAAAAAAAAAAAAACAGAGCACCAGCAGAATGAAGAACAAAGAACTAAAAAGAAAAGAAAATGTTCAAAAATAATAAACCTGAAGCTCTGCAATAGAATGAAGCTATGCAAAATCGATATGAACGAAGCTCTTTCACTGAAGAAATTAACGTAGTGTGAGGCAAAATTTCAAAAAAAAAAATAAACTTAAAAAAAATGATGGCGAAGCTTATTGACATCAAACCTCTATAAACACCACTTATCGGTGACAACGAAGCTTCTTTGCAAGCTCGTAACCTTGTGCCGACGAAGGGCGTGTCGGATGGAGCGAGACGGTTTCGTGTTAGATGGAGGGAGAGTAAAGAGTCGATGAATTTGAAGCTTCAAATAAAGCAAAATGGTGTCGTCGAGGAGTAGAGGCATCGAGTAGTGTGTGAGGTAGTTGAGTTTGACAGTGGAAGAATAAAAAATCCTGCATATGTCATTTTAAATGTTCAAATCAGATATTGATCAGATTGTCTTTTAATATATATATATATATATATGCAAACAATGTCGTTTCAAATTGGAGGGAGAATTTTTTATTTTTTTTTTAAAAAAAGACCTAACTTGGTGACCCGGTAACCCATCCGAGTTACCCGAGTTCATCGGGTCAGTCTGGTTTTGCCCTAAACTAGACCCATTTCCGGGCCGATTGGTCAGTTTCAGTCCTAAACCGGTCGGTCCGGCCCAGTTTCACAAACCATAGTATACACCATGTTAAATTTTAATGGTTAGATGTGCACGATTGTGATTGCCTTATTGGTTAAACCGACAGTTAAGCCGGCAGAGTAATAATTAAATAAGAATAATTGTGTAAAAATAATACACACACTACACACGCATGTGCATGCCCACACACACACATATAAAAAAGAAATAAATGTAAAATGAATTTAATTTTCAACATAATAATTAGATATAAATATGTGTGTACAAATTTTTCATAGAAATAACATATTTTATAAATGATATGAAAAATTATTGAATTTTTTGAGATAGTCAAGTTTTTTAATTTTTTCACAGGTTTTCTAAATTTTTGTCACTTTTTCCTGTTAGATCAAAAAATTGTGTGGTTTTCTAAAAGTTTTTCCGATTTTCGATCTAATTTCGAGTTCTAGCTCTACAGTGGCTCAATTCTGGCATGAAAATTGTTTTCTCATCCAAATCGAACTATTAACGAGTCTGTCAGACCATGTGATTATCTAATCACTACTTTCATCGTAACCTAATGTTCAAAATCTTTCTACATATTTATATATATATATATATATATATATTGATATAGGGAAAGAAAAAACCAGAAAAATAAAATAGAGGATCTTTCTACTTATATTTAATTAAACTAAATTAGCCATTGTTGTTTTAAATAATTAAAAAATAATATTTCTTATCCATGCGAGGCACGGTGTCATCGATCAGCGTAGTTATTTTATAAACTTTTCTGGTTTTGAGGAATGGATGATAAGAATTTTATCCTAAAAATTTCCAACATTAATAAATATAAATAATTATAGACTTGAGAAATCAATACATAGGAACCACTTTTGAATCTGGTAAAGTTGGAAAATCTTGATCATTTAGTTACCCAGGTGATTACTCATTAAATTCTTATTGAATTGATAAATCAATACATAGGAACTTTATTCTAAATAGCAAGAATAGGAAGAAATTCTGATTGTATTTCCTCAATTTATAATGTGTGAGTACAAGCTATCTATTAATAAATTGATAACCACTATCTCTAACTAATTCCTGAAAATAGGAAACTAATTACAAATAAGTAAGACAAGAAAATAAGAAACTAATTACAATATACTCTAATACCCCCAAGCTGGAGAATGTATATCAATCATTCCTAGCTTGGAAAGGAGTGTAAAAAAAAATGGAGTAGGACCGCAAGAGCTTTGGTAAAAAATATCCGACAACTGATCTTGAGACTTAATGGGAAGAAGATGCAACAAACCAAAGTAGAAGCTAGAAGCTACAACAAACGGTCTCACAAGGGATCAAACAATATACTCCAAATATCTCATCAGAGACAAACACCAAACGAAACACCTCACCGGAGGCAAATAATGAATAGGTCACACAAGGACCCCAAACAGCAAATAATTGCCAAATGCCTCACTAAAGGCAAAGAACAGAATGATCTTACATAAAGAGATGCAAATTAAGAAATTGGTGAATAGAAGAAATTGTCGGGATAGACGATGAAGCAATCGAGAGAATAGGTCTTAAAAAAAACTATGTGAATGCTCAACGGTAAAGACCCAGACCACGAGATAGCAAGGCAAGGATGGAAAAAGGGAAGAAAACACTAAGAGCTTGTTGGAAAGTGGCATCATGCACTGGTGCGTGAAAAACCGGCCGAAGTAAGATAGCATAAACAACCAAACAAGAGGTACACACTTTCTCTCCCTCCGGAAAAGAAACAGAGATGGCACTCGTCTTTGGCTAGCCACTATTGCGTTAACGCTACGTAATAGTGGCCACCGAAAAACTCAAATTAATAAAAAACAATCCTTATGCCTCGATACCATATTAAGAAAGCAAGAATAGGAAGAAATTCTGATTGTCACTAGTGCAAAAAAGGGTTTTAAGACCGCCTTATTTAGACCGAGTATTGACACCTCGAGTCTTAAAGGTATGGTGGTGGTAGTTTTGTAAATATAAAGAACTTCTTGGACCGAATCATTTTTTCATAGGTCTTAAATATATTATTCAGATCGGTTTAAAAAACAACCGATCTTAAAAATGTTATTAAAAAAATTGAAATATCAATTACTTTCTCATACGATCGGACTTATATTTTCTACGGTCCAAAATAATAAGGAAAAATTTAAATATAAAGGTCTAAAAGTTTTAATTCCGCATATATTTAATAGTCGGTCTTAGAAGTCATTCTTTTAAGACCGAACATAAACATTTTAGGCTGGTACAAAATATAGAAAAAATTAAACAAATATTTAATTAATTTTAAGATAGGAGTTTTATAAGGACCGATCTTAAAGGTTAAATTTTAAGACCGCCTTATAATTTGTCTGGTCTTAAAGTTCAATTTTTAAGACCGGACTTAAAATGTGGTCGGTACAAAAATATTGAAGAAAATTAAACAAATAATTAATTACTTTTAAGACCGAAGTTTAATATGACCGGTCTTAAATGTTAAATTTTAATATCGTCTTTTTTTTTTTTTAATGTCTGGTCTTAATAAAGCGCCAAATATATTTTTCTTCACGTGAAACCTTTCGTTACTCTATCTGAAGAACCTCTGTTCACGTTGCAAGACCTTTCTGTTGCATTACCTCTCTTCCTCGCCCACCACCATTAGCCTTTGTTACTCTCCAATGTGCTCAGGCATTCCTCTCTTCCTTTCTCCAAAATGAACGGAGAAAATGATTCTTGTCCTGTTCGTTCAACGCCAGTCACTGGTGTGACTAGTGTGAGTCAGAACGAACCCTCTTCATCTCACAGTAAGCCTCGTAACTGCCCTACACACCATGGTAGAAGAGGCACACGAATGATGGATGTATCCTTAAGTTGGACTTTTGGGTCAAAGCTCGAGATTCAGTTTAATGAAAATTTGGAACCTTTCAGTCCTAATAAAAACAAATATAATAGTTTTGTTGGCCATCTAGCACATAGTAAGGTTGGCATTTTGATAGATGAGTGGAAAAATGTCGACGATGGCACAGTAAAGGATCCTATTTAGGATACTATCTGGCTTACATACACTGTTCCTAACGATTAGAAGTTGAAATACAAGACATTGTTGTATTATGCTGATCGTTGGAGGAAGTTTAAGACCAATCTAGCTAACAACTATATTTTTGCCGAGGTTCCAGTTGGTCAACCTCACTCTAATCCTTAGGACCAGTACACATTTCTTGATGAACAAACTTGGTAACAATTTGTTCAGCTGCGGACCACTCCTGAAGCTCTGGTAAGTTTATATTTAGTTTTGTTTGCTTATTAACCTGTGCGGATATGTGAATGTTATTGTGTTCATATAATCTTGTTCGTTAAATGGTTTGGTGTGTGAATAGAAGTATACATTTCCATCCTCTGTCTCGCATCAGAGGAGCATGTCTTAGTTCTGTTATAATAGGTAGTGGTTAGACATTGTTGTTAGTTAGTTAGTATGTTAACTGTGTAATGGTTTCAGTGAAAGCTGTTATTGGGCCTTAAGAGTCAAGCCTCTAACTATATATAAGAGGTTAGTCTAATATGTGTAGGAACCAGTTATGATGAATGAATGAATTGCCTGAGTTGGTAGCAATTCTGCAACTCCCTTTTCTCTGTTCTCCCAATTTCTTCTACAATTCTAGATCTTCCTGAAATAAAATGTTGAAACTTGATGAAGTGAGTTTGACTAGTGTTTGAGGTTCATATCAAGCAGAAGTTCTCTAATTTCTGTTAGTGAGATGGATGGAATTCATAATTAATAGTTGTTTTCAATTCTGATTCACAGAAAAGAAGGGAACAAGCACAAGCGATCGAGAGAAAGAATGATTGCCCGCATAGAGCTTCTCGCGGTGGATATGAAAAGGCCGAAAAAGAATTGATGGCGGCCAAGTGGAAGAGATTGGAAGATGAAGTTGAATCCAATCCTTCTGCAATACATAATCCGCCATCTCCAATACGTTGCGAGGAGTTATGGTTGTATATTCGGCAAACGCCAAGCAACACCAACACTAGTGAACAAACTTGTCTAGTTGCTGAAAGAATTGTAAATATCGTTGTTGTTATTTTTTATTTACTAAACATGTTTAATTACTAAGCTTCTCGTTATTTGTATCTTACAGGTAGGTTTTAAAAAGAAAGAAGTAGATGGATCTTTTGTGTCGGATGAGAGGAATAATGTTTTGACCGTTGCGACCAAAAAACCGGATCACTCGGGGCGTGTAAGGGGGATTGGAGGATGGGTAGGCCTAAAGCAATACTTTGGTAAATCCAAACACCATAAACAAAGTATGGTTACCCGGGAGGAGATGGAGCAAACACTAGCCAAATTAAGTGAGGAAGCAGCAACTAAAGAAGCTTAATTGACTGCAATGTTTCAATCCCAAATGAGCAAGATGAAAGAGGACATGGATAAAATAATGCCGCTTTTGAACTCTCGTTTAGAGACCAGTGTTCCCTTCACACATTTACCTGTACCTATGCAGTAGAGCACTAGAGGGAGCTGCATTGTTGGACAGTCAGAGTAACATTGTGACCTATATGTGGAGGATCTTGATCATAATAGATGATTAGTTGCAAAAGGGACTGTCCACAACTTGGGATCAACTGTACACCACTAACAAATGGCTAATGATGAAGTCAGAGTGTCAGTTGAAAAGGTGATTATTGATGCACCTTTCCCTTTCCCAACTGATCAGCTGAAGGTTGTGAATGATGTCAAGGGAACCTTCATCTCTTGGCCAGTGAAGCTTACACATGTCTCTACTCCTCCTGAAGCTACATCCCTTCCTCAAGCTCCATCCCCTACGGCTAAGTTGACTACAAAGGAAAAAATATTGGATATGGTATCCAATAGATATTTTAAAGATAAATCATGGCCTGTCAATGAAGTAGTAGGCCTCCCTAATATTCAACTGGTTTTCGTTGACCCCGATGATTCAACGTCCCTGCTGCTTCTTGCAAAGGAGCTTACTAATGCAATTGTTCAAATGTTTATAAAGTATGTATCTTCTTCTATGAGTACATAATTTAAATGCATCGTTTATACATACATACATGTACACTAATTCCCTTATCGATGTCATTATTGTAGGTTCATGCATGATGACTTGGAACAATAGGGCAAAAGCAAAGATTTTGGATTCTTGTGCCCGGACTTTGCGAGTACAACACCCTTGGTGGAGAGACAAGAGTACATATCAACGAGGGTGTGTGAAGTGAGAAAAAATGTTTACTTGTTTCCATACTACCATAGGTACATATTACAATTCTTGTCTGCAATTCACTTAATTCTGCTACATATATCACTTAGTACTTGTCTGCTATGATTTTTCAACCACCACTGGCAGTTGGTCCTCATGTGCATGGAGGAGCATACAGTGGTTTTCTTATGCTCTATTCACAACAGTCCAGGGCCTATGCTGGAGCAAACCATGAATGAAAAAGCATGTCATTTTGATTCTCTTGTCTGAAATCTCTGTTGTGAATTTTTAGTGAACTTTATTGATAAATTTGTGATTTTGATGATAGTGCCATGAGGACCTTCCAAATCTAGGTTAACAAAAAAAAGCATACGTATGATGCCAAAGATCCTAAATGGCTCTGTCCAAAGGTTAGTACATATTTGTACACTGGCACACTGCCTTGTAAACTTGGTCAGTAAGCTATATATGCTCTTATATATATTTCTTATTCTTTTTAGACCTGTTGGCAACCAAAGGATTCTAACTTATGTGGCCCATACGTCTTGAAACACATATATGATATTATCATGCAAGAAAGGACTAAATTCACTACAAAGGTAAATGTATTTGATGTTACATATTATGGCTGAATTCAGTTTCTGGCTTAATGTTACATATGAAATATGTAATATAATGGCTTTTGCTTTACTAGAGACCCTGTATGATTAAAAATATTCAATAATATTTGCCAAGATTGATTATTCAGTGTGACATGATTTATTATTGAATACTGATTATTCGGGAGAAAATAGACAACAAATGATGAAAAACAACCTAAACAATACCTCCTTAAAATACGTGCAACAAAATCGACAATGAAAACCCACAACAAAACCCAAACACGCAAAATGAGACAATAACAACATAACCGCAACATAAACCTCAAACCTAACAAAAAATTACAACACATATCCGAATAACAAAAATCCTAATATGAATATCGATAAAAGCACCTACATGGGAAAACGTGTCAAGTAGGGCGTCTGGTTTAAGTATATGGACGGTAGTCCAAAATAAATGACGAAGAAAAACCAAATGGACCTTTGATGAAGGCCTAAGGTTTTCGGCCAAAAAGTAAGGGTAAAGAGAAAAAGGGCAATCGGGCTTTATATCAGACTAAGGCATTAGGCCCAAATTAAAGAGGACTGCAAAGTAATATGGACACTTAGAGAAAGCCTAGCCATTATGGCCCAATAAGGAGTTATTGGTAATTAAGCAAGTGTTTTAAGACACGTGTCATATAAAGGGAGAGTAAATTGACACATGGTGCGATCTTACTCAAAGTTGACACGTGGCATTTCATGCAAGAAGACACTTGTCTTCTTTTCCCTTATCACGTGACACTTGGCTCAAACCCCACACACACATGCAAACTAAGAAAAACAACACCAAAAACCAAACACGCAAACCAAGACAACAACACTAGAACTCAAACACGCAAACTGAGACAACACCAAAAACCAATCACACATACCAAGACAACAACACCGAAACCCAAAATCACGTAAACCAAGACAACACTGAAAACCAATCACGTAAACTAAGACAACAACACTAGAACTGGAGCACGCAAACCGAGACAACAACACCGGAACCCAAACACACAAACCGAGACAACAACAACACCACCAAAAATCAAGCACGCAAACTGAGACAACGACATCGGGAACCAAACATGCAAATCGAGACAATTACATGTAAACCAAGACAACACATGCACATATCACCTTGCATGTGTGACATTTGTTAAAAACCATGACACTTGGTAACATGTGGTCGTTTGCATGCATTACACTTGGCAAGGCTTAAACCAATTCAGATTTTGGCTTTTTAATTGTTCTTTGCTGTGGACACACACACATCCATTTAAATCATTTGATTCAGCCTTCACATTCATCTTAATTCCCATATGTACAGCCCCCTCCATTTACTCTCTTCACATGCACACAATGGTCCTCCTCCCTCTGGTTTCATTAATATCTTCAACATCCAACCACTTTCTTTACCTTCTCCTCTCCTCTCATCCACGGTTTCATCATCATCTTCAACATCAACCAAGGTTGGAGCAAAGGTCAATCATGTTTTTGAGCAAGGAAGAAAAAGAACAAAAGTTCAAGGTAAGAACTTGAACTCTAGTTGAAATTTTGAGGTGTTCTTGTCATGCTTGTAATTGTGTTTGAACTTAAACCCACATGCATGTGATTCCTTCGAGTATAGGCTGAGAATTGAGCAGGGATTAGTGTGGTAAGAGAGACCCCAAGCTCAAGAACAAGCTTGTTGGTAAGAACACTCACACTCTCTTCAAATTTTAGAAATTTTCTTTAAAACCTAGATCTGGAAAATCATGGTAAAAACTAAGAAATAATTGGAATCTGGGAAATCTGAGATCACCATAATTTTCCTTATGAAACATTGTGTGGGAAAAATATTTTTGGTGAATTTTTAAAGGTGCTTTTACACATGTATAATGAGCTCAAAGAAAGAGGCAAACCTGCTAGTTTTGAACAATTGAACCCAGGTAGCTTGTGGGCGTGTTTTGACTGGATTGATGTCCTTTAAAAATTCTAAAAATATTCCGGGAGATATAAGACATCCATATCATTAAAATGATGGTCATTTGCATTATTTTTATATCTAGGAAGTTAGTAATAAATTCTCACAACTGACCTTGCGTTCTGCAAATCAAAACTAGGCAGAAGTTTTAAACATGTGAATTGATTGGATTAAAGTGCTTAGAATGGGGTGAAATTTCACAGGCGCATAGAGAACTCATTAATCATTAAGGAAATGTAAATTTGGTAATTTTGGAAGCTCTGGTCAGCGATTTATTGATTTTTAAAGTCAACTAATGTGTTTGGGAAACTCACTGAGCAGTCTGTATTGTTTTTAAAACTGTGAATTATTGGTGTTTTGATAAATCCTGAAACTCTCCATATTGGTATAGGATTTATCAAGATTTAATTTGATATAAAATTTGGAATTTTTGGAGCCATGTACGATTTAACATGTATTTTAAAAGATTAGTCAACTTTCTAGACACCAATCTGGATAATAGGGGCAAAATTGGAAACTAATTTTTTTATGGTGTATATGGCCTCTGAAAATATTTTTCCTTGAAGTTAGAGAGGTCATAGAACACCTGAGAGTTGGAATCACTCAAAAATGATTTTTCTACAATTAATTAGAAATGATCAAAGTGACTGTATTTTTCAGAGGAGTTAAGGTTAAGAGCTAGAATTTGACATGTTTGGGTTATTAGATTAAACCCCAATGAAATAAGGTTAAAAAGGGAATAAACATGATAATAAGGGCATTTTTATCATGTTTAATATATATGGAATAATTAATAACCGGCTATCCCAAATTATAGGTAATTTCTCGAGTGCACACACCCGAAAAATTACTTGACGAAATTAAGGTTACTACGCACCAGGTAGTAACTCGACCTTCTATGTTTGTGAGTGTAGTTGTGTATGTTCTAAATGCCATGATTTGTGGAATGTGTTTTATAAACATATTTGATTGCATACAATAAGTTTGTGTTGGCTATTCACATTTGTGCTAAGGAAATTCGGACTTGGGTAGGTTCTGTGTTGTGGTCTCCTTGTGCTGAGGGACTCGGGACTGGGTAGGTTCCTGGGTTGGGCCTCAGAGAGATAGGCACAGGATCGGGTAGGACCTGCTTGTCTTTCCAAGGACTATGGAATATTGAACCAGGTAGGTTCTGAGTATGTTTTCCTAGCATTGTGATTTTGAACTATGTTTTACACTGCCTCGTATGCTATGTGGTATTCCTGGTTATGGTAGTTTATTTATTACATATACTTATACTCCATGCATAGAGGTTAACATGTTACTCGAGATTCAATCGTGAATCTCGATTTGAACAAAGCCGCGGAGTAGTGGAAGTGTGAAGAAGGGGAAAGTGGTGCCGTAAGGCACAAGTAGAAGAAGGTGAACTTGGAGGAAGAGTTCCTTTTCTTTTGTATATATTTATTTATTTTAGAGTTTAATTTTGGATTTTTAAATTTGGGATGACTATATATATTTAAATATCCCGGAGGGGATTAAGTTTATTTTGCAAAACCAAGTCAAGTTTAAAATTTTCCACATTTTTATCAGTCACTCATTCGTCCAAACCAAATCCGCACACTCTTTGTGTATGAACTCTGATAATGATCGGGAGCTATAAGGGAGCATTACAAAATATGCATGCAAGTTAATTCAATTTTTGTCTTTAATGTTACGGAGGTTTTCCTGTGCTAATCCCTTTTCTGATGATGATATTGAGCACATACGCAAAGTGTTTTGTGAATATCTGTATGACCTCTTAATGTCAGAACAATAATTAATGTCCTAAATTCATTTGTAAACATATGATGTAGCAACAAGAATCTTCTGTAAATAAACAATTGCACAATTTGTATAATTCAATAATAAAATTTGTTTATTTTTTGGAACAATTTTCTTGTGTCCATTTTGGGTTTCTGAATGTATTGGATGGTGGCTTACCTTGAGGACCGGATGTTGTAAATGAGGAGTAAGAGTCTCGAAAAGTCTTCGCGACTTTTAGACCACATATTTTTTTAAGATCCGGTCCTAAAAGTGTTGGTTTAATTTTAAAAATATGCCGATGCTTTTAGGATTGTATATTTGTTAAAGGTCCAGTCCTAAAAGTCTTCGTTTAATTTTTATTAAAATATGGCGAGACTTTAAGGACCATATATTTGTTAAAGGTCTGGTCCTAAAAGTCTTCATTTAATTTTAAAAAATATGGTCAGACTTTTAGGACCGTATATTTTTTAAATATCCAGTCCTAAAAGTCTTCGTGTAATTTTAAAAAACATGGCTAGACTTTTAGGATCGGTATGTTTTAAATGTCCAGTCCTAAGTGTTGATATATTTAAAATACCTTCATCAATTTTCAAACAATGCCCTAGGGTTCAAGACAACCGTTTGCTCAGGAGACAACCACTCGCAGGGGGTTCAAGACAACTGAGGTTCTTCTCAAGGTAGGACCCTTGTTTTCGTCAATTTTACTGTCAAAGAAAAAGGACATTGAAAATGATCATCAAAATCTGGAAAGGTAAAATCAATCAAAACAAGGGTCCTACCTTGAGAAGAATTATCACTGTATTTGCGCGAACAATGTCAACGATGTTTAAAAGTGACGACACATGAGGGTCCAACTTCTAGAAGAATTATCACTTTATTTGTTTGTATGTTTGTTCCAACAATGTGAACGATGTTTTGTTTGTTTTGTATGGTCTTAACATTGTATTCTGTGAATTTTTAATGTTGATCACACACAAGGACAATGTTTTGTTTGTTTCCTTTTTGTCAAAAAAAATGAAGATAATGAAAAGGACAATGCGATCGAAGATGGGAACTAGTGCATTTTATTTATTATAATTTTTTATGCTGCCTGGTCAGGGGCAGCTTATAACACCCCTACCGGCCTCGCCCTTTAAGGGTGGCGGGTAGTGTGATTCTAACAACCCATCTGGATTTTCTCTATTTGGCATATGCGGAAACGTTCCCAAAACACGTACTCAAAAATTAGACACCCGGCCCTATATTATTCATACGGAAGCGTCAACATACTTCAAGGCCATCGTCATAGCTCTATCAGGGTGTCTTTGCTCTCTGATCTGCTCATTCTTAAATACGACAACTTCAAGCACTCCCTTCAATGTGCCGTCTTCAAGAGACACTCCATTCTGAAGTCTAGTGCAACACTTCTCTATCGTGCTCACCTGCCTAATGGTTGGTTGTGGTGGGTGAGATTCTGGGGAATCTCAGTAGCAAATATTACCGAACAATGCATGTAAGATAAATGCTAGTGTATGATATGCTTGCCTTACTTAGGCTCATATTAACATAATGACATTTCTGCATGCTACAATGCTTCATAAAATATACTCATGGTCATAGCATAAATAGAAACAGAGCTTCAACCATTTAAATATGTTAAACAAGCAAGTAAAGTAATCATGCATATTACACACAAGCAGATAAATCAATACACGCAAGTAGGGTAAGTCCACTACCTTATAGGCTAATGTTCTTCTTCACTTGTACCTTCTCTTCAATTACGGAGTTGCTTGAAGTATCTTTCATTCGTTTTCATTCTTCTTCTTCTTGACTTCTCATGGCCCTAATCATATGGTCATATTATTAGAGCCATGTAAAACAAATACCTAATGGCTTATCTTTGCCTCACAGGCATTCTTGCACTCTTGGAGTCCATTCTTATTATTTGTGGCCATTTCTTTCTTAATTTTGAATGTTAGCTAAAAGCTATCAGCATTTTGGCCAAACTTCGAAAAATCACTATTAATTCTACGGAACTCCGATCTGGGTGGTTCAAATTTCTATCTGTCACTAATTAAGTCTAATTTCATTTACAAATAATCACTAGACTTATTTCTTGCTGTATCATGCTCAGTTTTTCATTCTTTCTTCGCTGTCTAGAAAAAGGTTCCAGTTTAATAAGTCATATTCACAAATTTGTATCTCTCAGGATACTACTTTGATTAAGGCTTATGACCTATTAAATTAAACCTTATTATGTCTAGTTTACTTCTGGAAAATTTCACAGAGAAACTAGCTCATTTACTATTTCAAAATGCACGCTGAAAACGACTGTTCATTTCTGGAAAGTGACATTTTCCAGTTTTCATCTTCTAACTTTGGAAATTCATAACGTTCATTGTACACATCGGATTTGGGTGTTATTTGACTCATATAAAAGATTATGATGTGTACTAAATATTCACAAAGTTTCAGGGTCAAAGGAGTTCGTTTACCGTGGTTTTACCTTGCTCAAAGATCACTGTTCCAGCTGGAAGTTCAGTTTTCCAGCAATTGATGGCGATGCTACAGTAGCACATGAACTGTTCATCTACGATTTCACTGTAGCTAACGTCTTGACTCTGTTTCTGCACTCCAAAAATAGAACAATCAACGTGCATGCAACTCCAAATGGTATTTATGGTCCTCACCAAAAATAGAACCATAAGCCACATGCACACAACTCTCTTAATCTTTTTCTTTAGCACCTTCACTAATCGAAACAGAGAAGGTAAATTAACAGCACTTATGTTTTGTTGATCAGCATCCATCATTATTGCCAATTAAAACTCAAGACATGGATGATGAAAGCAAAACACTCTAACCAACCGGTTCATTTGACTTCACAGCATCCATAATAACGTGCATAAACTTATAAGCGAGGAAGCTCAAAGACTCACCTAGTTACAGTCAAGCTTCCATGCACGTTCTTACTCCTTCTCTTCCAATTATCGTGCTTCTCGGTCTCATTCCTATGTGCTTCCTCCATTTTACTCTGTGTTCCCGTGCATGTCTGCCCGAGAGCAATAATAAAGGAGTATGTGTGAGTGCACTCCTCTTCTTCCACCTCTTCTACTTCTCCACCTCACCTCTCGGTCTCACTCTCTTTCTCGGTTCTCTCTCCCACGCTCTCGCCCTCAGCTTTTTCTAAAGGGCCGAAATGAATTAAGTGATTGTGGGAGTAATGGGTTCTGGGTGATTAGGAATAATGAAATGGGAGTGTTGCATGTATGGGTGTATGTGTCGCCAGTTAAGAGAGGGAGGGGCTGAGGTGGCGTGAGTTTAAGGGGAGTGTGTCATGTTTATATTGATGGAGGGTGGGTGAGGTGTCGCGTGAAACAGCTGTAATCATCTCGCTCTCTTAACTCATTCTCTGTGTTTTTGCGTCTTGCGTATATGATATGAATAGGGAAAGGTAATTTAGTATAATGAATATGGGCTAATGAGTACATGGGCTAAATGAAACAAATGATGTAATGGGTTGAAGAATTTCATGTACGCTGCTATTCGAATTGTTATTAAAAGAATTTGGTTTTGCCCCACAGTCATTAAGGAATGATAAGAATGATTAAGCACAATTGAATAAATGGTTGCTTACAAGAATTTGGGCACGTGGGGAGTGAATGAGAAATGACTAATCATGGAGAATATATATACTTTGCTGAATGAATTAAATAAATTGAAGGAATATGGTTTTCACGTGGCTAGCTTGCTTTATTTGATAAAGGTTCTGCATGTATATGTATATACATGAGCACGTGGCTTGAGGAAAATAAGATGATGCATCTTTGCTTGTCCAACTACTAACCAAGTTGAAACATTACGCATAAGGGCCCACGGTTAATACCACTATTCCTTATATTTCCTTTTCTTTCTAATATGGGACATTAAAATTCAATGATTCTTTTCCCAAAATTCTAATTAGACATATCCTTGTCTTTTTAAATTGAGCTTTGCCTTTTTCCAAAATTCATTTGCAAGCTTGGGGAAATAAACTTATCATTTTACCCCTTCATAATTTTTTTGACATTACATTTTCATAATAAATTCTTGAAATAAATCCTTATTCCCTTATAAGGATTTTTCTTGAGAAAATAGGCCTTAACTTTCAAACATCAATTTTATTAATTGTTCAGACCACATTTCCACCATTAATTCCAAAACACTATTTCTAATTTCCAAATTCTGAAATTCGGGATGTTACAATACTCCCCCCGTTCAATAAAATTTCGTCCTCGAAATTTGACCGTTTATACTTCGGGGAATAATTCTTAGACATTTAGTCTATCTCTTTCTTAAGCATGCTCACAAAGCACGCAACAAAACCATTCAATATTCTCATTCTTCCTGTAGCCGGTGTGTTGTATTCATTCATAGGACTGTTTGGTCCGTTCTCACACGCTTGGTTACTTGAGCTTTCTCCTTTAGATACATTCAACTTTTTAGCTTATTTCATTTTGGCCTTTCGGCTTATTTCATTCTAGCCTTTCGGCTCATTCTATTCTCTTACCATTGCACTGGATATTCTTGCCTTATTGCCCAAGGAATTACCCTCAAGCCATAGGCATCACGACTACAACTTGGTACAGTTCGAGTGTTCTTCCAGTCTCTAGATATACTCTAGTCACATTGATCTAATGTCACCCTGCTAGGTAACAAACACAGTGCTAGGCTTCTTCAATTCAAGCTCTCAGACTACTTCCTCTTGACTAGCTCTGTTGCTAATAAGTACTATCTAGCTTAACCATTTCATATTTCTAGACCATTCTATCAGTTTCTGTTCCTGTATCAACAAGGTCACCAACTGCACCGCTTATAAATTCAAAACATCAGTGATGACAATTACATCATCACTTTCAAATTCTTCTATGTTGTCTCATATTCAAAGTTTTGATTTTCAAATTCAAACATTCAAAATTATGTGGTAGCAGTACATTTTCAAAATCATTCTATACAAAAATAGTTCTTTCCTATTTTCAACAAAATTGCTGAGCTCAAGTTCAAGAAAATACATTCATTCTATTGCAAACCATGATGGTCACTTCATTTCAAACTGTAATATTCCCTTTCCGAAGTACCACACCTAGCCTAAACCGCCGTGGCATTTAGGGTTACCCCACATTCTAGGGCACTACCTCCCGGATTGACCGGCAACAAGATTACAACATTCAAATTCCCTCATCGGATTACCGCCCCCGGCTTAACCGTGATGGCATACAGGGTTACCCCACATTCTAGGGCATTACCTCCCGGCCTTGACCGGTGATGAGTTTTCTTTCATTCTCAAATTAAAATATTCAATTCTAATGGGCACAATTCATTCTTTCAATTCTCAGTTTAAAATATTCAATTCTGTTGTGCACAATTCTTTCTTTTCAATTCTCAGTTCAAATGACCTTTTTCAATGGCAAGCGTTATAAAAACATTATAAACACATCTGGCAAGATCCAGTAAATTGAGTATTTCTACAATAGTTTCTAACCTTTCCAATTCTGTACTGCTTTCCCAACCACATAATTCAAAATTCAATTTCAAATTCTGGGTTCAAACCCATTCTTCAAGACAACACCATTTCAAAAGTGACCATTACCCTGGTCTCAAATTCTGTTGAAAATGTTTCATTCAAAAATTTAGTTCATAAAATTCAAAAATTCATTTCCAATTCTGGGTTCCACAAGGATCCCTTCTGTAAAACAATATCATTCAAAAGTGACCACAAAATGGGTCTCAAATTCTGTTCAAAACATTTCATTGAGAAATTCATTTGAGAAAATTCACAATTACGTAGGTGCATTGGCAAATTCAAAATTCAATTTTCAAACATTCACAGGAACTAGACAACTGTTATACAAGGTCATCACTTCTAAACACGTTCTAAACTTTATCATTGGCTACCCAGGCCGTTCATAAGACTCTCAGTTCTCTCTATGCCTATCATGCTCACCACGCTTCCACTATGCTACTCTAGCAGTGCGCCCTTACGGTGAGTATCCTTCGTAGGTAGCCCTCATACACATCGGCACAACATTCTAGTGTCTTAATTCATTCAATTCAATCAGTACCCTATTCTAGTACCTCAATTCATTCAAATCATTCTATTCAATATCCTAATACCTCAATTCATTCAGATCAATTCAATTGCCCAAAGAATCAATTCAACTATTGTCTAATTCTTAGGTCATGATTCAATTAGTAGCAACCCTTTGGATACCTATTCAACTTCTAGGTTCATCAACCTTGCCGTATTCATTCTAGTATTCACATGGCATCCCTAAGAATTACCATATTTCATACCTCAAGGCACTCAGACCATAAATCAAGAGGTTTCGAATTTCTATGACACTTCCCAGGGGTTATCCATTATGAGTTTTCTCTCGCCTAAGCACACTTAGTCATGGACTTCCATTAGGATCTAGTCCAAAGGTTAGCTAGGCATCAAATTCTCTGGAGCTCATACCCTTTTCGATTAAGTATACATCACTAATGCTCCGTTTCTTGTGATTATGTAATCAAATGTCAGTAGTCAGAACCTAAGTTCTGATTGAACTTCTAAGTTAAGAGCATATAATTCTATTACCAAAATTTCCATTCCAATTCTGACTTATCAATCAGAATTATCCAAGTATCGATACAGATACTATTCACTTCATCAGAGCATTCAAGCCGAATGAATGCTCTGATACCATTATGTATAACACCCCTACCGGCCTCGCCCTTTAAGGGTGGCGGGTAGTGTGATTCTAACAACCAATCTGGATTTTCTCTATTTGGCATATGCGGAAACGTTCCCAAAACACGTACTCAAAAATTAGACACCCGACCCTATATTATTCATACGGAAGCATCAACATACTTCAAGGCCATCGTCATAGCTCTATCGGGTGTCTTTGCTCTACGATCTGCTCATTCTTAAATACGACAACTTCAAGCACTCCCTTCAATGTGCCGTCTTCAAGAGACACTCCATTCGAAGTCTAGTGCAACACTTCTCTATCGTGCTCACTGCCTAATGGTTGGTTGTGGTGGGTGAGATTCAGGGGGAATCTCGGTAGCAAATATTACCGAACAATGCATGTAAGATAAATGCTAGTGTATGATATGCTTGCCTTACTTAGGCTCATATTAACATAATGACATTTCTGCATGCTACAATGCTTCGTAAAATATACTCATGGTCATAGCATAAATAGAAACAGAGCTTCAACCATTTAAATATGTTAAACAAGCAAGTAAAGCAATCATGCATATTACACAAGCGAGATAAATCAATACACGCAAGTAGGGTAAGTCCACTACCTTATAGGCTAATGTTCTTCTTCACTTGTACCTTCTCTTCAATTACGGAGTTGCTTGAAGTATCTTTCATTCGTTTTCATTCTTCTTCTTCTTGAGATCATCATGGATTCCTACATGATGAGTCACTGGTCTTTGACCTAGTCAAAAGTAACCTTTGACCGGATGATGATAAAGGTGGGATCGAGATCGGTGATTTTCATGCGGAGGAATGTGAATGGTCAAGATGGAATTTGTCCCTCACATTTGTAGAGAGATATCTGGGCCCCTCGATGAGTGAGTCTAAGAAATGTATGGTCATACTGTGATGGAAAGGGGTTTCCATTTCACTAATTAGACTACTCGAGAATCGAGAAAGTAATGGTCAAGAAAAGGAAGTTGACACTATCCATGCCTCATCCTTGACCGAATTATCGCGTGACAAAAGGGACGTGACATGGTTGTACGATAGGTTGTATCGTGTCATCGATCCCCATGTGAATTGGGTAGTCGCAATGTCTTGCTAGAGGGCGCTTGCGACTTGTGGGGCGACACGGTGTTGTTTGCCAATCTCATATGGGCTGCGGGTCGCACACAAGAATAACCCAACACGAGCAAAGTGTCCGGGTTCGGTGAATCTTAGATTAATCGAGATTTAATGAATACTTAATTTAATGCAGGGTGAATATATATATATATATATATATGTATAAATTCGAAATTAATATATATATATATTAATATTATAAATAGAGATTATAATATTATTATATATTATTTGTTTTATATTTAATTTATTTGATAAATTAAATATCTAAAACAAATAGAGATATTGTATCTCATTTAATATTCGAATAAAGATATCGTATATCATTTTGATTTAAATTCAGATATAGTCTCTCGATTTAATTAAATAGATAGATATTATTTCTCGGATTTAATTTATGGAGATAAATTTAAATAAGAAGGCTTTTAATTTGAATTAAATAAATGCATTAGATTAAATCTATAAGATAGATTTAATTAATATGTTTTTAATTCAAATTCGAAATTCAAATTTCAGATCTAGTTTTAATTGGATTAAATAAAAACGTTACATTAAATCGATAGATTTAATTGACATTTATTTAATCCATATATTTGAAATTCGAATATAATACAGTGAGAGGTTTTGGAAAAATCTACGGGAGTTTCATTCGAGCGTATTTTCGAAAGCCGCAAGAGAAACCCTAGAGGTGATTTTTGATAGAGACACACAAGAGGCCCTAGCACGCCGTGTAGCCGTGTTCGGGAGTTGTTCGTGTGGATACGGTGGAGGAAGACGATCCTACGAGTCGTCTTCTCTACCGATCGAGGAGGTAGCCCTTTTGTTCAAGGAAGAACAAGACGTGAATGAATTCTCCAAAGGTAATTTCGGATTCCCTAGCCTTGGTTTAAATGCACCTGAGTGATCCTCAGGACGGGATTCATAGAAATTTTAATCCGCTGCGTTGTACGGATCCCAACAGTGGCATCAGAGCCAACTCAACGTGTGTTTAAATCAGGCTTCTTTCATTTGATTATTATATATGGTTGATATATGAATGTCAAATCGAATCCTAATCTTTTGTTTCGAGTTCGCGTTAGGGTTTCGATCGGTTCTCTAACATGGTCTTGTGGCCGTTTCATCCGTTCTGAATCGTTTAGGACGTGAAATGCGATCTAGGCTGAATCGTTCATCCACTCGAACCTAGGTCACGTTTCGAAACATTTGGAAACTTCGATCGCCTTTGGGACGTTTGGAAACTCGATCACTGCTTGGAATCGTTGGGGTCAGAATCATCGGACACGTTTGATGGTGATCGAACGTTGGTGATTCTCGGATGGCTGCTATTCGCATATTGATCAGATTACAAACGTTGGGAGACAATGATCATACGCGACGTGGGTTGAAAGGTGAGTCGAACACGTCGGATTTGCGAGGATGTTAGGGTTCATCCTTCAACGTAGTTTTCTGGGCTATCAGATTTGACAATAGTCATGTTAGACATGGCTGTGTTCGGTCGTTCAGATCAACGGCGTTGGGGACGGCCTTCTTCATCGGCCTTCTTCATTGACAATCGGCGGGACCACCGTAGGGACCCACGGCTGATTGTTAAATAGCTTTGCGATTAATTAAATCATGGAATATTATATATGTATTATATAATATAATATAAAATTAGAGAATTTTATCATGAATTAATATATATATTAATTTACCTTTCAAAGTGTTGTTTGGGTATGGTGAACAACATGGCTCTAGAGATTTTACAAGTGTTGTAATTCAAATATGGCTGTGAGCCATGCCTCTCTCTAAATAAATCTTGATGTACATTCTCTTCTCATCTAACTCCCCTCGAATGTTAAAAGAGGTTTCTTTATATGTATTTTCTTTTATTATTTAGAGAAGTCCCCTCATTGGCTTGAGTGGACTCTAGGTTAGATGAGCCATGTTGTGTCACGAGTTTTTCTTAATTATGTTTGATGTGATCATATCATAATTAAATTAGACATTATATGATATACAATATTGATTGCATTCATATAGGTTAAATTAATTAGATTAATTAGACAAATATCAATAATACCCTCTAAATAAAATCTTAAGTCACAATGCCGTCATTTAATGAATACTTGCCAAAACCTAGATCACCCATTTGTATGTTCCACCAAAGTGGATGCATCTGATTAATCTTGGTGAGACAAGAGAGAGTAATGGTGATACTCTATATTCATTAAAACGGTTTTAGATCTCAAGGCATTGGATGAGATTAAACATGCTAGGTCATATGATGATCAAATCCCATAAAGATCTAAGAGTTACATGTGATGTAATTGGCAAAGTGGTTGCCTACCTAAATAACTTGTTTTTAAGCGTCCCAAAGCGGACTTAAGATCAAGCCAAATATGGATCTTAGCCCACTAATTAGAATGAGGGTTGTTAATTCGGTGGGAGAATATTAACCGACTTTGCATATCTTTGAATTGTAGAATCATGTCAAACACAAACACCGCAACACTACCACTATGATCAATCCTTGAGAAGGAAAAACTGAATGGGACAAACTTTCTTGACTGGTTTAGAAACTTGAGAATTGTTCTCAAGCAGGAAAGAAAGGTTTATGTCCTTGATCAACCCATTCTTGACGAGCCTGCAGCCAATGGTCCAAGAGCTCGAGAAAGATGCTTATATCTGGCATCGAGAATGACTCGTGGATGTAGGATGCTTGATGCTTGCCACCATAGTCCCAGAGCTCCAAAGAGATCTGGAACACATAGAGTCTTTTGAGATGATTGCTCATCTCAAGGAAATGTTCCAGCAACAAGCAAGGCAAGAGAGGTACGAGACCACTAAGGCCTTACATTCCGCAAGATGGTGAAGGTGCATCGGTTAGCCCTCATGTTTTGAAGATGAAAGGCTACATTGATCACCTTGAGAGGCTGGGATTTCCCATGAGTCCGGAGTTAGCTACGAGATATGATCTTGAACTCACTCCGGATAGTTATGACAGTTTGTCATGAACTATAATATGAACAACATGGAGAAATCGATTTAAGCGCATGGGATGCACAAAACAAGCGAGCGAGCATTAAGAAAAGGCCCAAAGACCTGTTTTGTTGGTTAAGAAAGGAAAGGGTATGAAAAAGAAAGGCAAGGGCAAAAGATGGGGCAAAAGCTCGCTGGTAAGACCAATGAGCCAGCCAAGCCCGAATCTAAGCCTGAAGCCAAGAAGACAAAGCCTCCGAAGGATGGGGTCTGCTATTTCTGCAATGAACCAGGTCATTGGAAGAGGAATTGCAAACTCTATCAAGAAGGTGTGAAAAAGAACAAGAAGGATAGCGGCGCTATCGCTTCAGGTATCTATGTTATAGATATTCATTTTTCTACTTCCTCTACATGGGTATTTGATACTGCATGTGGATCTCACATTTGTACAAATGTGCAGGGTCTCAAGGAAAGTAGAAGATTGAAGAAGGGCGAAGTTGACCTACGAGTTGGAAACCGAGCAAGAGTTGCGGCTTTAGCCGTAGGCACTTATGAACTAGTTGCCCGGTGGGCTTTTGTTATTGTTGAACAATTGCTTTTATGTTCCTGCTTTGATTAGTAACATTATTTTGCTTTCTTATTTGGCTAAGGAAGGTTATACTTCCATTACTGGGAACCGTAAATGTTTGATTTATCATAATGATGTTTTTTATGCTCATGGAGATTTGCATGCTGGTCATTATGTACTAAATTTAGAACATCCTAATAATGGACGAATCTATGACATAACTACTAAAAGGTTCAAGTCAAATGATTTGAATCCGACCTACCTATGGCATTGTCGTCTAGGCCATATAAATGAGAAATGCATTTTGAAACTCCATCAAGATGGATTTCTGAATTCATTTGATTTTGAATCATTTGATACATGTGAGTCTTGTTTATTGGGAAAGATGACAAAGGCTCCTTTTTTGGACACAGTGAGAGGGCAACTGATTTATTGGGCCTCATACATACTGATGTATGTGGACAATGAATACATCTGTCAGAGGAGGTCATTTGTTCTTCATTACATTCATAGATGATTTCAGTAGATATGGGTATATCTATCTAATGAAACATAAGTCTGAATCTTTTGAAATGTTCAAAATATTCCAAAATGAAGTGCAAAACCAACTTGGCAAAACAATTAAGGCACTTCGATCGATCGAGGTGGTGAATATTTGAGCCAAGAGTTCATTGACCATCTTAGGAGTTGTGGGATCATCTCACAACTTACTCCTCCAGGAACACCTCAATGGAATGGTGTTTACGAGAACGGAGGAATCGAACACTATTAGATATGGTTCGATCTATGATGAGTCAAAAGAACTTCCACCTTCCTTTTGGGGCCATTCCTAGAAACATCATTTGCGTTCACACTAAATCGTGTTCCGTCAAAGGCAGTTGAAAAGACACCATATGAGATATGGACTGGGAAGAAACCCAGTTTGTCTTTTCTCAAGATTTGGGGATGTGAGGTTTATTTTAAACAACAAGCCTCTGATAAATTATCATCCAGATCCTCAAAATGCCTTTTTGTGGGGTATCCTAAGGAAACTAAAGGATACTATGTCTACAATCCCACCGATCACAAAGTGTTTGTTATTCGGAATGGTACCTTTTTGGAAAAAGAGTTTATCTCTAAAAGAACCAATGGGAGTAAGGTGAACCTCGAAGAAGTTCGAGAGTCACAGGACAATGTAGAACACGGATGGAAATCGGAGAAGACTCACAACAAGTTGTTGAGCCTACTCAAGTAACACAAGGCCCACGACGGTCCGATAGATCACGGCTACAGCCTCAGAGATATGGATTTCTGATTACTGGAAGTCGTGATGTTTTGCTCATTGAACAGAATGAGCCAACTACCTATCAAGAGGCCGTGGTGGGGCCAGACTCCAAAAAATGGCTTGATGCCATGAAGTCTGAAATGCAATCCATGTACGACAATAAGGTATGGACCTTAGTCGATCCACTTGAAGGTTTAAAAACCATTGGGTGCAAGTGGGTTTTCAAAGAGAAAACTGACATGGATGGCAAAGTAAATGTCTTCAAGGCACGGCTGGTTGCAAAAGGATTCACTCAAACTCTTGGTGTGGACTATGATGAAACCTTTTCCCCAGTTGCAATGGCCAAATCAATCAAAATCCTTCTTGCCATTGCATCATATTATGACTACGAGATATGGCAGATGGACGTCAAAACAGCATTCCTTAACGGAAAGCTGCTTGAGGATGTGTACATGACACAACCTGAGGGTTTTGTGCGTCCAGAGGACTCTGTGAAAGTATGTAAGCTTCAAAGATCCATTTATGGATTGAAGCAGGCATCTCGGAGCTGGAATCATCATTTTGATGAAGTAGTCAAAGAATTTGGATTCATTCAAAACATGGATGAACCTTGTGTTTACAAGAAGGTTAGTGGGAGCACAATTGTATTTCTAGTGCTTTACGTTGATGACATCCTACTCATTGGGAATGACATTCCTACCTTGCAGAGTGTCAAGTCTTGCTTAGGAAAGTCTTTCTCAATGAAAGATTTAGGCGAAGCCTCTTATATCATAGGGATAAGGATCCATAGAGATAGATCCAAGAGGCTGATAGGCCTAAATCAGAGCACATACATAGACAAGATACTGCATAGGTTCAGTATGCAGGAATCTAAAAGGGGTAACATTCTCATGTCTCATGGCATCCATCTCAGTAAGGATCTATGTCCTAGTACACAAGATCAAAGAGACCGCATGAGTAAGATTCCATATGCCTCCGCCATTGGATCTATCATGTATGTCATGTTATGTACTCGACCGGATGTGTCATTTGCCTTGAGTATGACTAGCAGATATCAACAAGATCCCGGTGAGAGTCACTGGATTGCTGTCAAGAATATCCTTAAGTACTTAAGAAGGACTAAAGACCTATTCTTAGTATATGGTGGCTTGGAGGATGAGCTCTGTGTGACTGGTTACACAGATGCGAGTTTCCAAACTGACCAAGATGATTCAAGATCGTAGTCAGCATATGTATTACTGTTGAATGGTGGTGCGGTGAGCTGGAAGAGCTCTAAGCAGAGCACTATAGCTGATTCTGCAACGGAAGCTGAGTATATAGCAGCGTCGGATGCAGCTAAGGAAGCTGTTTGGATCAGAAAGTTCATCACTGAATTGGGGGTGGTTCCTACCATCTCAGATCCAATAACCTTGTTCTGTGACAATAACAGCGTTATTGCACAGACAAAGGAGCCTAGGTCAACTAGCAGTGGCTTATGGTGATGTGGTTACAGCATCTGGTGCAGCAATTTTGATTGTTGAGCTCTCATTCTGTCCAACATAGCAACTTGCCTCATGGGTTAATATATTTGGATGCAAAATGTTATGCACCCAAATTTAATTGAACTGGGCTTTCTGATTCTAGAGCTCTCTTTCTCCGCAGAAGAGATCAGATCAGTTTTAGCAACAATTATGAGCTTCAGAGCTCATAACATCTCCTTCATAACATCATCAACAGCACAGAGTTCCGATCTTCAAGGAGCACTCCTATCCGATCATTCTCATCCTTCAGCATCAAAGCCCCTGCAAGATTTCTCTGCTTCACGTGAGAACAAGATGTTTTATCTCTGGTTATACTCATCTGCAGCATGCCCAACCAATTTGGCGTGAACAAGGTGTCTAGCCTTCAACGCCTGCCCTTTAGAATTAGCCTTCTTGGTGGAATCCGCTCCAAACCATCCTCTAGCATTGTGTAGAAATATTCTTTGGTCACAAAAACGTAAGCTGGTAGAAATGTTAGAAAACCATGATTAGGCATTCAAAAATTGAAAATTCGCCCCCATCAAATCCAGTTGTCCATGAAGATTTGGCAATGTTTCACCTCTCGACATGCACAAGTGAGCATCACCACTGGCCCTTCTTGGCAAATACACGAATAAGTGTAATGAGCAAATGAACAAGTGATCATTTATCATTTACCACTCCATTGCCAACTCCGTAAGAACTTCTTCTGCTCTAGAGCTTGAAAAGAATTATTCAATTGATCATTATCACGACCAGAATTTTTGCATTAGCACAAACCAACTTTCTGCATCTCTTGATTTTTGCTTCAAACTCCTTCATTTGTTTCAGGCTATCTTCAGAACACCTAGCATATTGATTTGGTGCGGCAGAAGTTTCAATCCACGTAGCGCATGATGAATTACTGCTTCTTCATTAGCATCCATGAATAGGTTTTCGAAAGGTGAATGGCATCCAAGAAAAGATGTATGCTTGGTGTGAAACCCTTCCCTCAAAGATATGACTTAGAAATCTGCACCAACGTGAGACAATAATTTATATTGCCTCCATCCAGTGAAAAACTTCTAGCCTGTCATACATTTTCTTCATTTTATTTTCCTGAAATTTGACCATCTGACATGTTGATCAGGATCACTCCAGGAATTATTCCAGGAATTACTCAAACTTTTCTTCATTTGAATTAATCTCGGCTTTAATGGCATCAGCGCAAGTTGAAGAAAACAAAACTCCCCTTGGACTGAACATGTATCCATGGAATGCATCCTCAAGAAAAATATTCAAATTATTCTCGTCGGATGTTTCAACTTCATCCATTGCTCTTTTATAGCATTCCTCATCAACAGCATCTTCTAAATTAGTCAATTCGATGGAAGGTGAAATTTTTCCGGTGATTCCAACAAGAAGGAAGCACGCAAGAAATCAAACAATTGTGCGCCCCACGGTGGGCACCAGAAATGATATTTCTTAAAGGCATTCTATTGAACACCTAACCAACAAGAGTAATCCCACATACTTGCTTCCCCTGATCAAGGAAATAATTCTTCACACACCTCCTCGGGAGCCCAGTTAATAATTGGCTGTCACTCACCAATACAGAGGATCACAAATTACTTTATGGATTCAAATATTAGGCCTTACCAAGGTGTGGCCCAACAAGAGGCAAGCAAACCCTAACCCTAAGGTACCTTCTATAAATAGATGGTAAACCCTAAGGTACAAAGATTCTCTACTCTCTCTCATCTATAGTTCTGCCTACATTGTGCACACACCCCACCCCCTTTGGTTGTGTACAGTGATCACCTATCTTCATACGTATCTCATCTATGGATACTTGGGAGAGATCCATTTGATCCTACATCAATATACTAGCCCACCTAAGGCTAGACATCTGTGTTCTACACCAGAACATTGGCGCCGTCCGTGGGGAACGTTAAACTTCGATACCTATGACCAATGATGGTTCAACCAAGAAGCAACAATTGTCAGAAATTTGAATTTTGTGACAAAAAAATGGTCAATACTAGAAGATAAGAAGGGTTTAGTGAAAAACCCAGAAGAAATTTGTTCCCAGAAATTTGAACTCGTTGGAGCCTTCTTGTGGATCAAATCATTCTAGGTTAATCAATAAGTGAAATCAATGAATACTTCGCTTAACGTTTTGGTCCAGAGCAAAAGATACGATTGGGTTTACTCGATGTTTAGAAGTTGCAAAACCAAGTTTGGCATAATACCTAGTGCCAATTCAATTCTATCAGAGTTACAAAGAAGAGGGGTCAAGAGTCGGGTTGGTTACTAATTCCATCGACTTGCAAGTGTGAAGCCATCCGAGCTCGTCGAGATACCTCCAATAGGTAAACCGAGATTCCATGATCTTTGAGATGCCAACAGAACTGGCGAGATTGTATGCTAAGATATGCATGGTAACGGAGCGAGATAGCTGAAGCCGAGTTGCATGAAGTCGGCATGGTGACGAAGCGAGGTAACTAAAGCCAAGTTTCATGAAGTTGGCATGGTCATGGAGTGAGATTGCTGAAGCCGAGTTGCATGAAGTCGGCATGGTGACGAAGCGAGGTAACTAGAGCCGAGTTTCATGAAGTCGACATGGTCACGGAGTGAGATTACTAAAGCCAGTTGCATGAAGTCGCATGGTGACGGATTCGAGATGACTGAAACTGAGGTTGATCAATGTCCAAGAGGCCAATCTTGTCGGGAAGCCGAAGTTGAAGATTGAAAGAAAGACCCAGAAACCTACGAACTAATCATTTCACTTGGCTTTGGCAAAAAAAGACGATTGTTGGGCAATAATCTCGACATTCCTTCATTTCATTCTCGGCATTGGTGCGTCTGTTGTCTGTCTGACAAAGTCAGATTCCAATGACATCCATCAAAGTGCGAAGTATCTATGATTGAAAATTTTGAGCATTTTAGTTGTGGTAGCCGAGGTGTGCCAGAGAGTGTCGAGATGGATTTGCTTGTAGAATTGCTAAGATGGATATTTTCATGAAGTCATCATTAAAACCTGGCACGGAGATGGATGCCTTCATTAAGCCGACATTTAACCTGGGACTGAGATTGATGCATTCATGAAAACCAGGTAGAGGCCTTCATAAAAGCTGAGCGAGGACTGGAGTAGCAGTGATTCACAAAAGGGAAGATAAGAGGAATGAGTAGAAGGCGAGAGATCTTTTAGAGTTGGATCATCCTAATTTCGGCTGGGGCCCACCAAACTACCGACTTTGCCGCCTCGTTGAATCACTCATGAACCAGTAGCCACCCTATAAGAAACCTTTCGAGTTTCAAAAGGCGTGTTTGCAGATTTGCAACGCATATAGTGGGAGCAAAAATGATCCTACAATTTGGTGGTTGGAGGCTCTTCATCATTTGGAGCATCTTTCTTGAGTTCAGAGTCCCAGTCTTGGGAGAGAAGAGAGTAAAAAGCTCAGTCCCACGAGTAAACAAGGGAAAGAATTCACTCTATGGCATGTCTCAAAAATTCAATGCAACTTCTTGATCATGTGATTCCTGTCAAGTTAGTCTCCAAAGAATCTTCGCTAGACGCTTTCCAGAATGGTATGCGCCGTCCATTAATAGCAATGGTGTTAGTTGTCATAGGGGCATATATCAATAGAGAAGGGGCATTATAAATAATAATGCACCCAAACTTGTAGCAAGACGTCAAAGTCAAAAGAGGCTTGTTGGTCGTGCCACCAATGCCGAGAAGTAGAGATGCTCCAGATCAAGAAAGAGAAGTCGGATGGCCGGGACATTCTTCAGAAGTGACAGAGATCATAATTGTCGGGGCCCAAAATGCTGAGAACATAAGTGTATAGTCTCAAAGCACTAGAATATTTGTTACACCCCTCCGGCCTCACCCTTTCAAGTGGCGGGTTAGAGGGATTCCTTTACTTAGTTATCTTTCCCTCATTATTAGGTCCATTTAACTTGTATCAGAGTAAGCGCAACAGAGCATTTAACCGGCTTGGACAATCTACTGTACTGGTAAAAGTAAAATAAACAGAAAATAAAAGTCCCCGAAGGGTTAAGGATACAGTTATCCAAAATAAATACCGAAATAATACATACCATCATCTCAAATATATGTACAAACATGATAGGGCATTCCCTATTCTTCAATCTGTACCGATAAGCACTTATTTTTCTGAAAAGTGTTCTTCATATCAGGCATGCCTCCTTGTGACTACAGAAGAGTCTGAGGTCCGGAAGTGGCCCCCAGAGTAACCGCCAATACTCAAATATTAAATATGTAAGGAGTATGTAAGCTACCATGCTACACAGAAATATATGCCAAGCACATACCATATATGCATTCAGGTCATACCACAGCAAAACACATAACACAGTCCAAGAACCCGTACAGCTGCCTTACCAAGGCAAGCCTCGGTCTCACTGGACTCTCAACCCGTAAAGCCGCCCTCACTAGGCCAGCCCCAGACTGAAACTCAACCCGCACAGCCACCAATTAAGGTCGGCTTCGAACTGAACGTCCACAGTGCTAGGAATCACACAACACTGTATGCATATTTGGCACAACATATACAGAGCAAAAACACACATAGCAAACACAAACATACAACAAAACATATGAAGATATCTGAGTAAAACGGTTACTACCTAGTGTGGTAAATACTGTCCTTAATATTTTATTGGACCCGTTGACTTTCCAAGGGTTCCTTTGACCTATATATCATTAAAATACACATATTCAGTATTTACAAAAATGCCATCACGTTTTCTTGTCAAAATCGAGCCCAAACCAAAGTTTTCCAGAAATATAGTGATTCTGACCCAACTTGTAAGATTTTTAATAAATTCCAAAAAATAATTTTTGAATTTTTCCAGTGCCATTTTAACCATTGCAATGTCTAGTTTCCACGAAAAATATTTCCAGACCCTGAAAATACTTCTATTTTGGCGTGGAGCTTAATCTTTAGCCTCTGGTCAGAAAAATCCTGGTGCTTCCAGAGTCGTTTTCAAAAATTATTTCCTCTCAGTTGGTAAATGAAAAATATATCAAATTACATATCCAAATGATGCCCCAGATGCCTACTGGTCACATGTAAAATTTCAGCTTAAACCAACGTCGTTTACTAATTTTAAAAAAATATTTGAAGCTTCGCTGCCCAAAATCCCAGATTATTGGCAGCAAGCTTCTTCTTTAAGTTTTCGGGGTTTTCGAGTTCGGAAGCTTAAACTATATCTTAACCCCACACAAAATCACGTTTAAGACTCAGTGGAACCCTCAAAAACACAAAAATCAAACCACAACACCAAGCCCTAACCACTTGCATGAAAATCCCAACTTTGAACTTCAAAGAGTTGAGTTTTCGGTGTTTACCTGAATCGGATGTTTGGCTTGGTGGACAAGGTGGTTGAGAGCTTGATCTTGGCTATGGGAGCTTGCTGGTCCCTTCTCTCTCCTTCAGCTGTGCCACGCCTCTTAAGAGGAAAAATGATAAATTAAGCTCCTTTTAATGTTCATCTAAAAGTAACCAACTAGTTCCATTGTAATTAGGTGAATTTCCTATTCGGTTGGCAATTAATTGATCTAGTTTGATCTTTATCCCATGTGATTGATTCCATAAGTTTCTAGGAGGTAAGGTGGCGCATCCTAGCCCCTTTCAACATATTTTATCTTTTAATTTGGTAAAAATTACTCAATTTGACCCAAAATACCTTTTTATCTTACCGGTGGGGCCCACACGTTAATAATTGGATTGACTAAGCTCACTTTTTCTTCAAGTATTTCTAGAGTTTTCTAGGGTCTCCTAGGGTGCTACCACGTGCTGCATCCCTTACCCAAAAATATCTGAATATTTTTTGCTTTAGGGCAAATTACTTATTTTGACCCGAAACTTTTGAAAATTACAATTGTGGCCTAGAACTTTTTTATAATTACCAACTTTTTCCCCACATGTTTTTCTGCCCAGGAGACACATGTGACGCCATTTTGGGCCCACATATCTTCCCAAATCACTTTTTGTCCATTTATCCCCATTTTGCCCTTTTTATCTCGAACGTGGGACCGCGGTTTGACTTTTACATTGACTTTTCTCTTCCTTCTTCTTCATGCACGCTTTTTCAATATTATGGGGCTAATTGGATCCTATTGGGGCCCAAAAATCTGATCTCTTGCATTTAATTCCCTTTTTCCACTTTATCTGTCCAATTTTTGCTATACCGATCCTTATCGGGCCCCGATGGTTACAAAGGTGCTTCTTTTGCACTTTTCTTCAAATTTTCTAGATATCCTCCCCTGATTGGATATACATATGTGGCACCTTTTTAATTTCTAATATGGCCCCACATTTGTCTCATTCAGCCCAAAAGAAGCCCCTAACTAGTCTCTATCGTTCCTTTTCTACTGATTAATCACTGTGGGACCCATATATTGAGTTCGGGTTTGAACATAACTTAAATCACCTGGTTTTCTCTTCCCATTTTCCTCAAACATGCAGAGGATCTTTATTTGTCCAGGAAATATCATACTTCCTCAACCGAGCTTAGTAGTCTGCCTAATTTAGGCTTATTTTGAATTTTCAGGGTCCAAAGTTTGGGATGTTACAATATTGATGTAGGATCAAGTAGCTTTCTCCTAGGTATCCATGGATAAGATACTAGTGAGAATGGAGGATCACTGTACACTAATATGAAGGCTCTTCGCCAAGGGGGATGGGGGTTGTGTTTAGTGGGAGAGTGCACAGTGATCAACCGCATAGTAAAAGAGAGAGAGTTCAGAATCTGTGTACCTTAGGGTTACCATCTATTTATAGAGGGTACCTTAGGGTTAGGGTTTGGACTTTTGGGCTTCTTGTGTCGCCAAGCCCAAATGTTGTGCCATCACATCTGTGCAATATTGGTTGCCTCTTATTGGGTCACACCTTGAATGGGCCTCATACTTAAGTCCATAACAGTATGTTTGTATGATGTATGTTAAAACTTTTTCTTTTAAACAAAAGCATGTGCATGGACCCATATCCAAGAATATAATTACTGACTATAAAAAACAAACAATCGGAAAAACACAAACATAAGATCAACGTTTTTGAAGCCGGATCTGACCTATCGACTGAGAAGGAAACAACTCATCTCATAATTAGCCCGTTTAAGGAGTTTGACTGGGTTGGGCACACTTTATTAACAAACGGCTTGTATCTACGCGAAGCGTCTGAAACTTCAACATAATTAACAAGAAACTTGGACTCATTTTCTAACTTTATTTTCTCTTCCATCAAGTACCAGTAATACCATATCACTTCTTTATAAATAGGACGGGCGTCTAAAGTTTAAGCAAAACACAACAACATTGTGAGGCAATATTGTAAATCCAGCATATATTTTAGTTGTCAATGAAGAATAATGTATATCTACTGTGTATTCTTGCGCCGATATGAGCAGTTCTTCAAATGGTTGAAGCTCAAAGGACAATGATTCAAATACTGAAAAAAGTCTTAGCCATGCTTCTTCATCGCCAAATAAATCAAGTGTGAGTACATAGTTATATATCCGAATGATTTATGCTCCTAAAATTTTTATTCCCCTGTTTTTTCTATACTACTGTACGGATCAATATACTTCATATGAAACCCATCATAATGTTGATGACCTATTATTTTTGCAATACTCAATTGACTATTATTCAAAATAGTTCAGGGTGGGCATTGACATGGGTAGGGTGAGACCCCTATCCGACACCCAGCCCGAAGGATGAACATGATACATTTTGTAGTTCATTGCCCTGCCCTACCCGATAGAAATCTTAACCATTTTGGGTAGAAGTGGAAACGCCTATAGCCCTTACCATATTTGAGAAAAAAAAAAGCTCCAATTATACTTGATAAATACTATTATAAACTTCATATACATTCCATAATTCAACACTTTGAGATATTTCTAAATAAGTCTACAACTTGAATCTTGAAATTTAAGAAACTACCGTATGTTTTAACAATTACATTACAAATTATGAAGTAATATATATGTGTGTGTGTGTGTGTTTGTGATAAGTATCTATTTTATAACTAAATAAGTATAGATTTTGAGATATATTGGATTGAATTTATTAATATTTTATACTTATTTAATTATCTTTTATATACTTTTATATTATTTAATTAAATATAGGATAAAATGATATTTTGATATAAAATCTATTTATATCCTATTTTATTGTGCAAGAGATATTATATGAAGAGAGAGATAAAACAGAATCAAATAATATATATATATATATATGTATGTATGTACGTATATGTATATATAAAGAGAAAAGGTCAAAAAAGGCATGGACCCCACACACTAGGAAATTCACAATTGGAGTCAAGCACCTGATACATAGTTGAATGAAGGAAACAGATTTTGAATAGCGACAGGACCCCACAGGTAGACATGTGTCTTCAAATATATATCTATGAAGATATTGATATTAATTGAAGAGGAGAGATGATAAAAGATTTGAAGAAGATTCAGATAAACACGAAAGGTGCAAGCAGAGCCCTATATATTAGGACACACAACCCGCGAAGAAAACATATTAATTAGCATAGTTTGGATGGCAACGGAGGAGACAGTAGCAAGAGCAAAGCAGCGCACGAAGGGATTCGAACAATAACGAGCACAGCCTTTGACGGCAAGAGGAATGATTAAAGAGCGGGAGATCTCAGCAGCGGACATTCAGTAGCGATAGCAGCAAGGAGCACCATGGGATTCTTTGAGAGTCTTGATTTCTCTTTTCTTTTCCTTTCTTGCTTGAATCTAGATTTTATTTCTTCTATGGATTTGGTTTTAGCCATGTGTGGTTAATTTTTCTTTTCAACTTAGAGGACCTATGAACTTGTTTTGGTTCTAGAGATTATTCCCATGAATTAGTTTTGCTTAATTTTATTTCAGTTCATTTAATCTTGTTATTATTGTTAATGCTTATTGATTGGCCATCATTAAGCATGTTTTGGGGATTAAGGGTTGAACTTTGAAAAGGGGATCTTAAATTGACCTTGGGATTAAATAATGTGGAATTAGGTTTTAATCTAATTTGCGTCTAGGATAAACATATATCTAGAAGCTCTGAATAATCAAAGTAGAGTGGGTTCGATCCAAAATGCATCTTATTTAGTTGTGTGAGACATTGCATAATTAATTAAGGTAGGTATATAAGTGGACCGAAAGGCATTATAGATATCAATACTCTAGATTAACTGATTAAGTCAAGTCAAAATTAATTTAGTGGGGGATAAAATCTAAGAAACAAACAAGGGATTAGTGAATCTAGGTTGTACTTCGTGATATTAGAATTTGCTCTTTTGTGAAAAGTTTTTGCTACTATTAGTTTCTTATTAATTTTCTTTTTAGTATTGAAAACAATTCTAACTCGCTCAACTTAATGGAATAAGGGAAATTAATATCTAATCACTAGTTATATTGAGTGCTCATGGGAATGATACTTTTCTAATTACTTTATTACTTGATATAGCCCATACAAGTCTATAGGCTATAAATTTTGCCCATTCAGTTTGTGTATCAATATTGAGTGGTATGAATAGGTGCAATTGTAATAAAGGCTTCCAATAAACTAAATTTCACTTGGCTCAAATCTCTGTTTTTTAATGCTTTGTAATCCATCTAAGTAAAAAATGAATAATAATAATAATCCATCTCATAAATGCATTGAAATAATATATACTTTTTAAAAAACAGTATATATATATATATATATATTAATTATGTATTTTATAGAAAACAATATGTATTGAATTATTTATTTAAGTAACCTTTAACTATAAAAAAGCATAGCAGTAAGTGTTTCCTTGGCCAACACATAAGCAAAATGACAGGCTTAAAGTACTAAAATAAAATAAAATACAAAGCGAGGCAGTTACGGAAGATGGATAATGGGGAAGGTAGTTACAAAATATTTTGTAAATTAATAATCGGAGAGTTAGGTACAAAATATTTAGTAAAAATTTAATTTAATATTTTGATTATTCCCTTAGAGATCTAAGTGCTTTTTTATGTAACAACACATTAATAAATACGTGGTCTCTCACTCGCGTGTCGCGCGGGCGTGGGCTAGTTGTATATAATTTGTCGGTTAGGGCCAAATTGGTGTGGCAGTACCACTCCACGATGCCTAGCCCTGTCGATAATTATGCCAAATCAAAGATGCCCAAAATTTTTCAGGCCACTTTTTTTGGATTGGGCTGGGCACTTTTTGACCGGACTTGGGTTGAGCATATCGGCGACCAGGCATCATGCTCACCTCTCGTTTACACAAAGACAACAAAATACCTAATTTTTTTTTTTTTTTCAGGTTTCAGAACTTGATATGCCCAATTCGTATATTCTTCACTAATTTTTCTTGCATTCATCCCACTGCCATATATTACTACTTAATAACACAATAATGATATTATTCCAAATGAGAAATAAACAAAATATACTCTTGCTCAACTGCCTCCCATGATTAATCAACAACAGTCGTATTCAGTGCACAACATTTTGCAATGCAAGGAGGGAGATGAGATCATTGATAATAAAGACTACATAAAGGCGCTTAAAAGAACATTGTGAAGCTAGCTTATTAGGCATCATTAAACATGGTGGAGAAAATTAAAGGAAGAAGAGGAGGGATTGGCCTAGCAAATTAATAAACCTTTGGAAGAAGATGAGACTTTGAATTACGGCGCTAATTAAAAAGATCAGTCTAACTATACGAGCACGCAAAGCTAGCGAAAATTACCTAACCGTGTTAGATTTGACTATTGTTCAACCGAATTTTCCATCAATTGCAAAAACAAAATAAGGTTAAATATGCGGAAAATTCATATTGGCAAAAATGCAAGTATCTATGAATTCAGTCATAAATATATCTTAGATGAGTTACGTGTCCCTGTAAAAGCCTTTTAGAAACACTCAGTATGAGAGTATCTAAACAGAGCGTTCGAAAAAACGTCAATTAAGCAAAAGGGTTAAGTTGTAATTTTATTAATAAAGTTTTCCTCAAAGAGCGTTTGGCAAAAATAAATGTTTGGAAGGGACAAACATACCAATAAACAATTTAAAGGGGTGCAAATTCACCAAAACTGTTAAATTTGACTACACAGTTGTTAAATTATAAGAGAAGAAAACTCTAATGGCTTTGATAAAGTTTAACAGTTTTAGTGAACTTACACTATTTTAAATTGTTATATTTTTCCCAACCAAAACTTGTTTGTCCGAAATGCCCATTAAAAAAAAAATTTATTAGTAAAATTGCACCTTAACCCTTAGGAAAAGTATAGCTAGATAAATGCTCTCCTAAATTTCATTTTAGACGGCATGAGGGGGGGGGGGGGGGAAGACTTCTTCAGAATGAACACAATTTCTTTTTTACAATAACCAAAAAGTGAAAAATGAAATGAGATTAAAAAAAAAATTAAAGAAGTGAAAGTACATGATAAATAATGTGCACATCATTTTAGAGTTGAGAAATATATGTATTATTTCTCTAACTTTAAACATAAAAATATTTTAATTGGATTCCTATAGCCCTAATGACATCAATCAGAATTCTTCTTTTTGGTGTGAGGTTGTGAGTTATAATAGGAATGTAAGTTATGGCTAAAACAGAAACATAACAATTTTTTCTTTTTTGCCTAAAATTTTAAGGGTGCACTTTTTTTGTTTGAAAAAATTGTTATTGGTCTTGAAATAATTTGGCCTTCACAATTGACGTTTTTGTTTTTCGTAAGTTCATAATTGACGCTTTGTTTTCCCTTTAAAATTTAATACATTCTCATATTTGAAATTTTTTTATCTACCTCAGATTTGATATTGAATTTTAATTTTAACCATGCATGGGAGCTCACTCGAAACCCCTCCTTTTCACTTTCTATCCTCTTCCGTCATCTTCCTTTTCTAACTATAAAACCAATATTTAAATGGTCCAGATTTAATATTATACAAAATATTATTTTTATTTTGTTTATTCTAGTAGCGAATTATTCATATAAAAATGTATCAATTTGTATTTAATTAATTATTTTATAAAATATCAAAGCTGACCTTCAAATTTTAATTTAATTGTTAAAAGAAACAGAAGCGGAGGGACCCTGAACCGGGAGGGATTGAAGTATCACAAAATTTATTTTCAACGTTTACACTGTTATGAAATATGTGACGAAGTTCTCTTTGGAGTATGAAATATTGTTAACCTCTTATTAATCAATATACGTGTGTGTCACGGTAAGTATATGTATATGTAGCACCACAAAAAATATGAAATTAGGAACGGAATCTAGTGACAAAATTTCATTCCGTTGCTAATCCATCACAAATTCTGATTTGGAATTTAGCAATGGAAAAAATTAAATCTGTTAACTATATGAAATTTTAAAACTCAAATTTGTTTAAGACTTGCATACAAATTAAGAAGATAATAAAAGGGAAAATTATAATAAAGGACCTAAGAATAATAATATTTATTAAGAACGACCATAAAAATAGTAATTATTTTAAAGGACTAAAAATTAAAACATTAAAATATAAAGACTAAACTGCCCGTAGCCCAATTTCTTATATTTTTTCTAATTGAATCAATCAGAATCTGGAGTGATTGATAGATAATAATAAATAGACATTAATTTAGATTTCCAACATATTGATGACAAGTTGTCAACAATCCAAACACTGCCTTGGTTTGGTCATCTCCATTAACCTGTTAGGAACTTACTTCTGAATTTGTAGCATCTTTCTCAACTCAGAACTCTTACTTCACAAGTGATTATATGATTATGTTTGCATCTTCACACGGATGAATTAAATGATTATATTTTGCTATTGGACGCAGTAGCATGTTATCCCAAATAGGATTGGCCAGCAAATGTTGTTTGATGTTTTCTGTGTGTTAAGGAATTAGAAGTCTTTTGATGATTCATACATAGTACACCCATAATCAAATAAAGATTAAACAATTATATATACTATATATAATATACATAATTCAATAAAGGAGAATGAAAGAAACAAAAAAGCTGTGAGTTTGTGAGTTGTGAGACTCTTATAGACTCCCATTACTAATTACGACTTCAATCCACAAAACACAGGGCCTATCCTTGAATTGCTTGCATAACACAGGGCCTCTTCGTTTTTCAATATTTTCTTCCACGGTTCTATTTTTTACAACCTCACGATGCTTGCCGTTTCTTTGAATGGTTTCGCAATCAAATTGAAAGTTGGATAAAAAGAGTAAGCGGTACTATGAGGAGGAGGAGGAAAAGAGATAGGGGACAAGTATCAAAATAATTTATGGCTAAGGGTAATCTATTCTTTCTATTTTAATATTTTAGTTTTTGGTCCTTTAAAATAATTACCATTTTTATAGTCCTTCTTAATAAATAATTTTTTTTTTGTGCTTTATTATAATTTTCCCATAATAAAAAGACTTGATGGAATTTGCGATACAGTAATGTGGGTTATTAGTTTCCGAAAAACATGGGTCTCGCATCAACATGAAGCTGCATCAAAATAAAAATAATTACTACAAAAAGTGAAGAGACGTAATAGAGAAATAAGAATGAACTAACTCTACTTACAAGAAGAAGCCTGTCTAAGAATTTTTCCAAAATTCGAAGAATCAGTCTTCTTCAAGCTTGAATAATTTGAAGAATTCCCCATAGCGTGATAAGTTTATATTTTATGATTAAATAGGTGTATATTTTATGAGAATTGATTGGAATCATTGATATTATATACCTATTTAATTATCTTTTATTGACTTTTCCATCATTGAATCAAACTTAGGATCAAAGAATAAATCAACATAAAATCTACTCATATCCTATTTTTAATGTGCAGGAAATGTTAGCTGATTTGGAAAGAAGTAGAAAAAGCAATTAAGAGGGCAATTAAGAGGATATGCAATCAGCCAAACTCGGTGGTCCCACGCAAGAAAAATAGAAACAAAATAAATTGCGTGATTTGGTGGAGTAAATTACAAGATATGAGATATCTTTGTAATAAGAAAAGGAGAGTCAGTGACCCAAGACCTAAATTATAAATAGGAAGGTAAAGACGAGCAACGAAGAGAAGCGATCGAGAGAGACCGAATAAGAAAGGATTGAGAGACACAGAACAAGAAGGAACGAAGAAGCGGAGGAGTAGAGACTACGCTTTTCAGTTCTCTTCATCATCTCCACGGAAAGACGGAAGGATCTGTGGAGGTGACGGAAAAATTTCCTTTCCTCTCTCTCTTTATTCTTTGAACCTGAATTGTTATATGTTTGTTATAGATTTTGTTAGAGCCATGTGTGGCTAGTTGGTTTTGCAACCTAGAGGACCTATGAACTTGTGGGTGAATTGGATTTTGTTTTCATTATTTAGTTAAATTTGATATTAATTTTGGTTACTTAATCATGTGTAGTTTTATCTATTTAGTGATTGTAGTCATTCAATATGATTTTGAGTATTAGGATTTACCTTGACGAAGGGGATTTTAATTAGGCTCGAGATTAAGTAATATGGGATTAGATTACGATTTAATTTGCGATTAGGATAGACATATACCTAATGGTCCCATATAATTGTTGAAGAGTGTGTCTGAGTTTTGTTGCCTCTTGAGTAACTATGTTAGACATAACAAGTTGTACTTAAGAGAGGGTTGTAAGTGGACCGACATGCACTTATAGCTATTTATACTCGAGATTAACAAAATTGATATTGAAGCTGATTAAATTAGTGAAAACAAGGTTTATGAAGCTAACAAGAGATTACTTGACTCTGGGTTGCTCATTTAATTATTGTGGTTGTTTTCTTATTTTTATTTTAGTTTTGATTTTCTTTTCGTTTATCTTAATTAAATTCAATTTGTTTTGCTTAACTTAAACGAAATTGTGAAATTAATGCTTAACTAAGGTTGTGATACTAAGTCCTCGTGGGTACGATACTTTTCTTATCACTTTATTACTTGATACGGCCCGTACACCTGCGGAGTTTATAGGCTATAAAGTTTTGCCCTATCATAGAGGAACGAGGATACTCAATAAGTATATATTCTTCTTCATTGGCAAAACAAAACTATATTCTCCTTACAATGTTACGTTGTTTCACAATGTCGTTCTGTTTCGTCTAGAATTTTGGACACCAATTCCATTTATAAGGAGCAGAACTAGGCTAGCTTAGCTGTATCTTTTATATATATGAAAAATGCGTAGAAGTTTCTACCCAATTTTGTTGAAGTTTCAGAAAATTGCATAGAGATCGTTTTGGGATAGACTTCAAAGTGTAAGTTTTTCTATAATTTCATGCTCAAACATCAAGTACTAAGAACATGAACAAGGATCTTAAGAATTCATGATTTCCACAATACTATAGTTTCAAGTCAAGATATACTAACCTCTATCCATAATTGCGGAATTTATACTTTAGAATATGTGACTTGCAGCACTATAATTGAAACCTTTATCATTCTCTTTACCCTTCATTACACGCTCTCTCTTCTTGATGGAAAACTAGAGGCGTTTCTTATGGTCAGAGACTGAATGGACAAGTTTCTATCCTTTAAATAACTTTTGTATCCAAAAGACATTTACATCTATGGATATATTTGCTCCCGTCAAGCGGTCAAGAAACTCTTCCCAAAAGTCATTTACCAATAGTCATTTAGCCCCTTCATTAATTATTAAATCATATACATTTATCACGACCCACATAAGACATTTCTTACATTCTCCCACTTGGCTCATGTGATAAATGTCACTTCATGATTTAACAAAGCATCAATAATTTTGCGAATAATATTAGCTAAAAGATTTCATATATATTGGTTACATCATAAGTCATGGTTAAGGATAAAACTAATACGAGTCATGGCGGTTGTACATCAGTATATCGACATACTCCCTTCCATGTACTACTTTATTAGTCTTTCTCCTTGACATGACACTTTAATGGAAGTAACTTTAATGTCCATCAATAAAGTCTTCATTGTTGACAAATCCTGTTTTCTAACAACATCATTTATGCATGCATACATAAAGTTGAAAATAGGAGAAATAAAGTTGAAAACAGGAGAATCTCAGAAACACATATATACTAATGAGCTCAAAGCGTCAATGATTAGAACATAACAATAATTTTAACATTCGCTAGCAAACATAATACCCATACTATACACATGACTAGTGAATGTCTTGGGTAGTAATCCCTATGTCAAGGGATCGATTATCATAAGATTGGTGCTAATATGTTCTATTGACAGTCTATGTTTCTGAACCTCTTCTTTAACGGCAAAGTATTTTCATTCCATATGCTTAGCACCTTTAGAATACTTGTCGTTTTTAGAAAAGAAGACTGCTGCGGAATTATCACAATAAATTTTCAGCAACTTGGCTATACTGTCGACTAATCCAAGCCCTGAAATAACATTCCGTAGCCATTTAACCTGAACCATGGCCTCAAAGCATGCCACAAATTCAGCTTCCATAATGGATGTAGCAATTACCGACTGCTTATCCAATCGCTTCAAGGTTGCTAGACCTCCTATAAGTAAGCATGTAACATTTAGTTTCTTGCAAATACCTCAGAACTTTCTTTGCATCTTTCCAATGATCTATACCAGGATATTTCTATCCCAATCACATAAGCTGCCTGACCCATATCTTTCATTTCAAAGTTATAGAGAAAAACTTTCTTAGTCTCATTTAAAAGACCAAGATCATTAATTGTAAGTAAGATATCATTAACATACAGAACCAGTAATACAAACTTGCTCCTCATGATTTCCACAATACTACATGTTCAAGTCAAGATGCACTAACCTCTATCCATAATTGCGGAATTGATACTTCACAATATGTGACTTGCAACACGATAATTGAAACCTTTATCATTCTCTTTACCCTTCATTACACGCTCTGTCTTCTTGATGGAAAACTAGAAGCGTCTTTTTTTGGTCAGAGAGTGAATGGACAAGTTTCTATCCTTTAAATAACTTTTGTATCCAAAAGACATGTACATCCTATGGATATGACTACTCCCATCAAGCAGTCAAGAAACTCTTCCCAAAAGTCATTTACCAATAGTCATTTAGCCCCTTCATTAATTATTAAATCATATACATTTATCACAGCCACATGAGACATTTCTTACACAAAGCACTACGTTCTTCTTGACTCGATAGCGATGTCACAACGCGTTTTAGGTGCAAAGTCTCGATGAAGAAAGTACTTCAAAATTAACTCCTCTTTCACCTTAAATTTGATCTTTATTTTACTTATTTTAAGGATTTTGCATTATACGAAATATATATGATAAGAATTTTGTGTCAAAAGATACTACCTCTGGTCCTTTATAAAAGGCTCACTGACCACAGCTTTGATTTTCCTTTTACTTATTCTTAATCTTTTTGTCCTCAAAATATTAAAAATTAGCATTAAAAAAGGGTTAAATATCATTTTTATCATGGAAGTTCAGCCTAAAAAGCACTAGTCACTCGGAAGTTGTTTTGGTCTCATTTTTGCCTGGACGTTAACAAAATAGAGCAAGATGCCCCAAAAGTTTTTCTTAGGAACAATTTTTCTCCTGGAAGTTTATAAAGAAGAGCAACAATTCAATAGTTAAGATCAACGGATAGGCAAGATTGCTATGTTTTTAAACTTCGAGCAAAAATGAGACCAAAAAAATTCCGGTTGACCGGTGCTCCTTAGGCTAAACTTCCATGGCGAAAATGGTGTTTAACTCTTAAAAAAAAATTTAGATAACAAAAACATTGAAAAAAAAATGAGCATTTAAAAGACAAAACTAAGTACTTGGATCAACTAGTTGTGGATCATTCCAGCTTAACCAGTGGTCTTGTGTTCGAGCCTTGGGTATGCAACTGCGTTAATTACTTGGAGGTAGTGAGATTCCCCCATTGTAGGTCTACATTCGCACAAATCGAAGTATTCAGTTGTTAGTAGCTCCGAATACCCATGGATCAATCCAAAAAATATATATATAAAGCCATTTTATTCTCCAACCATTCGAACTTTACAAGTAGTTTTCCTATTTTCAAAGTGAGATTAGTTTAGATTTATTGCCTATCTAGGATATAATATAAAAGCCAATTATTGAAATTTGACGTTAACTCATATTTTCAAGTAGATTAGTTCTTGAAGGGTATCAAATCGTCCAAACAATGCCCTATGATATCTCATACATACTTCTCGGATGATGCTCTGCTATTTACGAACACTAGTGCTAAGAATTGTCACCGCCTGTCTCAACTCAAGAGCATGTATTGTGCAGCTTCTGGACAGGAAGCAAATTTGAGTAAATCTGGGTTAATTATTTCTCTAAATGCCCCTGAGGCTGTTAATGATCATGTGAGCTCTATCATGGGCATTTCAATCGTAGATGAACTTGGGAAATATTTGGGTATACCCAAAATGTGGGGAAATCTAAACATCAAGTGCCAGCCTTTGTGAAGGAGAACGTTGCGAGGAAAGTACAGGGCTAGGAAAGAAACTTGTTATCTTTTGTGGGAAGAGAAGTGTTGATCAATGCATCCCAATTTATCTAATTCCATGCTTCAAATGATTCTTTTCTTGCAAAAAAAGAATAGAGACTATCCCAAGAGGAGGATGGATTGTTGTATAAAGTTCTTAGGGGAGTTTGCTATCCTAACTCCACTTTAATGGTTGCCAAGAATGGTCATAAAGATTTGTGGATCTGGTCAAGCATTCTCACTAGGCGTTCGTGTTAGTATTTAGGTGTCCTAGAGACAATATGTAAGGATAGATCAGCACCCTTTCTACATTATAGTATTTCATTATTAATAAATGAGCATATTTTATTTTCATCATATTTATGTCTCGCTTTTAATATATGTTTGAAGATAAAAGCCCTAGGAATAGAACATGTGTTATTCTTGAGGATCAATGATAGAGATCATGATCATGAGGACTCGAGAATATTAGATATCTATTGCCCAAAACTTATTCCTAGTCATGAATCACCAAGAAAGGGCACTGATGATCTCAATAAGACTAATAAGACATCATCTATATGTATGAAATATAAGGTAGGGACCTCATGGAATAAAGGCATGGTGATGCCTTAGCTAATGTCATGGGTGGATCTGTTGGAGAACAGATAGCACCGAATTGACCCGCAGAGAGACTCCACAAAGATTCATTGTAGAGAGTGTAATACCCCTTGTAATTACGACACTTATCAGAGTATAGTAGCGAATGTTAGTGAGCAACACAGGATAGAATAGTAAACTGATAAATAAAACATACTTGGTTGTGTGCAGGACTAACCTACTGAGTTCTTAGTACAGTAATCCGTGAATGTATAGGTACCAAAATATTAAAATTTCAAAAAGGGAATTAAGCAAAACATGATTGTAAATTCCCAAGCCTATTAAAATCTAAACGGAAGCTTTTAGTAGCTTGCACTTGCGCCTTTCCTTTGAAACTTCGTACGCCGCAATGACCATGCCCGGATCCGAGCTCTTAAGGACATATGGGATTCAATTTGAATCCCGAGTAATAGTTAATCTCACAAACAGAGTATAAACAGTATATGACAGTCAATCATAACAAATAGTCCACAATAGCATAACATTCAGTAAACATAGTGTAGATCTCATGCAGTTAAACACAAATCACAAAACCATAGCGCTAGGGATACCTTGTGGCCTGTATTGAGAGTCCCCCTGTACACCAGAGTTCTCAATCGGAACACCCAACTAAGATTAGTAGACTAGGACCTACCGAGAGTCCCCTGGAACTGCCAGAGTTCTCAATCGGAAGCGTCCGAGTCCTCTGAATGCGACTAGGTTAGCCACCTAAGGACTTGTGTCCAATAGGCCCTACCCTAATTCTATCCACCGGGAAGGTACTCCATGGTTAGTCCTTCCGCTCAATCGAGCCGCGAGTGGTGCTGGCCCATACGGGACGGGACAATCATGTGTACGATTTAAAACAGACATACACAGCCATACAGAGTGTGTGAGTATTAAGTTACTACCTGGTTGCTTTACAATCTCCAACTTGCTCCAATTCCGTTTAATTGTCTCGGGTAGTGGTCGGGTCCTATAAGTATACATTTACGGATGACAAGTTATTATTTGTCTAAACCCTTCATAATCTCCAATGTTATGGGACTAGGTTTAGTGTAAGACTATTGAACCTGTACTAATTCTATAAGGTCCACTTTAAATTTTTGAAGGCTGAAATATGTATTTTGGGTCTTATTTGTCATTTTTATTCTTAGGCCCAATTTACTATATATTATTATTATTATTATTATACTAATTAATTATTATTTATTTATTATTATTACTATTATTATTATTATTATTATTATCATTATCATTATTATTATCATTATTTTAGAATTTATTATTATAATCTCCCCCCCCCACAAAAAAAAAAAAAACGTCCTCTCCCCCTCTCTCTCCTTATCCTCTTCCATTTTCGTTAATTATCCCACGTGCTTGTTTAATTATAATATCTTAAATATTATCTCAAATTTTATATATTATCCTCTTACTTTGATCCCTAACCATTGGATTGATTTTGTGTTTGTTTAAATTTAATCCTCACCCTTAATCCATGGCTTAATTCTCCCATTGGTCTATTTAATTTTCATAAGGATCGAGCTCATTTCGTTGATTTCTCATTGGCTAATCAATTTACAAGAGGATTAACCTTATTTATAGGATTAATTTAATCCTTAATTGCATTTGCTATTAATTTGCTAACTAATCATGAAAATTAGTGCTTAATTCTTCATTAATTAGCCCTTTGATTCATTATGAAGATTTACACAATTATTTAATTAGTGAAAAATTAATTGCTCATTAATCTTTATTAACTTCCCTTAATTCGTTTAAGTATTTTCTAGAACATTATCTTGCTCTTTTTGATTATTTAAGAACCGTAGTTTAATATGATAATTATTTTGTATTTTATAATCCTTAAATGTGGTCTTAAATTTAATCTTGTTTTATTTAATTCCCAGGAAAAATTGTCTAAAATCTAATTAATAATCTACAAAATTTTGAGACAACACACTCTCCTTTATTTATCATGTATTATTTATCAAAATTAGTACTTATGATAAATAGAAATTTTAGGTCATTACAAGTAATTTGTGATAGGTTGCTATTAATCCTAGGAAACTTTGAGGAAGAATACAATAGTAGAGGAGATACTTTTTTTGGGGGGGGGGGGGGGGGGAGCCATGAACCCCAAATCGAATCTTGGATGATAATATCAAATTGAAAAAATAAAAAATAGAGGAGGGCATGTTCAGAACCTGACCTCTTTACACGAACCAACTCAGCAAATTCGTGAGTGATTATTAATTTCGTTCATTCCAAATTTACAAAAAGTATATAGGAAGCACCACCAATACTTAACATGACATGAACAATGTGATTTGTTTTAACTTATTTTAGATATACAAAATTCAGTTTAGTCACACCACGAACTCATAAAACATTGCATGCATTAAATCTTATTATATGTGTTGAGATATGAAAAGTGACATATAAATTACTGTGAAATGTAGAGTTCATATAATTATATGTTCGGAAGAACGTCTGGTCATATGAGAAAATATCTTATAAGTAATGAACATATTTGATTAAGAGTTGGAGTGATATATATTGAAGAGGAAATTATAAGAAATTGACTTAGGTGGTTTGGACACATTCAAAGAAGATCATCAGATACACTAGTGAGTATGGTAGATCAAGTAATTTTGTGGTATTTGAAAAAGGGCAAAGGATGACTGTAATACCCTAATTTTCATAATTCTTATAAACATTATATTTTGGAAAATAATTACAAAAATGCAAAGGTGAATATGTGTCTCAAAGAATTATAATCTATTGATTATATTTTTTGTGTAAATTTCACTTTGGAATTAATTAACAAATGGTTAATTATGAGACTACATATTGGGGGTTATAAAATGTGACATTAAATCACATGAAATAATAGCTATTTTAAGTGATCATAAGGCAAGAAAATATTATGAAAAACACTTAAATTAATTAAAGGAAATTAGCAACAATAAATAAGCAATTTATCTTGCACTAATTGAGATTAGTTGCATAATCCTTCAAGATGATTAAAGGCTAATCTTAGGCTACATCTAAAGATCATAAAATACAAAATAATTATCATATTAAACTATAGATCTTGAATAATCAAAAGGAGCAAGTTAATGCTATGAAAGTACTTAAACAAATGGAGAGAAATTAATAAAGATTAATGAGCAATTAAGTATTCACTAATTAAATAATGGTGTAAATCTTCATAATTGATCAACGGGCTAATTAAAGAAGAATTAAGCAATAATTTTCATAATTAGTTAACAAATCAATAGCAAATGCAATTAAGGATGAAGATTGAATTTGAACAAACACAAATGGAATCCAATGGTTCTACTTGAACCTATAATTAACCTTAATCCTTGTGTAAATTGAATTGACCAATGATAAATCAAAGAAATAAGCTTAATCCTTGTGAAAAAGAAAATAGACCAATGGGAGAGGAAAGAAGTGTTAGATTGCACATGGGAGAGAGAAAGAGAGAGAGAGAGGGAGAGAGAGAGAGATTATAATATTATTATTTTAGAGCACATGTTGAATTTAATTAAGGAAATAAAAATAAAGGCTTAATCCTATGTAATTAGAATCAACCAATGAGAGCATTTTCTTCCTAAATTGAGCCTTCATGAAAACACAAATCCACCTAAACCATTGATTGTCGAAAGTGATCCAAAGGTGGAAATTCTTGGACATTTCCTATAAATAGAGGCCTTGCCTCTTCACAATTCTTCACACCAAATCAACCACCAAGTGGTGATTTCTAAAGAAGGAGAAAGGAGAAGCAAGAGGCTTCAAGAGGTAAGCTTGTCTTTAGTTTTTAGTTTCTAGTCTTTAGTTCTATAGTTCTTAGTAGTTCTTAGTAGCTTTTAGTAGAATTGTTAGTTTTAATCTACAAAATAGGTAAAGTAATTTTCCATAATTGTTTTCAGGCCGTATTGCATCGAAAGATGCCTGACAAGGTGGGAACATGTTGGGAAGTGACTTCTAGGACTAATGGAACAAGTTAGAGTGAGATAGAGAATTCTTGGGTTGCAGGTTATGGGAGTCAGTCAGATAGAGGCTTTTATTTTATAAGTAAATTTTATTCAAAAATTCTGAAATAATTCATGGGTATAGTAGACATGTATAGATTTCCATCAATATAAAATATGCATCAAATAGAGGTCTGTAGAGGGAGATAAAAATTCTGGAAATAAGGCTACGTTTTTCTGGAAAAATTCTAGGCAGAGGTTGAAGATCGTAAAACTGGGAATGATTCACTAATTATGGGTGTAAAAACCATTATTTTTCCACAAAAATAGACATGCTAAGGTTTCCGGGAAATTTTACGGAACCTCGTTTCGATTTTTATAGAATTATTTATGATTTTTCCAAGTTACCGAAAATTCTGCCCAAAAATGCTGAAGTAGCGTTTTTAATAAAATGTAAGGGCAAAATTGTAAATAACAAACCCACCAGGGGTAGAGAGGTATATAGAGGAGGAAATATCTATCAGGATATTATTCTGAGTGTTATGGTGATATGTTAGGATATATGGGAAGTCCATGGCCGGATTCAAAGGTCAGGCGTTTGACAATTACCCGGTGAAAGGTACGTTCGCGTACTAGTAACTTTAACTCTGATGTGTCTTGTATGCATGTATGTGATGGAATGATTCATAAAGTGATGGGCAAGACTAGGTCTTGGGTCATGCACCGTGACTTAGGTCACCTTTGTTTATATACATTCTGCTTTATACGGGTTATAGTCTTGATAATGCCGTTGAGTTTTCCTAACGCTGAGGACACGAGGAGCTATCATGGCACTGGTTAGTGCAAACGTTGCAAACTTTACATGTGCCGTGTGCAATGTATTGTTGTTGTGTTAACCTTACATCTGTTGTGTGCTTATGTGTTGGTTATTGCTGTAATGTAATGAATATCTGTCATACATATATTGTTCATACTTTTCATATGAGGTTAACTGTTATCTGAGATTCAATTCGATTGAATCTCAGCTTTGACTAAGGTTCAGGGAAGGAACCAGGGTCTAAGATGACGATAGAGAAAAGGCAACAGAAGACGGAGCCGTGAAAAGGCAACAGTAGACGGAGCCGTGAAGAGGCACCGATGGACAGAGCCGTGAAGAGGCATCGGTCGAGATGAGAGACTAGTTCTGGCATGAATCTAATAAAGTTATTTCAAACTGTTTGGTGTCTAGAAAGGGTTCGTCTATGTGGTTCAGTCGATAAGTCGCCGTGAACTCGGTGGACTCCCACTAGACACCGGCCTGGCCAAATTGTTTGATTAACTGAGTTAGGTTCATTGCCCCAAGTCTACTTAAGGTTGTATAGTTACCATGTAAGAATTGTAATTATACACAAGCTCTGTAAATGTATCACATGAATATTCCTTCGGGAAATTTTTAATATATCAGTTTATGTCGTGACATCAGCATATGTCTGGGCATTTTATACCAGTTACTCATTGTCCAAATGTTAGCACATGCTCTCTCCGTTCCACATTACTCTAAGCTGTAGCACCTCAAACTCTGTCGATTTTTTCCTAAAACTGAGTGTCAATCGACACGAATTGAAGTATGGAATTTGGGGTGTTACAATGACTAAATAAAATACTCAACAAAATTATTGAGTTAAACTATTGAGCAGGACTTTTTTATCAACTATTTATCAAAAGATTTGGATATCAAAATATCACAATATCACTGTTTGATCATATAACGATCTTCACCTAATAGAATAAGTAATTTGTTGTTGTTGAGTAAGATAAAAACATGATTATATTTATCCTCCATGTAAATAATGAAAAGCATGACAAGGCATGATGCTTGTCAGACTAAGAACAATGTTTTACTGTTGTTCATATTTCATAACAACTAAGGTACTGATGTTGAGCAAAACAAAAAAACAATTAAGGTGGCCTCTGCAACATTCTGCGAAATTACACATTGCACAATAAAAGTGATAGTTTATATATCTCGTATACTTCATATAAGAAAAAGTATGGATAATTATGAACTCAAATTAGTGTGAGGAGTAGGAGGTTTCATTAGCTAAAAGCACATGGTTGAGAGCTTGAATAATCTCAATTCTTGTACATAGTCTCGGCTAAAAGTGTATGATAAATGTTTGGATTAGTTTTTAGAAAATAGCTTCTACGATTTATAAGATAAGTATGTAATAGGAGTTTTGTCTCGACTTGTAGAAAAGGGCTTGTGAAACAGTAGTTTTACGGTTTGCCATATATTAATTAGGAAAAGTCTACTCTTTATTTTTAGTATCCCATAAAAACTCAGATATAGTTTTGGCATATGTTACTCCTTATTCTAAAAGAACAAAGAAATCCCAAATAATGAAAATAATTATAAAAAGTCCCAATAAGAAGTGAGAAATTACTTGCATTTTCTATATATCTTGCTAGTTATCATTATTGCATCCAGCTCATCACTTATGATGTAATTTTTTTGTTAATACAATTCGTTCTTTTAGATTTTATAGCAATCTCAAAGAAACAGAAGTAATACTGTATGGATCAATCGCGCTTATCTATACATTCAACTTATAATATGTCATCAGGCCTTTTTCCTAAAACTTCAAATTATTTCACTTCCAGCCCCAGGCCTAGTAAATAATGGGAAGCGTCACTATGGACATGATTGTTATCCGACTAGAAAGGAATGTTTTATCAATATTTCTTTACAACTGAGATAATTAGAATTCCCGCTGAGAAATGTATCCCTATTTGTCGAATAATTCCTTGAATAGAATTGTCTTTATCATTATGAGGATACTTGTGCTTATGAAAAAATATTTCATAACAACTAAAGCTAAAGCTGGTAGGAAAAAAGACGTGGCCTTGTTTTGTTAAAAAAAAAAAAAACAGGTTACCCTAAGCAATCTTTATACATGCATCCGGTATCCTAAAAAGAGGTTACCTTAAACAATAGAAGCAAAGGTGTTGCCCTCAGTGCTGTGAAAGAAAAGGAAGTCAAAGATGAAGATGATGATGATGAGATGGGGATGTTCATCCGAAGATTCAAAAAGTTCTACAAAAAGGATCAAGGCTTCATAAATCAATTCCAGAAGGGAAGCTCAAGCAATAGACGTGAGTTCAAGGATAAAGAACATATCAAGTGTTATGAATGTTAGAAGTCAAGCCATATCAAATCCTAATGTCCTTAGTTTAACGGTTGATAAGTACATATTTTATGATTAAATGGGTGTATATTCTATAAGAATTAGTTGGATTTATTGATATTATATACCTATTTAACTATCTTTTATTGGCTTTTCCATCATTATAGGATAAAAAGATATTTTGATATAAAATCTACTCATATCCTATTTTTATTGTGCATGAAATATTAGCTGATTTGGAAAGAAGTAGAAAGAGCAATTAAGAGGATATGCAATCAGCTAAACTCAGTGATCTCACACAAGAAAAATAGAAACAAAATCAATTTCGTGATTTGGTGGAGTTGATTACAAGATATAAGATATCTTTTTAATAAGAAAAGGAGAAGCAGTGACTTACGGCCTAAGTTATATTTAGGTTATCTATATGAAGAAAGGAAGAAGCAAAAAAGGATCGGAGAGGCACAGAACAAGAAGGAACGAAGAAGCAGAGGAGTAGCGGCTGAGGGTTTTGGTTCTCTTCATCATCTCCATGGAAGGACGGAAGGACTATGAAGGCGATGGAGAAATTTTCTTTCCTCTCTCTCTGTCTTTATTCTTTGAACCTGAGTTCTTATCCTTTTGTTATGGATTTTATTAGAGCCATGTGTGGCTAGTTGGTTTTGCAACCTAGAGGACGTATGAACTTGTGGGTGAATTGGATTTTGTTCTCATTATTTAGTTAAATTTGATATTAATTTTGGTTACTTAATCTTGGTTAGTTTTATCTATTTAGTAATTGGCCATCATTGAATATGATTTTGAGCATTAGGATTTACCTTGACGAAGGGGATTTTAATTAGGCTATGAGATTAAGTAATATGGGATTAGATTTCGATTTAATTTGCGGTTAGCATAGACATATACCTAATGGCCCTATATAATTGTTGAAGAGTGTATTCGAGTTTTGTTGCCTCTTGAGTAACTATGTTAGACATAACAAGTTATACTCAAGAGAGGGTTGTAAGTGGACCGACGACACTTATAGCTATTTATACTCGAGATTAACAAAATTGATATTAAAGCTAGTTAAATTAGTGAAAACAAGGTTTATGAAGCTAACAAAGGATTATGACTCTGGGTTGCTCCTTTGATTATTGTGGTAGTTTTTCTATTTTTATTTTAGTTTTGATTTTCTTTCCTTTTATCTTAATTAAATTCAATTTGTTTTGCTCAACTTAAACGAAATTGTGAAATTAATGCTTAACTAAAGTTGTGATGCGAGTCCTCATGGGAACGATACTTTTCTTATCATTTTATTACTTGATACGGCCCGTGCACTTGCGGAGTTTTTAGGCTATAAGGTTTTGCCTTATCAAGTTTTTGGCGCCGTTGCCGGGAACTTGTGTGCCACAACTGTCTTGGTTGGAATTGATTGAATATTAGTAGTTTAAGTTTGAGTTCATAAATATTTTATTTTATTTTTTAAAAAAATAAAAAAATGGATTTCAATTGACAACCAGCTGGTCTTAATATTGAGAAGGAGATGAATTCTTCGTCTTCTCTACAAGATGAATTGATTGCTATTTCAAATTCTTTGAATGAATATTGGCAACGTAAAAGGAGCATAAATGATGGTTGTATTCTATATGTTAATTCTTCTCAATATGTTTGCATGTCTTATGTTTATTGTGGGGGGAATCATTTATATGAATATTGTCCATATAGTACAACTAGTCATTTTGTGGGGGATGATTTTGCTAGTAACCAAGCTTATTTTGATCATTCATTGTGTCCTAGTGAAAGTTTTGAGCAACAAAAGTTTGAGGATCCATATGTCTATTGTTCTCATGAGAATACCCCTCCTTTTTACTCTCATCCATATGTTGAAGAACACACCATTAAGTATAAGGAAAAATCTAATTTAGAATGATTGTGTATGGAATATGAGGAATCCTTAGAGAGATCTAATAGAGAGGTTAAGTCAAGTGTCCAAAATATTGGGGTAAGTGTGAGTCAAATTCTTTCCACCCTTGAGACTATGGTGCAAGATAATTCCTTAAACCTGATGACCACTTCTTATGCTGATAATGATTATTGTGAGGAAGTTGAAGGTATGGAATTACATGAGACTATGGATAATGTAGAAAGTGATTGTGAGCTTCACATTGATTTCAATGAGAATATTGGATGTTTAGAAGAGGTTCAATTTGTGGAGCCTAAGGATTGTGATGTTGGTGATCAAATTGATGTAGATGTCTCAATTGTTGTTGTTCATGACCCTCCTCTTGAAGTGTTGACTCTTACTGATGAGAGTCAAGTTGATTTTATTGGATGCTCTAAATTCTTGGAAGTGCCTATGTTGGTGGTACAAGTAACTAACTGGAATGATCAATTTTTGTGTGTGATACCTTGTTGTTTGAAAAGAAATGAAGACAAGGTAATTATGGTGTTTGATACTTATGATTAGTGGTATGTTTTGAGAAGTGGCTGAAGACTTTGAATTTAGCGCTTCTTAGGAGGCAACCCAAGGGTTTTGGTTGCATATATTATTATTATTATTTTTCTTGCTTTCTTTCTTTTAGTTTTATTTAGGTTTGAAGAAGATCACTTCTCTTGTTGATGCAAGGTCTTGCTTGAGCACTCTCTTCTCCCTAAAAATTTGAAATATCATGGATGGTACCAAGGGAAGCACTCCACGACAGAGTTGGAGGCCTAAACCCGGGGAGTACTAGTGGCTTTCCCTCTTTATATTTTGCAACATTGAGGACAATGTTTGATTTAAGTGTGAGGGAGGGATATAATTTCTTTGGTTATGCTTGTCCTTATGCAATTGAAAAGATTTTTTTTTTAATTTGAAATTTTTGCATTGTTGAGGATTGACCTTAATTTTGAGCTTCCCCATCTTAGAGAATATTATCAAGTCAAAGATTAAAATAGAAAAAAAAAAAATGTCTCAACGTCTCTAAGCCTTGAGTTTTTTTTTTCCAATCTTGAGATGGACTATGAGAATAGAGATTAGTTTGTAATGTGAGCAACAGATTATTAGTTCATGGATATTTTGCTACATGATTTCTTTAGAAAATTAGGTGATGACCTTTGCCAGCTAAGTAAAACTTTTGTGTAGGGAAATGACTAAAAAAAAAAAAACTCCAATGACTTCTCTAGACCTCACTTAGTAACCGGGGGCACTTCATCACCAATGTTGGCACTCGCATCAAACGGTAAAGTCAAAAGAGGGTTATGAGTTGGGCTAAAAGCCTCTTGAGGTGCCTGTTGGAGTGGCCCGAGTAACCGGTCTTTGCATCACCCATGTGTAGGGTTGCATCAAAAGGGGACCTATAACGGCTCAAGAAAAAAAAAAAAAAAAAAAAAAAAAAAAAAAAGAAAAGGAAAGAGAAAAGAAAAAAGAAGACAAAATAAGTTATTTCTTACCTAAGGATTCTTAGTGAATTAACTGAAAAACTTGGTTTTGCGGGCCATTTGAATTTTCGGAGAAATTGAGTAGCATGATTTTCCTCTTCTAATTTTATTGTTGCACTTATTGCTTGCCAATCTTTTGATCATGGGATGTTAAGAGATTGTTACAACTTTATTGGCTTAGTGAGACATTAACTTAAATAAGATTTGATGATATGATCCAAGTGTGGTGGTTTATTGCTCTCTGTTTTGGAATGTCATAAGCAATGTTCTTTTCAAATAATAAATTCTCTTTCTTTTGCTTGAGGACAAGCAAATGTTTAAGTGTGGGGGTGTTTGATAAGTACATATTTTAGGATTAAATGGGTGTATATTCTATAAAAATTAGTTAGATTTATTGATATTATATACCTATTTAATTATCTTTTATTGGCTTTTCCATCAGTATAGGATAAAAAGATATTTTGATATAAAATCTACTTATTTCTATTATATTTTGCAGGGAATATTAGCTGATTTGGAAAGAAGTAGAAAGAGCAATTAAGAGGATATGGAATCGCTAAACTCGGTGATCTCACACAAGAAAAGTATAAACAAAATCAATTGCGTGATCTGGTGGAGTTGATTACAAGATATAAGATATCTTTTTAATAAGAAAAGGAGAAGCAGTGACTTGCGGCCTAAGTTATATTTAGGTTATATATATGAAGAAAGGAAGAAGCAAAAAAGGATCGGAGAGGCGCAGAACAAGAAGGAACGAAGAAGCAGAGGAGTAGCGGCTGACGGTTTTGGTTCTCTTCATCATCTCCACGGAAGGACGGAAGGACTGTGGAGGCGACGGAGAAATTTTCTTTCCTCTCTCTATCTTTATTCTTTGAACCTGAGTTCTTATCTTTTTGTTATGGATTTTATTAGAGCCATGTGTGGCTAGTTGGTTTTGCAACCTAGAGGACGTATGAACTTGTGGGTGAATTGGATTTTGTTTTCATTATTTAGTTAAATTTGATATTAATTTTGGTTACTTAATCTTGGTTAGTTTTATCTATTTAGTGATTAGCCATCATTGAATATGATTTTGAGCATTAGGATTTACCTTGACGAAGGGGATTTTAATTAGGCTATGAGATTAAGTAATATGGGATTAGGTTACAATTTAATTTGCGGTTTGGATAGACATATAACTAATGACCCTATAAAATTGTTGAAGAGTGTATTCGAGTTTTGTTGCCTCTTGAGTAACTATGTTAGACATAACAAGTTATACTCAAGAGAGGGTTGTAAGTGGACCGACAGGCAATTATACCTACTTATACTCGAGATTAACAAAATTGATATTAAAGATAATTAAATTAGTGAAAACAAGGTGTATGAAGCTAACAAGGGATTAGTGACTCTGGGTTGCTCATTTGATTATTGTGGTAGTTTTCTTATTTTTATTTTAGTTTTGATTTTCTTTTCTTTTATCTTAATTAAATTCAATTTGTTTTGCTCAACTTAAACGAAATTGTGAAATTAATGCTTAACTAAAGTTGTGATACTAACTCCTTATGGGAACGATACTTTTCTTATCATTTTATTACTTGATACGGCCCGTGCACTTGCGAGTTTTTAGGCTATAAAGTTTTGCCCTATCAAGGGTAAAGAAAACGAGAAGAAGAAGAAATTCAATCATTTCAAGAAAAAGGCTTATGTATCTACCATATGGGGAGACAACTCCTCTGATGAAGAAGAAAGTGAGGAAGTGGAAGTAGCTAACGTATGTCTCATGGCAGAAGAAGAATAACAACCTGACAACGATGATGAGGTATATGATTATGAACCCACCTATGATGAATTATTATATGAGTATGAGTTGCTTACTGAGTTTAAAAAGATTGCGAAAGAACTCATTGCTTTAAGAAGGAAAATCAAATTGCTTGAACAACAAGTAAAAGATTGATCTTCTCTGATTTGCGAAAAATCAATTTGCGAAAAAATGTCCGATCTTGTAAAGAGAAATTTATATCTTATGAAAACTCTTAAGAAGTTCACTAAAGGAAGTGAAATGCTCAATGTGATTTTAAAAGCACAAAGATTTACAAATGATCGATCAAGCATTGATTACAATCCTATTTTTGACAAGAAGAAAGGGAAAAAGAAAACTGGTGGAAAATCTTAATTGAACTATTTTCAAAAATCGGTTCATTATTCTAATCCCTTTGTTCATTGTAATTATTGTAACCGAAAAGGGCATAATACTTCATCATGTTTTCATAAGAAAGAAAGAAGAGATAAACTTGTTGGTAACTATCAGTGGGTACCTAAGGGAACTTATGTATTCCCTGATGCCCGAGCTAACCTAAAAGGACCCAAGAAAAGATGGGTACCTAAGATTTTATCCTATCTGATTTACAGGTATGTCTGAGAGCATCAAAGACCAATAATTGGAACATTTATAGCGGATGTTCTAGACACATGACCAGGGATCAATCCAAGTTTGTGGGAATGAAAGCAAAGGATGGTGGCAAAGTAACCTTTGGGGGATTGACCAAAAAAAAAAAAACCTTTGGGGGAAACCAATATGAAAAGATCACTGGAATAGGTAAAATTGGTGAAAGAGAATTGGTAAAATTGGTTGTGGCATAAGTGTCTAACCCATGTGAACATGTTCCAACTAGACAAGTTGTTAAGAAAAGATTTAGCTCTTGGTTGACCTAAACTACATTTTAAGAATGACATGATTTGTGATTCTCATCAAAGAGGTAAACAAACTAAATTATTTTTCAAAACTAAGTTTGAAATCTCGACTAATCGACCACCAACCACTTCATATAGACTTAGTTGGACCAACGAGAGTAAAGAGCCTTGGTGGCAATTTATATACTCTGGTCATTGTCGACGATTTCTCTAGATTTGCTTGGACTATTTTCTTGTGTTCCAAGTGTAACATCCCAATTTTCGAAAGCGTTTCTAGAAGTATTTGATCAGAGTAGAGCATCGGAAGTAAATAGTATTAAAAAAGTAACTGATAGAATCCACTGTAATGTATGTGATCAGCCTTAACGGCGGGTACAAAAATTTCAAATATCATAAGTACAAACAAAAGGGCTATCGCCAGCCGAATCCTAGATCTGCTGCTTACCCTTGTCTCCGGTCCTGTTCACTCCCGACCCTAAAGCTATGGTAAGAGCTGAGGTTTAATGCCCATTGAACCTCAGGTAGCGGTTAACCTCATGTTCATGTACAGTTATGTATGACAGCTATCTCATGGTTTCACAGCAATATTCACATATAAAAGATAATAATAGAACACAGCCACTGCATATGAATGTTATTACAGTCTGCACTATTCACCAGTGCCACGGTGTACATCCGTGTCCTCAGCGCTAGGAAAACACAACGGCATTATCAAATCCATAACCCATGTATAGCTGAATGTATAAACATGTGAACTAAGCCCCATAACTTAGCCACGGTGCATGACCCAAGACCAAGTCTTGGCCATGACTTTATGAATTAATCTATCACATATAAGCATACAATAAACATCGAGTTAGTGTTACAGTACGCTTCCGTACCTTCGTTGACGATTTTGGATACGTTCGCTGGTCGGTCTATGATCACGCTTATCCTATAATGGTAATATCGTATTTATTAATTTACAAATCATATTCTAAGAGATATCCTAGTCACTAATGACCCTTTTGACCCATGGTACATTTATTTTTCACTTTATTCCCCCAAAATTCGTAGAACAACGCTGGTACAAATCTGGGCAGCATTTCGTCTAACTTTGAAAAATCAAAATTAATTCTACAAAAATTGAAACGAGGATCTGTAAAATTCCTTGGAATCCTTAGGATATGTATTTTCAAGTAAAAATAATCACCTTTTCCCAGATTACACGAATCACTCCCAGTTTTTAAGTTTTGAACCTCTGCCCAGAATTTTTTCAGAAATTTGTAGCCTAACTTTGAAGATTTTTATCTCTCTGTACAGAAATCATTTTGACATGTTCTTGACATATTTAAAAATCCATATATGTATATTTTAACCATGAATTGTATCCGAATTTTGTGACCATATTTTCAATATGAAATTCTGGTGTTTTCATCACTACCTCCAGAAATTTCGAAACCAATGAAATTTCGCGAACTTCGTTACTTTGATGATTTTCTTCGAGAAATTTTGCTATATGACCTCCCTCATTGTTTTTTTGAAATAAAGCCAATTTTGACCATAAAACATGTAAATAAAATTATCCTAGCATATTTAAGATCTACACTACTTCTATCTAAAAATTTTAGAACTAGAACTTAAAGCTAGAGCTAGAGAACTTACAAGAACTTTGTTCCTTCTTCTCCAAGACTCTCACTCTCACTTTCTTTCTATATTTCAGATGTTGTTACTTTGTGAATTGGTGAGGATTTATGAATGCACTACCTCCCTATTTATAGCAAATATTGAGGTTAACTAGTTAACAACTTTTATTCATTCTTAACCCTTGGATTAAACTTAGTAAAGAAATTTTAATCCCATCCATCCATGTGATTAGAAAACCCTAACTTAATCTCTAAGTTTTGCTTTTTGATAATTAATTTACTTTAATGAAATCTATTTTTGTTTTCTTGATCAATTACCAATACTTTTGAATTCCGTGTATGTATCTTGATTAGTAGTTGGATATCAAGATTTATGGTCTAATTAGATTTCCCTGGTTGTACTAAGCTTATTCTTCAACGTTTGCAAAAATAGCCTTTACTAGGCTTACTTTCGAGGTTAAATTATGTGAGTTCAAGATAAGTCCTTATATTTTCTCCAAGGTTCCTACTTCTTCACAACTATTTAAATTTGTATAAATTCTCACTTTATTTGTTGTTTTGAGTTTTTTCTTGTGTACATCGATATTTCTTGGATCTCAAACCATTATCCAATTTACTCTAGGATTTCAAAATTTATCAAATTTGCTTTAATTTTTCTCTCTCTCTCTCTCTCTCTTGAATACTAGACACACACACTCACAACCCTTTTCTCTTATTGGTGGATTTAATTTCACATGGATTATGTTTTATTAAATTAATTGTAAAACCCTTAGATTAGCTTTATTAGATTTAATCTTGACCTTCAATTTATGCTAATTTCTTATTGGTCCAATTAATTTTATGAGGATTAAGAATATTTTCTTGATTTATCATTGGTCAATTCAATTTCACAAGGATTTGGCTTTATGAGGCTTAATTAAGGCCTTTGGATTTGGCCTTATTAAATTTAATCTTAGCCCTCCATATCTAATCTTAATTAGCATCTAATAAAGTAGTTAAGTGTAATTGTCAAAATATGATTGGTTCTAAGATTAATTAGAAACCACTTCTATGCTAATCATGGCCCTTCACTAGCCCTTGTTTCTCAATTAAGGTAATACATCCTTAATTATGCCTTTAACATATGCCACTAAATTAATTGTGAATGTTTATGAAAATAATTCAATTAACATAGATTGAATTATCCACTAATTGTTGGCAATTTTCTCTAATTGGTTTAATTATTTCCTCACAACTTTTTAGCTTTTCATGGCCATTTATGCACCATGTATTAATTCAATAATTATAGGGCAATTTATGATCCTTAAAATAAAATTGGATTTTTGCCTCTTTAAATTCCAAGGAAAATAAATTAATAAATTACTAAAATTAGAGACAACATACTTTCCTATTTTAAATAGGTATTATTTGGTCAAACTATAATATTTAAGAGGCATATGAATTTTGGGGTATTACACCAAGGATGAAACATCTTATCTATTTTTTGTGTTTGCCAAGAAAGTGTAAAACAAGAAAGGTGTCTACATTTCAGGTATTCGGACTGATCATGGAAGAGAGTTTGAGAATCAAGCTTTTGGGGAATTTTGCGATGCTCACGGAATAAACCACAAATTCTTGGCTCCGAGGACTCCATAGCAAAATGGTGTGGTTGAAAGGAAGAACCAAATCCTCACTAAAATGGCTCAAGCAATGTTGAATGAGAACAAGACTTCTCAAGTCTTCTAGGCAGACGCAATGAGCACGGCTTGCTATGTCTCAAATCGAGCCTATCTTTGGAAGAAACTAAACAAGATTCCATATGAACTCTACATGGGAAGAAAGCCGAACCTAGCTCATTTGCACGTTTTTTGATGCAAATGCTTCGTCCACAACAATGGTAAGGATAACTTGGGAAAGTTTAATCCTAAGCCCGACGAAGGTCTATTCGAGTTGGCTATTCAAATAGGAGTAAAACTTATAGAGTTTTAATACCCGTACTCATATTGTTGAAGAGACTATACATGTTGTGTTTTGTGAAATCAAATCTATTGAGCCTTTGGATGATGATGAGGAATGTAACATCCTTCCATAATTACCATTTAAATAATTATTTTATACCTAAATATATTTATGTCCGACCAAAATAAATTAATTCACATTAAACATCATATTAATAGGCTCTGTTCATAATTATAAGTTCTAGTTTGCAGCGGAATGATTAAAATATGCAATGTACCAAAAAAACCCTAAAGTTTGGCTATATACATTAGAATGTGCTCATGTATCAGAAAGAGACATACAAGATTGATAACTCAGATCAAGTCTCAGATACCTTCCCCTTAGTACCATTGCCAGAACTCTCACCTAAAAAATAAATAATGACGGGGTGAGTCACGAGGACTCAGTAACCACATATCCAATTTAACAAGTATACAAGGAATGATTACAAGATAGTTAAGCTGGCCAATTATCCCTTTGTATATCAAAAAATCTGAGGAGTTTACCAAACTATTTAATAGTTCAAAATTATTCAATATGCATGTAACTCCCTCAATCATCCTTATAACCGCTGATTGAACCCATGAGCTATAATATAATAGGTTTAATCTCTTTGACAATATTGCACCAAGCTCACCAATGATGACGTGTAGCCCGACCAAAGGCTACAACACTCATGTCGGACCATGGGTTCCCTTCCTTTCGAATATAGAAAGGTGTCACCTGTCCCAAGGGCTGACCCTAATCCCGACTAAAAGAAAAGGATGATACCAAGGGCCTTGAAAATATCCAAGCCATCCACTATGCGCTCAGTGGCGGCTATACCACGTGGTATAAAATCAATCTCCTACCATCACATCTCATCTCAGTTGTAACATCCCAATTTTCGAAAGCGTTTTCACGGTATCTTGATCAGAGTTGAGCATCGGAAGTAAATAGTATTGAAAGTAACTGATAAATATCCATTGTAATGTATGTGGTTTTAACAGCGTTACAATTTTTTTTTCAAATGTCGATATCGTAAAGTACATGTCAATAGGACTTTCTCCAGCCGGTTCCTACCTCTACTGCTTACCCTTGTCTTTGATCCTGTTTACTCCGGATCCTGAAGCTATGGTAAGAGCTGAGGTTCAATGCCCATTGAACCTCAGGTAACAGCTTAACCTCATGTTCATGTAACAAGTATGTATGACAGTTTATTCATGATATCACAACAATATCCACATGTAAAAGATAATAACCGAACACGCCCCTTGTATATGAACGTTATTATAGTCCGCACTATTCACCGGTGCCACGATGTACGATCGTGTCCTCGCCGCTAGGAAAACTTAACGGCGTTATCAATACCATAACCCGTGTACAGCTGTATATGTATGCTCAATAAATTTTTTTAAAAAGAAGAATCTCAGTCTATGAATGCAACCATCACATATAGGTATACAAGTAAACATCGAGTTAGTGTTAAAGACGCGTTCGTACCTTCGTTGGCGATATCGGTACGTTGACGTTCGGACTGTGATCTCGTTTATCCTATAATGGTAATATCACATTTATTAATTCACACATAATATTCGAGAAGGTATCCTAGTCACTAATGACCTTTTTACCCTTGGTGGAATTACTTATCACCTTTAATTTATAAAAAACGCTAGTCCAGAATTCTGGACAGATTTTATTCTAACTTTGAAAAATCATAATTAATTCTAGAAAAATCGAAACGAGGATCCGTAAAATTCCTTGGAATCCTTAGGATGTCTATTTTCAAGTAAAAATAATCACGTTTTCCCAGAGTACACGGATTACTCTCAGATTTAAAGTTTTGAGCCTTGCCCAGAATTTTCCCAGAAATTCGTAGCCTAACTTTGAGGATTTATTTCTCACTGTACAGAACTCATTTTAACATATTCTTGGCATATTTAAAAATCCATATATGTCTAATTTATTCATGAATTTTCCCAAAATTTTGTGACCATATTTTCAATATGAAATTCTGGCGTTTTCATCACTGACTCCAGAAATTCCGAAACCGATGAAATTTCGCTTTAACTTCGTTACTTTGATGATTCTCTTTAAATTTTGCTATATAACCTCCTTCATCAATTTTTCGAAATAAATCCAATTTTGACCATAAAAACATGTAAATAAAATTATTCTAGCATATTTAAGATCTAAGCTACTTCTATCTAAGAATTTAAGAACTAAAACTTAAAGAACTTAAAGCTAGAGCTAGAGAACTTACCAAGAACCTTGCTACTGAAAGACGGAATATCACCAAGAGGGGGGTGAATTGGAGATATTAAAATTTTCTTCACGTAAATGCTCTGTTTAAAGGAACCAAAACAGAGATGAGCGGAGTAAGGTAGAAGATAAATGAACACAAGCAATTTATCGGTTCGGTCTAAATCCTCGACCTACGTCCAGTCCCCGGACTCTACGGGATTTCACTAACTCAAATGATTACACACTCGTAACTCACGGAATAATTCTCTCTCTAGAACTTACTCCCCTTACAAGTTGTAATCAAATATCACAATCCCAAAGTCTCAATACTTTGAGATTCTTACAAGAAAGATAATCAATAAAGAACTCTCTAAAAGAGTAGAATAATAATCGAAGTGTAATGTATCTCGAAGATATTAACTCTTAGAGTTGAAACAAGTAGATGAACTTAATGACTAATTGAATGCACAAGTGTTTCGGTAGTTGGAGACTTCAATGCTCCCGGGTTTTATAGATGACAAAGCATTTGTGACCGTTGAGACAAAATTAAATGAGCCGTTGTGAGTAATGAATATATCCGTTGAGATTACGTTGCACGGTCTCTTTGTATGCTTCCGACGTTCGTCCGTTATTCTCCGTTGACATTCTTAATTCAAATTGTCCGTTGAGATACTCTGAGAATGTTGTCTGGGAACAGCTGGAATGCTTTTTACTTGCTCAGAGGGTTTCTTGCCAAAATGGTGAATGTGACTGCTTTGCATTTAATGCTTCTGACAAATTTCTTGCTTTATGATCATTTCAAGTTTAAACCTTTTAATCAAGTCTGAAACATACTAACAAACTGATTAAACTTGGTTAGAAATGATTAGAATGAATAATATCAAGTACCCAATGCATGATGATAAGATTTCACAATTCAAGAACAGCGAGTTTCAAAAACTGACGCGAGTAACTCGAGTTGTTTGTCGCAACTCGAGTTATAAATATGCTCAATGAATATTTCTGGATGCAAGGGTAACTCGAGTTACATGTTGCAACTCGAGTGTTCATTTAGGCGAGAGAAGAAATTACAAATATCGTAACTCGAGTTATAATCCATAACTCGAGTTATGTTATCTCAAAATTCAGGCCGAGAGCAAAAGTGATTTGTTCTAACTCGAGTTGCTCTATGTAACTCGAGTTACTTTATATCAGATGAACTTCTCTGATAAGCTTATAACTCGAGTTATACCAGATAACTCGAGTTACTTCAACTCTCAGAAAAATGATGTCGCGAAAATATTTCTGACATGCTGAAGTACATTCATAACTCGAGTTGCTAAGTGGTAACTCGAGTTAGAGCTCTGTGAGAACTGATTTTTCTTAATCTTATAACTTGAGTTACGATTTATTAACCTGAGTTACTTTGAACAGTAATTTTGGCATTCTGAGAAATGTAACTTGAGTTATCAACAGTAACTTGAGTTATTCATTTTCTGAAAACATTTTCAAATCAACTCAAACTTACTTTTAGTTCTATTTAATAAAATTGCTAGGCATCATCAAAACACTAAGAGAACTAACAGCTACTCCTTCAAGAAGCTTTTCACAATCTTCCTTACTCTATCAATATGGTTAATACCTTTGTAAATTGGTGAAGAATAATGAATACCCCAACCCCCTATTTATAGTAAAATTCCATGACACTATTCACACCTTTTCATCTTGGATATACACCCTTGGATTTAGGTTAATTGGAAGCACAAATCCTAGCCCTCCAAGCTCTCAAATCTGACCCCCCTTTCTCTCTCCCTCATCCTCTTCCATTACCTTATCCTAAGTACCATATCCTCTTCCATTTTGCCTTAAAAGTCTTCATGTTTTTAATGCTTGCTCATGACTCATATTGCATGTGGGTATTTGATTAAAAATTCATTTCTTTCTCTTCAAGTTGGAATTTCCTACCTCTTCCATTTTTTCATTCCACTAGATAGAAATTCAATTGGGGGTCTTAATGAAGTTTTATTCAAATTCTCTCATTGATTTGAACTCTCGAAATTTTTAGCTTTAATTAGAGACATCAAACACTCATTTTCTCATTTGGAGACAAACCTCAAAAGTTGAGTAAATGACTTTGGTTATAACCAATCTCAAGCTTAAATTATGCTTGTTAATAATCACTTCTTATATTTGATTTATGATTAATGGATCTCAAGATACAATTTATTTTGTATAGATTTCCCTTTGCTTATGTCTTGAATTAATTTCATGGATTAATCTAATTGTTTTATGCCTAATTTCCCTATTGGCTAATACCTTGACTTTTCTCTCTCTCTTCATACTACACACACACACACATGCACAACAATTGTACACACACATATGCACAACTCTTCATCTTTCTCTTTCATTATCCTCTTCCAATATTTTTAAGAGGCTTTGACAAAGGACTCTTATCCTCTTCCATTTGCTTTCCTCTTTTGTTGACTTAATTTCCCCCATGTGTTTGCTAAATAATATCTAGATATTATGAGCTTAAATTCCTCCCATTGGTTCTTTTATTTTCACATGGATTAAGCTTCCTAATTATTTAAGCCCTTAGATTAGCTTTATGAGGTTAAATCTTGGCCCTTAAATCATAGTTGAAATTGTTGACTTTTCAAAGCTTGATTAAAGTTTAATCAACATCTTAATTAGAAGCTTAATTGTCCCTTGATTATTGCATTATTGGTGTTTATAGTAGTTTATGACCATTGGTAATCCATCTTATGCTAATCTCAATCCCTTATTGGTCTTTGATTTCTTATTTAGCTTAATTCACCTCTAATTGATGACTATTAATATTAATTGTAAATAATTATCCAAATGTTCTATTAGTGTAAATTTAATACTCATTAATTGTTAGTAATTGCCCCTTAATTGTTCAAGTGTTTTGATAATTCTTTATGGCCCTTTATGAATTAAATATGCACTAGATATTAATTATAGGGTATTAGGAACTTTAGTAAATTATGAAAATTGGTTCTTTAATCAATTATGAAGGCTTGTACAATTATTTAATTTAGTGAAGATTTGGTTGGTCATTAATTGTTATTGATTTCTCCAAATTTGTTTAAGTATTTTCATGACACTTTCTTGCTCTTTTTGATTCTACATGAACCATAGTTTAATATGGTATTTATTGTATTTATGATATTTTATGGTGCCTAACAAAATTTAGAAAATTAAATCATTGGTCACCTTAATCCTAAATAAAAATTATCTAGAAAATAGGATAAACTCATCACAAAATTTGAGACCACATATTCACCTATTTTAAATAGGCTTTATCTATCAAAATATAGTGGTTATGCTAAATGTGATTTTTAGGGTATTACATCAATCTAGTGCACCACAATATGTAGTGCAATATCAGAATTTCAACATCAACAATTTATACTTATGTTCAATGTTCAACACCATGCATAAACTTTCATAATTACAAACTAAACAATTTAATCATAACAATATAAGCATTTATGCCCACTTAACTAAAAGTCTATCCTCAGACAAATATCTCACACATAAACACATTTTCATAGATAACAAATTATATACTCATATCATTTAAATATATAAGCATACGCGCTTATAATCACTTCAACAAGTATACAAAATAAATTGGAAAGTGGTTACCTCAAGTTCTTGACACAACACTAAGCGTGAGAGAAATCAATCACGTTTAAAAAATAAATGTATAATTATACATTAATAGAATTAACAACAATAACCACCTAAAACCATAATAAATAATTAATTAAACTTTATCTCACTTTAGTTTTCCTAAAAGAAAATGATAATTTATCTATTCCTCAATTTTTAACCTAATACTAACCTTTATAAATATAACACAATTTACTAAACAATCTCTAGACCTCCACATACTTAGAATTATATCAACTCTAATCTCAAATCCCAATTCATAATTTCATATAGTTCAAGATTTAGCAAAACTAACCAATTAAACCTTAAATAATACCTCTAGTAATCACACTAAATGCTTAAATTCTCATTTAATTGGTAAAAATATCCTATATGACTCAAATCATAAATTCTTTTAGATAGAAAATAACTTTAAATTCCCACAGCAACAAACTAACAAATCTAAACCGATTAAAGTTATTTATTAATCATGGTCTTCATATATACAAAGTCATCTACCATCAAAATTCAAAACTTTGCCAATATTCAAATCCTAAAATTTTCACTAATTAGTACTATTTTACCCTCATTAGAAAAAGAAAACTATGTAGAACAACTTTCATGAAGAAAATTTATTGAAAAGAAATTAATTTAACTATCTAAATGATCTTATAAAATAAATAACGTACCTTAAAAACTCTAACAGCTCTCTTTCTTCCTTTTTCTCTCGGGTCTCCCCAGTCCCTCCTCCCGATCTCATGCACTCTTACACACACATACTACACACACTACACACACACAAGTGATTAATGGTGGTGAATTGAGGGATTTTTTTTTTTAATAGTTCTCCTTCTCTGCCACGTATAGTGGCAAGTGGCTGCCACCTGACACATAATGGTGGTAGCGTACACACTCGCCACAAAAGTATATAACATATATACTTTTTTTAGCATTTTTTATTATTATTTTAATTAATTAATTACTTTTTAAAAAATCTTATTTTAAGAATATTACAAGGAACCTATTTATAGAAATAAATTCTATTAACAAAATACTTCTTCCTCTCTTGAAAACTCGAAAATGTTTTTGAAGTTAATCCTCAAAACTATTAAGAAAATTCTCGATCAATCTTAGCCTAGAGCTTGGAAGTTCATTAGGAATCATCCTTTGGACCAAGTAATAGGAGATATGAATCAAGGTGTAAGGACCAGAAAAATTACTTTGAATGAAGTGACCGTTTTTGCCTTCATATTTGAGACTGAGCCCTCTAAAATTGATGAAGCCCTTTTAGACAATGATTGGGTTATCGCAATGCAAGAGGAATTGCATCAATTTGATAGAAATCAAGTTTGAGAATTAGTACTTAGGCCTAAAGACCATCATGTCATTGGCACTAACTGGGTATTTAATAACAAATGTGATGAATCCACAACCATTGTTAGAAACAAGGCAAGATTGGTTGCCAAAGGCTATAATCAAGAAGAAGGTATTAATTATGAGGAAACATATGCTCCAGTGGCTAGATTGGAAGCTATATGAGTACTCTTAGCCTTTGCATGTATTAAAGGATTTAAGCTTTATCAAATGGATGTTAAGAGTGCATTTCTAAATGGTTTGATTCAGGAGGAAGTTCATGTTGAACAACCTCTTGGCTTTGAAAGTGATCATCATCTAGATCTTGTTTATTGCCTTAAAAAAGCCTTATATGGTCTTAAGCAAGCTCTTAGAGCTTGGTATGAGTGATTAAGCAAATTTCTTCTTGATCAAGGTTTTGTCAGAGTAAAAGCAAACACAACTCTCTTCATAAAGAGTAATAAGCGTAATGATATTTTAATTATTCAAATATATGTGGGTGACATAATATTCGATGCTACTAATGATACCTTTTGTGAGGAATTTCCCAAGAAAATGCAGGGTGAATTTGAGATGTCCATGATGGGAGAGCTTAATTACTTCCCTGGTCTTCAAATCAAGCAATGTAAGAATGAGATATTTATTTCTTAGATGAAGTACCTTCGTGATTTCTTAAGGAAGTTTGGGATGGACTAATGTAATGGAGTCGACACTCCAATGAGCTCAACCACCTTTTTGGATGCCGATGAAAAGGAAGATTTTATCATAACCAAGTATAGAGGAATGATCAGATCATTGCTATACTTAACCTCAAGTAGACCTGACATTTAGTTTAGTGTAGGTAATGTGTAAGATACCAAGTTGATCCAAAGGAATCACATGCAGAGCATATGAAGAAATTTTTTTCGTTATCTTGCTAACAAGGATGAGCTCGGACTGTGGTTTTCCAAAGGTCAATTAGAATATTTGGTGCCTTATTCAGACTCAGATCACACTGGCTACAAGACCGATAGAAAGAGTACAAGTGGTCAATGTCAATTTCTTGGTAGCTCACTCGTTTCTTGCTTTAGCAAGAAGCAGACAATACATTGCCGCTTTAAGTTGTTGTGCTCAAATTCTGTGGCTTAAGCAACAACTTCATGAGTTGGGAATCCACCTAAAGGAAATTTGGATCCTTTGTGACAGCACCAGTACAATAAGCTTAGGAAGAATCCAGTTCAACATACAAGAATCAAACATATTGACATGAGACATCATTTCATCAGAGATCATGTGCAAAAGAAAGATGTCAAGATGATGTTCATCCCCACATATTTACAACTTGCGGATATCTTTACCAAGCCTTTGGCCAAAGGACAATTCGTATTCATCCGAAGAGAATTGGGCATGGTGAATCCCAATAAGCTGTAAGTAATCCTTCCTACTAGTCATTTTTAAGATCTAATTGAATTATGATCACTGACTTAAGCATCGGAGTATCTAGAAAATTCTTTTGCAGGATGCTCTATTCATTCGCTCAGAAACAGAGGTTAACAAAGGATAAGCGCTGCCTGAGTATGTATCAACTACACTCGAGTAATGGTGTAAGGATTGTCTATGTTAATAGCAAAATCAAATATAGTACTCAAGTAATTAAACTCGTTCCTCGAGTAATGTCGAGACTTAACTCAATTGCTAAGTGTTTCAGGAATGAGTTACTCGGGTAATGTAAACATTACTCATGAGTAACATCGTGAGAAAGCAGTTAGGTTATGAAGCAGACTATGGTTACTCGAGTAATGATGTCACACTACCCGAGTAATGTCACGCTAAAAGCTCCATCGTTGGAAATAAAAGGAAGCTTGCTCGAGCAAGATACGGTGTGTTGCTCGAGTAATATTCTTCATAACTAAGAAAATCTAAATTTAAGCCCTCAAACTTAGCTTCAAGAATCAAAATTCACTTTAAAAAGATTCAAATGTTTACACAACACACTTGAGAAGAGGTATTTATAGCATTCTTTACTTTCCATAAAGATTCATGAACTATCATTATTTGTTGTAATTGACTCTACTCAAGTAACAAATATGTGTTACTCGAGTAACGTCGCTGAAAACTATTTTTAAAAGGAAACTCGTCGTTTCATTTCAAATTTCTATCGTCTTTGCTCATCACTCTTCTATCAATGAAAAACACTAACACCCTCATAAGTCCTCCTATCTATTACGTTTTCGACGAATCGTTATATTTTCACTAACAGATTTGTCTTTTGGGTTTCCGGACCGTTGGGACTTTCTTTCGCTCCATAAATTTCCTCGTTTCCCTTGCATTATTCATCAACTTTCCGCCGATACCAATTTCACCATTTGCTTCCATTTTTCTTCAATCTTCTCAACTTTTCAAGTTTCATGTCTCAAATGGCTCGTGCTAAGGGACCCTATACTGGTTCTAATGATCTCCATCGGAATCATCAGATTAACCTCTCACTAAAAGGCTTCGTTCTTCGTATCGCTCAAAACCCAAGGCTTCAGAGAAACCTTCTGAGAAATCGAAGTCACTACTGAAGCCCAAGACCAAAGGAGTAGATTTTCAGGAATCATCAAGGCCAGTGACAAGATTTCAGACCGACTCTTTGCCATCGGGAAAAGGTAAAAGTAAATCTAAGTCTATGGACTCTGAAGCTATTGAATCTGAGGGACCAAAGGAATATACTACTGTAGTAGAACAAGGCCATTCAAAGCTTGTTGAGGAGAGACCACAGAGATCTCAAGCTTCTAGAAGTAAGAGATCCCAGGCTTTTGGCAGTAAGAGGTAATAGGTGTCAAGTAGTCATCAAGCCTCCGGTGCAGGATCGCAAGACCCATGGCATCTCATTTGGCCGCTCGGCCGCACTAGAACCTTCTCCGAACTGTTGCTCGTCTAATTTATCATAATATGTATGTTCAACCGAAGATAAATGAGGATGATGATGATACATTAGTTACTAAGATTAGAGGTGAGAAAATTCAAATTACTACTGCATATTTGAACATTTTACTCAAAGTTGTTGATGCTCCAGATGATCCTCCTAAGTTATCTGATGTTGAGTATCACAAAATTCCACTACTTGATGTTCCTTATGATGGTGATAGGCTTAAGTTCAAGTCAGCCATGATGAATAACACCTTTAGAGTCATTTTGTACCTTTATAGCGAAATATGGTTCATTAGGGTCGAGTTACACCCATTTTGTTATGAAGGACTATCAGCTATTTGCTTCCATTATCTCCAAGGAGTCGAGAAACATTGGCAAGTGGATTATGAGTGAGATGGCTACTTTCCTGTCTTAGGCACTGACTCCGAAGAAAGCCACTATACCTTTCCCCAATGTGGTGTCACATATACTTGCTAGGAACAACATTTGGTATCTATCTAATTTCAAAATTTTATCAAGTGTCATCATTTTCAAAAAGAGGGGAGAATGTTAGTTCTCGGAGTTTTGATGATAGCAAGACTTAAATGATTAAGGTTTTATTTTGAAAATGGTTTAGATTTTTAATTAGTAAATATTGTCTATGTTAAGAGTGTACTCGAGTAAGCCCTTATGTTTAGTTGAAGATACTCAATCTGATAGTTTGTTTAAGTGTTCACAGAACACCACTCGAGTAAGGATTCAGTATTACTCAAGTAGTATATCAAATAGAGTATTTTAAATGTATATCAGCAAGTGTTACTCTAATAAGCATGCTGTGTTACTAGAGTAAGTGTAGAAACAGAGCAAATTTCAGAGAAGTTCACATCGTTACTCGAGCAATGATACTCGCTTACTCGAGTAAGCTACCCAAGTAAGGACTTCTATCTACCCAAGTAACAAGGGTCTTGTGTTAAAGCTATGGTCTCTGTCTTAGCGTTACCCAAGTACAAAGTAAGTGTTACTTGAGTAATCTACTCGAGTCAAGGTATGTCGTTACTTGAAGTGTCATTGTTTATGTTTCATAGTTGCTCTCTGTTTGAAATATACCCAAGTACAAACAATACGCTACTCGAGTAAGGTACTCAAGTAAAGGGTTTTTGCTACTCGAGTATATCTATTTGTATCATATATTTGCTCTATGTCTGAAGGTTACCTGAGCACTATTCTTATGCTACTGGAGTAAGTTACTCAAGTATGAGGAGAATGGTACTCGAGTAACAATCACTAATGCTTTCATTTAGTATGTTGGTTTAGCAGAACTGATGTTACTCAAGCACAAGTTTAGGTCTACTCAAGTAGACTACTCGAGTAGATACATAACGCTACTCGAGTAATAGGATTGGAAAAGCCACTGATATGAAGTGCTGCGATGTTACTCGATTAATATGGTATTATTAATTGAGTACGGGCCTTGCCTATCGACTCCTCCATTGTAATAGTAATCATAATTTAAATATTTTGAGTTATTATCTGTTTTTATTTAAATCTTACTCAAACGTGCTTATGTTCTTACTAATTCCCTTTTGAGTAGATTTTAGATGATTAATGGATGGTTAAACCATGATTAGCCGAAAAGCCATTCGATGTGTCGAAGCATTTAATGCCTTTAAAAACAGAGCCTACAAATGGAATGAAGCTTCAAGAAGACGAATACATTCCTTCGAGACATAACCATTTTAGAAAATGGTTTGAGTCAAAACTGTGCACAAGTACATCGACGGCGAGCGAGTTAAATGAAGCAACATTCGACTGTACGTAACGAAAACCATCTGTGCCTAATGGAAGTTCAAAGAGTCACAACGGCTACATTCAAAGTTTCACAACGACATTAATGGAAGATGATATAAAAGCTCATCACTTTCAATTCTGCCAACTACTGAAACTCTGTGCATTCAATTTTTCATGATTGCAATTAACTGTTTCATTCACTTCATTTAATATCTTGGGATATTCTCGTACTTTAGTGTTTATTATTCATCTACTCAGTGAGGAGTTTAAACATCTATTATCTATTTAATCTCAAGGTTGAGGAAACTTGAGTGTGGGTGTACAATTACGACTTGTAAGGGGGGTGAGTCCTAGTGTGAAAGGATCATCTCGAGTACAAAGTGTGTAATTGTATTTGTGTTTGTGAGTTAGTGAAATACCTAGATTGTCTAGGGACTGGACGTAGGTTAAAGAGTTGGATTGAACCAGTATAATCTCTCTGTGTTCATTCTCTCTGTCTCTGTGTTTATTGTTCGTCGTCTATTTCCAAAGAAGAGTTTGAAATCCCCTATTCACCCTCCCTCTAGGTGATATTCCACTTTCAAATTGCACAGTGCCATTATGCTATATCAACAACCAAATTTTTTAATATATTTTTAACCAAAAGGTCCCATTAAAAGATTTTGTTGAACATTCTTTTTTGTTTTCCTCTACCTGTTCTAAAGGACTCCATAACGTATGATCTACTCTCGATCTTCTCGGTATATCCAACGGCCATCTTTGTACACGAAAGAACCACCTCAAACTATTTTTGCAGGGGTGGAATTAGGGGGGCTAGGGTATCCCCCTAATATTATGGAACTGAACCTAGAGGCTTAGGAAATTATATTTTAGCCTCATAAAAATTTCAACATTTTCACTTTAGTCCCCATTAAAAGTTTAATAGAGGGACTAAAGTGACAAGTATTGAAATATTTATAGGGCAAAAATGTAATTTCATGAACACCGGGTTCTATTCCGTAATTTTTGCCCCCGATTTCAAATCCCGGCTCCACCCCTGTATTTTAGGCCATTTTTTCTATAATAAGTGCCACAAATAGCAATCCTCTTATATAACCATTTCAAATTATATTTTATTATATGAATATGTACATTCTCATCTCTACTATCCTGACCCGATGCCCTTTACTAATCAATAAATACAATACAAAATGTAAAATTTATAATATATCAAATTAGTTGTAATATATTGGCCAAAACAATTAGGTGTAATATGTCTTGAACGTCTATTTAGTTTTGATATTTATACATATATACACGCCAGGGATGCATACCAAAAGTGATGTTATCTAATATGTAAAAAGTCATCATGCCTTTTTTCTAAAACTTTCAATTATCTCAATACCAGAGATAGTACATAATGGGATGAGTGACTATGGACATGATTGTTGTCCGACAAATAAAAGGATGTTTTATCAATATTTCGTAACTGAGATAATTAAAAGTTGACAATCCAAGGCTTGAATTTCCGCTTCTACCTTTTATCCTTAGTGCCATATGAGATATTAGACTTTGTCGTCCGCAGAGCATACTCTTATTGTCTCAAAAAAAAAAAACATGCTTAAGCATGTATGATGTCTCGAGTTTGTGAAAAACATGTGAAAGTAGAAAACACCTTTGGGTCAGATACCCCAAATTGGGCCTGTATGCTCAAATCTGACCTGGTTAAATAGCTACCATATAAAAAAGTTATAAAAAACAATGTGATGTTAATGATGACAATATGGATTGCATGAATGTTTAATATTGTATTTCACTGTATGCGAACGTGTGAAGAAGAAAGTAAAGCAAGGGGCCTGTGATAGAGTTGCTATCACTGTCCTTGCCATTGCGATTCATTAGTTAGATGTTCTTGTTCCATAGAGGAGCTTTACGGAATGTAGGTTAACAACCAATTTCCTCCAACTAATAATAATGGATAGGAAAAAAAACACACACTTAATATCTTCATTATTTTGAGACAATCAAGTATGTTTCAATGAGAATGTTACTCTATCCAGTCTTTAATTAGTTGCCTAATTTGATTAGATTAAGAAATTTAGTTAAGATAGTTAATAGGGAAAATGACAGAAAAAGAATATAGAAATTGGAAAATCTCAACTAAGATTTGTTGCCTAAAATTCATAAGGTAAACACTATACATGATAAGCAATTCACAACTCATCTTAAGAAAAATAGCTGCTCTGGGATTTAGCATTTTCCAAGTTCTTCTTCTGTTATTTTCCCTAGTTAATATGACATGTTTGTTAATCCTATTTCTTAATTAATTCATGCAATCTCTCTTTAACGTGATTATGGTTAATCTAGGGAGCGTCAAAAGGGATAAATTGGAAAAAATTGCCAAAGATTACAAATATGTCTTATATTTAGGACTAAAATTAACTTCACAATTAGGTTCTATTAAGAACTGAAGGGAGTATATAGTAACATGTTCAATAAATAATAACTTATTACAGATAATATTTCCACATTATCATATGTTTGATTTCATTGTTAATTTATGTGTACTTTTTCAATGCAAACCATACTGTTTAGGAAAAAAGACAGAAAAAAAATATTTGAAATTGCAAAATCTAAAATCAGATTTGTTATCAAGAATTAATAAGATAATAGTGAGACTTGATAAGCAATTCATAACTCATTTGATGGGAAATAATTGACTTCCAATTAATTTATCATTTGGACTTGGTAATACACACATATATATGTAATATATGTACATACACATATAGATATATATGTGTGTGTGTGGATAATACATATGTATGTATAGACATACATATGTATATATGTATATGCACATATGTACTGTAGTTATATATACATATGTATTTATACACACAGACAAATATATCCATACATAAGTATACCTAGTACATACTTACATATATATATGTATATATGGATGCGTATGTATATATATAATTCTTTGGGAATACATAAGATTCAATATAAAGAACGCTATCAATTGGGGGAAAAAAAAAAACCCACCCATTTGTCTTTTGTTTTCATGCCTTTTTCGAAATTCCATGTCTCTTGTTGCGTCTCTTCTCTTCCATGTCTGTCTTCTAGTGGTCCGAGGAAGATTATATATATAATATAACCTAATGGTATCAATGTCCTGATCAAATAGCTAAGCTCAAATTGAAATAATAATAAGTCATGCCATTTGCTGAAATTTACAGCCACGTCACTTTCGGGCCTAGCAAACTTCGAGGAAGAATATAGTATTATTAATAATGTTATAAAATAAAATTTATATAAAAAACATTCTTTTAAATAATAAAGTAACTTTAATAAAGTAACTTTAATAAAGTATCTTTAATAAAGTTCTTTTAAATAATAAAGTAACTTTAATAAAGTAACTTTATTTATTTATCATGCTTGATAGTGATACTCTTTAAAAAAATCTCTTCTGTTGATATTGAAACGTGTAAATAAAGAGACCAACATGTTCGAAACTGACCTCTTTATACGACTTAACTCAGAAAATTTTCAAGTTGCTAGTTAATTTGAGATTAATTACCAATATTGTACCAAGCTTCTTCATTGCAAATATATATACAAAAAGCATGTAGGAAGCACCACTTATGATTAACATTATGTGAATAATGCGATTTATTTTAACTTCATATAGTTATACAAAATTCAGTTTAGTCACACCATGCACAAACTCGATAGAATATTGCCTGCATTAAATCTAATTATATGTATGTGTTGATACATTTATGTATTGATATATGAAAGGTAACAAAAAAATTATAATTATATGCAGAGTTCATATAATTATATGTTAAGATGGATATGTGGTCATATAAGAAAAGATCATATTCATATTAAACATGTTAGATGATGAGTTCAAGTAGCATATGTTAAAGAGAAAACGGTACAAAAACAAATCTTCTTAGGTAGCTTTGACATATTCAAAGATGGTCAATAAATGCACTTATAAGAATAATACATCAACCCCTATGAAATGCACTTATAAGAATAATACATCAACTGAAGAAAATGTTTGATAAAATTATTGAGCAATACCTTTTTAACAACAATTTATTGAAAATTTTTGTTACTGATACAAGACCATCCCACTATGTGATCATGTAACCAACTCTTAAGCCAATTTGCTGTTGTCAAGGAAGCCGGCCGGAAACTTTACTAGTATTATATTTATCGTCCGTATAAATAATGATAAGTGGTACTAGGGCATGATGTTTGTCAGACTAAATAAAGGAATCTTTTATTGTTTTTCATATTTCATAAGAACTAAAGTGGCCTCCGAAACATTCTGTGAAGCTACACATTACACGATAAAAGTGATAGTTTATATATCATGCATACTATATATAAAAGTATGGAGAAATATAAACTCAAATTGGTGTTAGGAGGATGGTCCAAAAAAAAATTGATGTGCGGAGTAGGAGGTTTCATTAGCTAAAAGCACGTGATTGAGGCTTTTTGTACATTGTTTTGATCATAATGAATTATATTTTTATTGATTTGGACGACCCATGATTTTAATTCTTGAATTGAAAGGGATTTCCACGTCAATAGTTCTTGTACCTCTGATTCCATTTAATTACTACTCCCTCCGGTCCTAATTATAAGACACATTTAACTGATTTTGTGAAGATTAAGGAAAGAAGTTAAATTAGTTATTTATACTCATTTTCCTAAAATGTCCTTATACAAATTTTGTAATACCCTAAAAATATCTACTTAGCTTAAGCACTATATTTTGATAGCAAATACCTATTGGAAATAGGTGAATATGTGGTCTCAAAATTTAGTAGCTTATTTAATTTAATTTAGGGAATTTTGTCCTAGAATTAAATAAACCAAAGACCCAAATTTTCTAATTTGGTTTAGAGATCATAAAATACCCTAAGATTATTATATTACAATATAGTTTTTATTTAATTATAGAGAGTCATAAAATGTTATGAAAATACCTAAATCAATTAAAGGAAATTATCAATAAATAAATGACAATTAAATTTACATTAATTAAAATAATTTTATAACTGTTCATAATAAATTTAGTGGCAATTAAAAGTAATCAATTAGGGATATTTTAACTTAATAAAGAATCAAGGGTCAATTTTGAAATTATATTTAAGGATCATAAAATATGATATAAACACCATATTAAACTATAGTTCTCATATGAGCAAATGAGCAAGAAAATATTATGAAAACACTTAAGCTAATTAATGGGAATTAGCAACAATAAATGAACAAGTTAGCTTGCACTAATTGGGATTAGTTGCAAAATAATCAAGAGGCAAAATAAAAGTATAAAATGAGGGTGAAATAATACTTTCCTAATTAAGCACTAATTTTCATGATTAGTTAAATCAATTAATCAAGGGAGAAGATTTAATCTAAACAAACACAATGAAATCCAATGGTTGTGATTAAACCAATAATTAATATTAATCCTTGTGAAATTGAATTGGCCAATGATAAATCAAGAAAATATTCTTAATCCTCGTGAAATTAATTGGACCAATAAGAGATTAGCATAAATTGAAGGTCAAGATTAAATCCAATAAAGCTAATCTAAAAGCTTGAAAATGGATTCATAAAGCATAATCCATGTGAAAATTTAACAACCAATGAGAGAATTTAATAAATACCTTAATCCTATGAAAATAGGATGGACCAATGGGAACCATTTCCTTCATATTTTGTGGCTTGGAAGAAGAGGATAAATAGGAAAGAGAAAAGTGTTGTGAGTATGTGTGTGTCTAGTGAAGGAACGATAAAGAGAGTTGTGCATGTATGTGTGTGTAGTATGAAGAGAGAGGGAAAATTCAAAGTTTCCACCAATAAGAAAAATTGGGCATAAATCAATTTAATTAATCGTGGAATTAATTCAAGACATAAGCAAATGAGAATCTATACAAAATAAATTGTATCTTGAGATCCGTTAATCATAGATCAAATATAAGGAGATATTAGTAACAAGCATAATCTAAGCTTGAGATTGGGTATAACCAAAGGCATTTTCTCAATTTGTGAAGATTGTTGCCAAATGATAAAATGGGAACTAGGGGTTTCTAATTTAAGCCATAAGTTCCAAGATTACAAAACCAAAGAAAAAACTTGAATAAAATTTCATGAAGATCCTTAAAAATATTTTTACCTAGTGAAATGCAAAACCAAGAATGGATGAAGGGGAAAGTTGTGACTTGGAGAAGGAGTTAGGAATTGTTTATTATTAACAAAACACACATGGGATAATACCATCAACTTTTGGAAGAAGATAATGTACTTGGGGATGAGTCAGAAGATGAGTCATAAAGCAAAACTTAGAGATTAAGTTAGGGTTTTCTAATCACATGGATGGATGAGATTAAAATTTCTTGACTAAGTTTAGATCCAAGGGTTCATACACAAGAAGAGTTAGGTTTGAAATATTTACCAAAGTGTCATAGCCTTTTACTATAAATAGGGGGTTGGTGTCTTCATTATTCTTCACCAATTCACAAAGGTATTAACCATATTTGAGAGAGTAAGGAAGAGTGTGAAGAGCTTCTTGAAGGAGTAGCAAGGTTCTTGGTAAGTTCTCTAGCTCTAGCTTTAAGTTCTTTAAGTTTTAGTCCTTAAATTCTTAGATAGAAGTAGCTTAGATCTTAAATATCCTAGAATAGTTTTATTTACATGTTTTTATGGTCAAAATTAGCTTTATTTCGAAAAAATGATGAGGGAAGTTATTTAGCAAATTTTTTGAAGAGAAACATCAAAGTAACGAAGTTCGCGAAATTTCATCGGTTTTGAAAATTCTAGAATCAGTGATGAACATGCCAAAATTTCATATTGAAAACATAGTCAAACAATTCCAGGAAAATTCATGATTAAAGTAGACATATAGGGCTTTTCAAAAATTCCAAGAACATGTTAAAATGAGTTCTGTACAGTGAGGTACAAATTATCAAAATTAGGCTATGAATTTCTGGAAAAATTCTGGGCAGAGGCTCAAAACTTTAAAACTGGGAGTGATTCATGTAATCTGGGCAAAATTTATTATTTTTATTTGAAAATATACATCCTAAGGATTCCAAATAATTTTATGGATCCTCATTTCGATGTTTCTAGAATTAATTATGATTTTTCAAAGTTAGACAAAAATCTGTCCAAAATTCTGGACCAGCGTTTTTGAAGAATTAAAGGTGATAAGTTGGAAAATAATTCCACCAAGGGTAAAAAGGTCATTAGTGACTAGGATATCTTCTAGAATATTGTTTGCGAATTAATAAATGCGATATTACCATTATAGGATAAACGTGGTCACAGTCCGAACGACAGCGTACCGATATCACCGATAAAGGTACGAACGCGTACTGTAAGACTAACTTTGATGCTTATTGTATACTTATATGTGATAGATACTTTCATAAAGACATGGACGGGACTCTGTCTCGGGTCATGCACCGTGACTAAGTTATGGGGCTTAGATCACTACTTATACATTCAACTTTATACACGGGTTATGGTTTTGATAACACCGTTGAGTTTCCCTAGCGCTGAGGACACGATAGGCCATCGTGGATGCTGTGAATAGTGCAAACTATAATAACGTTCATATGCAGTGGCTTTGTTCTGTTATTATCTTTCATATGTGAATATTGCTGTTGTATCATGAATATCTGTCATACATAACTGTACATAAGCATGAGGTTAACCATTACCTGAGGTTCAATGGGTATTGAACCTCAGCTCTTACCATAGCTTCAGGATCCGGTGTGAACAGGATCGAAGACAAGGGTAAGCAGCAGGCATGAAGATTGTCCAGAGAAAGTTCTTTGATATGTACTTAACATTGTGGTCATTCGAAATTTTTGTATTGCTGTGGAAGCAAACATATACATTACAGTGGATGTTTATCAGTTACTCTTCAATTTAAATACTTCCGATGCTCTACTCTGATCAAAACTAATTTGAAAACGCTTCCGAAAATTGGGATGTTACAAATTTAAAATGACATAAGTAAAAGTGAATCAATAACTCCTACCACATATCTCTCCAATATCATATATCCTAACACACACAATATATCTACATATGTACACACATGTGTATGTGTGTGTGTGTTTATATATGGACATACACTCACACACACACACACACATATATTGACTGATACACACACAAATATACATATATATCTACACACACACACACACACATATTGACTGACACACACACAAATATACATATATGTCTACACACACACATATATGTGTGTATGTGTCTATATATATTTATGTGTAGACACACACACATACATGTGTGTGTGTGTGTGTGTGTGTGTGTCTATATATATTTGTGTGTAGATACACACATATATACATACATATATACACAGACACACACACATATATACATAAATACATATATGTATACACACACCCACATATATGTGTGTGTGTGTGTGTCTATATATATTTATGTGTAGATTCACACACATATATACACAGACACACATATATACATAAATACATATATGTATGCACACACTTATATATATATGTACATGTGTGTGTGTGTCTATATATATTTGTGTGTAGATACACACATATATACATACATATATACACAGACACGCACATATATACATATATGTATACACACACATATATATGTGCGTGTGTGTATGTCTATATATATTTGTATGTGGACACACACATATATACATATATAGACACACACACACACATTTAAAAATTTTATTGATTGAAAGAGTCTACGCACCTACATATATATACTCACAAAAAACCAAACACATTTGAGAAAATATAATTGTGGTGTTTTAGGAAGAAATTGACAAAAATAAGAAAGTTGTCTTATAATTAGGATCAAAACTAACTCCCAAATGTTGTCCTATAATTAGGACCGGAGGGAGTACCATATATTTATTTATTTGTCTCCTCATATACTCTTACAAAGAGATAGGGAGATTTAATATATGCTACCCCCTTCCTAAAAATAATAATGAGATTTAGTTTCATCATTATATTCAACATACAAAATTTTCGGGCAAAAAAAAAAAAAAAAACATACAAAATCTAATTATATATATAACTATAGATTGTGAATGTCAAAAGTTGTTTGAAATTTAATGTGTGTGTGTATTATGTTTTTCAGAATGTATTGCATATATTGATGATATATTTTCTGATGTCTGCAAGCCACTGTCGTTTTCCTTGCTAGTCACGTTTTCGCCAAGAAAACTCGCGGACAATAATTGTCTTCGCTTTGCAGATAGAATTGTTGAAAGTTGAAACTGCACTGACATTCCACCTATTTTAAAGTTGAACGCAACGTACTTTTAGGGAAGTGTAATAATCACGTTATAAGTCAATTTTGACAAAAAAAATTTGGTCCTATTTATAAATTTAGTTTCATATAATAAATGAGATTATGACAGTTTTACCCATATTAATTGCACTCATGAAGATAAAGAGAGAAGAAGCAGTTGAAAAATACTCAATCATAAATGAGGGTAAAGTTGAAAATTTACCCAATAATCATTGAGTCAACTAACTTTCCTTGATATATGAGAGTTGGTCAAAATGGACTTATAAATATAGGACGAGTGGTAAGTTATATCAATAAACTTTTATTTATTTATTTATTTCAGACAGTTTTTTTGGCATGAAATTTTAGACAATGTTAGAACATATATGTCTTTAAAATGAAGAATTTAAAGAAAATGTTTGAAAATCAAAATATAATATAAAAGATATAATAAGTTGTACGTTAACTTTAAATCCGAAGCACAAACTTAGGGATAAAAAAGCGCAAAAGTGATTATCATGCAATCCTAATGGTCAGTAAGGCACAGTAAAAAGTACTAGCTCAAAATATAATTTAGCTACAGTAAAGTTGAGTATAATTACGAATAGGGTCTCACCTAGTGGAGGAGCTAGGCTCTCACATTGGATTTGAATCCCTGGTGAAAGAGGTGTCTATATTTATTGCTTGTTAGCAATAATAAGTCTTGTCTCACTGGATCATGTTAGCTGCATGAGATGCACGGTGACACTGTGCTCTATAAATAACCAAATTTTTGGATAGATTGTCAGTCAAAAAGTCTCATTTAATGATTTTGTTGAGCATCATTCTTTTCAAGATTCCTCTAGGTGCTTTATATGACTCCACACCGTCTGATGTACACTCTACATTGGTGTCTCCAACGGATTTCGTTGTACATGAATGAATCACCTCAAATTGTTTTATACCTTTTTCTCTTAGATGCCCCCATACCCTTCCTCTTATATTAATCATTTCAAATCTTATCTTTAATTAGATAACTATTATATACATACTCATCTCTACTACCCTGACGTATTAATGCCCTTTAATAATCAATAAATAAAATACAAAATATATAATTTATAATATATCAAATTAAGCGTAATTTTTGTTTAATTTATATTTGTTTTGGTAATTATACATATATATATGCCGGGATATATATAGATGGATATACTGTATAAATTTTTTACCATCGAAAAAAAAAATATAGTGTATATATTTTAGAAAATGAAAGTGATTGATTACTAAATAAATGCAGCAAAACTTGTAAGACTATATATATAGACCGTAGTGCTTGCACTTCATTTCACCGAAGACTTGAACGCTTCGACAGTCTTCAGATCTTGAAGATTAACGTCGTCCTGGTGATAATCCGAAGCATTTCCTCTATTGTTTTTGGTAATTGGATCCATACTATTCCCTCTCTTTCTCTATTTTCTTCATAAATTCTTATGTTAAAGCTGCTTCTATTTTACCGCCGCTTACCTTTCAATTTGCATCTCACCTTCAAATGAAATGTAAATAACCCATTCTCCGCTCTTTTAAACAAAGTGCGCTTCTGATTTTGTTGGCGCTTAAAACAATTTTGTCTTCTCTATATTACTACTCTATACTCTAGAGTCAATAATTTTATATGAGGAACTACTGAACTCAATCATCGGATGCAGAATATAATGATAGCCTGTCCCCTCAATACGATATGTAATCTTATCCTTAGCTTGCCCTCATGTGCGCACACACAATAGATGGCATATATCTTAGCAAATAGTCATTACACTCAAAAGCTGAATTTTGCAACCATAAATTTTTATTTTGTGATGTCATAGTAAGTTGTAGTTTTAAAATTTTATAAAATATAAATTTTAACAATAGTTTGTTTTAAAGCTAACTTTTAAAATCTTTTATTGTAATAATTACATTTTTCAGTTGTATGTAATATATATATAACTATATGCAAAGCAAAAGACAGTTACAAATATTTAAAGAAATGTTGTACATAATTGAAGAGAGTTGTGTCTGCATGCGTTCAAGGATTTGAGTGCAAGGAGGATTCTTCAACAAATGTCCCAATATCTTAATTGTAATAATTAAATAAACAAACACATAACGTCGATATGGAGATGGAGGAAAATAATCCCTTATATAAGACGTTATTAAGAAGTCATAGAACTAGAAATGTTCAAGCACTGAAATGAAACTACTTTTTTACAGGTAATGACCAATACGTACAATCATGTCCATTCAATTTGTTTTTTTAACTCTTGTTTTTAACTCGTCTATGTAGGTTTTGAAGTGCCTGATATGTAGTCATGCATTTCCTCCGGTTTTTATTACTCATCCGGTCCGTTTTATAAGGAGCAATCGCTTTCATAGGGCTGGTCCTTAATTACCATAAGGACCAATTTCTTTTTGTCTAAAATTCTAAAATGATCTTTCAAATTTTTCCCCATTAAATATAATTTAGAAGGATCACATTTATATAAAAAAGTACATTACTAATTATTGAACTCATGTTCGCTTTCAAGGGTATCAATGGAAGGAGATGGATGTTCCACAATTACATCAGCACAACCTCGGCAAAATTTTCCTAGCCATCATTCAGGTAATCTCTAACCTTCCTCTCTCCCTCACAGACAAAAACATACCTGATGTGCTTCAAGATCCATTTTTTGGTGTGCGTGTATAAAATAGTAAGTAAACGTTTTCCTTTCGTCCTGAAGGTATGAAAATATTTGAAAAACTCCCATAGGAAAATTTTCTGCTAAAGGTATATGAAATTTGTTTAAGGATCGAGGTGAATCCTATCTTCAACGGGTAGTGCAACCTCTCTTTAGCTGTGTATGTACACCCCGTTTTAATTTTTTTTTGGTAACTACGTGTAACATATTTTCTATTATGTGTAAAATAGAAGACATTTACTCAGCTGGAAATATGTTAGTCGCAACTGAAGATAAGTTGCACCTGCTTAAGGACTTAGTCTTAAGTTAATCTAGGCTATAATGGTTTTTGTTTTTGTTTTTTTTTTGTTTTTTTTGTGGGTTATATATTATCATCTGGTATACGGTTTGAGGTTCGTGGTTCCTCTTCCTAACACAAGTGACTCCTCCAGGATTTGAACTCGAAACCCAAAGGGATCTAGTGGGGCCTCACACCGCTAGACTAACCCTATGTTGTTATCTAGGCTATAATTTTTGTGATAGGGGATTTTTAGCATAGTTCCCACAATGATGAAATTTTTTTTAAATTTTGTACCTTGAACTGGCTCACTACGAATATAAATTCGAAATAAAATCTCTCATTTTTGGCCGTTCATTATTAACTTGTTTATGGAGAAGCTATATATTAAAAAGCGTCCAGGACTAAAGGAAGCAGTAAAGAAAGGTAATTAAAAAGTAGAGAACATCTATAATTGCCTTTTTTTTTTTTTTTTTTTTTTTTTTTTATCTTCTTCTATTTCAGCGGCAGCCTTTTATATTTCTTTAGGATTAATGTTATTCTGAGTTGTTCAAAAGAAGAATGATTTTCGTCATTTATTGACTTGGAATTCCTACCATTAAATTTCTGTTTGTATGTTTGAATGTGTGTTGATTTTGTTCAGAATCAACGAACATGGACAACTCGCCGGAGATTCAGCCATCAAATTCAAGTAACGTTGTAACTGATGTGTAATCTCTCCTATCCTTTGCTCTTCTGATCCCTATAATACATTCAAACTTGCAGTACAAAGAGAGACACGTTAAATGCATAATTACATGTATGTTGAATTTACATGCATGCATACATAAGATTTATAAATCATGAAAACAATAATTTGCATGTACAAAAGTTACATTCATAGTATAAGCAGTAATATATACTGACCTCCCATCTATGTTATTTTACCGATACCTCCATTTTATTTTTAGAATCAAAGGTTTCATAACATATGTTTCCCATTTACATTTAAGATTTCATTTCTAGCTATCAAACCAACAGTTTGACTGTTGAATAAGATTTTTTTATTTTATTCAAATACCCTTCTTTAACATAAATATAGTCTACAAAATTATGCAGACTATCAAAAATTATTTCAACAAATACACTTCTCCCCCTAATTAACTAATTTAATCAGATTTATGAAGTTAGTTAAGTTTGTTATTAGTCATTCTTACATTTTTTATGTATCAGTTTAGCAAAATATTTTGAAACAAAATTTATATGTGTATTTAAAAATTGGAAAAGAAAATTGTGCAATTTTAACCACATGTTTCCTTTTAGAAAGAAAGTCAATCAAACATCCTCTTTTTTTGTTATATTTAAACTGTAACTTTCTCTTCTAAAGTTAGAAAATACTTGAGAAAAAAGTCTTGACTAATATAATTTTGGAAGATAATAATTTTTATAAGACATTTTTGCATTCTTAGCCTCCACATGGATTATACCTTTAATTAAATAAAAAATTAATTAATTTTATTTTTTTCGGTTTAAAAATTATGAGATATAATTATAAACAAGTTATTATATACTTTCATAAGCGTATTTCTGTTCAAAAAAAATTTATTCAACACAAACACACATATGATAGTTATGAAATGTTATTTACTAACTATATTTTATAGTAACTCTTCCTTCATACATTTTAAAGTAATTAACTTATTGTTTTGAAAAACAACATTAGTGTGTAAAAATTAATTATTTTCTTAATTAGATAATTATTTCATCTTTTATAATTTTTTTTAAGAAGCTCCTGCTCCATACATTTTATAAAAATTTATTGTTTGGATAAAGAACAGAAGTATTTTTTTTAAAAAAAATATTTAAGTTAAAGTTATAACATTTAAAGTTTATACTTTATAATGGCCACAAGCTAACCTAGCTAGTAATACTTTTTTAAAATCATAACCTAATAGTACTATGGAAAAATTAGAATGAAGGACTTGGAGGAAAAGACATTCATGAGGAAGGACCATAAAAATTGTAATAATTTAGAAGGACCAAATATAAAAATATGAAATCCAAAATACAAAAATTCCCATAATAAAATCTTTTGCATTCCCTCCTATATTTTTTCCCACATTCTATTTTTAAACTAATACAAAATTATAAGTTTTACTAACTTAAAAAACAGTTTTCTCAATTTTTATTTTTCACAACTTGCATAGATATCTATGGGAAAAAATTACACATTCTTCAATATTGTAAAAATTATATTTTTCAAAAACAAATGAACAAAAATCTTAATTAAAAATAGAATTATATAATTCTAATAAAACTTAAGGTATTTTATAATTTATCATTTATGTTAAACAAAGAAAGTTTATCGGATTTCTTTATGTTTTAGAAGAAATTTATGTGGGTTAAATAAGTCATCTAATATTAATAAAACTTTAAAAAATTATTATATCCTAAAAAATATAAAATGAGTTTAGTTTTTTGTTTTTTAAAAAAAGAGTTTGATTGATATCAACGTTGATAATATAAGTCAGGCAACTAGATGTTATAAATTGGTGAAAAATAATATATATATATATATATATATATACAGGTTTAACTATTGTTAAATAAATATTAAAAAAAAATACTATCATACCTTGCTGGGAGGTTTTAGTTTTAATTTTAATTATTTTTTAATTATAAATACAAGAAATATTATAGGAGGTTTGATTATGGAAACTTAATAATTTTAAATTTATATTATGATATTCAGTTCTTCAAAACAATTACAATTTTTTTGATCCTTTATAAATGTTATTTTCTCTAGGTCCTTTATTTTAATTTTTCCTAGTACTATGTATCATATATTGTATAAATATATTAAATACATTAATCGCTCCTCATTTTGATATAAATTACAAAAAATTTCATCTATTTTGAAAGTATATATAAACATCAATTTAAATTAAAATGTATATTACACAAATCTCCCATTTAAGTTGATATTCTATGTCCATCCACATTACCTTTATTTGACCTTAAGTTTAACTCTCAAATTTTTGTTTTCACCAAAGTTCTCCTATTTAAAATAATAATTATTAAGCATTTCTATATTCCAAACATATATTTTCATACAACTAAAGAAACAATTCTCAATCGTGAAATATATTCAATACTTCCGAAAACACACACATAAAACTACGATATTGGGTCTAGGGGAAGGCACCAAAAAAAAAAAAAAAAAAAAAAAAAAAAAAAAAGGATATGGGGTCTAGGGGAAGAAGTTCATTACTTACAACTACCATTTATCTACTCTCATATATGGTAGTTGAAAATATTATTTACCATGATCTTAATTATTTTTAAAAATATATTATCTTCTTAAAAAGTTATTTATCATAAATAAATAAATTTTAATATCAAGAAGGTCTTATACTATATTGGAAAATAAAATATATACACTTATAAATTATTAAGTTACTTATTCATAAAAGAACATAAGTTCATAGAAATAATCCGAGATTTATAACCAATTTTAATTTATAATTTAGAATGCTCTAATCTAGCTTAGTAGTACTGAATATAAGATGCTACCTCTGATTCTAAATATAGGACATATTTTGTGATGTAATTTGCACTATAAATTATGTATTATATTTAAGACCGGAGGAGTACTATATAAACGATTGAAATGCATAATAATTATAGAAATTAGAAAGATCTTACTTATATAAATGAAGACTAAACTAACTTTTGAACTAATGTTCGTTTCCAAGGGAATCGGGTGTCCTTCATCGAGTTCCTAGAAAAGAAAGCCTAATGCTATACGAAGCAGCAAAGGAAGGTAATTGGAAAGCAGCAAAGACACTGTTAGAAAAGGATAGAAATATATTACATGCTGACTTAACCAATCGGAGGGAGACCATCCTCCATGTGGCCACCCAAGCAAACCAAGCTAGTTTTTTAAGGCTACTGTTGGAGTATTTGAAGGGGCCTCCGGAGAAGGAAGAAATAAGTGACTACTTGAAATCAAGAAACATTGATGGGAACACTGCGTTTCTCTTTGCTGTAGCATCTGGGAATAAAGAGATTGTTAATATAATGGAGGAAAACAACTCAAATTTGTTAACAGAAATGGGTGGCAAAGGCAATTTACGTTTAACTCCACTCCACGTTGCTGCTTTACAAGGAAACAGTGAAATAGCAAGCCATATATACGAAAAGACAAAAGACTATACAAGTTATTATGAAGAGAATCGCTTGGATTTGCTGTTATCTCTCTTTGTTAAGGCTGGAATCTATGGTAAGTTCTCACACACAAGACAAGAGGCGATAAAAGTTATTAACAAGTGCATTATTCCCAGTGGGAAATACATCATATACTTTATTAAGCTTGTATCAGACACACCTATACATGACTAAATTTATTTATTCATTTGACCAGGTTTAGCCTTGGAGTTGCTAAAGAATGAGCGAGAGCCAAGAGGGCTAGCTTTTTGGAGGGATGAAGCAAATGAGACAGTATTGCATATATTGTCTCGAAAGCCTTTAGGCATGTCAGTTCTTTTGTTTTTGTTTTTGTTTTTGTTTTTCATTTAGCACTTCCTATATATCCATTAATCTATAAATAGCTGGCACGTGCTTTTGAAGCTAATTAACGATGTTGATTAATGCTAAGATATCATTAGAACCCAATCAATATCTGATGTTTAGTTCAGCTATACATTTGCACGTACCTGTACTCAGAAAGAGATTGCGTTATGATTCAAACAAACAGAAAATATTTTTATTAATAATGTTTTTTGAACTTTCTTTCAAAGTTTTCAGTTTTGACTATGATGACTTAGTATCTCAACTAATTGAATTGTTAAATTGTGCTTCCTAGGTTTAAAGGAAACTCAGCAGCATGAACTTGTAGAATACTTGTGGAATCATATATTTCTTGAGCTATCTCACGAGGAGATCTTGGAAAAAATAGGGGGACCTTCACATGTAGCATTTAATGCTGTAAAAGCTGGGAATTTTAAGTTTCTAGAGCTGCTTATAAGCACCTATCCTTATTTGATATGGGAAGTAGATGGAAAAGGTCGAAGCATAATTCACATTGCAGTTTTGAGTCGACAAGCTGATATCTTCAACTTCACACATGGCATAGGCGCGATCAAAGATATAATAATACATTATAAAGATGAAGATAGAAACAATTTATTGCACATGGCAGCAAAATTAGAGTCAAAGGATCAACAAAAGTTAGTTTCTGGAGCCGTTTCTGGAGCAGCATTTCAGATGACTCATGAGTTATTATGGTTTGAGGTATTTTGTTACATAAATATTTAGTTTTTTTTTTCCTATTTACAAAATAGATATGCACAAGCACAAGTGCATGCATACATTTTTACTCTTGAGAATTGTAATTGTATAACTTATTATATATTTATAATTTTATATTGATGGAATCATATATGCATATCCATAAACATGTTAGGCGGTAAAGAAGATCGTGCCACCATCATTCATAGAGATGAAGAATGCAGAAGACTTGACTCCTGAACAAGTATTCACAGCGGATCATGAAAAATTAGTTGACGAAGCACAGTCATGGACAAAGAAAACAACAAATTGTTGCATGGTTGTTTCCACTCTTATTACTACTGGGGTGTTTTCTGCTACGTTCAGTATACCAGGTGGAATTGATGAAAAGACACGAAGGCCTAATTACTTGGTGGAGGAGAAAAAGTGGTTCATGATATTTTCTATATTTGATGCAATTGCAATGATATCATCCTCAACTTCCATATTTATTTTCTTCTCCGTCCTCATCTCACGCCATGCGGAACTTGATTTTCAATATAAGTCATTGCCCATAAAGTTGATATTGGGATTAATAACATTATTGATCTCCATAATAAGCATGATGATATCATTTAGTAGTTCATTCATCATGTATTTTAATACCAAAACCCAAAGCCATGGCTCTTATCACAATGGTTTGAAGTGGGTTCCTATTTTCATTTGTGTGCTTGCATTTATACCCATACCCATATTTGTATGTCTGCTTTGGCCACTCTGGAGTGATATAGCTAAATTAACCAAATTTTCTTGGAATCTTTCTCAGCCAAGGAAACATATGTTGCGCTGGAAAAGGTGTAGTGGTTGATGGATCTCTTCATGTAATGTTGACAGATCTTTTCAATTTGTTGTATACCGGCCACTACCAAGACCTCTATATCTTCTTACCTCATGTTTTGCTAAATCTTGTAATCAAGAGTTTGTACTAATTAATGGGAGTTTTGGGTTGTTAGTGAGATTGTTCATGTATTGTTTGTTTGATCAAATCTATGGGAGTTTGCATTATTCTTTGAATTTGTTTGCATATCTGTGATTACGGTTTGTCCATATCTTCTTTTGACCTTCTCTCATCTTATGCATATGGAGAATGATGAGGCTAGAGTCGTATCAGCTAGCAATTAAGCTACGTTATTAACACACAAGAAAAAATGGCCTACACTATAATAGGCTTTGAGCTTACTAAATGCTATATAAATGTAGGCTTCAAGACTTACATATTTACAAATTTTAATTTTAAATAGATATATTTATACCCCTAATCATCATTACCCTTTGTTTTTTTTTTTTTTTTTGATATACCTATACTTGCGTTATTTATATTCAGACATTGTTTTGATGTTTGCTTGTACTTCTAGACTTTGATTTTTCTTAATAATAAGCATGTTTTCTGATGGTAACAAAATCATTAACTGATTTATCTCCACCTAAGTCTCTATCTTAAATTAAAAATAATGGCTTTGAAAAAGATCTAGAACATGAACAGTGATGCAGTGTGGACGATATTGATTGAACCATATTTTGATGTGTTATTTCATGATTAATTTGTGATTTAATCATATTAATTGGGCCAAAAATATATTATTTATGATTAATTTGGACTAATAAGTGATTACATGAAAAATGTGTTAAAAAAGAGTATTAAAAACTCTATAAGCTTTACTCCTATTCGAATAATCTAAGAATATACCTTCATCCGCTTTGGGATCGAACTTTCCCAGATTATCCTTACCATTATTGTGGACGAAACACTTACAGCCGAAAACATGCAGATGGGCCAAATTTGGCTTTCTTCCTTTGTACAGCTCAGAGGGAGTCTTGTTCAACTTCTTCCGGATGTACGTATGCCCAATTTAAGATGTAACAAGCTTTACTCATTGCATCAACCCAAAACACTTGAGAAGTGTTGTTCTCATTCAGCATAGCTCTTGCCATCTCGGTGAGGACTCGATTCTTTCTCTCCACAACACCATTTTGATGAGGAGTCCTTGGGGCTGAGAAGTTGTGGTCAATTCCCATGTTGTCACGAGAACTCGGCAAATGCATAGTTTTCGAAATTCTCCACCATGATTAGTCCGAACTCCTGAATAGAGAAACTTTATTGTTTTAGACCTTCTTGGCAAAAACAACAAAGCGATCAAATGTTTCATTCTTAGAAGATAAAAATATAGTCCAAGCAAATCTAGAAAAATCATCAACTATGACCAAAGTATAAAGATTGCCACCAAGGCTTTTCACTCTAGCTTGTAATACCCCGAGCAATAATAGAAATAGTAATGATAATAATAGATTAAAATAATACTAATAAAATAATAATGATTAATAATAGAAAAAATAAAAATAAATTAATAATGTTGTATTGTTTTTGTAGTAATCATATTATTTTGTAAATAGTATTATTAGATTAGTCAAGATTAGATCCAAGAATCTAGGAGTTAGTTAGATTATATTATATTTTAAATTTTTGAATTCATCACCTAGGAATCAAAATATATCTAATAATAAAATTCTACAATTTCTTTTAATTCATTTTATCGGGAATAAGTAAGTAGCCCAACCCAATAGCTAAAACCCTAGTTTTAATTATAAAAATTAGGTCTAGCCGCTTAAACCTAGAAAGGCTCGATATTTTATTCGCCGCTAAACTTTTCTCCGCTACTACACCCTCGTTTCGTACTCTCGTCAATTGTTCTCCTAGGAGGTTAGCAACACGGAGACCAGGTAATTCTAATCCCCATGAGTCTTAGGTTAGTTTTATGTGAATTTTGATAGGTCAACCTAATTCCTAGAATACGTGTACAAATACATTTTCTTTCTATTTTTTTTTTTTTTTTGAGTAGCATTCTGCAAAGTGATTTAATATTGAATATAAGATCCCTTGCATTGCAGTAGTGGGTTTCAATTTAGGGATTGAATTGAATATATAAAGATTTCTAATCTCGGCTTGCGTGCTTGATCATATATATACATGCCTGTGCGTTTCATTTACTAATTGAATACACTTGTATTGCCTCGGGTGACGTGCTTCAATTTCACATATATTATTGAACCCAAATTTTTCCTTGTGCGTCTCCTGTTTCTTTTGTGATTGAAAAACAATTACTTTGCCTCGGTCATCATGCGCGAATTGTGTACACCTGATCTCCCAGTGTGTCATTTTTTTGTTTTTTGTTTTTGTGATTGCAATATATATTATACCTGTACAATAAATTGCAACTATACTTAATAACTCCTACACATATTTGACCATGTTATTTTTCTTTTAGTAATTGATTTTCTTTTTCCTTATGTAATATTTCCTGTGCAATAAGATAAGATATGAACAGATTTTAAGTCAAAATATCTTTATATTCTATATTTAATTAAAATAATAGAAAAATGTATAAAAGATAAGTAAATAATAGAAATAATTTAGGAGTCTATTTTGTGTGTATTATAAATAACTTAATAGTGGGAGGATAGCTTTGGGATGGTACCTCCTATAGTGATAAACACAACTTATGGGCTTTATGCCCTCGATATTTATTTGATGTGAAAAAGATAGTATCGGTCTTCCCAAAGTGGTGTCTAACGGGTTTCGGGACACTAGTAGCAACTTTGGGAAGAGGTGTGCACACTAGGAAGATATGTTTATGGCCAATTGATGATTGTGACTGGCAGGTTTCCGGGTCACAGGGTAGACTGGCAGGTTTCCGGGTCTACCATGGTTCTCTTCCCACTAATTAAATTGGATAAAGAATAATAAAATTGTTTTTCTTGGATGTATATATATTCATACATATATATGGAAGATATTTTTATTATGTAAATGTTTTGTTTTCTTTACATTAAATTGTATTTATTAGGATTACCAGCAATTGCTGATGTGTGTGTTCATGGGCTGCGATGATCCTTCGGGGGAGCAGAATTTCAGTGAAACAGGTGCCAAGGGTTGGGGCTAGCAGTGAGAAGTGAGGAAGCACAGTCAGCTGATTATGTTTATTTTATTTTGTTTTGTTTTAATTAAAATAAACACATTTTTGCTTAAGTTGTTTTTTTATCATTGTAATAAGTAGCCTTGCACTTGTCCCAAGTACAAGTGCGGCGGTAGAATACTCCCAAGGTTGTTTGTTTCGAAATTCAGCAATTCATTTATGAAAATCATTTAAATTTTGGGTTATTATAACTGTTAGAAATTGGTGGTGTTACAAACTGGTCCAACTAGATCCATATGAAGTAATTGAAGAGGTCTGTCAGTTGAAATTTCATTTTTAGATTTGAAAGATGATTTGGTTTGTTTTCCTTTTTGACAAGCATCACAAATCATGTCATTTTTAAAATGAAGTTTTGGAACACCAATCACCAAATCCTTTTTAAGTAATGTTGAATCATATTGACATGAACTAATCGCTTGTGCCATAGCCAACTCTCATCCAAATTACTAACAAAACATTTTTCAGAAACAGACCCATTTCCAGAGAGATTAAGTGTGTAACAATTACCTTCTCTAGGGGCCCTGAATAAAGCTTTAGATTTAATAATTTCTAGAGGGAGAACATCCTTACTTACAATCAAGCACTCCTCAGAATTGAAGATAACTAAGTTACCTTTATCTGTGCTTTGACTCATACTGAGGAGATTGTGACAAAGTCTTTCCGCAAGGTAGACGTCTTTGATGTGTGCTCCTTCATATTTCACCAATACCAAGCAATCTTTCCATATTAATTTCCACCAAAGGTCACCTTGCCACCATCCTTGGGCTTGATTGAGGCAAATTTGGATTGGTCTCCCATCATATGCCTAGAGCATCCACTATCAATGTATCATTTGTTGGATTTTGATGCTCTTAGACAAACCTGCAAGACACAATAAATCAGGTCTTAGGTACCTATCTTTTCTTGGGTCCTTTGGGGTTAGTTTGTGTCTTAGGAACTTTATAAGATCCCTTTGGCACCCATTGATAATTTCCTATAGGTTTACTCTTTCTTTCCTTTTTATGAAAACAAGAAGAGTATGACCTTTACGATTGCAATAATTGCAATGTGCAAAAGGATTTGAAGAATAAACAAATTGTTTAAAATAGTTCATGTAAGATTTTTCTCCAAATTTCTTTTTGCCTTTCTTTTTATCAAAATTAGGTTTATAGCCAATTCCTGATCTGTCATTTATAAACCTTTGCTGTTTCAAAATAACATGGAGCATTTCACTATCTTTAGTGAATTTCTCAAGTGCCTTTGTGAGGTGTAAATTCTTTTTCTCTAAATCAAGACGGTCCTCATAATCGGTATTTTAAGAAGAAAGATTTTTAATTTGTAGTTCAAGAGTCACATTCTTCTTTTTCAAAGATATATATTTTTCAGCAAGCTTTTCAAATTCAGATTGAACAACAATGTATTCAGCAAATAATTCATCATAAGATGGTTTCGCATCATATACCTCATCATTGTTGTCATGTTGCTCTTCTTCTTCAGCAACTAAACAGATATTGGCTTTTTCTTCCTCATTAGCCTCATCTTCATCAGATGAAATATCTCCCCATATAGCTGAGACATAGGCTTTCTTCTTGTATTTATTGAAGTTCTTCTTTTCTTTATCCTTGTTCTTCTACTGGGGGCACTCGACTTGATGTGGCAAGGCTTTTCACATTCGTAGCAAATAATTGGCTTCTTTGCCTCAAGGCTGGAGCTACCCTTGTGAAACTTCTTTTATCCTTGGTCCTTCTTGTATAATTTCTTGAATCTCCAGACCATCATCCCCAGCTCTTCATCTTCATCTTCTTCTTCATCATATTCTGATTCCTTAGCTTCTTTGACAGCTTTGAAGGCAATTCTCTTGTTCTTTCCATGTGCTTCATCAAGTCCCTTCTTGAACTTGAGCTTTGCCTCATATTCAGAAAGGCTGCCAAAGAGGCCTGCTACAGATGCCATTGATTCTCCACGAGCTTCTTCAATGGTAGTGACCTTGGTTTCCCAGTCCTTATTGAGGATATTGAGAATTTTCCTCACTTGCACAAGTTGCTCATATTCTTTGCCCAATGCAGCAAGCTGGTTGATTAGATGAGTGACCCTTAGCTGGAATTCGCTAATGGATTCACCAGGCTTCATACGAAGAAGATCGTACTCAGTCATGAGAGTATTGACTCTATTCTACTTGACTCCAATTGTTCCTTCATGAGCTATTTCCAATGCATCCCACATAGCTTTAGCGGAAGATAGTGTGCAAACATGAAAGAATTGTTGTTGACTCAGAGCACTTTGTAGCAGCAAGAATAGCTTTACTGTTGAGTGTGATGTTCCTTCTGTCATTCTCATTATAGTCTTCTTCAGGCTTTGGAATTCTGAGGCTATTTTCGAGAATAGTTGGATTGTAGTCTCCTCTTTCGAACAATCTCCATAGGACATATTTAGTAGCCATCACAAAGACTTTGAACTTGGCTTTCCAGAAGGAATAATGTTCTCCATTGAATCCTAGTGGTCGGTTGATCGAAGCTCCATTAGGTAGAATACCATCCATAGTGATCCTTCTCGAGATTTAAGCTCTTTAGAGAAAACCCGGCTCTGATACCAAATAAAAGTGGAGCTTAATCACCAAGAGGGGGTGAATTGGGGATTTTTAAATTTTTTTTCTAATTACTCTGTTTATGAACACTAAAACAGAGTAGAGCAGAGTATGAAAGAAGAAGCAAGACACAAAGGATTTATACTGGTTCGGTCCAACCTCTTGACCTACATCCAGTCCCCAGACACTCTGGGATTTCACTATATCAATTGATTACACACTCTGTAACTCTAGACTAATTCTCTCACTAGAACTTACTCCCCCTTACAAGTTGCAATCAATAACCCAATCTCCAAGTCCCCAGACTTGAGATACTCACAATAAATGATTTACAATCAATGAACTCTCTTTAAGAGTGGATAAATATAAACATTGCAGATCAATGTATCAAAAGATACTTTACAAGTGAAAACTGAAAGAGTAGTTGGTAAACTTGAATGCAATTTGTTTTCAGCAGATTAGGTTGTTGAGAAGAATTAAATGCAGCTCTATTTATGCTAAGAGAGCATTAAATGACCGTTGTAAACCTTAATGTAACCATTGGAGACATTCAGGAAGGATTAGGATGAGTTTAAGCCTTCTTCTCTCTCTACTCTGTGTTTAATCCAAAGTGGCACAGATGTTTATGGTTGACTTCCTAACTTTTAATCTGTTGGAAGAGAAGCTACTAGATGTGGAAAGGAAACATTAATCCCTTTGCAGCGTGTGTAGAATAATTGTCCAAAAGGATGTGTGATGACATCATTTTTTGCTTTTGCTCAAATCTTCATTTAAAGTTCTCTAAACCATCTCAAACTCATTAGCAAATTGATTAAACATATCTAGAAATAGTAACGAGTGATGATAAGAAGTATTAAGATCAAACGGGAAGATTTCACAAATTCGAGCAATTTAATTTTAAACTCAATGACACAAACTTGAGTTTGTTTTTCAAAACTAGAGTTTGTAACTATGCTCAAAAGACATAACTGGAGTTTCCAACTGAAACTCGAGTTTTCTTCTTCCAGAGACAAACGTCGCGATTTTATCTTTGAAGCACATTTTGGGACATGAGCAAAACTCGAGTTCATTAATTGCAAACTCTATATCTCTTTTCTTATTTTTTTCTCATCGGCTCAATCTGGGCCATTGACTAAAAGTATGAGAGAAAAATAAAAGAAGTATTGTATTGACTGGATGGATGTGATCCAGAGATTATGAGGAATAATGAGAAAAGGGTAATGAGAAAAACTCAATCTGTAAATAAGTCAGATTAAAAGTGGATTGTGAGAAAAGTAGGAAATAAAGCTACCAGCTTTAATTTGTACTATATATTACTTCTTCTTAATTATAAGACACCAATTAATAATTTTCAGAAACCAATAAAATAAGTTAAACTAAATAAAGTAGTCTTAAAATTTAAGTAATTTTCAATAATACTCATATTAATTGCACTAAACTCTAATATCATATTAGTTATTTGATGAAGACCTTTTGTCATTAGCCTTGGGGTCTACAATCAACAATTAACCAAGGATTGCGTATAGGCAAACCTAGGATCGTTCTCTCTTTTCGATGAGCTTTTTATTGAATCCTAAGTAATCTAAATGTCATGCAAATGCAAAGAAAACAATGGGGGATTGGGTTTTGGATTTTTAGATTAATAAACTAAAATAGCAATGCAATTTAATTAAATGGTAACTGAAATGGAAATACAAATAATGGATGCTCTTGGTAATGAAGAAGTGACTATCCTTGCTCAAAAAGTATGGGAGTTAAAAATCATTAAGTCTTAATTAGATAAACCTCAAGATATCACTTAAGTCCAATATTCTCAATTAATAGTAACTCCTATGATTGTAGCTAACTACTACCTCTTAAGAAATTGTTTAAAACCACTTAATGCGTAATTAAGATTGGAATAATGTAAACATGAGTCTTCTTGAAATTGAGTACGATCGGTCCCTCAAATGCACAAATCAACCAAATTAATTAGACAATATCAAGCTAATCAACTTAGTCTCTTTGCAACCACGAAGCAATTCAAATACATATAATTTTCATACTACAAACCCAATCTCAATCACAAATGTCAAACCAATAGAGACAATAATCATCAATCTCAGTTCCAGAATTATACACAATAATTCCTAAATCTAGGCAATCAGTATATATAAATCTAGACTATGGAATGGCAAAAAAACTCCCCTATGAAATCCATAAAGCTCAGGAACCATTCATCATCACCAATAAAAGGCAATCAGCCTCTCATAACCATTGGAGAACCAAAATGAATCTGTCTTCCTCCTTCTCTGAAGCATTGGTGGCTACTGAAGAAATTGATGGTGAATGTGGAGGTGTGGAAAAGGTTGTGTGCGTGAGAATGGGTGGAGGGAGGTTGAGAATGCTGATGGTCGATGAAGGTCTAGGAAAGAGCGATTAAAGTCCAAGGTTCAGTGTCGGTGAGGGTGAGAGACTGGTGGTGGTGAATGGAGGTGAACGGTGGTTGAGGGAGAAGACGAGGTCGCTGGTGACCGTGGTGGAGGTGGTAGTCGCTGGTGAGAGTGAAGGGTGAAGGTAGATGTGTGAGGTCGATGATCTGAAGTGTGTGTGCAGTCGATGGTGTGGTCCTCCAGTAATCAATCCATGGCGCTGCTCTGTTTTTTCTCTCTTAAATGTGTTGGGTCTCAAGTTAATATCCATTAATTCAATGTCGGGTCTAGAGCTGTCAAAATGGGTTGGACCCCATGGGCCAGCCCATTAAACCCTATGTTTAACCCCCATATTTTTGACCCCCATATGATGGGGTTATTTTTGGCCCTAGCCCAAAATAACCCCCACTACTATGAGGTTATCATAGGGCCACCCACGGCCACCCACGGGCCACCCAATTCTTCTAAACATTAGACATTTAAGTGTTTTCCTACGTCGGAGATGGTAATCCAAGTTTCCAACCCTCCCTGGGCGCGTCTACATCGCCTACTTCTAGCCTCCAGTCATTCTAATGCCTACCACTCTTCTATTTTTTAATGAGTTAATGTGTTGATTTTAGATTAAAAATAATTATATGTAACATATATTATATCGGGTACCGTATCCCGAATTTTTTTAGAGCATCATATTTTGCGTGTCGTAATGTATTGTCTCCAATACACTTACCTACATTATTATTACATGCTATCCAACAAAACTTAAATATTTAATTTTTCATGTATAAATACAGTACTTTTTACAATTAAATTAAGATATGAAATCTTTTTATATATTATTTCTTGCAATAAAATATTCTTATTATTAAATCCACTTATTTTAATGTAATTAAACAAAAAAATATAAAAATAAAACGTAAGTGATGTAGTCCTATATATATGTTAACAAATGAAATTAAACCCTCTTGTCAATGTAAATATAAAGAACAAGGTCCCAAGCAAAAGAATCAAACAGATTACGCACCGCAACTAAACAAAGGCAACAAATGAAGAGTGAACTACCGGAAGGGAAGACGATGAGTAACCTGAAGAGGACCATGTCACTTTGTCTCTTGCAAATTGCAACTCAAATATGTTATTATCTTCCCCACATATTCCTTCTATTTCCTTGAGATATATTAGGATTCAAGATCTTTTTATTTGATGTTAAAGTTTGAAGTTTAAGATTTAATTTTTTTTTACAGACAAATATTGCATTTTAAAGCTTAGGTTTTGTGATCAACGGATGATAAAAATAGGAATAAAAAAAAATCAATATGTAGTATCTTGTTTTTATTGCAATAGATATTTTTCAACACCAAAATTCTCAATTTTTGGTCCGCGGGGCTGGCCCTAACCCTTAGGGTTTTTGCCGTCGGGCGTTCAATATGCGGGCTTTTTTAGCCCCGTGGGCTTTTTGCGCGGGCTAGGGCCTAACGGGCTGGGGTGGCCCGTTTTGACAGCTCTAGTCGGGTCCTCTTTCTTTCATTGCTTTCAGCTGACCTAATTATAAATAGCCAAAACGCAGAGCTTCAGTGTAGGGAGGGACCTAAGTGCAAAGTCTCAAAAAGGTTTGCAGAGGGACTAAGCTGAAACCTTTAAAACTTGAACTTAAATTTCCATTTTCAAATTTAATCCTCAAGTACCTACAATTTAAACTAATTAATCTAACATCAAATATTCTCATAAAAATCAATAATCAAGAGTAATTATATTTTTTTTGACAATTTTGCCCTTTTTAGCCTTAAATTAATGTATTCACTCTTAATCTCAATTTATCATAAGAAAAGCATTTTAAGCTCAATAACTACGAAAAAATTCATTAAAAAAAAATCCCAATTTAATTATAAAAAATCATGTAAAAATATGGTTCAATGATTATTACTCTCACCTATTACCCTTATTAATTAAAGAAATATATAGAAAAAAATAATTAATGATTATTTGGAACAAGCATGTGCCTTATAAAAAAGACCAAATACACTTGTTAGTTGGTGTCTTAAAAAAAAGAAAGATCAGATACACTTACTAGTTGGTGTCTTATAATATGGAGTAGTGGAAATATATGCTTAGGGTAAGGGTATGATATGAGCACTTGGCTAGCGTCCTTGCCCTCCGTCTGTCGCCATCCTATACTTGAAACTCAAGGTCGTTTTGGCACGGTTTCAAGTGATCCTTTGCTTTTTCCTTTTCTTTTTTTTAAAAAAAAATTAGTGTACTGACGGGTATTAAAAATGTACTTTAGGCTATTGACTGGTACAACAAAAATGCTTTTATGATTTTGAAAAATTATTTTAGGATCTTGAAAAAATATTTCAAGGTATTGACCGGTATTAAAAATATACTTTAGGATGCTAATTAGTACTGAAAAACATACTTCATGATTTTAAAAAATTATTTCAGGGTACTGAATGATACTAAAAATATACTTCAAGATACTAGAAAAATATTTCATGATCTTAAAAAATTATTTTAGGATCTTGAAAAAATATTTCGAAGTACTAACTAGTACTAAAAATATACTTCAGGATACTAAATGACACTAAGAAAATACTTCATGATCTTGAAAAATTATTTTGGGATCTTGAAAAATTATTTCGTGGTACCGATCGGGTACTATAAATATACTTCTTGATACTAAATAGCACTAAAAAAAATACTTCATGATCTTGAAAAATTATTTTAGAATCTTGAAAAAATATTTCACTAAGAATGAAAAATACTAAAAAATATTCCAGGATATCTTGAACGGTACTAAAAATATACTTTAGTATATTTTTTTAAGATCCTAAAATAATTTTTCAAAATCATGAATTATTTTTCAATACTAATAAGTAGCCTAAAGTATCTTTTTAATACCCGTCAATACCTTATTTTATTTTATTTTTTTTTTAAAAGCAAAGGATCACTGTTTCAAGTATTGGATGGCAGTAGTGTAATATCCTGAATTTCGGGTATAGAGACTTGAGAATAAGCCTAAGTTAGGCAGACTACTAAGCCTGGTTCAGGAAGTATGACATTTCCTGGATAGATAAAGACCCCTTGCTTTTGAGGAAATAGGAAGAGAAAGAGACACTGGAAAGTCATATGTCAAAAAGCAAGAGTCAGTGTAATAACTACATTGGGACACGTGTCGCCGTAGGGGTAAAAGAGGAAAAGTAAGGGCAAAATGGTCAAATCCTTACCATTGTATCATCAAATTCATCCACCTTGGAGAGAGAAGGAGGAACCAAATGATTTTATTCATGTTCAAGCCCAAACACAAAATGCGGGTCCCATAGGCGATTGACTGGTAGAAAAGGGACCGACAGGGATCAATTAAGGGCTTCTTTTGGACTGAATGGGACAAATGTGGGGCCACTTTGGGGAGTTAAGAAGGAGCCACACATGAATGTCCATTCAAGGGAGATTATCTGAAAAAGTTGAAGAAAAGTGCAAAGGGGAACACCCTGTTGATCAGCGGGACCCACGCGGACCGATAGACTAAGAACTGGATTGTTAAAGTGGAAAAAAAGGAATTAAATGCAAGGGATCAGATTTGTGGGCCCCTTAAAATCATAAGACGGTATATTTATCACCAAGTAGTAACCTCTTTACTCTGGCACTTTTATGTGGTTGATGTATGTGTTGCTTGCCATATGTGTGTTTTTGTATTGTTTTGCTAAATATGCATACAGAACATGTTTGTGATTGTGTCCCTAGTGCTGAGGGTGCCTGTTGGGGTCTACTTATGTGGCGACTCAACGAAAACAGGCGGTGCCTGCCGGGGTCTGCCTATGTGGTGACTCAACGGAGTCAAGCTTATGGTGCCGGTAATTCCGGGTTGACGATGCAAAGACGTGTTATGGTATATGTTTTTGTTTGCATATTGTGGTGTATTTGGCATACTATTTTGCATTTGGATTGCATAAAATCACAACATCAATCATGGTAAACATACCACATGCATTCAGAATCACAATCAACACACCGTTGGCCTGCCTTACCAAGGCAAGCCCCCGAAAATCCTCAGCGCTAGGAAAACAATTATAGCTAGGGACTCAAACCCTAACTACACTGAATGCATCAACGGCTTGGTGGCGACCCAGGACACACAATCCATTAGGCCTTACAATAGATAAACAATTAGATGAACCATGATGTCAAAAAATGTAGGAACAAAAAGCTTCTCAAGCTGGCACAAGATAAGATATCCTTCATTCTCCAATTCATCCCACTTTTCAATCTCGAAAACTTTACTACAAACCGCATTGAAGAAGAAACAAAGTCTAGTCAAAATGTGTTGAAAATCATATTCGGTGATGCCTTGAATAGCTACTAGGAGTAGCTATTGCATCAAGACATGACAATCATGAGACTTTTGGCCTACTAATTTCAAGTCCTTCATTGATATAAGCCTCTTAAAACTTGAAGAGCACCCCGAGGGAACTTCTGTGCCTTGTAAACACTCACAAAAACTTCATTTCTCATCCTTAGACAAAGTATGAGAAGCCGGGGGACAATAAATTCTCTTCCCATATGACCTTGGATGTAAGACTTTATGTATTCTCATTGTTTGCAAATCCAGTCTTGCCTTCACACCATCCTTAGAACTACCTTGTATGATGAGAAGCGTGCCAACAACACTATCACATATGTTTTTCCCCACATGCATGACATCAATACAGTGTCTCACATCAGGATTGCGCTAATATGTGTCACACCCCTACCGCCCTTGCCCTTTCGGGTGGCGGGTTAGAGGGATTCCTTTACTTAGTTACCTTTCCTTCATTATTCGGTCCTTTTAACTTATATCACAGTGAGCGCAACAGAGCATTTAACCAGTTTAGACTATCTATTGTACTGGTCAAAGTAAAATAAACAGAAGGTAAAAGTCCCCGAAGGGTTAAGGGTACAGTTATCCAGAATAAATACCAAAATAAAACATACCGTCATCTCAAATATATGTACAAACATGATAGGGCATTCCCTATTCTTCAGTCTGTACCGATAAGCACTTATCGTTCCGAGAAGGGTTTTTCATGTCAGGCACATCTCCTTGTGACTACAAAAGTGTCCGGGGTCCGATGGTGGGCCCCAGAGTAACCGTCAATACTCAAATAACAATTGTGTAAGGAGTATGTAAGGTACCATGCCAGATAAAAATACAGGAACATGCCAAACACATACCATATATACATCTAGATCATATCACAGTAAAACACATAACACAGTGCAAGAACCCGTACAGCTGCCATACCAAGGCAAGCCTCGGTCTCTCTGGACTCCCAACCCGTAAAGCCGCCTCTCACTAGGCCAGCCCCAGACTGAAACTCAACCCGCACAGCTACCAATTAAGGCCGGCCTCGAACTGAACGTCCTCAGTGCTAGGAATCACACCACACTGTATGCATATTTGGCACAACATATACAAAGCAACAATACGCATGGCAATCACAAACATACAGCCAAAACACACAAAGATATCTGAGTAAAGCAGTTACTACCTGGTGTGGTAAATATTATCCTTAATATTTTATTGGGCCCGTTGACTTCCTAAGGGTTCCTTTGACCTATAAATCATTAAAATACACTTATTCAGTATTTACAAAAATGCCATCACATTTTTCTTATCAAAACCGAGCCCAAACCAAAGTTTTCCGAAATCCGATTTCCGGCCCAACTTGTAAGATTTTTAATAAATTCCAAAAAACTAATTTTTGCATGCTTCCAATGCCATATTAACCATTGAAATGTCTATTTTCCATGAAAAATATTTCCAGACCTTGAAAGTACTTTTATTTTGGCTTGGTACTCACGTTTCACACCTGGGTCAGATTTCACCCTGTTGCACGCAGAGCTAAATTTGCCAATTTTTATCTCTCAATTGGTACATCAAAAATATATCGAATTACATGTCACAATGATTCCCCAGATGTCTAATTCTCACCTGTAAAATTGCAGCTCAAACCAACATCGTTACCGTTCTAAAAATATTTTTGCAGCTTTGTTGCCCGAATCGAATACCGGCGAAAGCTTCTTCTTTCGAGCTTTTTGGGGTTTTTGAGTTAGGAAACTTAAACCATAGCTTAAACCCACACAAAATCACATTTTAAACACTTTGGGACCATCAAAAACTCCAAAATAAGACCCTAAAACCAAGCCCCAATCAGCAGCACGAAAATCCAAAGTTTAAGCTTTAAAGGTTCAAGTTGTCGGTAGTTACCTGAATCAGAAGTTGGGTTGATGATCCTAGGTGCTTGGAGATTGAGCTTGGCCATGGAGGTTGGCTGAATACTCTCTCTTTTCTCTCTAAATTTCGTGCTCCCCTTGGTCAAGGAGAGAGAGAGCATGTATATTTAATAATAGCAAAAGCAACCAACTAGTTCCAAAGTAATTGGGTAATTCTTCCATTCGGTTGGTAATTGATTGGCTTAGTTTCATCTTTATCCCATGTGCAAATTTGAGGAGCTTCTAGGAGGGATATGTGGCATGATTTTCTTCCCACATAATCAGATTTCATCTCTTTGTTTGACAAGAATTAGCCAATTTGACTCCAATTGCCTCTTTGTCTCACCGGTGGGCCCACACGTTAATAATTAGATTGACTAAATTTACCTCTTCTTCAAATCTGATTTTTAGAGATAAAAAGGGGTCATATACTCCTAAGAGGTTCCATAAAACTGATCCCCATTAATTAATTCCAATTTCCCACTTTATCGGTCAAATCCGAGGTCTACCCGTCCCTATCGAGTCCCGTCGGGTCCAAAAATGCGTCTTTTTGTACTTTTCTCCGTCTTTCCTAGATATTCTCCTCTGCCTGGGCATATTCTTGTGGCACCTTCGATCTTTCCAAGGCGGCCCCACATTTGTCTTATTCCGTCCAAAATTATCCCCTAACTAGTCCCTATCGGTCCCCTTTTTTATTGGTTTATCGCCTGTGGGTCCCGTGTCTTGTATTTGGACTAGAGTATGGGTAAAATCATCTGTTTTTCTCTCCGCTCTCATATAGGGTGAAATTCAATGCCCAAAGGACAAGGAATTGACCATTTTGCCCTTACTTTATGTTCTTTAATCCCGTGGTGACACGTGTCCATATACAATGATTGCCCTGTCTCTTGCTTTTTGGAACATGCTTTTTTCAATGTCTCTTCCTCTCTCCTGCCCTTGTATGGTGCATACACACTTCTAGGAGTCAAGAATCTATGTTTTGTCATATTCCCCAGGCCCCGCTTCATCATACCGGCTTTATACCTCACCGGTATCTTACCCTAGGCCAGCACCTTTTCAAAATTGGGCCCGCCAGAGACTCTTTTCCTCTGGTCAAAGTGGGCAACTTTTTGGGCCTTTCTGAGGTCCACTTTTCCTGTACCGGGCTTAGTAGTCTGTCTAACTTAGGCTTATTCTCAAGTCTCCATGCCCGACATTCAGGATATTACAATATGGAAGATCAAATAATACAGATCTCTTTTTCCATATATTTGTTTCTTTTCTACTCTTTACAGTCTTACCAAAGATGACACTGATATTTTTCGCCTTTTCATAAACTTGCTCCCCAGTCAATGCCATCGAAGCATCTTCATACTCTTGGCCACCAAAAAGGCTTTCTTTAATCGACGATATTGGTGGCCCTGTCTAAGAAATCTCATATGTCCAAGATAAACCATCTTTCTTCCATACTGAAGTTGATGGTAGCATGTGTCTTCTTCACAAATCAGACATGCTTTATAGCCTTTTACACTATACCTTGACAAGTTCTCATATGCTGGGAAGTTGTTTATAGTACAAAATATCATGGCTCGCATTTTAAACACCTCCTTCTTGAAAGAGTCAACAACATCGACACCTTCTTCCCACAACTCCTTCAAGTCTTCGATCAAAGGCTGAAGGTAAACATCAATGTCATTTTCGGGTTGTTTTGGTCCTGAAATCAACATAGACAGCATGATGTACTTTCGTTTCATGCATAACATAGGAGATAAGTTGTAAATAATCAGTAGTACAAGCCATGAACTATGTATGCTGCGAAGGCTTCCATAGGAATTCATGCCATCCGTGCTAAGGGCAAGCCTAAGGTTCCTAGGTTCTTCATCGAAGTTCGGAAATAATTGATCGATTTTCTTCCATTGAGAAGAATCGGCTAGATGTTGAAGCTTTCCATTAGAAATCCTCTCATCTACATGCCACCTTAAACTTTTTTGCATCATTTTCATTAACAAACAAGTGCTTGAACCTTGGTATGATTAGAAGATACCACAACACTTTTGCAGGCCCCTTATTTGATTTGTACCTTGGGGTTTCACATATCAGACAATTCTACTTCTCTTCAAACTCTTTTCTATACAATATGCAATTATTTGGCATGCATGGATTTTTTGTGCTCCATCCCAGCGGACAAAGTATTTTCTTAGCATTATAGTATCGATGCGGCAACACATTATCATCTAAAACCATGTCCTTAAAAGCCTCAAGCATTTCAGAAAAACTTTTGTCGCTCCATCCATGACGTGCCTTCAAGCTTACTAATTTCAATACAGCGTTCAATAATTGGTATTTTTTACACCCAGGGTATAGCGAGGTCTTTGCATTGCTATACATATCACCATATGCATGTGATTGATCAAAAGCCTCTTCTTCTATATCACGAATAATGTCCACTATGCGATAATCCATATTCGTGTCATTATCATCAAAGGCCACTTCCCCATGTTGAGACCTACTTGGCATTTTTTCACCATGCCATACTCATACCGTATAAGTTTTACAAAATCCTTCACAAATTAAATGTGTGTGTATAACTTTAGGACTTAGTCGCCTCTCATTCAAACATTTTACACAAGGGCAATAAAACTTCCCATGATCATCATGGCATTTTGTTTAGGAAATTCTATAAATTCCCTCACCCCATTCTAATATTCAACACTCGTCTGTAAAGCATTTATCCAACTGTGATCCATAGTAGAATTCCTATAGACTGAAAGATTTAACATACATAATCCAAAAAAAATTTGAAACTTGCATATAAAATAAGCCAACTCCAAATGCATATATATGCTCAATGTCAGTTATATCTTCTTTTTTTTTTTTTACAGAGAAACATGCCCATTAAATGGATAACGAAGAATCACTTTTGGTCATAAATGTATCACAGTGAATCCAAGAAGCAAAATAAATGCATGATGAGGAAATTAAATGTATCTCAATAAGGTCTTATGGACTCACCTGTAGCATTTAAATTCAAATGCGTTTGCTGAGTCTTTCTTCTCCAGCCACGAACGTTGATGTTGCAGATAGCAAGAGTAAACTAAAAACACTTGTTGGTCAGTTGGGTAGGTCTAAAGTGCAAAGATAATCTTCAAAATACAATATTAATTAACAACAGGGAAACCCACAAGAACATTTCATCGATTTCGTTCAACCTATGAAAAACCCAGAACGATAAGCAAGAAAATCATAAAGTTATATAACCGAAACACCTCTTACAGCTTGCTCTATAAATATTTAGCTAAGGAACCAGAAAGTGATTGTCGAGAGAGCAACACGAAGCAGTGATGAAACAACACACAAACACTAGAGATAGAACTTGAGTAATCAGTTTCGGTGCGACAAGAGAAGTTCAGAGGGGGAAATTTAATTTTTCGCGCGATAAAGATATGTTTTAGTATTTTGGATTTTATTAAGACCAGTTAATTATAAAGTATCCGGTCCTAAAGATAAGCATTTTACTAATTTAATTTTTAAGACTGGAGGTTTAGAAGGCTCCGGTCCTAACTTTTTACTATTCATTTAATTTTAAGACTGGAGTTTTATAAAACATCCGGTCCTAAAAGTCAAATACTTTTTAGACCAGTTACTTATAAAGTATCCGGTCCTAAAGGTCCTCATTTGTTTACCAAACCAAAAAAGAAAAGAAAAAAAGAGAGGATTGGCTTTGGCCAACGTAGCAAAGAATCGAATAAATAAAATAAATGAAAACGGGAGAATAAGCTTCTTTAATTACTAGAGAATATGAACAAAAAAAAGACACAAGCTTAGTTCTTAATGCTTCGTACATTACCAGAGAATATGCATGTACATAAGGAAAAAAAAAAGAAGAAAGAAAAACAAACTTAACATTATCAACGACAAGAATCTGACTAAACTTCCTAAAGCTTATTATCCTCCAATGCCTTGCCGATGTTGGCGTGAGTAGCATTAACTTCCCGCCAGAGATTAGCAAGTTCCTATCTTATTCGCATCAGCCACAATGCATCATTAGAGGAAAGAGGAGAGGGGTCAGCGGTAGGCACGCTGGGGCCAAGAGGTTGGAGAGGGGGTGCAGCAATCTCTTCATCATCCAAAATAACAATGGGTCCAACAACCTAAGACTCTTCGATCACAATAAAACGCACTCTCGCTTGAGGTGACCCATATAACGATCTAAGGAAGGCACGAGCTTGAGGAGTACCCCTACGAGCGGTTATCTTGTATCTAACCATGATTTGAGTAGTTGGGGCAAAGAGCTAAGTAGTGTGGAGTTATCAGGTAGTAAGGAGTTAATAAGGGTAGAGAGGTAGTGTGAGGAGTTAGTAAGGGCGGAGAGATACACAATTGATAATGAGAATTAATTGGAATTCAATTGGTATAAATGAATTTAGTGTTTCTACTTTAAGAGTATATTTTATAAATATTCGGTCCTAAAGTCTGTTATTTATTTTTTCAATTCAATCACTTTTAATATCTACCTTTTATAATATATCCGGTCCTAAAATTATATTATTTATTTTTTCAATCAATTCTATTATTTTTAAGACCGTCCTTTTATCTTGTATCCGGTCCTAAAATTCATTTATTTTTTTAATTCAATTTTTTTTAAAGTAAGAATTTTTTTCTTAAAAAATATTACTTTTAAGAACAAATATTTTACAATATACGGTATTAAAAGTTCATTCTTTTCAAATTACTCGAGATAGCGAGTCGTATCCTTACACTCTATTCAAATGAATGATTCGAAGTCTCTTCGACTTCCAGATAAACTTCCCAACTATTCGTCTCCTCGTATTTTGAGAACTATGCGTCTCCTTGTTAAAGTTTCCAAAGCATTTCATATTGTTCGGGATGGGTTCTCTATTTAAACCGTTGTTACTTTACTTTCTTCACATTCTCCTCCCCTCGACACCGATGGGGAGGATTAAATGTTTTTATATTTTTTTGTCTGCGTACTCTCGCTACTCCTCACCGGGCGGTATAAAAAAATATAATAAATAAATTTTTAGTTCCCATCTTCGATCGCATTGTCCTTTTCATTATCTTCATTTTTTTCGACAAAAAGGAAACAAACAAAACATTGGCTTCGTGTGTGATCAACATTAAAAATTTGCAGAATACAACATTAAGACCATACAAAAGATAAACATCGTTGACCTTATTCGAACAAAAACAAAAACAGTGACAATTCTGCTCAAGGTTGGATTGTCGTTGTCATCAGTTTTACCTTACCCGGATTTGAATAATTTCAGTGTCCTTTTCATTATCTTCCTTTTTTCCAACAAAAAGTAAAAAGAAAAAGAAAAGGGAGACCGATAATGCTGCTTAAAATCCAAAGAGGTAAAAACGAAGACAAGGGGGGACCTAGCTTGAGCAGAATCGCGGTTGTCTTGAACCTTAATGAATTGTCTGAAAAATGGGTCACCATTATTTATATTTACACGAAGACTTTTAAGACCGGTCGTTTAACAAATATACGGTCCTAAAATCCTCACAATCTTTTTTAAAATATTAAACGAGACTTTTAGGGCCAGACGTTTAACAAATATATGGTCCTAAAAGTCGCCATATTTTTTAAAATTAAACGGAGACTTTTAGAACCGGACTTTTAGCAAATATACGGTCCTAAAAGTCTCGCCATATTTTTAGAATTAAACAAAGACTTTTAGGATCGGACATTTAACAAATATACAGTCCTAAAAGTCCCGCCATATTTTTTAGAATTAAATGAACTTGTAGGACCTGACATTTAACAAATATGCGGTCCTAAAGGTCCGACCATATTTTTTAGAATTAAACGAAATTTTAGGACCGGACGTTTAACAAATATGCGGTCCTAAAAATCTTGCTTTATTTTTTAAATTTCAACAAAGACTTTTAGGACTGGAAGTTTAACAAATATTCGGTCCTAAACGTCTCGTCATTTCATATGTAACATTAAGCTAGAAACTAAATTCAGCCATAATATGTAACATCATATACATTTACCTTTGCAGTGAATTTAGTTCTTCCTTGCGTTCTAATATCATATATGTGTTTCAAGACGTACGGGCCATATAAGTTGGACCCTTTTGGTTGCTGACGGGTCTAAAAAGAACAAGAAATATATATAAGAGCATATATAGCTTACTGACCAAGTTCACAAGGCAGTGTGCCAGTGTACAAATATGTACTAACATTTGGACAGAGCTATTTAGGATCTTTGGCATCATACATATGCTTTTTTCTTTTTTACCTGGATTTGGAAGGTCTTCATGGCACTATCATCAAAATCCCAAATTTATCAAATAATGGTTACTAAAAATTCACAACAGAGATTTCGGACAAGACAATCAAAATGACTTGTTTACTCATTCATGGTCTGCTACAATAGGCCCTGAACTACTATGAGTGGAGCATAAGAAGACCACTGTATGCTCCCCCATGCACATGAGGACTAACTACCAGTGGTGGCTGAAAATTCACAGCAGACAAGCACTCAGTGATATATGTAGCAGAATTAAGTGAATTGTAGACAAGAATTGTGATATGTACCCATGGTAGTACGAAAACAAGTACACATTTCTTCTCACTTTACACACCCTCGTTCATATGTACTATTGTCTCTCCTCTAAGGATGTTGCATACACTAGGCACAAGAAGCCAAAATCATTGATTCTGCCCTGTTGAACCAATTCTTGATGCATGAACCTACAATAATGACATTGATCAAGGAATTAGTATATATGTATTTGTGTCTAAACAATGCATTTAAATTATGTACTCATAGAAGAAGATACTTACTTTATAAATATTTGAACAATTGCATTAGTAAGCTCCTTTCCAGGAAGCAGTGTTGGTCGATTTCCTTGATGGCAAGTGAACCAGTCGAAACAAGTAATAAAGTGTAAGTAGAGTATCGTCCCACAGAGACTGAGATACCGAGGAATGACGCACCAATGCTATGACAGTTGTGAAAGCAGAAAGTAATTATAATCGGGTTGAGGGGTTTGAGTGATTATGCTACTAGCAAACGTAAACAGAATACTTAAATGAGAGAAAATATCAGTAAGAAGTTAGGCTGGACTCAGAATCATCCTTAAGTGCATTAATCCCCTAGTTGCTCTACCCAATGCTATAGCATCTACACTGTACAGATTCCGTAATTGCTACAGCATAGCTACTAATCACAAACCTATTTGGTTAACCCACCTCTATAATCTACCAAAGCTTCCGCGTTCGATACATATGACACTAACTATACTCCTTCCATATTCCTATGGCAACTTTCTAGTCAGACCTGCTTTACGCTCAGGGTGTAATGGTTATGAGAGGTAGACTCATTCCTCAAGCCTACAATAATAGGTCAAGCCGTACACGGGCTGCCTAGCAAACACTGTTTCTCAGAGGTCTAACCCCAACTCCTTGCCAATAAGCTGGGCCACTGATAAGTGTATATTTTATGATTAAATAGGTGTACATTTTATGAGAATTAATTGGAATTATTGATATTATATACCTATTTAATTATCTTTTATTGACTTTTCCATCATTGAATTAAACTTAGGATCAAAGAATAAATCGACATAAAATCTACTCATATCCTATTTTTAATGTACAGGAAATATTAGCGATTTGGAAAGAAGTAGAAAAGGCAATTAAGAGGATAGGCAATCAACCAAACTCAATGATCTCACGCAAGCAAAATAGAAACAAAATCAATTGTGTGATCTAATGGAGTAAATTACAAGATATGAGATATCTTTGTAATAAGAAAAGGAGAATCAGTAACCCATGACCTAAATTATAAATAGGGAGGCAGAGACAAGAAAAAGGGGAAGATCGGAGAGAGACGCAGAACGAGAAGGAACAAGGAAGCAGAGGAGTAGGGGTTGAGCGTTTCGGTTCTCTTCATCATCTCCACGGAAGGACGGAAGGACTGTGGAGGCGACGGAGAAATTTTCTTTCCTCTCTCTCTTTATTCTTTGAACCGAGTTTTATTTTTTGTTATGGATTTGAATAAAGCCATGTTTGGCTAGTTGGTTTTGCAACCTAGAGGACCTATGAACTTGTGGGTGAATTGAATTTTGTTTTCATTATTTAGTTAAATTCGATATTAATTTTGGTTACTTGATCTTGGTTAGTTTTATCTATTTAGTGATTGGCCATCATTGAATATGATTTTGAGCATTAGGATTTACCTTGACGAAGGGGATTTTAATTAGGCTCTGAGATTAAGTAATATGGGATTAGATTTTAATCTAATTTGTGATTAGGATAGACATATAACTAATGGCCCCATATAGTTGTTGAAGAGTGTGTCCGAGTTTTGTTGCCTCTTGAGTAACTATGTTAGACATAACAAGTTATACTCAAGAGAGGGTTGTAAGTGGACCGACAGGCACTTATAGCTATTTATACTTGAGATTAACAAAATTGATATTGAAGCTAATTAAATTAGTGAAAACAAGGTTTATGAAGCTAACAAGGGATTAGTGGCTCTGGGTTGCTCATTTGATTATTGTGGTAGTTTTCTTATTTTTGTTTTAGTTTTGATTTTCTTTTCCTTTATCTTAATTTAATTCAAGTTGTTTTACTCAACTTAAACGAAATTGTGATATTAATGCTTGACAAAAGTTGTGATACTAAGTCCTCGTGGGAACGATACTTTGCTCATCACTTTATTACTTGATACGGCCCGTGCACTTGCGGAGTTTTTAGGCTATAAAGTTTTGCCCTATCAAGTTTTACAGATCTAGCCCTTAACTTTCGTTAACCAACTAGTAATGAGAGCATCGATACGCAAACCAAATTTATTGAATTAAGAAACTGCAACTGGGTTCATTCAACACTTAAAGACTCATCCTCGTCCAGCCATATAAAGTTTAGTTCATCACTGATGAAGGACACACATAACAAACACTAACAGAATGACCCATGATCAATAAAACAAAGATAAAAAGAACTGAAAACAGAAAGCTTGATGGAATTTCCGACGCGTGGTCGAGTTCCTATCACGTCACCACTCCACGTCTTCTTCATTCCGTCGTACTGTAGGGAAGGATGCTGGGCGGTCCTGGAAGTATCGTGCTCTTGTGAAATCTCTCACTCTTCTCTTGAGTCTGTCGAAAGTTAGAATCTTGCTCTAAGGCTCTCCGACTTTGTTAGGGTTAGCTCTGCTGTTTCCTTTTATAATCAGTCTTTTCTTGCGGCGTAAGTTATAGCGAGTTGGGCCTTTCCTAATCTGTCAGAATCTATCATATCTCTTGATCCGAGTAGATTGCTTCTGTTGATTCTACGGGATTCTTCAAATCTTTCAGTTCCGATCCTCCGCATCTTCTATTCCGTTACGTCAGCAACCTATCTGTCAATATCACCCTTTATTTTATTCCTGAAATCATCTGGGTAAAAAGGTCAGAAAACATGTCGCATAGCATTGCATCCTCTACTTTGCTATAGCATTCAGGATGCCTTGTATTGCACTTCGAATCGCTGTCAGGATGCTATAGCATCGTATCTGCTATGCTATACTTTCCTTAAAAACAAAGTAATTTGTTCCATTCTCAGTACATGCAAATGATTTCTACTCTTTAGTCCCTATGTCATGAATATATGCCTCTTTGCTTAAATTATCTGCAGTTAAGCTTTGATTTATCATTCAATTCAGCCAATAAGTATAGGGAAAACATGGTATGATTTGTGCTCATCAAATACCCCCACACTTAGCTTTTTACATTCCTGGGCAAAATCAGATGAAGCGAGCAAGAACTCATAGCCGTGGTACTCCTGTCTGTATAACCTTGCTTTCACGCTTGCTTTCAGTTTCCATCCCTTATTCAGCAATCCCACTGCCCAGTGCCAGCCGCTCATGAAGCGTGGTATTATTTTAGATGAAGAAATCTCAAAGGGCGCTCAGGTTCAGTGTTTACACTCGCTTGCCCAGAGGTTTTGTTGTTTCTCTCTTGTCGTACGGGCCTAGTAAATCCATAGCCTTGTAAGAGTTCTAAGATTACTTCCTAGCATCTGAGTACTCGTTCATCTAAAGGACTTCTTGGGTTGTAATGCGAGGATGGCCTAGTGTTGTGAGATGGAAAAGGAAGGTGGATGCTATAGCAATTTTGGCAGATAATTCTGTTGGCTTCAGCCGAGTGTTTTTCCTTGAACCTTGTACTTCATGTTGTTCTTTACTCCAAGCCTTTTCTTGGGTTCTTCCTTCTCTTTATCTTTTTTCTCTCTTTTTTTTGTAAAGCAAAACAACAGCTCTTCAAGTCTTTCTGCAGCTTTTCACGGGAGCACTTTGTCGTAGCATATTTCACAGTCTTCTTCAACTCTTTTATCCACTGGCTCTACTATAGAATACTTGTGTGGCTCAAGGGGGTGACAACATGGAGATGATGATAAATGGATTGTGTATGGGGATAATGGTTATGACATGAATGCCTTTTTCCTATGAACTTCAAACTCAGATGCCAGATAGTATATTGAAGAACGAAGACAAATCAAGGATCAAACGTAAGCCGCAGACATGCACACAAAATAAAACAATTAAGCTCAATTTAATCCTTCCATTGGGGGTTCTTCCCTTTAAACTTCCTCATTGCCACTTTACCTCGTATCAGATTGGCTAGCACTGTCAATTTCCCAAGCGTAAAGGTTCAGTTCCCCTAAGCAACTGTGCTATGTTCAGTTACACAGATATTCATTCCATTGCTACAAGATCTTATTCATGCTTTACTATGGGAAAAAATTTAGTAGGTGCAAAAACTATATGCAGGGTGAATCGGAGCATAAACACACATAATCACAGAGATATTAGTGGCAGATTATATCACAAATGGGTATCAATCCCCCCACACTTGAACGATGCAATGCCCTCATTGCAAACGGTCGTGATGAGACGGGGCGAGAGAGATGCGACTATCGCAAGGGATAAACACTACCCAGCAGGCACCCAAAATTTTTTTTTTTGAAAGAGAATAAAAACATATTCAAGGTAAAATGTTAAAGAAAAATTGAAAAAGAGTCTAGTACCAGAAGTCAACAGAAAGATACAACTCTACTAAGCTTAACCTTTCCCTGCAGAAGGTCCAATGGCGAGTCCCCGAGAGTTTGATACCACTTCGTCATCAATGTCAGCCGAGTGTGTACTGGTGGGCTCACCTTCCTGTGAGCTCCTGCTCCTGTGACGCTTTCGCGAGCCTGTCTGTTCCTGTTGTGGCAGGCTGATGACGAATTGTACATATCAAAGGTCGTCTCAGGGAAGATCGGAAATGGGGTGTACTTTGGAGCGTTTGCCATGAGATTTGCTGCCAGGTTGCGATCTCTTTCGGCCACATATTGCCAGCACATCTGCTGCTGAAGGAGCAGAGCGCTGATTGAACGTTGCAATGTTGTGACCTGGGCCACTAAAGCGTGGAACGCTACTGCTGAAACCAGGGTATTGTCGGCTGGTGGTTCAACAGACGAGCTGGCCACATTGCCCATGTAGCCCGTGGTTGGCATTTTTGCAGGATGCGTTGTGCGAATGCCACTGTGAGGGGTTGTGGGAGTAATGCTCTTTCTTCGCTGGCATCAAAAATCACCCCTGCATTTCGACAGAGCTCGGTGATGAGTACGGGGAACCAAAGGTTCCATGTATTGGACTTCAGGTACTCAAACAGCTCTCGGTAGATGAGTGTGTCAACATCAATTGGTTTGCCCTCCAGGAGGCAATAGAGTAGGAATGCACGTTCTTGTGAGATAGTCTGGGTGTGCATTTGTGGGCATAAGTCTATGGCGGAGGAAATGGAACCAGATACGTGCTTCGGCTGTCAAGCAGCTACATTTTAAGTGGTATGACCCTAGTATTTGGCAAACAGAGCCACGTGACCACGTTAGCAAGGGTCTCAGGGTTTTCCGCCTGCTGGAGAAGTTCGTTGTATTCATCATCCGTGGGTTCCAGGTTGAAAACCTTACGGATGGCGCTGGCGCCGCATGGTACATTTTCCCCCGAACGGTTATGAAATAAGGGGAGCCCCCTGGATAATCTGCACCAAATTCAAAAACAAGGGGGGTTACCACCTCGGCAGGGAGGTAGAATTTTTCCCATCGCCACTAGCGTATGATCCTTGTAACGCATTCGGGATAAGCGCCTTGCTCGAATGCATCTCCATCGAATCCCTGCTCTGGTGCTAGGGTTTTATCTTCTTTCAAAGAGTTGAAGCGAGATTCGGCTTCCCGAGAGGCGAATGGCATAGTGTCTGGAGCTTCAGTGGGTGCTTTTTGGCCGGAACCCTTGGTGCGTACCATTGGAGGAATTTGGAGTATACTGGAAGGGGGAGTGTAGTAGTCTTGCAGAGAGTAAATGAGTGCGAGGGATTGCATCGAAGACTACGTTCTGATTCAACTAGGGCTCCAAAGGAGTGATTAATGGTGGACGATTCGGGTGGGTTGCATGAAATCCATCCGACAATTCAGGAGGAAACCGTGTGGCTGACGCTTGGTGTGATTAATGGCGGTTCCCACTCTTGTTGTGATTTAATTTTTGAATCTGTTGGGCCCGGTCTTGTGTGGCCTACCCATCTGTTTGTCTTTGATTGCGACTAGCACAGTTGAGTTCCTACGGCAGTCCCACAACCTTGGTTCTTTATTGCTTCAGTTGTCCAGTGGCATAGCCTCTATTGTAAAACATTAATTTAAAATAGGACGCTGGGCTGCCTCCTAGTAGCACTTGGTTTAAAGTCTTCAGCCCGACTTTGCTATAGCACGACCGTGTTATGGTAGTTCAGGAGGGTCCCTTTCTACTTTAGTGCCTTTGCTGTCATCTGAAAAAGTCAGGTACTTCTCGATTGGATCTTTGAATCTCACGATTTGAAGTATTGAGAAGGTGACCTTGTCATCATTTACACGCATAGTGAGTTCCCCTTTTTCCACATCAATTAGTATACGACCGGTTGCCGGGAAAGGTCTTCCCAACAAAATTGGTACATCGTGATCCGCCGAAATCCGGGATGATGAAATCTACGGGAAGATGAACTTATCTACTTTTACCAGAACGTCTTCGACCTTGCCTTCAGGTAGCACTATGGAGCGATCAGCGAGTTGTAATGTGACTGTTGTGGGCCTGGCTTCTCCTACTGCCAATTGCCTAAAAATTCACATAGGCATGAGATTTATGCTAGCACCTAGGTCGCACAGAGCTTTACCAGAGTAATGAAGTCCAATTGCACAAGGGATTGTAAAGCTGCCAGGATCTTTTAATTTCGGTGGTAGCTGATTGGTTAACATGGCATTGCAGTCCTGGGTTAATGCTACTGTCTCGAATTCTTCCAGTCGCCTCTTCTTCGAAAGAATTTCCTTCATAAACTTCACATAGCTAGGAATTTGTTCCAAAGCTTCCACGAGTGGGATATTAATGTGTAGTTTCCGTAGCATATCAAGGAACTACTTGAATTGTTTCTCCTGGCCTTGCTTCTTTAACCTTTGTGGGAAAGGTGGGGGTGGCTTTGGCATTGCTGGGAACCCAAGGTCAGGATTCTGCGTTGATGATGACGCGGTAGCATTATTCCTTGAGTATTGTACGTGATCCTCAAATGTTGTGCGTGGAGGCAGTAATGTTGTACCTGGATCATTTCTGGTTGTGCCCGTCTTGGTTGCCTTTGCTCGCCTTCAAGGGGTTGTTCCGTGCTTTCTTGCCCTTCCTTGGATTTCTTAGGGCTCGGATCGGTGACAACCAGATGGTGCTTGGTTGCTCTCATGGGTTCTAAGCTTTTACCACTTCGGAGCTCGATCAGCTTGACTTCTTCTCTTCCTCGGATCCTGGGGACTGCAGTGTCACTGGGCAGGGATCCTGAAGGTCTATTGTTGAGAGCGGTTGCGAGTTGCCCCACTTGAGTTTCAAGGTTCCTCAAGGTCACTTGTTAATTCTGAATGATTGCATCGTTCTTTATCATATAGTCCTTCGAAGGGACAACATAGAGTTCTCGTGGGTCCGAATCACCGCCCGTCGCCTTGCTTTTGGGTAAACCCAGTGGGTTTGATGTTCGGTTTGGGAACCGTAGGCCGATGATTGCCCCGTCGCTTGCGAACCTTGAGAACTCCATGAGAAGTTAGGATCGCCTCCACCCAGGGTTGTACGTGTTGGAGTACGGGTTGTTGGTGTTGCTGCCCCTGTTGAAGTTATTGATGAAGTTGACCGATTCAGGGTTAGCGGAGCATTGAGAGTAGGAGTACTCTCCGCCACAGTACACACAAGCTACCTAAGATGGTTGCAGCACTGGGTTGCTTGATGGAATGGTCAGTACTTTCACCATGTTGGTCAGATATGAAACTTGAGCAGTGAGAGCAGTCATGGCATCTAGTTCATGTATCCCTGCAATAGTTTGGGAGGATGTAGCTCTATCTGCTGGCCATTGGTGACTGTTCATGGACATGCGTTCTAGTAAATTGTGGGCCTCCTCATAAGACTTCATTAGGATGGGGCGTCTACAATTGATCGTGTTTGTCCATCAAGACCTCTGTAGAATGTTTCTAACTGGACCCATTCACACAGTCCATGCTGGGGGCATCGTCTCATGAGGTCCTTGAATCTGTCCCAGGCTTCGTAAGTAGATTCACCAGGTTTCTATTGGAAGCTGGTGATGTCCCCTCTGAGTTGAGCGTTCTTGGTAGGTGGAAAGAATTTGAGCAAGAACTTACTTCCCAGATCATTCCATGTGGTGATGGAATTGGCGGGTAGGTTGTTGAGCCACGTCTGTGCCTTGTCCCGCAAAGAGAAGGGAAACAACTTAATCCGGACGGTGTCGGGAGGTATACCGGGGATTACAAAGGAATCACACACCTCCATGAAGGTTTTGAGATGAATGTGCAGATCTTCGGAAGGAAGTCCTCCAAATTGCCCGGCTGCATTCACCATCTAAATCATGACACCTTTAATTTCAAAGTGTCAAGAATGGATGGTCAGTGTGTGATGGCCGAGTTCAGCTTGTTTAAGTCTGGAATCCCGAATTCCATGATGGCCTTGTTCACATCTGGGTTTGGAGGTGGAGGGACCTGGTTGTCCCTGTTTATTAATGGGTGCTCTCGTTGCTCCCGCTCGTGGTTGACAGGTATATCCGCCGTGTTTGCTGGGTCAAGAGACTGACTTCGTCGCTTCTGCCTTCTGCACCTTTGTTTGTAGGTCCGTTCTATCTCAGGATCGTAAGGCTCTAGATTGGCTGGAGGCGAGTTGCGCATACACTACAGAAGGTACCTGAAAATCAAGAGCATAAAAAGTGAGCTCCTTTATTGAGTAAATCACAACTATTAAGCAAAAGGGCGTCATCACAAAGGGTATCAGCAGTCCCCAGCAACGGCGCCAAAAACTTGTTGGTCGATTTCCTTGATGGCAAGTGAACCAGTCGAAACAAGTAATGAAGTGTAAGTAGAGTATCGTCCCACAGAAACTGAGATACCGAGGAATGACGCACCAATGCTATGACAGTTGTGAAAGCAGAAAGTAATTATAATCGGGTTGAGGGGTTTGAGTGATTATGCTACTAGCAAACGTAAACAGAATACTTAAACGAGAGAAAATATCAGTAAGAAGTTAGGCTGGACTCAGAATCATCCTTAAGTGGATTAATCCCCCAGTTGCTCTACCCAATGCTATAGCATCTACACTGTACAGCTTCCGCAATTGCTACAACATAGCTACTAATCACAAAGCTATTTGGTTAACCCACCTCTATAATCTACTGAAGCTTTCGCGTTCGATACATATGATACTAACTATACTCCTTCCATATTCCTATGGCAACTTTCTAGTCAGACCTGCTTTACACTCAGGGTGTAATGGTTATGAGAGGTAGACCCATTCCTAAAGCCTACAATAATTGGTCAAGCCATGCACGGGCTGCCTAGCAAACACTGTTTCTCAGAGGTCTAACCCCAACTCCTTGTCAGTAAGCTGGGGCCACAGATCTAGCCCTTAACTTCCATTAACTAACTAGTAATAAGAACACCGATACACAAACCAAATTTATTGAATTAAGAAACTGCAACTGGGTTCATTCAACACTTAAAGACTCATCCTCATCCAGCCATATAAAGTTTAGTTCATGACTGACGAGGGACACACAGAACAAACACTAACATAATGACCCATGATCAATAAAACAAAGATAAAAAGAACTGAAAACAGAAAGCTTGACGGAATTTCTGACGGTGTGGTCGAGGTCCTATCACGTCACCACTCCACGTCTTATTCGTTCCGTCGTACTGTAGGGAAGGATCTTTGGGCGGTCCCGGGAAGTATCATGCTCTTGTGAAATCTCTCACTCTTCTCTTGAGTCTGTCGAAAGTTAGAGTCTTTCTCTAAGGCTCTCCGACTCTATTAGGGTTAGCTCTGCTGTTTCCTTTTATAATCAGTCTTTTCTTGCGGCGTAAGTTACAGCGAGCTGGGCCTTTCCTAATTTGTCAGAATCTATCATATCTCTTGATCTGAGTAGATTGCTTCTGTTGATTCTACGGGATTGTTCAAATCTGTCAGTTCTGATCCTCTGCATCTTCTATTCTGTTACGTGAGCAACCTATCTGTCAATATCGCCCTTTATTTTATTCCTGAAATCATCTGGGTAAAAAGGTCAAAAAACATGTCGCATAGCATTGCGTCCTCTACTTTGCTATAGCATTCAGGATGCCTTGTATTGCACTTCGAATCGCTGTCAGGATGCTATAGCATCGTATCTGCTATGCTATACAATTTTCCTTAAAAACAAAGTAATTTGTTCCATTCTCAGCACATGCAAATGATTTCTACTCTTTAGTCCCTATGTCATGAATGTATGTCTCTTTGGTTAGATTATCTACAGTTAAGCTTTGATTTATCATTCAATTCAGCCAATAAGTATAAGGAAAACATGGTATGATTTGTGCTCATCAAGCAGTAGGGATGTTAAATCATCGGGGTCAACAAAAACTGGTTGGATATCAGGGAGGCATACTACATCATTAATAAGCCACGATTTCTCTTTAAAATATCCATTCGATAACACAATGGATATTTTTTCCTTGACAGTCAACTTAGCTGTAGGGGATGGAGCTTGCAGAGGGGATAGAGCTTGAGGAGGGGATGAAGCATCAGGAGGAGTAGAGACATGTACAAGCTTCACCGGCTAAGAGAATAAGGTTCCCTTGACATCACTCACAACCTTCAGCTGATCAGTTAGGAGAAAGAGAGGTGCATCAATGATCACCTTTTCAACTGACACCCCGACTTCATTATCAACCATTTGTTGGTGGTTTACAGTTGATCCCAAGTTGTGGACAGTCCCTTTTGCAATTAATCGTCTATGAGGTTCTACCACATACAGGTCACAAGGTTGCTCTAACTGTCCAATAATGCAGCTCCCTCTAGTGCTTTGCTGTATAGGTGTAGGTGAATGTGTGAAGGGAACATTAGTCTCTAAACGAGAGCTCAAAAACAACTTCATTTCATTCATTTCCACTTTCATCCGGCTCACTGGGATTGAAACATTACAGTCAATGAAGCTTCTTGAGCCGCTGCTTCCTCAGTTATTTTGGCCACCGTTTGTTCCATCTCCTCCCGAGTAACCATACTTTGTTTATGGCATTTGGATTTACCAAAGTATTGCTTAGGCCTACCCGTCCTCCAATCCCCCTTATACGCCCCGAGTGATCCAGTTTTCCAGTCGCAACGGTCAGAACATCATTCCTACTGTTCGACACAAAAGATCCCTCTACTTTTTCTTTTTAAGATCTTCCCATAAGATAAAGACAACGAGAAGCTTAGTAATGAAACATGTTTGTAACTAAAAAATAACAATAATGATACTTACAATTTTTTTCAGAAACTAGACGAGTTTGTTCACTCGTGTAGGTGCCACTTGGCTTTTGCCGAATATACAACCACAACTCCTCACGACGTATTAGAGATGGCTCATCAACTATCATGAAGGATTGGATTCAGCTTCATCTTCCAATCTCTTCCGCTTGGCCGCCATCAATTCTTTTTCGGCCTTTCCATATCCACCGTGAGAAGCTCTATGTAGGCCATCATTCTTTCTCCCAATCTCTTGTGCTTGTTCCCTTCTTTTCTGTGAATCAGAATTGAAAACAACTATTAATTATGAATTCCAGCCATCCCACTAACAGAAATTAGAGAACTTCGCTTGATATGAACCTCAAACATTTGTCAAATTCACTTCATCAAGTTTCAACATTTTATTTAAGGAAGATGTAGAATTGCAGAAGAAATTGGGAGAAATAGAGGAAAGGGAGTTGCAGAATTGTTGCCAACTCAGTCAATTCATTCATTCATCATAACTGGTTCCTACACGTATTAGACTAACCTCTTATATATAGTTAGAGGCTTAACTCTTAAGGCCCAATAATAGCTTGCATCGAAACCATTACATAGTTAACATACTAACAAACTAACAGCAATGTGTAACCACTACCTACTATAACAGAACTATGAGTATAATAATGGCTTGAACTAAGACATGCTCCTCTGATGCAGGACAAAGGCATGAAATGTATACTTCTAGTCACACACCAAACCATTTAACTAACAGGATTAGATGAACACAATAACGTTCGCATATCCGCACAAGTTAATAAGCAAACAAAAGGGCAAACAAAACTATATATAAACTCACCAAAGCTGTAGGAGTGGTTCACAGCTGAACAAATTGTTGCCAAGTTTGTTCATCAAGAAATGTGTACTTGTCCCAAGGATTAGGGCGAGGCTCACCACCAGTTGGAACCTCAGCAAAAATATAGTTGTTAGCTAGATTGGTCTTAAACTTTCTCCAGCGATCAGCACAATACAACAATGTCTTGTCTTTCAACTTCTGACTGTCAGGAATAGTGTATGTAAGCTGGAGAGTGTCCCAAATAGGATCCTTTACTATGCGATCGTCGACATTTTTCCACTCATATATCAAGAAACTAACCTTGCTACGTGCTAGATAGCCAACAAAACTATTATATTTGTTTTTATTAGGACCGAAAGGTTCGAAATTTTCATCAAACTGAATCTCAAGCTTTGACCCAGAAGTCTGACTTAGGGATACATCCATCATTCGTGTGCCTCTTTTACCACGGTGTGCGGGGTGGTCACGGGCTGACTGTGAGATGAACAGGGTTAGCTCTGGCTTACACCAGTAATTGGCATTCCAGGAATAAGACTAGAATCGTTTTCACCGTCCATTTTCAAGACAGGAAGAGAGGAATGCCTGAGCAAATGAGAGAGTAACAGAGGCTAATGGTACGTGGGTGAGGAAGAGAGGTAATGCAACAGGAAGCGCTTTGCAACGTGAACAGAGGTTCTTCACTGAGAGTAACGAAAGCTTTCGCGCGAAGAAAAATATCTTTGGCACTTTATTTTTAGGACCGAATATAAAAAAAGATAGTCTTAAAAGTTAACCTTTAAGACCAATCCTTATAAAACTCCGATCTTAAAATTAATTAATTTTTTGTTTAATTTTTTTTTTTTCTATATTTTGTACCAGCCTCATTTTATGTCTAATCTTAAAAGCATAACTTTTAAGACCGACTATTAAATACGTGTGGTCTTAAAACTTTTAGACCTTTATATTTAAATTTTTCCTTATTATTTTGGATCGCGGAAAATATAAGTCTAGATGTATGACATTTATCTATAATGTAAATGATATTTCAATTTTTTTAATAACATTTTTAAGACCAGTTGCTTTTAAAACCGGTCTGAATAATATATTTAAGACCTATGAAAAAATGATTCGGTCCAAGAAGTTCTTTATATTTACAGAACTACCACCGGTCATTCCTTTAAGACCTGGGCGTCGGACTCTGGTCTAAATGAGGCGGTCTCAAAACCCTTTTTAGACTAGTGCGGTTCTCGTATGTTGATGATATCTTGCTTGCAACTAATGATCTTGGTCTTTTAAATGAGACTAAGAAGTTTGTCTCTAGTAACTCTGAAATGAAAGATATGGGTAATGTTAGTTCTCTATGGGTTTTGATGATTACTAACAATTGTAAACAAGATGTGAAGTTTTTATTTCAAAAGTTGAAAAACTCACTGTCAGAGCAAACCTCGAGGTTTGCAAAGAAACCTCGAGGTTTGGCCTTACAGAGAAGAACTCAAGGTTTCTAAATTAAGCAAAACTCGAGGTTTCATCACACGAGACTTCTCGCATTTTCTCGAAAAATGCAAAACTCGAGGTTTCTGGTAAAACCTCGAGGTTTGGCCTTACAGAGAATCTCCTAAGTTTTGAACACTTGAAAACCTCCAGTTTTTGTCTAAAACCTCTAGTTTCTGTTTTAACATGAAAATTCCAGGTCTCACAAGTTTTGTGAAACCTCAAGGTTTGGTAAGAAACCTCGAGGGTTTGCCTTGCTAGAGAAAACTCATGTTTTATCCAGTTTTTCAAAACATCCAAGTTTTTTGAGAAACCTCCGGGTTTGAGTCCAGTCAGTTTTCTCAAAGTTCCCACAATTGAGAACCTCGAGGTTTGTCCAAGCAGAGGCACCTGTGTTTTCCCAGTTTTGAAAACCTCAAGTTTTACTTCAAAACCTCCAGTTTTATGTTTTGGCGCAAAAACTCAAAGTTTTCACATTTGAGTGAAAACTCGAGGTTTGGTGAGAAACCTCAAGGTTTTTGGCAACCAGAGAGCACACATCCTTTCTATGATTTAGAAAACCTCCAGTTTCCCAGAAAACCTCCAGGTTTACCTTGGCACGATTTTTCAAAGGTTTCATATTCAAGTGAAACCTTGAGGTTTCTGAGAAAACCTCAAGGTTTGGGCAAGCAGAGAGACTGATGATTTTTACAGTTTTAAAAACCTCTGGTTTTGGATGAAAACCTCCATTTTTAATGTTTTGGACTTAAATCGATTTAACATGCTACAGTCCAAAACTCAAGGTTTGAAGAACAAACCTCGAGTTTCATCGCGACTTCATAATTTCAAATCTGACGAATTTGCAATACCTTCTTGTTTGATCTTAATACTTCCTATCATTATTCTCTAATGTTCCTAGATATGTTTAACCACTTTGTTAGTGAGTTTCAAATAAATTAGAGAATGTTTATTGTAAGGGGGAGTAAGTTCTAGTGAGAGAATTACTCTTGAGTACAGAGTGTGTAATCAGTTGAAATAGTGGAAATCCCAAGAGTCTAGGGAATGGACGTAGGTCAAGAGGTTGGACCGAACCAGTATAAATTCATGTGTCTTGCTCTTCTCCTTTCTACTCTGTTTTCACTGTCTTAAACAGAGTACTTAGAAAAAGATTTTAAAATCCCCAATTCACCCCCCTCTTGGTGATTTAGCTCCACCTTCATTGGGTATCAAAGCAAGGTCTTCTCAAAAGAGCTTAACATCTCAAGAAGGATCAATATGGAAGGTATTCTACCAGATGCAGCTTCAATCAACAGACCTCCAGGTTTTAATGGAGAGCATTATTCATTTTGGAAAGCCAAGTTCAAAGTGTTCGTGATGGCTACTGAATATCGGCTATGGAGAGTGTTCGAAAGAGGAGATTATGAGCCATCAACTGTCATGGAAAATGGTCTAAGGGTTCCAAAGCTAGAAGATGAATTTGATGAGAATGATATAAGAAATGTCACACTCAACAGCAAGGCTGTCGTCCTACTACAAAGTGCTCTTAGTCAACAAGAGTATTTTTTGTATTTGCAATTTAACTTCTGCTAAAGCCATGTGGGATGCACCTGATATTGCTCATGAAGGTACTGTTGGAGTGAAGCAAAACAGAGTCAACACTCTCATGACTAAGTATGACCTTCTTCGTATGAAGCCTGGAGAATCCATTGGCAATTTCCAGCTGAGATTCACTTATTTCATCAATCAGCTTGCTGCATTGGGCAAAGAGTATGAGCAACCTGTCCAAGTGGGAAAATTCTCAACATCCTCAACAAGGAATGGGAAGCCAAAGTCACTACCATTGAAGAAGCTCGTGGAGATTCTATGGCTTCTGTAGTAGCCCTCTTTGGGAGTCTATCTGAATATAAGGCAAAGCTCAAGTTCAAGAAGGGACTTGAAGAAGTACATGGCAAGAACAAAGGAATTGCCCTCAAAGCTATCAAAGAGACTAAAGAGTCAGATGATGAAGATGAAGACGAAGATGAAGAGATAGGCATGATGGTCCGGAGATTCAAGAAATTCTACAAGAAGGACCAAGGATTTAAGAAATTTCACAAGGGTAGCTTTAGCTATGAGGCAAAGAAGCCAATCATTTGCTACAAGTTTGAAAAGCCTGGCCACATCAAATCGAATGCCCCAATCTGAAGAACAAAGACAAGGAAAAGAAGAAGTTCAACAAATTCAAAAAGAAAGCCTATGTATCGGGCATTTGGGGTGATAGCTCATCGATGAAGATGAAGAGGATGAGGAAGAAAAAGCAAATATTTGCTTGGTTTTGAAGAAGAAGAGCAACATGCTAACAATGATGAGGTATATGATTCCAAACCATCTTATGATGAGTTATTTGCTGAATATATTGTTGTGCAATCTGAGTTTGAAAAACTTGCTGAAAAATATTTCAATTTGAAAAAGAAAAATACAACTCTTGAATTACAAATAGAAAAACTTTCTTCCTCTGAATATCTTGCTTGTGAAGATTGTCCTGATTTGAAGAAAAAGAATTTACATCTTACAAAGGCACTTGAGAAATTCACTAGAGGAAGTGAAATGCTCAATGTCATTTTGAAACAACAAAGATTTATAAATGACAGATCAGGAATTGGTTACAAACCTGATTTTGATAAAAAGAAAGGAAGAAAGAAGTCTGGTGAAAAATCCTATATGAACTATTTTACAAAATCAGTTCACTCTTCAAATCCTTTTGCACACTTTAATTACTGCAATAGAAAGGGTCATACTACTTCTTCTTGTTTTCATAAGAAGGAAAGAAAGAATAAACCTTCAAGGAATTATCAATGGGTGCCAAAGGGATCTTACAAGGTTCCTAAGACACAAACTAACCCCAAAGGACCCAAGAAAAGATGGGTACCTAAGACCTGATTTGTTGTGTCTTGCAGGTATGTCTAAGAGCATCAAAATCCAACAAATGGTACATTGACAGTGGATGCTCTAGGCACATGACGGGAGACCAATCCAAATTTGCCTCAATCAAGCCCAAGGATGGTGGCAAGGTGACCTTTGGTGGAGACCAATCTGGAAAGATTGTTGGAATTGGTGAAATTGGCAACAATGAAGGACCACTAATCAAAGATGTCTACCTTGTGGAAGGACTTTGCCACAATCTCCTCGGTGTGAGTCAAAGCACGATAAAGGTAACTTAGTTATCTTCGATTCTCGAGGAGTGCTTGATTGTGAGTAAGGATATTCTCCCTTTAGAAAACATAAAATCAAAAGCTTTATTTAGAGCCCCTAAGAGATGGCAATTGTTATACACTTAACCTCTCTAGTAATGGTTCTATTTTGAAAAATGTTTTGTAAGTAATTTGGATGAGAGTTGGTTATGGCACAAGCGATTAGCTCATGTCAATATGATTCAACTTGACAGATTACTTAAAAAGGATTTGGTGATTGGTGTTCCTAAACTTCGTTTTAAAAATGACATGATTTGTGATGCTTGTCAAAAAGGGAAACAAACCAAATCATCTTTCAAATCTAAAAATGAGATTTCAACTAATAGACCTCTCCAACTACTTCACATGGATCTAGTTGGACGCTAGAGTAAAAAGCCTTGGTGGCAATCTTTATACTTTGGTCATAGTTGATGATTTTTTTAGATTTGCATGGACAATATTTTTATCTTCTAAAGATGAAACATTTGATCAGTTTGTTGTTTTTGCCAAGAAGGTCCAAAACGAGAAAGGTTTCTCTATTTCAGGAATCAGAACTGATCATGGAGGAGAATTTGAAAACAATGCATTTGCTGAGTTTTGTGATAGCATGGGGATAGACCACAACTTCTCAGCCCCAAGGACTCCTCAACAAAATGGTGTTGTGGAAAGAAAGAATCGGGTCCTCATTGAGATGGCAAGAGCTATGCTTTGAATGAAAACAACACTTCTCAAGTGTTTTGGCTGATGCAATGAGCACCGCTTGCTACATCTCAAATCGGGCATACCTCCGGAAGAAGTTGAACAAGACTCCTTATGAGCTGTACAAAGGAAGAAAACCAAATCTAGCTCATCTGCATGTGTTTGGATGTAAGTGTTTCATCCACAACAATGGTAAGGATAACTTGGGAAAGTTTGATCCCAAGGTAGATGAAGGTATATTTTTGGGTTATTCAAATAGGAGTAAAGCTTATAGAGTCTTTAATACTCGTACTCGTATTGTTGAAGAGTCTATGCATGTTGTTTTCTGTGAATCTAAATCTGATAAACCTTTGGATGATGATGAAGAAAATGTTTTCAAAAACCAATTCTTTTCGAAAACTACTCTTGCATCTATTGAAAATCCTAAAAATGTTTTCAAGGCTGATCCTCAAAACAATCTAGAAAATCCTGATTAGTCTCAGCCTAGAGCTTGGAAGTTCATAAGGAATCATCCTTTGGACCAAGTTATAGGTGATGTAAATCAAGGAGTAAGAACTAGAAATAGTACTTTAAATGAAGTAACTTTTTTAGCTTTTATATCACATATTGAACCCTCTAAGATTGATGAAGCCCTTTCAGACAATGATTGGGTGATAGCAATGCAAGAGGAGTTACATCAATTTGATAGAAATCAAGTTTGGGATTTGGTACCTAGGCCTAAGGACCATCCGGTCATTGGCACTAAATGGGTATTCAAGAACAAACGAGATGAGTCAAGCAATCATTGTCTGTAACAAGGCAAGATTGGTTGCTAAAGGCTATAATCAAGAAGAAGGAATTGATTATGAAGAAACTTATGCTCCAGTGGCAAGATTGGAAGCCATAAGAGTTCTTCTAGCCTTTGCTTGTGTCAAAGGATTCAAGCTCTATCAAATGGATGTGAAAAGTGCTTTCTTAAATGGTTTTATTCAAGAGGAAGTTTATGTAGAACAACCTCTGGTTTTCAAAATGAACATCATCCAGATCATGTTTATCGTCTCAAGAAAGCTCTTTATGGACTTAAGCAAGCTCCTAGAGCTTGGTATGAGCGATTAAGCAAATTCCTTCTTGATCAAGGTTTTATTAGAGGAAAAGTAGATACAACTCTCTTCATAAAGAGTAATAAGCTTAATGAAATTTTAATTGTACAAATATATGTTGATGATATTATATTTGGTGCTTCTAATGATGCTTTGTGTGAAGAGTTTGCTAAGAATATGCATGGAGAGTTTGAGATGTCCATGATGGGAGAGCTCAACTATTTCCTTGGTCTGCAAATAAAGCAAAAGAAGGATGGAATCTTCATATCTCAAACCAAGTATCTCAATGATCTGCTGAAGAAGTTTGAGATGGATCAGTGCAATGGAGGTGACACTCCCATGAGTTCAACTGCTTCATTGGATGCTGATGAAAAGGGAAAAGACTTCAACATCACAAGATATAGAGGAATGATTGGTTCATTACTCTATCTTACAGCTAGTCGTCCTGACATTCAATTCAGTGTAGGGATGTGTGCAAGGTTTCAGTCTGCTCCCAAGGAGTCCCATGTTGAGCATGTGAAGAGAATCTTCAAATTCCTTGCTGACACAAAGACACTAGGATTGTGGTTTCCCAAAGGTCAACCTGAACATTTGGTAGCATATTCAGATTTAGACCATGCTGGGTACAAGACTGATAGAAAGAGCACAAGTGGCCAATGTGAGTTCCTTGGTGGTTCACTTGTGTCATGGTTCAACAAGAAGCAAACCAGTGTGGGTGTATCATCAACTGAAGCTGAATATGTAGCTGCCTCAAGTTGTTGTGCTCAAGTTTTATGGCTCAAGCAGCAACTATCAGACTTGGGAATCAACTTGAAGGAGATCCCAATATTGTGTGACAACACAAGCACAATAAGTTTGGCAAAGAATCATGTTCAACATACTCGGACCAAGCATATTGATGTGAGGCATCATTTCATAAGGGATCATGTTAGAAGAAAGATGTCAAAGTCATGTTCATCCCAACTCATCTTCAACTTGCGACATCTTCACCAAACCATTGGCTAAGGAGCAATTTAATTTCATAAGAAGAGAATTGGGAATGGTAAATCCCAATGAGTTGTAAGTATTCCTTACTCAATGTTAGTTATGGTTTTGATGAATGAAAATTACTAACTTAAGCATCGGAGTATCTAGACATGTTTTATGCAGGATGTTGAAAAATCTGGGTTTTGCTGTCGAGGAGCAAAACCTCGAGGTTTTGGAGAAAACCTCGAGGTTTGGTCGTGGACTGTCGAGGTCAGAGAACAGCTGAGGTTTTTGGAGAAAATGAAACCTCGAGGTTTCACTGAAAACCTCGAGTTTTCATCAGACAGAGAGCTGTCCAGTTTTGAAGAATTGTAAAACCTCGAGGTTTTGGAGAAAACCTCGAGTTTTGGATGCTGACGATTCAAAGGTTCACAGAACACCTTTGAAGTCCAGGTTGGTAATTGTTCATCAAACCTCGAGGTTTGGCATGAAACCTCGAGTTTTGATCGCGACTATATATATGTGGCACTGTTTATGTTCTTCAAAACTCGACCTAAAACTCTAGGTTTAAACTCGTTTTTCTCTCTTCTCTCTGACTCTCTCATCTCCCGACCTAAATTCATCCTCTAAACCCTCCAATGGCCTTGAAATCAAACCCCCAAGTCGTTTCTGACACTGATTCTAGCAAGGAAGGGACCAAATCGTGGTCACCCCCTCCTCCTCCTCCTCAACGACCAGTGAGGGTGAAAACCATTCCAAATCGCCTCCATCTCGGTGCAGACCGTGCAATTCGAGGAATACAAGGCAAAATCCCTGAGGCTCCATCGCCAAACACTAAAAGGAAAGGGGTTTCATTCCAAGAACCACCTAAGTCATCGGCCAAGAAACAAAAGGAACCAGAGCCCAAAGGGAAAGGAAAGGAGAAGGTCTCGAACTAGGCCTTCAAAAGGAAAGGCAAAGGCTTTTGAGGCTTCCAAAAGGATGAAGAAAGGGCCTCAATAGCTAAGTCTCAACAATCCTCAAGGGGCCAAGCATCATCTCAAGCAACTACTTCTGCTCAAGATCAAGAGGAAGAAGTGCCTTCAGTGATTGAGAATGCCATTACAGAAATCTACCACAATCCTTCTCCACCCGAAGGTTTTACGATTGCTTCTTCTACTATGACTAAGGAAGAGAATGAAAAATTCAGGGAAGCATACATGCATCGTGAATTCTGTCCTTGTGGTTGTTGTTAATTTGAAAGACTTTCACAATGAGTGTAACTTTGACCTCTCTCCCTGGTTGAAAATGTATGAATCTTTTGTCTCAATTTCAGCCCCCTATACTCCTAATCTTGTTCGTTTGTTTTATTATAATATGGAGTATGATAATGAACTGAGTCCAAGTGGTGAGTTGATTGAGGAACGAGTGACTACTGTTGTTAAGGAGTCAAATTTACTATGTCTGCCTCAATTTTAAACAAAATTCTAAAAATTGACAACCCTCCACCTATCCCTGAGTTCAATTACAAGAATCGGGAGATTTTGAAACACTTAGACCAAATGAGCCCTTTCCCCAAAACCAAAGCATCATAGGCTTACCTTTAATCCCGGCTCTATGTCTGTTGAGAATAGGGTGTTGTGGTATGTCTATTCTAGGAATTTCATACAGAAGGGTGGCAATTACACCCATTTCACTCAACAAGACTATCCACCCTTTACTGCTTTTGTGAAAAAGGTGCCTTTTAACCTTGGTCATTGGCTTCTCCAGGCTATGATCAAGTTTAAATTTTCTCATAGAAAGCTTTCACATATACCCTTTCCTTCCTTGATTTTTGTTATTCTTTACTACCACAAAATCTGGTATGTGGGTGCTGTTGACACACTCGAGTATCCTCCATTCTTTGGGAAGACAATGTTAAATTTGATGAAGATCAAGTTTGGGGAAGAAGGGCCTGGACAATCACGAGCTCCTTCAAGATCACAGCCAAGAACATCTCAAGCTCGGGCTCAATCCCAAGCTCAAGAGGCTCAATCAGCACCTCCACCTCCTCAGTCATCACTGCCAACTGATCTTGCTTCACAGATAAAGGAAGTTGTGGATGCTGCTCTTGCTGCCATGACCATTCGCATGGAATTTGAGATGGGAAAATTGAGGGCTGAGATAACTTGTGGACACAATGGACTTATTGAAATTCAAGATGCCATGAAGGAGCACCTTGAAGTAGTCTCTGGACAATCAGCTGAGCTTAAGGAGAAGGCTGAAGAGATTGACACCAAGCTTTCAACTCAGATTGTATCTCACATGGACCTCAGTGACAAGGTGGACAAGATTGTGAAGCACTTGCACATTGGATCTTCTTCACCTTTTGGGATCGCTGCTGGTCCTAGCACTTCTGGCCTTGCTTCTGGTCCATCCTTTCATTCTTTCACCTTTACAAGTCCTCAAGTCCCTACTTCCTCTCCAGAGCCATCAACTCCCATCTTCCCTTCTCCAGTTGGAGCTGCCACACAGATACAGTCATCCTTCCATCACCATCTACCCCAGCCACTAAAGTTCTCCATCTTTCCCGTCCTTCTACACCCTTGGTCAACCTTAATTTTGAAGATGACAAAGGGTGAGAGAAAAGCAAGGATTGAATTTGAGTTTTAGAACTTATTTTAGAATTTAAAAGCACTTATGTATTTTCATCTTGTATTTCATTTTGAATTCATGTAGTGACTTATCCTTACCGATATGAAATATAAGTTGTGATCATTGTGTTCAATTTTGCTTCGTTGCTCATCTTCGACATTTATTGTTTACTTAACTTATGACATTTACAAACTTATATTTCCAAATGCCCAAGTTCTCAAAATGAAAATTTTAAAACATTGTCAATTACTAAGTTTGTTTCAAAATGAAAACTCTCTCAAATTCTCAAAGATGTTTGTTTACAAGTGTTGTCATCATCAAAAAGGGGAGAATGTTAGTTCTCTATGGGTTTTGATGATTACTAATAATTGTAAACAAGATGTGAAGTTTTTGTTTCAAAAGTTGAAAAACTCACTGTCAGAGCAAAACTCGAGGTTTGCACAGAAACCTCGAGGTTTGGCCTTACAGAGAAGAACTCAAGGTTTTTGAACTGAGCAAAACTCAAGGTTTTCAGAGAAAACTCGAGGTTTCATCACACAGAGACTTCTCAGTATTTTCTAGAAAATGCAAAACTCGAGGTTTCTGGTAAAACCTTGAGGTTTGGCCTTACAGAGAGTCTCCTAAGTTTTGAACACTTGAAAACCTCCAGTTTTTGTCTAAAACCTCTATTTTTTGTTTTAACATGAAAATTCCAAGTTTCACAAGTTTTGTAAGAAACCTCGAGGTTTTGACTTGCCAAGAGAAAACTCATGTTTTAGCCGGTTTTTCAAAACCTCCAAGTTTTTGTGAAAACCTCAGGTTTGAGTTTTAGCATAGTTTTCTCAAAGTTCCCACAATTGAGAGAAAACTCGAGGTTTGGGGACAAACCTCGAGGTTTGTCCAAGCGAGAGCATCTCGTGTTTTCTTAGTTTTGAAAACCTCCAGTTTTACTTCAAAACCTCCAGTTTTCTGTTTTGGCGCAAAAACTCAAAATTTTCACATTTGAGTGAAAACTCGAGGTTTCGTGAGAAACCTCGAGGTTTTGGCAACCAGAGAGCACACATGTTTTTCTATGATTTAGAAAACCTCCAGTTTCCCGAGAAAACCTCCGGAGTTTTCCCGATTTTTCAAAGGAAAACGAGAAAACCTCGAGGTTTCCAAGTTTGCCTTGGCGCGATTTTTCAAAGGTTTCATATTCAAAGTGAAACCTCGAGGTTTTACGATGAAAACCTCGAGGTTTTGTCACAACGTTGCCCAGAATTTCATCCAGAGCCTACTTCAACGGTCGATGCTTTTCTACCTTATTTCTGGAAAGTTTTGAAAACCTCCGGTTTTGGATGAAAACCTCCTAGTTTTGATGTTTTGGACTTAAATCGACTTTACATGCTAAAGTCCAAAACTCGAGGTTTGAAGAACAAACCTCGAGGTTTCATCTCATGATAACTATACAATCTTACTTCAAGCTTTAGGTAGACTTGGGGCAATGAACCTAACTCAGTTAATCAAACAATTTGGCCAGGCTGGTGTCTTGTGGAAGTCTCCCCGAATTCACGGCGACTTATCTACTGAACCACATAGACGAACCCTTTCTAGACACCAAATGGTTTGAAATAAGTTTATTAGATTCATGCGAACTAGTCCCTGTTAATCTTTTTCTAAATTTCATCTCGGTCAATGCCTCTTCACGGCTCCGTTCATCAGTTCCTCTCTTCAGCTCTGTCCTTCGATGCCTCTTCTCAGCTTCGGTTCCTTTCCTGAACCTTTAGTTAGGGCTGAGATTCAATCGAATTGAATCTTAGGAAATAGTTAACCTCTATAGTAGATATGACAATATATGACAGATATTCATTACATATCAGCATTAACTATACATAGCACACAGCAGATGTAAGGTTACAACAATACATAAGCAGACGGCAGATGTAATGCCAACAGCACAACAGTACATAGCACACATCACATGTAAAGTTTGCAACATTTGCACTAACTAGTGCCACAACGGCCCCTCCTATCCTCGCGCTAGGAAAACTCAACAGCATTATCAAGACTATAACTCGTATAAAACTGAATGTATATAAACAGGTGATCTAAGCCCCATAAACTTAGTCACAGTGCATGACCCAAGACCTAGTCTTGTCCATCACTTTATGAATCATTCAATCATATATGATGATACAAGTTATAGACGATTAAAGTTACTAGTACGCGAACATATCTTCCTTCTGCGTAGTTAGCAATACGCCCGACCTTTGAATCCGACCCCGAACTTCCCAAATATCCTAACATATCACCATATCACTTAGAATAATATCCTGAGAGATATTTCCACCTCTATTTACCTCTCTAGCCTTGGTGGATTTGTTATTTACAATTTTGCCCTTACATTTATTTAAAAACACAGTACTGGATTTTCTGGGCAGATTTTTCGGTAACTTTGAAAAATCATAATTAATTCTAGAAAAGTCGGAATGAGGTTCTGTAAAATTTATCAGAATCCTTGGCATGTATAGTTTCAAGAAAAAATATTTCCAGAACATAGAACACCAATAATCATTCCCAGATTTAATTTTTCTAAACGCTGCCCATATTTTCTTACATAAAAATGGCTTAACTTCAAAAGTTCATATCTCCTTGACCGGAGATCAAAACGTTACCTATTTTATATATTTGGAAAGCCCTACATGTCTACTTTATTCATGTAAAATTTCATGATTTATGGGCTTCATCTTATACATAAAATAATAGCATGAATTTCGCTGGCTGCACAAAGCTTAAATACCGAAAATCCTACAATTTTCACAACATTGATCAATTGATTTCAAAACTCATTCCCTACTATGTTTTTACCTCGTCAGGCATCTTTCAATGCAATGAGGCCTAAAAACAAAAGTAGGAATTTATTCTCTAATTTTCTAGATCAAACTAACATTTATACTAAGAATTATAAAAACTAAAGATTAGAACTTAAGAACTAGAGAACCTTACCTCTTGAAGAACCTTGCTACTCTTTCTTCCTTCTTGCTTCACTCTTCTCTTAAACTCACCTATTTGGTTTGAGTTTGGTGTGAAGAATGAAGAAGCTCAAGGTGCCTATTTATAGGAAAAGCTTAAGCGCGACAATGGTAATCACCCAAAACCTCTTCTTTAATCCTAACCATTGGATCTAAACTTAGTTAAGAAGTTTTAATCTCTTCCTCTCTTTTTCCCTTCTTCAACAAGTTTTCCTCCCTCTCTTTCTCTCTCATTATCCTCTTCCAACTCCATTGATGCCTTATCCCAAGTACCCTTATCATCTTCCATCTTACTCCCTCATTAATTCTCTCATGTGCTCCCATGTGTGTGTTGTGTAATTATTAAAACAATTGATTCTTCTTCTTTCTCAAGTCATAGCCGTAGGTCTCTCTTTCTCTTGGCTCTTCAAATTGCGTTTCCTTTAGCCTATTAGATAATGCTTTGAGCTCTCTTATTGGTCCTTACACTTTCACATGGATTAAGTTAATTGTGTGATTAATTAAGGCCATTAGATTTAGCTTTTTAGGATTTAATCTTGGCCTTCTAGCTATGTTAATCTCCCATTGGACCAATTATTTTCATGAGGATTAAGACCATTTTCTTGATTTATCATTGACCAATTCAATCTCACAAGGATTAAAATCAATTAAGTAATTATTTAGAACCTTTGGATTCCATTGTGTTTATTTAGATTCAATCTCTACCCTTAATTGCCTTTGATATTTAGCTAATTGATTAATTAACTAATCATAAAAATTAGTGTTCAATTAGGCAAGTATTATTCCATCCTTATTGGCTTAATTATGTTTAAGTATAATTGGCCCTAATTTTTCCAAAACTATGGCATCCATTAGATGTCTCTAATTACCCTTAATCATCTTAAAATTAAATGTATAAGTTGGGTAAAATCAAAGTGATATTTATCCCAAGGTTTAATATGTGTATTTTGTGGCATAAATTTAATAAATATTAGGTATTTTATTCCCTTTAATTGGTTTAGGTATTTTCGTAACATTTTATGGCTCTTTATGAACTATGTTGTAAAATGAGAGTTATAGGGTATTTTATGATCCCTAAATGAAATTAGAATATTTAACCTTGATCTATTAAATTTCAAGGTAAACTTGCCCAAAAATCAAAATAAATAAATCTCTAAATAAGAGACAACATATTCTCTTTTATTTATCATGTATGGTTTATCAAAATATTGTATTTATGATAAATAGGGATTTTAGGGTATTACATGATGATCCTAATTTACTTTTAATCATCTTGAAGCTTTATGCAACAAATCTAAATTAGTGCAAACTAAACTATTCATTTATTGTTGCTAATTAATTTAAGTGTTTTCAAAGCATTTTCTTATCTCTTTTGGTTATACAAAAACCATGATTAAATATGATATTTATATCATATTTTACAAATCCTTAATTATGGTCCTAAATTTAGCCTTTGGTTTATTTAAAATAGCTATTATTTCATGTGATTGAATATCATATTTTACAGTCCCTAATATGTAGTCTTATAATTAACCATGGGTTAATTGATTCCTAAGTGGAATTTGGATGAAAATATAATCAATAGATTATAATAAATTCACCTTTGTATTTTAGTTAATTATTTGCTAAAATATAATATTTATATGAGTTATGAAAATTAGGGTATTACACACTTTCTGGATTTTGTTTTTAAATCTCGCAGATCTTTACTTGATATTAAAATACGTCTCCTTTGAAAGATGGAATATCACCAAGAGGGGGTGAATTGGGGATATCGAAATTTTCTTCTGAAAATGTTCTATTTAAAGGTAACGAAAACAGGGTTAAACAGAGTAAGGTAGAAGAAGAATGAACACGGCGATTTATGCGGTTCGGTGTAAATCCTTGACCTACGTCTAGTCCCCTGACTCTCCGGATTTCACTAACTCAAACGATTACACACTCAGCAACTCACGGAGCAATTCTCTCTCTAGAATTTACTCCCCTTACAAATTGTAATCAAATATCCCAATCCCAAAGTCCCAATACTTTGAGATTCTTACAAGAAAGATAATCAGTAAAGAACTCTCTAAAAGAGTAGATAAATAAACACCGAAGATTGATATATCCGAAGAAATTTTCTCTAAGAGTTGAAACAGTAAATGAACTTAATTGCAAATTGAATGCGCAGAGTTTCGGTCGTTGGAGACTTCAATGCTCCTGGCTTTTATAGATGATAACATTTATGACCATTGAGATGAGATTGAATGAGCCGTTGTGAGAAATGAATATATCCGTTGAGATTACGTTGCTCCGTCTCGTTGTACGCTTCCGACATTCGTCCGATATTCTCCGTTGACATCCTACATTCAAATTGTCGTTGAAATATACTCGAATTTTGTCGGGAATAGCCTGAATGCTTTTTGTTTGCTTAGAAGGTTTCTTGCCCAAAATGGTGAATGTGACTGCTTTGCATTTAATGCTTCTGACAAATCTCTTGCTTTATGGTAATTTCAAGTTTAAACATGTTAATCATGTCTAAAACACACTAGCAAACTGATTAAACTAGGTTAGAAATGATAAGATCCAATAATATCAATTACCCAATGCATAATGTTAACATTTCAGATTTTCGAGAATGATTAAAATCAAAACTGATGCAGGTAACTCGAGTTACATCGGATAACTCGAGTTAAGAGTATATTAGATAAATATTTCTTAATGCAAGCTAACTCGAGTTATACCTCTTAACTCGAGTTATAATTGATCAGTTCAATCAGAGAAGTGATTGCATATATAGTAACTCGAGTTATATGGAGTAACTCGAGTTACTTTCTTTGAAGAAGCTTCATGAATTATGTAACTCGAGTTACATTCTTTAACTCGAGTTATCTTAACACTCAATTCAGACAGAGAGCAAATGCCAGCATTATAACTCGAGTTACTACCTGTAACTTGAGTTACTTCATATCAGTTGAATTTATTTGATATGCTTATAACTCGAGTTATATCAGATAACTCGAGTTACCTCTCCGCGATGAAAATTGGATATCACGAGAAGCTTTACGGAACAATGAAGTACAGATCATAACTCGAGTTACTAAGTGGTAACTCGAGTTAGGTCAATCCCAAAATGATTTTCTTCAACTTATAACTTGAGTTATGTTTTGGCAACTTGAGTTATGTTTTTAGGAAGAAATGTGTAATCACTTGAGTTACTAATTTTTTCAAAACATTTTTCAAGGAACTTAAATGTAATTTGACTGAATATGCTATGCAAGTTAACCCATTGACTATTACAATTGTTAGACATCATCAAAAACACATTGAGAACTAACATCCTTTAATTTGCAATGATCTATGTAGTGGTCAACTATATTGATTCGCTAAGGTTGATTTGATGACAAGTAAAAAAATTTAAAAAATACAAGCCTCCTTAACAGGCTCAGATCAGACCAGGCCTGTATATAGGCCAGACTTAGGCAAAAAAAAAAACAAAACAAAACAAAAGCCTTTAACAGGCCACAGGTCAAGTTCAAGCCACTTCCTTGTAAAATAGGCCTGACCTGTTAAGAGTGAAGTCAGACCTAACCTGACCTGTTTCCACCCCTATGTATAATTAATATGAGTTGAGAAGCATAGACATAATAGCCAAAATATAGAAAGAACCTAGGGAATTAAAAACAGAATTAAAACATTCTGGCCATTTACAAGTCAAATATTGAAATTCAAAAGACAAATAAAGTAAGGACATCATTATCTCTTTACCCACAAAAATGAATTTTATTTTAACCATGGGCTGGAGTGAAGTTTCAAAAAGTTTTAAGACTTGACTGAAATTAATTTGCTACCAAGTGGGCTAACTAAATTTTTTCCCCAAATCTTATTCCATAGCCTTCATTTTTGTGTGTGTGCGCAAATATCCTCTTAAATCTGATCCCAATTTTCTTAGGCTTGGCGGTTGGTAATGGGCGTTCATATTATTACTTGTATTTAATTACTAAATAAATTCTAAAACTTTATCCTTAATATTTTTAAATATTTTTTCCTTAATTAAGTCCTTTAGCTCATAAAATAATTCCTCTAAAATTTTTGGGTTAAAAATCATACCCTAGCTATCTTTCTTGAATTATCCATGAAAATAAGTGCTTAGTTCCCATACATTAGCCCTAGCAAAAAAATCCCATAAATTTAAATCCCCTAAATTTGCTTTAAAATTATTTAAGCTACTTTTGGGGAATTAAACCTCTTTATAATTTTCTGTAAGTCTCCAAAACAATATTTCATAATGTTCCTCAATTTTTCTAGGTCCTTAAATAATTCTTAATAGTTATTTATTCTTTCCTTCCTTAGAGTCTCAAAATAGGCTTTTTGTCCAATAATTCATTGTTGAGGTATTTCATTTTAAAATAATATTTCTAAGCCTCAATATTCCTTCGAAATGTGGGATGTCATAGTTTTGAACCGGACCTCCTCTTTACTCTCTGAAGCTTCTTGTCATGTGAGCTATAATAAACATCCGAGAAGTGGTTGATTCTCAGAAGGAGTGCTCTCTAACGAAGCGCCGAACAAATCAAATCTTCCCTTTTTATTTTCTTCTGTTGTTATTACCTTCTTATTAGATTGTCCAAATTAAATCAAATCTTTTCAATTTCTTGCCGTAAATTATTCGCGCATGATCCCTTCCCGATGGATTAGCTTCTCTTCATTCGATGTATACACTTAGATTGATGTCATTTGCTACTTTTTTCCCCTTTAGAAAACTTATACTTGGATGAAATCTGGTTTTTGATGCTTATGTTCTTTAAACGCAAAGTTCTCTATTAAGATATTATATTTATCAAGTTCTTTGTCGCCTTAAATTGATATTGGTCCATATTATAGAGATCGTTAGAGAATTTGGTGCTTTTGATTCAGGTTTGTTTTATCACTTTTTGTATGTCAAATAAATTGGATAAGCTCAATACAAATATTGTAACATCCCATTTTCAAAAGCAGTATAAATTTTTTTTTTTCATCAGAGTAGAGCATCGGAGCGATTGAGTAACTGATATTTATATTCAAAATGCCGTAAGTCTGGCTGATTACAGTAGCGGTACATTATACCGAGTGTTTTCAAAGTAAATAGCAAAAGAAAGTCTTCAGCTGAGTCCCTATGCGTGCCGCTTGCCTTTCTCCTCGATCCTCGGTCCTCGACCCACGACGCTATGTTAAGAGCTGAGGTTCAATGCCCAATGAACCTCGGGTAACGGTTAACCTCATGCTTATGTGTGACAAAATATGTATGACGAGATATTCATAACATTACAAAGCATTAACCAATACATAGCACACGGCGAGATGTAAGGTTACAACAATACATAAGCACACGACGAGATGTAATGTCAATCACAACAACAAGTACATAGCACACAAGCACATGCAAGTCAACCATGTTTGCACTAACCGGTGCCATGACAGCTCCTCGTGTCCTCGCGCTAGGAAAACTCAACGGCATTACCAAGGCGTAACCCGTATAAATAAAGCTGAATGTATAAACGGTGAACTAAGACGAGTCTTAGACACGGTGCATGACCCAAGCCAAGTCCTGTCCATGACTCTATGAAATAGTCTATCACATATAAGCATACAATAAGCATCAGAGTTAGTGTTACAGTACGCGAACGTACCTTCGTTGACGGAACTTCGGTACGACTGTTGACAGCGGTACAACAGCGGTAAGTGATTACAGATATCCTATAAGGATGATAATGTTTCTAATCAATGGTCAACATTATACCAGACATTCTAGTCCCAAATTACCATTTTACCCCGACTCCCTAATCGGCGGAATTTTGCGAACTTCGTTACTTTAACTCTAATCTTCCAAAATTTTGACATATCTCTATCTCCAATAATAAATATCATATTTATCCCTAAAACATGATATCTAAACTAACTTGGAAGATTAAAGATTAATCTAGCATTTCTACTATAACTACCGAAGGAACTACCAAAGCTTAAGACCGGGGACCGAAGAACTTACCCAAAGACTTCGCTACTCCTTTTCCAGAGCTCCTCCTTGCTCTCACTTCTCTCTAACTCTCTCTAGGAATTGTGAATTGGTGAGGAATGAAGTGAAATGGGAAGACCTATTTATAGAAGATTTTGGTGCACTATTCATGCTTTATCATAGAATCTCAACCGTTGGATCTAGCTTGGACACAAGGCATCATCTCCACCATACAACACATCTCCTTACCTCATCATGATGTCATCAAGGTGATGTCACCCATGTGCTTTATGAACTTCTACCGATAAAGTTCCCCATTCGTTGGTGTAATTAATCTTAGAAAATCTCAAAAATCCGGGAACACGGCCACGAAGCTCTATTCTTCCTCTTGGAAATATTTGAGTTAACTAAATTTTTGATCCCATTAAGGGTATTAGTTAACATTGAACATTTTAAACGGCGTTGTCGGTTCTGAGAAATTACTTCGGGTAACATCAACTTCGGGACAAAAATTCACGATTCATAATATGTCCAGTTGTTTTCTACTTAGTTCAAGGATTTTGAGTTATGATTTATTTTCCATCGGTTCTCACTTTTCTTATCGCCCTTTATTTACAAAAATATCTTCTCATCTGATCCCTTATTCGCCCGCCGATTCGGAAATGACTTAGCTAACAGGACGCCTGGACAAAAATTCACTTGTTTGTAATTTGTCGACTAAGAAACTTAGTTCATGGTTTTAGATAGGATTTAATTTCTATCGGTTCTCATTTATCCAATTGGTTCTTCCACAAATATCTCTTTTATATTATTATAATAATACAAATATCATGATATTTATTATTTATTTTATTATTTTATTATTTTTTATTTTTATTTTTATTTTTATTTTTTCCTTCCTATTTTTTTTTTTTTTTATTTTTTTTTTTTTTATTTTTTTTTTTCTTTTTTTTTTTTTTCCTTTTTCCTCTTTTTTTTCCCTTTCTTTTTCTTGAAAATATCATTCCTCCTTTTTTTTTTTTTACTTTAATTATCTTTAAAAATTCTCCTTATTGGTTCTTTTGTTCAAGCTTAGATAATTAGCCATTAATTACCTAACTAATCACTTTCTAATTGTTGATAATTTTCTTAATTAAGATTAATCATTATCTCACAACTATTTTACTGATATTGGTATTTTATGCTCCATGTAAAATATTAAAAATCATAGGGCAATTTATGCTCCCCAAAATTATATTTAATTTTGCCTCATTATTTTTCAAGGGAAATAATCCCAAAAATTCCTAAAATTAGAGACAACATACTTTCTAATTTTCAATAAATATTTTATTGCCTCTTGGGATTTATCATAATATTTTCAGGGCATTTCATGGCCCATAATTGCATTTAGGGATTTTGACACTTTAATCCCTCTAATTTCATTAGAAATTTCCTAGACAATAGAATAAGTATCTACAAGGTTTTAAAACCACATATTCACCTATTTCCAAATAGGTATTATTTTCTAAAATATAGTATTCTAGATAGATAATTATCAAGGGTATTACATTTCTCCCGTTAATTAAAATTTCGCCCTCGAAATTTGAACATATAAACTCAAAAGGTTATCTAGACCTCCAATCTATTCCTTCCCTATGCATGCTTACCTAGCACGCATCCCGCTATTCAAAATTCTCATTTATCTTGTACCCGAGGGCATAGTACTCAATTACAAGACTCACTGGTCTATTCTCATAGTACTCGGTTACACAGGCCTCACTGCCCGATTTATTCAGCCTCTCGGCTTAACACATATTGGCCTTTCGGCTCAATCTGTTACCACAACACTGGAGATTCTAGCCTTACTACCTAGGAATTCATCCTCAGGCCTTAGGCATCTTGACTACTACCGGTACAACGAATGTTTTGCTAGTCTTATGATGTATTTTAGACATAGTTAGTATGACAATTAGCATTTCATACGTGCGCTAAGTATCACCGGTTCTATGCTCTAGAGGCACCACCTCGTGCACACTTGCACACTAAGTCTTATTGCACAGGGCATCTGCTCATCTATTTCATCGAGCCTTTCCCATTCAAGCTCTCGAGACTACTTTCACTTACTTTGCACCATAGTTGACGACTACTATTTGACTTAAGCGGTTCAGTATTCTAGACCTTTCTAATAGTTCCTGTTCCTATATCAACTACACCGCTTTTCAACACCATAGCAATGACAAACACGTCATCGCTACCCAAAATCATTTTGTTGTCTCATTTTCAAATTTTCACACATTGAAAATTTTCCGTGGTCTCGAGTACATTTCACAATCCACACTATACCAAAAAGTAATAGTGCCATCACATTTATAAACATAATTGCTGCCAAAACAATTTCGTGAAAACATATTCATTTACCGAATCAATTTTAAAAACTTTTACTATCGGCACTTATCTTTAAGGAGATGATTCATTTCACAACATTTTTAACAATTGAGAGCTCACGCCACCATTTCAACCACTTGGTACGGTGAGCGCCCTATCCCAATCCCCAAATCCGGCCTCTGTATCCTACGGCCTCAAATTGAGTCACCGGGCATCAACGGTACCATCAAACAATGTGGGAGAATCCTCCGCCCCTCCCATAAGAGACCCGGTGTCCACCACCGTGGAGAGCCCGATCCACGAGCTCTTTGCTCCCGTGGCCTAACCCCACGCACGTTTGGTGTCGAACCTGGCACATAAAGTAGCGACCTTATCTACCGGTAACTCGGTCCGGCCATAGATAGTCGGGTTCTACTAGACAAAACATACACGCCCTTGGCGAAATGTTATGGATTGGGTGCGTTCTTTTGGTGCGATTTTCATTCTTTCAAACAAAATCCCTCAAAAACTCTTTGTTCAAAAAGAGCCTTCATCAAAGGTCAACGATTTCAACCATTTTAAAACATCTGGCAAGACCCAGCAAACCGTGTACATTTACAACAGCTTCTGGCCTCCCAGTTCTGTACTGACTTTGCCACAACATAGTTGAAAACTCAGTTTCAAACTCTGGGTTCTAACAAAACCCCTTTTATAAGACAACATCATTTCAAAATAACCATCACTGTGGTCTCAAATTCTATTGAAAACATTTCACTCGAAAATCAATTTCAAATATTCACAAGTTCAAAAAATCAATTCCGAAATTTCAAATATAGTAGGTGTAATGGCAAGTTCAAAAATTCAATTTTTAAACCTTACTCAGGAACCAGACAACTAACCTTAGAAGGTCATCACTAACTAATCGTATCCGGACCTCTGTCCTTGGCTATTCAAGCCATTCGTAGAATGCTAATCTATTCTTCTTTAATTTTCGGCTATTTCGGACATTGCCGCTATCCTCGGGTTTCACGAACTTCTCGGGACACTTCTTGTATTTGTTATCTAACAAGCGTGGGCTTCGCCAACCTATAGACACACTAGTCTCACGGGACTTAGGGATTTTCATCGAACATGTATATGTCTAACGACCTATGGACACATCGGTCCCAAAGGTCCTACCGCCCACCATGAACGTTTGAGGAGTACACATCACCACTTTATCCTCACGGGACATACCCCAATTCCGTGCGGCCTCAACTACAACCATTGGATCCATCGATCCACGATCATCGCATCCTCGGCCTCACGTACTCCCAAATCTATCGGACTAGAGTTGAGTCACCAAGCATAGTGCCGACGTTGACCATCATCATGGGCCATACACCCTCCGATGTGGTAGGAATCATAATTCCGGATTGGTGTATTCATTTTGGTGTGTGCTTTCGTCTCTCAAAAACTCATTCATTTGGAACCATCGATACGGCACCTTTAATATTGATTCGGTACTAGGTATCAACCCAATAGTGAATTCAACTTCCTCTCTTGGTGGTAATCCGTGAGAGCTTCTAGAAACAACTCGGGAACTTGTTCACAACTAGAATTTCTTCTTGTGCAAGTTCAGTTCTTGCTTGGATATCATAGCACAATATATGCTATACAGCACTAGAGCACCCTATGGCGATATCTTTGGATTACGTAAACTTTTCTCTCTAGGGAACCGATTAGATATGGGACTCGCTACAATGTACTTACCTTGAGAATCGATACCTTTGGTAGCTCTACTTTATGGTTTGTTGTGATGGCAACTTCACTCTACGGTTTGACATCACGGTGGCTTCACTCTACGGTACTTCACTCGGTGCTTCACTCAATCCCTCCGATTGGTCAGCACCTCCGGTCAGAACCCTCCGTAGGTAGCCCTTTTCGAACAGATCTCCACGTAAGTAGCCACCTCCGATCACAACTTCCCATAAGTAGTACTTTCTTCAGTTGACCGTCTCTGGATTATAACGAGAACTCAGATCTCTATCAAGTTACTAACCCTTTAGTGGTTTTGTAATTCTGCTGTCTCTAGGTCTACTACCCTATCCAGGGTCATTTTATTCATGGACTTTCTAGCTCCAGTCAACAGCCTTATCTCAATTTCCCACTTCTTTGGGGATCTATTAGCCACTAACATCTCTAAGGTTATCGGTTCCACCTTGAAACCATAACCTGTGGTCACTGAGGTTTTAGCTATCGTAGGGTTCCGTTAAGGAACTAACTCTCAGGTATTCAAACCTAAGGCAACCTCACTCACATTTTCTCAGGGTTCCTACTCTAATGCTTGGAACCTAGGCAATGCTTTCGAGTCATACCTTGACCTAAGCACTGTCTCAGACTCAAGCCCATCATCACTCTATCTTTTCTCATAGTATTCCAAAGGATTACTATGTTTCATACCGCAAGGTATTTAGGCCTTTGTTTGAAGGATATCAAATTCTTATGCTATATCCCAGGGGTTAAGAATCCTGAGATTTCTCTCGCTTAAGCACGCTTAATTTCACAACGTCTATCATATCACGGGTACTAATATCGGTACACATACCACCGCATACCAACCACTCTCATAGGTACTAGTACGGCATAACGCCTCCCCATAAATACGGGTACTTTCCCCTTTTTATCTAACGGTCACCACCATCAAGGACTTAGTCAAAAGACCCTCACCCCGGAGCCAAGCCCGTTGCATGCATGGTGTCGGTTTTTTTGCAAAGCGAGGATTTTCCTCTCGGGGTAACTTAGTAAGTTCTTGTTTCTACAAGGAACTAAATCAATAGTCAGCTTGTCTACGGGAAAACCTAAGTAATTACCGAGTTCTCATAACGATTGCCTTGAAACGCTTATTTGGGGGGATTTAACTCGGACTCAATTTCTATATCGAAGTCCTAGAGCTTAGCAACGGAACCCATATTCTATGTTATCTACTATATCTCACGAGTCTCATCCGGCGTGGCCCGACTCCATATATAAGCTCACGGGTTAGAATGGAATTAATGCCAGTACAAACTGAGAGATTATCGGAATTATCGAAATTATCGAATTATCGAAATTATCGGAATTATCGGAATTATCAGAATTATCGGAATTATCGGAGCCTAATATCGATGTAGGTAGGCGATGGATACACCATCCCTGGTTTAGAGTGGTGCACCGACGAGAGGGTGGTACAGGTTCGGGATGGTACCGGTTCAGGCGGGTATACCGAAGTAAGGTGGTACTCGGACCTAGGCTTATATCGGTACTCATTTTCAAAACATGCTCTTTAAAAAGGCGTAGAGCCTAACTCCGTTACTCAAACCAAATGGCCGGGTAGGTGTCTATCATGGGAGCCTCGCCGTGCTAGGGTGGTGATTGGCTGATCCACATAGACTAGCCACGCCTTCGGCACCAAAAGGTTTTGGAATAACTTAATCGGATCTATGCCGGGACAACAAAATTGGCTACGATACCATAAATGTAACATCCCATTTTCAAAAGCGGTATAAATTTTTTTCATCGAGTAGAGCATCGGAGCGATTGAGTAAGCGATATTTATATTCAAAATGCCGTAAGTACGGCGATTACGATAGCGGTACATTATACCGAGTGTTTTCAAAGTAAATAACAAAAGAAAGTCTTGGTGAGTCCTATGCGTGCCGCTTGCCTTTCTCCTCGATCCTCGGTCCTCCCGACCCGACGCTATGTTAAGAGCTGAGGTTCAATGCCTTGATGAACCTCGGGTAACGGTTAACCTCATGCTTATGTGTGACAAAATATGTATGACGAGATATTCATAACATTACGGCATTAACCAATACATAGCACAACGGATGTAAGGTTACAACAATACATAAGCACACAGCGAGATGTAATGTCAATCACAACAACGAGTACATAGCACAATGACACATGCAAGTCAACCATGTTTGCACTAACCGGTGCCACGACGGCTCCTCGTGTCCTCGGCGCTAGGAAAACTCAACGGCATTACCAAGGCGTAACCCGTATAAATAAAGCTGAATGTATAAACGGTGAACTAAGACGAGTCTTAGACACGGTGCATGACCCAAGACCAAGTCTGTCCATGACTCTATGAAATAGTCTATCACATATAAGCATACAATAAGCATCGAGTTAGTGTTACGATGTGCGAACGTACCTTCGTTGACGGAACGGTACTTTTTGATAAGCGGTACGGCGGTACAACGGCGGTAAGTGATTACGAGATATCCTATAAGGATGATAATGTTTCTAATCAATGGTCAACATTATACCGGACATTCTAGTCCCAAATTACCATTTTACCCCCGACTCCCCTAATCGGCGGAATTTTGCGAACCGTTACTTTAACTCTAATCTTCCAAAATTTTGACATATCTCTATCTCCGATAATAAATATCATATTTATCCCTAAAACATGATATCTAAACTAACTTGGAAGATTAAAGATTAATCTAGCATTTCTACTATAACTACAGGAAGGAACTACCAAAGCTTAAGACCGGGACCAGAAGAACTTACCCAAGACTTCGCTACTCCTTTTCGAGCTCCTCCTTGCTCTCACTTCTCTCTAACCTCTCTCTAGGAATTGTGAATTGGTGAGGAATGAAGTGAAATGGGAAGACCTATTTATAGAAGATTTTGGTGCACTATTCATGCTTTATCATCCGAATCTCAACCGTTGGATCTAGCTTGGACACAAGGCATCATCTCCACCATACAACACATCTCCTTACCTCATCATGATGTCATCAAGGTGATGTCACCCATGTGCTTTATGAACTTCTACCGATAAAGTTCCTGTTCGGTGTAATTAGAAAATCTCAAAAATCGGGAACACGTCCACGAAGCTCTATTCTTCCTCTTCGGAAATATTTGAGTTAACTAAATTTTTGATCCCATTAAGGGTATTCCGTTGTACTTGAACATTTTAAGACGAGACGCGCCGATCGGATTCTGAGAAATTACCGGGTAACATCAACTTCGGGACAAAAATTCACTAATTCATAATATGTCCGAGTTGTTTTTACTTAGTTCAAGGATTTTGAGTTATGATTTATTTTCCATCGGTTCTCACTTTTCTTATCTGCCCTTTATTTACAAAAATATCTTCTCATCGATCCCTTATTCGCCCCCATGCATGGATACGGAAATGACTTAGCTAACACGGACGCCTACGGACAAAAATTCACTTGTTTGTAATTTGTCACGACCTAGAAAACTTAGTTCATGGTTTTCTAGATAGGATTTAATTTTATCGGTTCTCATTTATCCAATTGGTTCTTCCACAAATATCTCTTTTATATTATTATAATAATACAAATATCATGATATTTATTATTTATTTTATTATTATTATTATTTTTTTTTTATTTTTATTTTTATTTTTTTTTTTTTCCTTCCTCTTTATTTTTTTTTTTTTTTTTTTTATTTCGTTTTTTTTTCTTTTTTTTTTTTTTCCTTTTTCCTCTTTTTTTCCCTTTCTTTTTCTTGAAAATATCATTCCTCCCTTTTTTTTTTTTACTTTAATTATCTTTAAAAATTCTCCCTATTGGTTCTTTTGTTCAAGCTTAGATAATTAGCCATTAATTACCTAACTAATCACTTTCTAATTGTTGATAATTTTCTTAATTAAGATTAATCATTATCTCACAACTATTTTACTGATATTGGTATTTTATGCTCCATGTAAAATATTAAAAATCATAGGGCAATTTATGCTCCCCAAAATTATATTTAATTTTGCCTCATTATTTTCAAGGGAAATAATCCCAAAAATTCCTAAAATTAGAGACAACATACTTTCTAATTTTCAATAAATATTTTATTGCCTCTTGGGATTTATCATAATATTTTCAGGGCATTTCATGGCCCATAATTGCATTTAGGGATTTTGACACTTTAATCCCTCTAATTTCATTAGAAATTTCCCTAGACAATAGAATAAGTATCTACAAGGTTTTAAAACCACATATTCACCTATTTCAAATAGGTATTATTTTTAAAATATAGTATTAAGATAGATAATTATCGGGTATTACATCCTTGGAGTTTGAATAATTTGAAGAACTCCCCACAGAGGAAGGAGGATACTCAACAGATATATATTCTTCTTCATTGGCAACACAAATAATTCTGGACAATGTGATTGTTTTTTGTCTACAATAATTCTGGACAGCTGTTCTATTTATACTGGATTTTAATGAAGATACATACAAAATTCTACTAAAGTTTGTGGAAGGTCCCAGAAACTTGCGTTCATGATATTCGTTTTAAAAAGCTGCAATTACCGGCTAGGCACTGGTGATGTGACGCGGCTTTTAGTTGCGAAGCCATGACCAGGAAATTGCTTCAAAATTCAGATCACTCTCCTTCAATATTTTATGGAAAAAGCACCAACGTAGCAACTTTTATTAAAACTTATACCCGATTAAAACTGATGGAAAACATTTACCGATATAAGGCAGTTAAGCGACGTCACGTCGAGCATGTAACGCCACTAGTAGCGTAGAGAGGCTTGGCGCCGCCGACAGAAAAGTGTCAATGGCGTCACAATCTGTAATACCCTAAAAATCTACTTAGCCTAAGAACTATATTTTGATAGTAAATACCTATTGAAAATAGGTGGATATGTGGTCTCAAAATTTAGTAGCTTATTTAATTTAATTTAGGGAATTTTCTCTTAGAATTAAATAAACCAAAGACCCAAATTTTCTAATTTCATTTAGAGATCATAAAATACCCTAAAATTATCATATTTTAACATAGTTTTATTTAATTATAGAGAGTCATAAAATGTTATGAAAATACCTGAATCAATTAAAGGAAATTACCAATAAATAAATGACAATTAAATTTACATTCATTAAAATAATTTTATCTTCACAATAAATCTAGTGGCAAAATAAAAATATAAGATGAGGATGAAATGATAATTGCCTAATTAAGCACTAATTTTCATGATTAGTAAATAAATCAATTAACTAAAATCAAAGGCAATCAAGGAGAAGATTTAATCTAAACAAACACAATGAAATCCAATGGTTGTGATTAAACCAATAATTAACCTTAATCCTTGTGAAATTGAATTGGCCAATGATAAATCAAGAAAATATTCTTAGTCCTCATGAAATTAATTGGACCAATAAGAGATGAGTTGTTTAATATAAACAAGACCACACATGTCTAAATATTCACATGCAAGTCATAAAGTTTGGAAGAGGATAAGAGTACTATGTGAAAAAGCATTTATGAAATTGGAAAGAGAAAAGAGTTGTGAGTGTGTGTGTGTGTAGTATGTAAATGTGTGAGTGTTGTGAGCCTAGTAGAAGGAGAGAGAAAAGTCAATTGATCCACCAATAGGAAAATTGAGCATAAATCCTATGGGAATTAAGTTAATAAAAAAATTCAAGACACAAGTAAATGAGAATCTATACAAAATAAATTGTATCCTGAGATACGTTAATCATAGATCAAATATAAAGATATATTATGAACGGCGCATATTTTAAGCTTGGAATAGGTTATCTCCAAAATCTTTTCCTCAATTTTTGGAATTAGTCTTAAAATAAGTAAAAGGTTGGTTAAGACCTCTAATGAAGCCAAAATTTTGAGATTAGTGAATTGAAGAAGAAAAAATTGAATAAACTTTATAATTGACACCCAAATATATTCTTGTTTTGTTGGTAACCAACTATCAATTAGCATCTAGTTTCAAAGGACATTTAGAATCTAACTAATGTCATAAATGACTCACAAAAATCATCCCCAAAGTCTTCTTGCACATGGGAAGGAGAAAGGGAAAAGAAAACTTAAAGAAGAAGAATGAATTAGTTTATATTTTAATAAACCCACATGGGATAATTGCACATGGGAAAGGTAATTAAAGTCAATTGATCAACCAATGAAAAATTCAAGAAAAATTGGCTTAATCCTTTGTAATTGAAAACAACCAATGGGAGCAATTCTCTTCACATTTTGTGTCTTCAAAAAGACCAAAGCAATATGAACCTTTGATTAGGAAAGATGATCTAAGGGTTAGCAATCATGGAGTTTTGCTATAAATAGGAGGCTTTGCCCTCTTCATTCTTCACACCAAAATCAACCCCAAGAGGTGATTTTCTAAAGTAGAGAGAAGTGAGAGATGGTGGGAAGCAAGAAGGAGGAATTTCTTCAAGGGTAAGTTTCTAGTTCTTGAGTTCAAGTTTTAGTCTTTAAGCTTTTTATAGTTTTAAGTATAAATGTTAGTTTGATCTTTAATCTTCCATTATAATTTTGATTTCATGTTTTTATGGTTAAATATGTCTTTATTTCGAAAATATGATGAAAAATATTATGGAGCAAAATTTTGGAAGATCGGGATCAAAGTAATGAAACTACCGTGAAATTTTTTGGTAGGCGATTTCTGAAATCAGTGATAAAAATGCAAATGTTTTATGTTGAAAATGAAGTTGCAAAATTCTGGGAAAAATTCATGGTTAAATTAGACATATAGGGCTTTTCCAATATGCCAAGAACATGTTAAAATGAGCTCTGTACAGTGAGATAACAATTCTCAAATTTGGGCTACGAATTTCTGGAAAAATTCTGGGCAGAGGCTCAAAACTTTAAAACTGGGAATGACTCGTGTAATCTGGGCAACGTTGAGTATTTGTACTTAAAAATAGACATCCTAAGGATTCCAAGGAATTTTATGGATCCTCATTTTGATTTTTCTAGAATTAATTATGATTTTTCAAAGTTCGACGAAAAATCTTCCCAGAAATACTGTACCAGCGTTTTTTCTGAAAAATAAGGGAAATAAGTCGAAAAATAATCCCACCAAGAGTAAAAAGGGCATTTGTGACTAAGATATCTACTAGGATATTATTGTGAATTAATAAATGTAATATTACCATTATAGGATATACGTGATCATACTCCGACCGACGAACGTACTGATATCACCAACGAAGGTACGGACGCGTACTGTAACACTAACTCTGATGCTTATTGTATACTTATATGTGATAGATGTATTCATAGACTAAGACTCTATCTTAAAGTTTTTCATACACATTCAGCTATACACGGGTTATGGTTTTGATAATGTCGTTGAGTTTTCCTAGCGCTGAGGACACGACCGTACATTGTGGCACTGGTGAATAGTGCAAACTAGAATAACATTCATATGCGATGCATTTGTGTTCGGTTATTATCTTTCATATGTGATTATTGTTGTAATGCCATGAATACCTGTCATACATAATTGTTACATAAGCATGAGGTTAACAGTTATTTTTGAGGTTCAATGGGTATTGAACCTCGGCTCTTGCTATAGCCTCAGGATCCGGAGGTGTCAGAGCCGAGGACAAGGGTAGCGGCACACCGGTGAGCACCCAACCAGAGAATTTCTTCTTGATATGTATTAACGTACTTCTAAATATTTGGATAATTGTACCGCTGTTTAAAGCAACAGACACACCGGCGGTGAATGTTTATCGAGATACTCGCTTTTTTAAATTGTTCAGATGCTCTACTCGATCAAACTATTTTGAAAATGCTTTAGAAAATTGGGATGTTACACAATCAAATTGAGTGGCGTCTTAATTAGAAATGCCACATGAGACGCCACTCATTTTGAGTGCTGTTTGGTTACATAAAAAAAAAAAATAATATTAAATATAATAATAAATAGTAAAAAATGGAATAATTTAAAGCTCTACTTCATTTAATTTGGAGTCAAAAAAAAAAAAGGAAAACATGGAACTGAAATAACTCACTAAGAACATCCTTTTAAAGATTATGCGGTACAATTTGGTTATAACAATATATCCCAAAACGGGGGGATCTATATATTTGTTATACACCAAATATTTGTATACAACAGTATTGATTTTGGGATCTGTATAAAAAAAGTGTACCGCGTAAAAGTATTTGTATGCACCAAATTTTTATTTGTTGTATACAAACAATTTTACGCGATACATTTTTTTAAAACACTTTTACTTGAGCATTGTTAGTGTGTTATGAGGTCATTAAATAAATTGGGCTTGTTAAAGGAGTTATAATTGGTCCAAATTTATTTATGTCAATGACTAATTGGGCTAATGGGTCACACACAAAGATTATTCCCAATTGCTTAAAATTAACAAACTTGGGTCAATAATTATTATTGGGCTTTATCAAAAATAAAAGTGTAATTGGGTTGGAGTGAGTCTTCAAGCCCAATAAGAAGAAAATGGTGACATATATGATGTCCTCAATGGAAAATCAGTTTCTCCACAAAAGAACCTAAATGTGTTGGAAGATCCAACGGGGTCTTAGGCTAAGTTGAATTTGGGATTCGAATATTGAATTTAATTTTGAAATTTAAATTTGATTTCTAATTCAAGAGGTTAGGTTACAAAAGATAATTCTGAATTATTTAATGTATGTATGTATGTATGTATGTATCTAAGGTAATCCTAATATCTTACAGTCGTTTTATCAAGTTCCTAATCCCCAATAGTTGTTTTAACGAGTAATCCTGGAACTCATGAATATAATAAATTATTACAAATTCTCATAAGTCTCGTAAAGAGTTACGGATTAATGATTAATAACTAATTAGTGTAATAAGTTAAGGTTGTTGATTATGATTAGTTTTGATGATGTATTCTATGGATGTCATTATTGAAAGCAAAAAAATTGAGTAATATAGTTATCTCCTACTTTGACAAACTACTATGTTTAATGTAGATTAGTTCAAGTTGAATCATACAGAATAATCAAGAAGGAGATAAAGGATTAATGGAAAGAAGAACTTGCAGAGGTTGTCAAGGAAGCAAGATGTTATCAATAGATTTTGTAGGATAATCAAGAAGAAGAGGAAATATTGAAGAAGGTATAACTTGCTAAGAATGAAGAGTCCAAGTTGAATGATAAAGAATGATCAAGAGAAGAGAAGAAAGTAAGAGTTGGATTATGAAGAATAATCAAGATGGGAGATTAAAGAAGAAAGAACTTGTTGAATGGAATGAGAATACAATTATTCAAGTTCTTATATTGATGCTAGAAGGCTCCAAGATCATATAGAAGTTCAAATGGCTCAATTCAGAGTTAAAACAAGCAAATATAAGGTTTAGGACGAGAGAACTCGAGGTTTGAGTATAAACCTTGAGGTTTGAGTGCCTTCGTATCTCTGGCATCTCTGGACTAAGAAAACTTGAGGTTTCAAGCAAAACCTCGGGTTTAGACCGATCAGCAACTCGGGTCTACTCGTTTCACGTTCAGCTCTGGCGAGGTGCGGTAATTTGATGATATCTCTCAAACCAGAGATCCGATTGAGGTGAAACCAGTGGCATATGAAACTAGACTCCAAATACGTCATTGTGATATAAAATTAAAGTCCAAAGGAGTTTAGATCAAAGAGAAATGAATTGTGGAAGTTGACAGTGAAATCCACGCCACACAACAAACCAAGCTTCAATGTTTTGAGTGTAACTCATAAACTACAAATTGGATTGAGCTGAAATCAGTGGCATATGAAAGTAGACTCAAAATGATTTCCATTAAGATTTGAATGGACCAAACTGGATTTCAGAACAGGGAGATATGGCCTTCGAAAGTTGACAGTCAGTTCAAGACGTTGCAAAAACGCTGGTCAAGAACAGCCTTCATTCATCGGATCATAACGGGCATAATACAATGAGTTTGGAGCTGATTCTTCTTGCATTGGACTCTTACCTCGAGCTTGGACATGTAAACTTGAGTTTGAAATTGCTAAATAATTTTTCAAGTTTTCTGAACAAAGCAAAACCTCCAGGTTTATGGGAAACCTTTAGGTTTGAGCTCAAATGGTGTTTTCTCAAGTTTCTCAGAATTATGAGAAACCTTGAGGTTTCTAGACAAACCTTGAGGTTTGTCAAGGCAGAGAGGTTCTGCACTTTTCCAAGTTTTCAAAAGCTCCAGGTTTGGGCATCCAGAGAGCAAACGACTTTTCTCTGGTTTTTGAAAACCTCCAGTGTTTCCATAAAAACCTCCAGGTTTCGTTTTTGGCTCAAAACTCATAATTTCAAAGTTAAAGTAAAACCTCCAGGTTTTCATGAAAACCTCTAGGTTTCTGCATCCAAAGAGCAAACGATTTTTCACTGATCTTGAAAACCTCCAGGTTTCCAGAAAAACCTCCAGGTTTGCTCTTGGGAAATAGATTGTATTCTTACAGTGTGTAAGGGGGAGTATCTCAGTGAGAGTTTGGCTTCACAAGTGCCTGGGTGAACTTGTGGTTTGTAAAGGCTTCTATTGTGCTCGGATTAAACAAGAGGATAGTGGATTGAAAATTTCAAGTGGAGCTTGAGGATTTGGGACGCAGTCAAGGATTGGACCGAACCAGGATAAATGCGAGTTTGCATATTCTCTTCCCTTATCTCTTATGTTTCCAAAGATATATATTTGAATGACTATCTATTGCATTATAACTCTCTACTGTCATACAAACAAGTTTTACTGAGTTGCAAAAAGATTTTCAAAGTTTCCAAATTTTTATACTTCACCCAATTCACCCCCCCTCTTGGGTTCAGCCGGTTCTTACAAAGGTTAATAATTCATAAGGATTTGTAAGGCGTTACATGAAGTTTCTACAACATTGAACAAAAATTTTATTTTCAACCACATGAAACTTTGCATGAAAGTCATTAATTATTGTAAATCTTATTCAATGAACTTACGAATATTTATACTATCAATATGCAATTTAACGTGTAATATTTTAATATATCAATTTTTCATGAACAAATACATTTTATCATTTACAAAGTTCTAGTAGAAATGAGTTAAATTTTTCTAGCAATGGGATAAAATATGCATTGAAGAAGATGATCAGTCGGTCAAGAAAACTTGATTGATGAAGAGGAAAATCAATATTACAAGTAAAGAAAACTGGGGGTGACAAAGTCATATTTCACATGGTACGTAAGAAAGAAAATTACAAGTCGGGCATGATTTTATTTTCATAGATGATAGCTTTTCGAAAGTTATCTCTTTGGCACCAGCATTGTTTGAAAGTGAACGTGTTAAAGATGTCCAAGTGTGAGTGGACTTGAGTTGACTCAAACTTAGAATATAGATTATTGGGTTTATTAAGTAACATATAATAGACTATACTTTAATCAAGTTTCCATATTATACATGAGCATGTGTCCTATTTTTCTCATATGAGTTTATAATTAAATGACAATAATTACAAAATATGACACTTTGTCACATATGATTAGAGAATTTGACGACATGGATATAAAAAACTTGACCTAAATATTTTCCTATATAATAAAGCGGAAGGACTCAAACTTATGCTTTAAGATTTTGGGCAAAGATGGGTTGCTCTTCATTCCTAACATAATAAGTTTTCCTTATCCTCATAAAACAATAAAAAATGTTTACTTAAGTACGTGGTACCTAAGTAGAGTGCATTCTAATCTCTTTATGGCTGAATGAATAATAGAATATATTTGCCCGAGGTATTACAATGCGAAATTTTTCAGAAGGTGCCAATAAATTTTGTTTTATTTACTAATGATGTAAAGGTAAATTGTTTACCAATGAATTTATATTAATTACCAATGAGGGCTAGTACAATTGTGTGTGACATTATACTCAAGGGTTCTTAGACCCCTCTTGGTGTAAATCAGGGAGGGTGATGAGAGGAAGAGAAATAGCAAAAAAGGAAAGAAAAATGAGATGAAACTAAAGACTAATTAATGAGGGCAGAAATTTCAAGATAATTTAAGATAGCTGTACTTATAAATTGTTTTATCATCAAGGTCATCACATATTAATGGCTTTATAAATAATATAGGTCAAATCCTTCTCAATTGGACCAATTTTTATTGATAATTTTAACTAAAATTAAAATTCTGACTATGGTTTGTATTTGCTTTTGGGTTATTGAAGTACCTAATAAATCCCAATTTTAATATATTTTATCCCATCTTATTCATTTATTTTGGGGACTATTTCGGCTAATTTAGATTTATTAGATAATATTTGGATTGTTAGCCAATTTTAGGAAATAATATGAATCAGAATTAATTATGAAACTATTGGGCTTAAATTATTAATATCCTGATTGTTATCTTATGATTGAATAATATTTCTAAATATATGATAGATCACGATTTTATCATATTAGAAGATTCTATAGTGCAGAATTTTGCAGAAAGCTGAAAGGAAATCTAATGGTGGAAATTTTATTAGGCTTCTTAAATTTTAATGGGCTCAAGTTGGTACTCAAAATCCTTCTCTTCCTCCCTATTAATTAACCTAGCAGCCCAAAAGATGTAATACCTGATTTTCACTTTACCGAAAATTCGGTATTTTGAAATATGTTACCATATTAAATTGGTTAACATATGTGGATTAGAGTCACATAGGGTGTGCATGGTAATGCTCCCGAATGACTTTTTTTTGAATTTTGTACCCGGAACAAAAATGGAGGGAATTGTGTTTGGTAAATCCGGATTTTTTTTTGGCTCCCGAGATGAACCGGTTTATTTTTGTGTTGGGGAGTAAAAAAAGAAGCTAAAAATTTCTGCTTCTCTCTTCCAGGGCACAAAATGAGAATTTATTTTTCTATAAAAAAAAAAAAAAAGACTCATTCCTCTTCGGCGTAAATTTACCCTCGTTCACCACCACCGCCGCACCACCACCACCCCCACCACCACCATCGCCACCGCCACCACCCCACCAAGCACCGCTACCGCCGCCCCATCGCCGCCACCACCACCTCCACCGCGCCACCACCACCACCTTTGTCGCCGCCACCACCGCCGCCACCGCCACCACCACTACCACCGCCACCACCACTACCGCCGCACATAAATAATTTTTTAGGAAATTTAAATTTAAGTTTATTTGTAAAGTATAATAATTATATTAATTATTAAAGAAAAGGACAATGGTAAAAATAAATTAATCCTCCATCTTCCTCCCTTACTACTTTTTTAACTCCCAAATAATGGGAGGAAAAATGTGTTACCAAACGTAATTGATTTTTGGAGTAAAAGTAAAATGGGTTAACAAACATAATTCGATTCTCTAACTCTTTCAAAGCACGGGAATCGGGAAAAATTTGTTTCATCTCGAAACTTATTTGGGCAACAGAATGGTTGCCATGCACACCCATAGAATCGGCTATTTTAAGATTAAAAGAGCCATAAAAAAGTTATTAATTGAATTAAGTGTCAATTAGACAATAATGGGCAAATTAGCTTGCCTTAATGAGGATTAATTGCATAAATTCTCCTAATTAATTAGAGACAAATTAAAAGCATCAAAAGAGGGCTAATTATATTTGGAAATAATTAAGCCAAAGAGAATGAAATAATACTTGTCTTAATAAGCACTAATTGCCATGATTAGCTAATAAACCAATCCAACAATGACAAGGGTAATTAAATGGCAATTAAACACTTGATTAAAGGAATAAATTGAGCTTATTAATCAGCCCTAAAGTTCAACAAAAATATACACTGAATTAAGGGAAGGAAGAGAAGAGTAATAAAGCATAAAGTAGGTTGAAAAGTCAAATATTTGGTGTGTAACACCCCAAATTCCATACTTCAAATCGTGTCGGTTGACACTTGGTTTTAGAAAAATCGACAGAGTTTGAGGTGCTATAGCTCAGTGTAATACGGAAACGGAGAGCATGCGCTTACATTTGGACAATGAGTAACTGATATAAAATGCCCAGACATATGCTGATGTCCCGATATAAGCTGATATATTAAAAAAATTTCTCGAAGGAATATTCGTGTGATACAACAATACAGAGCTTGTATAATTACAATTCTTACATGGTAACTATACAACCTTAAACCAAGCCTTAACTAGACTTGGGGCAACGAACCTAACTCGGTTAATCAACCAATTTGGCGGTAGCCGGTGTCTAGTGGAAGTCTCCCGAATTCACGGTGACTTATCGATCGAACCACATAGACGAACCCTTTCTAGACACCAAATAGTTTGAAGTAACCTTATTAGATTCATGCCAGAGGGTAGGCTCTGTTAAACTTCTTCCGGCATTTACTTTGACCGGTGTCTCTTCACGTCTCTGTCCATCAGTGCCTCTTCACGGCTCCATCCACCGGTGCCTCCTTTCGACTCCGTCTATGTTGTCTCTTTAGATCCTGATTCCTTTCCTAAACCTTTAGTCAAGACTGAGGTCTAATACCCATTGGACCTTAGGTAACAGTTAACCTAATGCTCAAGTATGACAAGATATGCATGACAGATATTCATGACATTACAGTAATAACCAACACATAAGCACACAGTAGATGTATGGTTAACATATCAGCAGTACATAGCACACAGCACATGTAAAGTCATCCACGTTTACACTAACCAGTGCCACGATGGCCCATCGTGTCCTTAGTGCTAGGAAAACCCAACGGCATTATCAAGACTATAATCCGTATAAATCGAATGTATAAACATATGTGATCTAAGCCCCATAAACTTAGTCACGGTGCATGACCCAAGACCAAGTCTTGTCCATGACTTTATGAATTAATCTTTCACATATAAGCATACAATAAGCATCAGAGTTAGAGTTACAGTACGCGTCCGTACCTTTCACCGCATATTTGCGAAAATGCCCGACTCTTTGATCTGACTCCGGACTTCCCGGATATCTATACATTACCGTCGGATTATTTCTTTTTTCATGATATTATAATTAATATCACATTTCCTAGAATAATATCAAAAAAGATATTTTCACCTATTTTGACATTTACCCATGGTGGATTTGTTATTACAATTTTGCCCTTACATTTTATTTAAAAACGTAATTTTGGATTTTCCGGGCAGATTTTCCAGCAACTTCAAAAAATCATAGATAATTCGACAAAAATTGAAATGTGGTTCCATAAAATTCCTCATGACCCTTTGTATTTTTCAAGGAAAAATATTCCCAGAAGCTAAAACATCAAGAATCATTCCCAGGTTTTTCGTTCTCAAACACTTTCGTTTAGATTTAAATCCAATAAACAAAGCTTAATTTCAAAAATATCATTCTCCTTGTGTAGAACTTAAAATGTTACATATTTTATATATCTAGAAAGCCATATATGTCTACTTTATTCATGAAAAATTTCGTGATTTAATGACTTCATTTGCTATATAAAATAATAGCCTCAATGTGACTGACTTAAACAGCCCAATTTCTACAACATTTATCTTAATGATCTATTGATTCTATAAATTATTCCCTAACATGTTTTCCACTCCATTTTACGTTTTAAAAGCAATGGAGACTTCCAAACATGAAAGGGAACATTTCTAACAAATTCCTAGATTAAACTACATTTATCTAAGAACTATATAAAAACTAAGACTAGAAAACTAAAAGCAAGCTTACCTCTTGAAGCCTCTTGATACTCCTTCCTCCTTCTTGCTTCACTCTTCTCTTAAACTCACCTATTTGGTTTGAGTTTGGTGTGAAGAAATGAAGAGGAGAAGCCTCCTATTTATAGGAAAATCTCAAGCCCAATGTGGGCCCCACCATTTGCCTCTTCCTTAATCTTAACCATTAGATTTAAACTTAATCAAGAAGTTTTAATACTCACCCTTCACTATAAAACATATGCTCTTATGATGTCATCCTTGTGATGTCATCTTGATGACATAATCAAGGCTTAGGTGTCATTGTTGACTTTTCAACACTAATTAGTAATTCTTAATTATTATGTTAATCAAGTGTTTACATGCTCCTTAATTATATTTTGCCATTAACTAACTCAATTACATGAAGATTTAGACTTAATTACTTGAGATATTATTTCATTCTCTTTGGCTTAATTATTTTCAAATATTGTTAGCCCTCATTTGATACTTTTAATTTGTCTCTAATCATCTTGAAGAATTATGCAACTAATCTCAATTAGTGCAAGCTTATTTTGTTAAGGAAAATTGTTAATGGATAACAATTAAACTAAGTATTTCCATATCCCCTTTTCTTATTTCTTTTGTTCATAAATTAACCATTATTCAATGTGTTAATTATGATACATTTATTGTCCTAAATATGTAGTCTCAAATCCAACCATTGGTTAATTAATTTCAAAGTGGAATTTGCACAAAAATATAGTTAATAGATTATATTTATTTGAGACACATATTCACCTTTGTATTTTGCTAATTATTTACCAAATTACAATGTTTATACGAATTATGAAAATTAGGTATTACAACATGAACCATTGATAAAGAAATGTGATCCAATGGTTGGAGATCTTGAACTTTTACTATAAATAGAGGGCTTGCCTCACTTCATTCTTCACACCAACACAAGCAATAATAAGCTGAATATAGAGAGTAGAGAGTGAGTGAGGAAAGCTTGAAGGAGTAGAAGCAAAAGCAAGGTGAGTTCTTGAAGTTTTAGCTTTCGAGTTCATAGTTAAATTGTGTTTTGATCTTTAATCTTTCAATATAGTTTTGTTTTCATGTTTTTATGGTTAAAAATAGCTTTATTTCAAGAATTTGATGAAAAATATGATAGAGTAAAATTTTTGGAAGTTGAAGATCAAAGTAGCAAAATTCTGGCGAAATTTACAGTTAGAAGTTTTCTAGAGTCAGTCATAAAGAGGCTATGATTTTGTGTTGAAAATGAATTTACAAAATTCTGAAATTTTCATGGTTAAATTAGACATTAGGCTTTCCAAAAATACCTAGAGTGTATCATTTTGAGTTTTGTGCAAGGAGATAAAAATTCTGGAAATAAGGCTACGTTTTCTGGAAAAATTCTTGGCAGAGGTTGAAAAAGTTAAAACTGGGAATGATTCACTAATTCTGGGTAAAAACCATTATTTATCCTCAAAAATAGACATTCTAAGGATTTTGATAAATTTTACGGAACCTCATTTCAATGTTTCTAGAATTAATTATGATTTTTCAAAGTTACTGAAAAATCTGCCCAGAAAATCCAGCACTGCGTCTTTAAATAAATGTAAGGGTAAAATCGTAAATAACAAATACACCAAGGGTAGAAATGTCAAAATAGGTGAAAATATCCTTTTTGATATTATTCTAGGAAATATGATATTAATTATAATATCATAGAAAAGGAAATAATCCGACAATAATGTATAGGATATCCGGGAAGTCCGGAGTCGGGTTCAAAGGTCGGGCGTTTGGTAACTACACGATGGAAGGTACGTTTGCGTATAGTAACTTTAACTCTCATATGTTTTGTATGGCTTTGATATGATTGGTTGATTCATGATTGATTGTTTTCCAAACCGTGAATATCTATCATATTTATTGTTTATACTTTTCATATGAGGTTAACTGTTACCCGAGGTCTAATGGGTATTGGACCTCGATTTGACTAAAGCTATGGAAAGGAACCTGTAATACCCTAAAATTTGTATTTCTCCTAAATATCATATTTTGGCAAGTAATACCTATTAAATTAGGAGACTATGTTGTCTCTAAATTTTTAATCGATTTATTATCATTTTTAGGGCAATTTTTCTTTGGAATCTAATAGTTCCAAAATCCAATTTTCTAATCTTCAATTAGGGATCATAAAATACCCTAAAATTAATATTTTAACATCTAGTTTTAACCAAAGACTTAATTTTAGGCTATATTTAAGGATCATAAAACATAAAATTATTATTATAAAATTATGGTTCTTAAATAATCAAGAAAACTTTATGGAAACACTTAGACAAATTAAGAAAAATTATTAAAGAGTGATAAGCAATTGAGTTTTCACTAATTAAATAATTGTGTAAAACCTTCATAATAAATCAAGGGTCTAATTAATGAAGATTAGGCACTAATTGTCATAATTAGTTAATAAACCTATAGCAAATGCAATTAAGAGTTAATTAAGCTTTGTTAATTACACTTAAGCCTTGATTATGTCATCCAAATGACATCACAAGGACGCCATCATGTTTTATGGCGAAGGGTGTGGATTAAAACTTCTTGATTAAGTTTAAATCCAATGGCTAGGGTTCAAGATGAGAGGATAATAGATTATTTAACAAGATTAAGTAATAGCATAATTAAATATAGCACATGGGCTCATAAATGCAAAATGGAAGAGGATGAAGGAAAGAGAAAAGAGTTGTGAGTGTGTGTGTGTCTAGTAAAAAGAGTTGTGAGTGTGTGTGTGTCTAGTGAAGGGGAGAGGAAGAGAGAGGGATTAAAATATAATATATCTTGGGCACATGTTGAATTTAATTAAGAAAATAAAATAATTAGCTAAATCCAATGTAATTAATTTTGACCAATGGGAATGTTTTATGCACAAATTGTATCTTCATGAAAGCACAAATCATCCTTGGCCATTGATTATGAGAATTGATCCAAAGGTTGAAAACCCTAGACTTTTCCTATAAATAGGGGCCTTGCCCTTCATAATTCTTCATACCAAATCAAACTCCAAGAGTTGATTTCTAAGAAGCAAGAAGGAGAAGCAAGAGTCTTCAAGAGGTAAGCTTGTCTTTAGTTCTTAGTTTCTAGTCTTTAGCTTTATAGTTCTTAGTAGTTCTTAGTAGCTTTTAGTAGAATTGTTAGTTTTAATCTAGAGAATAGGTAAAGTAATTTCCCATAATTTTTCTCAGGCCTTATTGCAGTGAAAGATGCCTGATAAGGTGGGAACATGTTGGGAAGTGACTTCTAGGATTAATAAAACAAGTTAGAGTAAGATAGAAATTGTGGGGTGTTGCTGGGCAATGGGAGTCAGGTAGTTAGATGGTAATATTTTATATGAAAAATTATTTTCAAAAATTATGAAATAATTCATGGGTTAGTAGACATGTATAGCTTTCCATTTATATAAAATATGCATCGATTAGATGTCTGTAGAGGGAGATAAAAATTCTGGAAATAAGGCTACGTTTTTCTGGAAAAATTCTGGGCAGTGGTTGAAGATCATTAAACTGGGAATAAATCACAAATTCTGGGTAAAAACCAAAATTTTTATCAAAAATAGACATGCTAAGGTTTCCGGGAAATTTTACGGAACCTCGTTTCGAATTTTCTGGAATTAGTTATAATTTTTCAAAGTTGTCGAAAAATCTGCCCGAAATGCTGAAATCAGCGTTTTTCTACGAAAATTAAGAAATAAATAGAGAAATGAATCCACCAGGGGTAAAAAGGTCATTAGTGGTTAAAATACATCTTAGGATGTTATTTATGGATTAGTAATGCAATATTACTATTATAGGCAATCCGTGAGCACATACCAACCGACTACATACGGAAATCCGAACAGACTAAGGTACGTTCGCGTACTGTAACACTAACTCTGATGCTTATTATATGCTTATATGTGATAGATAACTGCTGTGTGCTTATGAGATACATCTGCTGTGTGCTTATGTATGTTGGGATACATCTGCTGTGTGCTTATGTACGGTTGGGATACATCTGCTGTGTGCTTATGTATTGATTGTTGCTAAAACGCCATGAATATCTGTCATACATATACTGTCATATTTAAGCATGAGGTTAACCGTTATTTGAGGTTTAATGGGCATTGAACCTCAGCTCCTGCTATAGCCTCAGGATCCGGAGGGATCAAGACCGAGGACAAGGGCAAGCAGCACCAGTGAAGGCCCAGCCGGAGAATTTCTTTTTGGATATGTTTTAGCGCATTTTTGAATATTCGAATAAATGTACCGTAAAGCAACGAGATACACCAACAAAGTGAAAGTTTATCGATACTCGCTCTTTTAAATTATTCCAATGCTCTACTCTGATTAAAATATTTTGAAAATGCTTTGGAAAATTGGGGTGTTACAGAACCTGGAACAGAGAAGGTACCGGTAGATAGAGCCGTGAAGAGGCACTGATGGACGGAGTTGTGAAGAGGCACCAGTCAAAGCAAATACTGGAAGAAGTTTAACAGAGCCTAACTTCTGGCATGAATCTAATAAGATTACTTCAAACCATTTGGTGTCTAGAAAGGGTTCGTCTATATGGTTCAGTCGATAAGTCGCCTTGAATTTGTGGAGACTTCCACTAGACATCGGCTGGCTAAATTGGTTGATTAAGCGAGTTAGGTTCATTGCCCCAAGTCTAGTTAAGGCTTGGTTTAAGGTTGTATAGTTACCATGTAAGAATTATAATTATACAAGCTCTGTATTGTTGTATCACACAAATATTCCTTCGGGAAATTTTTAATATATCAGCTTATGTCGGGACATCAGCATATGTCTGGGCATTTTATATCAGTTACTCATTGTCCAAATGTAAGCGCATGCTCTCCCTTCCGCATTACCCGGAGTGGTAGCACCTCAAACTCTGTTGATTTTTCTAAAACTAAGTGTCAACCGACACAATTTGAAGTATGGAATTTGGGGTGTTACAAAAGATGACTCATGCTCTCTTTGAGAGCCGCACACACGCACTCAGAGAGGATTGAGGCGCAGCCGCACACTCACACTCAAGAGACGCAATCACTTGAATTGGTGCTAGAAGTTCTTCTATATCAACACGGTCTCTCTTTGCCTTTGATTCAACTCACGGACGACACCCACAATCTTCATCATCAACCTATAACCACACGCCACCTAATCAACCTTTCTCTACCAACTTGTTCTCATGGCCGTGACTTGGTATTTGGAGTGTGAGGAGAATTGCATGGCAGCGTAAGCATTTGGAGATAACTTGGGAGGAGCATGAAGGAAGCTAAGGCCTAGAAACTTGCACTAAAGATCTCAAGGGAGTGTTGTTCTTTTTATTTTTTTAATTCAAGACTTGAGATAGCTTAGTTTTAAAGAGTATCAAGTTGTGTTAATTGAGAACAATCTAGTTTTAGATTATAAACCTATTTCTTTTGAATTGGTTTGATAATTTGAAGTTTTTATGCTTGAGACGATTGCTGGATTTTTGTTTACAACCTTTGGATTGTCAATTGATTTAATAATCGAGTCTTCGTTATTAATTTAATTGTCAATTGGGTTTATCAATTTAATTGTTTAATTAGGTTGATAAATTGTCTAGTTGTTCAATTAGATAATTGTAAACAAGATTTCAAAATTACTTAGAAATTAACTGTGATTGAGTTTTAATGATTTAATTAATTATTGCTCATTTCATTATGAGTTTTATCTAGTAGATTAGATGTTATTGAACTTGTGTAACATCCCATTTTCAAAAGCGTATATATTTTTTTCCATCGAGTAAAGCATCGGAGCGATTGAGTAAGCGATATTTATATTCAAAATGCCGTAAGTCCTGGCTGACGATGCGGTACGTTATACCGAGTGTTTTCAAAAGTAAATAACAAAAGAAAAAGTCTTCAGTTGAGTCCCTATGCATGCCGCTTGCCTTTCTCCTCGATCCTCGGTCCTCCTGACCCTGACGCTATGTTAAGAGCTGAGGTTCAATGCCCATTGAACCTCGTGTAACGGTTAACCTCATGTTTATATATACAACATAGACAAGTATATGAGCATACAAACAAGCTTATCCCAACAGCACACACGCCCCCGAGATATGTCACACTTAGCATACGTTTCGCACCTAGCAATCGTTTCGCACCTAGCATTTCGCACCAAGCATTTCGTACCTAGCAAACGTATCCAAAGACCCAAAGAAGCATAATAACAAGTACATTGAACATACCATTGAGCTATCAACTACCTCACATAAACATACCATACACATAGAACATGTACGCATACAATAAAAATCAGAGTTAGTGTTACAGTACGCGACCATACCTTCGTTGACGGAAAACGATCCTTTTTGACAGCGGTACGACAGCGGTTCAACAGCGGTACGTGATTACAGATATCCTATAAGGATAATATCATATTATCAAGGCCCAACATCATAATAGGCATTTTAGGTGCAAATTACCATTTTGCCCCTAACTCTCCTAATTGGCGGAATTTCGCCAGAACTTCGTTACTTTAACTCTAATCTTCCAAAATTTTGACATATCTCCATCTCGAATATATTTTTGAAATAAATATCATATTTATCCCTAAAACATGATATCTAAACTAACTTGGAAGATTAAAGATTAATCTAGCATTTCTACTATAACTACCGAAGGAACTACCAAAGCCTAAGACTAGAGACCAGAAGAACTTACCCAAAGACTTCGCTACTCCTTTTCCGGAGCTCCTCTTTGCTCTCACTTCTCTCTAACCTCTTTCTAGGATTCCTTTGTGAATTGGTGAGTTTGAAGAGAAATGTGAAAGGCTATTTATAGCAAAAGCCAAAGGATCTCATCCCTTGGATCAACCTTTGCATCAAGGGCTAGGATGATGAAGATGTGGCCTTATGAGCATCACTCATTTTCCTCTTCTCTCCACCACAAAATGTCCCCTTACTTTATGCATTTACCCGATAAAATCCTCGATCGGTGTTCTAATCGCGTAATCTTAGAAAATCTCAAAAATCTGGAACACGTGGCCTTGAAGTTCTATTCTTCCTCTTTGGAAATATCGAGTTAACTAAATTTTTGATCCCATTAAGGGTATTCCGTTGTCCTGTTGAACATTTTCAGGAGAGGCTATCGATTACGTAAATTACTTCGGGCAATGCTAATTTCGGGACAAAAATCCACCGATTCATAATACGTCCGGTTGTTTTCCACTTAGTTCAAGGATTTCAAGTTATGATTTATTTTCCATTGGTTCTCACTTTTCTTATCTCGCCCTTTGTTTACAAAATATCTTTTCATCTCGATCCCTTATTCGCCTTACTTGGATTACGGAAATGACTTCGCTAACACCGACTTACGGACAAAAATTCACTTGTTTGTAATATGTCCGACCTAAGAAACTTAGTTCATGGTTTTCTAGATAGGATTTAATTTATCGGTTCTCATTTATCCAACAGGTAAAACTTAAGGAGTCCTATTTCAAATTAGACTCCTTTAGTGATGACTTAAGGAGTCCAATTCCAGAACTTAGACTCCTTAAGTCAACCCAATCACAACATAATTGCCCTCTCAGATCTCAGTTAAGGAGTCCAACTACAGAACTTGGACTCCTTAAGTCTCGCTTTAGGAGTCCAACTCTCCAAAATTAGACTCCTTAAGTCTCTCTTTAGGAGTCCAACTAACGGAGTTGGACTCTTTAAGTCTCGCTTTAGGAGTCCATTTCCAGAACTTGGACTCCTTAAGTCTCGCTTTAGGAGTCCAACTCCAAAACTTGGACTCCTTAAGTGTTCGTTTTTTTTTTAAAATAATTGCTTCATATATGTGCTATCCCACAAATTTCTTACAAAAAAACATCCTTACATAAACAATCACCAGAATGTGATAATTGCATACATCAACACCTAGCTAAGTGCTAAAAGGTTAGCTCAGCTAACCTTATACAAAAATGAGAATACATGCACCTTTATGTAACAAAATATCCCAAGATACATAGTTCATGATGAGTTTTGGACATAGAGGTAGCAAAGTAGTAACAACAAACTTGGCTAACTTCAAATCATTTCAACCAATTAGCTCTAACTAATTCAAGTGGTAACTACTATTACTTCCATGTACAACAATCACCACAAGGTGTCAAAATGTTATCTAGCTACCGCTACTAGTCAATAATATAAGGACTACCTTCATTCATCTATGTGTTGCAGAAGAACAAAGTGTCAAAATGTTGTCTAGCTATCTGCTACTAATCAAGCTCTATCTTCATTCATCTATATGTTGCGAAGATATCCACCAACAATGAGGTTTCGAACCAAATCGATTTCTTCGTTTGAGTAGGCATCCTTAGTACCAAAAATCTGTAAAATAGAAAATAAAGTATAAGTTAAATCAATCAAGTGAATGAATTAAGTACACAACTAAAGTACAACTTCAAAAAATATTATGATGAAGGAAAAAGTACCTCCTCAAAATCTGAAGTACGTCCGCTCTGAATGATGGAGTACATGTAGAGCATAACGTAGTATCCACACTCCCAACTCCCTGGTTGTTGAGGGCACTATAAATCAAAAGCACGCAAACAGTTACTTAAATTACTTTTTAATGAATATAGGCATATCAAATTCCACTGTCAATGAATTAACTTGAATGGAAACAAACTACTTACTATCGGATAAACCCACGCCGGTTCTCTACTTGGACCCGCTTTAATCCCAGAAATCAATCTACATGCCTTCAGTGCACTATCATTAAAATGAAAATGAATAAACATTATAACAATTCATTTAATTCAAGAATATCAATGATTGTACAAAAAGTTTACATACTTGCTGAACATGGTTTTTATTTCTTTATGCGGCCTCCCACCCATGGAATCGAACCAATAGACGGTGTTAATGGGTGGACAAACAACACACAAAGTATAATGATAACTAAAACAACACATACAAAATAAGATGAAGTTAAGATAAGAAGGTAATTTATTCTTAAACATTTTAAATAGACAATACTAAAATACGTAGTACCCTTCATGAATCGGTGCTATATAACAAGGCAATTTCGACTCTGCCAGTGTAGAACCCACATAAAATGTCCTTAATTCCAAGGTACTGTGGCTCCTTGATGTGTTCGATGGACATAAAAATCCATATGAGTCTATTTTCCCGATTTGTACGCATAGTTTGTGGAAGAAACTATGATGGAATTAAAAAGATAAATGAATTTGTATATATAAAACGAAAAAACCACATGATTAATTGAAAAGCGAAAGATTTACTTACAGAACTCCAACTTTAAGCCAACATACATCTAGGTCCTCTAAATGAATAAACTGCGACAGATCTGTATTGTCAATTGTAAAAGGATATGATGGCACTCTTGAGCCAAGAATTTCCTGAGACATCTGCATGCTGACTTCTTTGATGTCATTGTACACCTGTTGCAACCGTGCCAAGAAAGGAAATTCTGTCGCATGGTGATCATCCTAGTAAAATATAAAATACAGATTATGAGTAGGTTGACAAGAAAATGTAGCAATCAGCTGTATAGTTCAAGTTTATGTAAATATACACAATTTAAGCAATTTCAGGTTTGACAACAAAAATCCTAAAGTCACATCAAAACGATGTCATACACAAGATTTTCTCTCAAACACATAAGCACAACAATAATGATAGCAATAGTCTAAAATTCAAGTAATAGTTAGTATTTCCTACCATTCGAGGTGGCGACTTGCAGTCAATAAGTCTCTTCGGCCAAAGGATGAACAATCCTATCGCCTTACCTAGTTTGGGAACCTCGTCATCAGGGATCGGGATGGCTATTTCTCCTTCCCCTCTCGAACACCCGTCACGGTCACCCTACGTTGATTTTTTGGAATTTGTTTATTATGGTGGGTGGTGAATTGTGAGTGAACAAGGGCATCAAGCAACTTGACGACGTTGTGGGACATCCACATATAGCTTACAGGGTTCGCCACCCTGTGGATGGAGAGAAGGTTCACATCCGTGTACCTCTGGAGGGTTATAACTGTCTTTCGTGCTTGGGATGGGCGAGGAATCCTGGGTTGTGCGTTCCTTCAAGGATATCATAGTTGCCACTTCACCACGCACCTGTTTCATGATATCTCCAAGTAGTTCTGCTCGAAGTTTGGCTATAAGCTCCGGACTAGGCTCAGCATTTGAACAACAATGTGATTTGTGTCCAAAATATTTTCGGACACCAACTCCTCTTGGCTCCCCTCGAAGACAACCAGGGTGATCTGGTTTCCCAATCGCTGTTGATAGGATGTCCATCCGATGACTCGGTGTGAATGAACCTTGGGAGCTCTGCTCTTCAAGTGAATCCTGTATCATACAATTTTAATCCAATGAAAATTAAAAACTAATAGTATGAAAAAAATTTATCAATATTTTAACTACTTACGATCTTTGCAGCAACCTCAGCAACAACTGGATTGATGTATTTATCGCCCTTAAGCCTCATGACTTTCCATTTCGGTAACGCGGAGGAGGATCGGGGCTGAACAATCATGCCAGGATTTGATAGAGCAGCTTCCTTCCTTTTCTCCAACTCTTCTGCCATCATCCGTCGTTCAAGCTTTTTATAACCAGCTCGAGACATGTAATGCTGGTACTTATTTGATTCTTGCTTCACTCTATTCGCTTCACTTACTTCGTGAAACGAAAACAAAGAAAACTAAGTCAATGATGTCAAGTATATTGAAATAAAAGATAAGATTTGAAAGAAATTTTACAATAAATTGAGGCTCTTGCCGTGACGCCACAAACGACCTCCAGTCCTCCGGAGAAATGTATGTATATTTAACACATGGATCCTCGCCCCTCCTTTCCCCTCGAATAAACTTTCGGGTGAGCTTGTTCTTGAAATCTTTCCAGCGAATACGAACCGCCCCCATCAAGTATTTCCTCATCGGCTTATTGTCTGGGACATCGTACGTTTGCTGCAAGGTAAATAATAAGATAATTACATTTCAAGCAATATGACTAAAGATACAAATGTAGATATATTGAAAGTTATATACCAAAAGTTGTTGCCAAATCAAGTCCTTCGTTTTCTGTGGAACCGATCTCCAGTCCGAGAATACAATGCGAACTTTGCTTCGAGCTAAATATCCAATATAGCTAATGAATTTGTCTTCCTCATCGCCAATTGGATTCTTATTAGCATCGAAGTCCACATGCAGTCTCTCCCGTTGTTGTTCATGACGTGCAACCAAAGCTGCCATCTTTGTACAACCTCTAACCCTTTTCGGAATGGGTTCGGGTTCATCGCTGTGTGACCCATCAGAGTTGTCCATATTCTTGTTAAGACAAATAAATATAAGATAGGTTATTAAGTTATAATTAAATAATTAAAATAAACAAACAGGTAAAAGTGAAAACAAAAATCACATAGTACTATTGAGGAATACTTAAGATCTTACTTTATATGGTTTCCCATATTCCTTCACAATGATCATTTCTTACAAAGATATTCTTCATCATCTACCAATTCTACTTGATTCTTTGTAGGTGGATTTGTTGTAAAAGATGGTGTATCGTCAAAGTTTAAGGATTCTTCACCATACTTTTGTTTTCCACTTTGGATTACAATGGACATCTTTTTATTTGCAGGGTCCGTGACATAAAACACTTGTTTCGCCTGGCTTGCGAGAATGAATGGCTCATCTCTATGACCAACTCTATGAAGATCAACTGAGACAAATCCAAATTGTGGATCTACTACAACAGCATTATTGCTAACCCACTTACATTTGAATAAAGCAACTTTGAACTTATTGTAAGACATCTCCCATATTTCGTCAATAACGCCATAATAGACCATTGATGCTAATACGGGGTTTTTGTCTTTCGAGCTCGAAAAGTGCATGGATTCAGCTTCAACCATCACCCCACTATTTTGCATAGGACTTCTGTCATCTTGGTCTTTGGTGTAGAAAGAATACCCGTTTATCTCATAACCGCTCCAAGTGATGACTGATGAGAAGGCCCCCAAGCTAACCACTCGATTGTATCGACACCTAGTCTTGTGCGACACCTTCTCTTCGAACCACTTTATGAATGTCTTGTTTTGCTCATTCGTTATCTGCATGTCATTCTTCCTTGGATTCATATTCTTCAAACTTTGCCTATGTTCATCTATGTATGGTCGAACTTCTTCCATATTATTCAAGATATATAAGTGTGCCTGCAACAACTCTTCACGAGGCATATTCTTCATTTTGAGCCCTCTAGTTCCCTTGCTTATCCTCTCATCATGCTCAGATTGTACCGTGGCCCCTGATAGATAATCTCTGCAAAAGTCCATAGCCTCTTCAACCACATATCTTTCAACAATTGAGGCTTCCGGTCGATAAGGATTTTTAGAATACCCTTTTAAGATCTTCATATATCGCTCGAAAGGGTACATCCACCTTAGGTAAACTGGACCGCAGAGCCTTACCTCCCTTACCAAATGCACTGTCAAATGCACCATTATATCAAAAAATGCGGGAGGAAAATGCATCTCTAGTTGGGACAAAATAATATAACCCTCATTTTCCAATTCATCCAACTTTTCAATGTCAATGACTTTGCTACAGATAGCATTAAAAAAAATACACAGTTTTGTTATAGTGGTTCGCACTTCATCTTTCATAATGCCTCTAATAGCTACTGGTAATAGTTGTTGCATCAACACATGATAATCATGGGACTTCATTCCCATCAACTTCAAATCGTTCATTGACACACACCTTCTCACATTAGAAGAATACCCTTGTGGAACCTTAATGTCATATAAACACCCACACAAACTTTTTTCTCCATTTTTGATAGTGTGTGTGCGCTCGCGGCCCCATGTATGCCTTCTTACCATCTTCTTTGATTTGTGGATGTAACCGTTCTCTTATTCCCATTTCAACCAAATCTAGTCTCGCACTAATTCCATCCTTAGTCTTCCCCGGTATGTGCAAAAGCGCATCGACAAGGCTATCACAAACGTTTTTCTCCACATGCATCACATCAAGACTGTGTCTTACATCAAGACTACGCCAATATGGAAGATCAAAGAAAATTGATCTCTTCTTCCATATGTTCTTCTCACCTACAATCCTTTGTTGCTTACCCAAGATGACATTGATATGTTCCACCCGGCTATAAACTTCCTCTCCGGTTAATGCCTTTGGAGCTGTTCTATGCTCAGGTAAGCCGTTAAAACGCTTTCTTAACCTACGGTATGGGTGAAACCGATGAAGAAACCTCCTGTGACCGAGGTAGACCATTTTTTTCCCGTGCTTTAGTTGATGGAATGTTGTGTTTTCTTCACATATCGGACATGCTTTATGCCCCTTCACACTGTACCCTGACAAATTTCCATATGCAGGAAAGTCGTTTATTGTGGTAAAAATCATTGCACGCAGCTTGAAGGACTCCTTCTTGTATGCATCAAACACATCTACACCTTCATCCCACAACTTCTTCAAATCCTCAACCAAAGGCGCCAAGTACACATCAATATTGTTTCCTGGCTGTTTTGGTCCAGAAATCATCATAGAAAGCATCACATACTTGCGTTTCATACATAGCCAGGGAGGTAAGTTGTATACTACAAGGAGAACCGGCCATGCACTATGGGTGCTACTAAGAGTTCCATACGGGTTGAAGCCATCTGTACAAAGCCCGAGCCGAAGGTTTCTTGGTTCGGTGCCAAATTGAGGGAACATTTCATCTATTTTCTTCCATTGTGGAGAGTCAGCCGGGTGCCGCATATATTTTCCATCCGATATTCTCTCATCAGAATGCCATCTCAACTTCTTCGCCGTTGATGCACTAGTAAACAAACGCTTAAACCGCGGTATTATTGGAAGATACCACAAAGCCTTTAAAGGTTGCCTTTTTCTTTTCGCATCTCCAAAACCACCATCTTTGTTCACTTTGTATCGTGAAGTATTACATTTTGGACACTTACTAAGGCCTTCATACTCATTTCTGTACAATATGCAGTTATTGGGGCAAGAGTGTATCTTTTTATACTCCATACCCATCGCAGACAAGATTTTCTTTGCCTCATACATACGCTTTGGAAGTACATTATCGTCTGGAAACATATCACACAACAAATCAAGCAGCATTGTGAAACTACTATCAGTCCACCCACAAGTTGCCTTTAAGTTGACCAAACGTAAGGTCCTAGTCAACCGTGTATACCTAGTACACCCAGGGAACAAAGGTGTCTCTGCATCACTCCGCATGTTATCATATTCACGCGATTGTGCAAAAGATTCGACCTCAACATCATGAATCATTCTCTCCATTCCATCGTCATCTACCTCAACTTCATTTTCGTGGGACACAGCAGTTCTTACTTCCTCACCATGCCATATCCACGTTGTGTATCGAAGGTTTATTCCGTCACAAAAAAAGGTGATCCCTTATATCAGAAATATCTCGTCGTCTCTCATTTAAACAATTTACACATGGACAAAAATACATCCCATTTTTTGTAGCCACATTCCTCCTAGCAAATTCAATAAACTCTTCCACTCCATTCTCATATTCTTCACTAGTTCTCAAAGCATTCATCCAACTATGAACCATTTTATTACCACCTGACATTTCCAACAAGATCAGCTGTTAAATCCAGCACTTTCATCAACAAAGAGAACACTATAATTATTCGTACTAACATATACTTCAATGGTAATGGTAAACCATGAAGCCATCACTTTTTGAATCAAGTTCATGTGGTTCAGATGACTAATAATAAAGGAAAGACAATAGAAAAATCTCAACGACTAGATTAAAAACACTTAAATCCATAATGGTAAACCATGAAGCCATAAGACAAGTGTTGTTCTCACCCTAATTTGAGAGTGCAATAGGTTGCTTCAAACCTTTGACTAAGAAGGTAGAACTTACGAGATTAAATTTTCTCAAGAGTGGGGACTCACACAGAACAAGATTAACTACAAATAAACCCTTATTTATGAAGAGAGTGAGTGAGAGAAGAGGAACAAGCGAGAAAAGAGATGAGAGGGATACGTAATTAATTGGTAGTAAAAATGAGAAATATAAATTAAAATTTCAGATAAATACAAAGTATGACCGACGCTATCCCAATTGAAATCAAAACTCATATATAAGATTGGGATGGAAACTCACATAAGATAGATATAGTAATTTTTGCCTCTTTGATCACCCGCCTCTTTTTTTAGCATAAATGCACAGGGCAATATATTCAGTGCCAAATAACAGTTTGATCACTTCCTAATCCCAGAAAAATTGCAGCAGCAATTTCCACGCAATATGAAATTTCCAGCAATAAAATGCAACTCAAAAGTACAACATATATGATAGCAAAGGTTCCTGTCTATAGCACACACCTTGTCAACTCAAATGCAAGTCAATCTTTGATGTTCTGGGACTCCGCTGGTGGTGCCAATTGTTTCCCGACTATCGCACACACCTTGTCAATTATCTCTGGTTTAGCCTGTTCAAAATTCAAAATTTCATGTTGATCACATTTTCTTCTTATTGCATTATATCATTATAGCTCAGGAAGGATGAAATTCAATCACAATGTTCTTGTGAGCACCAAAGTAATGCAAAAAAAATCTTTGAGGAAGTGAACTGATACTGGATTCAATCAACAACGAATCATTCCAATACTTTAGTAAAAATGAAAACAGATGCAAACATTAATGGGACACAATATTACACTAGTACTTTTATGTAATGGTCAATGTAAATGAGACATACTTTAAACAACCCATCATACAAATGAAGTCCAATCGATCGCAGAATCGGTTTCATTTAATAAGAATCAAATGAAAGATATAAACCAACAATGAAAACCAAGTAAAGATACTAAGGACTAAGTTGAACATACCTTAAAGCAATTAACAAGGGCACAAAAAAATGTGCAGCAATTAAACAGAAAATAAAGACAACAATTTTTTTCTTCTACACCCACATTACAAAAACTGGTGTACAAAATGTTTTGGTATTATTTATCTAGTGTTATCTAAGTTAAAAAAATTAACAATAATCATCCAAAAAATGGGGTTTACATACAAATTATATATCAGAATATGAAGGCGAAAAAAATGTATCAATTGTTAACATATGGAATTAATGTTCCCCTTTAACTCTGACCACTGAAGCAAAAGAGAGACATATAATATAAACACAACGATAAACAAAGTAAACAAGAGATAAAAAGGGAATTAGGTGAAGTTACCTCGTTTTGCAGATTGCAGATTGCAGATTGCTTGACGTATGATGCCTTCAACAAGAGAGTACTTAATCTCCTTTTTCACTTTTTTCGTTCAAATCAGATAGTTTTGAAAAGAAAAATCATTAATCAATCATCAATTTTATACTCAAACTTGTAATACATGGTTTATAAGAAAATGGGTCAGCTTGTGTACATTAATCAATAAATACAATTTATTATTGATTATTTCATAACTTTATTTTTTATATTTATTCATAATTCACTGTAAAGTAATCATATTTCTTTTCAGTAGCGAATACGTCACTTTTAAGAGATGTAATTTATTTCTATCTTTGACTACATTATTTTCTTTATGTAATTTTCCTTTAGGTAGGGCTCGGGTTACAAAATAATCTTCCTATTTTACCATAATTGAATTATATTCGTCTCACGCAGCGCTTGAAGAGAGTAAACGCTTGTTGGAGAATAACAAAGCAAATTGAGAGAAAATTTAAAGTATGACTCAACCAAAGTACTTACCAGCAAAATAGAGCAGATACACCACACAGAGATCAGAGGGATCATAACGAATAAGGTTTGAGGTTTTTAAAGTCAACTGGTAGTAGTATTGAAGAAGGTATGCATATGATAATATGCACTCTCGAATCTCAAGAAAACCCTCTGCCTAATAAAATTTATAATAATGAAATCATTATAAAAAAAAATCATTGGAGATCTGAATCTCAGTGTGAAAGCATAACTCTAAGTATTCAGTTCTCGCTTGGAATTTTTTTCATACAATCCGTTACTTAAACCTTTAGATAGTTACAAACTTACAATGTTGTGTTACTACTCTATATATTCCTGGCACCGACATCAGTATCTATAATGCCAATTTGCAGGAGGAGAATCAGAACAAAGTTAATTGCAATTCGCAAAACTTTCACCATTCAGACTTCAATAAAACTGTTCAAGCATCTTTTAGACATAGAACTGCACATAAACAATAAATAACCCTAGCACAAATAAGTAGATAGAAGTGTATATACACACCGACCATTATCGAAGGATGTCCTATACGATCGAAACATCGCCCATTGCCCCGATGACATTAACAAATTAAGTTAGCGAGATAAGAAACAAGATATGTCTTCACAATCCTAAAATTACTATTTATTAAAAGTTTAAACTGAATATAATTCCACATTGAAGGTGAGAAAGATGTAAGAAAATAAACAGAATTGTTGAATCATGTTCTTTTTCTGATTACTGTTTGGAATTTTTTTCATACAATTTGTTACTTAAACCTTTAGATAGTTACAAACTTACAATGTTGTGTTACTACTCTATATATTCTCGGCACCGACATCGTATCTATAATGCCAATTTGCGGGAGGAGAATCGAGAACAAAGTTAATTGCAATTCGCAAAACTTTCACCATCGACTTCAATAAAACTGTTCAAGCATCTTTTAGACATAGAACGCACATAAACAATAAATAACCCCAAAGACAAATAAGTAGATAGAAGTGTATATACACACCGACCATTATCGAAGGATGTCCTATACGATCTGAAACATCGCCCATTGCCCTGATGACATTAACAAATTAAGTTAGCAGATAAGAAACAAGATATGTCTTCACAATCCTAAAATTACTATTTATTAAAAGTTTAAACTGAATATAATTCCACATTGAAGGTGAGACAGATGTAAGAAAATAAACAGAATTGCTGAATCATGTTCTTTTTCTGATTACTGCATGAGATTTACAAAGGAATAAATAAGGATTTAAGACACAAAACCAGCACATAATTATGGTTAATATAGGGTAGAACCATTTCAACACAAAAGCTAATCTGTTTACTATTATCATGCACTATTGCTAATGAAACATCTTTTTACAAAAGCCATTTAAAGGAATATTGAGCGAATGTGTTATGTTACCCTTTCGCCCATCATCTCCAGCAACGCCCATGCCCTCCCGCAATGCGAACCAGCCCTTTGTGCTTCACACAGAAATTATGCTGCCTTCTTCCTCTCAAAAAGAAAGTAAAGTCAGTGTCGGGTCTTCCTCGAGTGCAATAAAGGTCAAAGGATTTATTCTATCATAATATCAAGAAAAAAGATCTTACCACTTTCCTTTTTTGTCTGGTAGAACCCTTTCCGACGGTGTGAGAGAGGAGGCAAGGAGGACGGTGAGAGAGAGGACGTTAGCTTCGAGGGAAAGTTGCCCTGATTCTAGATCACATTCTTCAGAGAAAAGAACTGTCCTTCCCTGACCTACTTTGAGTCTCACTAACGTAGGGAAAGAGGCCTCAAGACCAACCAATAGAAGAAGGTTAGCAAGCTTGGGTCGAGAGCAAAGCGTCGGAGGCTATCGAATCAGCATTAGAAAAAGAACAATCCGAAAAAGAACCATTATCCCTTGCGGAAAAACCCTAATCAGTTTATCGGATTCAAACGGAATCTATGGAATTAGAATCAGTTTGATCTTTCTATTTTACTATTTCGCCTCTCATCGCTAATGCAAAGCAAGAAGTTGATCGGAGGAGCAAGGGTGGAGAGGGGGACGGCGGCGCAACAGTGGAGCGAGAGAAAAGACAAGGCGGAACAGGGTTGAGAGACTCAGAAATCGACGGGCAAGCGGGGAATACGATCGAGCAAGTATATGTTTTTGGTGTTAAAATAAAAGATTAGGGAGTCCAATAAAAAAAGTCAGACTCCAAAAATGTAATTAGGGAGTCCAATAACAAAGTCAGACTCCAAAAATGGTCCTTAGCGAGTCTGTTATTAAAAATTGGACTCCAAAAATGGTCCTTAGCGAGTCTGTTATTAAAAATTGGACTCCAAAAATGGTTTCTTTTTGGCCCAATTTCCGCTTTGGCGCGCTTGTCACTTGGTTTTGGCGGTAGGGGTGGACTTTTGGCGTTCTAGTATAAAAATTGGACTCCAAAAGTCACCCAATTATTACAAAAATGCCACCGCGTGAAATTACTTAAGGAATTTTTTTTACTTCCTCTTTTATTAATAGGACGCCTATTAGAGACGCCAAACCCATTTTCTGGAGATAAAAATTCTGGAAATAAGGCTACGTTTTTCTGGGAAATTCTGGGCAGAGGATGAACATCATCAAACTGGGAATGAATCACAAATTATGGGTGTAAACCAATATTTTTTCTAAAAAATAGACATGCTGAGGTTTCCAGGAAATTTTACAGATCCTCGTTTCGATTTTTCTAAAATTAATTATGATTTTTCAAATTTAGACAAAAAATCTGCCCAGAAATACTGTACCAGCGTTTTTCTACGAAATTTTGGAAATAAGTTGAAAAATAATCCCACCAAGAGTAAAAAGGTCATTAGGGACTAAGATGTCTACTAGAATATTATTTGTGAATTAATAAATACGATATTACCATTATAGGATATACGTGATCATACACTAAGCACGAACGTACCTACATCACCAAACGAAGGTACGGACGCGTACCGTAACACCGACTCGATGCTTATTGTATGCTTATATGTGATGAATGATTTCATAGACTAAGACTCGGTCTTAGATCACTGTTTATACATTCAGCTTTATACGGGTTATAGTCTTGATAACGCCGTATGATTGTTTTACTAGCGCTGAGGACACGAGTGTACATCGTGGCACCGGTTAGTGCAAACGTGGGTGACTTTACATGTCTTTGTGTGCTATGTATTGTTGATATGTTAATCTTGCATCTGCTGTGTGCTTATGTATTGATTATCGCGTAATGTCATGAATATCCTGTCATACATATACCGTATTACTTAAGCATGAGGTTAACGTTACCCGAGGTCCGGTGTGCATTGGACCTCACTCTTACTATAGCATCGAGTGCGGAGGACCAAAGGTCGTTGACAAGGGTAAGCACCGCTTGAGGACCCGCTGAAGTTTCTTTTGTTTTTGGTCTGTAAAATATTTTGGAATTATTGGGATGAATGTACCACTACTATAACAAACCATGGATGATATTTTGTAATTTACTCATCAAGATTTCGCTCTTTTGAATTGCTCCGATGCGCCACTCGATCAAATTATTTTGAAAACGCTTTACAAAAATGGGGTGTTACATTAGCTGTCGTAACAATCTCATACACCAGTCATTGTCGTCACAATCTCATTCAAAACTCAATGCCTTTCGCAGAATAAAGAAAAGAATGCCAAAAAGGGAGATGTGAGAATAATTTGTAAATATAGAGTGACAAATTTTAATAAGGGGAAATTTTAAAATGTTCAATTTATTATTTACTTGTTCCTTGGTATGGGTATGTAAGAATAAGGTACAAGTGACTTACATATGGGAACAAAGTGGTATACTCCATCCAATTTAAAATATAAGTCATTTTCTCCCACATCACGTAAACCAAATGAAGAGCGGTTGACTTAATAAATAGGGTTAAGGTGTAATGAGCACCTCAAAATAGTTTCTGAGGTCCAATCAGTACCTTAAAATATTTTTGGGTGTAATTTTGACAGAGCAATCTCACCCCACACTATCAGTTCCACAAATGTCCGTTTGACTTTTTTCCCCCTTCGCCGTCTTCTACTCTTTGCCATGTGAGGAAAGCCTCAGACATTGGTTGGCGAGAGTTGGAGACATTGCTGTCACCAAAAACAACCCTTATAAGTCCTCCAATGCATTCTTTCTCCATATCCCGTCTCGAACTAGCCGCACTCCTTCTTCGGAAAAGCTTAACAAATTTAAAATAGTTGTCATCAAAAAAAAAAAAACCAATTCCTCTGTTTCTTCAATCTCAATGTTCTTATTATTTCTCCTTTCAATTATTTCTTTGTAACTTACTCGATCGGCATATTGCTTCGTTAATTTCTCTCTCCCGTCTTCTTCAATTTGCTAAAATAAGCAAACTTATTTAATTTAGATCCGTCCACTATATGAGATCGATCAGTTCCTTTTTTTTCCCCTTTCCTTGGACTACTCTGAGTTCCTCCATCTTCGACCGCCTTGCCCAGAGTTCGCCGGCCACTTCTCTCAAACATATCACAACCATAACGTCACCTGGCAAAGAGAAGAAGATGGTGAAGGGGAAAAAATGTCAAACCCACGTTTGTGTATCCGTTAGTGTGGGGGAGATTGCTCCACTTTTAACACTTTAGTGCCAAAATTTCACCATAAAATACATTAAGTCCGATTGCATCTCAAAAAATATTTTGGGGTGCTCATTGCACCTTAACGCTATAAAATAGATTAAATTTTTAAAAAAGTTCAACATTATGCATATTGAATAAAATTTTGAATGATAGAGAAAAATAAGATGAGCAGCATTTAGGTATTTATTATAGAAATAAAATTGATAAATAAGTGTTAAATACTTTCCAAATGACTTATAATATGGACTAAAGAATTATCTTAGAAGGTGGTTTGTATTCGGACGGGAGAAATTACTATATATAGTAGAATCAAGAATGTATAAATTTTCTTGCTTTTCTTTTGGGGAAAATTGAGGAATAGTCCCTCATTGAAAATATTATTGGTGAGAAGGACTTCCTAAATTCTTACAAACATAAAGTAATGGAATACCTGTACTTTGATTTATGTTATTTCCAAAAATAAAATATAGTATGAAAACCAATTATTGAAATTCGAAATTTAATAATATTTTCAAATAGGTCAGTCAATTTCTTACACATTAAGAATCCCAATTCAAAAATTAGTTAACTTTTGAAGAAAATACTACTTTTTGTTATGAAACTAAGTAAAATAACAGGAGAGATTAAGATGAAGGAGATAAAGAAATGCAAGAGAGAAATTGAGAGCAAGGTGAGAGTGCTTCTTCTTTCTATTGTTCTCCTCTTTGACCTTTGATACATGCCTACTATATATAGGCAAGGAATTCTATTACAAGAGTTACAAAAAAATAAATCTACATAATGGTATATTATGAGGTTTTGTAAGTTTTTAACATTAGTCATATAAAACTCCCATGCCATTCATGTCATAGGTTACATGGCTTTAGAAACTCCAAAAGACTCTTCTTGAAAAGGTTGTGGACATTCACACCAATATTGGAATATTCATAACACTCCCCCTTGAATGTCCATTATGAATGTGCCTCATTAAAAACTTTAACTAGGAAAAACCCGAGTGGGATAAAAACCTAGCCAAAGAAAAGAGTACAACATCATTGATACATTGTCTAATGCGCCTCATTAAAAACCTTTCTAGGAAAAACCGTGGGACAAAACCTAGATAAGGGAAAAAGAGTACAGCGTGTATCGACTCCCTTTTTGACAACATCAGTATTACTCCCCCTGATGACTACATTACTTTCAATGTCTTTTGAGCATATCATCCTTTTTGTCATCAAACATTCTATTGTGTACCTGCAAGAACTAAATATTTCCAGCAAAGTCATAATAATACTAATATGATTTCTAGGCATTCTTATAAGATATATCCAGATGCATATCAATAGATATTCATTAAAATGATTATATCATACATGCTCTAATAGTTTTAAGTCTTACAAAACTTCTTAAGTATTGTTCTCGAGAACTTTGAATTAGATGCTTCGGCATCTTGAGTCCTTCGAGGGACATGTGCTACTAGCACTCTTGGATCCTTTGAAGATTCTTATTCAATCTTCATAATTTAATAAGCAATATGCATATGCTATATAACAATATCTAATAGATGCATAATTTATCATTCATAAATTGCCGGATTTATCGTATCCACCACAAAATCATATATTCCAATTTGGACTTGGTCTTTAACTATTATAATATGATTATATTTGCGTCACTCTCAATTTTACTTATCCTCTTGGCCAATAATCTTTATATAATATCTTCATTTGATCACGTGATATCATCATCAAAATTGTTGTCGACAACTTTATCTTTTCGGTTCTATTTTTCCAATTCGACATAACAATATCAATATTACTCAGGTACCTGAACCTCTCTTGAGATTTTCCAATAAGTTATGTCTCAGTACTCTTCTGGAGTACTTGCCTCCTTAATATGATCATCTTAATCATATGCTCCAATTTATCCATAATATTTATATTTGGAACCGAATATTTACTCATGCTTCAACATGTTACTAATTGGAGCATTTTTTAGCTGGAATATGAGATTTAATAAATCTCATTTAGGTCAGTAATTCTATCTGCCAAATATATCATGAATGCATAACCTGATGAACTTCTGGTTCATACTTCTTTATTCGAGGATATATACTTTGCGATAATGCATTCCATGTATTCTCTTATCCAACTATTCAATTTCTCCCCCTTATGTTGAGAAAATAATGTCAAATATCAATTGACTAATCATATAGTATAAGTTTCCTTAATCCATTTGTTTCCTTTAGAAACATTATTTTGTTTCATATAGAGACAAACAAGAAGAAGAAGGTCCTTATACAACATTTATCTCAACTTTCTTTCCATATCCATCTCTCGTGTGCATTGTGGTGGATTAATAATCATCGCACATACAAACTTTATAAGATGGAATTTGTCGGCTCCTGACCTAAAACCAATTATATGGGGAGAATTTTGTTGGCTTATAAGTGCTGCAATATGTAAGATCAAACATACCAACATAAAGATTTTGTTCTCATAAGAATTGATCTAACTATTTATGGAGGCTTTACATGATCAATGATATTCTCATAGAAAATTTGTTTTGAGAACAAGCGACATAATTCATAAATAATATGTTGGTTATTCTTGAAGAATCTTCTGGTTCTTCGATGGATGTCAAAATGTAATCTTATTTGTATTATATGACTCAGATGATCAAACAAGTCATGCCAACAATAAATTTCTTTGGATCAGTAAACTTCTCGGTTTCTTCGTGACATATGTCTCAATCAATCATAAACTTTTGAAACATAATCGACATCCATTTTGGGAGATATATTAGGCTTTATGTGAGAAGTATATAACTTTTCAAAAGTTAGTTCATACTTGTATTTGAACTCACACTTGTTTTCTAACAATCTCCCCCTCAAGTGTGAGTCATATAAACATACTTTCTATATATATGCATTTCAAAATCACTTTAAAACCTTTTGTCTAGCAGAAAATTGTCATGGCAACAGTTTTATAAGATGGGATCACAATAAATGTAAATAATATATATATATATATATATATATTAATAAGAACAGAAACTAAACATCGTATTACCTTCCGGGGCTTATTTGTTATTTGTCTTGGCTTCAAAATAAATCTAGAGATATTTCTCGCAACTCTTTGCCTCTTTGATATCCCATTGGCAAGCATTAGCAAACATTTCATTTCCTATATTTGTAAACTTCTAGTTTACAATTACAATTTCTTGCATTATTATTAGTAGTAAACTGCCTGGTTTACAATAGCGTGTTTTCTATGATATCCATTTTCGTAGATATCTTTGAAACTTAATAAGTTTCTTTTATACTTGGTAGAATAATTAATGCATAATTTTGTTCCTTCAGTAACGAAATATTAGCTCTTCCGAGCCTTCAATCAAATTTATACTAGCATATATTGTCTGAACATTAGCCTCTCTTTTAAAATTGGGTAAAATGTGCTAATTAGTCTCCAGGACTATTAGCCTTTAAGCTTATTACGACATAAATCTCTGCAAGTTATTGTCTTCTGGGCAATATTTTTCCAAGGCTATCAAAATCTTTTTATACAATATTTGAAACATAAGTCTTCGTGGCTTTGATATTAATAACAAACAAGTATCACTTTCTTGTCCACCGTTCATCTCCAGATATGAACAAGCTCTCATACCTCTTTCGTAGGTATAAAAGACTAAAGACCAAGTATCTCATAAAGTTCAAATGAAAATTCTTAAAAGGTTGGTGTGTGTAGTAAAGTAGTATGTAAATAGTAATAATAATATAATATAATATATTATCACATTGCTTCAGGCCAAATTATATGGCTTTACTTCAATTTGTCTTATGGCTTCAGGCCAAATTATCACATTGCTTCGTAATTTGTGTTTCCTCATAGGGCTAAGCCAATTTGTGTCTTCTCATGGCTTCGTGCCAATTTGTTTCATAAGAAATTAAATCAATATGGCTTGTAGCCATTTATCTTGAGGATAAATAAAATATATATATATATATATATATGGCATCGGTCATATAATAATGAATCAAAGAATATGAAAATAAAAACAATAAAAATTAAAGATATTAAAATTAAAACTTTATGGCTTCTGGCCATTTAGTTCTCAAAATGAGAATTTAAATTTATATGGCTTCTGGCCACAAAATAAGAAATTAAAGTGATATGACTTCTGGTCATATAATTTCAGAATAAGAAAATAGAAGTGTATGGCTTCTGGCCATAATAATATCAAAATAAGAGTAAAAGAAATATGACTTGGTCATATAATATCAAAATAATAAATCAAAATGTAAAATATACAAACAATAATAATAAATCAAAGTAGGAATAAAAAGACTATGGTTTGGCCATATAATAGGAAATCGGAATAATATGACTTCGGGTCATATAATTTGAGAATATGAAATCGAGGTGTATGGCTTCCGCCATAATATCAATAACATAAAGAGTTTGTATAAAATAACATAATATTAAAAGTTAGCCATAATAACATAACAATAAAAGTAAAATGTTATGTTAGCAACAATAAAATTAAAATGCTTGATTTAAATGTTATGTTAGTAACAATAATATAAATGTTATGTTAGTAACATAAAAGTAAATGCTTAATTTAAATGTTATGTTAGTAATAATAATATAAATGTTATGTTAGTAACATAAAAGTAAAATACTTAATTTAAATGTTATGTTAGTAACAATAATATAAATAGTAAAACAATCATAAATTACTATGCAATTACTTGTGCATGAATAAAATTGATGGATGAATAATGATAAATAGTAAAATTACTATATAAAAGAGTAAATAATCTCCAATCTTAACCATGGAACCCGATGTATAAAGACAATCGGTAAAAAGAGTATTCCAATGGTGGTTGAGATTATCAGATATATAAATAAACATATAATAAAATCATTAGAGAAAGTAGATGAAATTGTTAAAGAAATTATACTTTCGTTATAACAATCGTCTTGATAACGTGTTATGAAACTAAGTAAAATAATGAGGAGAGATTAAGATGAAGGAGATAAAGAAATGCAAGAGAGAAATTGAGAGCAAGGTGAGAGTGCTTCTTCTTTCTATTGTTCTCCTCTTTAACCTTTGATACATGCCTACTATATATAGGCAAGGAATTCTATTACAAGAGTTACAAAAAAATAAATCTACATAATGGTATATTATGAGGTTTTGTAAGTTTTTAACATTAGTCATATAAAACTCCCATGCCATTCATGTCATAGGTTACATGGCTTTAGAAACTCCAAAAGACTCTTCTTGAAAAGGTTGTGGACATTCACACCAATATTGGAATATTCATAACACTTTTTAATTTAATCAAGCAATTTTCCCCTAGAAGGATTTGAGGTTTATTAGTTGCAATTTATTATGTTGATTTAATTTTGTTGGTTGTAACCACCAATAACGGAACGCATATGTCTAATTAATGCTCTCTATTGTTCCGAAAATTAAACTTCATAGGAAATACATCTTTGGAAAAGAAGATTATTCTCCCACTTACTTTTGCAACTTGTCAAATAAAATACATTAATAACCTAATATAAGAAGAAGTTAGTAGTTCTATGACGTGTAATGTCCGGATTCTCCCATTACTTACTGGGCTGTAAAGAATTTGGAAAAATGACAATCAGGTCCCAATGACCATAAAAAATTACAAAAAATAAAAAAAAAATAAAAAAATCATAAAGAAATTCAAATAGGACTTTTTTATATTATTTCTATTAACAACATGATGTGCTATATTTATAAATGTAAAGTACTATATTTACAAATAAATTTAATAACTTAGCCATTCACAAAAAAAAAAAAAAAAAAAAAACTATATTTATAATAGGAAGTGTCATATTCACAACAAAAATTTAAGGGATAAGGGTCTTAAATGCTATGGAAGTTTTCGTTTAGGAGCACCGGTAAGACGGAAGTTTTTTTAGACTAAAAATGCCACTAAGTTCACAAGATGTAGCAATTTTGCCGGAAGTATCATTTTTGCCACGTAGTTTTTTGCCGAGGAGCAATTTTGCCGGAAGTTTTTTTGAGGAGCAATTTTGCCTCGGAAGTTTACAAAACGTAGCAATTTTTCTCTTCGTCCCCAAATATTAATTTTGACTATTAAATCGTCAAAGACCATAAATGTCATGCCTTGAAAAGGTCGAACTTAGAATCGAGAGAAGGAGATCCTTCGATGTTGAAATCAAGGCGCCGTAATTTGTAAAGCTGGAATCTGGTCAAAGGGATGAAAGGTCCGTCACAAAACGCAAATGAAACGCAAAACGAGAAATGAATTGTTCCAAAAATTGGTTCAAGAAACAAATCAATATTGATAATATTTACGTTTGTATAAACCGATCATTTGCTTGGATCATAAGTGATGCTTCCTTTGGGTTTTGTGATCGACCTTTCAGTCCTTTGACCGTTCGGCTTCACAAATTCCCGCCGCCTTGAGCTCAACATCTCAAGGATCTCCTTCTCTGGCTCCAAGTTTGACCTTTCAAGGCATACCATGTGTGGTCTTTGACTGATTTAATAGTCAAATTTAATATTTGGGGGACAAACGGGCAAAATTGCTCCTTAGTGAAAACTTCCAGGGCAAAATTGCTCCTTAGTGAAAATTTCTGGGGCAAAATTGCTCCTCTGCGAAAACTTCCGTGGCATTTTTGGTCCAAAAAAAACTTCTGTCTTACTAGTGCTCCTAAGTGAAAACTTCCATGGCATTTAAGACCCTTATCCCAAAATTTAAACATCTAGATTTTGTTTCAAATTCAAGTCCCTAAGCGTACAGAGGTCATTAACAACAGAAAAAGACTAGATTTACCACAGGAAATGCTATATTCACAACAAAACCTTAAATCGGCCATGCACAACAAAGAAAGCCATATTTATAATAGGTTGTGCTATATTTACAACAAAATTTAAAAACCTAAATTTTATTTCAATACAAATAATATTAAAAAAGTCTCTAGGGACTTTTTTAATATGTGAATTTCTATTGGAACTTTTTTGCAATTTTTTATGGTTCTTGGGATTTAACTATCATTTTTCTAAAGAATTTTGCCGTAAAACTTGACGTTAATTGAACATAATCAGAATTAAACAAATTAGACACAAGTGTAAAAAGATCTTTTTACCTTCTTACAACATTTAAAATGGATTTCTTTACCGGTTTGCAACCAGTGATTATTGCTGATTAGGGTAGAAAAGGTTAGCCCAAAAACAAACAAACAAACAAACAAACAGACAAACAAACCCACAACAGTCTCGCAAATTATTTATGGGAAATGGCACCAATCATACTTTATACGCTATCTTCACCACAGTCAGTGTACGCAGAAACAATATTTTGAACTGATGAGGTTAACATTTTTCATATTTTGTTGCCCTCTTTTGAAGCTTCTTTTGTATCCTACAATCTTCATACTGATCACAACTTCCTCGAAGATCCATTCCATATCCGGTCTTTTTTAGCATTCAATATTCATGATAATTACATTATTTTTCTTAAAGATCAGTATTTTTTAAATTTTTTCTACCATTATATGTCAGTTAATATGAATTAACATTTTTTTAACTTACTCTTTTTATATTTCATTTTTATTTATTATGTATTTTGTAATTTTTTATTCACGTGCTCTCACTTTTAACATTATTATATATATCTATCTGTGTGGTCGCGCACGTGTGTATATTATCAATTAATTATTATATCAGGTTTTAATTTTAATATCATTCTTAATTAAATTACCTTGATATCGATGTATTTATTTTTATTTATTATTTTATCTATCATATTTCTTTCAATCTTTAATAGCAAAAAGAATAAAATTCCAAACTGATTCTGCTATTGACAAACATCAATATAAATTTGATTTTTTATTTGTTAAATAAAAATGACCGAGTTAATTCAAAAAAAATTTACTAGATTTTTTACACGAGGTTAGAAAGTTGAAGAGAAAATGATAGCACAGTTTCGCAAAACATTTTCCTTTTAAATAAAAGCGTCCGCATTGACCCTTATCCAATAAAAAGCAAACGATTGGAAAAACACAAACACAAGCTTAATGTTTTTGAAGCCGGATCTGACCAGTCGACTGAAAAGGAAACAGCTCATCCGATACGTGTAATACCCTTGATAATTATCTATCTCGGAATATTATATTTTAGAAATAATACCTATTTGGAAATAGGTGAATATGTGGTTTTAAAACCTTGTAGGATACTTATTCTATTGTCTAGGAAATTTCTAATGAAATTAGAGGGATTAAAGTGTCAAAATCCCTAAATGCAATTATGGGCCATGAAATGCCATGAAAATATTATGATAAATCCCAAGAGGCAATAAAATATTTATTGAAAATTAGAAAGTATGTTGTCTCTAATTTTAGGAATTTTTGAGATTATTTCCCTTGAAAAATAATGAGGCAAAATTAAATATAATTTTGGGGAGCATAAATTGCCCTATGATTTTTAATATTTTACATGGAGCATAAAATACCAATATCAGTAAAATAGTTGTGAGATAATGATTAATCCTAATTAAGAAAATTATCAACAATTAGAAAGTGATTAGTTAAGTAATTAATGGCTAATTGTTTAAGCCGAACAAGAGAATATTTAAGGTAGATTATGGAAAAATCCTTTAATTAAGTGTTTATGGCTAATATTAGCATAAAGTGTGCTTGCTAATCAATTAGAAAAGATTAAGAAAAATTGGTGAGATTAAGAACATGAAAACCCTAAATCCTAAAAGATTGCTAATCATGGGATTAAGGCTCTAATTAAGCTTCTAGCTAATTTAGATAAATTAAAGAAATAATAATAATAATAAAGGGAAGAGAAAAACCAAAATTCGAGTGTGAAAAGGGTTGTGGGTTTTTCAAAGATAATATCATGATATTTTGTTAATTAAATAATAATATAATTAAGATATTTGTGGAAGAACCGGTTGGATAAATGAGAACCGATAGAAATTAAATCCTATCTAGAAAACCATGAACTAAGTTTTTAGGTCGTGACATATTGCGAACAAGTGAATTTTTGTCCGTGAAGTTGGTGTTAGCTAAGTCATTTCCGAACGGCATGGGGGCTTAATAAGGGATCGATGAAAAGATATTTTTGTAAATAAAGGGCAGATAAGAAAAGTGAGAACCGATGGAAAATAAATCATAACTTGAAATCCTTGAACTAAGTAATAAACAACTGGACATATTATGAACCAAAGTGAATTTTTGTCTCAAGTTAGTGTCACCCGAAGTAATTTCAGAATCGACAAATGCCTCCTCGAAAATGTTCAAGACAACGGAATACCCTTAATGGGATCAAAAATTTAGTTAACTCAAATATTTACGAAGAGGAAGAATAGAGCTTCTGTGGTAATGGTTCTGGATTTTTGTGATTTTCTAAGATTACGTAATTAGAACACCGAACGGGGACTTTATCGGTAGAGAAGTTCATAAAGCACATGGATGACATCATGATGAGGTAAGGAGATGTGTTGTATGGTGGAGATGATGCCTTGTGTCCAAGCTAGATCCAACGGTTGAGATTCGGTATGATAAAGCATGAATAGTGCACCAAAATCTTCTATAAATAGGTCTTCCCATTTCACTTCATTCCTCACCAATTCACAATTCCTAGAGAGAGGTTAGAGAGAAGTGAGAGCAAGGAGGAGCTCGGAAAAGGAGTAGCGAAGTCTTTGGGTAAGTTCTTGGTCCCCGGTCTTAAGCTTTGGTAGTTCCTTCCGGTAGTTATAGTAGAAATGCTAGATTAATCTTTAATCTTCCAAGTTAGTTTAGATATCATGTTTTAGGGATAAATATGATATTTATTATTGGAGATAGAGATATGTCAAAATTTTGGAAGATTAGAGTTAAAGTAACGAAGTTCAGTAAATTCCGCCAATTAGGAGAGTTAGGGCAAAATGGTAATTTGTACCTAAAATGCCTATTATGATGTTGGGCCTTGATAATATGATATTATCCTTATAGGATATCTCGTAATCACGATCATTGCCGTCGTCGTACTGCATTGTCAAAAAGTATCATTTTCCGTCAACGAAGGTACGTTCGCGTCATCGTAACTCTAACTCGATGCTTATTGTATGCTTATATGTGATAGACTATTTCATAGAGTCATGGACAGGACTTTGTCTTGGGTCATGCACCGTGTCTAAGACTCGTTCTTAGTTCACTGTTTATACATTCAGCTTTATTTATACGGGTTACGTCTTGGTAATGCCGTTGAGTTTTCCTAAGCGAGGACACGAGGAGTCGCCGTGGCACCGGTTAGTGCAAACATGGTTTGTGCATGTGTCTTTGTGTGCTATGTATGTTGTTGTGATTGACATTACATCTCATTGTGTGCTTATGTATTGTTGTAACCTTACATCCGTTGTGTGCTATGTATTGGTTAATCTTTGTAATGTTATGAATATACGTCATACATATTTTGTCACACATAAGCATGAGGTTAACGTTACCCGAGGTTCAATGGGCATTGAACCTCAGCTCTTAACATAGCGTCAGGGTCAAGAGGACCGAGGATCGAGGAGAACGGCAAGCGGCACGCATAGGGACTCAGCACCGAAGACTCTCTTCTTTTGTTATTTACTTGAAAACACTCGGTATAACGTACCGCTACGTAATCGCCGGACTTACGGCATTTTGAATATAAATATCGAGTTACTCAATCGCTCCGATGCTCTACTCGATGAAAAAAATATATACTTGCTTTTGAAAATGGGATGTTACAATTTTGGTATCGAAGCGCTTGTCCCGGCATAGATCGACTAAGTTATTCCAAAACCTTTTGGTGCCGAAGGCAGGGCTAGTCTATGTGGATCGCCCAATCGTCACCCTAGCACGGTGAGGCTCCCATGATAGACACCTACCCGGCCATTTGGTTTGAGTAACGGAGTTAGGCTCTACGCCTTTTTAAAAGAGCATGTTTTGAAAATGAGTACTGATATAAGCCTAGGTCGGAGTACCACCTTACTTCGGTATACCAATCTGAACCGGTGTACCATCCTGAACCAGTGTACCACCCTCTTTTGGTGCACCACTCTAAACCAGGGATGGTGTATCCATCGTCTGTACCTAAATCGATATTAGGCTCCGATAATTCTGATAATTCCGATAATTCTGATAATTCGATAATTCGATAATCTCCGGTTTTGTACCGGGCATTAATTCCATTCTAACCTAGAGCTTATATATGGAGTCGGGCCACGCCGGATGAGACTCGTAGATATAGTAGATAACATAGAATATGGGTTCGTTGCTAAGCTCTAGGACTTCGATATAGAAATTGGAGTCTCGCGTTAAATCCCTGCCCAGTGTTTCAAGGGAATCGTTACGAGAATTCGGCATCGCTTAGGTTTTCCGTAGACGGTGACTATTGATTTAGTTTCCTTGTAGAAACAAGAACTTACTACGTTACCCCGAGAGGAAAATCCCCGCCTTGCAAAAACCGGACACCATGCGTGCAACGGGGCATGGCTCCGGGGATGAAGGTCTTTTGACTAAGTCCTTGACAGTGGTGACCGTTAGATAAAAAGAGGAAAGTACCCAATATTTCTGGGGAGGCAGTTATGTCGTACTAGCACCTATGAGAGTGGTCGGTATGCAGTGGGTATGTGTACCGATATTAGTACCCGTGATACGATAGACGTTGTGAAATTAAGCGTGCTTAAGCGAGAGAAATCTCGGGATTCTTAACCCCGGGATATAGCATAAGAATTTGATATCCTTCAAACAAAGGCCTGAATACCTTGCGATATGAAACATAGTAATCCTTTGGGATACTATGAGAAAAGATGGAGTGATAATAGGCTTGAGTCGAGAGACAAAGTGCTTAGGTCAAGGTATGATCGAGCATTGCCTAGGTTCCAGCACGAGAGTAGGAACCCCGAGAAAATGTGAGTGAGGTTGCCTTAGGTTTGAATACTCGAGAGTTAGTTCCTTAACGGAACCCTACGATAGCTAAAACTCAAGAACCACGGGTTATGGTTTCAAGGTGGAACCGATAACCTTAGAGATGTTAGTAGCTAATAGATCCCCAAAGAAGTGGGAAATTGAGATAAGGTCGTTGGACTGGAGCTAGAAAGTCCATGAATAAAATGACCCTGGATAGGGTAGTAGACCTAGAGACAGCAGAATTACAAAACCACTAAAGGGTTAGTAACCTGATAGAGATCTGAGTTCTCGTTATAATGATTAAGAGACGGTCAACTGACGAAAGTACTACTTATGGGAAATTGTGATCGGAGGTGGCTACTTATGGGGAGATCTGTTCGGAAAGGGCTACCTACGGAGGGTTCCGACCGGAGGTGCCGACCAATCGGAGGGATTGAGTGAAGCGCCGAGTGAAGCACCGTAGAGTGAAGCCACCGTGATGTCAAACCGTAGAGTGAAGTTGCCATCACAACAAACCATAAAGTAGAGCTACCAGTGTATCGATTCTCAAGGTAAGTACATTGTAGCGAGTCCCATATCTAATCGGTTCCCTAGAGAGAAAAGTTTACGTAATCCAGTATATCGTCATAAGTTGCTCCAGAGTTGTATAGCATATATTGTGTCTATAGGTTGGCAGAAGCCCACAGTTGTTAGATAACAAATACAAGAGTGTCCCGAGAAGTTCGTGAAACCCGAGGATAGCGGGCAATGTCCAGAATAGCTGAAAGATTAAAGTAGAATAGATTAAGCATTCAATGAGTGACTTGAGTAGCCAAGGACAGAGGTCCGGATGCATGTAGTTTGTGATGACCATCTAAGATTAGTTGTCTGGTTCCCGAGTAAGGTTTACAAATTGAATTTTTAAACTTGCAAATACACCGCTATATTTGAAATTTCGGAATTGATTTTTCGAACTTGTGAATATTTGAAATTGATTTTCGAGTGAAATGTTTTCAATAGAATTTGAGACCACGGTGATGGTTATTTTGAAATGATGTTGTCTTATAAAAGGGTTTTGTTAGAACCCGAGCTTGAAATCGAGTTTTCAACCGTGTTGTGGTAAAAGCAAGACAGAACTCGGGAGGCCGTAAGCCGTTGTAAATGTACACAGCTTTCTTGGGTCTTGCCGATGTTTTAAAATGGTTGAAATCGCGACCTTTGATAAAAGCTCTTTTTGAACAAAGAGTTTTTGAGGGATTTTGTTTGAAAGAATGAAAATCGCACCCAGCAGTGAACGCACCCAATCCATAACATTTCGCCTAGGGCGTATGTTTTGTCTAGTAGAACCCGACTATCTCGTAGGTGGACCGAGTTACCGGTAGATAGGGTCGTTACTTTATGTGCCGATTCGGACACCAAACGTGCGGGGTTAGGCCCGGGAGCAGCAAATGTGGACTGGGCTCTCCACGGTGGACACGGGTCTCTTATGGGAGGGGCGGAGGATTCTCCACATTGTTTGATGGTACCGTTGATGCCGGTGACTCGATTTGAGGCCGAGGGATACAGAGGCCGGATTTGGGGATTGGGATAGGGCGCTCACCGTACCAAGTGGTTGAAATGGTGGCGTGAGCTCTCAATTGTTAAAAATGTTGTGAAATGAATCATCTCCCTCAAAGATAAGTGCCGATAGTAAAAGTTTTTAAAATTGATTCGGCAGTGAATATGTTTTCACGAAATTGTTTTGGCAGCAATTATGTTTATAAATGTGATGGCACTATTACTTTTTGGTATAGTGTGGATTGTGAAATGTACTGAGACCACGGAAAATTTTCAATGTGTGAAAATTTGAAAATGAGACAACAAAATGATTTTGGGTAGCGATGACGTGTTTGTCATTGCTATGGTGTTGAAAAGCGGTGTAGTTGATATAGGAACGTAAACTATTAGAAGGGTCTAGAATATGAACCAGTTAAGCCAGATAGTAGTTGTCAACTATGGTGTTAAGCAAGTGAAAGTAGTCTAAGAGCTTGAATGGGAAAGGCTCAGATGAAATAGACGGGCAGAGGCCCCAAGCAATAAGACCTAGTGTGCAAGTGTGCATGGGGCGGTGCCCCTAGAACATAAGACTGGTAATACTTAGCCCTGTGTGAAATGCTGATTGTCATAATAACTATGTCTAAAATACATCTTAAGACTAGCAAAACATTCGCTGTACCAGGTAGTAGTTAAGATGCCTAAAGCTTGAGGATGAATTCCTAGGTAGAAAGGCTAGAATCTCCAGTGTTGTGGTAACAGATTGAGCCGGAAGGCCAATATGTGTTAAGCTGAGAGGCTGAATAAATCAGACAGGCCCTGTGTAATCGAGCTTGTGAGAATAGACCGGTGAGTCCTGTAATTGAGTACTATGCCTGGGTACAAGATAAATGAGACTTTTGAATAGCAGGATGCGTGCTAGGTAAGCATGCATAGGGAAGGAATAGATTGGAGGTCTAGATAACCTTGCGAGTATATATGTTCAAATTTCGAGGGCGAAATTTTATTTAACGGGGGGAGAAATGTAATACCCGGATAATTATCTATCTGGAATATTATATTTTAGCAAATAATACCTATTTGGAAATAGGTGAATATGTGGTTTTAAAACCTTGTAGGATACTTATTCTATTGTCTAGGGAAATTTCTAATGAAATTAGAGGGATTAAAGTGTCAAAATCCCTAAATGCAATTATGGGCCATGAAATGCCATGAAAATATTATGATAAATCCCAAGAGGCAATAAAAATATTTATTGAAAATTAGAAAGTATGTTGTCTCTAATTTTAGGAATTTTTGGGATTATTTCCTTGAAAAATAATGAGGCAAAATTAAATATAATTTTGGGAGCATAAATTGCCCTATGATTTTTAATATTTTACATGGAGCATAAAATACCAATATCAAGTAAAATAGTTGTGAGATAATGATTAATCCTAATTAAGAAAATTATCAACAATTAGAAAGTGATTAGTTAAGTAATTAATGGCTAATTGTTTAAGCCGCGAACAAGAGAATATTTAAGGTAGATTATGGAAAAATCCTTTAATTAAGTGTTTATGGCTAATATTAGCATAAAGTGTGCTTGCTAATCAATTAGAAAAGATTAAGAAAAATTGGTGAGATTAAGAACATGAAAACCCTAAATCCTAAAAGATTGCTAATCATGGGATTAAGGCTCTAATTAAGCTTCTAGCTAATTTAGATAAATTAAAGAAATAATAATAATAATAAAGGGAAGAGAAAAACCAAAATTCGAGTGTGAAAAGGGTTGTGGGTTTTTCAAAGATAATATCATGATATTTTGTTAATTAAATAATAATATAATTAAGATATTTGTGGAAGAACCAGGTTGGATAAACGTAGAACCGATAGAAATTAAATCCTATCTAGAAAACCATGAACTAAGTTTCTTAGGTCGACATATTGCGAACAAGTGAATTTTTGTCCGGAAGTTGGTGTTAGGGAAGTCATTTCCGTAATCATGGGCGAATAAGGGATCAGATGAAAAGATATTTTTGTAAATAAAGGGCAGATAAGAAAAGTGAGAACCGATGGAAAATAAATCATAACTTGAAATCCTTGAACTAAGTAATAAACAACTGGACATATTATGAACCAGTGAATTTTTTGTCTCGAAGTTAGTGTCACCCGAAGTAATTTCTCAGAATCGATGCGTCTGTTCGAAAATGTTCAATGACAACTAATACCCTTAATGGGATCAAAAATTTAGTTAACTCAAATATTTACGAAGAGGAAGAATAGAGCTTCAGGGCTGTGTTCCCGGATTTTTGTGATTTTCTAAGATTACGCGATTAGAACACCGAACGGGGGACTTTATCGGTAGAAGTTCATAAAGCACATGGATGACATCATGATGAGGTAAGGAGATGTGTTGTATGGTGGAGATGATGCCTTGTGTCCAAGCTAGATCCAACGGTTGAGATTCGGTATGATAAAGCATGAATAGTGCACCAAAATCTTCTATAAATAGGTCTTCCCATTTCACTTCATTCCTCACCAATTCACAATTCCTAGAGAGAGGTTAGAGAGAAGTGAGAGCAAGGAGGAGCTCTGGAAAAGGAGTAGCGAAGTGCTGGGTAAGTTCTTCGGTCCCTGGTCTTAAGCTTTGGTAGTTCCTTCGGTAGTTATAGTAGAAATGCTAGATTAATCTTTAATCTTCCAAGTTAGTTTAGATATCATGTTTTAGGGATAAATATGATATTTATTATTGGAGATAGAGATATGTCAAAATTTTGGAAGATTAGAGTTAAAGTAACGAAGTTCGGCGAAATTCCGCCAATTAGGAGAGAGTTAGGGGGCAAAATGGTAATTTGTACCTAAAATGCCTATTATGATGTTGGGCCTTGATAATATGATATTATCCTTATAGGATATCTGTAATCACGTACTGCTGTCGTACCGCTGTCAAAAAGTATCATTTTCCGTCAACGAAGGTACGTTCGCGTACTGTAACTCTAACTCTGATGCTTATTGTATGCTTATATGTGATAGACTATTTCATAGAGTCATGGACAGGACTTTGTCTTGGGTCATGCACCGTGTCTAAGACTCTGTCTTAGTTCACTTTATTTTATACATTCAGCTTTATTTATACGGGTTACAATCTTGGTAATGCCGTTGAGTTTTCCTAGCCGAGGACACGAGGAGTTTGTCGTGGCACCGGTTAGTGCAAACATGGTTGATCGTGCATGTCTTGTGTGCTATGTCTTGTTGTTGTGATTGACATTACATCTGTGTGCTTATGTATTGTTGTAACCTTACATCTCTTTGTGTGCTATGTATTGGTTAATCTTTGTAATGTTATGAATATCTGTCATACATATTTTGTCACACATAAGCATGAGGTTAACTGCGTTACCCGAGGTTCAATGGGCATTGAACCTCAGCTCTTAACATAGCGTCAGGGTCAAGAGGACCGAGGATCGAGGAGAACGGCAAGCGGCACGCATAGGGACTCAGCTGAAGACTCTCTTCTTTTGTTATTTACTTGAAAACACTCGGTATAACGTACCGCTCATCGTAATCGCCCGGACTTACGGCATTTTGAATATAAATATCAGTTACTCAATCGCTCCGATGCTCTACTCTGATGAAAAAAAATATATATACTGCTTTTGAAAATGGGATGTTGCAATACGTTTAAGGAGTTTGACTGAGTTGGACACACTTTATTAACAAACGGCGTGTATCGTACGGGAAGCATCTGGACCTTCAACAAAATTAACAAGAAACTTGGACACATTTTCTAACTTTATCTTCTCTTCCATCAAGTGCCAGTGATACCATATAACTTCTTTATAAATAGGGCGGGCGTCTAAAACTTTAGGCAAAACACAACAACATTGTGAGGCAATATTGTAAATCAAGCACACATTTTAGTTGTCAATGAAGAACAATGTTTATCTACTGTGTATTATATTCTCGCACCGCTATGGGCAGTCTTATTAGCCATGCCTCTTCGTTGCCAAATAAATCAAGTGTGAGCACATAGTTATTATCGGAATGGTTTATGTTCCTAATATTTTTATTCCCCCGTTTGTTCTTAATTACTGTACCGATCAATATACTTCATACAAAATCATCATAATTTTGATGACCCGGTTTTTTTGTTTTTTGTTTTTTTGCAAAACTCAATTGACTCTTATTCAAAATAGTTTGGGGCGGGCATTGGCATGGGTTGGGGGAGACCCCTATTCGATGCCTAGCCGAAAAGATGAACATGTTGCATTTTGCATCTTGTGATACCCAAAATTTGTATTTATCTTAAATACAATATTTTGATAAATAAAGCCTATTTAAAATAGGTGAATATGTGGTCTCAAATTTTGAGATGTGTTTATTCTATTTTCTAGGTAATTTTTCCTTAGGATTAGAATAACCAATGATTTATTAAGAGACTAAATTTACTAATACCCTATAATTAATATTTAGTTCATATTTAGATTCACAAAAGGCCATAAAGAATTATCAAAACACTTGGGACAATTAAGGGGCAATTACTAATAATTAGTGAGCAATTAAAAATACACTAATGGGATATCTAGATAATTCTTTATAATTAAAATTAATAGTCATTAATTAGAGGTGTATTAGACTAATTAAAGTTATATTGGGATAATTAAGAGACAAAAACCAATAAGAGGTTAGGATTAGCACTAGATGAGTTATTAACAATCATCAACTACTCTAAGAACCACTAATGCAATAATCAAGAGGCAATTAAGCTCTAGATTAAGATGTTAATTAAACTCTAATCAAGCTTTGAAAAATCAACAATTGCAACTAAAATCTAAGGGTCAAGATTTAACCTCATAAATTTAATCTAAGGGCTTAAATAAATAAGAAGCTTAATCCTTGTAAAAGATAAAAGAACCAATGGGAAGAGATTAAATTCATAATATCTAGATATTAATAAAACTAACCACATGGGGGAAATTCTAAGTCAACAAAAGAGGAAAGAGGTGGAAGAGGATATAAAGTGAAATGGAAGAGGATAAAAAGGTGAGAGAAAAAGAAAGAAGAGAGGTGTATGTGTGTCGTGTATGTGTGTATGAGAGAAAGAGAGAGTGTGGTGTATGTCAATTCATTAGCCAATGAGAGAATAAAGCATAAAGTAGTTCATGGAACTAATTCTAGACATAAACCAATGGAAACCTATACAAACTAAATTGTATCTTGTAATCCATTAACCATAAATCAAATATAAAAAGAGATTATTGACAAGCACAATTCAAGCTTGAAATTGACTATAACCAAAGGTAGGGTTAAGGGGCAATTTGGCCAACCAACTATTAGCTCAAGAGCGCCCAGCACAAAAAACTATTAAGTGGAGCAAAAATGCCAAAGAACTTTTAAAATTGTAAAGTTTGCACAAATCTGTTAACCTCCGTTACTTTACCATCACCTCCGTTGCTTTACCATCATGTCCTTCTTCTTCCAAACTCACACACCACCATTAATGCTCATATCCCTTACTCTGGGATCTCCGTCGCACACAACTTGCGAAGGCCTTCTCATTACAAACGCACCGCCATTTCAATTGAAATCCCTTCCAACCACAGACTAGAAAAGAAGGTACCGAAAACGAAAGGAATATCAGATTAATCGCAATGGAAAGTGTTGAGCCGGAGAAGTGGAAAGAGGGAAATCAACTCGAAAAACCAAGTTTTAAGGGATAGGTTCAGGCTCAACGCCATCTCTATTGCAGAACCGAAGGTTCAATTCTTTCGTTTACTGCTTTTCCTTCTGTTTATCAAACTGCCAAAAATAAATACATTCCAAAGGAACACGAACTTGCTGACAATGACGTTGGAGATTCTCTAATTTCACTTCGGATTTTTTATATCCTAATTCGAGAAAACATTGTGCAGCTAAGAGGAATGACATGGATGCTTCGGAAGTCGTGATGGCTTGCATTGTTGATTCGGAAGTTGTGATGGCTTCGTTAGTTGCGTGCGACAAAGATCCCAGAGTAAGGGATATGAGCATTAATGTTGGTATGTGAGTTTGGAAGAAGAAGGACATGATGGTAAAGTAACGGAGGTGATGGTAAAGTAACGGAGGTTAACAGATTTGTGTAAACTTTACAATTTTAAATTTTTTTTGGCATTTTTGGTCCACTTAGTAGTTTTTTGTGCTGGGCGCTCCTGAGCCAATAGTTGGTTGGCCAAATTGCCCCTTAACCCCCAAAGGTATTTCCTCAACTTTTGAGGATTGTGTCCAATTGAGAAAATAAGAGATTAAGGTCTCTAAATGAAGTGTAAATCCCAAGATTTCAAAACCAAAAAGAAAATTTGGATCAAACTTCATTAGGATCATCAAATGAATTTTTATCTAGTGGAGTGCAACACAAAAAAATAGAAGAAGCAACTTGGCTTGTGCACTAAGTTAGAACACATGGGATAATTTGCAAAAAGTAAAATTGGAAGAGGATATTGTACTTTGGATAGAAAATGGAAGAGGATAGGGAGAGAGAAAGGGGGATCAGATTTGAGGCATTATAGGGCTAGGATTTGTGCTCTAAAATAACCTGGATCCAAGGGGTAACATTGCATAAGAGTTGTTAGAAAGTTAACCCCAAAATTTGCTATAAATAGGGAGGTGATGCCTTCATATTTTCTCACCAATTCACAAAGCAACAACATCTGAAATATAGAGAGAAAGTGGGAGTGAGAGTCTTGGAGATGAAGGAGTAAAGTTCTTGGTAAGTTCTCTAGCTCTAGCCTTAAGTTCTTTAAGTTCTAGTCTTAAATTCTTAGAACAGAAGTAGCTTAGATCTTAACAAGGGTCAAGGTGCAGATTTGCCAAAAAACTATTACCCAAGGAACATCTGGGCCAAATAACTATTGAGGGGACCAAAATTGCTAATCAACAATTAAAAAGTGGAAAAAAACACAATTTGGAGCAGATTCGCCAACGAACTATTACCCTGTCTCTGTCTTGGTGTCTCCATCTTCCATTGACTGTCATAGTGTCAGTGAGGTCAGCATTTCCAAAGCTTCTATTGTTGCTGGGTGTTCCACTTACCCTCTTGAACTCATCCAGTAGTCCACAACGTTCGACTAGCACACACCTTACACCCTGGTTCCATCCCTCCGATGCCACAAGCAACAACTGCTGCTGCCGCAATGCATGCTCCCATGGGTCCCATCTCTGTTGGTGTTTTCTTTTTCCAACAAGAAGGCTTAACCGCTCTTTTCTCCAGCGTTTCTGCCACCATCCTACGCTAGTGTCTCACATTTTAACTTAATTGCGATAGTTGTTTTTTTTTTCTAATAGTTATTTGGTGTTTTTTTTTCACTTTTAATAGTTATTTGGTTTTTTTTTCACTTTTTAATTGTTGATTGGCAATTTTGGTCCCTTCAATAGTTATTTGGCCCAGACGCTCTTTGGGTAATAGTTGTTTGGCAAATTTGCACCTTCACCCTCTTAAAAATGCTAGAATAATTTTATTTACATGTTTTTATGGTCAAAATTGGTTTTATTTCAAAAAAATGATGAGGGAGGTTATATAGCAAAATTTCTGGAAGAAAATCATCAAAGTAACGTAGTTCGGGGAAATTTCATCGGTTTCAGAATTTCTGGAGTCAGTGATGAAAACGCCAGAATTTCATATTGAAATTATGGTCACAAAATTCTGGGAAAATTCATGGTTAAAGTAGACATATAGGGATTTTAAAATATGCCAATATCATGTTAAAATGAGTTCTATACAGTGAGATAAAAATCCTCAAAGTTGGGCTACGAATTTATGGAGAAATTCTGGGCAGAGGTTCAAAACTTAAAACCTGGGAGTGATTTGTGAGTTCTGGGAAACATTTATTATTTTTAATTTAAAATAGATATCCTAAGGATTCCAAATAATTTTACAGATCCTCATTTCGATTTTTGTAGAATTAATTATGATTTTTCAAAGTTAGACGAAAATCTGCCAAATTTGTACCAGCGTTGTTCTATGAATTTTGAAGAACTAAAGTGAAAAATAAATGTAGCAAGGGTAAAAAGGTCACTAGTGACTAGGATATCTTCTAGAATATTGTTTGTGAATTAATAAATGCGATATTACCGTTATAGGATAAACGTGACCACCGTCCGACCAACGACATACCGATATCGCGACGAAGGTACGGACATGCACCGTAACACTAACTCGATGTTTACGTATACCTATATGTGATGGTTGTATTCATAGACCGAGATTCTATTTTTAAAAATTTATTGAGCATACATATACAGCTGTACATGGGTTATGGTATTGATAAAGCCGTTGAGTTTTCCTTTACGAGGACACGACCATACATCGTGGCACCGGTGAATAGTGGAGACTATAATAATGTTCATATGCAAAGGTGTGTTCGGTTATTATCTTTCATATGTGAATATTGCTGTGATATCATGAATAAACTATCATACATACTTGTTACATGAACATGAGGTTAAGCTATTCCGAGGTTCAATGGGCATTGAACCTCGCTCTTACCATAGCTTCGTGGATCCGGAGTAAGCGGGATCAAAGAGAAGGGTAAGCAGCAGATGTAGGAACCGGCTGGAGAAAGTCCTATTGACATGTACTTTACGATATCGACATTTGAAAAAAAAATTGTAACACTGTTAAAAGCACTTACATTACAGTGGATATTTATCAGTTACTTTTCAAATATTATTTACTTCCGATGCTCTACTCTGATCAAGATACTGTGAAAACGCTTTCAAAAATTGGGATGTTACACAGCTTATTGTCCGGCCCTACCTGATAGAAGCCTGAACCATTTTGGGTAGCAAATAATTTACGACCATAGACCTTACCATATAAGGAAAAAAAAATCCAATTGTACCCGATAAATACTATTATAAACTTCAAATACTTTCTATAATTCCACAACTTGGGATATATTTTCAAATAAGTCTAAAAATCTCAAAATTTAAGAAACTACCATATGTCAATATGTCTTAACAATTACATTACAAATTATGAAGTAATATGTGTTTGTGTATGAATATTGATTGATATGAATAAGTGCAATAGCAATAAAGACTTCCAAGAAACTAAATTTCACTTGGCTAAAATATTAGTTTTCTAATGCTTTGTAACATCCATGTAAAGGAAAAAAAATGAAGCGTTTTGGAAGAAGAAGAAGAAGAAGAAGAATACATCTCATAAATGCAATGAAATAAAATAAATAATATATTTTATTTATTTTATAGAAAGCAATATCTATTGAATAATATATATTTAAATAAATTGTATATAATTCATTGGGTAGGGCCAAATAGGCAGTGTAATACCCCCTCCATGATGTCTAGCCTTGTCCGATAATTAGCCAGGCCCAAAGATGGCCAAATTTTTTTTGGGCCACTTTATTAGGATTGGCTGGGCAATTTTTTACTAGACTTGGGCGGACATACGGGCAACTAGGCATTATGTTCACCTTTGGTATACATAAAGACAACAAAACACCTAATTATTATAAGCCCCCCCCCCCCCCCCCCCCCAAAAAAAAAAAAAAAAAAAGGTTTCAGAAGTTGTTCTGCCCAATTCTTATATTATTCACTCAATTTTCTTGCATTCATCCCACTGCCATATATTAACACTTAATAATACAAAATTCTTCAGATCAATAAGATATTAATCATATTGTGAATAGTTCGAAAGTATATATAAGCATTACTCATCGCAAACCAAACCATATTGTATGTACTTTATCAGGTACATTTGTTTTCAGGTTTCAGAAATTCTTCTGCCCAATTGGTCTGAATATAACTAGTTTTGGGGACAACTAGACATTATTTTGTATTTGTACCCATACCATGTAGTGATGAAACTATAGGGGATCAAAACCAATGATTTGATACAATATACTTCAAACCTAAAATTCGATCAAATGGTAAGAACCAATAATAATATTATTCCAAATGAGAAATAAACAAGATATACTCTTACTCAACTGCCTCCCATGATTAATCAACGATAGTCGTGTTCAGTGCACAACATTTTGCAATGCAAGGAGGGAGACGAGATCATTGATAATAAAGACATATATAGGGGCGCTTAAAAGAACATTGTGAAACTGCTTATTAGGCACCATTGAACATGGTGGAGAAAATTAAAGGAAGAAGAGGAGGGATTGTCCAAGCAAATTAATAAGCCTTTGGAAGAAGATGAGACTTTGAATTACGGCGATAATTAAAAAAATTAGTCTAGCTATATGAGCAAGCAAAGCTAGGGATAATTACCTAACCGGGTTAGATTTGATAATTGTTGAACCCAATTTTCCATCAATTGCAAAAACAAAATAATGTCTAGTTGTCTCCATTGCGAATGGAGGGGGGAAAAAAAAAAAAACACAACGTAGATATCTTCAATTCTTTCTGCTGGACCCAACTGTCATTGATTAATACACAAATATTAATTGGTCTCATCAGCATTGCAGAGTCACCTGAGACCAGCATTGTACAGTCACCACTTAACTTTTTTTTGATGTAAATCATCCGGTATCCGAACCCCACTGGGCCGAATAATCCGGATTCGAGCCGGGTAGGACCCGTTAGGGCGGCAAAGCTCTCCCTCAAGAGTTTCAAGGCAGCTGCATTCCTTGGGCTCGAACTCGAGACCACAAGTTAAGCTAGCAGAGACCCTTACCATCTCAGCTACACCCTCTTGGGTAGTCACCACTTAACTTTGCTTCTTTAGTATTTGCCGTTAGTCTTAAGAGACTAAAATGAAACCTCGTTTAAACTTATTTAGCCTTCATAAATTTGCCCTAAGTTTATAACTTACCAGGTATAGAATGCTGGATGGGTTGGGATATTTTGGGAAGACAAAATATTCATAACTTAACCATTTAAGATATACCACATTATCCGTAAGTTGATTTATCATAGTCTGTTTCGTTATTTGAATCAATAAATCATAATATATGACTTTTTCTGTCAAAAGATTAATATGTGGTTTGATTTTAAACATATTTAAATATTGATCATATATCAGCACGGATAATAGATAAAATCCTAATCTTATCCATGAATACGATTTGAACTCAAAGATATTAAATCATATGATTTGGATATATGTAGATTATTAGTATATTGTATATATTTAATTAGATAGATAACAATATTAAATATTTAAATCCATCACGAGAAAGGTTATCTAACTTGAGAGTAAACTCATGACTAGGATGTGAACTTGAATTATAAACTTGTAAGACTTTGCTTTTTATCAATAAATTGTTATCGAAATCATATGATTAAATAATTAAAATACAACAAATGACAAAAATTTAGTTCAAATATATTTTAAATATAAATAATTGAAATTAAATTGATCAATATTCATAACTTATCATACTTAACAAAAATATATATTTGTATAAAGTTCATACTTCAAGTAACTAGACATGATCAAATCCAAAAAGTTCAGACATTTTAAAAGGGAGTTGACACAATTTTGTAATACATAAATGCAAAAACAATAAACTTGGTGTGTGAACTTGTGAATTCAGTCTAGTTTGCAGATAGAACAAGCTTTACTGTTGAAGAGCAAGTTACAATATTTTGTGAGTTACAACCTTAAAAACGATAAACTCAAAAGATAGAGTCAATTCATGAGTTTGATTACAGTTTGATAACAATGGATGTGTGTAGCTAGTTGAATGGATGGTGATAGCTTTCCTCAGTTAGATATATACCAACGAAATGATCTTTTTTTTTTTAATACTTTTTTTTTCATCTTATTAAATTAAATCTGTGATATTTTGTCCTTTTTTTTTAATTGCATTTAGGTTGAAACTGGCAAGAGAAAAAATTTAAATTTATAAAATTTCATTTTTATAAAAATGGAAGGATATTTGAATTCTATCATAAATATATCTTAGATGAGTTAGGTCTCCCTGTAAAAGCCTTCTAGAAACATGAGAGTATCTAAAGAGAGCATTTGAAAAACGTACATTAAGAAAAAGAGCTAAGGTGCAATTTTACGAATAAAGTTTCTCCCAAGGAGAGTATGGCACAAGTAAATCTTGGAAAGGGCAAGCATACAAAGAAACAATTTAAAAGGTTGTAAATTCACCAAAATAATTAAGTTTGACCAAATGGCCGTTAAATTATAAGATAAGAAAACCCCAACCATATTTTGGTAAAGTTTAACGATTTTAGTGAACTTGCACCTTTTAAATTGTTTATTCGTATTTTTGCCAATTCTAAAACTTACTTGTCCCAGATGCCCTCGGAAAAAATTATGTTGCTAAAATTGCACCTTGACCTTTAAGGAAAGTATAGCTAGATAAATGCTCTCCTAAATTCATTTTAGATGCAAAAAAAAAAAAAAAAAAAAAAAAAAAAACTTCTTCAGAATGATCACAATTTCTTTTTTACAATAACCAAAAATTAAGAAATTAAATGAGATTAAAAAAACTAAAAAGAAGTAAATGTACATGATAAAAATATGACATCATTTTAGTGTTGAGAAACATATGTATTATTTCTCTAACTTTAAACATAAAAATATTTTAGTTGGGTTCCTATAGCCCAAATGACATCAATCACAACTCACAAGTCTTCTTTTGGGTTTGATGTTTGTGAGTTATAATAGGTGTGTAAGTTATGGCTAAAACAGAAAAAAAAAAACAAAAAAATTTTGCCTAAAATTTTAAGCGTGCACTTTTTTTTTTTATTATTTGAAAATATTGTTATTGGTCTTGAAATAATTTGGCCAATTTGGCCTTCATAATTGACGCTTTTGTTTTTCGTACGTTCATAATTGACGCTTTATTTTCGCTTTAAAATTTGATACATTCTCAGATTTGAAATTTAATTTTACCTTTAACTATGCATGGGAGCTAGAGCCGTCAATCGGGGCGCCGGCCCATCGTGGCCCGGCCCGTGATGGGCCGGGCCCATCAGGCCGCCCTCCAGGGCCCGGAGTAAGAAAAACACCTGTTTTTCAAAGCCCGGCCCGAGAGCACCAGGGCCAGGGCCGGCCCGCAGGGCCTGGAAATTATTATTCCAAATTTTAATTATTTTTTTCCGTGTTTTTCACACAAATATAATTAGTAAATTACAACAATTAAAGCTCTAAATTACAACATAAATCATCTAATTTATCAAATAAATGTTGTCAACATTTATATCCAAAAAACACAATCATCCAACAAATAAGCATTCACGAATTCATAATCAAAAACAAATTATGTTCTAAAATAACTTACATAAAATATAAAAAGCATACCACTAATATACATAAATTATGGTCATGAGATGCGAGAGCCGAGAAGAGTTGCGATCGAGGAGGAGACGAGGAGTGGAAGGGACATGAACATAGTTTATAGTGTAAGGATCATAGGAGTAGTCAATAACAATATTAATATATTAGTTTAAAATTTTTAAGACTCTACATTGTTATAAGACATAAACATTATATTCCAACTCAATTCAGGATTTTGTTAGGAAAATATATCAAAGAAATTTTTTTAAGATTCAACATTTTTTAAAAAAAGAAAAAAGAAAAAAATATAACGGGCTAAACGGGCCGGCCCAGCCCGCAGGCCGCCCGTAAAAGCCCGTGGTTGTCGGGGCCGGCGGCCGCAGGGCCTCGACTTCATCTCTTTCTTCTATTTTTGAGGCCCGGCCCGTAACGGGCCGGGGCTAAACGGCCGGCCCGACGGACCCGGCCCGTTTTGACGGCTCTAATGGGAGCCAGTTCGGAACCCTCATCTTCCTTTTCCATTCTCTTCCCTTCCTTTTCTAGCTAAGAGATAAACAATTGAATGGTCGGGATTTAGTATTATACAAAGTATTATTAACTTTATTTTTTTTATTGAATTATTCATGTAAAAATTTATCAATTTGTATTTAATTACTTATTTTTCTTTTTGTAATTTAACATTTTATTAATAATTTTATAAAGTATCAAATCTGACCCCTCAAATTTTAATCTAATGGTTAAAGAAAGAGAAGAGGAGGGAGGGATTGAAGCATCAGAATTATTTAACATTTACAATGCTATGAAAGGTATGACGAAGTTCTCTTTGGAGTATGAATATTATTAAACTCTTATTAATCAATATATGTGTGTGTGAGGTGTGACTATAATTATATATATATATATATATAGCACTCCAGAAAAATAAGAAATTAGCAACGGAATTTAGTGACAGAATTTCATTCCATTGCTAATCCATCACAAATTCTGATTTGGAATTTAGCAATGGAAAAAATTAAATCTCTTAAGTATATGAAATTTTAAAAACAGAGATCACCGTTTACAAATATATCATCATACCGTAAACTCAAATTTGTTTAAGACATGCATACAAATTAAGAAGATAATAAAAAGACTTGATGGAGTTTTCGATACAGTAATGTGGGTTATTAGTTTCCCAAAAACATGGGTCTCGCATCAATATGAAGCTGCATCAAAATAAAAACAAAAATAATTACTACAAAAAATGAAGAGATTTCATAGAGAAATAAGAATTAACTAACTCTACTTACAAGAAGAAGCCTCTCTAAGAATTTTTCCCAGATTCGAAGAGTCAGTCTTCTTCGAGCTTGAATAATTTGAAGAACTCCCCATAGAGGAACGAGGATACACAGTAAGTATATATTCTTCTTCATTGGCAACAAAAAAGTAATATTCTTCTTACAATGTTACGCTGTTTCACAATGTCGTTGTGTTTCGTCTAGAATTTTGGACACCCATTCCATTTATAAGGAACAGAACTAGGCTCTTAGCTGTATCTTTTATATATATGAAAAGTGCGTAGAAGTTTCCACTTAATTTTGTTAAAGTTTCAGAAAATTACATAGGGATCTTCGTTTTGGGATAGACTTCAAAGCAGTAGGTTCTTCTTGACTCTGATTGGCGATGTCACGCCGCGTTTTAGGTGCAAAGTCACGATGAAGAAAGTACTTCGAAATTAACTCCTCTTTCACCTTAAAGTTTGATCGTTATTTTCCTTAGTTTAAGGATTCTTCATTATACCAAAGTCCAAATGTATATGATAAGAATTTTGTCTCAAAATATACATGCTTTGATTTTTTGTTTAATTATTTTTAATTATTTCGGTCCTCAAAATATTAAAAATTAGTATTAAAAATGAAATTTAGATATCGAAAACATTGAAAAATAAAAGTACTTGAAAAAATAAAAGACGAGTCAGAAACCAACTTAGAAACATTTTCAGTTTTTTTCTGATACTGTTAGGATATCTCAGAGGACACCTACTAGAGTATTACATCCATTCGAATCTTTACAAAGAATCATTTCCAGTTCCGCAGAAGGCTGGTAAATCTCATGAGACCCCGTTCTTGACTCAAGGCCCTTCTTTGCTAGATAGTTCGTCGCAGAGTTATAAACCCGAGGTACGTAAGTGATCTTCGTTATCCAATCCATTTGAAGCATCATTTTAATTTCTTTAATGGTGCCGGAGTCTCGATGATTTATACCCTATTCCTTAGATCTTCAAATGTCATCTACCCTTTTCCATTTTAAATGCAAAGTACGTAAGTTAGCTGTCATAACAATCTCATACACCGTTCAATATCGTAACAATTCGTAGTACAAAAAGGCTGCCAAAAAGGAAAAATATAGAAAAGGAAAAGAAAAGACGTAATGCAATTTCTTGAGTTCTTTGTAGGAGTCAATGGTCATGTATATAAATACTGTATATAGTAGCATGTATAAATTTTTATTTATTTTCCTGTGACCTGAAATATATATAAAGCCTTGTCCAATCATTCGAACTTTAAAAGAAGTAGTTTTCCTATTTTCCAAGTGCGATTAGTTTAGATTTATTGCATATCTAAAATATAATATAAAAGCCAATTATTGAAATTTGACATCAACTTATATTTTCAAGTAGATTAGTCCTTGAAGGGTATCAAATCGTCCAACCCTAATAAGGGTCATAGTGGCTGCCATATTTTGTGTGCGAGGGAAAAATGAAGTTTCTTGATAGCTCTTTGTGAGAGAGAATATTTTTTTGCACTTTTTCAACTTGAGTAGTTTTGATTCTAGTGATAATTGGAAGGTGATTTCTTGTCGAATTGAGGTGATTTTTTTTTACAGGTTCTAGACACAGAACTTCATTTTGGACAGTCAGATCATCCATTGGAATCTTATATTTTTCCCAGAATTTTCGTGACGTCTATTGTAGAGTTTTTTGAGCGACTTTGATTAAGTCGATGATTGGATGCTGATTTCTAGTTTGACTGCCCTGAAGTTTTGTGGAGGTGTTTGAGACATATAAACCTTGAATCTGAATAGTGGGATCGTAGATTAGAGCTTCCTACCTTCTCCAGTTTTTCCATGAACATTGGTATACATTCTGTGATTGCAGTTTGTGTTTAGTGATTTTTGGCACACATAGATTATTGTATCTTCACCTAAGAGATATCCAAGAGATGCATATTTTATTGCTTAATTTGCTCTTTTTTTTATTATATAATTCTTTGATAATTTTTTTAGATGAGGTGAATTTGTTGTTATCCTATAGTTAACCTTTGTATTAAAGCATTGAACATTGTGTTCCGTTTTTGAAGATAGTGGAATTTTTCGCTTTGGGCCGTGGTTGTTCGCTCTCACTCACATTGAAGGAAAATCTCATGTCAAATTCTTGGGTCTTCATTTATTATATTGTTATTCATTTTATTTTCTACTTTTATGGACTTCATACGATCAGTTTCATTATGAAGATTTAATATCCGTTGCGCTCTTCCTAACATGATAATCCTTCTGACGTGGGATTCACGACAATAATAACCGTATACCAAGAATATCAGTTGTAAAGATGCTCCATATAGCATGTAACCTCTAAATCAGTTGATTTCTAGTAGTACTTGAATTTTTTGAAAATTAGGAATGGGCGTGTTTAAGAATCCAAGCCTCGCTGCATATATAAGCCCGGCTTGGGATGCTTAATGCTGCGAGTAAATGAAAACTGGCCCTTCTTATTGACACACACACACACACACGAGTTGATAAGGTACTATAACTTCACTCTTCTGCTGGCCACTTGACTAAGCCAGTTGAAAAATCTTACTGAAGCAGGGCTGGGGCTTGTCTTCACTAGCAGCTAACCAATGCGTCTTTCATGAGAGGAAGTAAAGAGCAATTCGATGAAAATAGAAGACAAATAATTTTTTTATTAACCAAAGAAAACGTAAACATAGCAAGCTCAAGCACAGGAGGCTAGCTCCTAATTGGGGTCAAGCTGGACGAGGAAGGAAAATAATAGCTCTATAAGGACTTATTTAACTGAAGGACTAACATCTCTAACTTTCTACAGTTAAAGGCCCAATAAAAAGAAAAAGAAAAGCTTAAGGACCTGATTCAAAATTAAGGAAAACTATAAGGACCTCCGTATTAGTTTTCCTTAAAATATTTTGAAAATTAGTTGTTCACTTTCCTTAAAAAAAAAAAAAAAAAAAAAAAAAGAAAAAGATATTAACGCTGGGAAGATCAACTGGCTTGCCCTCTTTATCGCCATCCTACCTTGATGTTCGATATTTTAGTTTTTAAAACCAAACCAACATATGACATTAATTATATACTGTAAATCTTATTCAATGCACTTACGAATGTTTATACTATCAATATGCAATTTTCACAATGTATCTTGTTTCCTGGTTTAACGTGTAATATTTTAATATATCAATTTTTCATGAACAAATACATTTTATCATTTACAAAGTTCTATTATAAATGAGTTAAATTTCGCTAGCAATGGGAGTAAATATGCATTGAGGAAGATGATCAGTCGGTCAAGAAAACTTGATTGATGAAGAGGAAAATCAATATTACAAGTAAAGACAACTGGGGTGACAAAGTGATATTTCACATGGTACGTAAGAAAGAAAAGTACAAGCTGTGCATGATTTTATTTTCATAGATAATAGCTTTTAGAAAGTTATCTCTTTGGCACCAGCATTGTTTGAAAGTGAATACGTTAGGTTCCCCAATTATACATGATCATGTATCCTATTTTTCTCATATGGGTTTATGATTAAATGAAAATAATTCAAAAATATGACACATGGTCACATATGATTGGAGAACTTAACAAAATGAATATAAAGAACTTGACCTAATTATTTTCCTACATAATAAAGTGGAAGGACTCGAACTTATACATCAAGATTTAGAGCAAAGATGGGTTGCTCTTCGTTCCTAACATAATAAATTTTCCTTGTCCTCATACAACAATAAAAAAATGTTTATTTTAGTACGTGGTACCTACGTAGAGTGCAAACTAATCCCTTTATGGCTGAATAAATAATAGAATATATTTGCCCAAGGTATTACAATGCGAAATTTTTCAGAAGGTACCAATAAATTTTGTTTTATTTCCTAAGATCTGAAGGTAAATTGTTTAACGATGAATTTATATTAATTACCACTGACGGCTAGTACAATTGTCTGTGACATTATACCCAAGGGTTCTTAGATCCCTCTTGGTGTATATCAGGGAGGGTGATGAGAGGAAGAGAAATAGGAAAAAAAAAGGAAACAAAAATGAGGTGAAATTAAAGACTAATTAATGAGGGCAGAAATTTCAAGATAATTAAAGATCGCTGTACTTATAAATTGTTTTATAATCAACGTCATCACATATTAATGACTTTATAGATTTTATAGGTCAAATCCTTCTCAATTGGACCAATTTTTATTGATAATTTCAACTAAAATTAAAATTCTGACTATGGTGGGTATATGCTTTTGGGTTATTGAAGTACCCTTTAACTAATCAAAGTACGTAAGTTAGCTGTCGTAACAATCTCATACACCACTCAATGTCGTCACAATCTCATTCAAAATTCAATGCCTTACGCAAAATAAAGCATCCTGCGGTTGTAACACGGTATTTTGTATTGGCCAATCGATGCAATTTCTTGAGTTCTTTATAGGAGTCAATCATAAGATATACTACTCTATTTCTATACATAAGTCCTTTGTATAGAAAATTTTCACTACAAAAAAACACGGGATTATTGACGGAAGTTACCGATGGAATTCTGTCGGTAATTGAAATTACCAACAGATTACCAATGGAATTCCATCGGTAATTGGATTTCTAACAAAAAACATCTATCATAAAAAAAAAAAAAAACCATAGCAAAAGACATTACCAATGGAATTCCATCCCTAATTTGAAGTTTTTCGTAGTGTTTTTATTCTAAATATAAGTCAATTGTAGAGTAACTAATACTATTTTTTTCAATTTTACCTCTATTTAATTTCCATTAGAAAGAAAGAAAGAAGGAGAGGTAAGAATAATTTGAAAATATAGAGTGACAAATTTTAAAATTTTATCAATATATTATTTACTGATTCCTTTGTATGTAAGAATAAGGTACAAGTGACTTGCATATTGGAACAAAGTGGTATACTCCATCCGATTTAAAATATAAGTCATTTTCTCCCAGATCACATAAACAAAATGAAGAGCGGTTAATTTATTAGACAGGGTTGCCTTCTTTCTCCAATGCCTATACCCTATAACTCCTCCAATGCCTTCTTTCTCCATATCCCGCGTCTCAAACAGCCGCACTCCTTCTTCGGAAAAGCATTAACAAATTTAAAGTAATTTATTATAAACAAATTTAACAAGTTCCTCTGCTTATTCAATCTCCATGTTCTTATTATTTCTCTTTTCAATTATTTCTATGTAACTTACTCTGATCGGCATATTGCTTCAGTTTATTTCTCTCTCCTGTCTTCTTCAATTTCCCAAAATAAGCAAACTTATTTAATTTAGATCCATCCACTATTTGAGATCGATCAGTTCCTTCTTCTTGGACTACCCTGAGTTCGTTCCTCCATCTCCGGCTTCCTTGCCTAGAGTTCACCGGCCACTTATCTCAAACACATCACAACCATAACGTCTCTAATGCCTCTTCTTCAGTCGTTTGTGACTTTCCTCGCCTGGCAAAGAGAAGAAGATGGTGAAGGGGAAAAAGTTAAACCGACGTTTGTGTATCCGTTAGTTTTTTTTTTTTTTTTTTTTTTTTTTTTTTGGGGGGGGGGGGGATTGCTCTACTTTTAATATTCTAGTGCCAAAATTGCATCCTAATATATTTTGGGGGTGCACATTGTTGCACCTTAACGCTATTAAATATATTAAATTAAAAATTTTCAACATTATGCATATTAAATAAAATGTTGAATGACAGAGAAAAATACGATGAGCAACATTTAGGTATTGATTAGAGAAATAAAATTGATAAATAAGCATTAAATACTTTCTAAATGATTTATAATTTAGACAAAAAAAAAAAAATTCTCTTAGAAGGTGGTTTAATTTTGTTTTTCAGACAGGAGAAATTACCACATATAGTAGAATCAATAATGTATAAATTTTCTTGCTCTTCTTCTGGGGAAAATTGAGGAAAAGTGCCCTATTGAAAATAGGGTTAAGGAGAAAATTTACCAATAAATTATTGGCCCAGGAGCATTCAACACAATAAATTCTTGACTGGACCTTAAATGCAAACTAACTTTTTAAAATGTTAAATCGGCACAATGAATGACGGTGAAACTAACGTCCGTGACTTCATCTCTCTCCCTCTCATTCATCCATCTTCATCGACCCAAAGTCCTTTCCAGAACTTCCCATAAGACTCACAAAAGAAAAGAAAATAAAGAGAAATAGATACGGTGTTTCCTCCTCCATGGTCGCATTGGATTTGTCTGAAAATTCCGAAAAAAAGGAACTTTCAGGGCAAATATGGTTGAAGCTCTGAGGAGCCAATGGAGTAAAAGATGAGAGGGAATTGCATAAAAATTTTGAATCAAAATGAAGGAGAAAGAGAGAAGAGAGAGAGTGAGTGAGAGAAACTTGTGAGTTGAAGTTTAGAAACACAAGAACAGAGCAACAAGCAAATCGATGAAGGCAAAATCTGAAGGAAACAGAATCAGAAGCCCATCCAAGCATACACCGGCACAAATCTAAATAAGTACATACTCCCCCTCAATTCCACAATCAAGCTAAATAAAAGAAAGAAACAGATTCGAAACTCCCTCTCAATTCCACAATCAAGCTAAATAAAAGAAAGAAGCTGATTTAAATCTAAAGTTTCCAGGTTAGAAAGCACAATTAGACTAAATCCACACGCAATAATCCACAATCGAATCAAAATGGTGGAAAATACTATTGAGCCAGGTGTCCCAACCGAAAACACAACGTTGTTCGGGTGGTCTCGATTTTCATCGGAGCAGATCGATGAAACTTACCAGATCTGCCCTTCACCCGCACGAATGGACCAAAACCGGAGGAAAGAGAAGTCGATCTTTCGGCCATCTCCCGTTTGAGTTTCATCGGAGCAGATCGAGCTTCAACGGTGCTCCATCGTTGTTGAAGCAGATCACGTTTTCATCGGAGCCGCAGACTTAAGATAGATCGAGGAGAGAAGATGAAGAGTAAGGAGGATCTGGTGAAGAAAAGGAAGAAGATTGATGAAGAAGCTGAAAGTGAAGAGGGAGAGAGATGGATGAAGAAGACTTGTCAAGGAGAGAAAGGAAGCATTAGATGGAACCCTAACGCCTTTGTGCTGATTTAACATTTTAAAAAGTTAGTTTGCATTTAAGGTCCAAGTGAAGAGTTTATTGTGTTGGGTGCTCCTGGGCCAATAATTTATTGGTAAATTTGCTCCTTAACCCTTGAAAATATTAATTGATGAGAAGGACTTCATAAATTTTTATATACAGAAAGTACTAGAATACTTGTACTTTGATTTATGTTATTCCCACCAATAAAATATATATAGTATGAAAACCAATTATTGAAATTTGAATTTTAATAATATTTTCAAATAGTTTAGTCAATTTCTTACACATTAAGAATTCTAATTCAAGAATTAATTAACTTTTGAAGAAACGACTACTTTTTAATATTATTCATGCAATTTTTCCCTAGAAGGATTTGAAGTTTATTAGATGCAATTTATTATTTGACGAATTTTGTTGGTTGTAACCACCAATAACTGGAACGTATATGTCTAATTAATGCCCTCTCTTTTTTCCGAAAAATAAACTTCATATGACATACAACTTTGGAAAAGAAGATCATTCTCCCACTTACTTTTGCAACTTGTCAAATAAAATATATTAATAACCTAATAAAATAAGAAGTTAGTAGTTCTATGACGTGTAGTGTCTAGGATTCTCTCATTACTTGCTGTTGCAGTAAAGAATTTTGCCCATAAAACTTGACAAATTGAAAATAATCAGAATCAAACAAAAGTATTTGAATGCCATATCCAGTTTTATTAGACACAAGTGTGAAAAGATCTTTTTTACCTTCTTACAACACTTGTATGTATGTATGTATGTATGTATGTATGTATGTATGGATGGATGGATGGATGGATGGATGCTTGTATGTATATATGTTATCAAAAATACTTAACAAAAATATTTGTATAAAGTTCATACTTGAGTAGCACAGTTTCGTAAAACATTTTTCTTTTAAACAAAAGCATGCGCATTGACCCTTATCCAAGAATATAGTTACTGACTACAAAAAACAAACAATCGGAAAAACACAAACATAAGCTCAATGTTTTTGAAGCCGGATCTGACCGGTCCACTGAAAAGGAAATTGCTCATCTCATAGTTAGCTCGCTTAAGAAGTTTGACTGGGTTGGACACACTCTATTAACAAACGGCTTGTATCATACGGGGAGCATCTGAAACTTCAACAAAATTAACAAGAAACTTAGACACATTTTCTAACTTTATTTTCTCTTCCATCAAGTACGAATGATATCATATAACTTCTTTATAAATAGGACGGGCGTCTAAAACTTTAGGCAGAACACAACAACTTTGTGAGGCAATATTGTAAATCCAGCATATATTTTAGTTGTCAAAGAAGAATAATGTATATCTACTGTGTATTCTCGCACCGATATGGGCAGTTCTTCAAATGGTTGAAGCTCGAAGGACAATGATTCAAATACTGAAAAAAGTCCTAGCTATGTTTCTTCATCGCCAAATAAATTAAGTGTGAGTAAATAGTTATATATCGGAATGATTTATGTTCCTAATATTTTTATTCCCCCGTTTGTTCTTAATTACTGTACGTCTGTACGGATCAATATACTTCATATAAAACCCATAATGTTGATGACCTGTTATTTTTGCAATACTCAATAGACTATTATTCAAAAATAGTTTAGGGTGGGCCTTGGCATGGGTAGGGTAAGACCCATACCCGATGCCCAAGACGAAGGATGAATATGCTACATTTTGGCTCATTGTCCGCCCCTATCCGATAAAAGCCTTAACCATTTTGGGTAAGAGTGGTGATGCCTATAGCCCTTATCATATGTAGAAAAAAAAATCCAATTATACCTGATAAATGTTATTATAAACTTTAAATAGATTCCATGATTCCACACTTTGGATATTTCCAAATAAATCTACAACTTGAATCTTGAAATTTAAGAAACTACCATATGTCTGAAGTAATATATGTGTGTGTGTGTGAATATTGATTGGTATGAACAGGTGCAATTGTAATAAAGACTTGCAAGAAACTAAATTTCACTTGGCTCAAATCTCAGTTTTTTAATGCTTTGTAACATCCGTCTAAATAAAAAATGAAACGTTTGGATGAATAATAGTAATACATCTCATAAATGTACTGAAACAATATATACCTTTTAAAAAACATTATATATATATATATATATATATATATTGTTTATAGAAAACAATATGTATTGAATTATATATTTAAATAAATCTTAACTATAAAAAAGCATAGCATTAAGTGTTTCCTTGGTGACACATCGTAAAATGACAGGCTCAAAGTATTAAAATAAAATAAAATAAAATGCAAGGCCGTTATGGAAGATGGATAATGGGGAAAGTAGTTACAAAATATTGTGTAAATTAATAATGGGGGAGGTTAGCACAAAATATTTAGTAAATATTTAATTTAATATTTTAATTATTCCCCTAGAGATCTAATTGATTTTGTACATAACAACACATTGATAAATACGTTGTCTCTCACTAGCGTGTCATGCGGGCGTGGGCTAGTTGTATATCATTTGTCAGTTAGGGCCAAATGGGTAGGCAGTTGTAATATCCCGAATTTTGGGACTAGAAGTTTAGGAATAAGATCGAAATGAGTAGGGCTAAGCCGTAGGAGTCCATAGTCTTAAGCTAATTTTGAGGAAAAAGGTTAAACAAAAATATTTTTGGACCTTGATAGGGGAATATTATAAAATATTATTTTGAGGATATAAAAATATTGTGAGGGGATTAATGATAGAAAAATTTGGCTTAAATAGTTTTAAATCCATTTTCTAGAATTTAAGGCTTATTGTTCTAGAAATTTAAGGAAAAATAGTTAGAGAGTAAAGAAAAAGATCAAGTGAGATAATTTTGGGAGTAGACCCCACAACACACCTTTCCTCTCAATTTATTTGTGACACCTCCTCTTCCATAATTGTGACACCTTGCACCCTCCCGCTCCCATTTGATGCCACATCTTCCTAGATGCACCAATTAACCATTAATCATCCCTCATTTATTCAATTCATGTGTTCCGCCAGAACACACATACTTCCCCATTTCAATATTCATTTCGGTTGTAAACACGTCTATTCATCTCCCTATTACCCATTTGGCCGAAAATAGAAAGAAGAGGGAGAGAAACCGAGTGAGAGGCGGAGGAAGAAATCAAAGAGGAAGAGATCATCAATCCCACATGCAACTCTAATCTTCAACTAGGTAAGCCCCCTAAGCCTCTTTCCACCTCTGATTTTTGAGATTGAAGTGTTTTAGAATGGGAAGGGTGCTTGAATATTGGGTCTAAGGTGAAGAACCATCGATCAAGCTTATATTGGTAGTCAAAGATAGATTAAGACTTATAATCATTAAAATTTATGTTTCATGTGTTGTTTGGTTATGTTTTTTTTTTTATGTCTAAATTAGGGGCTTGCAATTTCGGTTTATGTGGCATTGGGTTTTATGATATTAAGACTTAAGGAGAGGGGAAAAAGAAAACGCATATAAATACATGAAATAAGTGACGGATGACTATATAAGAGTCTTTGAAGTGGTTGCATGTTGATTTTGCCGGGAGTATTAAGTGAATTTGGAATCAAAAGCTCCTTCTCTGTTCTGATGTGTGTGGCATTTGACTTTATTTTAAAATTATTGGGAAGAAGAAGGAAAGCTTATCTGTAGCGTACAAGAGGTTTTGAGTTGAGATATAAGACTGCATGTGAGAAATTAATTTCAATTTTCTGATTTTTGAAAGCTAAGGTATTTTTCAGATTTTATTATGCTGCTTTTTGAAACATTATTGAAGGTTAAAAGCTGATTATATCAGAGGATTCATTAAGTGATTTGTATGTAATAAATATGGAAATGAGAAGATGCAAAGTTTATGAAGGTTGTTCTAGTTGCAACCTCTGCATGATTAGCAGCTACATTAAGGGACAAAGTTTATAATTGAAGAGCTGTAATTTTATTTTAAAGTCTGTAAAACGATTTTCTATACTTAGGAAGAAGGGGTATCTGAAATTGTTGAGGCTGAACTTATAGAAAGGTGTCATTGATGCATTTGAGAGTGGTAAAATGATGGGTTTAAGGATAAGTATAAAGCTGGGAATTTTTAGAACCTAGAGAGGAGTTGCATGTGTTTGGGTGTCAAAGAATTTCTAAATGAGAATTGAATCAGTGTTTTGAAGTTGAACTTAGAATAATTGTCATTTAGAAACATAGAAATTCTGTGATATGTGTGATTGAAGGATGTTTTGGTACTTAAGGATTTTTAATTCAAGTAGGTAAATTCCATTAGAAGTAGATATATGAATTTCAAAATTTATAGGAATTGGCAATTGCCAGAGCTCAAGAGAAAAGCAAACAAAAAGGGGTTTTGGTAAAGGTATAGTTTCGGAAGGAGCAACAGGTGAGTGAATAACGTCCCTAATTTTTATAAATGATATTTTTATTGTTGAAGTTTTATGTTAATTTTCATATTTAAAAGTATGATTTTGTGAAGGATTATTTGTTGATAAGTATATGGGCAAAGAATTATGTATTTTTTTTAATTGTTTCAAAGTATAATTCACGATTACGCAGTTAAAGGGAAATAATACTTTTGAGATATTTTTCATAAATTTTATATTGAAATGATTTTAGAGTTTGGAAAGTTTATAAACTATAATTTGTTATTTGAAAAAGATTTTATCGATGATTGAATTTGAAGGAAAGTTTTGAAATAATGTTTGTGAAACTTCATGCTAGGGGATTTAATTATGAAGTATGAGATAGAGCTGTTATTATCTCGAAGAAAGAATTTTATTGCTTTGATGAATTGACCCCAAGTATGCTTGAAAAATGTTGTTTGTTTAGAGGACGGAATACTGACGGGTTACTAACTAGCATCTTGTTAGACCATGGTTAACCTCGAGCTCACTTGATTTTCATGGGATTTGTTCTCATGCTTGTTTCATGGACTTTGTGTCCATGCTTGTTTCATGGTTTGTGTGTCCATGCTTGTTTCATGGCCTTGAGTCATGCTTGGTTAGTTTACCCTCATGGATGTGTGTCCATGCTTGTTTCATGACCTTGAGTCATGCTTGGTTAGTTTACCCTCGTGGGTGTGGCCACGCTTGTCATTCGTTCGTAAGAAGTTCTACGAAAGATGAGGTTTTACTAATTATGTTTTAAATTGATTATATTATATCAAATGTTTTATTTCATACGAGAAATTATTTGACTAACGATATTTTTACAAAGTTCTATTTTATTCATGATCGTATGGTTTAGAAATTGATATTTTCTAATATATTGCTATTGTCAAAAAATAAAAATGTTTAAATTATTTACTCTTGTATTTTATTAAATTATAATAATGGGACGTTATTCACCGAAAAATTTGTTTTAGTTCAGACGATACCTGCCGACCATGTATCTCCCGCGAGTGGTGATGATGGTCTTCTTTAAGGATGTAGAGATCGCTGATCCATCTGGAACCTGCTACTAGTCGATGTAATTATAAACTTAGACTTTTTTGTAATATTATTAATACTAGATGTTCCACGTAGTCTATAGGTAGGATCCCTACATCCCTTTTGTTTTATGGAACGCATGAATATTCTAGATTATGGTATTATGAGTATTAATTAGCATTTGTATATAAGTGTAAGGCTTAAGGAATGTGAATTCTCTCATATTCCTTGCCGTCACCCCTTGGATTTTCAGGGTGTGACAACAGTACCCCCTCCTTGATGCCTAGCCCTGTCGATAATTATCCCAACTCAAAGATGCCCAAAATTTTTCAGGCCACTTTTTTTAGCTTAGACTAGGCAATTTTTGACCATGCTTAGGTGGGCATATTGGGCGACTAGGCGTTATGCTCACCTCTCATTTACACAAACACAATGAAACACCTAATTATTATCTTTTTTTTTTTTTTAGGTTTCAGAAGTTGATCTGCCCAATTCTTATACTCTTCACTAATTTTTCTTGCATTCATCCCACTGCCATATATTACTACTTAATAACACAAAATTCTTCAGATGAATAAAATATTAATCATGTTGTGAGAAATGCGGAAGTATATGGAAGCATTACTTATCGCAAACCAAACCATTGATCAGGTATTGTTTTTTTATTCAGGTTTCAGAAATTGTACTGCCCAATTGGTCTGAATATAACTAGTTTTGTAGACAACTAGACATTATTTTGTATTTGTACCCCTACCATGTAGTGATGAAACTATAAGGGATCTAGATCAATGATTTGATACTATATGGTTCAAAACCAAAATTCAATCAAATGGTAAGAACTAATAATGATATTATTCCAAATGAGAAACATAAACAAAATATACTCTTGCTCAGCTGCCTCCCATGATTAATCAACAATAGTATTCAGTGCACAACATTTTGCAATGCAAGGAGGGAGATGAGATCATTAATAATAAAGACATGCATAAGGGCGCTTAAAAGAACTTTGTGAAGCTAGCTTATTAGGCGCCATTAAACATGGTAGAGAAAATTAAAGGAAGAAGAGGAGGGATTGACCAAGCAAATTAATACGCCTTTGGAAGAAGATGAGACTTTGAATTACGGTGATAAAAAAAAATTAATCTAGCTATACAAGAAAAAAATTAATCTAGCTATACAAGCAAGCAAAGTTAGTGATAATTACGTAACCGTGTTAGATTTGACTATTGTTGAACCCAATTTTTCATCAATTGCGGGGGGAAAAAATGTCTAGTTGTCTCCATTGCGAATGGGAAAAAACCACGGTTTTGAGACCCGGACCGGACCGGCCGGTTCAGACCGGAAACCGGCGAACCGGCTTGGAAACTGGTCCGAGTTAGGGGAAATATGGGTTGACTCGGTGAGTGTGTGAAGTCACCACCTAACTTTACTACTTTACTATTTGCCGTTAGTCTTAAGAGACTAAAATGAAACTTCATTTAAACTTATTTACCCTTCATAAATTTGCCCTAAGTTTATAACTTACCAGGTATAGAATACTGGATGGGTTGGGATATTTTCGGAAGACAAAATATTCATAACTTAACCATTTAAGATATACCACATGTCCGTCAGTTGATTTATCATAGTCTCTTTCTTTATTTGAATCAATGAATTATAATATATGATTTTTTTTTCTGTCAAAAGAATAATATGTGTTTTGATTTTAAACATATTTAAATCTTGATCATATATCAGCAAGTACAATAGATAAAATCTTAATCTTATCCATGAATACGATTTGAACTCCAAACATATTAAATCATATGATTTGGATATATGTAGATTATTAGTATATTGTATATATTTAAGTAGATAGATAAGTAGATAACAATATTAAATATTTCAATCCATGATGAATAAGGTTGTCAAACTTGTAAGTAAACTCATGACTAGGACGTAAACTCAACTTGTAAGACTTTGCTTTTATCAATAAATTGCTAGTGAAATCATATGATTAAATAATTAAAATAAAACAAAAGACAAAAATATCGTTCAAATATATTTTAAATCTAAATAATTGAAATTAAATTCATCAATTTTCATAACTTATTATAATTAACAAAAACATTTTTATGAAGTTCATACTTGAAGCCACTAGACATGATCAAATCCGAAAAGTTCAAATAAGTTTAAAAGTGAGTTGAGACAATTTTGTAATATAGAAATACAAAAACGATAAACTTGGTGTGTGAACTTGCAAATTCAACCAAGTTTGCAGATAGAACAAGTTTTACTATTTAATAGCAAGTTAACAATATTTTATAAGTTAGAACCGTAAAAACTAGAAACTCAAAGATAGAGTCAACTCACGAGTTTGAATACGGTGTATGTGAGTAGCTAGTTGAATGGGTGGTGATAGCTTTCCTTATTTGATGATTGATAGGTTAGACATAACAATAAATTATTTTTTTCCCCATCTTATTAAATTAAATCTGTGATATCTGTTGTTTTATTTTTAATGGAATTACGGTTGAAACTAGCAAGAGAAATAAATTAAATAAATAAAATTTAGTTTTTATAAAAATGGAAGTATATATGAATTTTGTCACTACTATAATAAATGGCTTTTACTTCCCTAATTGGCGTCTTATTTTAAAAACGGAAGTAAAAAAAAAAAAAAAAAAAAAGCGGTGACATTTTTGTAATTATATGTGAGAAAAGTTGACTTTTGGCGTCTATTCAAAATTAAACACCAAAAGTGATGTTTTTGGCGTCTAATTTAAATATTTAGACGCCAAAAGTGGCGGAGTTTAAAAGCACAAGCGGCAAAATGAATTGTTTGGGGACAAAAAGCATCACTTTTGGCATCTAAGTTTTAAACTTAGACGCCAAAAGTGATGCTTTTGGCGTCTAAGTTAAATATTTAGACGCCAAAAGTGGCGGATTTAAAACATCCGCGCTCTCATCTCGCACTCTTCCTTCACTCTCTCTTCTTTAGCTCTTATCTCGCACTCTTGTACTATTCTCTCGTCTCCGCGCCTCGTCGATCTCGGTCCTCGGTCCAGATCCAAGTGCGTCTCCTTCATCTCCTCACAGACACCGGTACTGTCTCCCTCTTGTCCTTGTGTCTTTTTCTTATTTTTTTGCTCTACATAATTGATTGATTTCTGCATCAAAGGCTCTCGTCCTCCAAATCACCGTGCTTCGCCATGACCACTCTCCTCTAGATTGCCCGCTTCACCATGCTCCTCCTCCCGTACCACCGAATCTCACTCGGTTTGCTGTAGCTCTGTTGTTCTTAGATCTAGAATTTTATATTTTTAGATATACTTTGTTAGATTTGCTTTGCTGCGCTGAATCTCACAGCTGATTTATTGTTGAAAATGGATTTGATTCGATTTATTTTTCATCTCATTTGGACTAGATCTGATTCGATTCTAAGTTCATCTCAGCCCTATTCATTGTATTGTTTATGCATATTTGGTTCTGAGATTTTTCTTGCTTTAAGATTCTTAGAATAAGCGTATGAATTCTGTTAACATCTTTTTATTATTTATTGTTTTGATCTCTTGGTTAATTTTGTATGGAATAATTAACTCGCTCCTGCTTAGATGCTCCTGAACCCCTGTTTGGGTTTTTTTTTCTTTTTAAAAAAGACTTATGGCATCCTAAATATTTTTAGGATGCCATAGAATACCAATATGGAGTCCTAAAAATTTTAGGACGCCGTAAGTTGCCTTTTTTTAAGCCTCCTTCATAGGCGTCCTACGGAAATAAGACGTTAAATGTCCAAAAAATAGGACGACATAGCCCTGTTTTGTAGTAGTGTCATAAATATATCTTAGATGATTTACGTCTCCCTATAAAAGCCTTTTAGACAAACTGAGTATGTATGAGAGTATCTAAAGAGAGCATTCGAAAAACGTCAATTAAGAAAAGGGTTAAGGTGTAATTTTATTAACAAAGTTTTTCTTGAAGAGCGTTTGGAACAAATAAATCTTGGAAGGCACAAACATACCAATAAATAATCTAAAAGGGTGCAAATCCACCAAAACTGTTAAATTTGACTAAATGGTTGTTAAATTATAAGAGAAGAAAACTCTAACGGTATTTAGTAAAGTTTAACGGTTTTAGTGAACTTACACCATTTTAGATTGTTTATTGATATTTTTGCTTCTTCCAAAACCTATTTGTCCGAAATGCCCAATAGAAAAAAATTTGTTAATAAAAGTGCACCTTAACCCATAAGAAAAGTATAGCTAGATAAATGCTCTCTTGAATTTCATTTTAGATGGCACAAAAAAGGAAAAAAAGAGATTAAAAAAATTAAAGAAGTAAAAGTACATGATAAATACTATGCACATCATTTTAGAGTTAAGAAATTGATAGAGATTTGTCGGGCTCTCGCAAAATAACCAAGTTCAATAAATATTGCAATATAGAGAACCTGGATCGTTTCTTTCAAGGAATCCGCAACTGCTCTAAAATCAACAATAAATGCAGTAAAATAGTAACCGGAATGGGGGAGTAGTAAACATAGTAAAACAATAACTGTAAATGGCAGAATATCACCAAGAGGGGGGCGAATTGGATATTTTAAAAAATTCTTTTCGAAGCACGTAGCGAGCAAACGAAGAATAGAACAAAACAAAGAGGGAGAGAGAGAAGCTTGACACAGAAGATTTATACTGGTTCGGTCTCAACTCTTGACCTACGTCTAGTCCCCAGACTTTCTGGGATTTTCACTATCACTTCAATCAGATACACACTCTGTACTCCAAAGTTATCCTCTCGTAGAATACACTCCTCCTTACAAGTTGTAAACTGATAACCCAATCTCAAAATCCCAATACTTTGAGTTCTTACCATGATTGATAATTAAAGATAAACTCTCTATAAGAGCAGATGAATAATCATTGAAGTTTAGAATATCCGAAGATATTATAAAGATGAGTAGAAAACAATAAATGCAAATATCACTTTGAGCATTTTTGTGTTTTCTTGTTCTGGTAGGTGAAGGAATTGAATTCTTCAGCTTATATATGATGAAAGCAATTAATAACTATTAGGAAGAATTGATGGAGCCGTTAGAAACATTAAAGAGCCGTTAGGTTGAACCAGAGGCCTTCTCTTTGATGCTTTGACTCGCCCAATGTGCCTAGACATTCTAGTTGACATTCCTCGAGATATATCCATTGGATGATTTGCATCCAAATGTGGAAAGAAAATATTAAACCCTTTGGAATATGCAGAGAATGATTTGCCAAATTCATGCTTTGTTTTATGAACCTAGCATTTGATGCTTCTGACATCATCATTTACTTTATGGATAATCTTCTATTAATCCTTGATTTGATCTTCTGGAACTCACCAACAAATTGATTAAACATAGTTAGGAATAATAATGAGTGAAGATATAAGGTATATAGATCATACATGAAGATTTTCGCAAACCGGACACGGTGATTTCAAAAACGAGAGATGAGTTTCACTCGAGTCAATAGTTCTAAGCTCAAGTCATCTTTTCTGAAAATAGGTTTGAAGTTTAAATGAAGATGTCTCTGGATGATTGAAACTCGAGTTTAAAACAATTCACTCAAGTGCATGACTCGAGTCGGTTGAGGGTCACTCAAGTGAGCTCTTCTTTCGATTTGAAAATTGCAATAGCATTTAGAAAAGCTTTTTGAGATTATGTCCATTCAAGTCTTTAAGTGACTAAATAGAGTCAACTTAAATATTTGGAAATATATTCCAAAAGCTAAAGCTTGAGTTAAAGATCATAGACTCAAGTCAAAGACTTATGATTTGAATATTAGTTTAAGTCCATAAACCATGACTTGAGTCAAGATCGACAGGCTCGAGTTACTTTATGATTAAAATACATTAATAGCTCTTGGCCTTACATTGACTCGAGTTAACCAAGATTGGCTCGAGTCAAATTAAGTTCAAAAGACTTTGAGAAACTCTCGGCCAAGCATTGACTTGAGTTAACTTTGATGGCTCGAGTTACTTTAGAAATAAAGATTCTTTTAAAACTCTCGGCCAAGCAATAACTCAAGTTAACTTTGACCGGCTCGAGTTATTTTAAAAATAAAGATGCTTTGGAAACTCTTGGCCAAGCTCAAACTCAATTTTTACTTTTAACCACTCGAGTCAAGTTAAGTTCAATTGAGTTGACTAGGTCTCTGTCTCGAGTTAACTCGAGTTTGGCAACTCTAAACTCGAATTATGTAATACCTAGAAAATCCCTATTTGTTTTTAATACAATATTTTGGTAAATAATACCTATTAAAATAGGAGAGTATGTTATCTCTAAATTCTTGTAGGTTATTTATTATATTTTACATTACTTTCTAGGGAAATTTCCTCCTCAAATTAAATTGAACAAAGACCCAAAAACTCTAAATTCTTTAATGGATCATAAAATACCTTAAAAATACCATAATTAAGTATAATCTTAATTTATACATAAAAGGCTTTAAAATTAATTTCATAAAGCATAACCCATGTGAAACTTTAAATTCACCAATAAAAGGTTTTCTCATTGCTTATGGGAGATAATAAAAAACACAAAATTGAAGAGTGAAAGAGGGAGTAACCATGGTTCACAAGCTTGGAGATAAAGGGAGGAATTGTTTAATAATTAACAAATCACACATGCAAAATGAAATCATAATCAAGCATTAAATCATGAAGACTTTAGAGGCAATGGGAAGGGGATAAGAGTACTGTGTAATTAAAGCTCTTAATTACATGGAAGAGGATAAGATGATGAGAGATAAGAGGGGGGGGCGGTCATAGGTGTTGTGAGTGTGTGTGTGTGTGTTGTGCATGTGTGTGTGTAGTGAAAAAGAAGGAATAGTAAGGTAAAACCAAGAGTAAACATTGAGAAAACTCTAGGCAACAAATGAAATGCAATCCTAAGCAAATTAATTCCTACAAAGAGAAATTCTAATCATAAAATAAATATAAGGACTAATCTTGAACACACATAAAATAAGCTTGATATTAAGTATCATTTAAGTCTTTTTGGCCAACTTGCATAATTAATATTAAAAATGATTTGGGGGCAATTAGAGACTTCTAATGAAGCCATAATATTTAAGGATAAAAGCTAGTGTAAAACCTTGAATTAAAGCTTCATAAGAACCCCTAAGAATATTTATGCTTAGTTAAACAACCAACCTTCATCTTCACCTAGTTACAAGCATCCTAAAGTAACTAATAATTGAAAAGCCAATCAAAGAAAGATGAAAGGGGAGGGGGTTCGAATATTGTGGCTTGAGGAAGGGGAAGGATAATTGTTTATTGTTTAAGTTATTTACACATGCTAAATTTGTAATACCTGAAAAATCCCTAAATACAATATTTTGGTAAATGATACCTATTTTAAAAAGGTGAATATGTGGTCTCAAATTTTGCGGTGTATTTATTTTAATTTCTTAGGCAATTTCTCCTAGAATTAGATTAAGCAAAGACCAAAATTTCTAAATTCTTTTATGGATCATAAAATACCCTAAAATGATCATAATTAACTTAGTAACCAATCATGCTTTGACAATTAAGCCTAAAAAAAAAACATCTAAAACCCCATATTAGGGATTTTTCCCAAAATTAAATTAATTCCTCTATTTTTTTGCAAAGGGGTGAAATTTACCATTAAATTAGGCTAGATAATAGCACAAATTATTAAATCCAAGAGCATCATAAATTTTAAACAAATATCAACAATAGTATTCAAGACTTTTTCAACACAAATCAAGGGCTTGGATTAAAAATAATAAAGCTGAATCCTAAGGCTTTTATTAGATTCCATAAAGCATAATCCAAGTGAGAATTTAACAACCAATGAAGGACTTTGCTTCATAATAATGTGAGATAAATAAAACACAAACTCAAGAGTAAATTGTGGGGTGAAATTTCGGTGCTTAGCATTTTTAAAAGGAGGAGTTGAATTATTAAATACTAATCATGTAAGCACATGCAAATTAAAGCACATGTAGGCCTTAATTGGGGGGGGGGGGACAAATTGCTTGTACTTGGATAAAGCATTTAAGGCTAAATGGAAGAGGATAATATTTGAGAAAAAGGGAGAAGGGGGCGGCTAGGTATGTGTGTGTAGGAGTAAAAAGGACTAAGTTAATTAAAATTAACCCAAGTAGATTCAAGACACAAGTAAGTGAGAACCAATAGAAAATAAATTATATCTTGAAGAGTGTTAATCATAAATCAAATATAAGGATTTATTATGAACAAACATATTTTACTCTTCAATTAGGGTATCTTTAAAATCTCTTCACAATCTTTGGTAATTTATCATTAAGTGATTTATGGATAATTGGATACTTCTAATGAACCCATAATTTTTGAGATTAGAGTCTTAAAGAAGAAAAAAACTAGAATAAAACCCATGAGAGCCCCTAATCATATATTTGTTTGGTTGTTTAGTAAACTAGCATTTTTCACCTAGTTACTTAAATACTTGGTTTAACTAGTTGAGGAAGCAAATGACTTAAGAATTAAGAGATAGAGGGCACGGTTATAAGCTTGTGGAAGAGAGTAAATGATTGTTTAAAATTTAAAATCAAAACACATGTGATAATGTAACATTAATGAAGGAAATAGATTGGTACTTGAGCTAAAGAAGCTATTAATGGAAAAGCAAGTGGATGAGGGTGAAAGAGAGCGAGAGAGATTATAGGCTTAATTTGATAATAATTTAAAATCCACTAAAGAGATGAAAAATCTAGTGTACATAGTGAAAACTCAAGACAATAAATAAAATGAGAACCTATGCAAATTAAATCATGCAAAGAGGATTTTTAATCCTAGAGAAAATATAAGGACTTATCTTGAACCCACATAATTTAATCTCGAGATTAAGTCTAATTAGAGTTATGTTGGCAAACTTTGATAAATAAGATTAGAGATGACTAAGGACAATTAGAGAAAAGTAACTGGACCATAAATCTTGATATCCAACTGCTAATCAAGATACATACATAGAATTTAAAAGTGTTGGTGATTGATCAAGCAACCAAAAATAGATTTCATTAAAGTAAACTGAAGCTTCTAGAGTAACTAAATCATTAAAGCATCTAGTTAGAGTAACTAGAAGGGGGAGGACGGTTTGTAGGCCACAAATGGCTAAGATTAATGCTTTCAAAAACCCTAAATCCAATGGTTGAAAATTGATAAGAGGAAGTTGGAGTTAATTACAAAATTACCATACTATTTTACTATAAATAGGAGGTTAGTGTTTTCATTATTCTTCACCAATTCACAAAGGTATTAACCGAAATTGAGAGAGAGTAAGGAAGAGTGTGAAGAGCTTCGAGAACAAGGAGCAAATTTCTTCAAGAGGTAAGGAAGTTGTTAGTCTTTGATCTTTTATTGTTTTAGTAGAAATGTTGTTTTGATCTTTAATCTTCCAAAAATAGTTAGATTTCATGTTTTCTATGGCTAAAAATAGATTTATTTCAAAAAAATGATGAAGCAAGTGTTATCTCAAAATTTTTGAAAATTGAAGATTAAAGTAGCGAAACTCGCAAAATTTTTCAAGTAGACGATTTTCGGAGTCAGTGGTAAAAATGCTAAAATTTTATGTTGAAGATAATGTCAATTAATTCTGAAATTATTCATGGTTAATGTAGACATATAGAAATTTTTAAATATACCTAGGGTGTGTCAATTGGAATTTTGTGCAAGGAGTTAAAGAATCCCAAAGTTGGGCTATGTTTTCTGGGAGTTTTCTGAACCAGGGGTAAAAGTGTCAAAACTGGGAAGTTCTCGTGAATTCTGGGCACAAGTGAATATTTCTCCTTAAAAATAGACATCCTAACGATACCAAGGAATTTTACAGATCTTCGTTTCGAGTTCGGTGGAATTTTTGGGGATTTTTCAAAGTTAGACAAAAATCTGTCCCAAATGCTGTGAATAGTGTTTCCTGCGAAAATTAAGGGAAATAAAATGGAAAATAAATCCACCAGGGGTAAAAATTTGTGTCTAGGAATATCTCTTAGGACATTTTTTGCGGATAATGATACGAGTATACTGTTATAGGCTACCTAAGTCACGTATTGACAGGCAGACGTACCTCGATCACTGACGAAGGTACGTTCGCATACTGTAACACTAACTCTGATGCTTAATATATGCTTATATGTGATAGATAACTTTACATCTGTTGTGTGCTTATGGGATACATCTATCGTGTGCTTATGTACTTGTTGGGATACATCTACTCGTGTGCTTATGTATTGATTGTTGCCTGAAACGCCATGAATATCGTCATACATATACTGTCATATTTAAGCATGAGGTTAACCGTTACCTGAGGTTCAATGGGCATTGAACCTCAGCTCTTGCTATAGCCTCAGGATCCGGAGGGATCAGGATCGAGGACATGGGTAAGCAGCACCAATGAAGACCCGACCGGAGAATTTCTTTTTGATATGTATTAGCGTATTTTTTTAAAATATTCGGATATATGTACCACTGTATAAGCAACCAGATACACCAAACAGTGAATGTTTATCAGATACTCGCTCTTTTAAATTGATCCGATGCTCTACTATGATTAAAATATTTCGAAGACGCTTTAGAAAATTTGGGGTGTTACAAAATTAACATTAATTAAGGGAACAAATTGGAGAGATAAGGTGTACTTGGGATAGGGGAAATTAAATGAAAATTGAAGAGGATAGAAAAGAGAGAGAGGGGGGACGGTGGAGATAGAGAGCAAGGGTGAGGATTGGATCTCCCAATTTAACCTAGATCTAAGGGTTGAAAATGAAGAAGAAAAGTTGCAAAGAATTACCAAAATTGCCAAGGCATTTTGCTATAAATAGCAAGCTTGTGCTTCATCTTTTCTCACACCAAAAATCAAGTAACATTTGATTATAGAGAGGAGAGTGAGAGTGTGTGGCTTGGAGAAAGAAGGAGCAAAGTTTTGGGTAAGTTCTTGAGCTCAAACTTTCAAGATTATAGTTATTTTTTTAGTTTTGATCTTTAAATCTTCCAAATTAAGTTGTTTTCATGTTTTTCTGAGTTTAAAGTTGGCCTTATTTCGAAAAATTGATAAGGGAAGTCATAGAGAAAAATTTCCGAAAGATTAGAGTCAAAGTAGCAAAACTCTGGCGAAATTTTATCGGTTAGTGATTTGTGTAGTCAATGGTAAAAATGTCATAATTTTATGTTGAAGATGAAGTTATAAAGTTCTGGAAAAATTCATGGTTAAAGTAGACATATAGAAATTTCCAAATATACCTAGAATATGTCATTTAGAGTTTTGAGCAAACAGTTAAAAATTCTTGAAGAAAAGGCTACAAAATTCTAGAAAAATTCTGGGTAGAGTTAGAGACCTTAAACCTGGGAATGACTCAGGGAATCTGGGCATAAATGAGTATTTTTACTTAGAAATAGACATCCTAAGGATTCTGAGGAATTTTACGGATCCCCGTTTCAAAGTTTTTAGAATTAATTATGATTTTTCAAAGTTAGGCGAAAAATCTACCCTAAATGCTGTAATTAGCGTTTTTTACGAAATTTAAGGGGAATAAATTGAAAAATAATTCCACCAGGGGTAAAATAGTCATTAGTGACTGAGATATCTATTTGGGTATTATTTATGAGTTAGTAAATGCGATATTACCATTATAGGATATCCGTGATCGCATTCCGACCGACGAACGTACCATTGTCACCAACCAAGGTATAGACGCGTACTGTAACACTAACTCTGATGCTTATTGTATACTTATATGTGATAGATGTATTAATAGACTAAGACTCTGTCTTAAAGTTTTTCATGCATATTCAGCTATACACGGGTTATGGTTTTGATAATGCCGTTAAGTTTTCCTAGCGCTGAGGACACGAGTGTACATCGTGGCACTGGTGAATAGTGCAAACCATAATAACATACATGTGCAGTGGCTATGTTCTGTTATTATCTTTCATATGTGATTACTGCTGTAATGTCATGAATATCTATCATACATAAACTGTTACATAAGCATGAGGTTAACCGTTACCTGAGGTTCAATGGGCATTGAACCTCAGCTCCTACTATAGCCTCAGGATCCGGAGGAATCAGGACCGAGGACTAGGGTAAGCAGCACCAGTGAGGACCCGGCCGGAAAATTTCTTTTTCGATCTGTATTATCGTATCTTTAGATATTTGGATAAATGTACCACTAGATAAGCAACCAGGTACACCAACAGTGAATGTTTATCAGATACTCGCTCTTTTAAAATTTTTCCGATGCTCTACTCTGATTAAAATGTTGAGAAAACGCTTTAGAAAATTGGGGTGCTACATTTTGGTATCAGAGCGTTCATTCTAGCACGAATTTAACTATGTTACTCCAAACAGTTTGGTGACGAAGGTTGGGCTAGTCTATGTGGGTCAGTCAATCAGTCACCGTGAACTCGGTGAGACTCCCATGATAGGCACCTACTTGGCCAATCTGGTTGATTAACTGAGTTAGGCTCTAAAGCCTTTTAACTTAGAGCATATTTTGAAAATGAGTACTGATATAACTCTGTATGATGCAGTAGGTAATGGACGGAGATAGATCTCCAGATATAGACTACTATGGACGAGTATAGGACGTACCAAACAAGTGTCGTTGATTCCCCAAATCGGAGGGATTACATCCAACTCTGAACCTGTACCTGATCCGATATACCCTACTCTCGAACTTAACCTGGAACCAATATATCTTTCTGCCCCTGAACAACATATTGCCCCAATAAATGAGCCCGAACCTGAATATTACCCTGGGCCAGAATATCCTTACAAGATCATATATGACCTAGGACCTTCTCATTCAGTACCCCTAGGCATAGTGCACCCAGAACCTGTACACGACCCTTACCAAGTTCACTACCCCGAATCTCTAGATACTGTACCCCCAAATCTGGGACAACCTTCGACTGAGCCAGAAGAATCCAATACATCAGGCCATTTGTCTGATGGAGACAACTCTGTCGATTCTCAATCTAAAAACCAGGAGATCCCAGATAGTGAATCTCACACCAACCGGAAGCCTGTTTTCCTGAATCACGTATTAGACCAAAATGGGACACTGGTAGATATCCTACAAACTGACTACGTGTATGCCAAAATACATACAACAACTTTAAAGGGGGAATACTACCAATACCTTGCAGGTGTAAGGACAACGTATGATTGGAAAGATATGTACTTCATCCCTTCCTACTCCCACGAAGAGTGGGCAAGGTCTACTCTATACCATTTCCCTCGAACCCGCTTTTGGGTAGAAATGACGAATGAACTCTTGAGGGAAGGACCTATCCGAAGTTTTCATGCTTTACTCTGGCATCTCAAATGTCTGGTGTACCTGAACCTGTGAACGAGGAACGGAAGCTACAGAAGTGGTAATAAAAGTTGTATTGTCGTAGAACGACTAAGCGTAATTAGAATATAACGAACTACTAATGTAATATATTTGATCTAAATATATATATGTGTGTGTAAAATATATTTCAATTATTGCTTTTCACTGATATCTGCACTTGTGGATTATTAAGTAAAGGAAAATGAATGGCAAACTTAAGAGGAGCCAGAGTCCCTAGAGGCCCAGGTAGAGATAGAGATGGAGGTAGAGGTAGAAATAGACAACCACAAATTAAACCAATTCCAGTACCTAGAGCAATATTTTTCATTGGGGTCTCGATTATCATTATGAACCCGAGCATAATCATAATCAAGGCATCATTGAGGGCGGTATAGGTGGCCCATTTTGCTCTACCCATCTAGGCCAATTTTTCTTCATAGATAATACGAGATATCTTAATGATGAGGGACAGATTAGCTAGTATTAAAAGACTCTTTATGAAGTATGTACTCGAGGAAGAAAAAGTATTAGTAGACTAATGCCTAAGTATAGGAGACAAGTCTAGAAAACAGTTAGTTTCTTTTAACCCGTCAAAATTCATACTGATGTTTAAAATAAAACTGGAAGGAAAAATACTTCTTTGTAAAGCACATAAGAGGTTTATGTGGTATATGAAATTGAGCTTTGATTTTCCTTGTGTGTTTGATCACGTCTCTAAATGTTCTAGATATGTCTCAGCAAATCTCAAAAATCCCTTTCCCTATGTTGTTATGAAGAGATATGTCTTATTGAATAGAATTTAAGTATCATCATGAAGTTTATGATAAATCAAGCAATGCCTTGTATGAACTCTCTTATCATTTGGACCATTTGCATAATTAGATTTTTATCTGATGTTCTCTAGTTTGACATTGAAAATCTTTTGTGATCATATGCTTACTGCTAAACATGTTTTATGAAAAATGAAATTGCATTGGGTATGTATACTTTGAGCTTGCTGTTGAGACTCTAAACGGGTATGAATTATTGCTTCTAAATGTCATCCAAATTTCTGTATACATACGTTTAAACACTTACTTTATTTCTGAAAATTCCCAACCAAATATAACTCATAGACAACATGTCGTCCAAATAGCTGTTCACTTAGGAATCTAACTTGAATATTCCATTTGAATTTTCTAAGTTGAGTTTGGTATGAAACTATGTTATTTAAGAGTGACTTTCCTTTGAATTTGTTAAAATATGAATATTGTTAATTGCGCATTGTTGCGATGCTTTATCAAATCTTGAACATGAAATTACTTTAAATCTAACCAGCTAGCTGTAAAAACTCTAAATGGTGACACTAACATAAGATTTTTGTGGGAATTAGTCATATGTTGGAAATAACACTTAAATCCGCTAGGTCACTATTATAAGAAAATCTAAGCGTTGTTGTATTAACTTATTATAGGAAAGAGTTTGCATATCTATATGATGCCATGATTTATACATTTTGGTTATATTACCTGCCTTGTTATGTTGGAAAATGTGAGTTCGGAAATTTTACTTCATTATAGCAGAAAATCTTTAATGAGTTAAATTAATGGAAGCGGCTTGGAGTATACCATGTTAAGTTCCATTTTAAGTGTGTGCATTACCACTCTACAAATTTTTGTTATCACGCTTTGTGAAATTTGGACCAATAGATATTGTAGGTATCATTTTCCTCAAATTTCCTGATCATCATCCATTGTTCTTGATCTCTCTTGTTGTAAGCTTGATTGTTAGTCATTGATGTGTTAAAATAGGATTAGCTTCGAATGATGCATGTTAGAGTTAAAGGAAACCTGATAGATAAACTGATTTTGACTACTAAACAACACTTGATTGAATGTTGTGGCATGCATTACATTAAAACCCTGTTTTGAAATGCATTGTTGATCCATTGAAATTAAGATTCTATATCACTTTATTATAGTGAAATAACCTTGCATTATATATCCTTGGTTCAATTTGGAATTTTGATGAATGCCTTTAAGGTAAACATGAACTTTTGACTCGAAAGTTTCTGTTGTGTTTTGTAAAAACAGAGACCATAAAGATTAGATCCCTGGACTTAAAGAAATAAAGCTCTAAAATGAGATTTTGAGTGTGCACTTCAGTAAATCTGGAACATCTATTTTAATGAAGAGTTAGTATGTTTGTTGTTGATACTCCCGAAACCCTACTTTAGTACACCGTACTAATATGTTTGTGTTGAACTCTGTCCAAACCATTAGATTTTGGGTATATAAAACATAAATTGGAATGTGTAGGTTCTTGTAGTAATTGAAGTTGAATTTTTGTCTTCTTATTATTTGCATCTGTTGACAAGTATTGAACATGAAATTTGTAGTAGCATGTGAATTTCATAGGAACTAAATGGTACTTAAAAGTTGTTCTGGATTTTGTTGAAACTATTTTTCGGTTACTTTAAGCATAGTACATTGACTTTTCCTCACTCCTGATAAAAATGTTGAGAATTTAAGTCCTCATCTTATGTTAGAAGTCTGGCATAGTGTTGACTTTGGCTAAGAAAAGATTTGTTAATGCAATCAATAATTCTTATTCTTGTGTAGAAACTAGTAAAAACCGTAGAGACCTAAGGAATAATTGAGCTTCTAAAATAGTCGAAGAGCTTGGATAGGAAAGGCTCGAGATGAAATGAACGAGCAGATACTCGGGATCTAGGTGTGCAATCAATATATATTTAATAACACATCCCTCAAGCTGATCAAAAAAACGGCTTACTTATGGCTCCTCTCACATTTCACCGTAGCTTCCTTCCCCCTTGGAATAGTTTTTGGGGGATGTTTAGAAAGTCTAGCCTGACAGATTTTCGCCTCGTACAACTATTCCATTAGGGGAAAAAAGGCATAATGCTTTTGTAAACGAAAAAAAGAAGAAGAAGAAGAAGACATTATGCTACTGGATTCTTGGGACTGAAAGATTGCAAATTTTAATCAATGTTTATTCTAAAATTTCCTTTGACGTGCTATGGATGCATGTGATTCAGGTGTGTTGTTAATAAATGGTTTTTACATTAGCAAACTTAATTCCACAAATATGTTTTTGTATCTTAATAAATAAAAGAATAGGTGGGACAAGGCGTTGAAAATTAGAAACTTATTCATGCAGACATGTGTAACTAGTGCTTCTCTATATATTTGGTGATAAATTCAATAATGGTACAGTATTGGATGCACATTATTTATTTAAAATAAATACCGGTGTTGGTGGCTATTTAGTTGTTTTGGAGGTTCTGTTTTTCCCTAAGCGCAAATGCCCTGGATGCAATTGTTTGGTCTAACTTATTTTTATATTGGTCATACTGCTCTTAGCATTGCATTTGGCTTTTGTGGTTGATGTGCTCTTTCTCTTTTACCCTCTTGCTCGCTATGTTTCTTTCATCTGGGGATTTAACCCTGTAGTTTGCTTACTTTGACAGTCTTGCAGCAACAGCAAGGAAAAGGCCACAACACCGCAATACTGTTCTTTCAGCATTGAGGGATTTTTTGGAATTTGTGAATTGAGTTATAGAATTAAGTAAGTGATTTTTGGAATTTCATTGAGGGAACTTGAATCTTTGAACTGAATCTGAATTGTGTATATGTTGGGGCTTCCGTTCTGATCTGGTTGTTCTATTTAGCATTTGTGTACTGCTGGTTATTGAGGGTTGAAGTAAATGATTTAGTTTGTGTACAATTGGGTTCATGGTTATACGTATTTCAATATCGATCCATTTCTGTTGTGTTCTAAAATTTGAATTTCGTTAAATTCTGCTTTTACTGGTGTATAATGTCTTGTGAAGTGGATTTTCTTGTTTTCTATTTGGAGGAATAGATCGAAGAAAGTATACTCGTATCTAGCCATTTGTTTACCTTGGTATGGAACTATGACCATCTTCCAAAAGATACATACTTTGGCATGTACAAAGAAGCTACCCGTGGTAATGCAAACTACTTCCTGACTTATGGAAATGGAAAATCAACTGCTCGAATTCAGGATCATCTTCGACCTAATGGTGCACACAGATGGCACAATTATATGTAGACTCCAAAGTATAATAATTTATTGTATTATAGTTTATAGTTGGTGCATCTTGTTTTGTTTTGAATTTTATGAAAGTAATCATTTTAAATCATGCTAGGGAAATCAAATTGGAGGAGGCTGCCGTTTTACATTATACGTATGCGAAATTCTCAAACCTTACTTCCCGACGTGATTGCTGTGGCTGCAAACCTACGAAGGAAGATGTCAAAAGATGCTTCATGCTGGACTTTGACAGATCTGTGAGTTCCAGATTTCTGTTACTCACGTACATACCCCCATATGTTATTTTCTATCATTATGTTACAGTTAATCACATGGATTTCGCTGTAAAAAACTCAATTTGTGTTGCCATCATAAACTTTGATAATTGATATACTATTGTTAATTCCATTTTGAACTTGTGTTTATGATGAGTTTTGATTACATTCTTGAAACTAGGATGATGTGAAATATAAGGAGTTACATGGTATATGTATAGTTCATAGTTGTAAGGAAACCAACTATCCTAAAATCTTAAACCATTGGATAAAGGCTTAGGCTTTATCTCTAGAACACCCTCTTATGTGAAAACCCTTCAGTTTGAAGCATAAAGCTTTTTTCCCTGAAAGCCAACTAGCACAACCACTGTTTGATGTCCTGTATTAGATAGGATTCTTTGCTCTCTTTATCTAATGCTTCTCTTTGCAACAACCTTCAATCTCTTCCACCAGCAAGAGATGTTTGGTTATATTTTCATTTGGATTTAATTGGTCCTCGTGGATTCAGCTAGATTTTTTTCTTTTCTTCTTGTTGTTCTTTTGTAGCAAAGAAAAGGAATACAATGATCTTGCTACTATTTTCTTTAATACCCAGGTTTGAAATGAATATCTAGAAATCTTTGTTACTCATTATTCTTTTATAGTTCCTTCAATACATTGAGTTACTTTTCTATTGTTTCAGGATGATGCCATAAGAACTTGTTCAGTGCAAAAACGATACATGAGTTCTGTTTAGCATTTGTATACTGTTGGTTATTGAGGGTTGAAGTAAATGATTTAGTTTGTGAGGCAACCTGAAACACTACCTATTGTGGAGTGCATTTGTTGCCACTGTGATACGATTACCTTGGAATTTTTGCCATTTATTATGATTTGTGGGAGGGGTTACTGCATTAGTTGCAAGAGTATATAAAAAAATTTCCATTAAATTCTTTTGACTTTCAGTGGCGACTTTTGTCGCCCTTTGAAAGATTTTTTTTATTTTTTATTTTTGACTTTTTTACCCTTTGAAAGATTTTTTTTTTAAAAAAAAAAATTTGTGACTTCCAACGAAAGATTTTTTTAAAAAAAAATTGTGATTTTCGATGGCGACTTTTGTCGCATTTGATTGTCAACTTTGGTGGCAACATTAAAATGTCGCCGCCAAAAGTATTGGCGATAGTCGTTTCGGCAACGACTTTGCGACAAAAAGTCGCCATTTGAAACACACTGCGGCGACTTTTGTCGCCGCCAAAAGTCAAATTTTTTGTAGTGTTAGAAACACTCGGTATGAGAGTATCTAAAGAAAGCGTTTGAAAAACATCAATTAAGAATTAAGAATTAAGAATTAAGGATTAAGGTGTAATTTTATTAATAAAGTTTTTCTTGAAGAGCGTTGGGCACAAATAAATCTTGGAAGGGACAAACATACCAATAAAAAATCTAAAGGGGTGCAAATTCACTAAAACTGTTAAATTGGACTAAACGGTCATTAGAAAAAAAAAATGTGTTAGTAATATTGCACTTTAACCCTGAAGAAAAGTATAGCTAGATAAATGCTCTACTAAGTTTCATTTTAGATGGCACAAAAAGAAAAATAAAAATCCTTCAGAATGAACACAATTTCTTTTTTACAATAACCAAAAAGTAAAAAATGAAATGAGATTAAAAAAAATTAAAGAAGTAAAAGTACATGATAAATAATATGCACATCATTTTAGAGTTGAGAAATATATGTATTATTTCTCTAACTTTAAACATAAAAATATTTTAATTGGATTTCTATAGCCCAAATGACATAAATCACAAGTCTTCTTTTGGGTGTGAGATATAATAGGCGTGTTAGTTATGGCTAAAACAGAAAACACAACAATTTTTTTTGCCTAAAATTTTAAGCGTGCACTTTTTTTATTTGAAAAAATTGTTATTGGTCTTGAAATAATTTGACCTTCACAATTGACGCTTTTGTTTTTCGTAAGTTCATAATTGACGCTTTATTCTCCCTTTAAAATTTAATACATTCCCATATTTGAAATTTTTTATCTGCCTCAGATTTGATATTGAATTTTAATTTAAACCATGCATAGGAGCTTGCTCAGAACCCCTCCTCTTCACTTTCTATCTTCTTCCCTCATCTTCCTTTTTTTAGCTGTAAAATCAATATTTGAATGGTCCAAATTTAATATTATACAAAATATTATTATTATTTTGTTTATTGTAGTATTGAATTATTCATATAAAAATTTATCAATTTGTATTTAACTAATTATTTGTATTTTTGTAATTTAAAATTTTAATAATAATTTTATAAAAGATCAAATCTGACCTTCAAATTTTAATTTAATTGTTAAAGAAACAGAAGCGGAGGGATTCTGAACCAGGAGGGATATTTGAAGTATCACAAAATTTATTATTCAACATTTACACTGCTATGAAAGGTATGACGAAGTTCTCTTTGGAGTATGAAATATTGTTAACCTCTTATTAATCAATATACGTGTGTGTGTCACTATAAGTATATGTATATGTAGCACTTCAAAAAATATGAAATTAGCAACGGAATTTAGTGACAAAATTTCATTCCATTTCTAATCCATCACAAATTATGACTTGGAATTTAGCAATGGAAAAAATTAAATCAGTTAATTATATGAAATTTTAAAAACACAGATCACTGTTTACAAATATATCATCATACCGTAAACTCAAACTTGTTCAAGACATGCATACAAATTAAGAAGATAATAAAAAGACTCGATGGAATTTGCGATACAGTAATGTGGGTTGTTAGTTTCCGAAAAACATGGGTCTCGCATCAATATGAAGCTGCATCAAAATAAAAATAATTACTACAAAAAGTGAAGAGACGTAATAGAGAAATAAGAATTAACTAACTCTACTTACAAGAAGAAGCCTGTCTAAGAATTTTTCCAAGATTCGAAGAATCAGTCTTCTTCGAGCTTGAATAATTTGAAGAACTCCCCATAGAGGAACGAGGATACTCAATAAGTATATATTCTTCTTCATTGGAAAAACAAAACTATATTCTTCGTAAAATGTTACTTTGTTTCACAATGCCGCTATGTTTCGTCTAGAATTTTGGACACCCATTCCATTTATAAGGAACAGAACTAGGCTAGCTTAGCTGTATCTTTTATACATACATGAAAAATGCGTAGAAGTTTCTACTCAATTTTGTTGAAGTTTCAGAAAATTGCATAAAGATCGTTTTGGGGTAGACTTCAAAGCAGCACGTTCTTCTTGACTCTGATAGTGATGTCACGCGCGTTTTAGGTGCAATGTCACGATGAAGAAAGTACTCCGGAATTACCTCCTCTTTCACCTTGAAGTTTAATCTTTATCTTACTTATTTTAAGGATTTTGGATTATATGAAATATATATGATAAGAATTGTGTCAAAAGATATTACCTCCGGTCCTTCAGTGACCACAGCTTTGATTTTTCTTTTACTTATTCTTAATTTTTTTGTCCTCAAAATAAATTTAGCATTAAAAAAAGGGTTAAATATCATTTTTGTCATGGACGTTTAGCCTAAGGAGCAATGGTCACCCGGAAGTTTTTTTGGTCTCATTTTTGCCAGGACATTAACAAAATGGAACAAATATGCCACGAAAGGTTTTTATAGAAGCAAATTTGCCCTGAAAGTTTTTTTTAGAAGCAATTTTGCCCCTGTATGTTTACAAAGAAAAGCAACAATTTAACGGTCAAGATCAATAGATGGACAAGATTTCTATATTTTTAAACTACTGGAGCACAAAAGAGACAAAAAAAACTTTCAGATGACCAGTGCTCCTTAGGTTAAATTTTCATGGCGAAAAATTGTATTTAAACCTTAACGCCCCTTAGTAAATCTTGGTTAATTATTTCTCTAAATGCCCCTAAGGCTGTTACTGATCATGTGAGCTCTATTATGGGCATTTCAATCGTAGATGAACTTGGGAAATATCTGGGTATACCCAATATGTGGAGAAATCTAAACATCAAGCGCCAGCCTTTGTTAAGGAGAAAGTCGGGAGTAAAGTACAGTATTATCTTTTGTGGGAAGAGAAGTGATGATCAAAGCATCCCGATTTATCTAATGTCATGCTTCAAATGATTCTTTTCTTGCAAAAGAGGCATAGAAACTATCCCTAGAGGAGGATGGATTTTTGTATAAAGTTCTTCGGGGAGTTTGGTATCCTAACTCCACTTTCATGGTTGCCAAGAAGGGTCATAAAGCTTTGTGGATCTGGTCAAGCATTCTCACTGGACGTTCAATGCTTCAAAAATATATACAACGGCTCATTGGTAATGGTAGTTCTATCAACATATGGAAATATAACTGTAATCCTGGCTTGCATGGTAAATCCCTAAACTCCAACCTTAATTATAATGTTGATTCTAATGCAAAAGTAGATAGCATATATTGAGAATGGAAACTGGAACATCTCAAGTATTGCTTATAAAATTCCCAATGAGGAATATCAATTTGGATTTTCCCTCCCATAAAGACAAGCTTGTCTGGACTAGTTCTCATAATGGTTCTTATACTGTTAGATAATTGGGGTGTAAGAGAGAAATGGAGGCTCAGCGATCCGTTCAATCCAGACCAGGGACATCTTTTACACTTTCAAAGGAATTTTGGGGCAAATATGGAAGTTAGGAAATGTGTCCCAGTTTCTTGTTAATTTTGTTGGAAGTTTCAGAAGCTTACCGCGGTACGATGCAAGACGTTAAAGCATGTGCAACTCATTCAAACCCCTTAAACGGTCTATCTAGACGAGATGAGCTATTTCTTTTTCTACGACAGTCTGGTCCACTCAGCTGTTCGGTCCGATCCGGCTTCAAAAATCAGGTTATGTTTGTTTGTCTAGATTTTGTGTGTGTGTGTGTGTGTGTGTGTTTTTTTTTTAAACAGTTAGTAATCCTTGGATAAGGGTCAACACACGCTTTTGTTTACGAGAAAAATCGTTTGCAAAATTATGCTATCATCTTTTCTGACTTTTTCACCTCTTCTGGAAAATGTAAATTTTTTCTGTCATTTATTTATATTAAATCGGTCATCGGTTTTTTTTTTTTAAAAAAAAAAAATCATATCCATATATGTGTGTAGTGATGTTGTCAATAGTAAAATTAGTTTGGATTTTTTTTTTCCTATTAAACATTCAAAGCCATATGTTAAATGTCACACCTTACTCTATCATTTATTAGAGCTATCTTGAGAATGAGCCACTAATATTCTTTAGAAATTCCAGAAATCACCAACAATTTAACACTTATCTTTCAAACATACAAAGTTCTAATGCTTCTTGTTGGAATGAGATTTTCTAAGGGCCCACTTGGATCACAGAAAATGGTGCCAGGGAATAGGAAAATGGGGATTTTTCAATGGTGGTGGGTGTTTGGATCAAAATTCCATATGAAAATATTTTCCTGTCTCTCTGCTAGTTTTCAACCAGATATATAAATGAAAATGGATTCCCACAAAAAATGGTGGGAACCCATTTTCCAATGTCTTAGGAAAATCACCAAAGAGCCAAATACCCATTTGTAGCGGAGGCTGGAAAAAGGCATAGACCCACTAGTCTCATAAACCCAATCAGCGAGATGATCAATCACGCTTTTGATTTGGGTCTTGGAAAGAGTTGGTGATTCAGAAGTTTTAGGACTCTTGAGCTTCTTAACACTATCTTCCAACATAGCCAAAGCTCCCAAATCATGCTTCCCACCTGACAACATCAAATGTTGTTGATTTTGATGTCTAGCTGAAGCCAATGATGTTGGCATGGCAGCGGTTGACGACGTTGCTGATGCTGGAAGGTGGTTACCACCAGCACTGAGGAACCTTGACAAATTTACGACGGTCAACAACTGAACTTGATACGCTGTCATTGTAGCAAAAAAGGATGTTCTCTTATTGTGGTTTCGGTGGTTGCGGATGGAGGAAGAAGGCGACAAAGAAGACAAAACTGGAAAAGTGGGAGAAATGGAGGAGATGGGTTTTGCTACAGAATTGAAATTGGGGCAAGTTCCACACTTGAGATGCTCTGAGGCGGACAAAACGGCATGTATAGAGAATATCTCAACTTCACCGCCTTGCCAAGCCCTGTTTCAATGTTGGACACGGAATCAATAAGGGCCGGACGACCTGAATTTGAATTTTCGGTGGGTTTCCATGGTGGAGATAGGTGAACTGATGAGGAATCTCTGGAGATTTCGACGGATTTTGGGAATGAGAAGGAGGAAGAAGAAAGGGAGTGGTGTGAATTAACCGATGCGTTCCTTTGGCACTCGAGTGTTACGCTTTAACACTCGAGTGTGCCTTTGAGCACTCGAGTGTTACGGGCAAAATGATATTTTGACTCATTTTCTTCCAACCAAACAAAAATTTTCTTATCAACCCATTTTCTTTTTCAGTTCGAAGGAAATGCATCAAGACAGAATATTTTCCGTTCCGTTCGATTTCATTCTTTTCATTTTCATTCCTACATTTTCTTCAATCCAAATAGGCCCTAAGAACTTTAGAAATGCATAACTGATTCAATATAACTCTAAAAATAGTGATTCAAAGCTCAAACTGAAGCTCCTCAATGCATTTAATGATACAATTAAGACCCGGGCTCAACATCGTCTAATTGGGTTTAGAATCTGCTTAGAACTCTTATTGGTCATAGGAATTTTCGCAGAAAATTCCTGAATTTTGACCCAACACTAGTGGAAAAAAGGGCTTTAAGACCGCCTCATTTAGACCGGAGTAATGAGCACCGGTCTTAATAGTATGACAAGTGGCGTTTTGTAAATATAAAGAACTTCTTGGACCGCATCCTTTATCAATGAGTCTTAAATATATTATTTAGACCGCTTAACAAAACAAACGGTCTTAAAAATGTTATTGAAAAAAACTGAAAGTTCAAATTTCTTTATAGAGAAATCTCGAACAAGGGCTGACTTATATTTTCTGCGGTCCAAAATAATGAGGAAAAAATTAAATAAACATTTAAGACCGGATATATATAACAGGCGATCTTAAATATTATACTTTTTAGACCGGACATAAATTGTGACCGGTACTAAATAGTTTATTACTTTTAAGTTCGGAGTTTAATAAATGACGGTCTTAAAATTAACATTTAAGAACGTCTTTTTAGTTCATCCGGTCTTAAAAATAAAGCGCCAAATATATTCTTCTTCACGCAAAACATTTCTTACGACTTACGTTGTCCTCTCGAACTCGAAACCCCTCTTCTTGTTGTGAAACCACTCTCTTCCTTTTACATTACCTCTCTTCCTCGCCCACGTGAAACGTTACCTTACAACTTACGTTGTCCCTCTGAACTCTGAAACCCCTCTTCTTGTTGTGAAACCACTCTTCCTATTGCATTACCTCTCTTCCTCGCCCACGTACCATTAGCCTCTGTTACGCTCTCATTTGCTTAGGCATTCCTCTCTTCCTATCTCGAAAATGAACGGTGAAAATGATTCCATTCGTGTTCCCGGGAAGCCGATTCATCGGTGTGAGTCGAATGAACCCTCTTCATCGACAATGTGCCTCATAACCGCCAAAGACGCCGTGGTAGAAGAGGCACAAGAATGATGGATGTAACCCTAAGTCGGACTTCGGGTCAAAGCTAGAGATTCGGTTTGATGAAAAGTTGCAACCTTTCGGTCCTAATAAAAGCAAATATACTAGTTTTGTGTTTACTGTCTTGCACGCGACAAGGTTAGCATCTTGACCGATGAGTGGAAAAATGTAGACTTCGGCAAAGTAAAGCAACCTATTTGGGACACTATCCGGCTTACATACACCGTCCCGACTCGAGAAGTTGAAAGACAAGACATTGTCTTACATCGGTGGAGGAAGTTTAAGACCTCTCTCTCTAACAAGTATATTTTTGCCAAGGTTCACGACCAAAATCCTTGGGACAAGTACACATTTATTGATGAACAAACTTGGCAACAATTTGTTCAGATGCGGACCACTCCCGAAGCTCGGTGAGTTTATATTCAGTTTTTTTTGCCCTTTTGTTTGCTTATTAACCTGTGCTCATATGTGAATGTTATTGTGTTCATCTAATCCTATTAATTAAATTGTTTGGTGTGTGAATAGAAGTATACATTTCCGGCCATTGTCTATGCAAGTCTGATATGTAAACCCTGAAAAGGTAAAATACTAAGAAGGTAATTAGGGAAATAATAATGGCATAAGAGTCAAGCCATTAGTTATAGTCTTAGTTCTATTATAGTATGTAGTGGTTAGACATTCATTGTTAGTTACGTTACTATCTAATGAGGACTCGCCGATTCCATTTGGATGCCTTAAAAAGGATCAAGTTTGTATTATTCTGTAAGCATAATTCTCTTTTGTTTCTTAACCTATCTATCTAGCAGTATAAGACATAGCTCCAATTTCTTCTACAATTCAACATCTTCCTTACATAAAATGTTGAAACTTGATGAAGTGAATTTGACTAGTGTTTGAGGTTCATATCAAGCGAAGTTCTCTAATTTGTTAGTTAGATGGCTGGAATTCATAATTAATAGTTGTTTTCAATTCTGATTCACAGGAAAGAAGGGAACGAGCACAGAAGATAGGGAGAAAGAATGATTGCCCGTATAGGACTTCTCACGGCAAAGATGAAAAGGCTGAAGAAGAATTGATGGCGGCCAAGTGGAAGAGATTGGATGATGAAGTAGAATCCAATCCTTCTGTGGTACATGATCCACCATCTCCAATACGTCACGAGGAGTTGTGGTTGCATATTCAAAAAAAGCCAAGCGGCGCCTACAAGAGTGAACAAACTCGTGTATACGTTGGAACAAACTCGTGCGTCATGAAACACATGTATGATATTATCACGGGAGGAAGGAAAATTAACAGCAAAGGTAAATGTATTTGATGTTACATATTGTTATTTTTTAGTTACTAAACATGTTTCATTACTAATTTGTTTTGTGAATATTATCTTATATCAATAATTAATGTCCTAAATTCATTTGTAAAATATCTTACAAAATAATATTTTGTAAATTTGTTTAGAACAATATTCATTTGTAAATATAGATCAATGTAAAATTCAATAAATAAATTTGTTTAATTTTTGAACAATTTTCTTGTGTCCATTTTGGGTTTCGAATGTATTGGATGGTGGATAAAGTTATTTAGTGCTTGAAATTTGAGAAAGATCTAGACTTTTAGGACCGTATATTAATTAAAAGTCCGTCTTAAAATAATAAACATCCGGTCCTAAAAGTGTTCGTTTTAAAAAATATGACATGTTTAGGACCGTATATTAATTAAAAGTGCGATCTTAAAATTCCACATAATAAACATCCGGTCCTAAAAGTGTTCATTTTAAAAAATATGGGACTTTTAGGTATAGATAGACTTTTAGGACCGTATATTTATGAACATCGATCCTAAAAGTCTTATGAGACCGTATATTATTTTACCGTCCACTCCTTAAAAGTCCTCTTATTTTTATTTTAGAAGTTGGCTTAACCTTTAGGACCATGTAATTGTTAAATGTCCAGTCTTAATAGTCTTCCTTTAAATGGAAATGTTCACTCGCTTTTGAGACAAATCATTATGGTTCGAGACAACCGAGGTTCGGCGTTCGCTCAAGCTAGGTCCTTCATTGTAGTCGATGTTACCTCTCCTGATCTTGAGCAGCATTATCGGTTTCCCTTTTTTTGTCTCTTTTCTTTTTGTCGGAAAAAGAAGGAAGATATTGAAAAGGTACTTTGTTTCAAATCAGGGGAGGTTAAAACCGATGACAACGACGGTCCAACCTTGAGAAGAATTGTCACCGTGTTTGTTTTTATTCAAATAAGGCAAAAGATGTTTTTTGTTTTTTGTATGTTCTTAAGCGTATTCTACGAATTTCTATTGTTGATTTACATCATGAGGACAATGTTTTGTTTGTTTCCTTTTTGTCGGAAAAAGAAAGATGATAATGAAAAGGACAAGGCGATCGAATATGGAAACCAAAGCTGACAAAAAAGGCAGTGTTTTTAGGACCCTCGATTTACTAAGTGTGCGGTCCTAAAATTCTTCATTCTTTCATCTTATTTTTTGAGTCCGCCATTATCCATCTTTCATTGTTGCCTTGTTTATTGCTTTCTAGGTTCGATAATGGATAAACTAACAAATTAAAGTACTAAACTCGCATGAGAACAAAAAGAGTGCATAATATTTTATATAATAATTTTTATCAGCGATTACAAAAAAAAAAAGGCAACAAAAAAAACAACTAAAAAACAACTATAAAAAACAACTAAAAAAACAACTAATCCTCTTCGTAGACGGAGAGGGAGGGGGAGGGGAGTCGTCGGAGTCGGAGTCGTCTTCGTGGGATCGTACTCCACGTCATTGGCGTGAAGTACCATGTTCAACTTGTTGTTCACGGTATGAACAAGCTGAACCAATTGGCCCAAGCATCGATCCATGTGATCAACGCGGGCCACCAATGGCTGCACCAACTACTTCACAGTCGGAATTGGAGGAGGGAATGGCAGAGGGGGCTGAGGTTGAAGAGGAGGAGGAGGAAACGGAGGACCTGGGGGAGTAGCCATTACAGTGGAGGCTAGGCGGTGGAGGAGGCCGTGTAGAAGTGATGGAGAAGAATGTGAAGAAAGTACAGTAACAACGGGTTTAAATAGAGAACCAATCCTGAACAATGTGAAACGCCAAAAACTTTAATGAGGAGACGCATAGTTCATCAGAATACTAGGAGACACCTAGTTGGGAAGTTTATCTGGAAGCTGTAGAGACTCTGAATCATTCATTTGAACAGAGTGTAAGGATACGACTACGCCATCGAATTTAAAAAGAATGAATTTTAGTACCGGGTAAATGATGAAAGGTCGGTCTTAAAAGTAATAGAATTGAATATTTTAAAAATAAATAGACTTTTAGGACCGGACATATTATAAAAGGTCGGTCTTAAAAGTAATAGAATTGATTTTAAAAATAAATAGACTTTTAGGACCTAGGACATATTATAAAAGGTCGGTCTTAAAATAAAAATTAAATAATAGAATTTTATACCGCGTACCTATAAATCCCGCTCTTAAAAGTTTCTCTCGCCTTTATTAACTCCTCATACCTCTCTCGTCCTTAACTCTTTATTAATTCTCACTACCTCGTAACTCCAAACTACGTACGTGGCTATCGAGAATAGCTCTCGCCTTTATTAATTAACTCCTCATACCTCTCGCCCTAACCTGCTCAAACCATGGTTAGATACAAGAGAACCACTCGTAGGGGTGCTCTTACTCGTGATGCTCGTGCCTTCCATCGATCGTTATACGGTGCGCCTCCTCCATCGAGAGTCCGTCCAATTGTGACAAAGAGTCTCGGGTCATTAGACCCATTGTTATTTCTTTGGATGATGAAGAGGTTCCCGCTCCCCCTCTCCAACCTCTTGGCCCCACCGCGACTACTACTGACCCCTCTCCTCTTTCCTCTAATGAAGCATTGTGGCTGATGAGAGTAAGACAGAAACTTGCTGATCTCCGGTGGGAAATTAATGTTGTTCACGCCGATATCACCAAGGCTTTGGAGGATAATAAGCTTTAGGATGTTTAGTCAGATTCTTGTTTTTGATAATTTTCTGCTTGTTTTTCTCTCTTAATTTTCTTGTGTACGTGCATATTCTCCAGTTATGTATGGAAGCAAGTAAAACTAAGCTTGTGTCTTTCTAATATTCATATTCTCCAGTTTTCCTTTAATTTATTTTATTAACTCGGTTTTGCTTTGCGCTCGGCAAATGCAAACTCTTCTTTTTTTTTTGGTTAATTAATAAACGAGATACTTTTAGGACCGTAGTTCTTATAACCGCCATTGGTCTTAAAATTAAATGAATATTGAAAGTTAGGACCGGAGTATTCTTAACCACTAGTCTTAAAAATTAGTTAATAAATGTTTGACTTTTAGGACCGGACGCTTTATAAATCTCCGTGCTTAAAATTAAATGAATACTAAAATTTAGGACCGCAGTATTGTTAACCTTCGGTCTTAAAAATTTATTAATAGAATTATATCTTTAGGACCGTATATCTTGTATAATTAACCGGTCTTAATAAAATCTAAACTATTAAGACATGTCTCTGTCACGAGGAAAATTAAATTTCCCTCTCAGAACTTCTCTTGTCGCGCCGAAAGTGATTACACAGGTTCTGTCTCCAGTGTGTGTTGTGTCGTCGCTACTTCACGTTCCTCTCTCTAGATTAACTCTCTGGTTCCTTAGCTAAACGTCTATAGACCAAGCCAAGCTGTTCGAGGTGTTTCGGTTATATAACTTTATGATTTTCCTTCTAATGGTTCTCGGGTTTTCATGGGTTGAACGAAATCGATGAAATATTATTGTGGGTTTCTCTATTGTTAATATTGTGGGTCAAAATCAATATTGTATTTTGAAGATTATATTTGCACTTTAGACCTACCCAACTGACCAAGAAATGTTTTTAGGTTACTCTTGCTGTCTGCAACATCAACGTTCGTGGTGGGAGAAGAAAGACTTAGCAAATGCATTTGAATTTATATGGTACAAGTGAGTCCACAAGACCTTCATGCGATGCATTTAATTTCCTCATCATGTATTTATTTTGCTTCTTGGATTCACTGTGATACATTTATGACCAAAAGTGATTCTTCATTATGCATTTAATGAGCAAGTTTCTCCGTAAAACCAAAAAAAAAAAAGACATGCATAACCGACATTGAGCATAAATATGCATTTGGAGTTGGCTTATTTTATATGCAAGTCTCTACCTTTTTTCGGATTATGTATATGTTAAATCTTTCAGTCTATAGGAATACTATTATGGACCACAGTTGGATAAATGCTTTACGGACAAGTGTTGAATATCAGAATGGGTTGAGGGACTTTATTGAATTTGCTAAACAAAATGCCCATGATGATAGTGGGAAGTTTTATTTCCTTTGTGTAAAATGTCTGAATGAGAGATGACTAAGTGTTGAAGTTATATACACACATTTAATTTGTGAAGGATTTTGTAAGACTTATACAGTATGGGTATGGCATGGCAAAAAAATACCAAGTGGGTCTCAACATGGGAAAGTGACCTTTGATGATAATGACACAGATATGGATGATCGCATAGAAGACATTATCCGTGATGTGGGAGAAGAGACTTTTCATCAATCATATGCATATGGTAATATGTGCAGTGATGCGAGACCCCTCTATACCGTGGGTGTAAAAAAATACCAATTGTTGAATTTGTATTGAAATTGGTAAGCTTGAAGGCACGTCATGGATGGAGCGACAAGAGTTTTTATGAAATGCTTGAGGCTTTTAAGGACATGCTTTCGGATGATAATGTGTTGCCACATCGATACTATGATGCTAAGAAAATACTTTGTCCACTTGGGGATGGAGTACAAAAAGATCCATGCATGCCCGAATGATTGCGTATTGTATAGAAAAGATTTTGAAGAGAAGCGGAATTGTCCGATATGTGAAACCCCAAGGTACAAGTCAAATAAGGGGCCTGCAAAAGTGTTGTGGTATCTTCCAATCATACCAAGGTTCAAGCGGTTGTTTGCGAATGAAAATGATGCAAAAATTTGAGGTGGCATGCAGATGAGAGGATTTTGATGGAAAGCTTCAACATCCAGCTGATTCTTCTCAATGGAAGAAAATCGATCAATTATTTCCGATGTTTGGCAAAGAACCTAGGAACCTTAGGCTTGCCCTCAGCACGGATGGCATGAATCCAAATGGAAGCCTTAGCAGCATACATAGTTCATGGCATGTACTACTGATTATTTACAACTTATCTCCAATGTTATGCATGAAACGAAAGTACATCATGCTATCCATGTTGATTTCGGGACCGAAACAACCCGAAAATGACATTGATGTTTACCTTTAGCCCTTGATCGAAGACTTGAAGGAGTTGTAGGCAGAAGGTGTTGATGTTTTTGAATCTTTCAAGAAGGAGGTGTTTAAAATGCGAGCCATGATATTTTGTACTATAAATGACTTCCCAAAGATATGGGAACTTGTCGGGTATAGTGTAAAAGGCCATAAAGCATGTCTGGTTTGTGAAGAAGGCACACGCTACCATCAACTTCAACATGGAAGAAAGACGATTTATCTTGGACATACCAGATTTCTTAGACGGGGCCACCTATATCATCGATTAAAGAAAGCCTTTTTTGGTGGCCAAGAGTATGAAGATGCTCCGGTGGCATTGACTAGGGAGCAAATTTATGAAAAGGTGAAAAATATCAATGTCGTCTTCGGTAAGGCGCAAAGAGTAGAAAAGAAACAAATATATGGAAAAAGAGATATGTATTCTTTGATCTTCCATATTGGCACAATCTTGATGTGAGACACGTATTGATGTCATGGATGTGGAGAAAAACGTATGTGATAGTATTGTCGGCATGCTTCTCAACATACAAGGTAGTTCCAAGGATGGTGTGAAGGCAAGATTGGATCGATAGCAATGGGAATACGTGAAGAGTTACATCCAAGGCTAGATGGGAAGAGAACTTATTGTCCCTCGGCTTCTCATACTTTGTCTAAGGATGAGAAACGAAGTTTTGTGAGTGTTTACATGGCACAAAAGTTCCCACGGGGTATTCTTCAAATTTGAAGAGGTTTGTATTGATGAAGGACTTGAAATTAGTAGGCCAAAAGTCTCATAATTGTCATGTCTTCATGCAACAACTACTCCCAATAGCTATTCGAGGCATCGTCGAATATGATCTTCAGGTCGTTTTGACTAGACTTTGTGTCTTCTTCAATGCACTTTGTAGTAAAGTTTTCGAGATTGAAAAGTTGGATGAATTGGAGAATGAAGGAAATCTTATCTTGTGCCACCTTGAGAAGCTTTTTGTTCCTACATTTTTTGACATCATGGTTCATCTAATTGTTCATCTAGTGAGGGAGATAAAGATGTGCGGCCCTATCCATTTACGGTGGATGTACCCAATTGAAAGATCTATGAAATTCCTAAAAGGGTACGTGAAGAACGCATACCGACGCCAAAACCATCAATGATTCGAAATATGTTTCGAAGAAGCCATGGAATTTTGTCAAAATTATTTGGCCAAAGTAAGACATATTGGGCTTCCAAAACGTCAAAGCATCTTTGAAGGGGGTAGACGAGGGGCTTCCGTAAAGAATGTGGATCCCGATGAATTGTCACAAGTCCACTTATACATCTTGAATAATGTTGATGAAGTTCAAGCCAAGCATAGCTGAACATAAAGAAGCTGTAAGGAAAGAAAATCATTGAATGATCGAACAAAGGTTGATTAGGGAGCATAACGAGAACTTTTGCAAACTGGTTCAAACAAAAGGTCGAGGGAGAGGAATGTGTTTCTGATACGATCAAATGGTTAGCACGTGGTCCTGAGATCGATGTCTTAAGTTGGAATTCGTATGTGATCAATGGTTATACATTTTACACGAAGTCCCTAGATGATAGGAGCACAGTCCAGAACAGTGGTGTTATGTTAGAGGCTGAATCTATACACTTCTCCAGTTCGAAAGACAAGAGCCCTTTATTGGCAGTCATGCCATATTATGGGGTTATTGAAGATATTTGGGAGGTGGACTATGTGAAAATTAGATTTCCCATTTTCAAATGCAAGTGGGTCAATGTCAATAATGGTGTTCGGATCGATCGGCTAGGATTTACATTAGTTGATGTCCATGGTAGAAGTTTTGGAGATGAACCTTTTATTATGGTAGACCAGGCAAAACAAGTGTTCTATATCACCGATCAAGAAAATAAAATGTGGTCTGTAGCTCTCTAAGGAAAGAGGGTCATTGATATTGATGAGGAAATGAATTCGAATTATGATATTCCTGAGAGTACTCCTTTTTCAAGGGGTCTACCGGACATAAACGAAGAAGATGAAGTGGATAATGAACCCGGCATAAGAAGTGATCATCAAGAAGGGATATGGGAAGATATCACTTTATAAAAGAGTCAATTCATAAGGTAATATTCATATGCAGATTTCTTTGAAAACTTTAAGGTCTTAACTATATTATATTCCTTCTATGTTCATAAACAATGTCTTGACTATGAAGTTTGTTCTTGTTTTATTTTTGGGTAGGATCGATCCAAATGGGCATGTTATAAAAAAGGATGTTACTTTGTTGGGTGGGAATCAGATGAAGGCATGGTGAATATTATTTTGGGCATATGTGTTGTATTTGTAACTTATTGTATTTGTAAGTAAGTTATCTTATTGTATGAATTAATTTGCGTGTTGTAGTCATAGTATAATCATTAATTAAGAGGCCAAATAACTCATAGTGAATAATATTTGTATTCTTTTTCCAATTCAATTTATTCAAATAATTGTTCATAGCTTACAGCTTAAAGTATCGACTTTTATGTACTGGATTGGGTGGTGGATTTGTGTGTAATACAATCGGGAAGAACGAACAGGGGGAAAAATTCAGGAAAATTTACACCGCAAATAAATGCACCGGTCTTAAATGGTGAGTTTTTAAGACTGTGTATGTATTTATATGTCCGGTCTTAAAGGTTAGGAAACACATTTCATAATAAGCGCTTGGTCTTAAAAGTCGGTCTTTTTAAGACCGCAAATAAAATTTTTAAGACCGCATTTATTTATCATCCAGTCTTGAAAGTCAATCTTTTTAAGACCGCATATAATTAGTCAGGTCTTAGAAGTTGCTAAGTTTAAGATCGTATTTATTTTTATCCGGTCTTAAAATTCTATCTTTTAAGAGCGGCCTAATTATTAGCCGGTCTTAAAAGTTAAGTTTTAGGACCAAACAAAAAGTATTTCAGGTTTATTTTAGTATGACTTTTAAGACCCAATGTTTTAAATGTCCGGTCTAAAATATTTTCTTTAAGACCGGTCGTAGTCCGGTCTTAAATGTAGACTTTTAATACCGGTTGGAACAAGACCGGTCGCGGGTCCGGTCCTACGATGCCTCTTTTGTCCGGTCTTAAAAGTCTTTTTTGCACTAGTGCTATTAATGTATATGGTGCACATGGGAATAATGAAAGTACATAATTTACATGTTCACATGCTTAACTACAGCAATAGTGACACAAATGAATATGCAATCAATGTAAATATATGAAATTAAAGATTAAAGCTACATTTATCCTGCACTCTCAAGCTTCCACTTCGTTCTTGACATTCTCTTGGTAAATTCGGGGCAAAAATCAAATCCCAACATTCATTTGTATAATAGCTGTCATTCACATCATAACTCAAGCAATTAACTATGATATTAGCTCTTCTAAATCTCATACAACTCTTACTTCAAATCTGGAAATTATCTTCCATCATTAATAACATTGTTCCAACATAATTTTTGGAGCCTTTCACATGAGCCAATACTTTAAAGTTTAAAATAAGTCCAACATTCCAGGTATTAAACATTGAGTTTCTATCACTTTTGGTGCAATAATTTGCACCCCAAGGCTTCCAAACAGCACCAAACACACACACACACACTGTTAGAGTAAGCACCGGTAACTCAATTAATTAATCTCGATCTTAGAGAAGATCAGCCAATCTAATAATTAGATAAGCTAGAATCTAAAACTTAACTAACTACCAAAGCCCAAGAGGATACTCCCATAAATTACTCTCTCAAATATTCGATACTTTATTGATGAGGCCCTAAGCCTATTTATAATGATTTACGAGAGAGTAGACTCTATTCAAAATTCAAATACGAAATCTAAAAATATATCTAAATCTAAGATTTAGATAACTAATAAGATATTCCTAAAGATAACAATATAATTAAAACAGACCAACTAATAATCCTAACAACTATATCTTATCTAGTAAGATATTCCTAAAGATAATAATAAAATATAATTAAAATAGACTCGATTAAATAAAAGATAATCAAACGACTAGATTAATAAATTAATTCCTAATAAATTAAAGCATAGCGAGTTGGGTCGATATCATTTCTTCCCCCTTGGAAAAACGACCTATCCTCAAGGTGAAAATCGGGATTGATTTTTTTTTTTAAATAATAATAATATTTATTATCAATTTCTTTTCTCTTCTCTTCAATCGGGGTTGGACTCGGTCAAAGTTTCGTAACGTCCCTCAACTTCGCATTTGACAGTGTCATTGCACTGGCCTTTAAGTGGGTTCCCAGCTTCATCAACCTCTAGTAGCGAGAAGGAGGCTGCGGAGCACTGATGACCTAGTCGGAATGGGGCAGCACACCGGAAACAGAGGCCGTGTTCACAGCGACGTTGACGCTCGGGGTCTTCAGCGGTGGCAAATAGCCGAGGGTAATTTTCTCGTGGATGACGAAGTCTCGGGTTTCCAAGAGTCACGAGAAAACTTTGACTTGGGAGCAATAGAAGGTGTGGAGGATCTAGGTGGGTTCGGGTCGGTTTGGGTCCATTTGTAATGGTCAGCTGTTGTTCAAATTCAATCGCCAGGCTAGCCGCTCGGTAAACGGTCCTTGGTTTGTGCAGGTGGACGTCCAACCTTATATTTTCGCTCAGGCCTGTCAGGAACACACCGAGAAGGTAGTGCTCTGGCCAGTTGGAGACACATGCGACCCTTCGCGCCCATTCCTGCCGATATTCTTTCTCTGAACTAGTCTGCCTGATTAGGCAGACGTGCTCGTCAAGGTTGAGAAACTCAGGTGGTCCAAAGTGCTCCTCCAATGCGTGAGTGAGGTCCATCCAAAGATCGCATGGTTCTCTGGGAGTTTAGCCATGAGAATAAGTCTAATGCATCTCCTACAAGGTATAGTGCTGCCACATCAACCTTCTCTTCTTCTGGTGTATCGTAATAACAAAAGAATTTGTCGGCTTTGAGAATCCATGCTCTTGGGCCACCTCGTCAAATTTCGGAAAGTCAATCTTTGCATATGAGCGACGAGTTGACCGCCATGGTGGATCAAAATCTTCATCGATGTCCTCTGCATAACGGTGCGATTTGCCTCTACGGTGATTACAGCGAGTAGACTGTGCTACTAAGGCATTTACTTTATCCCTGAGTTCTTCGATGACGTCAAGTCGCACAACAATTATGGCAAGGGGGTCCAACGTTGCTGTTTTGCGAGGTTCGTCGGGGTTCTCCACCGTTGCAGTTGTGATGGGTTCATTTGGTGGTGTTGCAATTTTAAGAGGGTCCGTGTCTATCGGTGGCGAAGCAGAGTGCTCGTGGTGTGGTGGTGAAGGATTTTGTGATTGGGAAGGTTTATGTGAGGTACGTGTTTTGCCCATGGTGGATAGGATCTTATGGCTTTGATACCAAATGTTAGTGTAAGCGCAGGTAGCTCAATTAATTAATCTCTGATCTTAGAGAAGATCAGCCAATCTCTAATAATTAGATAAGCTAGAATCGAAACTTAACTAACTACCAAAGCCTAGGAGGATACTCACATAAATTACTCTCTCAAATATTCGACACTTTATTGATGAGGCCCTAAGTCTATTTATAATGATTTACGAGAGAGTAGAATCTATTCAAAATTCAAATACGAAATCTAAAAATATATCTAAATCTAAGATTTAGATAACTAATAAGATGTTCCTAAAGATAATAATATAATTAAAACCGACTAACTAATAATCCTAACAACTATATCTTATCTAGTAAGATATTCCTAAAGATAATAATAAAATATAATTAAAACAGACTCGATTAATAAATTAATTCCTAATAAATTAAAGCATAGCGAGTTGGATCGCTATCACACACACATAGTGGAAGAGAAATACAACCATAATTTTGAAGCCTTAACATAGCAACTCATAATAAAATTTCAAGCTTCAACAACTCAGTTAAGCAACGATTAGTTCAATTAGAGGTATTTTAACATCATGAATAAAAAATCTTTGCTCAAGAACATTAATTCGGGGGCATCTAAGATTCTCATTTAGCATGAAACATCACGATTTCAGCACTTATGGATATAAATCAGCATCTTGAAACTGACTTGAACTTAGCAACTAGCATATATACCATCTTTCTCTATTCTGAAATTTTCTTTCACAAGAATGCCCAGCTTGAAATAAACATTAACATCAACACAGTAATCCATATGTATTGATACCTCTCTAGTAAAAACACTTTGCAGCTTCATCACCATCTTATTTTAGTGTACATGTGAAGCGATTTAATACTATATTCTGGGAAATTTCCAGATTTTAATTCACACATTAAAACAATTATTACTTTCTTCATTCAGACTGCACTGGCTAGCACATGTAACATTCTTGTATAATCATAGTTAAGAATCCAAACGGGGTCCATAATAAATCTGAAACTTCCCAACTCAGCCCTTCAAGAGCAACAAATTCACACTTATACATAAACACATACACACGCATACATACATGCATCCATGCATGCATACATAGGAGAGGCATACACACATAGACCTATATATATATACTCCAAGATTCAAGTGTTTTATTCAACCAACAAACCAAAAGTCCAAACAGACTTCCCCTTTTATTTTGATGCGGAACCCGGTGCTATACACACCATAACAGGGTGTTTGAGTTTGAAAATCACCTCCCATTCTCAAAAGACTAACAACAAACAATACTAATTATATAAGTGTTAATTACTCTTACTGCATTTATCCTTGTTTTCAAGGAATTTCAAAGCTACTCATACAAAAACAACAAGTCGTATTATTTGTTTAGCACAACCAAAGAAACCGAAACAAATACAACACTAGATTCAGTTCACGAATTTTCGTCATCACTTTTCTTTCATTTAATCGATGATTCCCTTTCTAGAGTCAAGATTCAATCTTTTCCCCCAATCCCAAACAACAAAAATCAAAGAGATAGGAGATGGAAAGGGATTTGGGAAACTCACCTTTTACAGAATCTAAAGTTGCATTTATAGGATTCGACTTCCTTCTTCCTCACGAGCGAAACTCTCCTTTGGTCCTTCTTCATATTCTTGTGCGATCAACCTCTCTCACTTTCTCTCAATATTTGACCCAATCGCCTTCCTTTGATCTCTATTTATTTGAGTTAGGCAGAGCAAACTTGCTCTATAAGGAGGAACAGATGCATCGTATAGGATAGAAGGGTTTCGACTTTTTCGTACTTGCCCGAAAAACCCCATTTCATTTTTTTTTTAAAAAAAAAAGATCTCCATGCTAGCTCGATAAACTTATGAGCTAGTATAAAATATGGTCAAGAAACCAGCCTAAATTTTAGTAATCAACTTTGAGAAAAAAAATATCTTCAATTTTTCCTTGATTACTTTGTGCCTTTATACATTTAATAATTATTTCATTCGATTTTTATGAATTCTCCTACCACAAGATAAACTCTTATGAATAAATTTATTTTCTTGAGGCCTTAATTAATTCCTTAAAACATCTTTAACATTTTGTAAATTACTAATGGGAGAATGACTTTTAGGTCTAAATCAAAGGAAATAATGTCATAAAAGTCCTTATTAACAAGTGAACGAAGGGATTAACAAGTGAATTAGTTATCATTAACAATTTATGGGACTTATCAATGTATTATTTCCATTAGTTGGGATTTAAAAGTCATTCTCCTATTATTAATTCAAAGCTTTAAAATTTGGGATATTACAGTAAATAAAAATAATTACATCCATTTCAAAATAATAAAACTATACTATGCTTTTAGGAGAACATATGAATAAACACAAATTATCTGTTTTTTTTGGGTCAAATATAAAAACAAATTATCAAATACACAAAATAAATAAATAATGAAATAATCATACTTTTATAAACATAAAAAGGGACAGGTAAAAAAATAAAAGTGTAATTTCAAGAAAAAAAATTGAATTAAACATGAAAATATTAAATTAGTTAAGTTATTAAACATTTTTAGAAGTACTGATATTAAACTAGATAAAATAATATCATTATTTATTTTTTTGATAATAATAATATCATTATTATGATCGTCCTAGTATATATCGATCTCACAAATAACCAAAATTACACAATGGGCCCATGATATAAAATGAGACAAAGGTATACAGCCTAGCCCATAAGCCCATTATCAAAACCATCATCATCTACAACGAGACTCAGGCCACAAATCCTTCACCCACAAGTCTATTACAAATTACAAATTATAATTCCGCATGTCCTCCACAAATATCCAATTAACACGCACACCTGACCAACGACATTTTCCTAAAGAAATTAGCAATATGCTCTGCAAAACAGTTAAAAAAATTGTGGATCCAACCAAAAAAAAAAAGAAAAAAGAAAAAAGAAAGAATCATTTGCAATATTACCTAAGCGTCCAGGCTACGAACAACACCTTTCTAGAACAGTTAATCCAACAACATAGAGTATGCAGCGATCTACAATGGCACATCTCTTGCACAAAAACCACACAAAACGAGAGGCATACGAAGCCAACAAGATGTCTATGCCTATGATTCCTTCCGTTCTCGTTGCACCTGACTAGAACCCTCGTCTGAAAATAATGAATAACCACGTAGTCAGACATGATGACTAACCGATAATTTTCATAATATACAATATAGGATTATAAGTCAGTGAAACAACGATAATTCCACACACACTCAGAGATACATATTTCCAAACACTAGCAATTATGTAGATCACTAACTTTTTGTAAGTCCACATCTTTTGGGATATTTTGTAGAGTTGTATATTACCAACTTTTGTTGGTTGTGAATAATCTAATATTTATTTGAATAATTTGGAATTATGGATTATGGATTATGGATTATGACTTTGATAACTATGTCGTTGTGGCCAGAGGCGGACCGAGATATATCACTAGGGGGGCAAGTGCCCCCCTTAAAAAAACGATTTTTCCCCTTCTAAAATCGAAAAGTTCAGTCTCAAATCGCAGATCCCTCTCTCCCTCCCTCGGTCTCTCACTAGTCGTCACCTCCATCGGCACAATCCTCAGCTTCCACTCAAACCTCTTCCAACTTCACCCACTTGCTCGCTGTCATTTCTGCCTGCTAGCCGTTTCCTCACCCTCAACCTCTCCACTCAAACCTTTTTCTTGCTTCACGGAATCTCAAGTTGTTTTTTCGGTAAATCTAATTCCCTAAACGATCGTTGATAGGGCCTAATAAATAAGCATTATTCTGTTGCGTTGCTTCCTCACTTGATAAACAGTTTTGTTTTCCTGGTTCTGATGTGTTTAGCGAAGCAGTGGCTCTGCTTATTTTGTAATAAAACAAAAAATGAAAAAGAAAATGATTGAATGGATTGTGGGTGGGCGTATCTTTTTGTTTACTGGTGGTCTGGAAGATCTTAAATTCGATAATTGTAATAGATGGAGAATTCCGTCAGAATGGCCCTCGTGGAAATGAAGGCTTAAGTATCTTGTGTTCAAGACTATTAACTGCATGATTTAACTCTAAATTGTGGGAGAAGGATAATAGATGGAGAATTCGTATCTTTTTCTTATTGCATTTCGTTTGCAAGTGTTATGCCTCATGTGAAATACGGAGTATGTAGTTTTTTTCTTCCATATAGATGATCTAATCTTGCATTGCTAATTCTCCTTATACTGTGATAGTTGATGTCCGGATGCATAAAACAACTTTCTTCACTTGGTTTTTGAATTGTTTATTCCAATTACCATCTCTCTCCATTGTTTTTCTTCCTAATGAAATTGAGAATGTAAGGAGATAAAAAGCAATCGACATACACGGAATAAAGTACCAATGGTCTACTCTTCTCCTTCTCCTTTATATTCTTTTATTTTAGTTACAGCAATGTTTGAATTGTTGAATTATTGCTTCCCATGCCAAACAAGTATATCCTCTGTTGATTATTTTAATCCCCACAAACCTTACTCCTCCTTATAACACCCTTAACATGGAATAGGAGCCTTCTCATAATACAAATGTTGACTTTAGTTTTAGCGACAACAATTTTAATTTTTGGTGGCGACAAATGTTGTCACCACTGATAGGATCAATAACAATCGCTATGGCGACAATTATATTTTTGTGTAAGGATAGGGTTGCAAGAGTCCAATTACTCGATTGTGTACACATTAATTCATACGTGTAGATGCATGTATGTTCATATATAAATCTTGGAAACATTAAAAGGGTATTAACTAGCTTAACATGAGTGATTTGATAAACATTAAGCTTTGGACTTGAGTGTAAACTTGCTGGATTAATTTGAAAGAATATATATTAAAATAAGATGATAAGAAGTCAGCACAAATTGGTCATCGCCCAGGACAAATTTCAGGTAATAAATTTTCAGTGACAAAAGTTGCTGGCAGAATTAGACAAACGTGATAGCTCTTAGATAATGATAAGCATTTAAAAAATTGGTCACAATATTTTTGCCGCCTTTAAAATTTGTCGCATAAATTGAATTATTTGCAAAGCACCTCCAATATTTAAAAAATTCACAACTATTTAATGGTAAAATATGTATATAATCAAAATCAATGCATGTGCGCCGAATAGTGACCTATATATTTACAAGGGATTTACTCCCTTGACTCCTTAATATAAGACATATTTACTTAATTTGATTAGATTAAATAATTACTTGAGTTAGTTAATATGACATGTATTTTCTAAATGCCCTAGTACATCTTCCTCAATTCCCTCATTCCCTCTCTTCTTTGATTATTATTAAGAGAACATCAATATGAGTAAATTTTATATTGGATAGGAGGGAGTACCTTTTATCCTCAGTGCCATAGGAGATCTTAGAGTTTGTTGTCGGTAGAGCAATCCTTTTTCGCCAAATTGAAATAATAATAAGTCATGCCTTTTTTTTTGAAATTTACAGCCACGTCATTTTCAGGCCTAGGAAACTTCGAGGAAGAATATAGTATTATTAATAATGATATAAAAATAAAATTTATATAAAAAAATAACTTCTTTTAAATAAAAAAGTAACTTTATTTATCATGCTTGATAATCTTTTTTTTTTTTTTTTTACTTCTAGGAAGAATATAGTATTATTAATAATGATATAAAAATAAAATGTATATAAAAAAATAACTTCTTTTAAATAAAAAAGTAACTTTATTTATCCTGCTTGATAATCTTTCTTTTAAAAAAAAAAAAAAAAATCTCTTCTGTTGATATTGAAACGTGTAAAATAAAGAGAAGTCAACATGTTCGAAACTAACCTCTTTATACGACTTAACTCAAAATTTTTAAGTTGCTAGTTAATTTGAGATTAATTACCAATATTGTACCAAACATTTTCATTACAAATATATAAAAAGCATGTAGGAAGCACCACTAATGATTAACATTATGTGAATAATGCGATTTATTTTCACTTTATATAGTCATACAAAATTCTGTTTAGTCACACCATGCACGAACTCGATAAAATATATTGCCTGCATTAAATCTAATTATATGTATGTGTTGAAATATTTATGTATTGATATATGAAAAGTAACAAATAAATTATAATTATATGTAGAGTTCATATAATTATATGTTAAGATGGATATATGGTCATACAAGAAAAGATCATATTCATATTTAAATTGTTAGATGATGAGTTGAAGCTGCATATGTTAAAGAGAAAAAGGAAAAAAACAAATCTTCTTAGGTGGTTTTGACATATTCAAAGAAAGTCATTAGATGCACTTATAAGAATAATATATATATCAACCCGTATGAAGGGATATTGAAAAGGATATAGGAAGACCAAAGAAAATGTTTAATGAAATTATTGAGCCTGCCTTTTTAACAACAATTTATTGAAAGATTTTGTTACTGATACAAGACCATCCCACTATTTGATCATGTAGGCAACTCCTAAGCCAATTTGTTGTTGTTAAGGAAGCCGGCTGGAAATGTTATACTAGTATTATATTTATCGTCCGTATAAATAATGAGAAGCGGGACTAGGGCATGATGTTTGTCAGAGTGTCAGACTGAATAAAGGAATCTCTTATTGTTTTTCATATTTCATAAGAACTAAAGTGGCCGCTGCAACATTCTTCGAACCTACACATTTCACGATAAAAGTGATAGTTTATGTATCATGCATACTATATATAAAAGTATGGAGAAATATCAACTCAAATTGGTGTGAGGAGATGGTCCCAAAAAAAACTAATGTGAGGAGTAGGAGGTTTCATTAGCTAAAAGCGCGTGATTGAGGCTCTTTCGTACATTGTTTTGATCATAATGAATTATATTTTCATTGGTTTGGACAACCCATGATTTTAATTCTTGAGTTGAACGGGATTTCCACGTCAATAGTTCTTGTACCTCTGGTGCCATTTAATTCCTGCCATATATTTGTTTATTTGTCTCCTCACAGAATCTTACAAAGAGATAGGGGGATTTAACATATGCTATATGTAACACCCCATTTTTCAAAAGCGGAATAAATTTTTTTTTTTTTCCATCAGAGTAGAGAACCGGAGCAAGTAAAAGAGTGAGTAACTGATATATTGTTAGCTGTGGCGTATCCGTCTGTTCATAATGTACAGTACATTTATCCGAGTAATGTTATAACGGTACAAGTCTAAAAATAGGATCTTCAGTCGGGTCTTTACGTGTGCTGTTTACTCTGCTTACTCCTGTCTTCGGTCCTGGTTCCTCCGGACCCTAAAGCTATAGTGAGGGCTGAGATTCAATGACCATTGAATCTCAGGTAACGGTTAACCTCATGCTTATGTAACAGTTTATGTATGACAGATATTCATGATATTACAGCAATAATCACATATGAAAGATAATACCGTAACAAACCCACGCATATGTATGTTATTATAGTCTGCACTATTCACGGTGCTACGATGTACATTCGTGTCCTCGGCGCTAGGAAAACTTAACGGTATTATCAAAACCATAACCCGTATATATTTGAATGTATGAAAATAGGTGATCTAAGCCCCATAAATTTAGTCACGGTGCCGGCCCAAGACCTAGTCTTGTCCATCACTTCATGAAAACATCTATCACATATAGCATACAATAAGCATCACAGTTAGTGTTACAGTACGCGTCCGTACCTTGGTCGGTGACAACGGTACGTTCGTCGGTCGGCATGCGTTCTCGGACAGCCTATAGTAGTAATATCGCATTTATTAAGCCGTAATTAATATCCTAAAATATATTTTGGCCACTAATGACCATTTTACCCCTGGTGGATCTATTTCTCTATTTATTTTCTTAATTTTCGTAGAAAAACGATGATTTCAGCATTTTGGGTAGATTTTTCGCTTAACTTTGAAAAATCATAATTAATTCTACAAAAATCGAAACGAGGATCCGTAAGATTCCTTTGGAATCCTTAGGATGTATATTTTTAAGTAAAAATACTCATCTTTTCCCAGATTACACGAGTCATTCCCAGTTTTAAAGTTTTGAGCCTTCGCCCAGAATTTTTCCAGAAATTCGTAGCCCAACTTCGAGAATTTTTATCTCACTGTACAGAGCTTAATTTAACATGTTCTTGGCATTTTTAAAAAGCCCTATATGTCTAATTTAACCATGAAGTTTCCCAGAATTTTGTAACGTCATTTGCAACATAAAATATTGGCATTTTTAGCACTGACTTCCAAAATTTCTACCCGATGAATTTTCGCTAGAGCTTCGCTACTTTGATCATAATTTTCCAGAAATTTTGCTATACCAAGTGGCTCATCTAATTTTCGAAATATCACTATTCTTGACTATAAAAACATGATATTAAAATTACTCTAGCATATTTAAAATCAAAGCTACTTCTAACTATGAATTTAAGAACTAAAATTTAGAGAACTTAAAAGCTACTGACTAGAGGACTTACCAAGAGCTTTGCTCCTCCTTCTCCAAGACCCTTCACTCACTTTCACTTTCTATATTCAGATTTCTAAGCTTGTGAATTGGTGAGAAAATATGAAGCATATGGCTTGCTATTTATAGGGAAAAGGTATGGTAATTGTGTAATTATTTGCAACTTACTCTTATCAACTTTCAACCATTGGATTTAGGATCTTTGTAAACTTGAATCCTAGCCATTCATAGCACTCTAACCGTCCCTCTCTCTCTATTTTCCTTAACTAAATGATCCAAGTACTAGTTACCTTAGATGCTTAAGTTATTTTAACGAAATCTATTTTTGATTGCTTGATCAATCACCAATACTTTTGAATTCTAAGTATGTATCTTGATTAGTAGTTGGATATCAAGATTTATGGTCAATTAGATTTCTCTAATTGTCCTTAATAATCTCTAATCTTCTTTATCAAAGTTTGCCAAAATGACTTTAATTAGACTTAATCTCGAGATTAAATTATGTGGGTTCAAGATATGTCCTTATATTTGATCTATGATTAACGTATTTCAAGATACAATTTATTTTGTATAGATTCCCCATTTTCTTATGTCTTGAATTAATTCCATTGATTAATTTAATTGTTCTATGCTCAATTTTCCTATTGGTGGATCCATTGACTTCTCTCTCTTTCTCACACACTAGACACACACACATGCACAACAATTGTACACACACACACACAACTCTCCCTCTCTCCTTCATAAATTTTGCATTTAAGACCCCATGTGAGCCCATTAATGCACTCTTCCAATTTGTTCCATCATCAATTCTCCCATGTGCATGTTTTAACTAAAATACAATTAATCCTTCCTCCTTGCTCAAGAGTCAAGACACAACCATGGCCCTTCCCCTTCATCTTTTTATTTTGTGTTTTCTTTGTGTCATTTAGCTAGAGTTTAAAGTCTCTCATTGGTCCACTTATTAGGACATGGATTAGAATCAATTAAGTAATTAATTAAGCCCATTGGATTTAGCTTTATGAGGTTTAATCTTAGCCCTCCACATCTAATCCTAATTAGTAGCTCTAATATGGTATTTTAGATGTTGTTAAGTGTATTTGTCAAAGTGTGGTTGGCTCGTAGATTAATCATGGTCATTAGAAACTCATTTTATGCTAATATTGAACCCATATTGGTTCTTGATTTTTTTAATTAAGTCAAAATATCCTAATTGATGATTTTTAATTTGACTCTTGATTAATTATGAAAATTAAAAAAAGGACTTTAAGACCGCCTCATTTAGACCGGAGATTCGATGCGCCGGTCTTAAAGGAATGACCGGTGGCAGTTCTGTAAATATAAAGAACTTTTTGGATCGGATCATATTTTCATCAGTCTTAAATATATTATTCAGACCGGACATAAAAACAACTGGTCTTACAAATGCTATTAAAAAATTCAAATTTCAATTACTTTATAGACAAATCTCATACAGTCGTACTTATTTTTATGTGGTCCAATATAATAAGAAAAAATTTAAATATAAAAGTCTCAAGGTTTTAAGACCGCACATATGTAATAGGCGGTCTTACAAGTTAAACTTTTAAGACTGGAGATATAGTAAGGCCAGTCACAAAAAATTAATAAATTTTAAGACCGGACGTTTATAAGGACAGGTCTTAAAGGTTAACTTTTAAGACCGTCTTATAATTTGTCCGTTCGTAAAGTTAAATATTCTAAGTCCGGACTTAAATTATGGCGGCCAGTACCTCGATATTGAAGAAAATTAAACAAATAATTAATTACTTTTAAGATCGGCCTTAAATATGAACGGTCTTGATTTTAATATTAAGACCGGACTTTATTTTTTGTTCGGTCTTAAAAATGAGGCACCAACAAAACATTTCTTTGCGCGAAATCTTTTGTTACTCTCACTGAAGAACCTCTGTTCCCGTTGTGAAACCCTTCCTGTTGCATTACCTCTCTTCCTCACCCACGTATGATAGCCTCTGTTAGACTCTCATTTGCTCAGGCATTCCTCTCTTCCTGTCTCGAAAATGAATGGTGAAAACGATTCTATTCGTGTTCCGGGAACGCCAGTTACTGGTGTGACTAGTGTGAGTCAGAATGAACCCTCTTCATCTCACAATGAGCCTCGTAACTGCCATGCACGTTGTGGTAGAAGAGGCACATGAATGATGGATGTAACCCTAAGTTGGAACCTTTCGGTCCTAATAAAAGCAAATATACTAGTTTTGTCGGCTATCTTGCACGCAGCAAGGTTAGCATCTTGACATATGAGTGGAAAAATGTCAACTTTGGCAATGTAAAGCAACCTATATGGGACACTATCTGGCTTACATACACTGTCCCTAACTCTCAGAAGTTGAAAGACAAGACATTGTCTTATTGTGTTGATCGGTGGAGGAAGTTTAAGACCTTTCTAGCTAACACATATATTTTTGCCGAGGTTAGGCCTAACCAAAATCCTTGGGACAATTACACATTTATTGATGAACAAACTTGGCAACAATTTGTTCAGCTGCGGACCACTTCTGAAGCTCTGGTGAGTTTATATTTAGTTTTTTTGCCATTTTGTTTGCTTATTAACCTATGCGGATATGTGAATGTTATTGTGTTCATCTAATCCTGTTAGTTAAATGGTTTGGTGTGTGAATAGAAGTATACATTTCCTGCCTTTGTCTATGCAAGTCTGATATGTAAACCCTGAAAAGGTAAAATACTAAGAAGGTAATTGTGTAATGGTTTGTCTTGCAAAGGAGGAAATGAATAGTCTTAAAAGGGGGAAACTTTATATACCCAATTGTTACTATCTAATGGGGACTGTTGATCCCACTGGATGCCTTAAAAAGGATCAAGTTTGTATTATTGTGTAAGCATAATTCTCTTTTGTTTCTTAACCTATCTATCTAGCAGTACAATACATAGCTCCAGTTTATGTTCAAACTCCCTATGGTTGGAGGTATGTGATTTTTTCCCGAATTCGGTATGCAACATATGCTAATTTTTCTTGCTATAGTTTCTTTTTTTTTTTTTTTAACTAAGAGAAATAGTCTATCAAACTCCCTATGGTTGAACGGAATCAAGACGCTGCTCTGCCTTTGCCTATTGATAATTAGCATAATTAAATAGTTGTTTTCAATTCTGATAATTAGAAGTTATCTAATTTCTGTTAGTGACATGGCTGGAATTCAAAATTAATAGTTGTTTTCAATTCTGATTCACAGAAAAGAAGGGAACAAGCACAGGAGATATGGAGAAAGAATGATTGCCCGCATAAGGCTTCTCGCGGAGGATATGAAAAGGCCGAAAAAGAATTGATGGAGGCCAAGCGGAAGAGATTGGAAGATGAAGCTGAATCCAATCCTTATGCGATAGTTGATCAGCCATCTCCAATACGTCGCGAGGAGTTGTGGTTGCGTATTCGGCAAAAGCCAAGCGGCGCTTACACGAGTGAACAAACTCGTGTAGTTGCTGAAAGAATTGTAAGTATCGTTATTGTTAATTTTTAGTTACTAAACAAGTTTCATTTCTAAGCTTCTCGTTATCTGTATCATACAGGAAGATCTTAAAAAGAAAGAAGCAGAGGGGTCTTTTGTGTTGGACGGGAGGAATGATGTTCTGACCGTTGCGACTGGAAAACCAGATCACCCGGGGCGTGTAAGGGGGATTGGAGGATAGGTAGGTCTGAAGGAATACTTTGGTAAATCCAAACGCCATAGACAAAGTATGGTTACCCGGGAGGAGATGGACCACACGGTGGCCAAAATAAATGAGGAAGCAGCGGCTAAAGAAGCAAAGTGGCAATCCGAGATGAGCCAGATGAAGGAGGAATTGAAGCAGATGAGGCTACTTTTGAGCTCTCGTCTAGAGACCAGTGTTCCCTTGCCACACTCACCTACAACTGTTATGCAGCAGAGCACTAGAGGGAGCGGTATTGTTGGATAGTCAGAGAAACCCTTTGACCTGTATGTAGAGGATCGTGATAGTCATAGATGATTAGTTGCAAAAGGGACTGTCCACAACTTGGGATCAACTGTACACCACCAACAAATGGCTGATGATGAAGTCGAGTGTCGATTGAAAAGGTGATCGGTGATGCACCTCTCCCTCTCCCAACTGATGAGCTGAAGCTTGTGAGTCATGTCAAGGGAACCTTCATCTCTTGGCCAATGAAGCTTGTACATGTCTCTACTCCTCCTCAAGTTCCACCCCTCCTCCTCAAGTTACACCCCCTCCTCCTCATGTTCCATCCCCTCGTCAAGCACCATCCCCTCCTCAAGCTCTATCCGCTATCCGCTAATGCTAAGTTGATCGGGGCCAAGGAAAAAATATCCGATATGGTGAAGAGTGGATATTTTAAAGATAGAACGTGGCTTTGTTAATGAAGTAGTAGGCCTCGTCAACCTCAACCGGTTTACTTTGACTCCATTGATGTAAGCGTCCGCTTGCTTCCTCGACGGGAGCTTACCGATGCAATTGTTCAAATGTGGATGAAGTAAGTATCTTCTTCTATGAGTACATAATTTAAATGCATGTTTAGACACACATACATATATACTAATTCCCTTGATCGATGTCATTATTGTAGGTTCATGCATCAAGTATTGGAGCAACAGGGCAAAATCAATGATTTTGGATTCTTGTGCCCGTCTATGCAAGCACAACATCCAAGGAGGAGCGACAGGAGTACATATCAACGAGGTTGTGTGAAATGAGAAGAAAGGTTTACATGTTTCCATACTTTCACAGGTACATATCACAATTCTTGTCTGCAATTCACTTAATTCTCGCTACATATATCCGAGTACTTTTTCTTTGTGAATTTTCAGCCATCATTGGCGAGTTGGTCCTCATGTGCATGGAGGAGCATAAAGTTATCTTCTTATGCTCCACCCACGGCGATCCAGGGACTACATTGGTGCAGACCATCAACGAGTAAGCATGTCATTTTGATTCTCTTGTCTGAAATCTCTGCTGTGAATTTTTAGTGAACCTTTATTGATAAATTTGTGATTTTTATGATAGTGCCATGAAGACCTTCCAAATCTCGGTAAAAAAAAGCGTTCCTCTCGGGCCATTAATCCTACATGGCACAAACCAAAGGTTGGTACATATTTGGACACCGCCACACTTTGCCTTGTGAACTTGGTCCGTAAGCTATATATGCTCTTATATATATTTCTTGTTCTTTTTAGACCCGTCGGCAACCAACGGAGTCCAACTTATGTGGCCAGTACGTCATGAAACACATATATGATATTATCACGGAAGGAAGGACTAAATTAACTGTAAAGGTAAATGTATTTGATGTTACGAGAGGTTTGGAATTGAATTCGGTTTCGGCTTAATGTTACATATGAAATATGCACGCAAGTTAATTCGGTTTGTCTTTGATGTTACAGAGGTTTGTCTGTCCTGATCCCTTTCCTGATGATGAAATGGAGCACATACGCAATTTTTTTGTGAATATCTGTATGACTTGATTAACAGTCAGGACAATAATTAATGTCCTAAATTCATTTGTAAATATATATCGTAGCAACAATAATTTTCTGTAAATTTGTTTATTTTTTTGAACAATTCATTCATTTGTAAATATACATACGCAATGTGTAATTCAATAATAAATTTGTTTATTTTTTCAAAGAAATTCATTCATTCTAGCTATTTAGTGCTTGAAATTTGAGGTACAAGGATGTTGTGAATGAGACAATTGATCGCGACTTTTAGGACCGCATATTTTTTAAAAGTCGGTCCTAAAGATTTAGGACCGTAGGTTTGTTTAAACTCCGGTCTTAAAAGTGTATTATAGTCGGTCCTAAAAGTCTCTAAAGACTAGAGACTTTTAGGGCCTAAAAGTAATATTTATTCGAGGTCCGGTCCTAAAAGTAATTTATTTTTATGTCCGCTCCTAAAAGTCCGGCTTCGTGTATTTTCAGCTCAACATTTAGGATTGTGTATTTGTTAAATCTCGGTCTTAATAGTCTTCCTATAAATAGTAAATGTTGTCTCTTTTCGGACAAACCATTAGGGTTCAAGACAACCGAGGTTCGGCGTTACTCAAGCTAGGTCTTTCATTGTCGTCGTTTTTACCTCTCTTGATTTTGAGCAGCATTATCGGTGTCCCTTTTCTTTTGTCTTTTTTCTTTTTGTCGGAAAAAGAAGGAAGATAATGAAAAGGACACTTTGTTTCAAATCAGGGCGAGGTAAAACCGACGACAACGACGGTCCAACCTTGGGAAGAATTGTCACTGTGTTTGTTTTTTATTCGAATAAGGTAAACGATGTTTTTTGTTTTGTATGGTCTGATCTTAACTGTATTGTGCGAGTTTTTAATGTTGATCACACACGAGGACAATTTTTTGTTTTTTTCCTTTTTGTCAGAAAAATAAAGAATATAATGAGAAGGACAAGGTGATTGAAATAGGAAAAATAAAAATTTATTATATTTTTTTATCCGCCCCGTGGGGGGGCAAAAAAAAAAAAAAAAAAAAACAAAACATAAAAATATTTACTCCTCCCCATCATTGTCGGAGGGGAGGGAGTCGTCAGAGAGGTCGGAGACGTTGTCGTCTGAAGGATGGTACTCAATGTCTTGGGCATCAAGTACCACAGTCAGCTTGTTGTTGACGGCATGATAGACCTGAAACGACTAGCCCAAGCGTCGATCTATATGATCGATGCGGGCCGAATGTTGCGGCATCTCGGTAGCGGGTCGGGTTCGGGGCGCGGCGGAGGGTATGGAGGTGGAAGAGGATTAATCGGAAAAGGAGGACTGGGGGTGGTTGAGGACCTCGTGGTGGTGGTGGAGCAGCCATTCTTGTGGAGGAAAAAGAAGTGATGGAGAAGAATGCTATCTGAAGGAAGTAAAGTAACATCGGGTTTAAATAGAGAACTATGCCTGAACAATGTGAAAGGCCGGAAATTTTAATGAGGGGACGCATAGTTCATCAGAATACGAGGAGACGCCTAGTTGGGAAGTTTATCTGGAAGCCGAAGAGCCTCTGAATCATTCATTTGATACAGAGTGTAAAAGGATATGACTTTGCTATCGGAAGTTGAAAAGAATGACTTTTAGGACCGGATAAAATATAATGTCGGTCTTAAAAGTAATTGAATTGATTAAAAACTAAATAATATACTTTTAGGACCAGATAAATGATAAAAGGTCGGTCTTAAAATGAATTGATTAAAAAAATAATATACTTTTAGGACCGGCCATATTATAAAAGGTCTGTCTTAAAATCAATTGAATTGAAAAAAAAATTAAATAATAGAATTTTAGATCGCATATTTATAAAACCCACCCGTAAAGTAGATCATTTACTTATTTGCTCTCTATTAACTCCTCATACCTCTCTGTCCTTAACTCCTTATTAACTCCTCACTACCTCATAACTCCAAACTACGTACCTCTTTGCCCCAACTGAGAACTACTCTCTGCCCTTATTAATAAACTCCTCCTACCTCTTTGCCCCAACTGCTCAAACCATGGTTAGATACAAGAGAACCGCTTGTAGGGGTGCCCTTACTCGTGATGCTCGTGCCTTCCGTCGATCGTTATACGGTGCGCCTCCTCCCTTGAGAGTGTGTTCTATTGAAATAGAAGAGTCTCGGGTCGTTGGACCCATTGTTATTTCCGATGATGAAGAGATTGCCGCACCCCCTCCATCCTTCTACCGACCCTGTCTATGCTGAGTTGCTTCGTATGATACAAATAAGACAGGAACTTGCTGAACTCCGGCGGGAAGTTAATACTGCTCACGCCGATATCGCCAAGGGTTTTGAGGATAATAAGCTTTAGGATGTTTAGTCAGATTCTTGTTTTTGATAATTTTTTCCTTGTTTTTCTTTTGTATTTTTTCTTGTGTACCTGCATATTCAAGTAATATATGTAGCATTAAGAACTAAGCTTCTATCTTTTTTTTTGTTCATATTCTCCAGTAATTAAAGAAACTTCCTTTAGCCAAAATTTAGGACCGTCTACTTAATAAATAACCGGTCTTAAATTGTCAAGCGAAATATTAAATGAATAATATTAGGACCGGAGTATTTTAAACCACCTGTCTTAAAAAGTTAAATATTTAGGACCTGCTTCTTTAGAATTAACCGGTCTTAATAAAATCCAAAATGCGCGGAATATTAAATGAATGATAAAAATTTAGGTCCAGAGTCTTCTAAAACTCCAGTCTTAAAAATTTCATATATATTTAGGACTGGCTACTTTGTAATTTACCGGTCTTAATAAAATCCAACATACTTAAACATCTCTCTGTCTAGCGAAATATTAAATTTCCCTCTCTGAACTTATCCTGTCGCGACGAAAGTGATTACTTAGGTTATGTCTCCAGTGTTTGTGTGTTGCTTTGTCGCTGCTTCACGTTGCTCTCTCGACAATCACTTTCTGGTTACTTAGTTAAACGTCTATAGACCAAGCTGTAAGAGGTGTTTCAGTTATATAACTTCATGATTTTTCTGCTTATCGTTCTGGGTTTTTTATGGGTTGAATGAAATCGATGAAATGTTCTTGTGAGTTTCTCTGTTGTTAATGAATATTGTATTTTGAAGATTATATTTGCACTTTAAACCTACCCAACTGACCAACAAATGTTTTTGGGTACTCTTGTTCTCGCAACATCAACGTTCGTGGCGGGAGAAGAAAGACTCGGGAAACACATTTGATTTTATATGCTACATGTGAGTCCACAAGACCTTCATGCGATGCATTTAATTTCCTCGTCATGCATTTATTTTGCTTCTTGGATTCTTGTGATACATTTATGACCAAAAGTGATTCTTCGGTATGCATTTAATGGGCAAGTTTCGGGTAAAAAAAAATAAAAATAAAAATAAAAAGACATAACCAACATTGAGCATAAATATGCATTTGGTGTTTCCTTATTTTATATGCAAGTTTGCCAATTTTATCGGATTACGGATGTTTAATCTTCCGTTTATAGGAATTCTACTATGGATCACAGTTGGATAAATGCTTTACGGACGATTGTTGAATATCAGAATGGGTTGAGAGACTTTGTAGAATTTGCTAAACAAAATGCCCATGATGATAGTGAGAAGTTTTATTGCCCTTGTGTAAAATGTTTGAATGAGAGGCGACTAAGTCCTCAAGTTATACACACACATTTAATTTGTGAAGGATTTTGTAAGACTTATACAGTATGAGTATGGCATAGTGAAAAAATACCAAGTGGGTCTCAACATGGGGAAGTGGCCTTTGATGATAATGACATGGATATGGATGATTGCATAGAGGACATTATCCGTGATGTAGGAGAAGAGGCTTTTCATCAATCACATGCATATGGTAATATGTGCAGTGATGCAGAGACCCCGCTATATCGTGGGTGAACAAAATACCAATTGTTGAACGCTGTATTGAAATTGGTAAGCTTGAAGGCATGTCATGGATGAAGCGACAAGAGTTTTTCTAAAATGCTTGAGGCTTTTAAGGACATGCTTCCGGATGATAATGTGTTGCCGCATCGATACTATGATGCTAAGAAAATACTTTGTCCATTGGGGATGGAGTACAAAAAGATCCATGCATGCCCGAATGATCGTGTGTTGTATAGAAAAGAGTTTGAAGAGAAGCAAAGATTGTCGATATGTGAAACCCCAAGGTACAAGTCGATAAGGGGCCTGCAAAAGTGTTGTGGTATCTTCCAATCATACCAAGGTTCAAGCGGTTGTTTGCTAATGAAAATGATGCAAAAAAATTGAGGTGGCAATCAAATGAGAGGATTTTTGATGGAAAGCTTCGACATCTTGCCAATTCTTCTTAATGGAAGAAAATCGATCAATTATTTCCGAACTTCGGCGAAGAACCTAGGAACCTTAGGCTTGCCCTTAGCATGGATGGCATGAATCCATATGGAAGCCTTAGGAGCATACATAGTTCATGGCCCGTACTCCTCGATTATTTACAACTTATCTCCTATGTTATGCATGAAACGAAAGTACATCATCTTTTGTCTATGTTGATTTTCGGACCAAAACAACCGGAAATGACATTGATGTTTACCTTGAGCCCTTGATCGAAGACTTGAAGGAGTTGTGGGAAGAAGGTGTCGACGTTTATGACTCTTTCAAGAAGGAGGTGTTTAAAATGCGAGCCATGATATTTTGTACTATCAACAACTTCCCAAAGATATGGGAACTTGTCGGGTATAGTGTAAAAGGCCATAAAGCATGTCCGGTTTTTGAAGAAGGCACATGCTACCATCAACTTCAACATGGAAGAAAGACGGTTTATCTTGGACATAGGAGATTTCTTAGACGGGGCCACTCATATCCTCGATTAAAGAAAGCCTTTTTTGGTGGCCAAGAGTATGAAGATGCTCTGGTGGCATTGACTGGGGAGCAAGTATATGAAAAGATGAAAAATATCATGTCATATTCGGTAAGACTGCAAAGAGTAGAAAAGAAACAAATATAGGAAAAAGAGATCTGTATTCTTCGATCTTCCCTATTGGCGCAATCTTGATGTGAGACACTGTATTAATGTCATGCATGTGGAGAAAAACGTATGTGATAGTATTGTTGGCACGCTTCTCAACATTAAAGGTAGTTCCAAGGATGGTGTGAAGGCAAGATTGGATCTGATAGCAATGGGAATACGCGAAGAGTTACATCCAAGGCCACATGGTAACAGAACTTATTGTCCCCTGGCTTCTCATACTTTGTCTAAGTATGAGAAACAAAGTTTTTATGAGTGTCTACATGGCACAAAAGTTCCCTTGGGGTATTGTTCAAATTTTAAGAGGCTTGTATCGATGAAGGACTTGAAATTAGTAGGCCAAAAGTCTCATGATTGTCATGTCTTGATGCAACGGCTACTCCCAATAGCTATTCGAGGCATCGCCGAATATGATCTTCGGTCGTTTTGACTAGACTTTGTTTCTTCTTCAATGCGGTTTGTAGTAAAGTTTTCGAGATTGAAAAGTTGGATGAATTGGAGAATGAAGGATATCTTATCTTGTGCCACCTTGAGAAGCTTTTTGTTCCTACCTTTTTTGACATCATGGTTCATCTAATTGTTCATCTAGTGAGGGAGATAAAGTTGTGCAGCCCTATCCATTTACGGTGGATGTACCCAATTGAAAGATCTATGAAATTCCTAAAAGGGTACGTGAAGAACGCATACCGGCCAGAAGCATCAATTGTTCAGAAATATGTTTCGAAGAAGCCATGTAATTTTGTCAAAATTATTTGGCTAAAGTAAGACATATTGGGCTTCCAAAACGTCGACATCTTTGAAGGGGGTAGACGAGGGGCTTCAATAAGAGTGTGGATCCTGATGAATTGTCACAAGTCTATTTATACATCTTGAATAATGTTGATGAAGTTCAAGCCAGCATAGTTGCACATAAAGAAGTTGTAAGGAAAGAAAATCATCGAATGACTGAACAAAGGTTGATTAGGAAGTAGAGCTGTCAAAATGGGCTGGACCTCACGGGCCAGCCCATTAAACCCCATTCCTAGCCCTCTTATTTTTAGCCCCCATATAATGGGGTTATGTTTGGCCCTAACCCATAATAACCCTCACTTTTATGGGGCAGAATGGGGTCAACTGCGGGCCACAAATATTAATAATCCTTCCGCCCATCAAAATTGTCCAACCGCTCACTACGTACATTTTTGTGTGCTTCTCCTCCCGCACGCCACCATTTTTTTTTTCTTCTGTAAATTCCAAACCCAAATATATATATTAATTTAATAATCCTTATTTCCAATTACCTTTACGCCGTCAAACACCACTCCCCATTTAATATTATTCAAATAAAATTTTGAAACAAAGACTCACCGATTTTTCTATAAATAATTAAAAATTAATTTTTGTAAGTTTTCTTTCATGATATTATATATATATATATATATATAGACATTGATTTTGGGGCAAAGCTTGAAATTCGTAATGATAGTGGTGACGATGAATTTGGTCTCGGACATGTAGACCATAAGTTATTCGGTGCGAGTTCGGAGAAATGATAAAGGTTGTCTTGTTAATTCATGTAATCGACATGTTCCCTCTGTTCCTATTTCCTAATTATAAAATCAGATTCACTTTTTTTTTTGAGAAATTAAGGAAATTAAATAAGTTATTTAATCATATCATATATTGTATATCCTTATATTATATATTAGTTTATTAGTCAAACTAATTAGTTTGGAGGAAAAATTTAAAAAAAACATACTCTAAAGTAATTTAATTAGCTTATTTAATTTCTCTAAAAAAGTTAACTTGCTCTCATAATTAATACCGGAGATAGTAGTAATTACCCAAGTCTTGAAGGATAAATATTAATTAGAATATTAATAATCCTTCATTTTGGCCCGCGGGCCGGCTCTAACCCTTAGGGCTCAATTATTTTTTGGCCCGTGTGGACTGCTTAAGATGCAGGCTTTTTGGCCCTGTGGGCTTTTTGGCCCTAGCCCGCGCGGGCTAGGGCCTAACGGGCTGGGGTGGCCCGTTTTGACAGCTCTATTAGGAAGCATAACAGAACTTTTGCACACTGATTCAAACAAAAGGTCGAGGGAGAGGAATGTGTTTCTAATACAATCAAATGGTTAGCACGTGGTCCTGAGGTTGATGTCATAAGTTGGAATTCATATGTGATCAATGGTTATACATTTTACACGAAGTCCCTAGATGATACGAGCACATTCGAACGGTGGTGTTATGTTAGAGGCTGAATCTATGCACTTCTCTAATTCGAAAGACAAAAGGCCTAAATTGGTAGTCATGCCATATTATGGGGTTATTGAAGAGATTTGGGAGGTAGACTATGTGAAAATTAGATTTCCCATTTTCAAATGCAAATGGGTTAATGTCAATAATAGTGTTCAGATCGATCGGCTGGGATTTACATTAGTCGATGTCAATGGTAGAAGTTTTAGAGATGAACCTTTTATTATGGCAGACCAGGCGAAACAAGTATTCTATATCACCGATCAAGAAAATAAAAAGTGGTCTGTAGCTCTCAAGGAAAAAGGGTCATTGATATTGATGAGGAAAGTCATTCAAATTATGGTCTTCCGAGAGTTCTCCTTTTTCAAGGGGTCTCTAGGACATAAACGAAGAAGATGAAGCGGATAATGAACCCGGCATAAGAAATGATCATCAAGAAGGGATATGGGAGGATATCACTTTATAAAAGAGTCAATTCATAAGGTAATATTCATGTGCAGAATTCTTTGAAAACTTTAAGGTTTTACCTATATTATATTCCTTCTATGTTCATAAACAATGTCACTGACTATGAAGTTTGTTCTTGTTTCATTTTTGTGGCAGGATCCGATCGAAAGGGGCATGTTATAAAAAAGGATGTTATTATGTTGTTAGGTGGGAATCAGATGAAGGCATGGTGAATATTACTTTGGGCATGTATGTTGTATTTGTAACTTATTGTATTTGTAAGTAAGTTATCTTATTGTATTAATTAATTTAGGTATTGTAGTCATAGTATAATCATTAATTAAAGGCCACATAACTCGTGGTGAGTAATATTTGTATTCTTTGTCCCAATTCAATTTATTCATAATTGTTCATAGCTTGTAGCTTAAAGTATCGACTTTTATGTCTTTGGATTGGGTGGTGGATTTGTATGTAATACAATCGGGAAGAACGAACGGGGAAAATTTAGACCCGAGAAATAAATGCGCCGGTCTTAAATATTCGAATCTTTAGATCGGATGTATTTATATTTCCGGTCTTAAAGGTCCATATTAAGCCCGGTCTTAAAAGTTGGTCTTTTAAGACCGGTATATTTTTACGTTCGGTCTTAAAAGTTCACTTTTTAAGACATGATTTATTTATCATCCAGTCTAAAAGTCAGTCTTTTAAGAACGCGTATAATTAGTCGTCGGTCTTAGAAGCCGCTATTTTTTAGACCGTATTTAGTTTTGTTCGGTCTTAAAATTCCAATATTTTAATAGCAGCCTAGTTTTTAGCCGGTCTTAAAAGTTGAGTTTTAGGACCGAACCAAAAATATTTCGGGTTTATTTAGTTCGACTTTTTAGACCTATTGTTTCAAATGTCCAGTCTAAAAGAGTTTCTTTAAGACCGGTCCGAGTCCGGTCTTAAATCTTAGACTTTTAATACCGGCTGGAACAAGACCGGTCATTGGTCCGGTCTTACAATGCCTCTTTTGTCCGGTCTTAAAAGCCTTTTTTGCACTAGTGAAAACTTTTAAGACTATGTATATGTTGAGCTGAATGATATTCTATTGAGTTCTGCTATTTATATACACATAAACATATCTAATAATCTGGCCCAGTATACAAGGCCCAAACACAAACTATAATCTCAACACCCCCTTCAAGTTGGGGGCTAAACAAGTCTATGGCTCCTAACTTGCTAAGCATCCTATCATGTTTTTCTTTACCTAATGCATTAGTCAAGATATCTGCCTCTTGACTATAAGAACGAACATGTTGCAAGGCAATAACTTTTTCTAAAAGTTGTTCTCGAACAAAATGAAGATCTATCTCAATGTGCTTTGGTCTTTCATGGAAGACTGGATTAGAAGCTATATGCAATGTAGCTTTGTTATCACAGTACACATTAACAGGGGTAAGGTGTTCATAACCAATTTCTTTGAGTAGTCCAACAGCCCACACAACTTTTGATATTGCCGATCCTAGGGCTCGATACTCCGCTTCAGCCGAAGACTTTGAAACATTGTGTTGCTTCTTTGTCTTCCATACCACAAGCGAACCACCAAACTTTAATAGATATCCTGTAACTGATCTTCTAGTCATTTCACACACGCCCCAATCAGCATCACAGAAACAATCTAACATAGTGGTGCCTTCTCGATTGATAAGCACTCCTACCCCAGGGCTCTGCTTTAGGTACCTCAACACGTGTAATGCCGCCGTCATGTGACACTTTATGGGCTGGTGCATAAACTGACTTAAGACCTACACAGAGAAGCAAATATCAGGTCTAGTGGCAGTCAAGGAAATATGCTGATAGTTTGAGCATAGTGGACTTAGGAATTGATAGTGGTTTACAACCACTCATGCCAGTCTCTGCAAGCAAATCCAGAATATATTTTCGTTGTGCAAGCACTATACCATTTGCCGACCTAGCTACTTCAATACCAAGGAAATATTTCATTATTCCTACATCCTTGATTTTGAAGTTGCTATGCAACAAGTCCTTTACTTCTTGAACTCATTGTTGTCAAATACCAGTAATTATTATATCATAAACAAATACTAGGACTAGCACAATGTCAACACCAAATCTCTTAAAGAACAAAGAATAATCATGTTTGCTACGTTTTAAACCACCACAAACCAATGCAGCACACAATTTTTCATTCCATTGTCTAGAGGCTTGTTTAAGACCGTAGAGCGACTTTTATTAAGCTTACACACCAGTCCCCCCTGGCCTTCAAAATCGTGGGGAATTGTCATATACACTTCCTCATTTAGATCTCCATACAAAAACGCATTATCCACATCCATTTGAAATAAATCCCAGCCATACATAATGACCAATTTCAAAATAATTCTAATTGTAACCATTTTTATCACAGGTGAGAATGTCTCATGATAATCAATCCATTCTCTTTGAGTAAAACCTTTAGCAACGAGATGAGCTTTATACTTATCAATAGTGCCATCAGATTTATACTTAACCTTATAGACCCATTTACAACCAATAGACCTTCTTCCCTTTGGGAGATGGACAATATCCCATGTTTTGTTGCGCTCCAAGACTGCAATTTCTATATTCATCGCTTGAACCCATTTTTCATCTTTCATTGCTTCACAATGAGAAGTAGGTTCAACAACCGAATCTATGTTACACAAAAAACACAGTGTGAACTAGAAACATGATTATAAGACATATAGTTCTCAATAGGATACAAACATTTACTCTTCTCTCTGTGTAATCCTGACTCTGAGACAACTAGTCCACAAACATAGTCTGTCGCCCATATGGGAGGTCTACACTCCCTTGTTGTCCTTTCACGGCCAACAGGCAATGTTTGTGAACTTGGTTGATTAAGTGTATTTTCCGAGTGAGCAATATCACGTACATACCTAGTTTCATGTTCCACATTTTCTCTCGTCGTAGGGGAAACAATAGGCTGCATATTCACTTGTCCTAAAGGTAAATCATCATCAAACAAAAACGTTTAGTGAAATTCTGCACTGTCATTCATCGGATCAGCATGCAAATTATCAATAAAAGGGAATGCATCCTCAATAAAGACAACATGTCTACTAACCAAAATGCTTTTAGTGCACAAGTTAAGAAGAACATACCCCTTTTGATGACTTGGGTAACCAAGAAACACACAAGGAATGGCACGAGATTGAAATTTATCACAATTAGTCAAATCAGTAGCATATGCCAAACAACCAAAAAATTTTAAACAACTATAGTCAGATTGTTTCTTGTACACCCTTTCATACGGAGTTTGAAAACCTAAGATCCTAGAGGGTACTCGATTAATTAGATATGCTGCCATTTTGACACACTCCCCCCACAACCAAATGGGGATGTGAGATTGAAGCATGAGGCTCCTAGAAACTTGCATAAGGGTCCTATGCTTTCGCTCCACAATTCCATTCTGTTTCGGAGTATATGGACAAGATGTTTCATGAATAACTCCCTTTTCAACAAAATATGCTTGCAAATTATTGTTTACAAATTTAGTTCCATTATCACTACGTACTTGTTTAATATGGAAACTGATTAAGAACATAGGCAACAAAGTTCTTTATGTATCCAGCATTTTCAGATTTATGTCTCATGAGAAACACCCAAGTTGACATAGAGTAGTCATCAACAATGGTAAGGAAGAATTGTTGACCTTGATGTGTAGGTGTCCTATAGGGACCCCACACATCCATATGAAGCAACTCAAAGCAATGAACAGATTTAATATAGCTAGAGGGAAAAGGAAGTTTTGTTTGCTTAGATTGGATGCAAACTTCACAACTTTTATTCATAGCAAAACCTTTATCTTTTACAAAATTGAGGTGTTTCAAAACTGACAATGGAGCATGACCCAACCTATTATGCAATGTCCAAATTGAAGGTGGAATATCACCTAGGGGGTGAATAGGTGATTATGAAATTATTTCGCTAATTTCTCAAGAACACTTAAATAGAGAAGGAGAGAAGAGCAATTAGCACAAGAGATTATACTGGTTCGGTCCAACTCTTTAACCTGCGTCCAGTCCCCAGAAACACTCTAGGATTTCACTATCTTGAGACTTAACTACACACTCTGTAACTCTCGAGTAATCCTCACACTAGGACTTACTCCTCTTTACAAGTTGTAATCAAATAAACAAAGACACAATTACACACTCTGTACTCGAGATGATCCTTTCACTAGGACTCACTCCCTCTTACAAGTTGTAATTGTATACCCACACTTAAGGTTCCACAACCTTAAGATTTTACAACACAATAATCAAATAAGTGCTTTCAAACTCCTCACGAGTAGATAAAGATAAACACTGAGGTACAAGATATCAGAAGATGTGAAACAATGTATCCGTTGATGCTCTTTAAAATGGTCGAAATTAATCGTCGTCATTTATTCCCGTGATTGTGATTATGACCGTTGAGATCCAGTAAATGAAATGAAATATTCTTGCCGAGAACGTCACAGAGTTATGTCTGTTGGTTGAGTTTCTCGAATAGGTAAAATTCCGTTGCTTTAGTAAACATCCTGTGTTGATCCTCATCTGTAACTCATTAACAAATTGATTAAATGCAATTTAAGAATAGTAATGAGTAATGATTTGAAGAAACAAAATCATAATCAGTTGATTTTGATTTTCGCATTACGGTGATTTGATAATTGGAAAGATATGAGGAAATGAAATCACATGTCTTGATTTAGAATTTACAAAGATGGTGATTTTGAAAACGAGAGAAGATTAACTTTCAAGCGAGAGTTAATGCCTTGAGTTAATGACTTGAGGCAATTGCATTTAGAAAAATTAAGTCACAAGATAAAAGAGTTTAAAACATGACTTGAGTTGAAAAGTAATTGACTTGAGGCATTCACTTGATATGCAAGAGTTAATGGCTTTCTCTTCAAAATGCGCAAATTGAAAACTTTAACTTGAAGTTTGAAAGTCATGCCTTGAGTTAATGACTTGAGTCATTAACTTGATATGCAAAAGTTAAAGTCAATGGTTTTGAAAATCTACAAATTGATCTCTTAACTTGAGCTCTAAAAGTCATTGCCTTGAGTTGATGACTTGAGTCATCAACTTGATATGCAAGAGTCAAAGTCGATACTTTAAAAAATAGATCAATGAAAGACTTAACTTGAGTCAATAAGTATTTGCCTTGAGTTAATGACTTGAGTCATTAACTTGATATCAAGAGTCAAAGTTGACGCTTTCCAAAAACTAGAGAATTGAAATCTTAACTTGATATGAAGAGTTAATGACTTGAGTTAATGACTTGAGTCATTAACTTGAAATGCAAAAGTTAAACCCGATGCTTTCAAAAGAAATGGCCAAATGTAGACTTAACTTGAGTTAATAAGTGAATGACTTGAGTCAATGACTTGAGTCATTAACTTTATATCCAAGAGTCAAATCGATGCTCCCCAAAGAATAGACAATTGAAAACTTAACTTGATATAAGAAGTTAATGACTTGAGTCAATGACTTGAGTCATTAACTTGACATGCCAAAAGTCAAATCCGATGCTCTCTAAGAAATGGACCAAATGAAAGCTTTAACTAGAGTCAATAAGTGTTTGCCTAGAGTCAATGACTTGAGTCATCAACTTGATATTCAAGAGTCAAAATCGATAGTTTCAAAATCTCAAGATTAAAAAACATGACTCGAGGCAATTAAATAATTGACTAGAGTTAACAATATCTATTTAAATCATTTCCATCATTTAACTAGAGGCATACATAGATTTAACTAGAGTCTTGCATAGACTTAATTTATTAACTCCAAGCCAAAAACATTTTAGCTCGAGGCAACCACTACAAAAACCTTCAAACACATTATAGATTAAAATTAACTATATAAAACAACCTTGAATCCATTATATTTGTTATAATCAAAACATCAAAAATATAGAGAACTAACACAAATATCTATTGGTTCATTTTGACCAAAAATTCCTCTATCAACCACGTTTACAAGATGAATATTAGTATTTATATCATTTTGCAGTATGTATAGACCTTCAACTAATCTACCAGTTGCCTTCATTTCCCCAGCTTGAAGGCCCTACAAAAGACAATGGTTAGAGAAAAAAAAAATAACCATGCAATGTGCATCTCTTGTAATCCTTAAGACAGATTTTGAGATTAAATTGCAATTGTGGTGCATACAGAACATTATGTAACCCAAATTCATTGGACAATTTGACTTTTCCTATATGAGTAACTACCACCTTATCACCATTAGGAATTTTAATTGTTGTAGTAGGTTCTGTATATTTTTCATATGAATTTAGCAAAGATAGATCTCCAACTAGGTGAGTAATGGCACCAGAATCTATTAGCCAATTAACATGTGAATAAGGATTAGGAAAGCAATGCAAACCTGTATCGATCAATGCACGTATATTTGACTTTGGCTCAGTGTCCTTCTTAAGGAATTCCATTAGCTTGTCATATTGTTCACGGGTAAAGGTTGGGGCGATTATGTCGTCACTAGCTGTAATTCCCCTCTTTGTCGATTGAGTGAGATTGGCCGCCTGAGAGGTCTTTGATTTGTTCCCCTTAAAATCAGTAGAGAATCCAACTAAATGCCAACAATTGTCTTTGGCATGTCTCTTCTTATTACAATAGGAGCATTCTAGCAGTGGAGTATTTCTTCCTCTTCCTCTTCTATCGCCCTTTGTCACGCCCCCTTCCACGAGCAAACATTGCAACTCCTTCAAGTGGGTGCGTTTGTACACTGTTACTGAGATTACGCTGAGCCTCATCCTCCATAATCATACTAATTGCTTGATTCACAGTTGGTAAGGGGCTCATCAATAGAATTTGACTCTTAGGAGCACTATAAGTGCCATTGAGTCCTAATAGGAATTGTAGTAATTTCTGTTACTGAAGGCGTTGGGAGTAAGCCTGAGAGATAGGCATTTACACAAGGGAATCGGTAATATGACAGATTCTTCATCCCAAAATTATTTCATCTTAGAGTAGTACTGTGAAATAGTGAGAGTCCCTTGCCTCATAAAGTTAATTTCTCTATGAATGCTAAAAATTTGAGAGCTTGTTACCTTGTCAAAACGCTCCTGCAGATCGAGCCAAACAAGGTGAGCTTCCTGATGGAAAATCACATTGTTGGCCAAGTCTTTAAAAAGTGAATGTAGTAGCCAAGAGAGAACAACAACATTACACCATTCCCACTGATCATGGAGGCCACTATCCTGTTTTTCCATAGTGCAGGACCCATCAATAAAACCAAATTTCTATTTTCCTTTGAGGGCAATTCACATTGACCTACTCCATATAGTGTAATTATCACACCCAGCAAGAACTTGTGGTATAATGGCTGATCCTTGTGTATCAGATAGGTGAAGATAGAGAGGATGAGCAAAAGGAATAGAAGATTCGGTGAGCTTATCCTTGTTCTCTGCCATAAGTGGTTCTTAATCGGAGTGACTCAAAATGAAGAGAAAGCACAAGAACGCAAATCACCTCTAATTTCCCGAGTTAACACAAAATTGCACAAAGAAAGCACACTAACCCAAACGAAAATCACCTCTAATTGTCGTGATTCGCATGAGGGTTTTCTGGAAAACAGCCGAAACTTCAAGAAGATGGGAACATATAGTTTCATGAGACTCACTGTTTCAGTATGAACAGACTCACAATTCGATGTCCTTACTTATCGACAAAGCTTGGGGAGGAGCATGGGCATTACCAAACTCAAAGTTTCTACGGAAGCAGCGATTCGAGCGTCTTCATTTGCGGAAGCACTGATTCCAATCAGCCGTGGTTCTTGACCTTCGACGCTAGAGATTTAGTTGTGGTTCTTGACCTTCGGCGCTGGAGATTGATCGTCGTTACCAGATCTTGCCAAGGCTTCGAGCATTCTTGGGAATCCAACGGCTTGGTGATCTAGGTATTGTATTCAGGCAGCCTTGAGCTTGAAACTTCTAAGAATAGGTCATAAAGCTTCAAGAGTCGTTATGCGATGGCTGTCTTTGAGATCTGACCGTATGTCGATACTGGATCTTGAGATGCAACTGGGTTATTGGGATTGGATCTTGAGATCCAACCGGATGGTGGGCTGTTTCTTGGCATTGGGCCTCTAAAATTAAAGTTTGAGGCATTTTCTTGGACTCACAACCTATGGCTCGATGCCATGTTGAAATTTGAATAATATTCTATTATTAATCAACTAAACTAATACAATGAAAGTTCTGCTATTTATATACACATAACCATATCTAATAATCTGGCCCAATATAGAAGGCCCAAACACAAACTATAATCTCAACAGTATATATAGAGCGTACTGCTTGCACTTCATTTCACCAAAGACTTGAATGCTTCGACTGTCTTCAAATCTTGAAGATTAATATCGTCCTAGTGATAGTGCGAAGCATTTTCTCTATTGTTTTTGGTAATTTGATTAATACTATTCCCTCTCTTTCTCTATTTTCTTCATAAATTCTTACTACCTTCGATTTTAATTATAGGTAACCATCGGTAAAATAGAAGCAGCGATAACATACTGTATGTTAAAGCTGCTTCCATTTTACCACTGCTTACCTTTCAATTTGCATCCAACCTTCAAATGAAATGTAAATGACCCGTTATACGCTCTTTTAAACAAAGTACACTTCTGAATCTGTTGGCGCTTAAGACCATTTTGTTTTCTCTATATTACTACTCTATATCTCTAGAGTCAATAATTTTATAAGAGGAACATCATCATCAGATGCAGAATATAATGAGAGCTTGTCTCCTCAACACGATATATAATCTTATCCTTAGCTTGCCCCCATGCGCGCACACACAATAAATTGCATTTATCTTAGCAAATATTCATTACTCTCAAAAGTTGAATTTTGCAACCATAAATTTATGTTACAATTTTATTTTGTGATGCCATAGTTGGTTGTAGTTTTAAAATTTTATAAAAAATAAATTTTTACAATAGTTTATTTTAAAGCTAAATTTTAACGTCTTGTATTGTAATAATTACATTTTTCAGTTTATGTAATATATATTTAACTATGTGCAAAACAAAAGACAGTTACAAATATTTAAAGAAATGTTGCACATAATTGAAAAGAGTTGTATTTGTTACACCACTACCCGCCTCGCCTTTACAAGTGGTCGGTAGTGTGACCTTTCCTTTATTATTATTATATTCATGTATGAGAGTGATTAGCAAGAGCATGTAACAATTTGAACAATACAATGCGGTAAAGTAAATAAGTATCCAAAAAGAATAAGTTCCCCGAAGGATTAATATACAGTCGTTCAGAATAAAACTAAAAGTAATATATAATCAAAAGGGTATAATAAAAAGTCATCTTCGGAAACCACCACAAAATCTTCAATCATGCTCCACTAACTTATCTCTAGCCTCATGCTCCGACCAAGATGCACTCCCTGTACTCTTATAATGGCCTGGGATCATAGATGAATCTTAGAGTAACTGCTAATCCCATATTCAGAGTATATACATAGTATGTAAGAAAACCATAAACACAAACCTTAAGCATTCAGTAAGTCACACATAGTCAGGCACAGAGCCTAATGCAGAACAAGCAGTCCTCTTAGGCTCTTAACATAGACTGCAAGGCGCATACAACAAGGCCCTAGTCACACACAATGGGTTCCAGTACTAAAGCGCATGGAAAACACAATAACACCGAATGCATACATATTCATGGTAAATCATACATACAAAATCATACAAAACATATGAGATTAAGATTACTTACCTGCAAACAGTTGATCAATCAAATAACCAGTTCCCAGTGACTTAGTAGGAATTATAGATCTAAAGTAATACAATATAAATGGTGTCATCACAAATATAATCTTCTCCCTTTTAAAATATGTAACTACACACTTGTATGAATAATTCTTTCACCATTTGGAACTCATTAATTTTCTTTATTAATGAGTATCTTTCATTGCTCACTTATTGATAAATCCCTAATTTTTTATTCCACCTTATTCATTTATTTTGGGGACTATTTTAGGCTAATTTGGAATTATTAGATAATATTTGAATTGTTAGCCAATTTTAGGAAATAATATAAATCAGCATTAATTATGAGATTATTTGGCTTAAATTATCAATATTCGATTGATATCTTGTGATTGAATAATATTTCTAAATATATGATAGATCACGATTTTATTTAATTCTTGCAAGACAAGGAAAAAAATATTAGAAGATCTACGATGCGAGAATTAACCTTGGACACTTAAAGAAGATCTAATGGTGGAATTTTAATAGGCTCAAGTTGGTACATAAAACTCTCCCATCCTTTTATAAATTAACCTACCCGCATATGGAGAAAGACTACACACGCACACCGGGAAAAAAACACGTGAAGGAGGAAATTCGATGGTAGCTTAAGCTCTTTTGGGAGGCAACTTGGGAGGAGCATGGAAGAAGCTAAGGCCTAGGAACTTACACTTGAAGATCACAAGGGAGTGTGGTTCTTTTATCTTCTTAATTCAAACTTGAGGTTCTTTAGTTTTAAAGGGTTTCAAGTTGTGTTAATTGAGAACAATCTAGTTTTAAATTGTAAACATATTTCTTTTGGATTGGATTGATAATTTGAAGTTTTTATGTTTGAGACAATTGCTGGATTTTTGTTTGCAACCTTTGGATTGTCAATTGAATTATTAATTGAGTTTTCATTATTAATTTAATTGACAATTTGGTTTATCATCTTAATTGTTTGATTGGGTTGATAAATTATCTAGTTGTTCAATTGGATAATTGTAAACAAGATTTTCAAGATTATTCGTGATTGGTTTTTAATGAGTTTAATTAGCCAATGCTTATTTCATTATGAGTTTTCTAGTAGAATATGTGTTATTGAGCTAGAGGGTTTCCCATGTTCAATTAGGTAATTAAATTCATTAATCTCCCTTTAGTCTAATTAATTGGTTTGGGTTAAAAAAGTTAACTTCATGCAATTCCTAAGTTGTCCCCTTATCATCATAACTGAACTAGATCTTTGTGATTTAATTTGATTTTAATCAATATTTTTCTTAGGATTTAATTCTTCTCTCATAACAAAAAAAGCCTCCAAAAATTGCATTCAAATCCATATAGATTAGTTTCATTCTTATATAGGTTTTAGAGTCAATTGCATCTTGCATTTAGTTAGTTTAGTTTCATTTTATTGCATTTTTCATCACCGAAATTCAACCTAAAGAAAATCCCACAGATTGCTTTTTGGGAGAATGACCTAGGTTGACCCTATATTGCATAATTAATTAGGACCTAGTTTAATTGATTGCTTTATTGACAAAATCAGCGCATCACTTATTTTTTATTTTCGCCTATACCTAGAAAATTTCTAGAAATTTTAACTAACATCAAAACTTCATAACTAATTGTAGAAAAATCCGATTAAGGTGTTTCATAAATCCACGTGACCTTTGACATGTCTATTTTTGACTAAAAATACTTTCTAAGACCAGATTCACGCAAATCATTCCCAGTTTACCAAAATACCTTCACTAGTTTTAAAGCTATTTCATTTGTATTTCTTCATATTTTGACCTTAATACTTCCAAAATTATGCTTTATACTCTTCTTTATACAAAATTGAAGGTGGAATATCACCTAGAGGGGGTGAATAGGTGATCTTTGAAATTTAATATCTTTTCTTGTGTATAAACAAAATAGAGATCAATAAGATAGAATAACACAAGACAGTTTATACTGTTTCAGTCTAATACACTGACCTACATCTAGTCCCCAGAGACACTCTAGGATTTCACTATTTCTTAAGAATAATTACACACTCGTAAACGAAGGATGGTCTTCACACTCTGAGACTCCACTCCCCCTTACAAGTTGTAATTGATACACCCTCTCTTAAGGTTCCTCAACCTTAAGATCCAAACTTAGCAATGAAGATAAATGTTTAAGTACTCCTCACGAGTTGATAAATAAATGAATACTGAAGTGTAGTTAATAGAGCAGATGAAACAGTGAATGAAATTAAACTCAAATTGATTGCGCAGCGTTTCAGTAATTGATCATTCAATGCTCCGGGTATTTATAGATATTGTATTTAGTGACCGTTGATGAAGTTTCAAGTAATAGCCGTTGTGACTCCGAATATGTTCGTTAGATAGATAGATGCAGAGTTTTGCCTTTTGATTATACAGCTGGATTTGCAGAATCTATATTCTCTCTCATTCCTTTTGTTTTACCGTTGTGAAACAGTATTTAACAGTTAGGAAAGATATCAGAGACTTTACTTCGCCTTCGTGTGTTTAGCAAGTTTTAGGTAAGCGCATTTAATGCTTCTGACATCAACTACTCCATTCAAAAATTTGACATGACCTGTGTTCTAAATTGCTGAAATACAATAACAAACTTATCAAACTATGTTAAACATATCAATATGTAATGGTATGATGAATTCATGATTTCAGTTAGAGAACCAAAGATTTCATATAGGTATTCGCTAAAATAGAGGTAACTTAGACTCGAGTTACCATTCATTTTGACTAGAGTTGAAACAGCAGGAAATGGAAGAAGATTATTTGAAAATTATTCTTGACTCGAGCAGATGATTCCTTGGCTTGAGACTTGACCTGAACTCGAGTCACTCAATTTCTAGACTCGAGTTGATGTAGTGTGAAAGTATGCAGAACAATTAGAAAAACTTGTTTTGACTCGAGGTAGACTAATGCTTGACTCGAGTCATGACGTGAACTCGAGTCAATCATTTTCGGCCTCGAGATGATGTCTCGTGAAAGTATGCAAAGAAATTTGAAAGCGATTCACGACTCGAGGTGGATTATTCCTCGACTCGAGTCTATATGTAGACTCGAGTTACCCTTATGCTAGGCTCGAGTCACTCCTATGAATGTGACAGATGGAATTGAGGCAAGGAGACTTGAGTTGATATGAGAAGCTCGAGTCAGCAGTAAGACTCGAGTCACAAGGATTGGCTCGAGTGTGAGTTACGGGTTGGCTCGAGTCTTGGTCGACTCGAGGCAATCTTGGCGTGGTCGAGTCGAGAGAAATTTTGGTGATAAAGACTTGTGTATTTGACTCGAGTCTACAGAATTGACTCAAGCCAAAATGGCAGCAAAATATTTCTTACGTTTAAACAACATTTTGGGTTGTTTTAAGTTGTTTTTCTTATTCTTTGTTCTTTTCAACATTTAATCATCATCAAAACATCAAACGAAGAACCAACAAAAATGCCGTTTTAAACACTTTAAAACCATTAAAATCACAAAATTCAAATCACATCACCATGTTAAAGCTATTGGCCAAAAATCCCTTCAAAATCACAAGAAATTAGAAAGATGACTTACTTGTTCTAGATCCTTACTTCTTTGCCCTCTTCTTCTTGAATTCCTTTGTAAGGGTGACTAGGGCTTCAATAATATCATACAAGGGTAGTAACTAAGACCTCAAACATAACTACATGAATTTGAAGGAGGCAATATAAATTTCATAACTTCCTTACTTTAGCTCAATCTTCCTTGCACTTCTTCTTGCTTTATCTCTCAAGCTCACTTCTCTCTTCTTTCCTATGTGTGTGTGGTGCCTTCTTGCTTTTCCAAATAAGGGGTGAAGCTCTCTTTATATAGAGGTGTTGGCATGAAAATATCTCCTTAGAATTTTACCAATTTACCCCTTTGTAATTATCCATGGAAATTCTACGGTTTTCTTTCTTTTTCTAGAGAAATCTTGATTCCTCTTACTCCTCCTTCTTGATCACGCCATGTGTCATCCTAGGGCACAAAAATATCTTCAATTATATGTCTCCTAGGTGTAATCCAAGACTCCCCTCTTCGATTCTTTTAATTGGCTCTTTATTTTTCTGACTTCTTTTAGACCTCACTTGATTTTTCCTTGTGGTTGAAATCCATTGCTTAAGAAAGAAGATAATTAGGTATCAATTACCCTTAATCATGGATGTCCAAATGTCCTTATCATAATTTTCTTTAAATATTATAATAATACTTGGCATCTTAGGCGTCCTACTCTTTAATTTCTATGATTCCATGTGTCTTTGGCATTTTCCTCTCTTGTCTTCTCGTAGGCACAATTTTTGACTTCTTTGGAGGAGCCATTATGTCTTAAATCTTTATTAGATGGAGGTGTCCAAGTGTCCCCTCTAATAAATCTTTAATTTACATGAATTCATGTGGCCATGTTCTAGATGTTTTCCTATTATCATATGATAAATTTATTTTCTTCCCCCTTGCCTTGTCCAATTTGAAATTCTACCCCTTTTTGGAAGATAATTATGTCTTTCAATTTGTATTAAATATAGGTATATAAGTGTCTTTTTCCATGAAGCTAAATATCCTCATATCATGACACTTGTCTTTCTAAGGTTTTCTACATGATTCTTATCTCCAACTTTGTGTAAATTGCTTTATCTTCATCTTTTCCTCCTAGCCATGCGCCATGCTTCATGAATTCAAGGGATATCTTTTGCTCTTTCATTATATTTGGACTCATGTTCACTTGTCAATTTATGATGACATCATATGACATAAGAATATTAAAAGTCAAGAGATATTTGTTGATAATCTTCTTAATTTTGCCATGTGTGCTAGTTCTTGATTTTCTATTATCTCTTATGCCTTATCTTGTTTACATTTGGCACAAATCAAAATCATGCACTTGTAGCTTATTTAATACACTTCTTGACCTTGGTTTATACACCTCTTATCCATTGAATATTTCATGATATTTCTTAATATTCCCCTTTTCCACATTTGCCACATCCCCTGAATTGGGCCTGGTCATCTGCTTGTCACAAGCTAATTCCCAAATCTCTAGGCTCAAAATTTAGGATATTACAAAGCATCCGCATGCGTTTAAGGATTTGAGTGCAATGAGGATTCTTCAACAAATTTCCCAATATCTTAATTGTAATAATTAAATAAACAAACAGATAACGTCGCTATGGAGATGGAGGAAAATAATCACTTATATAAGACGTTATTAGAAAGTCATAGAACAGGACATGTTCAAGCACTGAAATGAAAATACTTTTTTACAGTTAATGACCAAGACGTACAATCTTGTCCATTAATTTTTTTCTTTTTTTTCAAACTCTTGTTTTTAACCCGTCTATGTAGATTTTAAATTGCTCGATATGTAGTCATGTATTTCCTCTTGTTTTTATTACTCATCCAGTCTGTTTTTATAAGGAACAATTGTTTTCAATTGGTCCTTAATTAATATAAGGAACAATTTATTTTTGTCTAAAATTCTAAAATGATGTTTCCAATTTTACCCCATTAAATATAATTTAGAAGGATCACATTTATATAAAAAAGGGTTAATGAGCGAATTGGCCAACAAACTATTACTCAAAGAGCATCCAACACAAAAAAACTATTAAGTGGACCTTAAATACTAACCAACTTTTAAAAGGTGAAGGCAGCACAAAACTCGTTAATTCATCCTAAACATCCATTAGTGAAAATTGAAGAACCCTAATTCATCGTAAATGCCCAGCACAATCTTAGTTTGCACAAAATCCCTTACTTGAAGAACCTTAATCACAAGTAAAAATCTGGGTGTAATGTTCAAATAACACAAGTCTTATCCCAGTGAAACAACTTCGCCCAGAGAGCACACGGTGAAAGAAATACGAAAACAAAATTCAAGCATCCCCAATTAACTGAACTGTATAAAATTGCTCTCCATCACCATTATTTATTCGATCATTTCGCCTCGCAGTCTCCATTACAAGAATTCCAACCTCTAATCGAATGTTAATTTGGCATACGAAAGAAGAAGTAGCTACCTTAGAGAGTTCCGGAAAGCGCATTTTCACGAGACTTCGAGGTTGCTTAGTTCAAGAACAAGGTGCTCTGCGATGCCCTATATTTTCAACTTGAGATTTTGTGTCTTCAACTTCTAAGTCCATTTACGTTCGCCATGCTCATTGTCCACAACTCCTTCCTCCACTATACACGAAGATATCGACAGCCTCACCGAGGACAAGTGAGTCGCCTTCACCTTCATCATAATCCCTTTCCACAGGCAACAAACCGTCGACGGTAGAATGGAGGCCACCAATATGGCCTTCCATACAATTAACCAGAATTTGCTCCCCAATTCGCCTTGCTCTGTCGAAATACTTGTCGGACTCACTGGAGGGATTTTGTGAAAATTGAGATTGTGTTGCGCGTTTAAGATGAATTAGGGTTCTTCAATTTTCACTAACAGACGTTTAAGATGAATTAACGGTTTTGTGCTGCCTTCACCTTTTAAAAAGTTTGTTTGTATTTAAGGTCCACTTAATAGTTGTTTGTGCTGAACACTCCTGGAGTAATAGTTTGTTGGTCAGTTTGCTCTTTAACCCTATAAAAAATTACTTAATTAATTATTAAACTCATGTTCACTTTCAAGGGTATCAATGGAAGCAGATGGATGTTCCACAATTACATCAGCACAACCTCGGCAAAATTTTCATAGCCATCATCCAGGTAATCTCTAACCCTTATAATGAGTTGCTTTTGTCGCTAAAGCAATCAATTAAACTAGGTCTTAATTAATTTGCAATATAGGGTCAACCTAGGTCATTCTCCCAAGGAGCAGGCTATAGGTTTTTCTTTAGGTTGAATCTAGATGATGGAAAATGCAATAAAATGAAACTATACTAACTAAATGCAAGATGCAATTGACTTTAAAACCTAAATGAGGATGAAACTAATCAATATGAATTTGAATGCAATTTTAGGGGTTTTTTTTTGTTATGAGAGAGGAATTAAAATCCTAGGAAGAATATTAATTAAAACCAAATCAAACAAAGAAAATCTAGTTCAATTATGATGATAAAGGGAACAACTTAGGATTCACATGGAGTTAACTTTCTTAGCCTAAATCAATTAATTATAACCAAAGGGATTAATAAAAGATTGGACTTAATAAATTGAATTAACTAATTGAAACATGGGAAACCCTCAAGTTCAATAACGTCTAATCCACTAGAAAACTCATAATGGAATGAGCGCTAGTTAATTAAACCCATTAAAACCAGTTAAAATAGTTCCAAGATAGTTTTGGGAATTATGTTCACAATTGCCTAATTAAACAACTAGACAATTAACCAACCTAATTAAACAACCAAGAGGATAAACCTAAATTGACAATTAAATCAATAATGGAAACTCAATTATTAATATAATTGACAATCAAACGGTTTAAAAGCAAAAATCCCAGTAGATATCTTAGACAGTTAAAATCCAAATTATCAACTAAACCTGAAATAAATGATATGTCTACAATCTAAAACTAGATTGTTCTCAAGAAAATAACTCAAAATTATCTAAAACTAAATAATTTCAAAGTCTTCAAATAAATCAATAAAAGGAAAAACACTTCCATGCTCCTCCCAAGTTGCCTCCTAATAATTCATGTTGCCATAGAAATATTCTCCTCACGCTTGAGACAAAAAATCACGACCATTTGGTGAATGATGGATGGGAGATGATGATTGAATGAACTTAAATCCCGGTTCAGTAAATGGAGTGAAGAGAATGAAACAAGGTAAGTTATGAAAATTGTAAGTGTGGGCCCGTTAATTGGAGAAGAGTAATGGATTTAATGGTGGGTGTTCTCTGTGTGTAACTCCCTTGCGTGGATAGGGAAGAATTTACAACCAGCGTACATTCGTTCGTGGTATGTCGATGTTCATGAGAGAGACCCTCGTCTCACAATGAGAACATATACCTTCTTTTTGCAGCTGCTAGGTTAATTTTATGGGAGGAAGAGAGGGTTTTTGGCTACCAATTTGAGCCCATTAAAATTAAGAAGCCCAACAAAATACCACCATTAGATCTTCTTTTAGCTTCCAAGGTCAATTTCGCATCGTAGGATCTTCTAACATGTTTTTTCCTTGCCTTGCAAGAATTAAAAAAAATCGTGATCTATCATATATTTAGAAATATTATTCAATCACAAGATATCAATTAGAATATTAATAATTTTAGCCCAATAATCTCATAATTAATTATGATTTATATTATTTCCTAAAATTGGCTAACAATCCAAATATTATCTAATAAATCTAAATTAGCCTAAAATAGTCTGCAAAATAAATGAATAAGGTGAGATAAAATATATTAAAATTGGGATTTATCACCTTCCTCTCTCCTCACGAGACACACATACCCGATGTGCTTCAAGATCCACCTTTTGGTATGTGTGTATTGAATAGTAAATAAACGTTTTCCTTTCCACCTAAAGGTATGGAAATATATGAAAGACCCCCATAGGGAAATTTTCTGCTAAAGGTATATGAAATTTGTTTAAGGATCGAGGTTTACCTATCTTCTTCAACGAGTAGTGCAACCTTTCTTTAGCCGTGTATTGACAACTTATTTTCATTTTTTTTTTTTTTTGGTAACTACGTTTAACATATTTTCTGTTATGTGTAAAATAGAAGACATTTACTCAGCTGAAAATATGATAGTCGCAACTGTTGAATATAAGTTGCACTGCATGAGGACTTAGTCTTAAGTTAATCTAGGTTTGTAATGGTTTTTTTTTTTTTTTTTTTGATATTATCATCTGGTATACAGTTCGTGTAATACCCTAATTTTCATAATTCTTATAAATATTTTATTTTGGAAAATAATACATATTAAATAAGGGTGAATATGTAGTCTCAAGTTTTGTAACTTAATAATTATTATTCTAAGTAATTTTTCCTTGAAATTGAATAAACCAAAGGCTAAATTTAAGATCATATTTAAGGATCATAAAATACACTATAGTTGTCATATTAAATCATGATTCTTATATAACTAAAATAAGCAATAAAAGGTTATAAAAATGCTTAAATGAATTAAAGGAAATTAACAACAATTAGTGGGCAATTAAATTTTCACTAATTAAATGTTTAAGTAATTCTTCAAAATTCATCAAGAGGCAAATTAGAAAGCATTAATTAGATAATGTCTTAATTTAAAAATGAAGGGCCTAAAGAGGGTGAAATAATACTTGCCTAATTAAACACTAATTTTTATGATTAGTTAATAAATCAATTAACTAATAGCAAATGCAATTAAGGGTGAAGATTGGATTTAAACAAACACAATTGAATCCAGTGGTCCTAATTAATCCTATAATTAACCTTAATCCTCTTGTAATTGAGTTAGCCAATGAGAAATCAAAGAATTGAGCTTAATCCTCATAAAATTAAATGGACCAATGGGAAAATTAAGCTATAGATTAATGGTGAGGATTAATCTTGAACAAGCACAAATAAATCCAATGGTCTTAATAAATCTCATAATTAAGCTAAATCCATGTTAGGAAGCTGGAGTTCTTGTTTGTGTGACACAAGAAAACACAATTCTTGAGTCAAAATGAAGAAGAAGGCCACGGTTTGGCTAGCTTGTGAAAGAAGAAGGAATAAATATATTAATTGCTCAATTGAACACGTGATAATTAGCACATGGGAGCATTAATTAAGGGGGACAAATTAGAAGGGATAGTTAATGGGATCACATGGGCTCATCAATGCAAAAATGGAAGAGGATAAGAGAGAGAGAGAGAGGGAGAAGCACGGATTGAAGAGGAAAAGAAGAGGAAGGAAGGAAAACTTAGTGAAGAAGAAATGTGGGGCCCACAACTATTGAACAACCAATAGGAAAAAAATCAAAAGAAATGCTCTAAATCCTAAATGATTAAAATAAACCAATGAGAAGCTTTTCTTCATAAAAATGAGTCTTCAAAGAAGACCAAGTTCCATGAGCCATTGATTAAAAAGATCATCCAATGGGTAGGATTAAAGATGAGAGTTTGAGAATTTACCATTGTTGCCATGAGCTCCTCCTATAAATAGGAGGCTTCTCCTCTTGAATTCTTCACACCAAACTCAAACCAAATAGGTGAGTTTAAGAGAAGAGTGAAGCAAGAAGGAAGAAGGAGTAGCAATGTTCTTCAAGAGGTAAGGTTCTCTAGTTCTTAAGCTCTAGTCTTTAGTTTTTATAGTTCTTAGTATAAATTTTAGGTTGATCTAGAAAAATAGAGAATAAATTCCTATACTTGTTTTTAGGCCTCCTTGCATTGAAAAATGCCTAATGAGGTAAAAACATAGTAGGGTCTGTGTTAAAATTCTGTGCAAACAGCAAAGAAGATGCTATTATTTTATGAAGAATATGAAGTCATTTAATCATAAAATTTTACATGAATAAATTAGACATCTAGTACTTTCCAAATATATAAAATATGTAACGTTTTGATCTCCAGTCAAGGAGATATGAATTTTTGAAGTTAAGCTATTTTTCTGGATGAAAATCTGAGCAACGTTGGGAAAAGCTAAAACTGGGAATGAAACATGATGTTCTAGGTTCTTGAAATATTTTTACTTGAAAATAGACATCCTAAGGATTCCGAGGAATTTTACGGAACCTCATTCCGAGTTTTTTAGAATTAATTATGATTTTGCAAAGATAGTGAAAAATCTGGCCAAAAAGCTGAAGTAGCGTTTTTCATAAAAATGTAAAGGCAAAATTGTAATAAAAATCCACCAAGGGTAGAAAATGTTAAAATAGGTGAAAATATCCTTTTTGATATTATTCTAGGAAATATGATATTAATTATTATATCATGGGAAAAGCAAATAATCCGACGATAATGTATAGGATATCCGGGAAGTCCGGAGTCGGGTTCAAAGGTCGGGCGTTTGACAATTACCCAGTGAAAGGTACGTTTGCGTACTAGTAACTTTAACTCTGATGTGTCTTGTATGCATGTATGTGATGGAATAATTAATACGGGCTATAGTCTTGATAATGCCGTTGAGTTTTCCTAGCGCTGAGGACACAAGGAGCTGTCATGGCACTGATTAGTGCAAACGTGGATGACTTTACATGTGCTGTGTGCTATGTATTGTTGTGTTGTTAACATTACATATGCTGTGTGCTTATGTATTGTAACCTTACATGTGATGTGTGCTATGTATTTGTTGATGCTAAAATGTAATGAATATCTATCATATATATACTGTTTATACTTTTCACATGAGGTTAACTGTTACCTGAGGTCCGATGGGTATTGGACCTTAGATTTGTCTAAGGTTCAGGAAAGGAACCTGGAACAGAGAAGGCACCGGTAGATGGAGCTAGGGTTGTTCATGAAACCCGGCAACCCGGCCCGACCCGGTCATTGGCCGGTCCAGCCCAAAAGGGGGCAAAAAAACCCGAATAGCTTTGGACAGGACCGGGTCTGACCCAAAGATCGGGTAGGACCGGGTTCCGGGTAAGGGTAAATGACTAGTGAGCCCGGTCCTACCCGAATAAAATTATATATATTTATTAAAATTTGTATATAGCCTTCAAAAGTAAAAATAAATAAATAAATAAAAATTCTTCCTTCTTAAACGACATCGTTAAATGAGATATATATCCATACCTTCTACTTCTACCCTAACCCTAAGTTGCAGATTTCCCATTCATTCGGCTGGCCTCCTGCTCTCTCCGACCCTGACATTTCAGATCTCCTTTTCCTTTCACCCATTTCAAAAACCCTAACCCAGTCGCCAGTCTCTGTCTCCATCTTGACTTCATCTCTCGTCTCGACTCGAGATTCAATCGGTGGTACTAGCTCCATCGACGCCAAGATCTTCGGTGCTCGTGTCTCCACTCTCAAGCCCGATCGTCTCTGTTTCCAGACTCAGCGACTCTCTCCTCTCGTCTCCAGCTCTCGGGTCTTTGCTACTCTCTCGTCGTCTCATCTCTAGCCCTCAACCACTCTCATCTCGGCTTTCGAGGTTTCTTCTTCTTCTTCTCCCTTATGCCTATTTGTTTTTTCGTTATCTTGATTCTTGCACTATCTCGGTAAAAGTCTTGCATTATCTGTTGCTATCTTGTTTAGGCGTTTTGTCTATTTTTGTTTATCACTATAGTTTGTGATTCTAAATATTTATAAAGACTTTCTTGTGTTTTTTTAATTAGTTTTACGGGGAAGGAATTCGTGTCAATAATTATTAGCCTTCCTTTGTTGTTACTCGTTCTTGTTCTTGCTTTTTGGCTTATAGTATTCTTGTTGTTCTTGGCTTATATAATTAGTACAAAAGTGGCTTTCTTAATGTTTGTTGAAATGTTGAAGTTTTTTTTAATGAGATATAATTATTTTGAATATGAACTTCTTGAAAGGCTGAAGTTTTGAATTACATTTCAATTGCTAAGCTTTGTTTCTTACCGTAATTACTTAATTACCTTGTTTTTATATAAATATGCTATTTCAGAATTACATTTGGTAATAGCATCAAGTCTGATTTTACATATTTGGCTGATGGATCATTGTTTGGCTAAGAGATCATACTTATTTCACTTTTGCAATTTGAATTATGTTTGGGCGATGGGTCGACTTATTTCAGTTCGTTGCATTTGAATTCCTAGCCCACTTTCCATAATATTGGGATTCCTAATTGTATGAGGGTGATCAAGAATGCTATTGAAAGTTATTCAAGTGCTTTACTGTTCGAGTCATTTCCTCACTTAAATTCATATAAGGGTGCTCAAGAATTCTATTGAAAGCTATTCAAGTCCTTTACACTTAGTTCCATATATGAAGAGGCTTGTTGCTATGGTCATATGAAAAGCTTTATGTTCATTTTGCTTTATTGTTTCACTGAACTTGTTGCTGTCACTTTTCACTAAACCGATATGCTTGTCACTTTTCATTTATTTTGTTTGAAATGCAAAGTGATTTTTCTTTCTTTCTGAATATGAAGAACTAAATGGCTGATTTATTTATTTTGTTTGAAATGCAAAAGTGCTTTTTCTTTCTTTATGAATATGAAGAACTAAATGAGCATTTTTTCCATGTGTTGTAGGTATATTCTGAAATTGAAATGGATAAGCAAGATTCTTTGTCAGCAAGATTCTTCATGAATTTGACAATTTTGAAGACTCGGTAATATTTACTATAACTAGTTCTTTACTTCATATCTTTGTTAAAATATATATATAATTTTTATGTATTTTTTTACTTTTTTCGGATGCTTCATGTATGACTGATGTTGGATTTCTTTGTCATGTCCATGGAGGAACTTGATTAAAAGCACATTTCGTTGGAATACTGTTTGTAGAAATTAGGGACTTCTTAAATTATGTCACATTTAAACTTGTAATATGAGATTTTAACTCTTTAATATTTAGGGTCTTGCCCTTTGAGTATTTTGATGATGTTTGTTATCAAATGGATGGATATTTAATGCATGAATCCTGATTGAATCTGTTTGGAATTTATGCTGTCATGTGATCTAAATTGATGCTTTCAGGTTCTGAAAAAAAATGGTCTAAATTGATGCTTTCAGGTTCTGGAAAAAAATAGTCTTAAAAGAAGTCGGAAGACATAGAATTTGGACCACTAACCGGGTCGGTCTGGTTCGGTCGGCCCGCAGAAAGACCGGGTTTCGATCGGGTAGGACCGGAGCTCGGGTTGGCATGCCCGGCCCAGGCCCCCTTCCGAGACGGACCACGGGTTCATGTCCGGCTGGTGCAGTGCGGTTCATGTACAGCCCTAGATGGAGCCGTGAAGAAGCATTGATGGATGGAGCTGTGAAAAGGCACCGGTCAAAGCAAATGCCGGAAGAAGTTTAACAGAGCCTACCTGAGTATTCGGGGAGACTATGCGGTTACTTCAAACCATTTGGTGTCTAGAAAGGGTTCGTCTATGCGGTTCAGTCGATAAGTCACCGTGAATTCGGGAGACTTCCACTAGACACTAGGGCTGGCCAAATTGGTTGATTAAGCGAGTTAGGTTAATTACCCCAAGTCTACTTAGGGCTTGGTTTAAGGTTGTATAGTTACATGTAAGAATTGTAATCATACAAGCTCTGTATTGTATCACACGAATATTCCTTCAGGAAATTTTTAATAAATCATGTTATGTCGGGGCATCAGCATATGTCTTGGCATCAGCATATGTTTGGGCATTTTATATCAGATACTCATTGTCCAAATATTATTGCATGCTCTCCGTTTCCGCATTACTCTAAGTTGTAGCACCTCAAACTCTGTCTATTTTCTTAAAACTAAGTGTCAACCGACACACTTTGAAGTATGGAATTTGGGGTGTTACAGTTTGGGGTTCTTGGCTCCTCTTCCTAACACAAGTGACTCCTCTAGGATCTGAACTTGAAACCTAGAGAGATCTAGTGAGGCCTTACACTGTTAGACCAACCCTATGTTGGTATCTAGGCTATAGTTTCTGTGATAGGGGATTTTCAGCAAAGTTCCCAGATGATGATATTTTCCTTTATTTTCGTACCATGAACTGGCTCACTATGAATATAATTTCGAAATAAAATCTCTCATTTATGGTCGTTCATTATTAACTTGTTTGTGGAGACGATATATATTAAAACGCGTCCACGGCTAAAGGAAGTAGTAAACAAAGTAATTAGGAAGTAGAGAGCATCTATAATTGCTTTGTTTTTGTTTCCCTTTATCTTCTTTACATTTGACGGCGGCTTTTTATATTTCTTTAGAACTAATGTTATTTTGCGTTGTTCAAAAGAAGAATGATTTTCGTCATTCATAGACTTGGAATCTCTAGATAAAATTTCTGCTTGTATGTTTGAATATGGTGTTGATTTTGTCTAGAATCAACGAACATGGACGACTCGCCGGAGATTCAGTCATCAAATTCAAATAACATTGTAAATAATGAGTAATCTCTCCTATCCTTTGCTCTTCTGATCCCTATCATACATTCAAACTTGCAGTACAAAGAGAGAGAGAGAGACATAGGTTAAATGCATAATTACTTGTATGTTGAATTTACATGCATGCATGCATGGATACATACATACATAAGATTTATAAATCTTGAAAACGATAATGTGCTTGTACAAAAGTCACATTCATAGTATAAGCAGTAATATATCTTTATCAACGCTTTGAGTTCTATGTCAATTATGATGTCCAATTATGTTTCTATATCTCTTACTAATCTAATTAGTGTATACTTATCGAAGTATCGGCATTTACGAGATCGAGTAATATCGCAACAGAGAGCATGAATAATGTAATACCCAATTTTTTGATTTACCAAAAATCCTGTATTCCATGAATATGTGACCATATCTAGTGACTATTAATGTGATATAAAAGTCACATAAAATTAATGGCTATTTTAAGTTCAAAGAGTCATGGAAAGTTGTTGAAGACACTTGGGCAAATTAAGTCAATTTAGCAAATGCTAATTAAGATTATTGAAGGGAAACAAAAGACATCTATTTGAGGCCAATATTTTCGAAAATAATAGGGCCATCAGAGGGATGATTTAATGTCAAGAAAATACCATAGGATTGTGACACTTGTAATGACAATCCAATGGCCCTAAATTAGTCATGAAATTAAGTTAAATCGTCTTGTAATTAATTAAACAAGGGGAGAACTAGAGCAACAATATGATGCCACATGGAAATCAATCCAAAGGTCAAGAATGAAGGTGGATGTCGCCCACCACAAGGAGGGGAAGGATTTGAAGATTAAGTTCAGTCCTCTTGCAATTAATTAAGTAAATGGTATCCAATGGCTATGAAATTTTACAGTCTTAAAGTAGACATCTCGAGCCTTCATGTGATTGGTAATTCGTAATTTTTAGAGGTGTCTATAAAGAGATATGAAGCTTTGAAGTTTACACATGAATCTAGAAAGTGAATTTGGACAGCGATGAGATTTAAGTAAAATTGGACTAGTATGTGTATAACTGACCACTTGTGATATTTTTATACAAAACTAGACTTATCAAGGGTCATATAATAGCCCTTGGAATCACCTCAATTGCATTTTGTACAATTAATTTTGAATTTTCAAAGTTACCGGAAATTAGACGGTTTTCAAAGAAATCAGAAAATGGAGGTTATAAAGGTTAAGGATAATTAATTTGTGCCCTTGCAAATAATAAGGGAATTTTAGCCATAATTGGGCCAAATTATAATTAATTCAAGTATTATGTGAATTAAGGAGAAATTGCATAAGTGATGAATATTATTTATAATTATGGGAAGTGTCGTGGCTAGGAGTTTTTAAAAGAATTTGGAGAGTGATTGTCAGTGTAAAATTTGCCAGGTATTAACTCTAGTCTCACGCACTCTATATAACTATGTATGCGTATTTGTACTATGATTGTAGATCTGTGTCTAAGATAGGCATTTATTTGCATTCAGTTGTTGTTTTCCAGCGCTGTGGATCCGAAACTTGCTGTGCTCTGTAGTCATCGCTATGTGCATATATGACTTCTTGTTAGAAGTAGGGATTGGTTTGTGTGTCTTGTTGTTGCTAGTTCACGGTCAACGCTATGTGCATTATGTGACTGGGCATTTGCTAATGATGTATTGTTTATTTTCATGATTTTGGTTGACTATCATGCACTATTTAATTATACATTGTACTTGAGATTAATATGTTACTCTTGGATCCTTCAGGATTTCAGCCCCTATTGCTACCAATAAATTATATAGCATATTGGATGTAGCTCCCAAGACAAAACGGCAATGTTAGCAAATAGAGGTGCCAGACCAGTTCAAAATTGTTTCGAGGATATTTGTAGAAAATTTATATGATTATGTTTGGAATTTATAACCAAGAATTCTAATATATTATCAGTATACTACGCCTAAACCATACTACCTCGAAACTGTTTTGCCACCGCCTTTGTGTGATAATGGTCTAATGTATGATGTATTATTGGAAGGGTGTGAAAATATGTATGTATGTAGGTGTGTGTTGTTGGTTCACGAAGAGATTTTGATGATTGCCAACAATTGTGAACGAAGAATGAGGATTTGCTCTCGAGATCTTTGGAAAACCACGAGTGAGAGCAAACCTCGAGGTTTACAGGGAAAACCTCGAGGTTTGGCCTTATGAGGAAGTATCGAGGTTCGTATTCTAACTTGAGAAAAATTGGTTTCACAAAAATATGTGAAACCTCGAGGTTTATTAAGAAACCTCGAGGTTTTGATCTTCGAGAGAAAACTTGGTTTCACACCAAGTTGTGAAACCTCGAGGTTTACATCAAAACCTCGAGGTTATGCCTTGGCGCCAAACTAAGGATTTTAAAATTATATGAGAAACCTCGAGTATTATCGAAACCTCCGGGTTTCGGCTTCCGAAGAGCTAATGGTTTTTCGGCGAATTTGAAAACCTCGAGGTTTCCATAGAAACCTCCGGGTTTGTGTTTTGGGTCAAAACAAACAAACTTGTCATTTGGGCAAAACCTCGAGTATTTCTGGAAACCTCGAGTATTGTGGTAACCCGAGAGCAAATGAACTTGCACTCATTCTAAAACCTCGAGGTTCCTTGAGAAACCTCCGGGTTTGGTTTCATCGCGTCTTTCTTTGGGTTTCACACACGATGTGAAACCTCGAGGTTTCGAGCAAACCTCAAGGTTTGGAGTAAACCCAAGAAACCTTCATGATAGCAACATTATAAACCTCCAGGTTTAATGATAAACCTCCAGGTTTGAGGTTTTGATGTAAAAACGTGTTCAAGCTTAAATGATCAAACTTCGAGGTTTGTGAACAAACCTCCAGGTTTCTGGACGTTGTTTGAAATTCGAACTTAACGATTTTGCTATACCTTCGTGTTTGATCTCAATGCTTTCCATGATTATTCCTTATTGGTACTAGATATGTTTAATCATCTTTTTAGTGAGTTTGAGACAGATCAAGGAAGTTTTACGAAGGTTTAAAGCAAAAGCAAAAGTGATGTCGAACATTAAATGCTCAACCCAGAAACTTGCATCCTTTTGGTTAATCCATCTGTACACGGTTGCAAAGCATTAAAGAATGATTTCTACATTAAGCAACATCCTCTCCAACGGATTAATTTGCAGAGAGTCAATTCGACCATCTAACCGAATTTGGACTAAGTGAGTTTCGAAGAGAAGAAGACCTAAGTAGCTCACAACTTCGTGGATCATCTCCAACGGTCGATTATCAATGCAACGGTCAATTAATGTTGTCTAGCTATAAATAGAGCTGCATTCAATTCTTCTCAACAACTACAACAACTGAAAACACACAAGCATTCAAGTTTCCTAACTACCTTTCGGTTTTCACTTGTATTACGTCTTTTGACATTATAAGCTTCGGTGTTTATTATCATCTACTCTTAGAGAGAGTTTTTATCTCAGTAAATCATTTATTGAAAAGAATCACAAGTCAAGGGGACTTGGTGATTTGGGAGTTCATTGATTACAACTTGTAAGGGGGAGTGAGTTCTAGAGAGAGAACTACTCTTTGAGTACATAGTGTGTAATCTTTGTGATAGTGAAAATCCAAGAGAGTCTGGGAACTAGATGTAGGTCAAGTTGTTAAGACCGAACCAGTATAAATTCTCTGTGTTCAGCTATTCTTCTCTCTACTCTGTTCATCTCTGTTTTTGTTATCTAAAAACAGAGCAGATTTGAAAAGTTTTTTAAATACCCAATTCACCCCCCCTCTTGGGTATATAGCTGCACTTTCATGTGTGTACACATATATAACTAATTAACATTTCTCAATGTTGAACTTCCCGATTCTTTGGAAACTAAAAAATGTATGTAAGGAATAGGGCATATCCAGAGGGTTTAATAGTAGAAGCTTATTTAGGGGATGGAGTTCTAACTTTTTGTTTAAGGTACTCGATGACATCGACATAGCTTTCAACATTCCTTATGCCGATGCTTGTCAGAACATGAGTCCTTCAATTGCAAACATTTTATTTCCACCTATTAGGAAACCAATTGGAGAATTTCAGTACTAGAAACTTGCTCCTTTTGAGAAGTTGCAAGTATACAATCATGTCTTAACAAATTATAGTCAAGTTGATCCCTTCATTCGGTAAGCATTACATCAACATTCTATTTTTTATATTTTTGTCATGTCATTTTGTATTTATTATCTCTTTTGATGTTTCTTTGTCTTGAAATAACTACTTATTTTTCTTGTCACATGCACTCATTGATCAAGAAGGAATGATCAAGCTACCAAAAGAGCATTTTCTACGTAATAAGTGCTAAAGGGAGAATATCCTTGTGAGTAGTTCAGAACTTATTAGTCTAGCTGGTAAGAAAGACAAGGACACCTTTTTGAGACTAGAGCATATATATCTCCTAGAATATTATTTCTTTTATTATTATTTTTTAACTTTTTGAAATAAGGGCATTATGGTAATTTCAAATTGGCAAAGGAAAATAAAATCACCCTTTTAAAAGAACGTTCGAACCCAAGTCACAAAGATGAGCAACAACACAACTTCCACTAGACGCCATTCACTTTTGATACATAAAAATGACAAATAATTAAAGTATTCATGACAAGTGAAATAATCATTTAAGTAAATACCTTTTTTGGTCCCTAAAAAAACACGGATCCCTTTTTGATTCCTAACTAAAAATAACTCGTCCCGTCATCCCTAGGAAATCAAAAAAATCCCACGTTAGTCCTTTCGTCGAGTTAGCTCCTAACGGTGTCACTAACGCAGCTTTTGTGTAATGTGAGTTGTCCTACTCACATGCCACGGAGGAAGGCCAAAACGACGTCGTCCCACCTGTCACCATCTTTTTGGCCCTGTGGGTCTGGTTCAATTGCAATTTAGAAATATCGAACAAGATTTTCGAGTGGATTCTTTGCTCCTTCTCAAGGAGACATTTCAAGCAGGAGGTCTAGAAATTTCTATTCTTGCCTTAAGTCGAATCAGCAAAATGGAGCACATTCCCAATCTTCTTCGCTCCCGAGAGATTCTCCCCTTTCTTTTCTCCCAAAAATTCATCTCGCTTTTCCTCCGCCTCTTTCGCTTTTGTGAACCTCGTAAACACCAACACCTTAGACGCAATTCGCCGCTGATTATGCTTCGCTTACGCGTTTTTGATCTCAAAAAACAAAAGCACGCTTCCCCAAACCAAAAATAATATAGTATCAACCCGCTAATCTCATTCAAAGCATTAAAATACATATTTGATCTCGTCAAAAGTTTATCATACATACAATTCACATTTCTAGGGCCCTTCCCTTCTCGCTTCTAAATTAATAGCCCCCTTCGAAACAGAACCTTCTCGCTAGCTGAAGACTGACTCTGACTCGGACACAAAACAAAATCCTTGATGTATGTACTCATTTTGATGAATGACAAGTAATAGTTGCTTTATTTTAGTTATTATAACAGCAATCCAAGGACAAAAAATTGAAAAGAGAATATGCATATTACATTTGGGATGAACCTCATTTGTGGAAAATGTGTAGTGAGCAAATTATAAAGAAAATGAGTGCATGATGATGATTTTGCTTCGTTTTGGAATTCAACAAGCTGCAACTCATTTTGCTGCATACTTTACTAAGATGTTGGCTGGCTGGACACTTGGACACAAGTGGTTGCATAAATGCATGTGGTTGCTTGATTTTATATATAACTTGAAATCAGGAAATGCATCTCTAGTGACTTCAAGAGTTAGGAAGTAACATGTGTTTATTCTATATGCATGTCTGTGCCTTAAATGTAACATGAGACTACATAATGCATGACATGGTGGAAATGAGAGGGGCATTCATTCATTTCATTTCATCATCATTTTATCCCAAACAGTAACCAAGAACAGAAACAGAAATAGGCAGCAGAGTGGTGTAATGCCCGCAATGTGTGGCATACTTCACAGAAACACATTCTTCGACATTACTCGAGTATTGCATTTTGAATACTCAAGTATTGCTCCACTACTCGAGTATTCTTAGTAAATACTCAAGTATGCGATACGCAAAAACAGTTTAATCAATCATAACAGATACTGAAATACCTCACTTCAAGTATGTATTGTGAACACTTGAATTTCTTTGATGTGAAGATTGATCTTTGTGCATCAGTGTAATTATTCAGACTGCTTTTCTTAGATGGCAATGATCAGTACTCGAGTATTGTTCTTACCTACTCGAGTATTGTTGTAATGATCTATTAGCAGGACCCTCTTTAGTTCGATATTACTCGAGTATTACTTGTGGATACTCGAGTATGCACCATTTCAGAAATCTGATGAAGTTTCTATCTCTTCATTACTCGAGTATTGCTCCTGGATACTCGAGTATTGATGAATCTCCCTTTGCAGCGAGGTGAGAAACCTGACATTACTCGAGTATTTAAGTGGCATACTCAAGTATGGTCTTTGAATGTCAAACTCCTGAATTCCATATATTATATCCTTGTGCAAATTTCATATTTCCAGAAACGCAACAATATTAGCAATACAACGTGCAATTTCCATTGAGCGTAGCGTCTTCGATGTAAATCCAAATTTAGCAAATCACCCCAAGCTCTTCAAGTCTTCTTTCCATTTCAATAAGAATCAGCTCCAAACTAATCGTATTTTGTCCATTAACATCAGATGAATGGAGGTTGATCTTATCCGAGCGTTTTTGCAAAGCATCCGAACAGATTTGTCAAATTCAAAACATCATAACTCCTTCATTTGATCTTTGTTTTCTGTGTTCTTGATTTTTTTGGAAAGGTATTTGAGTATAGTTTCCAATGGAACTAGTTGCAGCTCAATTGGATTTTTCATTTGTGAGATACACTCAAATTACTAAAGCTTAGTTTGGATTGTGATGGTAATTTTTGTGGAAACTTGCAAAAATCATAGATCTCCCATCTGGACTCCTTTGGACTTTCACGTTTGTCAAAAGTACGCATTGGGAGTCTAGTTTCATATACCACTAGTTTCACATCAATCTGATTCCTGGTTTGAGAGATATCATCGAATTACCGAAGGTCCCCTAAAACAGAGTTGAGCAGAGCAGTTGGAAAGCATGCTGATACTCGAGTATTTGAAGTTTCATACTCAAGTATTGGTCCAATACTCAAGTATTGACATGAGATACTAGAGTATTGATGGGATTTTCACCTGAATTGGAGCTGATTAAGTACCATACTCAAGTATTATATTGTGGTACTCGAGTATTGCTTCAGGAATGCACTAAATAAGAGCTGATCATTCTCCATACTCGAGTATTATCAGGACCGCTACACTGCCATTGTACATGGGACCACAGAATAAAAAATTTGTTTGGATTATACACTACCAGTAAGAATATTTACCTCAAACGGATACTATGCAGGCCTTCTCTTTTATTTCTGAACACACTCTTGCTAAACCTCCAGTAGCAATCATACTCACCATGCAAAAATCAAACGGAATACCCCGAATGGCTCGACCGACATAGTTGTTTTCCTTGACATTAGCAATTCACCGGCAAAATGGAGGGAGACAATTGTGTTTTCATTTCACCTGCAAATGGAGGGAGATAATGGAGGAATACGACGTGATTCATCCCAAACACGTGGTTGTTGAGGAGTGAAGATGGTGACAGGTGGGACGATGTCGTTTTGGGCTTCTTACGTGGCATGTGAGTGGAACAACTCACGTGACACATCAGCAACGTTAGTGACGCCGTTAGGAGCTAACTGACGGAAGGACTAACGTGGGATGTTTTTTTATTTCCCAGGGATGACGGGACCAGTTATTTTTACTTAGGGACCAAAAAGGGGTCAGTGTTTTTTTCCAGGGACCAAAAAGGGTATTTACTCTAATCATTTTATCCTAATTTTAGGGTCATTACAATTTAATTATATTTTCTCTATTGATCTTTTTCCCATACTACATTATCTTTCATATTTTCTCTCATTAATCCCTCTATTCCTTTTTGCAAGATAGTATTAACATAATTGCGTTGATTGAAAAGGTAGTTGAAATTAGTTAGAAACCATAAATATGTAAGAAATGATTTTTTTTTTTTTTCAAAAATACCCTCATTTATGTGGAAGAGAATATGTTATATTGAGTGCTTTAGTCAAACATGAGAATTAAATAAAATAGTGGTATAAGCAAGTTTTCTAATTAAGTTAGGGTAAAATGGGAAACTTACAAAAAATTCTTCGAGACATCCCCTAATCTTATTTTATAAAAAGGAACACGACATATCTAAGAATCTATATCTTATAGAAAAGAATGGAGGGAGTACTATTTTATTTCTCTCTCTTACTTGTCCCTTATAAAAAAGGGCATGCTTGGAAATAACAATACATTTCTTACACATTTATTACTTTTACCTATGGTTATTTAAACTGGACCGGCTGGTTAGTGAACCAATCACCAAACCAATCTTGTTCTACTGGTTTGATGGCATAGTGTTTATTCAGAATTTCATGACTTCAAAAATTCTTATATATTTCTAAAAATTACAAATTAACATTTTATATGTCTACTTTCTAATACAAAATAATCATTCAAAAATATTATCATTTGTTCCTAAAATATTCTCACATTTCTAAACTCTTCGAAAAGCCTAGAGATATAATTTCCCATCATTCTCGTTGGTTTTTCTAAGTCTCAAACATTCAAATTCCACCTCTTGATACTTCAATCTCATCAATAATTAAATCTTACTTAACTCAACAATATTAAAATTTGGAATGTTATAATTAAGAACTTGAGTATTGCAATTAACAACTACCCCATTTTGACATCATTCAAATTCAATTCCTTACCAGTCCTAGCCCCAGTTTGCTCTCATTTAACTCTGATCTTACCCACTGACCCTTGACCCATTATCCAAACTAGTTCGATGGCCGGTCCAAGTTTAACTTCCTTGCTTTAAATCAATTTCAACTCTTTTCTGAATCCGCATGATTCATTTATTGGGCTGACGCAAGGGATTACCATAATTACAATTAATCCACACAGACTCCTTGAGACTTTTTCGTAAACCAAGAACAATACAATTTTCAATATAACAGATTACTTAGTAAATTACATATTTCCAACGCATACACAAATACCTAAGATACTTATTCATAAATTCCACACTAATTCTTAGAGAGGGCGTAGAATGATTGGAGCACCATATTGTGGCTTAACAGTAAGGCGAAGGCAAGGCGCATGAGTGTAAGAAGGTGAGAGTTGAAATGAGAAACGTTGGAGAATCATGGCCAAAGCCATCTTTGCTTCAATCAGTGCAAATTTTTGGCCCAAACATATTCTTGGACCCCAACCAAATGGATAAAAAGCCATTTGATCCTTTGAATAAGCTTTTGAAACTCCTTCACAAAATCTCTCTGGCTTGAATTCATGGGCATCGTCTCCCCAGTAATCGCTATCATAATGAACATTCATCACCAATAAACACAACTCAACCCCTGCTGGTATCAACAAATTTCCCAACTTGGTTTTGTGCGTTGTATATCTCGAGATGAAAGGTAGAGAGGGAAAAAGTCTCAGTACTTCATCAAGTATCATCGGTATCTGCAAGAGTCAAATATACACATATATAAATTTATGTAGGTTGAGTTGAACCAATTGCAGAGAGTACTCTACTGGCCAAACAAAAAAATTAGAGAGTACTCCTCTTATCCTAGTTAAATGATAGAAGCTGGCATAAAAAATGATAGAGAGAGAAGTACCTTTTTTCCTTAATATAAGTCATCTTATTAAAGTTTTTTAAATAAATAATTTTATTGCTAATCTTAGTTCTCACTCATTCATTAAATATGGGTAACGTTGAAAAGTTAGTTCTCACTCATTCATTAAATATGGGTAATGTTGAAAAGTTATTAAATTTCAAAAGGTTTGAAGTTTTTCTAGCTTCAAAGAAACATGTTGAAATTGTCTTATCATAGTCACCTAATAACAACTTTGCATATAAAATTAATGAAGTTAGTTAGAATTAGTTATTTCTTGTAAAATGTCAAAATTATAATGTACCTTCAATAAAAGTCATTAGTTGGAGTTTAGTTAATTAATTAGTTAAAAGTTTTATAGTTAGATATAGAGATACAAGGTGAAAAAAATAATAATAATGCTTTGGATAAAATATGTTATATCATGAAACATGTAGGAGTCCTTATAACAGATAGGAAGGAAGTATTTGAACTTACGATCTTCAAGCGATTAATGGTTGCAAAATCAGGCTTTGTTGTCCCACAAATTTTTAATACTTCTTGTCTTGCCTTGTCTTGCCAATTTGGGTACATAGATAAGCAGATCATAGTCCATGTGAGGAGATTGGCGGTGGTCTCTTGGCCAGCGATGTAGAACAATTTGCATTCTTCTATCACATCCTCAATTGTCAGATCATTGTTGCTTTGTTCTTTGTATTGCAATAGTAAGCCTAACAAATCAACCTCTCCTTCTAGCTCTCCTATTTTCATTGCTTCTTCTCTTTGTCGTATCATACTCTTCAATATGTCTTTGATTTGGTTGTTTATATGGTACCTTCTCTTGTTTTTCCTCGTGGGTACGAACCTTGAGATAGAATTAATACAGCCATGAAACGTGTTAGCTAGACGATGCAATTTAGATGACAAGCTGATTTTAGAGATGGTCCACTTATTTGTAACAAAGTCTAAGAAACTGATTAATTATTGGAGAAAAACCCTAGAGTTCCTCCCAAATATATATGCAAAAATATAAATTTAGGATCCTAAAATGGCTCAATTAGGATTAAATTTCGTAGCAACATTATTAAAATCCCCTTAAGTCTAAAAAAAATGAAATCACAGAGATGATTCAACATATGACAACTTTAACAAAGCCAAAAACAGTAACAGTTGAGAAAGTGAGAACTAATTTTAATAAAAAACTTTCCCTGAAAATCAATGATAACAACCGTTTAAAAAATAACGACTTTGACTTGTTAAATGACACAACAACACTCAAGGCAACATAGCAACTAATTTTATTGGGGATAATTAAGTCATTTATTAAATATAAAAGAAACAGTATTATATTAATATGTGAAGTTGGTCACCTGAAGCCTGGGATATAGATGGAGTGATAGGCTTCGCGAATCAACAAGGATTGCTGTTTTTGGAGTTCAAATATGTGCTTTCCTTCTTGGTAGCTACTTCCAAAAGCTGTTCGAGATATCACATCACAGGCTAAAGTAGTGAGTTGTGGTGCTACATCAATTTCACTCCACCCATGCGATTCCACTAGTTTCTCCCACTGCTCCATCAGGTTCCAACAACATGCTGAAAACGATGGAACCATTCCCTACATCTTTTTCCCCTTTAGTTTTGTCATATATACTACTGCCTTGTGTCATAAATGTTAGGGCTGGATAACTAATTTATAAATATTAAGATTAATTAATTATTTGTAAACAAGTATGTTAGTTTTCTTGAAATATCATTTAATCATTTATATTGAAACTACCGTTGATGGAATCCCCTCTTTAATATTAATAGTCTGGCAAAATTAATATTAAATGCAGGAAAATTAATCATTTAATCAGTCCTAAACTTTGATTAAGTGAAATTTAGTCTTCATAGTTTAGCCATTAAAAGCACTAGTCCCTAAATTTAAGAAAATAACTTGACTTTAGTCTTTAAAATATTATTTTCTAAAATATAGGAATCAACATTTTAAATAGCTAAAACTATAAAGATTGAATCGCATCAAGTTTAAGGACTATGTTTCAACCATGTCAAAGTTATAGGACTGAGTTGTACTGAGTTAATATTTAGCTACTTACTTGTAATTGATTCAAAATTATAGGACCAAAAGATTATATTTTAAAATTAATTATAAATCTGGGAAACAAAATAGATTGAGATATTATATTAAACAAACCTCTAAACTAGCTTCTACATTTATTACCGAAGGAATACTTTGCAATATGTGTTAAAAAACGTATGTACCTTCAACTTGTCAAGGTGGAAAGCAGGAGTTATTAACCTTCTGCGTTTATTCCATTCTTGCCCTTCCAACATTGCCAAACCCATATGCTGAAGATTCACCAGTGGATTAAGAGGTGGATGCACCAACTCGCCCTTCTTATCTTCAAATATCAGCTTTATCAGTTCTACCTCCGCTATGATCACCTTTGGACAACTTCCAAACCAACATACCGAAACTTTTCCTACACAAACAAATGTATATATATATCAGTTCTTTCTTTGCATATGTATAACTGAGTTCTTTTTTTGTAACTAGAGATATCCTTCTATTGGATGCAATCCTATTTGACGCATTGTAGGCACTTCTCCCAATAGGAATTCAAATCTTGGTTCACCACGTTATGAGGGATTAGCCCCTTTTGCTAGATCTAATCCCAATAGTATATAATGAGTTTTGAAATTGTCGGTTAACAAAAGGTTATTACTTTTAAGAAACAGGGTTTTGCTATTATTTAGTTTATGATCAGTGTAAGGTTGGTTTTCTTACCATATTGCTTTAACATGTTGTGAAAGAAAGGGATGACTCGTGGGACGATTTGGCCGTTGAGGGAGATAGGTTTAGAAGATGAGTCATTGACGAGCTTCTTCATTTCTGGCATATCCCCCTTGAAGAGCTTATAAGAAGTGCCTCTGATCCCTTGCTTTCTTAATACTCTCTCAACACTTTTGGGTCTCCACCACAAATTATGGATTAGTTTCATCATAACAAAGATAACTAGGAAAGAAAAAGAGGTCGCCGCGGCTTTCAATATGTGATCTTCCATATTCAGATCTTGTGGAGAGTGAGGAATTTAGCCTCTTTATGGGTTTAATAATAAGCAGGCGAGATTCCTTTTTGTTTGAACAATTTAGGCGAGATTGCTTCCTCCACTTTCTTTCACTCAATTTTTAATTAATTTTAATTAACTAAAAAGTCATAATTATTATCAAGCTGTTGCCCTTTTTTTTTTAAGGTTGGAGAAGTCATGTTGCGCTATATATATATATATATATATATAACGTTAGCTTAAATAGACACACATAATAATCAATGCATATAGACTGTTATAATTTATTAGCTCGACAGTCTAGCTAGCTACCAGATACATAGAATAATCAACACAAATAGACAGTTATTATTATTAATTATCAAGATGGATCCCCTGCATGAATAATTGAGGTGGACTACAGAGTCTCTTCTTGGTATCGAGCTGTGATGAACCCGACTACATGAACATTATTAGTACACGCATTTAAATGTTGATAAACACTTTTCATATGGTTTTAGTTTTGGTCAAATTAAATTCAATTTTGATTGAGAGATGATAGGTAAGAATTTATAAGCACAATAATTCAATTTTGATAAAAGCACAATAACATTGTGTAATTCATATACAGTGGGATGAAACTTCTTGTATTATTATTCAATTTCAATTTAATAGGGCATTTACATATCGTCCACCAACAAGAATCATCATATGTGCAGTTAAATTTGAACTGACAACCTTACGTGTTTAAAGCTAATTAAGCCGTTACCAACTAAATCATCCTTTCTTGGCCACACTTATCAACTGAATCATCCTTTGTTGGCCACACTTAAATAAAATATGTAATTTTGCTGTTGGAAGAGATAGAAATGTTGACTTTAATCCTACATAATTTTCTTTAAAAAAATTGGGCCAATGGCTTTAAAACCTACATATATTAGTTTGCATTTCTTAATTTAATTAAGAAAGATACACTTCAATTATTGCATATTATTGTAATCTTCCTTTGGTGAGTTATTATTGCAATATTTATATTAACGTCAACCGTAGATAATGTGTTCAATCCTTTGCAACTATTGCCACGCTACCTTATTTAATATGTCGTTGTTATTTTCTATTGCATCATGACGATATGTTCTCAAATATAAATATTTTTTTAAATATTGTTCATTTTGAATAGTGATATAACAACAAAAGAAAGATTACAAACAGAAAGATCCGAAGACTGATGATATCAGCGAGACTAATTAAAAGAATGATTTTATTGTGTGGGGACGGACCTTGAAATGAAGACTGGCTACTTAAAAGATTTATTTTCTTGAGAAAAAACAAAAGGTTATAGAAAGTTTAAACTCTTAGCCACATTGTGTAGTGGCATGCGATATGACAGATAATATTTGGTTATCATTTGTCAAAAAAAAAAAAAAAAAAAAAAAAAAAAAAAAAAAAAAACACTTCGTTTTCATATCTAGTTTGTCATTGGTGATTATTCGTAAGTCTACCTTAACCATGTTTTAATAAAATTTAAAATATATGATAGCTATTATCCCATACAGAAGACAACGACTTCCACCCACACACAAAAATTAACAAAGCGAGGCAACCATGGGTATTGAGAAGTTCATGCTTTTTTTCCTCTCTTTTTTTTTTTTTGCCAAGTATCTTTCTATTAAAGATACTCCCTCCCGGTCCTAATTATAGGAGCAAATTACCAGAATTTGGAGAGATTAAGGAAGGAAGTTAAATTAGTTAATTATGTATATTTTCCTTAAATACCCTTACCCAAAATTTAAAATGACGTTAATTAATTATTTTTACTGTCAGCACGTTCCATGCATATATATTAGATTACTCATGTCGTAAGGTCATTTATTTTAGATATGGGAAAATAAAGGAGTGGGACACATTTTTTTAATATGCGTAGAAGTTTGAAATATAAATACGAAACCTGAAAAACTCTGAGAGCTTTTACGGTGGTAGATCCATGAGGATTCGAGATAGCGGCAACTTTCATAATTTATATATTTTATCTGTATTAAAAAATGCGTTCCACTCCTTAAAATTATTTTCTTTAAAAAGAAAAAATAAAGTAGAATATTTCACTTGATAGAATATAAACGTGTTGTTAAATTAATTATTGTGAAAGAAATATTAGTAGGGGTGATATGAGAAAAATATGACAAAAATTGCTCAAAATTATTTTATATAAAAGAATATAATTTAGGTGTCTATGACATTAATGAGTTGCAAACATTATTTACTTTATAAAATATATAGGTGTATTATTAAATTATTGTTGTCTTTAATTATTATTGAGAAAGTATAAATAGGGGTATTATGGGAAAAAATTGACAAAAATTAAAACTTGCTCTTATAATTATGACCAAAATCAACTCCAAAATTTGCTCTTATAATTAGGACTGGAAGGAGTAATCAGTTTGAGGTACTAATGTGAACACATCTCCTAATAAGAATTTGAACCTTTTTTTGGTCATGTCGGCTAAACCATGGTTATGAAACCCGAGACTAAACTAGTTGGTTCGGACCGTAAACCGGTGAACCTACTGTGAAGCCGATCCGGAAAATTATAGAAATCGGGGTCACCCAACCTAGCTAGTATTTTTAAAAAAGGAAAGAGTGGAAGACGAGAGAGGAACAACAATTGACCCAAACCACGATCTAAGTTCTATGTGAGGATTCAGTAGGTGTCTTTGCATTGTGTCTTGTCGTCTTAAGTGCTCTAGTCTGTATCTCGTCGTGATCTGGTTTGGTGGAGGGATTGGAGGTCCTCGTCGAAGATCGGAGTTACAATTTTTGATTCGCTTTCTCTTTCGATTTCTTAGTTCTCACTCTCTCTCTCACTCTCCACACTCTCTCTTTCACTAGTATGGGGAGCTGAATGGAGCGACAGCCATGAACAATAAAAAAGAAAGCTCTGATTGCCATGAATGAGAAAAATGAAATCTTAGATATATGGAAAGTGAAAAGTAAAAGTCAGATGGCTTAAAATTGTTCAGAGGACAGAGGGTAAGGGTGCTTTGAGTGTTGTGAAAGTAGTATGTTTCATTTAATGCCCGTGTTTGTCACACGGTGGAGATGGAGGCCATGTCACATAAAAGCAAATGAAAAATGAAAAATGGAGAGAGGAGGTCATGTTTCATTAATTGAGATCAGCGACTAACGCATTGCTGGCTTGTCAAGGGGGAGGAGGTGACATTTTTAAAAAATGAAAAATGGAGGTTGTGAAAGGAAAAAAAAATCAATTTCTTTGGTTTACTCTCGGTTTGACTTTGGTCTGACTCACTGATCCTTAACTTAGTATCTCGACTGGTTTAGTGATCGGTCCAAGTTTAAGAATCTTGAGCTAAAGCCAACCCCATTTGCAGTTCATACCTACTATTAAGAAAATTAAAATCACACCATTAACTGAAGAAGTAAAGGCCCATTCGGTAAGCTAGAATTGATTTTTATAGAAATAGATATAAACATGGAGATGGATATGAAGTTTAATAGTGTTTTTTTTGGGACAAAGGATACTTCTATTAATACTTCAAAAGGATTACAAACACAATAACAGAGAAGAAAGGAAACACAAAGCTACACAATAACAAAGGAAACGGGGAGTCTAAGAAAACAACAAACTGATTACACTAAAACAATGCAAACTACAAACAACCACCATTCAATGAGTGATTGGGGGCAAAAACATCATGAGGAACAGCATCCGCCTTCTGGGCGTCCAAGGCTAGAAGTGACAGCAAAGACGATGTTGGTTGAAAAACCCACCCAATCGGGCACACCCCTTTATAAGCATTAGAAGCGATTAAGTCAGCGGCACTGTTACCCCTCCTAGGGGTAAAGGACAGAGAGAACCCAACCTTGGACATCAAAAGGCGAATAATATCAAAAACAATGCTCCTACTCCTCCAATCAATCATATCCGGGGATTTAGCATCAACACATTCACGAAGGGAGATACAATCGGCTTCAAAGATCACATTATCGTGGCTTAGATCAACAGCGAGCATCAATGCCATCTTCAAAGCTAAAGCTTAAGTTATAAATGCAAAGGTGGATTTCACCTTATCCACAAAACCGCATTTGAAGTCAGCAAAATGATCTCTACAGATAACTCTGATAGCAGCGCCTAGTCTTAGTATTTGAAAAGGCCCCATCACAATTAAATTTAACATTGCCAACGAGATGGGGGGACCGGATAGCTAGATGATTAGGAACAACCCTTTAGACCTCGGCTACGTGCTTTTTATCGCAATTCACCCGAAGTCAAAATTGTATTTCCTCGCACATTCAGTGACATCAATAGGATTAGGATCTCTATGATTAAAAACCAAATTATTTCTTTGTTTCCAAATAAACCATAGGATCCAACAAATTAATGAAAGATTTTGCTTACTCAAGAAAGACATACCTGTGATTTGAATCCACCAAGCATTGACATTTGAAATACTAGCAACATTAATCATAACACCAAGAGAACATATGAACCAAATACACCTAGTCGAGGGGCAATGGAAAAGCAAGTGCTCCACTATCTCCATAGCATCAGAACAAACTGGGCAAAGGTTACTCGTTGATCTCTTTCTCTGATAAAGGGCATCATTGGTAGCAACAACATTATTTAAGATTTGCCAAATGAATTGCTGAACTCTCAGGATCATCTGAATCTTCCAAATCGACTTCCAGCAGGATGAGGTGATAACAACTTAAGAACCAGCCTTGTTACCCTCAGAGAACAAGCACTCTTGACTATTATGATACCCCCTTTCACAGAGTACACACCGTTCTTAGCACTAGTCCATACTAATTTATCACTCAACCCATTAGATGGGACAGGGATCTCATATATAGCACTCTTAATTTCCGGCAATACATACTGGTCAATAGGGGTAAGATCCCACCTTCTGTTAACAATAAGATCGCAAACTCTGCCCTTTGCAACAAAAGGGTCATTAGGATTACTGAACTTCTTCGGGAAAACAACTTATGGAACCCATTTGTCATCCCAAATCCTAATAGCAGCACCATCTCCAACATCCCAACACAAATCTTACGCCAGAAGTTCCCTACCATCCAAAATGCTAGACCAGCACCATGAAGATTTGTGACCTTTACTTGCCTTCATGAAATCATCTTTGGGAAAATACACACTCTTCAAGACCCTGGCCCACAGGTCATTGGGGTTCATCAGCAGTCTCCATGCAGTTTTAGCCAGAAGAGCATCATTCATGACCAATAGGTCTCGAAAACCCATCCCACCAGTACTCTTAGCTATAGTTAGAGACCCCCAAGATTTCCAATGTGTAGTTCCACCAGAAACAGTACCACTCCACCAAAAATTAGCAATAAGGCTGCTAATCTCTCTACATGTCTTGACCGAGGACTTGAAAACATTCATAGGATAGATAGGGATTGCCTGAAGAACTGCTTTAATCATTACATCACGTCCAGCAAAGGAAAGGAGAGAATGCCCCCATCCTTGAATTTTATTAGCAATGCGTTCTCAAACATAAGCCAGCGCCTGATGTTTTGTCTTCCCCCAAATACTTGATATGTCAAGGTATATACCCGGGTCCTCAATCACTGGAATGCCCAAAACACTTCCAACCATATTTTTAACATCATCAGGGGTATTTGAAGAGAAAAGGATACTCGACTTATCAAGATTGATGACGACCAAAAGCAGTGCAATACATCTTCAAAATATCGGCCAAATGGTTGCAATTATGTTGAGTTGCACGCATGTACTGAAGAGCATTGTCAGCAAAAAAACTGTGAGTAAGCTAAGGCAACTGAGGCTCAATTTGACGCCCTTAATGAAATTATCCTCCTGGCTCTTTCTAATCATAATGGAGAGAACTTCAGCAATAATGATGAAAAGATAAGGAGAGAGGGGATCTCCTTGACGAATGCCCCGACTTGGAGTAAAAGAACTCATTTTTTCACCTGATAAACAGATATTCAAACTAATAGAGCAAACACATTTCATCAGAAGAGCCACCCACTCTTGATAGAAACCAAATCTTAATAACACATTTTCCAGAAAATTCCAGTCCAACCTATCATATGCTTTGTTCATATCCATTTTAAGAGCGAATTCATACTTCCCCATAGATTTCTTACGACAAAGATAATGATACACCTCATTGGCAATAATAACATTATCATGAATACACCGATCAGGAACAAAGGCACTCTGATTCTGTGAAATACAAGTATCAAGTAAAGGCCGCATTCTATTGGCCATGATTTTAGAAATGATCTTATAAGAGAAATTACACAAACCTATGGGGCAAAAATGGGAAACATGCTCAGGCTTTGGAAGTTTAGGAATAAGAGTGATGTTAGTTGAGTTTAAATCATTAAGCACTAAATGACCTGCAAAAAACTCTTTAACCAAACTACAAACAGACTCACCAATTTCAGACCATAAGGAATGATAAAATTTACCCGAAAAACCATCAGGTCCAGGCGCTTTTATGCTCCCAAGACTAAAGGCCACTGCTTTAATCTCCTCTGAAGAAATTGGCAACAAAAGACTTTTGTTTCATATCAGCTGAGATAGAGGGCCAATGAAACCCAAGATAGTATCCATGGGTCGAACACCTGAAGTGGTAAACAACTCCTAAAAAAGGCTAGCAATATTATCTGAGATAGCAGCCTTCTCATACAACCAATTGCCCTCATCATTTCTAATACACGAGATTATGTTCTGTTGCCTCCTCTTGATAGTAGAAATGTGAAAGGAACGAGAATTCTTGTCACCAGCATCTAACCAATTAATCTGAGATCGTTGCCACCAATATTGTTCTTCGCGCTCCAATAATCTATCCAAATCACCTTTTATTTCCGTAATCCCTCTAGCAATATCCGGAGTTCAAACTTCCTGAGTCAGCTCATCCAGATGGATCTTTAGCAGCTCAATGGTCCTCCCACTATTAGGGAACTCTTTCTTACTCCAAGTAATTAATCTCTTCGTACAACTTTGTAGATTGCTCACAAAAGTATCAACGACCAAGTGCTCTTGATCGCTAACATTCCGCCAACACCCTTTAATAACTTCAAGAAATTTCCCATGAGATGCCCAAGCAGATTCGAAACAAAAGGCCTGGCTATGTTGACGATTCTCATACGAAAATCTGATAACTAGAAGGTGATGATTAGATCCTGTCGGGTCAACATTAAACACCTGGAGACACGGGAACTGTTCTCTCAATTGCAGATTACCCAAGGCCCTATCAATGCACTCATGAATTGTATCCGGGTAATCCCGATTATTGCACTAGGTAAAGATGGGACCATTGTAACCCAGATCTTCAAGTTCACAGTCGACACAAAACATTTGAAATTAAGAATCTTCCTCCAGACTCTCGGGCGGCCACCACTCTTCTCATGCTGAGACAGGATATCATTAAAATCCCCAACACACATCCACGAATCCCTGATATTGTTGCTAATTCTTCGAACCTCTTGCCAACATAACATTCTTTCCTCTTCATCAGGAGGTCCATAGATAAAAGTAATATAAGTTGGAGATGATAAGGTCACAGACACCATACTGGAATGAATAATATTAGAAGACGAGAATTGGATATTAACTGTAAGTGTTGGATATGATTAGTTTTGATGATGTCTTATATAGATGCCATTATTAAAAGCAAAAAGCTTGTATGCTATATTTATCTCCTACATTACTAACTACTATATATTTGATGTAGATTAGTCCAAGTTGAATTATAGAGATTAATCAAGAATAAGAGGTTACGGAAAGAAGAACTTGCTGAAAATGATGAGTCCAAGTTGCATGGCAGAGAATGATCAAGAGGAAAGAGAAGAGAAAAAAAGAGTTGAATTATGAAGAATGATCAAGGAAAGAGAAGAAAGAAAGAATAATTTGCTCAATGGAATGAGAAAATCATTATACAAGTTCTTAGATTGATTCTAGAAGTCTCCACGATAATATGGAAGTTGGAATGACTCAATTTGGATTTAAAATAAGCAAATTCAAGTTTCCTGATGAATAGGATTTGCTACAGTTCAATTGCGACACTTCCGTGCATGAACAGCTCTTTCCTGTGCATAAATCTTGACAATTCTCGAGTATGAAACAACTATTCTTGAGTATAGAACATCCATTCTGAAGAATGGGATTTCAATTCTCGAGAATCATCGTGTTTTAGCAACATCTATTTCACGTTTCACTCAGGCGATGTATGGTAATTTGATGATATCTCCTAAACCAGAGATCGGATTGAGGTGAAACCAATTTTGTTGGCAACTAGACTTCCAATGCGTTATTTTGGAAAATATTCAAGTCCAAAGGAGTTCAGATGAGAGAGATATGAATTTTACAATTTGTCACATAAATCAACGTCACACAGCAAACCCACCTTCGGTAGTTTGAGTGTATCTAACAAACGACAAATCCAAATGAGCTGAAACTAGTGCCATTTGAAACTAGACTCACATATCTTTCCAAAGCCACCAAGATCACGAAAAACGAAGATCAATTGAAGGATATATGATGTTTTAAAGTTGACAATCAGTTCAGAATGCTGCAAAAAACGCTGGTAAAAAACAACCTCCATTCATTTGATGATAACGGACGAACTACAATGAGTTTGGAGATGAATCTTCTTACACGGAAAGAAGGCTTTAAAGAGTTTAAATATTTGAATCAGAATTAACTCACTTGCATCTCCATGTGTAATTGATTCTCGAGAATGGATCAAGGATTCTCGAGAATGATATGACAGATCAACTATTGCAAGTCTTCTCTGATGTGATTCTCGAGTATGATTAAGCAATTCTCGAGAATGCATGATATGTTAGGAAATATAGAAGTATAAATATATTATAATTAATTAGTACCACACATAATCAGGGATTATAGGAATTATGAGTGATTAGGAAATCAATCATCATAATGAGTCATTACTCTGTTGTCTTCTCTCTTGTGTATAAATAGGCTATTGAGCATATGAATAAATACATCGATTTTGAGAGTAGATTTTCTCTATCTTTCTCTCTACCATTTCATTACATGGTATCAAAGCTTGGTTAGTTCTTGGCCGGTTTGAGTTTTCCGGTGGCACGCATCCGTTTGACAGTGGACAAGAGCCCGCCTCCCAACTCTGACTTGTGTTTTCGTGCCATTTCAGTTTCTGTCCATTTTTTTGTTATCCTTTGATGGTGCTCCTTCTTTTCCGTTTGTGTCGATTTGCTGTCTTTTTGGTACTGTTCCGTCTGTTGTTTCGTGAACAGTGAACCATATCGTCACTTTTCACAGGGGGAGAAAGAAAGTGTGTACCTTGTTGTATGGTTGTCATTTGGTTGTTATGACCATTTTCTGGTCATGCTTCATTCTCCGACGTCAAGCCTTCATTCCCGGTATGTATAGGCCGGATCTTTGCTTCGAAGGTTGCGTTGTGAGACTGGGTTTCTACTATTTCAATACAATCGGCATTTTGTTTTAGGCACGTTCACTTGTCTCTAGTGGCTGGGTTCTTCGTTTGTTCGTTTTCCAGCACGTTCGTGAAGTGCTATTTTGTCTTGAATGTTGTGCTTGTGGTTGGGTAATTTTGTTGGCATCTACCGTGCTTTGTGTCTTCCAGTGAGGTGTTTATCTCAGGTGAGACAGTTTGGTGGTCCTTGTGTGACCCGTTCGTTGCTTTGCCTCTAGTGAGGTGTTTGTCTCAGCTGAGACAATTTGGTGGTCTTTGTATGACCTGTTTGTTGCTTTGCCTCTGGTGAGGTGATTGTCTCGGGTAAGATGTTCGGAGTATCGTTTGGTACCTGGCGAGACCGTTTGCCGTTTGTTGCAGCTTCTACTTTGGTTTGGTACTTTGTTATTCGAACTCTTGGTGAAGTTGTTGGATCGTTTCTTGGATGTGGCCTGAACTTGTTGGTTGATTCAAGATCTCATGAAGAAGAAAATTATTTTGTTTGGATTTATTTATATTATGTTTTCTTGTAACAAGTTGAGCATGATTAACATCTATGCTTCAACTTGAGGGGGAGTGTTAGGAAATATAGAAGTATAAAAATATTATAATTAATTAGTATCACACATAATCAGGGATTATAGGAATTATGAGTGATTAGGAAATCAATCATCATAATGAGTCATTACTGTTGTCTTCTCTCTTGTGTATAAATAGGCTATTGAGCATATGAATAAATACATCGATTTTGAGAGTATATTTTCTCTATCTTTCTCTCTATCATTTCATTACAACAACTATCCATAAGTATTGATATATTGATATCAATCTCGAGTATGGTGATATGATTCTCGAGAATGCATGCTCTAACACATTCCACACTTTCTGATCAAACTATTCCAATGTGTTGATTCTCGAGTATTAGTAATATAGTTCTCGAGAATGCTTACATGATTACAAGCTCCTGCAATATAACATTCTCGAGTATCTCCAATTTGATTCTCGAGTATCATCGAGACATGTTCTCTGGAAAGTTTTTCTTCTGATGATTCTCGAGAATGTATGAACAATTCTCGAGAATACTCTTCCTGGATTTGCATCATGTCTCACGCATGATTAATTGCATCTGAAATTCTCTAGGTCATTATCTAATTGTTGTTAATCATATTCAAACTCGTTTGTATCACATTTAATCATCTTTTTGATTGAGTTTTAGTTGATTAATCCTGTTTAATCTAAGATTGGCCGAAAAGGCAATCCGACGTTGCAGACGCATTAAATGCTCATTCAGAAAAGCAGAGCTACAATCGGAATAAGATTTCCTTTGCAGACGAAGTAATTCCTTCGAGGATCACTTAATCCAGCTATCACTTTGAGCCACTCTCTGCACAAGTACATTCGACGGTGAAGCATTTATGAAGCAACGGTCGATTAACTTCAATGGAAATCATTTGTGCCTAACGGAAATACGAAGAGACACAACGGCTAGTTTACAAAGCTTCTCAACGGTCATTAAGGATGATCAACTATAAAAAGAGAAAGATTCAAAATGGACAGAGATATACGAGCTTGCCCTGTCAAAATGCTGATATTCTAAATCCAACACTTATCTCATATACTCTCTGTTTCACAATGTTTATATAGTTTTTAGTAGAGAGTGTGATAATCGATTATGTACCTCAGTGATTATTATTCATCTATTTGTGAGAGAGTCTAAACACTTATTCGATTATCTGTTTAGTGATCAAATCTCAAGGTTGTGGAACCTTTGAGTGTGGGTTTACAATTACAACTTGTAAGGGGGAGTGAGTCCTAGTGTGAAAGGATCATCCTGAGTACAAAGTGCGTAATTGTATCCTTACAGTGTGTAAGGGGAGTATCTCAGTAAAAGATTGTAAAGGCCGCACAAGTGCTCGACTAAACTTATGAGGTTGTAAAGGCTTTTCTCTTGTGCCCGGTTAAACAAGGAGATAGTGGATTGAAAATCTCAAGCAGAGCTTGGAGACTGGATGTAGGTAAAGGATTGGGCCGAACCAGGATAAATCATAGTTTGCATATTCTCTTCCCTAAACTCTTATATTTCCAGCATATATGTTTGAATGACTAACTATTGGTTTATAAAGTATTTCGTCATACGAATTGATTTCGTAAGTTGCGAAAAGATTTTCAAAGTTCATAAAGTTTTATCGAACACCCAATTCACCCTCTTGGGTGATAGTCGGGTCTAACATTTGGTATCGAGCGGGGCTCTTGTCTAAAGGACTTAACCGTCTCTCCGCCACCATTGCTGAGACACTTTCGGTTGGAACTCGAAAGCAACCGCATCGTCGGGCGAGCCGGGACCGGGAGAAGCCATTGAAGACTTTGGACCGTTACCACGCTCACAAGCTCTAGGTTCCACCGTAGTAAGACGCCTAGCTTGAGAAGACTCCCTAGCCGGAGGTAATTTCCGGCAGAAATTAATAACAAGTTGTCTCAAATCCTTGAATGAAGATTCCAAAGCAATCCTTTCTTGCAAGTTTCCACAATATCTTCATAAGTCTTCAAACCAGCTGTACTTAACCAGCCCCCAAAATCATACTCGTCCCCGTCTTTGTATACCCGAATAGCATCCTTGTAGCTCCGATCCTCATGACATTTGCCCACACCTGTCATAGAATTTTTGAAGCCGCTCATAACGAAATGATGCCCAAACAGGCTCCTTACCTTCCCTCGGAACCCAGAATCTGGTCGATAAAGGAGAATCCAGACAGAGAAGAGTTCTAACTCTAATGAAACTTTGAGTCATCTTTCCATCGACCATAGGAGCCTCATACATTACAGCCTTCCTAGCCGCATCACCAAGAGCTTTAGCATTCTAACTCTCAAAAGCTGCTAGAGGGAGCCCATGAAATTGAAGCCAAAATGGTTCATACTTAAATTCTACATCTTTGGGAACCACAAAATCATCCCAGAGTTGAAGATTTAACAGGAAACCATGAATGGACCAAGGTCTACCTTTAAGTATCCTAGCATAATCCTCGTTTTTGTGAAAACGGAAAAGAAAAATCAGTTGGTTTCGATCAAGATCATGAACTTCCAATTCTTCACTCAATGAGCCTTTCTTTATCATGGTTATAATCATAGGGACATGAAGATTTTTCCTAGAAAGGACCTTGCCCACCAAGGACCCCCCTTCTTTTTTAGGTCTCCTACCCATATCCAAAGCAACTTGCTTTTGCATTCTACATTTGCTGCTGAGTCCTTCCTCCATCTTCTAACGATGGAAGGATCACTCCTACCTTGAAAAGAAGCCAAGGCCAGGAGCAAAACCCAGAGATGACAAGCAAAAACCAAGCGGACGAACAGAAAAATACAACGTTGGCCGGAAGGTTCACAAGGGACCCATACTTGACTCTCAGGAGAAGCCCGAGAAGAGAAAAACTCTCGAGAGAGAAGTTTAATAGTGTTTGGTATGTCATAGAAATGAAACATAATTTTTAATTAAAAGTGTTTTTTTATATTATTAAAATACCATAACGCCCTTCACATTTTTCAATCTAAAGAACCACCGCCAGAACAACCCAGCCCATCTTCACCCCAGCCACCATAGCCCTCCCCACTTTAAGCTACCACAACCCACTTTCGGCCACCACAATCAATTTAAAATTGCAGACATTATTGTCGAAGGCCTTCATTCTTTCCCTAGATTGGTCTATGAGTGAAGGTGTTCATTCAAATCGAGTGTGTTAGTGAATGAGATCGTCATCGCTTTTCTTCACGGTGGTTGTTCCTCATCGCTTCCCCATTTCCCAGTTATCATGTCCGCAAGTTTCCCTGGTCCTCATACGCCAGATCTCCCACGTAAGGATATCACCATCGTTGTTCTTCATGATGGTCCGTCACAGTATCATAGGGTACAGGCTAAGTTAGTATGTTTAAACCACTCACGTCCCCGACTTCTCACTCCCTGGCCTGCAACACTTCCTCATGCAATGCCATGCAATAGATATTTCTTTCAATGATATTTATGTTACCACCTGGTAATACTCCTCATAAGATTCATGATATATATTCTCTTAATGTCATATTTGTAAACTGTAAAATTCTCTCTTTCATGCCTAAGAAATCCCATAGCCTTCCTAACCAGCCCTGCAAGGAATTTCCCAGATGAAACACATGTTCTGCGCTTTCAAAAGTTCTTCCTGTCGTCAATGAACCAGTCAAAAAGCTGTTGGAATTATAATATAAATATAGGTGTAACGAATAGAACAGGTCCGACATTATTTGGGAGTAAAAGAGTCCAATTGTATATATTATAATTTGTGAGCTAATGCATACTAAATGACTAAGAGGAAGAGTGGGCATGCACACATTTGGTATTTTATATCAAAAACTATTAGCCCATTTTCCAAACATGCCTAAAGTCTTGGATAGGGGTCACTTCTTATGCTTTTTTCCTTTAAACTTTATAACGCTTTTTTACCCCCAACAACTTCACAATGCTTTTGCTTACGCATCTTTTAGTTGCAATGTGATTACCAAGAAAGTGGTTTGTGAAAGTGCTAATATTTTCTCTTTGACTTTCACCTAATTTTCTCTTTAAATTTTATTTATTTATTTATTTCAATTAAATCGTGTTCAGTCCCATTTCCTATGAAGGGGATTTCTTTTTTCTTTTTCTTTTTTTTTTTATAGAAAAAGTTAAGAACCATATTTTCCTTTAAATAGTCCAAAAATAACATATAAAAATAGGGATTTAGGTCTTGGATAGGGAACCAAAATTAGATCAAATAATTATTAATAATAGTATTAGCCCATGTTACGCGTCTTTTAGTTGCAATGTGATTACTAACTACTAAGAAAGAGGTTTGCGGAGCTATGCTAATATTTTCTCTTTAAAGTTTCAGCCAATTTTCTCTTTAAAATTTTATTATTACTTATTACAATTAAATCGTTCATTTCTAGGGAAAAACTTGTCCTTAAGGATGTCATTAGAAGAATCATTTTGGAATTTTTGGAGACCTTCCTATTAAAGATTGAAAGTGTTACATTATGATGCTTTGAATTGAAGCGAAGATGCGTTCCGTCCCACTTCCAATGAAAGGGGATATATATATATATATATATATATTTTAACGTGAAGAACCATATATTCCTTTAAATAGTTAAAAAAAAAATGACAAATAAAAATAGGCTAAATTGCTGATAAATCATGATTATGGGTGAGTCTATTTTTTATACTCCAAAAGTACTAGAATTATTCTTTTAATTACTTCTTTGATTAAGGGTATCCCTTTCAAGGTTCAGAGCACAAAGTGTTTTCCCAACAAATATGCTTCTCAATATTCAAACTTATATCATAATTGGGCAACCTTACAAGTGTTGTATGTGGGGTTTTTTTTTTTTTTTTTTTTGAACGAGGGTGGGGTAAGGTTAACATTTGGAATTGAATTCTCTCCCAGGATTTGAGCTCACCACATTAATTTTGTGTTAATTTAATTACATTAAAAACTTTAAGTTTGATAACTTCTTTTTATCATACCCCATAAAAAAGTTAATTGTACTAATTATCAAATTACCATAGTGTGTGGCTGAGTGACCTCAATAATCTTAAAAGTATTAGCTAGGATTATGAATCAACGACATATCTTTACTAAACATTGTTTTTCAATTATTAGCTTGCTTATATCAATGAGAGTATGCTTTTATATTTCAATGTTTAGGTTGGGTAGAGATACTCCGAAATTGGAAAGTTATATGCACAATGAAAAATGGAGGGAGGAGGTCATGTTTCATTAATTGTGATCAGCGTCTGACGCACTGCTAGCTTGCCAAGGGGGAGGAGGTGAGATTTTTTTTTAATTTCTTAAAAAAATGAAAAATGGAGGGTGTGAAGGAAATAAATCAATTTCTCCTTTGGTTTGGTCGGTTTAACTTCAGTTTGACTCCAATCGACTCGTGACTCTTAACCCAAGATATCCTAACCGGTCTAGTGACCGGTTCAGGCTTAAGAACCTTGAGTTAAACTCAACCTCGTTTGTAGTTCATACATACTATTAAGAAAATTAAAATTACATCATTAACTGAAGAAATAAGGACCCATATTCGTTAAGCTAGAACTGATTTTGATAGAAATAGATATAAACATGGAGATGGATATGAAGTTTAATAGTTTTTGGTGTCATACAAGTGAAACATAAATTTTAATTAAAATGTGTATTTTTTGTATTAAAATACCATAACGCCCTTCGCATTTTTTTCAATCTAAAGAACCACCGCCAGTACAACCCACCCCATCTTCACCGCAGCCACCATAGCTCACCCCACTTTAAGCTACCACAACCCACTTTCGGCCGCCACAATCAATTGAAAATTGCAGCCATTATTGTCGAAGGCTTTCATTCTTTCCGTAGATTGGTCTATGGTGAAGGTGTTCATTCAAATCGAGCGTGTTAGTGAATGAGATCGTCATCGCTTTTCTTCACGGTGGTTGTTCCTCATCGCTTCCCCATTTCTCAGTTATCATCTCCGCAAGTTTCCCTGGTCCTCACAGACGCCAGATCTCCCACGTAAGGAGATCACCATCGCTGTTCTTCATGATGGTCCGTCACAGTATCATAGAGTACAGGGTAAGTTAGCATGTTTAAACTACTCACGTCCCCGACTTCTCACTCCCTGACCTGCAACACTTCCTCATGCAATAGATATTTCTTTCAATGATATTTATGTTACCACCTGGTAATACTCCTCATAAGATTCATGATATATATTCTCTTAATGTCATATTTTAATCTGTAAAATTCTCTCTTTAATGCCTGAGAAATCCCATGGCCTTCCGAACCAGCCCTGCGAGGAATTTCCCAGATAAAACACATGTTCTGCACTTTCAAATTATCTTTCAAAAGTTCTTACTGTCGTCAATGAACCTGTCAAAAGGATGTTGGAATTATAATATAAATATAGGTGTATGAAATAGAACAGGTCCCACATTATATATTATAATTTGCGAGCTAATGTATACTAAATGACTAAGAGGATGAGTGGGCATGAACACACTGGGTATTTTATATCAAAAAGTATTAGCCCATGTTCCAAACATGCCTTAAGTCTTGGATTGTTGCACTATGATTACCAAGAAAGTGGTTCGTGAAAGTGCTAATTGTAATATCCTAAATTTGGTCTAACAAACTCCATGTATGATGTATTTGCACTTGGAGAAAAGAAATGGTGAATTTTGGCTAAAAGGTCAATTTTGCCCAAAATACCCGATTTAAATCAAGACTGAAAAATTTTAGGACATATGTTGACACAATATGGGATAAAAGGAATTAATATTTATTCATTCCATTTTAGTTTATTAAATTTGACCAAGAGGATGAGAAGAAGGTCACATGAATATTTATAGGAGATTATGAGGAAAAATTAAAGAGTAATTAATAAAAGGGTGATTCTGGCTTGGAAATTGTAGAGGCAATATCATGTGGCATAGAGTAGCTAATTGAGGAAGAGAAATCTTTATACGGAATTAAGGATTTACTTTCAATATTTATCCAATATTTGCAACTAAATTAGTAATAAACTAAGTTACAGATAAAAGTCTTGTGGATGATTAAATGGTAAATTGGAATGGTAATTCTGTGAAGAGGTAATGTCAAACGAGCTCATTTATTCCTCTTGCACAAGCTGACTTAAGCTTCTTGGGCCAATAATTTGGAGTGTCAAATTTAAACATTTCAAATAGTTAAACTCATTATTACCCATTTCTTCTCAAATTTTCGTTCGGCAACGTAATTGAGAACAAATCTCAATGGCACAATTGTAATTAAAAGCAAGAATGATGTCTTATGAATCCCACAATGCCTCCACCGACTTTAACTTGCTAATATTGATTAATTCCATTCTCCAATTGATCACGTAGCATCAGCCGTGACCTATACACCTTTGGTCAACAAAGTAAGTTAAGTCAAAAAGCATTGGTATAATTGTAAATAAATGGAAGGTTAAAGTCCAATTAATTACTCCATGCTTCCACAGACTTTTGACCCTTCAATATTCATTAATTGCCATGTTTTACATCATCTTCATTCTCGGCTAGAACCAGCAGGAAAGAGATAGAGAAGCTTATTAATGGCGTGAGAAAATTCAAGAAGAGAGAGAAACGCACTTCAGTCAAAATCTCCTACCAAATTACTTCCAATCCAAAAATTTCCTTTACAAATATTGTTCTACACCTCGAGAGTTTCAATTCTACGGTTTCAGTTTTCTCATAGGAGAAGTTTCAAGTCATTAGGTTAGTCGAGTTGCTGCTCAAATTCCAAACCGACTGTAGAGTTGAGATAAGGTAAGCGCAAGCTTCATTTTAAACGGATTGGTTTGCAGTTCGGATGAGTTTTTAGAATACTTTGTAAGATCCTATATTTTGAGACAACTAAGGTTCTTGGAGCTTTATGGTGTTTTACTCATAAATATGTGATTATATAATGATTTGGGAACATATGAATCTAATTTGGTGGATAAAATTATGAATTGGTAAATTGTCATATTTAAGCTTAAATTTTGGTCTGAATAAGGGCATGGTCAAAGAGTGGGATTTTGGTCATTCTGATGGTTTCATTGTGTTCAGAATGTAAAATTGTGTAGGGTAAAGGTTCGGTAGAAATTTAGTAAATATGGACACATGAATTAGACTTATTTTAAATTATCAAAAGGGAATATTTACTATTATATTTATATTTTGTTACTTTAGAACTATTTTTGATATTGTGTATCGGGAAAAATTCATCTATATTCGTGGTCGACTATCGGGTAGTAACCTTAATACTCATATACTCTGTGTGACTTATGTATGTATGTTTTACCTTGAAATTGCATACATTTGGTTATCATTTATTTCCTAGTTCTGGAACCGGAACATCTTTGTGTGCATTAAGGGCTTTGATGTGTTTGTGCCAGTGATCGTGCTATGTGCGTGCTATTAGGACCACTGCAGTCTGTGCTGTGTGCGATTAGGACTGCTAGTTCCAGATTTGGCTGTGTGTCTTGATACTGAATGTTATATGGTATTTGTTTACTCATGGTTTTTTTACATGCATTGTTATACATTTTTTATGAGATTAACGGTTACTCGGGATTCAATTTTGGATCCCATCCCCTTTAAGCCCACTTTGGTAGTTCATCAAGACCAGGAGCAAGGGGGCAGAGGTAAGGCTCCCGAGCTGAGGTAGTGTGGAGGTGGACGTTGTGACTGTTATTTTTTTGGATATTTATTTTGGTTACCGGCACTACTACAAAACAGGGATACGAGTCCTACTTTTTGTACTTTTGACGTCCTTTTCCGGGGGAATGTATATCCGGGGGCGCCATAGGGAAAACTTAAGGAGTCCTATTTATAAATTAGACGTCTTAAGTATTTTTTTTTTAAAAAAAAAAAAAACAAAACAGAGATGAGGACGATGTCGGTGGCGTTAAACATAGATCGAGAAATTTTAGATCCGGAAAAAATCCGAACGCATCTTTGAATATCAAAGTAAAATTAAACATGATGAACAAATATGAGGGAACCGAGAATCGGGGCAACACCATAGCCGGACGAGCAGCCATCTGCATTTATTTGCAAAACAAAAAAAAAACCATTAGGAATTGATAAAATCAAATGAGGAAAAAGGTAAAAGAAGAAGATGAATGCATAAATACCGAAATGGTCGAAGAGGAGATCGATTGTAGCTGCAGAACCGGATGGATGAAGAAGAAACAAACAGTGCCATGGGAGAAAGAGTGACCTCGAGCGAACGACCGGATCGAGCAACGTCGGGCGAGACAAGAAAAACGATCTGCCGGCGAGGTGTGACAAAGAGCAAAGCAGCGGGTGAGCGGCGACACAAGCAACAAAGTGAGAGGTGTGAGAGATTTCATGAGGTTTAGAGAATGGGTAAGGTTCTCGAGGTTCGAGAGTGGGTGAATAAAACGCGTGAAAAGTGATACCTTTTCCGCTAGGATTTTCGTTTACCGCATTTTTTTTTTTTTTTTTGAATCACTTTTTGAGTCTAAGTTTAAAACTTAGACTCCAACAAGATGACTTTCGGAGTCTAAGTTGTAACTTAGACTCGAAAGTCATGTCCGTTGGAGTCTAAGAGTTAAACTTAGACGCCAAAAGTCAATTTTTATCACATATAATTACAAAAATGTCACCGCCTTTATTTTTTACTTCCTTTTTAAAAAATATGACGTCTTTTTGAGACGCAAAACCGTTTTTTGTAGTAGTGCGGATGATTTGTAGTATTTTATTTTGGCCTGTTCGGGCATCATTATCCGAATGATTTGTATCTTTTGATCCCTCCAGGGAGAAAAATTTATCCTTAGTATTTTTATCGTATATTTTTGTCCAAACCGGTGTGTGTTACGCTTCTTATACTACGATATGTGTCTCGTTAATTACCGGGAAAATATAAGCTAAAATTAAATAAAATTAAAGGATCACACTACCCGCCACCCGAAAGGGCGAGGCCTAAGAGGTGTGTGACACTAATATTTTCTTTTAAAATTTTATTTATTTATTTATTTCAATTAAATCGTGTTCAGTCCCATTTCCTACGAAGGGGATTTTTTTTATATATATAAAAAAAGAAAAAAAAAGCTAAGAACCATATTTTCCTTTAAATAGTCCAAAAATAACATATAAAAATAGGTATTTAGGTCTTGGATAGGGAACCAAAATTATATCAAATAATTATTAGGACCAATAATAGTATTAGCCCATGTTCCTAATTAACATGTTGTAAGTCTTGGATAGGGGTCACTTCACAAGATTTTGCTTTCGCGTCTTTTAGTTGCAATGTGATTACTAACTACTAAGAAAGAGGTTTGCGGAGTTATGCTAATATTTTCTCTTTTAAGTTTCAGCTAATTTTCTCTTTAAAATTTTATTATTACTTATTACAATTAAATCGTTCATTTCTAGGGAAAATTGTCCTTAAGGATTTCATTAGAAGAATCATTTTGGAATTTTGGAAACCTTCTTATTAAAGATTGAAAGTGTTACATTATGATGCTTTGAATTGAAGCGAAGATGCGTTCAGACCCACTTCCAATGAAAGGGGATAATTAAAAAAAATAGTTAAGAATTATATATTCCTTTAAATAGTCAAAAAATGACAAGTAAAAAAAAGGGAAAATTGCTGATAAATCATGATTTTGGGTGAGTCTATTTTTTATACCCAAAAATAATAGAATTATTCTTTTATTTCTTTGATCAAGGGCATCGCTTTCAAGGTTCGGAGTACAAAGTGTTTTCTCAACAAATATGTTTCTCAATATTCAAACTTATATCATATCACCATTTTACATTCCCTGCGCACTCGTGTGGGAATATTGTTCTCTCTGCCAAGCGTGAGAGTGGTGAGGGGTGTCGGAGGTACGGCGGCGCGTGAGTGTGGTGACGGTGGGTCACTGGTGGCTTAAGGTTCCAATCTCGTCCGATGTGCTTGATCCAACCTAGTTTCCGACGTGATTTTCTCATAGCTTGATTCATGGATGAAGCTCATATTTCGACGCCTCTGGTATGGAAGGAGGCTGTGGCGGAGAAGGTCCTGATTGGCAAGATCCTATCAAACAAACCGTATACGCGTTCTACTCTGTTGTCGATTTTGCGGAAAGCATGGAATCTACGACAGGGCTCGATATTGTTGAGATTACCGGGAAGGCTTTTATGTTCAAATTCGAGGATAAGGAGGAGTACACTAGGATTCTCCGTGGGAGACCGTGGTCGATTAATGGTTGTTTGCTGAATATGTTGGAACGACCGAAGTATAAGGCATGGGAGGAGTTCGATTTTAGTCGCTCTCCATTCTGGATCCAAATTCACAATGTTCCTCTGGAGGCAATGTGCTTGGAGAACGCTATCTCATTAGGAGGACACGTTGGTGAGGTTTTGTTAGCTGAAGATCCACATTACAAGGGCAGGTTCCATCGTAATTTTCTACACGCTCATGTAATGCTTAACCTGAGGAATCCGCTGGCGTATGGTTTCTGGTTGCCTAGGCCTGATGGTAGGAAGGTCTGGATCTCAGTGAGGTATGAAAAACTACAAAACTTCTGTTATAATTGTGGTAAAATCGGGCATGATAATCATGCCTGTAACTCTGTGATAACATCATCTAATTCTGGTTCTAATGACCTACGGTTTGGTGCTTGGATGGCTACTAATGCTTGTCGTGGCTGGGATGAAACTCTGGTGGTGGTAAAATCTGAGGATGTTGAGGTAGAATCTATCAAGAGGAAAATAGAGGAGGCTGAGAGGAGTAGGGCGCTTGATGCACAGCAGGATGGAGAGGAGGTTTCCAGCGAGGAGGCTGATGACCTTTTCTCTATCAAATCATGTAATCCGGACCTAAACCTTAACGTGAGCACTGAAGTGGCTAAGGAATTTGGTGAGCTGAGGTCCAAGGTCCTCATCACCCCGAACAAAAGGAAGTGGTCACCGATCGATATAGGAAGGATGAGCTGAATAGAGCAAAATCTCCTCTATTCGAGAGTGAAGGAGCCACTTGCAACAGACAGACCATTAACAAGGTGCTGGAGAATAGATGGAGTTTGGAGTCCGAGGGAGGTGTTCTCCAGGATGACCTTCTTTCGATGCGTGTGGCAAGAGTTTCCCCTGTGGCATATCAGGATAATCCTTTAGCTATGATCCCGTTTTGCGGCAAAGAGATGAATGCAGTGATTAATAGGCTGGGTAACTTCGGTCTTAAGAGGAGCGCTGCTGATGACTGGGACTATGTGGATTCAAAGAGAAGAAAGCTGATTATAGAAGTCACCTATCCTATTCCTGAGATATCCACCTATGCGAGCAATCTGAGGAAAACCAAGGTGCGAATTAGGAGGAATGCTAAGAAAAAGGAAAGAGCTGGTAAGGAAAACATCCCTGTGGGGGAGAGTCAGCTGGATGATGTGATGGAGGAGCCTAAAAATCCTATCCCTGAGGGTTCCACTTTCACCTTTAAAGCTGGTAGCGGTCAAAGGAAAAAGATGGTAGCTGATGGCTCTGGTGGCTGGCCTCTTTCAGCCACCAAGGCCTCATGAAAATATTATCCTGGAACTGTCAGGGCCTGGGGAGAGCCCTGACAGTCCGTAATCTGAAGGATCTGGTGAATAAGCATAGACCTTCAGTAATCTTCCTAATGGAGACCAAATTATGTTATGCGAGAGTTGTGAAAGTTAGGCAAAGGTGTGGATTCATTCATGAGGTGTATGTTGAACTGAGGGGTTTGTCTGGTGGATTAGGCCTTTGGTGGCAATCTGATGTTGCTGTGACAATTTTGTATAGGTCAAAGAATATCATTCACACGTTTGTAGAGGCAGCGCACTTGAAAGCCTCATGCTATGTATCCTTTGTGTATGGTTCGCCCAAGGAGGGGGAAAGGAGGATTGTTTGGGATCAGATTTGTGGTTTGGCTGCTGGCATCTCTACGCCCTGGTTATTAGTAGGTGACTTTAATGGCCTACTCTCACAAGCTGAAAAAGAAGGTGGCAATCCAAGATCGATGAGGAAGATTATTAATTTCCGAGTTTGTTGGTCGATCAGTAACCTAATGGACTTAGAGTTTAAGGGCTCTAGGTTCACCTGGTGTAATAAAAGGCCTGGTGCCATTGTGAGAGAAAGACTTGATCGTGCATTGGGAAATGTAGATTACAGGGAATGTTTTGATCATGCTGTGGTCTTCCACATAGACCCTCTAGGGTCAGACCACCATGCGCTGCTGGTGGACAGCTGTTTCTATGAAGAAAAATCCTTCAGGACCTTCAAGTTTGAGGCCATTTGGGCTCAGCACGATGATTTCCTGCATGTGGTGAGGGAAGGGTGGCTGGAATGTGAACTGACTAACATGTACAAGATGAGTGATCTGATTAATAGGCTAGCTGTTTGCAGGAGAAAACTTAAGCATTGGAGCAAGGGGGTGTTTCCAAACTTCAGGAAGGCGATTGATCTCCTAAGGTAGCAACTAAGCAACTACATGACTGGTCATTTATCTCAGGATAAATTGAATGAAGCTGAGGATCTGACACGACAAATTGAGGAGCATGGGTAAAGGAGGAGTCGTATTGGTGGCAAAGATCAAGGATCACTTGGCCGAACCGTGGAGTGGATTTAAATACGAAATTTTTCCATAACAAGTGTGATCCAAAGAAGGCAAAGGAATAAGGTGTTACGGTTAAAAAATGACAATGGGATCTGGATAGAGGACAGAGACGCCATTAATAAAACCTTCAGTGATTTCTACCACAACTTATTCTGCTCGTAGGTCCTCGTCCTATGGATCGTGCTCTAGGATACATTAAGAGGGTTGTCACAATGAAGACAACGATGGCCGATGAGGCGTGTCACCGATCCGGAAATAGAAGAGTCGGTTTTCAGATTGGAGCCAACAAAGCACCTGGACGATGGCTATTCAGTCCGTTTCTACCGATAAAGCATGGAAAGAGGTAAATAAAGAAGTGTGTGCCATGATTAAGGAGTTTTTTGAAGGAAAATCTGGGCTGGGCAGAATTAATGCCACCAATATAGTCCTCATTCCCAAAGTAGATAAACCAGAGGGAGTTCACCACTTTAGGCCGATCGGTCTTTGTAATGTGTCTTATAAAATCATTGCAAAGATCCTCACTAACCGGATGAAAGGACTGATGAACAAGATCATTTCGCCTAATCAGCGTGCATTCATTGTTGGCCGCATGATTCAAGATAACATCCTAATCACGCATGAGGCTTTCCACTACTTAAAGCACAAGAAGTTGAGCAATAAGTGGGAGTTTGCATTGAAAATTGATATGAATAAGGCATACGACCGGGTGGAATGGGACGTTTTGGAGGCTGTGATGATCAAAATGGGATTCTTCAAGGGGTGGGTGGACTAGATTATGGAGTGCATCACTTCTGTTGCCTTTAATCTTCAGGTGGATGGTAAGAAGGTGGATGAATTTAACCCTGGGAGGGGTGTGAGGCAAGGTGACCCCCTTTCCCCTTACATGTTTATCTTAGCCTCTGAAGTTCTGTCCCTTATGTTACAATACCATGTTGACCACCATGAATTGAGGGGGGTGAAATTGGCACGCACAGCTCCAACCTTATCCTATTGCTTTTTTGCTGATAATGCTATCTTGTATGCAAAGGCTGAGGAGGTAAACTGCAAAGTTCTTAAGAAAAATACTTGATGTGTATTGTGCTGCATCGGGCCAGGTAGTGAATCTAGAGAAGTCCAGTGTATTTTTTTCTGCTAATACACCTGAAAGGGCTCAGATTGAGGTATCGGCCTGGCTGGGAATCTCTCATTCTAATCTGCCGGTAAATATCTTGGCCTACCAGTGATTGGGGGCGTTCAAAATCAGCGGCTTTAGCTTTTGTGAGAGACAAAATTGGGCTAAAACTCCAAGGCTGGAAGCAGAAGCTCCTTAGCTTTGCTAGTAGAGAAGTGCTAATTAAGGCAGTGGCTAATGCTATTCTAACGTACCCTATGACATGCTTCCTATTCCCCAAAAAGTCATGTGTGGAGATTGATAGTCTAATATCGAATTTTGGTGGGGGCAGAAATGTGACTCGGGCTCCTTACATTGGAAAAATTGGAGATCCCTAATGCGGAAACTTGATGGTGGCATGGGATTTCGAGACTTGCTATGTTTTAATAAAGCCCTCCTTGCCAAAACAGCTTGGCGTCTTTTACAGCAGCCTACTGATCTTTGGTGTAGACTCTTGAAGGGCATTTATTTCCCTAGGGGGACCTTCTTCCTCAGTGCAAAAACAGGGAGGCACGCCTCTTGGGGTTGGTCAAGTCTGTTGGAGGGACGTAATCTGTTGCTCCAAAATTTATTTTGGAAAATTGGTAATGGTAAATCTGCTAGTGTGTGGAATGAGCCTTGGGTTCATGGTCCTCGGGGTTTACCTTGAGAAATGACAAGATGTCGGAAGAGGACAGCAGGCTGAGGGTTGTGGACTTGATGAAGAATGGAAGTTGGGATCTGAATGCTATCAGCTCTAGAATCGAAGGAAGCGAAGGTGTCAATATTAAAAATCTCAATTGTGACTGATGGGCGAGATGATATTGCGATATGGCTGGAAAACAGAGATGGGGTTTACACAGTCAAATCTAGATATGTTGTTGCTCGGGCTTGCTTGGAGGTGGCGAGGCCGAAAGACCCTGGTACGTCTAGTTCTACCCCGTGTGCTCTATGGAAATGTATTTAGAAGGTGTTGGCACCACCAAAAATCCACCAGTTTTTATGGAGAATAGGAGGCCTTATTTTGAAGAAAATGTGCAATGGATCCTCTATGTCCTATCTGTCTAGGCGAGAAAGAAACAATTGAGCATTTGCTGTTTTTGTGCCCCTGGACCAAGCCCTGTTGGCATGGTAGTCCACTGGGTCTTAAATTCAGTAAGTGGAGATTGAAACGATGCGAAGATTGTTTGATTGAAATCTTGAGTGATGGGGGGTTGCTGGATAATTATGGAAGGTCTCTATTTGCCTTGACATGCTAGTGGATATGGAAAAAACGATGTGCGTGGGTGTTTAATTGTGACTGGCCAGATGCTGATGCCGTGGTTAGACTTGAAAATTCTCAGGTGGCTGAATTCTGGAAGTCCAAAGAAAAAGGGGATGCTAGCAGCAAGAAGGTCTATGTTGAAAAGACGGCTCAGAACTTGTCTTGGCTGGCACCCAAATGTGGATCGGTTAAGATTAATTCTGATGGTGCATTTCAGGTGTCTAGCGGTAAAGCAGGAGTAGGGGTAATATGCAGAAACAGCAAGGGCGAGTTTGTTGGTGGCTTGGGAAAATCAGTAGCTGCAACATCCCCCTTCATGGCTAAATGCTTGGCATTGAAGGAGGCTTTATCCTTGCGTGGTAAGTTCCAAGATGCTCTGGTTATTTTTGAATTAGATTGTGAGGTTTTGTACAGGATGTTAATAAGAAAATGCGCTGATGAATGTGAATGGCTCTATGGGGACATGGTTCGTGAAATCCTTGGCGTGCTCGACTCACTTGAGAGGGTCTCACTATCCCTTGTGGCTCGCCAAGGTAATAGAGCTGCAGATAGACTTGCAGTAGATGCAGCAAAGGAGATGCACCAGTCTGTGTGGCTGGATTCGCCTACATCTTCTTTACGCAATTCTTTGATTCTTGATACTGATTTGAACAGGTTTTCATATGATAATACCTCTGTGCAAAGGGATAGAGAAGGTATAGGCTAACTGATGTAATAGTCTCTAATAAGCTCTTGCTGGTTTTTTGGTTTGCTTATTCTTTTTGCAGGATTTGTGTTAGGTTTCCTTGTTAGAATTTCTGATTTGGTTAGTTGTGAGTTAGGTTATACTGTTAGACTTTTGAGCGTTTATTGGCTTCGGCTATTAGTGGTTGTAATCTTTGATTTGTGATTAATAAAATAGACTTTTTTGGGCAAAAAAAAAAAAAAAAACTTATATCATATCAGACAACCTTACAAGTGTTGTGGGTTTTTTTTTTTTTTTTCTTGTACGAGGCCAGGGTGGGGTAAGGTTAACATTTGGAATGGTTCTCTCCCAGGGTTTGAGCTCACCACATTAAATTTGTGTTAATTTAATTACATTAAAAACTTTAAGTTTGATAACTTTTTTTATCATACCCCGTACAAAAGTTATTATTACTAATTGTCAAATTACCAAGTAGTGTGCGGCTGAGTGACCTCAATAATGTTAAAAGTATTGGCTAGGATTACGAATCAACGACATATCTTTACTAAATATTGGTTTTCAATGATTAACTTGGTTGTATCAATGAGAGTATGCTTTTATATTTCAATGTTTAGGTTGGGTAGGGATATTCCGAAATTGGAAAGTTATATTCTATTATATATTTTTTATTCTTTTTTAATTTATTTTGATTTTTTAAATTATACATTTCTCTTGTGTTTTTGTGTTGATTTTATAAATGATTACCATTAAATCAAATTTATGGGTAATCTTTATGAACTGGAAAACAAAAAGAGAACCTACATTGCGGGAGCAAATAATGGATTGCTTTATTCTACTTGTTTTCAGGTTAACACTAATAAGATCTAAACTCATACTTCTTTTGATACTATCTAACTGTGATATATATGCTCAATCTAATAATCTGGAAAAAACAGCGGCATATACTAAAGATTTTGTTTGTTTATTTTATGCGATGCAAGTTTTCAAATTAACAGAAATGTTAGCTGTCATATTTATTTGTGTGGTTTTATTAGTTACTTGATGTCACCCTTTTGAGTCCATCATGGCCTCCATCATCTTTAACTAAGAGCACATATCGTTGTATGAAGCCAAGAAAATCCCGGTTCTTTTGTAAAAGGAATAGCTTGTCTTATATTTGGTTTAACATTATTGGTGGAAAACATAATACTCCTACCTGTCCTTGATCTAAGGGGGGAGTTGATCTTGGCTATAAATATTTAAATTTAAGACATAGTTTTCATATTTATCAATTTTTTTAATTTACAACTATTGATAATCCATCAACAATAATCAATGAGACGAGTGAATGAGGGACTGAGAAAAAATGACTATGATGTTTTAAAAAATATATATTATATTAACTAATTTTCTTGAATTTAATCGGATTAAATAAATATGTCTTATTTTAAGGATCGGAAGGAGTAAATTAATTTTTCTATTCTCATTGGTTGAATATAAGTTGAGGCTGATAGTGTCGAATATATCAGGCTTTTATCAAACCATGATATTTTATAACTAGAACTTTATTTATGGTTAACAATTATTTGAAAAACAAATATATGATATGAAAAAATAATAATAATACGAAGGGATGTAAAAAATATTACTCAATTGTATATTAAAATCGATTATAACAGGTGATATAGTGTTATATTAATAATTAACAGATGAACAGGGAATTTATTTTGGATTTTATACTTTTTATTAAAAAATATAAAAGGAAACATAGGATTAAAAAATTAAACTCCACCTTCCTTTGTCTGTTATTATATTTCATACATACATACATACATACATACATATGTGTGTGTATATACACACACATATGTATGTATGTATGTGTGTGTGTCTATATATATATATATAATAATAATAATAATAATAATTTATTTCTGGTAAAATATCATAATCACCCTAAATATTAATGGTTAGTCAAAGGGGTTAGGCTAATTACTTAGAAATTTTTATATTTAGTTAGAAAGATTAAATGGAAAACATGATACTTTAAACAAAGGTTAAATACCATTTTTGTCACGAAAGTATTGGCTAGGGGCATTTAGTACCCGGAAGTTTTTTTTAATATCATTTTTGCTCAGAAGTTTACAAAAAGAAGCAAATATACCCCAAAAGTTTTTTCTAGGAGCAAATTTCCTTGAAAGTTTTTTTTAGAAGCAAATTTTTGTAAACTTCCGGGGTAAAAATGATACAAAAAATGATCAATCCAACGGTCAAGATCAATCGATGGGCAAGATTGCTACGTTTGTAAACTTCCAAGGCAAAAATGATACCAAAAAAACTTCCGGGTGTTGGGTGCTCCAAAACCAAAATTTCCGTGGCAAAATTGGTATTTATCCCTTAAACAAAACATGATATAATGAAATATATTGAGGGTGCGGAGCAGTGTACATATAAATATATAATTTAATTAAAAATATTGAATCAACATAGTGATAAACAGTTTTGAATTAATTAGAGTAAAATTCGATGATATTGAATCAACCTCCTATAAACTATAATCAAATATTAAGTTCAGTAATAAATAGTTATAATTTACTCATCAAAACTTCAATATATTTAATCTGCCCGGAAACTGAATCTCATATCTTTTACTAATTAACTAATAATTGAAGATTAAGCATTTATTATATTTAGAGGGTCTTAACTATATTGAGATTAAAGAATTGGATGTGGAGTCCACACCATGTTTAGAGAGGGAGATAACTTGATCTCTCTCTAAGAAGGAATTAACATGGTCTCCTTTTAGAGTTAACCCAAGTGGGGTTTACTCATTGAATAAACATGTTGCTCTTTGTGGTTAATATAATAAGATTCTTCATCTTCTTTCTCTATATTATTTCTTCTACTACATTTGTCAATTGGTTTCAACTTCGGATCTATATAATCATCAGTGAGATTATGCTTTGTTTTTCATTAATGTTTGGGGTTTCATGTAACCTTAACCATTTTAATTATCTAATCACATATACATGCAAGTTTAGCTATGTGTGACAACTATACTTCTCAGAAATTGAACAATTAATTATTATAGTTAGTATTACAAGAAGTAATAACTTTAATTATATATATCTATGGAACATTATAAGTAGCAAGAACCACTGTGGGCAATGTGACAAACTTTTTTTTTTTTTTTTTAATGAAGAATACAATATTATGATAATTTGAAAAAAAAAACATATTAATCTCAAACAAGGACCCATGAACTCCAGTTGTCCTCATATGCAGTTCTCCCTCCATATTATTAGAATATTTGGAGGAAAAAAAAAACATATTAATCTCAAACTTTTTTTTATAAATATTTTATACATATTTAATTTATTTTATATATTTTCTTTCTAAATTTAATTATCAAAATAAAAAGTAAAACTGATACAAAATCTCAACCCATATCATCTTCCAATTTTGGAGATAAATAATAGGGGAAAAAGAGGAATGGAGAAAATCCATTTACATACAAGCGGAATACACATAATAGTCCCTCATCGATGAGAGGAGCTTCTTCTTTATGTTATAAATAGATACTTTGGGCATTACTATAGAATGATATTTTGAATTATGATTGAGAATTTAGAGGTGGATTATTGGATATGCCAGATGGGTTGGGATGTGGTATGGACTGTGAGGAAGTTACAAACCCGGTGAAAGAGGTAAAAGAGAAGGTTATTAAGAAAGTCAGCCCAGATACAACAATTCATGACAAGGAAGCAGGTCCAAGTCGAAATATCTGCGAAAGGGCTTTGTTTAAGGAGCCTATCAAGGTACTTGAGACCCACAATAAAGAACCATACATTGTGGAGCTAGCAGAGGAAAAAGATATTCGTGGGTGGTGTAGAGTGCTAATGATTCATCCTCCTGTTCCGAAATTAACATATGAAGTAACTTTAATTAAAAAGCTTGAAAGGGTTCACTTAAAAGAGAGGGTTGGAGGAGCTAGAGGAGCTTCCAGGTCCGAAGATGATAAAAAAGTTGGAAATGAAAGGAAGTTCTTTACAGCTGAAAAACAGTTATCATTCTCTGAAGGATCAGGAGACCTTCCTGAGGAGAAAAAGATGTATAAAGCTAAGGGTACAGGTTCTACTGCGTGTTCATGTTTAGTGGAGGTGCCAATAGATAAGGTGACATCCGTGACTTGGAAGGAGGAGGTTTTTGATGGTGAGTTTGTTTTCGCTGCTTGAAGGCTTGGTGGTCAGTCACAATTGACCACCAGGTCATTATGAGTCTACTTACTTCACTACCAAAAAAAAAAAAAAAAAAAAAAAAAAAAAAAAACACACAAAAACAAAAAACAGATTATTATGGCGCTTTAAGATTGTTTATCTATACAGGCAGGGAATGTACCAAGTTAGCACACCTAATGAATTGTCACACTTATTCTGATACGTGTATGTGCAAGGGAAGATGGAGGTGGTGGCTGAAATGAGTGTACAGAACACCAATAAGTAAGTGAAATTGTATAGTTATCTAAACACAAATAGAAGATAGTTACTAGAAAAAAGTAAAGGCTTTTAATATAAGCAATGCAGAGGTTGCAAATTTACTTTGTTCCTTCAATACTGATATCTGTATTGGTTATAATTTGTAATTTCCTCCATCATTTTGACAGCATCCGATAGTTTCTTTTCAGAATGAAGAAGATGAAAAACTGTCTGATTTTTTAGAAGAAAAAACATATGGACAGTGCAGGCTAGACAATTTAATGAATCAACTATAGGGGATGATGCTTCAAAACAAAGCAGAAAAAATTTGCCTGACAGAAATTTGTACTCATCCACTCGCACAACAACATCATCAACTTCACGATCCTCTGCCAAAGTTGTAAACCTTGCAATTGTCTTGTCTAGTAAATGAACAAATTCTGCACCAAAAGACAAATGAGAAGTATTAGCCCCAAGCTGTCCTGAATAAAGGTAGAGAAATTCAAATACTAATTTAAATCATTTATCTTCATTGATGTAATATTCTCTTCCTAACATTTACCAGGAAAGAAATTGAAAATGAGAAGTGAAAGAAATAAAGGAGAAATAAGAATTATTACGAACTCCTGATGATATGATTTCCATGTTATGATCATCAACTCTACTTATGTGGCAATCATATATTGACTTAGTTAACTGAAAACTTTTAATAAAGAATCCTGAATTGTTAATTCTACCTGTAAATTTCATTAAATAAGTTTCCCAATAACATAATAATTAGTTAATTACAATCTAGTGGATTGAGAAACATTAAATCAAATAACAATATAGAAGAGAATTTAAAATGAAGTGAAAGAAAGCTTCTAATTTTTTCATCTTGATAACCGTTCATGCTATAACATTCAAAACCGAACCTGCTTTCTCAACATGTGCTTGGGTTGAAACTGCAAGAAACAACACAAGAAGAAGATGAAATTACAATAATCAACCCATTGCAAGTTGCAACCTAAACATAAAAAGAATGATACATAACATGAAAAATGCAGCAAGAGATAAATATCTATGGTAAGAAATCTCAGTTGAACACACAACTCACACTGTAACACAAATGAAATGTCAAATGAATAGCTGTATTTTTCCCCAAAGCAAAACACGTTCTCACACCTTTGAAAGAATTTGCCTCCCAAATCTGGCTCTGAAATTATGCATCAGCAAACAAGCTTGCCTCTGAACCAGTTTTATATCACGCCCAATGGATAATCCTCTGTGTCTTGTTTTGAATATGATCATCTCACCGCTCTATCACCATGAAAAATGAAGTGAACAAAATATTTTCTTTCTTGGATGAATCTGGATTCTGTCAAGTACTTCATAACCCATACAAGTAGAAACTGCTATGATGTTCCTATTTCTCACTATCTCACCATATGAAATACTTCAGGGGATCCAAATTCAGGCAACAAAAAAGTAAATGTAACATAAACTCAAGGCCTTATAACAATTTGTGTTGACACATTTCGACAAATCTTTAACTCTCCAATTTGTCTTTTTTTTACTGACCAAATGATGTCCAATGATTATAAAAATTTTCAGGATTGTATTATACATCCTAAGGTTTAATTGGATATGAATTACGTGCCATTTGGGTTAGTAATTGTAAGATATGAATTGTTAAAGTTGTGGCACTGAAACTGGAATACAATCTGAGACAGTTTGGTTGTTTGAGGATTTCTAGAATTTTGGGCTTCTAATTGCCTAGGAACCATATTTTTCCTTGAAACAAGACTTAATATCGGTCGCTTAGCCTTTGTAACTACCTCAATTGGATTTTTGTAGATTAAGTTATGATTTTTCAAAGAAGAGTGAAAAATTTGGCAGCATAGGCTCTTGTGCGAAAATGAGAAATGTAAGGGTGATTAGCACTAATTATGCCATTTTTTCTCTATATTTTATGACTGAATTGAATGGTAAATACGAGCTTAACTGCAATCAATCTAAGTAAAAAGGCATTAATTCATTATATAGGGAACTGAAGGATAAAAACCATTTACATCTCAAACATGTGCTAAGAAAAGAATAAGTTACAAGGTTTTATGAGAGGAACGTATAGCAAAGCTGATACTATGCTATAGCATCAGGACAACTTATTGAAGTGCAATACAAGGCATCTCTGAAGCTATAGCAAAGTAAAAGACGCAATTCTATGCGGCATATGTTCTGATCTTTTGTCAAGGTTATTTCAGGAAATATAGTGAAGGTCGAGAATGACAAGTAGATTGCTGACGTAACGGAATAGAAGATGCGGAGGATTGAAACTAAAAGATTTGAAGAATCCTGCAGGATCAGCAGAATCAATCTACTAAGATTGGAAAGACTAATAAGCAATTTGAATTTATTGAATTAAGAACTAGCAACTGGGTTCATTCCAAACTTAAGAAATCATCCTCGCTCAGCCATAGGAAATTTAGTTCATGACTGACGAGGGAAACACAAAACAGATAACAACAAAATAACCCATGATCAAAAGATTAAAACGAAGAAAACAGAAAGCTTGACGAAGTTCCGACGGCATGGAAGAAGCCCTATCTCATCACCACTCCACGTCTTCTTCTCTCCGTCTTACTGCAAGGAAGGATGCTGGGTTCTCCTGGAGTTTCTCATGCTTGTGAATTCTCTCTCTTCTTTTGAGTCTGGCCATATGAATAGGATTAGACTCTCAGCGACTCGACCTTTTTAGGGTTGGCTGCTGTCTCTTTATATAACTAGGCTTTCTTGCGGCGTAAGTTCCTACGAGCTGGACCTTTCCTAATCTGTCAAGATCCAGTCATATAAATTAAATTCTTGTCGATTAGCGGAAGCTAAGGGCAAGGTTAGTGGCCTCGGCTTACTGGAAAGGAGTCGGGGTTAGACCTCTGAGAAACAGTGATTGCTAGGCAGGCTGGTGCAAAGCTTGACCTATTATTGTAGGCTTCAGGAATAGGTCTACCGCTCATAACCATAACACATTGCTTTGTAATGTTGATCTAACTAGAAAATTGCCATAGGCATATGGGAGAAGTAAAGTTAGTATTACATGTATCGGACGCGAAGCTTCGATAAACTCTAGTGGTGGGTTAGTGAATAGCATTGTAATTAGTGTCTATGTTGTAGCATTGCGAAGCTATGCAAAGTATAAATGCTATAGCAATGTAGGAACCAACTGGGGTATTTATATGCTTAAGAACGATTCCGAGCTCAATCTATTTTCCTACTGATATCTTCTTACGACTCCGACACTCTGTTTGCTTTCTTGTTTATTAGTATAGCCATAAAAACTCTCAACCAAATTAAATTTATTCTCTTTTCAAACACAACTATCCTGCAATTCGGTGTCCTCATTTGGTATCCAGTCTCTATGGGACGATACTCTACTTACTCTTTATTACTTGTTCGACTGGTTCACTTGCCGTCAAGAAAATCGACCAACAAAGGGCAAAATGGTATTTAAGTTAACTTTTAAGGGTTCAGCTAAACCCTTGGAGTTAATATTGCCCTTTAGTTTTATGAAGACGTTGGATAAATAATAACCCGTCATCCATGAATGTATATTTATAGGAGCCGACATTTGCCTGGGATGATCAAAGGATTAGGGAGCCAATGTAAGAAGTGCTAAAGCATCCAAGTAGTAACTCTAATCTCACAAGTTTTGTATGATCGCTTATGCACGTTTGTCCCATGATTGTGATCCATGTTTTGAATATGCATTAAGTTGTTGGGCTTAATGGACCAAGGGTCCTTGGATCCCTAAGCCGGGTATGCATTTAGTTGTTATGGGTTGTTACCCAGTTGTTTTCCCAACGCTGTAGATCTGGGACTTGTCTTGCATTCAAAGTCAACAATGCATGTAACTTTGTGGTTGCATTATGTTGCTACAGATGATTTATGTTGGTTGATCTCTGAATGCTGAATTTTTACTTTTGCAGTTGTGGTTGACTATCATATGATGTCTATATATTGTATATGAGATTAACTGTTACACTAGGATTCTTTGGGATCCCAGTTCTTGTTAATACTTGTGAAATGAGAAATGTCTTGGACACGGCTCCTAGGGGAAGATGGATGATACCGACATAGGAAGTTTTCAGATTGAGCCAAGAGCCTTGTCGGCTTCGATATTTTGTAGTTGTATAATTTTTTTTTTTTTGTAAAATGTAGGAACCCTTGGGTATTTTATAATGTAATCAATTGCTATTTCTCTTTTGCCTATTGAACTACGTATAAATACTTTAATGAATGCCGATATACGAAGAGGTATGACATCTCACCACTATTGCCTTCTTTTTTTATCTTTTTTTTTCTTTTTAAATATTTTGTAAAAAAAATAAAACATATCCAACAATTTTTATAGAAAAAGTTTGATGAAATAAAATAAATAATGGTTCAATTAAAACAATTGTCATTATTTTTGAAATATAACCATATGTAAATCTAAAGGACGTGACAGCTAAATAATTTATGAAACCATCTCTATATAAACATCCGAAAATTGAACTCTACTTCCCCACTTCAATTTCAACTTCTCATAGTCAACTGTAAACTTTTGTTTGTCACCAAAATTATGGACAAACGCAAGTGAACTTTTGCTTTATCATCTCTGGGAAAAACTGAATGACGAATTCCCTCAACCAACAAGCATTTAAGGGATTATCTATACGACCTACGAGCTTCAACATATGGACCAGGCTTACCTACAAGAGCAAAAACATATGGACCAAGTGCTTGAAGGAACTTACCACTCTTGTTCGCTCTTTCAAAGAGAAGGTAGACAAGTTATTAGAGAAGGAAGAATCTGATGATGCATCATATTCTTAAAACATCTTCATAACTTGTTACTTTTAGTTTTTTTTAATACTTTGCCTTTTTTTTTTTTTTTTTTTTTGTAAAATTGTGGTTGCATAATGAACCAGCAAATTTTTTTCAAAAAAGTCAATTATATAACGGTTATTAAGTAGAACCCGTTACTTTTTAAAAAAGGTAAAATACTTAAATATTATTAACAAATAACCATGATAAATGTAAACAAATAACTAAAAATTCTTATTGATGAACCATGATATAAAGTATTAGGAACGATAACCCAAAAAACCATGCCATTCATCTTCTGTTTAAACATCTTGAAACATTATACACTTGACACTTGGTCTATTTGAACGAAACACACCAACATCCCTATGACTCATGTTTTCTTTTTTGGCCATCAGGAGTCTTTTTTAGTCACATTCCACCATAAAAAAGCCTTGGTCCTACTTCTCAACAACTACCGCGCTAGTAAATAATTGACTCTTGTCTTAGTGACTACTGCACGAGTTGTTTTGTTCATGAGCCCTAATGTCACGCCCTGAAAACTAAGGGGTGACCGGCACGGAATATGAGTGGACTCACATTCCTTAAGCCTTAAACATCTAGATAGGCTTCCCAAGAAATTCTACAATGATCCAAATTTTATTACATCAATCAGAGCTCCGCTCCATATAGCATATACATATACATGTATTCCAATTTACATGAGGAAACAGGGATCCTGCCTATAGACTACGTAGAGTATCTAGACTACTTAATTAAGTACATAAGTATAAACGTACATTTACAGTAATTAGCAGCCCTTCCAGAATGTGTCTACAATCTTTGATCAGCAATTCACTATTCAGCTTGAGGTGCAAGGTTAGCAATTCCATCTGAGCCCAAAATAATTTTCCGGTGAATAACGTCCCATTAACGAAATTAATTAAAATCCTGAAAGAAATAAATTGATAGGAAGAAGGTAGATAACAGTTAATTTCAACTTTCAAATACGAAATTATAATCACAAGTAGACTTACACAAAAGATGATTACTAATCACAATTAAAGCGGTATAGAAGATCATTTAACCAACAAATACCTGGTAGGTAATGAAACAATTTGTTTTCAAAGCTAGCATAAAACAATAAATCTCAAATTCCTTACTTTCGTAGGACTTCAACAGAACGAATGACAAGCGTGGACACACAGTCCACGAGGGTAAATAACCAAGCGCAGCACAAGGCTACGAAACAAGCGTAGGTACAAGACCCACGAATAACAAGCGTGAGAATGAATCCCACGAATATCAAGCGAGCTCCAGGTTAACCATGGTGCACCAAGGACTAACAAGATCGTTGTTAGTAACCGCGTTCAGAATCAGTCCTCTCAAAATCATTTCAAGCATGCGTGGGGCTAATTTATCAATAGCAACCAAATAGATTTTCCTCTAATGATAAGAACTCAAAAAGAATATTTCGTAACAGAAAACCCCAGCATGAGAGTTTACAAAAGCCTCAAAACATTTCGTTCCAATTCTAACAGTTGAAAGTCTTTCCATATAATGGTAATATAAGACCATCTCGATATAAAAGTTTATAAAAAGATATATCATAACTTTTCTTATCAATTCTTTGCATAAAAATTCATAAACAATAAAATGTTATGAACCATTAATCTCATCTAAACATATAAATAACAATGAGCAATTGATATAATTTCAAACAAATATGTCTTGAAGAAACTAGTACTTAAGAAAGTTGATAATTTAATAAAATTATAGCAAGTAAAATATCATTTATAAAAAATGATAATGGGACGTTATTCACGCACCTGCTACACTTTCAAAATCGTAACTTACTCCAACTTATTCAGCTCTAAATAATGATTCCTCCTTAATTCCCTAATACCCAAAATCAAAAACATCAATACTCTAATTATAATTTATAAAAAAAAAAATATCACATTTGTTAAGATTTTCTTCTTCTTCTTTCATTCCTGGCCCAACTGCGTTTCGGTTTACTTCATAGCAAAACCAAATACTTTAACATAAAGGTGCATCCACTTAATTCATATCCACCACCTCACTAATCAATACCATAATATTATAACTTAAGCCAATGCTAACAAACATAATCAAGCAACTCCCATATCCAAAGATTAGAACGGAAACATGCACTCTAGTGTTTAAATTATAAATTAACTTCCTTCCCCCAACAAAAAAAAAAAAATCACGAACACGGCAACATCCAGATTTCAATATAGAAGATCAATTAGTTCTTATTTCCTTTAAGTATACCATGGTTAATCAAAGTGTAGGTCATAAACAGCACCCTATTTATAAATTACCAATCATATATCTATTTCTCACATTTTTCTAAATTTCATAATTTTAGCCTATGATTTTAAAGTCCCTTCTCAAGCATTTTATCAAACAACCAATGTGCACTCAAATTTACAGGCTCCAATAAGTAATAACACGCTTCTTTAAATCTAAATTCCAGATTTTATATACTACAATTACATACCCAATCCTAACTAATCAAGGAAACTACCACTCAATTATAAGCTGAAGGAATAGCAACCCTTTTCAATCCGTGCACAACACCCACACACCCACCAAAATCAACAAATAAACCCACAATTTACACACTATCAGAATTGGGCAGCTTTATGCAAATCATGATTAAAAAAAAAAAAAAAAAAAAGAGCTAGCATACATACCCATATATTACAGAATGAAATAGAGGAAGACGGAGGAAAGAAGTGAAGCGTCCACACAACACCTCCACACATCCAGCGAAGAGGAAAGGGAGGATTTGAACAAGCTACTGCTTCCCACCTTCAAACCCCGCAATAAAATATGATAAGGACAAGCAGAATGCATAAATCATAGAGGAAACCAGTAATTTCAGCGATTTGGGGCAGAGAAGGAAAAATGCCAACGATGGTTGGACGGACGACGGCCGACGACGGCGGATGTACGGACAGCGTTGGACAACCCAGCGACGATGAGGAAAGTTGAAGGAGCAAGGAGGAGTAAAGGGGCTGGGGTTTCAATCTCTGAAAAATCACGAAGCTTCCCTTTGCAAATGAAGAAGTCGTGCGTTTTAAGAAAAAAAAATCTGATGTTCTGTTTCTTTTTTTTTAAAACATATATAAGGGTATCTTGGTAATTTCCGTTGAGACTGAGACAAAAATAAAAAATCACACATTGCCTTAATAAAGATTTGAACCCAGAACCCAAGGGACCTTTGACCATTTCCAATACCATCAAGCTACAAACTCAATCCTGACAACCAACTACAACAAATAGTAAATATATAGTTAGCTTATAATAATATAATATAATTTATTTATGTATTATTTTTTTAATTCTCAAATATCTGGGTTATTACACCTAGCTAGGTATAGTTATGATTTCCCTCTTTTATTTCGCATTATCCTTTCGTATTCACTTCTAATAGTTACTCTCCTATTTCTTACAAAGTGTTGAACCCTGATTAGGGTCGCCTTTGTGGAGTCACGACATGATAAAACTTCTAATGTGACATTAAATTGCTTTTGCGAAGCTATATTGTTGGGAAAACCTTGTATTGTTCGTATCAAAGTTTCCTTAAATTGCATTTGTGAAGTTATGGTGCTTTAAAAAAACCTAGTATTGCTTTGATTGAATGTTCCTTTCCATTGCAGGAAGTTGTCAACCCATTGCTTTGATTACCTTATTGATCTTTTTGAAGTGATTTCAGGAGATATGCATCCCTAAGAAAATACCTTTCCTTTTTTTAAAGTATCCATATCTCTGAAAGTTACTTCGAAAAGATCAATAAGGATGTGATAAGTAAACTATTCAGTTGTACCAAGAGTCATACATGAACAAGTGAGTACTTGTGGCATTTATGAAATCACAACACGATAAAACATTCAATGTGACATATTAAATTTCTTTTGTGAAGTTATGCATTTTTGAAAAACTTAGTCTTGCTCGATCGAAGGTTCATCTCTTGTTTTTTTTATTGAGCGGGTGGTACCAAGTTAAAAGCTCTGAAATTCAACATTGTGATCAGTCCTAAACTCTTCAATATTCAAGTTTATGAGCTACTTCTTGGTCTCGACTCTTGCTAATAGAGTAGTGCCTCCCACATCAAGTAAAGATTAATATGGGACAGATCAAGATTTTCTAGGTTTTATGGCTTGAATCACACTCCTGACCTATATATCTCATAATGTAAGTGTTCATCACCTATACCTTTTGTTTCTTCAGCAGTTAAACCAGCAAAGGAATGGCTAGGTGACCAACAAACACAAATATGCGCGTAGGAAAGGCTGCAAGGGGCAATCAAACCCTTGAGTAGCTAAAGGATTTGCATACCCCTTGCTTGACTAAAAGCTTTGAATACCCTAAGCATACTTTCCTGTACGCATATTTGTTCCTATTTTTTCCACCTTAGCCTTAGCTTTCCAGGGTTAATGCTTTGTAGAGACACAATATATAGGTCAATACACTACTACAAAAATGTGATATTACTTCCCCAGAGACGTCCTAAATAAGAAATAGGTAGTAACAAATGAGGCCAATGGCAATCTTGTAATTATATACAAGGAAAATGAGCCTTCAACATCCGAATAATTGTTCGGGACTTCTAAAATTAATTTTTGACATCCTAAATTTTTTTAAGGACGCTTTAATTGCCTTTGGAGCCATGGTATGTACTTTTTTTTTTGAAAAAAAATCAATTTTGGCGATTCGATAATTTTTCAAGACGCCCGAAATCGCTAAAAAATTTGGCGCGTAGGAAATATGGAAGAATATTTTGTTTGCGCGCCATATGTGTAAAAAGTACAATAATAGGCGACCTGAAACACATTTCAGGTCGCCTATAAATCTATTACAAAGAAGAAAATTGCCTTAAACCGAGACGGAGCATTGAAGGGACATAGGGTTTTTTTTATAAAAAAAATTGTTAAAAAATTTCTAAAATAGGCGATTGATAATGTTTCAAGACGATCGAAATATGCCAAAAAATATGGCGCCCAGAGGGATATTTTGTTTACGCGCGGAAAATTACCAAGCATTGAAAAAAATAGGCAACCCGAACAATAATTTGTCCAAAAACAAACGACACGATACATTTTCGAAGTCGCCTATCTATTTGCCAATTAAAAAAAAAATTTTGCCATAAACCAAAACCGAGCATTGAAGGGACATGTTTTTTTAAAAAAAAATTGTAAAAATTGTCAAAATAGGCGACGGAATGCATTTCCGTTTATATTAGAAAATAGGCGACTTGATATAATTTCAGTCGCCTATTTTTCCCAAATAGGCGACCGAAATTGGATCAAGTCGCCTATTTTCTAATATAGGCAACCGAAACGCATTCAGTCGCCTATTTTTAATGCCAAGTTGTTTTTACAAAAAAAAAATTATTAAATTGTCAAATATAGGCGACTTGAATGGGTTTCAGGTCGCCTATATTTGAAAAAAGCGACTGATCCCTTTTCAGTCGCCTATTATTAAAAAAAAGAGGCGACCGAAATTGGATCAAGTCGCCTATTTTCTAATATAGGCGACTTGAAGCCTAATCAGTCGCCTAAAATCTCTCATAACCCTATTTTTCCAACCCGCGAATGTATTCTCTTTTGTTTTCGAAGTTGCGACTCCTCGGTTCCTCGTCGCCGTCAAAAACCCAGTTGATATCTAGGCTGTTTCCGTCATCTTCCCTCATCGCCGGCGAACCCTATCGACTCAGTCGTGACTGTCCGTCGTTTCCTCCGTCTTCTCTCTTCTCGGCGTCCGTCGGCTGTCGACCTCTGTCTCCGCCGCGTCCAGCCCACCTTCTCACGACTATCTCTACGGTACGCTCGTAATGCTTTTCTTTTCTTTTTTTATTTTTCTCTTTGTTGAACATCTAAAACATGGGATAAGGATGATCACTATGACTATAGCTCTTGGTAATAATGTAGATGGACAAACAAAATCGTATTCCTCACTATTTGATATGCTTAGTTAAGTGTTTTGTCGACTTTCGAACTCGACCTTCTTGGAATCGAAACTAAAATCTAGATCTCGGTTGTAGATAGGGAATGCGTGTTTGCAACTTCCCATGTTTTCGTCTTTCAAGTTTGTGCTTATTTGGAATTAAGTTAAGATCCCCAAAAGTACTTATTCAAGTAAATTGACACTAAACTTATTTCATTTATTCACTTTCTATATGTGGTGTGTATGATTAATGCATGATAGTCAAACCAATGATGTTTTGCGGAAGATTTGAATTGTGGCTCTTATGTCGTGGATTTCCCCGGACCAAGAGGATTATGTTTTTTGACATGTGTCAAGTGTGTCATTCTCCACAAATTCTTAGAATAAAAATCTCACATTGTGATAGTATCTTGAAGAGGAAAAAGGACTGAATTCATTCACGAAAAACATGCAATGGTCACATTACACTATGTATAATTCCCTGCCTATGCCACGTCACTACTAATTTCTCTTTCTTCTAACTAACTCTGAGCAATTCCCTACTATTATTTACTAGAAAGCCCCCTCAGTAGAGATTACGTATATCACATGGCAGAGAAGCTATAGCAGCTTGAAGCAAAAAGAGGATTTTGATGGTGCATTCTTGTATTGTTGCAATTACATTAAATCTTCCCTCTTTTTCAAAACACACCAATTTTTCTTAAAAATAAAAAGGGTCTATGAGTCTTGCAAAATTAGGGTAAGTCTACATAGTATTTAGTTTTATTTGTGTTCATGTTGCTTTTAGTTTCAAAACACACCACTTTAATTTGGTAGACTTGTTACTTCAATAATAGACTTGTTACTTCCTCACCATGCCATATCCATGCTTTCTTCTCATGCTTTTGTAATGGTTGTTTTATTGCAAGGAAATGGAACAAATCAGTGTTGGGGGATTTAGTTGATAAATATTGATCTTATACCGACTACTTGTTTGTGACTTGGCCACGACAACAACCCACAAGAGCTTGAGGGGTCCTAGGGTAGGTATTTTTAATCATGTTGCTTTTGTCATACAATTATTCCCTCTCATATGTTATATCCTAAGTTCAATGTTAGTTTGAATAATTCTAATGTTGTCTTTATTGTTGTTGTCTTTAGGTTGACTAGAGCAAATAAATTTCAAGGAGAGGAATTTAAAGTTGAGGTAATTATAGTTAAATATTGTTTTGTTGTTGATGTGCATTGAACTAGGTAATCTTTGTAGTATGGATAATGATGCTTAGATGTCCATAATTTATAGTTTATGACTTAGACAACTTAGATATATTTTAGTTTTTTGTATTGATGAAATTATTGGATTTAATAGCGATATTTTCTAAATTGCCTTAGTTAGTAAGTTTTGTTGAATTAAGTTGAAATGGTTTGTTGTTGAAATTTTGGGATGTCTGTTTTTGTTGAGGGGAAATCTTTGCCGAATTTTATTTTACAAGATTGAGAAAAAACCATGTCGTTATTGAAATTGTTATGAACTTGACTGTTGTTGGAAATGTCTTAGGTGATAAGAAAATGGTTCATAGTTGGATGAATGCTTTGAGAACTAGTGAAGAATATGAGAATGGGGTGGAAGAGTTTATTGAATTTGCTAGAAGGAATGTGGCTACAAAAAATGGGATGTACTATTGTCCATGTGTTAATTGTTTAAATGGGGTTCGAAGGGATATTGCTGATATAAGGGACCACCTAATTTGTGATGGAATAAACCTTCGATACACAACGTGGATATGGCATGGTGAGGAGGTAACTCCCAAAGTGCATCCTACGAAAATGAAGTTGAGGTAGATGATGATGGAATGGAGAGAATGATTCATGATGTTGAGGTCGAATCCTTTGCACAACCGCATGAATATGATAGCGTGCGGAGTGATGCGTAGACACCTTTGTTCCCCTGGGTGTACTAAGTATACACGGTTGACTGGGACCTTACATTTGGTCAACTTAAAGGCAACATGTGGGTGGACCGATAGCAGTTTTCACGACGTTGCTTGAATTGTTGTGTGATATGTTGCCAGATAATAATGTACTTCCAAATCGTATGTATGAGGCCAAGAAAATCTTATCTACGATGGGTATGGAGTATAAAAAGATACACAGTTGCCCTAATGACTGCATATTGTACAGAAATGAGTATGAAGGCCTTAGTAATTGTCCGAAGTGTAAAACTTCACGATACAAAGTGAAGAAAGGTGGTGGTTCTGGAGATCACACAAAAAAAAGGCAACCTTTGAAGGCCTTGTGGTATCTATCAGGGGCGACGTTACAATCTCAGCATGATAAGGGGATAAGTGAGGGAACTCGAGGAATCAAACCGAAGAATATGCTTCGTGCAGAGGTGTTGCAAGCACACCGTACATCTTGAATAATACGGAAGAAGTTCAACCATACATTGATGAACACGAAAGAGTTTGAAGAATATGAATCCAAGGAAGAATGACATGCAGATAGCTAATGAGCAAAAGAAGACATTTATAAAGTGGTTCGAGGAGAAGGTATTGCACGAGACCGGTGTCGGCTACAATCGAGTGGTTAGCCGGGGGCCTTCTTATCGGGTCATCACTTGGACAAGTTATGATATCAACGGATATTCTTTCTACACAAAAGACCAAGATGACGGGAGTTCAGTGCAAAAAAAGTGGGGTGATGGTTGAAGTGAATCCATGCACTTTTCGAGTTCGAAAGACAAAAACCCGGTGTTAGCATCTATGACCTATTATGGAGTTATTGAAGAAATATGGGAGATGAGCTACACCAAGTTCAAAGTTGCTTTATTTAAATGCAACTGGGTTAACAATAATCTTGTTGTAATAGATCCTAAATTTGGATTTGTCTCGTTGATCTTCAAAGACTTGGTCATAGAGACGAGCCATTCATTCTAGCAAGCCGGCGAAACAAGTGTTTTATGTTACGAGACCACCGCAAATAACAAAATGTCCATTGTACTTCAAAGTAAAAAACAGACGTATGGTGAAGAATCCTTGAACCCGGACGATACACTCCCTTTCACAACAAATCCACCTACAACACGTGAAGTAGAATTGGTAGATGATGAAGAATATGCTCCAAGGAAGGATCATTCGAAGGAATATGGGAAACCATATAAAGTAAGGTCTTAAGTTATGAAAAAGTCCTATGTTATTTTTGTACGGGTTTAACATGTTAGTTCATTTTATTCATTTGTTTATTATTTAATAATAACCCTATCTAACATTATTGATTTGTCTTTGATGAACAGGGAATATGTCTAGATCTCGACGAGTCATCGAGTGATGGTGGGAATGATGTACCGATGGGGAGAAAGGGTAGAGGTAGCACACATATGGGTGCGTTAATTGCACGTCGTGTGTCGGAAAAAGAGGCTGCATGTGGAGTTCGATGCCAATATGAATCCAATTGGTCCAGAGGAGGACAACTTCATTAGCTACGTAGGCTATCGGCTCGAAGCAAAGTTCGCATTGTATTCTCTCATTGGAAGTTGGTTCCTACTAAAACGAAGGAGTTGATCTGGGCACAACTTTTGGTATCTCACTTTCGATATCTTATGCATTTGTATCTTTAGTTTTATCACTTGATTTCTTTCATATCTTCTCTTTTACCTTGGAAAGAACGTATGATGTGCCTAACAATAAGGCCATGTACAAGCATTGGATGGGCGAGGTTCGTATACGTTGGAAAGACTTTAAGAACAAGCTCACTAGAAAGTATATTCGAGGGGCAAAGAGGGACAAGGACCCATGTCGGGACTATGATTACATTAGTCCCAGGACCGGAGGGAGTTTGTGGCGTCACGCGTAATCCCGAATTTCTTGTAAAATTTCTTTCATATCTTATCTTTTATTTGAATCTATTTGACATTGAAGGCTCAGTTTTATTTGTTTTCGTGTCACAGAAAAAGTCAGGCCAATAGGGAGAGGCAAGCGAGAAATAAGTATCCGCATTGCATGTCTAGGGGTGGCTATAAGAAGCTTGAACGGAGGCGATGGAAGAAGAGTTGCGAGAGAATGAAGGAAGCTGCGCAATCCGATCCTTCCACCGTTATCCAGGCCCTCGATCGTCCTCCTCGCCACAAAAAATGGATAGCTGCGAGGAAGAAGGGCGAGAAATACATAAATGAAGATGGCCGAGGTTGCTTCAAAGATTGTAAGTAGTTAAATTAGAAGTATTAAATAGCTTCGGTTGTTTCATATTTTTAGAGTTTAATTAGTTAATATTTATGAAAAATCCTATGATACGGGATGTGCTTGAGCAGCAAAGCAGCCCAAGGTTCATTCACGCCGGTACACGGATGGACATTTTGTCCACGGCGATTGGGAAGCCCGATTACCTTGATCTTTGTTCGTGGGGAGCCGAGGGGAGTTAGTGTCGCGAAATACTTTGGACGGCGTTCGAGTTGTTCGCATGACGATGACAACCCTAGTCCTCGCCTTGTAGCCAAAATTCGAGCGTCCCTCGTAGATGAGGTTATGGCACAACTACGGGGTGAAATGAGGGAGATGATACAAGGGAAGGTAACGCAACCTTCAAACGAGGAATCCCCGGCCTTCCCAAGCAGCAAGGAAAGTTTTCACGCTCCAGACGTACCTATTGGCGAACCTTCTCATCACTCTCCAGATGTACTTATTGACGAGCCCGGGCGAGCCTTCTCACACTCCACAGGGGGGACAACCCTGCCGCCTATATTTGGATGACCCACACCGGCGGATTGTTGCAGATGGTCTTGTTTACCCAGAACAAACCACACACCACCATATGCAAATTCCACAAGACCAACGTAGGGTGACTCTGACAAGTGTGCGAGAGGGGAAGAAAAGACCGCCATCCCTATTGTTGATGAGGAGGTTCGCACGCTAGACGCCGCCACCACATCGTTCATCCTTTGGCCGCATCATCTTATTGAGGTGGGGACGACACCTCCAATGGTAAGAAATACATTATCGATTGACGATGAGTAGGGTTTAAGATTGATTTTCATTGCTAACCCACTCATAATTTGTTTATTATGTTTTCATAGCATGAACAAGCTGCGGGCGATTTCCATACTTATCAACGCCGGCGAGAGCTCTACCGGGACATCGTCTCTATCGGCCATAGATGCCTCCGGGCATTGTCGGTGCAGACAAGACATATCCGATATCAATTGACAGGAAAGATTTGACAGAGTTTATGCATATGGACTGTTTAGATATACAGTGGCTTCAACTTGCAATCTTGTAAGTTTTTTTTACCCTTTAAAGTCAATACTCTTTTTTTGTTTAATATATTCAACAACACTTATCATTTTATTTCGATCGTAGTGTCTGCCACGACATCTGCAAAAAGGGAGACCTATTGGATTCGTATGGATTCTTATGTCCTGGATCCACAGCTTCGGCTCGCAATATCTTAGCCGGGGAGGGCCATTTATGTTGGTTTAACAATGGGCGACATAAAATCGTCTTGTTATCTAGCGCCAATACATGAAGGGTGCGTATTTTTTTTTTTTGTCTATATAAGATTTTTAAGGAAAAAATGCTTTTTTATCTTAGTTTAATATTAATATGTATATGTTGTAGTGCTCATTGGACCCGTGCGTTGTTTGTCCCGCCAAGAACGCATGTTATTGGTTCGATTCCATAGGGTGGAGGCCAACCGAGGATATCAAAACCATGTTTGCCGAGTAAGTAAATTTTTGTCTAAATCATCGATTCTTTTTTTAAATGAATTGTTTTCATGTTTGTTAATTTCCATTTTAATGATAGTGGTCTTAGGACATATAGCAGATTGCTTTGGAGCACGGGAGCGGGGTGGACCGAAGTGGTTTTATCCTAAGGTAAGTAGTTTCAATTCAAGTTTTTTTCGAGACACGGTAGCTTTCGTTTTAACAATTTGTTTTTTATTTATAGTGCCATCACCAACCAGGCCACACCGAGTGCGGATACTACGTTATCAATTGGATGCAATCTATCGTTTCCGCCGGACGTACTACCGGCTTGCAAAATGTACGTAATGCTCCGTGATCCTCAAATGATGATATTTTTTGTTGTGGTACTTCGGAGTTGTTAATTATACCTTGTTTTCCAATTTACGCTTTTTTCTGCATCGAGGATCCGTACTCACAGGATGACATCGATTCGATTCGAGACATGATGGCTAGATATCTTCTTGAACATGGCTCAATGTGAATATATAGGCAAGTCATTACTTGTTAGGGTGATTGTCATTGTCAAACTTATTAAGTTGTGATGACATCGGTTTTACGTAAATTATTGGTGTTGCTCTTGAATTTGCCACTATAATTGCTTTGTGAATATGAGGTTAGATCACTTGTTTAATTCTCGGAAATAGATCACCGTCATATGAGGTTTGATTTTGCCATTACACCTTACGCATTTGATTTTCCAATAACCAAGACTTGAGAATTTTGTTGAATCATACCATCATAACCGATTTGCCGCAAGTTTTATGTGGGGTTTTTGCTTGGGAGGGGTTTGATTCGCTTGTGTGGTACTTTGTGATTTAAAGGTGGCTCTCATTCACTTTAGCTGAAACCTTGAAATTCTGTTAAGCTTCGTGTTCAAAAGTCATTTTCGCTATATATATTTGCCTCTTGTCGCATATCGGTGTTATTTGCCAATTGAAGGGAATGTTGATGCTATCTAATTCTTTGCATTAAATTGTGAAAGCTTTGTTGTGAAATTTTGGAGATTAATTGCCTCCAAATGTGAGAAAAAATTGTTGTCATGGTGGTGCTTTGTTTGTTGTTTTTGGTCTAGTTTAGTAACCAAAATCTAGGTCATACATTCTTTCTTTTCTGTTGTTGAAGTTGCTGAAAGTTTCTGACTGCCTTCTTAAGTGACTTTCCTGAACTTGCCTTCTTATATTCTGTTGTTGAAGTTGCTGAAAGTTTCTCTTGTATGTGGAGCCAATTCTTTTGTTGAAGTCACTTTTACAATTTTCTTATTGAACCACGGTATTCTTGATGGAATGCACATACATAATATAATATGCGCTTAATTATTTTGTGAAGCATTTGCAGCAAATTGGCCAAACAAAAAACAGAAGCGCATTTTTTTAAAAAAAAAAAAATACATTAAGGCGACGAAACGATCCCGTGCGTCTTTGGGTGATAATAGGCGACTGAAATGGTTTCGTGTCGCCTCATATGGGCAATGAGGCGACTCGAAAAGAGTTTCAGTCGCCTCATATGGAAATAAGGCGACGAAAAGGTTTCAAGTCGCCTCATATGAGCAATGAGGCGACCGAAACCATTTCGGGTCGCCTCGCGAGGCCACATGAAACCAGTGTCGTGAAATAAGGCGACCGAAAAGGTTTCAGTCGCCTCATATGAGAATGAGGCGACCGAAAAGGTTTCAGTCGCCTCATATGAGGCGACCTTAAACCATTTCGAGTCACCTCATACTCATATGAGGCGACCGAACTTCTTTCAGTCGCCTCATATGAGGCGACTGAACCCATTTCAGTCTCCTCATATGGAAATATACTACTACACTCTCCCCAACGTCCCTAAGAATAAGGACGTTAATTGGGTCTTTTTTAGGTCGTCTTTTAAGTATTTTGTAGTAGTGATAGTTATATTATCATAGATACAAAGTCAAAGTTGCCATTAATTCTCCTCATAAAGCCTAGAATATCTTGATCTATCCCATATTGCATAGCAACTCAGTGTGAGAGGTGCTGTTCTATTATATAAAGTCTAGTCCCACTAGGTCATAAACTCTCACTTGAAGAGTCTCACAGCCATCCATCATGGTTATTATATAACAACCATCATTTATTATAGAATTAAGGTGCAGATTAGCCAACCAAGCATTACGTTAGGAGCACTAGGCACAAAAATATTTTGAAGGGAGCAAAAATACTAATGAAGAATTTTAAAATGATGTACATAACACAATTCGTTAAGTTCAACTTTTGGCTTGTTTGCCCCTTTTTAAATTCTTCATTGGTATTTTTGCCTATTTTCAATTGTTCATTGGTATTTTTGCTCCCTTCAAAGCATTTTTGTGCTGGATGCTCTTAACGTAATACTTGGTTGGCCAATCTGCACCTTAACCCTTTATTATAAGAGTATACAGTTCTTAATTGGGAATGATTATTTATCTACTAAATACATAATGGTTGCCTACATGAGACCATTATTTATTTTTATTAAATGTCACAATTCTTACATAAGAACTGTTATGTATGTCAGAATAAATTACAATTGTCAAAATGAGACCGTCATGTATCATATAAGCGTTATCATATAAAATAACTGTTACTCACATGTGCCTGTTAATTATTATCATAGCAATGTGCATATCATGGCCTAACCAAGCCTCAATACATAACAGGTGTTATATATGAACCGTTATAATAGGTCTAGAACAAATAACAGTTGAGAACCGTAATTTATCTGCACGAAGCATGTGTGTGTGTGTATATATATATATAGCACCTACATATATGCTGATTTGGAACTGTGAAGAATGACAGATAATAACAGTCATATATGGTGATTTATGTATTAGTGATTAAAGGCCTATCAAAGCATACCTGTATTAGAGTAACTAGCTTGTGCTAGCTGTACGCTCTATTGATAGTCTAGTTCATGACAGCTGTACAACTAATAGTCAGTTTACTAGTTTCATTCTGTTGTAACTAATACTAGTTAATACAATACAAAGCACTACTCAGTTTGTTGTTATCTTCTCTTCTTTCCTCTGAGCTCTGAACCGTTAATAACATATTCCTTTCCGTGACGTTACTCTCACCTATCAAGTGTATAATACAAATGATTGAATTACGTAGATTAAAAGTTTATTGAAATTGGTTAAAGATAACAAATATGTGTAAACTACCCTATTGGGTGGGGACCCCGAACTTATAAATATGACTTATCTTGTAAGGCTTCTTAAGGTGGGACTCATAACTATGTCAAACTAAATTATCTAGGTTATTGATCAATATACTATAAACATTCATGAAGCTAGCAGTATTCTATATATTGAAATCGGACATGCTCTAGCTACGTCAGGTGGGTATGTTCGACCCGATCAAAAACAATTTTCCCTTCAACAATTCAAATGTGTTACCAAAAACAAAAGATACCATAGATACGAGTGATGATTAGAGTGAGCAACCACTTCTTCCAATCCTCTTCTTGAAATATATGTGTAGTCGTATCATATTAATACCATGTCATCTCATTGCTTTGCTACGGCAGCAGTCAAAAGCATCCCATTGTGACTTAGTAAATGTCGGCTCAGCTGCTACCCAATTGCCTGCATTTTTTGGAACGACTCTCGTTGAAGATTTTAAGTTAGTTTTTATTTTATTTTTTAAGTTATTTTTTAAAATTTTGTCTATATTATAATTATGAATTGTGTATATAGGTTTTAAAAATTTAAATTTATTTATTTATCTATCTTTTAAATAATAATTTTATAAAATATTGAACAAAATCCATCACTCAACAATAATCAAGTAAGAAAAGATAGAGGGAATTAAGGAATATGATTAGCAATTTTTTGAAGAAAAGATATATATCATATTAGCTTACTTAACTAACATACTAATCTACACAAGTTAAGTTAATTAGATCTTAGATTAAGGATGAGATGAGTATATCATAAAAGTTATATATGAACTACTGTTGATTCTATTTTTAAAAAAAATTATTTTAGCCACATAATTAAAAACTTGACCTGAACTTGAAAGCTTGGGACGCCTTTTTATCAAGTTTTGAAGATTAGGGGATTAATTACATAAACATTAATGTTTATAGAGATTATATATAATTAAACAATATTATTCGTACAGAGAATTAAAGTTAAAAGACCAACATACATGACACCCTCAACTTTAACTCAATGACATATAAAAGTGCAATTTATAAATATAAATGTATTACGTATGAGAACAACAGATGTCTAGCTATTGGGGTTGTGCGTTGATATTGGATCAAATGGTTCAGTCTAGATGTTTGTGAGGCAGGTACCTAGAAGAACGTAGGATCATTGTGCACGATAAAGGCTTACGCCAAAGGGGGTGGTGTATGTGCATAGTGACGGAAGTATCATGAATAGTCAAGAGTAAGTGTGCATACCTTAAGGTTTACCTCTTATTTATAGAGTGTACCTTAGGTTAGGATTTATGGGCCCTGTGCGCCTTGTAGCCCAACTATCTTGGCTATCAAATCTAGATCGAATCCCGTGGTTGAGATCTTCTCTGATTATAGCCTTGATTATAGGTTGGTTAGAATCTTCTTTCATTATAGGTAGATCGATGTGAGAGATATTTAAATTGAGACTTCACATAAATATAAAGAACTATACCTATATTTTAACCTAATTATATAAAACTAAAAAACATTATTATGCAATTCTTTAAATATCTCTTCAAGAAAGTTTTTATTACACGGTTTACCATTATGTCACTAGCAGAGCCACACTATCGCCAATGACCGCAAGTGTAGACACAAAAGATAGTGTTCTGGTGTTAATGCAACGGTGAGATGGTGTTAATGGGTTTCTGCAACATGGTAGTGAGGGCAAGATCAAGAATGGAATTGGAATATGTTATGCCTTCTCTTTGCTCTGGAAAGCAGAAAATGAGAGAGAAATGACCACAAGATGCATGAGAACGAATCCAAGTCGTGTCCAAAGACAACGTTCTTATCTACCTCTTTGTTGCTATTGCAGTAAGTTGGGGAAATAGTCTTTTCGCACAACAGGACAGAAAGACTGACACTGAAGATACCTATTCTTATGCTTGAGATTTTAATAGAGTCCCAAACAGATATATTTTTTTAAATCAATCAATCAAATATATCCCTCTAAACCTTGTGTCTTAATATCTATTGGTCCAGAGTGTCAATCCATCTGACTATTTCATCAACACGGTGTTTTATTCTTTTTTTTTAATGCATTTAAAACTTTCTTTAGAAAAAAAAAATGGGGGCAACTTTGAATCCTCCCACTAATTGTACGGACACAAAAAAATATATATATATATTAAAAGATTTTTCCTAAAATAATCACACCAATTTTTTTAAAATGAAAATGTAAACATTTAGATAAATAAAAATTAAATATAAAAATTAATGATGAATAAAATACAATAAACATAAAAAGAGAATACAAGACTAAGAAAAATTATTATATACATTTTTTTAAAAAAAAAATGGTACTAAAATAGTTAACTTTTAGTGGGCCTGTTTGGAATCACCGATAGCATAGCGTTAACAGCGTTAAGGGGCGGTGGCTTCATCAGTAGAAAAAAAGCCAGATTGGTACCGTTTGGATCGGCGTTTAGATCACTGGGCGTTTTCCAGAAAAGCTCACTAACGCAGAAGCTAGGATTTGGAGAGTTGGAAGAAAAGCTCGGCGGCATTAGGAGCCCTTTGTTCACGGCGGAGAGGGAAAAGTCGGATCGGAGGGAGAGGCTACTGTTCATTGTACTCTTCCAAGAGGCAGCGACGACTAGAGACTATTTAGGGGGTGCTTCATGATATTCATTTGAGAGAGAATTCGGAAACTTTTGGGTAGGCGGCACTGTTCATCAATGATCTCCATCACACCCTCTTAAACACCAGTGAAGGAGAGAACTTTTTGAGTTTGGTCAAAGAAGGAGATAACCGACGGTACCTTTCCAATATATTGATTTTTTTTTTTTTTTTTTTTTTTTTTTTTGTTATAAAAATATATAAGGTATTTTAAATCATGTTGCTATCAAAATAGGTAATCCAATTAAATATATTTAATTAATGATTTTATTGTTTATTAAATTTTTAATAATAATTTAAATTTTTTCAAATTAAAATTTTTATTTTTATTTTTCAATTATCTTAATATATACAACTAATATATATATATATATATATATATGTAGTATTTAATATGATTTATGCCTTTTTTAGAATTTCTTATCAGCAACTTAACTATTATTTAATGCCTCATATACGTGATCCAATTAATCAACCTGTTCATATAATTTTTTAATAATAACTTTTTAAAATTTAAATTTAATTTTTTATGTTAAAGTATCACAATATATATGACTAAATAATATATGTAGTATTTAATAAGATTTATACCATTTTCAATCATTTTTCAATAAATATAGTATTTCAATAAGATATAAAGTATCACATTTTTTGGGGCATAAATATAGTATTTCAATAAGATTCATACCCTTTTTAGTCATTAATCATCTCAACTGACTTTTCAACCACTAACCCAAACACTCATTAGTTTGGAAAAAAATCACTTCTGTAAAAGCCAAATGGGCAATCCAAACATAAATCACTGGCTTTTTTCCTCTAGGGCTTTTAAGAAGTTAGATAGCTTTTAAGCTACCGTTTTACCGCCAACCCAAACAGGCCCCGGTGTCGGTTTGGTTCACAGAATTAGGGGTAGTGTAATGGAACGTAATGCAATATAGCGGAATGTAATTAATGATCATTGCATGAACTTGTTTGGTTCATCGTCATTAGGGGAAATATGATGCATATGCATAAAAATATTTGATTGAATTATATCGAACATGAGAATACATGAGAATAATAGCAAGAGACAAAATTACCCTTGTTTACACATATATGTATAATGTACACGTTGGGTTTATGATAATTTTTTTCATTTTGTGCAGCATAAACATTGGCTTCATAGTAATTTTTTAATATCTAATGGTGAAAATATTATGGAGTTGGGTTGGGTTTAATGGATATTTTAATATTTTTTAACGGTGCAATATAATTTTTTTTAATGGAGGAATCTTCCTTCAATTTTTATATTATTAATTATTTTTTAATATTTAATGGTGGTAATTAAAATTATTTAATATTTAATATCATTTATGGGTGGGCAATTTGGGTAATTTAAAAAATTAAATGGCAATAGTGTCATTTTCACTTGATTACGAATATCGACATCCTATTCAATAGTCCTAGCGAGTGTAATTTTTTTTACAAAGCAAATGATATAATCTAGGTTACAAAATGTAATTCTCTTTACATTAAATAAGCCCAACCAAATCCTGCAATTATGGGGTGGAAATAGGTTTGGGTGGCTGTCAAGGGTCGTGGCCTAGCCTATTAAGGGCCTGGTCAGGCCTAGACGGTTAGTAAAAGAAGGTCAGGCCAAGGCCTATTTTGGCTAACAAGCCGGACATAGGCTTACTAGGCATGTCGGGTAGGCCACGAGCTGTTAATTACTCTATGCTAACAAAAAAGTTAATTACTCAATCGAAAAAAAAAAAAGGTAATTATCCTATCTAAAAAAAGTAATTATTCTATCTGGAAATAAATGTAATTTTATTAATATATATATATATATATATATCTCTCTCTCTTCACACGCATGATCTTAATAGACCTCGTTAATAGGCTTGATCTTAATAGGCCTCCTAAACGGGCACGATTTTCACTCATATTCGGTGTTTGATCTTAACGAGGCCTCGGGCCAGGCCTTTGTATAAACCAAGCTTAAGCCAAAAATAAGGCATGTAACAGGCCACAATTCAAGCTCATGCCACCTTGTTGCAAAATAAGTCGACCATCAAAAGTGAAGAATAATCGACTTGTTTCCACCCCTAACTGTAATCGGCATGTCACATTAGGAGTAATTCTCACTCATAAAATTGAACCAAACGGTCTTTCTGCAAATTATTTATAAAGATGCAAATTATTTATAAAGATATAAAACAAGTGGCCTGTTTGAAACCCAAGAAAAAAAATCAAGTGGCCTAGAGCCTCGAGAATTAAAGAAGCGATATTAATAATAAATTGAATATATTGCCCGTAATAACATAATTCCAAAAATGAGATTTTTGAATCGATTTGGAAAATCTCTAGTCTTCATGATGATTTGCAGATCATGCAATCTAAGGGCCATAACCACTTACGAATTATAAAATCTCCGAAATATTGGGTCTTTTAGTTTAAATTTGGGCCTTCAAATATACGATATCTCTTAAAAAGAAGTAAATTTTAAAATAATTATTTGCAACTAGTACTTTCCTCACTTTATACTTGGTAGAATATATAAATTATAATGGGAAAATTCTATATAAAACCACTTAAAAGAGAAAATTTCTAAATAAAGTTAGTAAATTCAACAAATTCTTTATTAAATCATTAACTCAATTTAAGATTTTAAAATATAGGTAAAATGACTTTAATGTCATCTCCTCCCTTCTCTCCCCCAGTAAAGACATTCATTCCCTTTATAACTTAAATATAATATAAAAGTGTATGTGAAATCCCATAGTATATTCATATTTATTAATTACGGTACTACTTATAGTATAAAAAAGATTGACTATGAGAAAAAAAACCACAATATACTAAGTTTAATAATAAAAGTCTTTGTAGATGAGAAGGATATGGGGATGGTGAGAATTTGAGCCTTGAAGCTAGGCAAACATTAATTTAAATTCATTTCAAGGATTCTCAAGCAAAGTGATGATTGGGACAAATGGTCTCATAGGATTGAGACATATTTTTTATTTTTGAATGAAGGTAATTGTAACATGTGTTTTAAATTCATATATATCTATATATATATTTGTAATTATACATCTATAGTTGCTTTTAATAAATAAGATCCAAATATAATAAAAATTCTCAAAATCACTTGTAAAAATAATATCCAAATAGAAACCATGATTAACCCACACTATTTTTAAAATGAATTCTTTGTTATATGTTTTTCTCTTACTATTATAGTTAATATATTTAAACTATAGATGAATCATATTTTATCTTATGAAATATTAATGTGTATATATATATATATATTGAAGAATATAAGTTACAAAGTGAATGAAACTCTTTCATGAGGGGAGAGAAAGCATTAAAGTCATTTTACTCCTATTTTGAAATCTTAAATTGGATTAATGACTCAATTAATAATTTGTTAAATTTACCAACATGATTTAGAAATTTCCTATTTTGAGTGGCTTTATATGGGATTTCCCTAATTATAATTAGATTTTTTTTTAATGTCATTATCTTTCTAAAAAAATTAAAAATTAAAAATTAAATAAGTTTTTCCAGTAACTTTAACTAATCTCGTTACTAGGCCTTATAGTTCTATTAAATATATTTTATTTTAAGGTAAATAATTCACTGAATGGCTGTCCGTAAATGAATTTGTCGCTCTATTTCATATACTCATAAAAAATATAACTAACTGTTCCTTTTTTTTTTTTTTTTTTTTTTTTTGCTTACGCAAGGTATCCCCACATAAATGCGACGGAAGCCATGAGACTAATCCTTCGCCCCAGGTCAGCGCACAAAGCGACCGGAAGCCATGAGACTAATCCTTCGCCCCGGGTCAGCGCACAAAGCGGTAAAGGGCTGGCCACGGGATACTTTCCATTCACAAGAGTTGGGGATCGAACCCCCAACCACTTGTTTAAGGGACGAGATGCTGAACCATCATACCCACCCAACGTGGTTTTACTGTTCCTTGTTTTTAATTTGATCAAGATATCCCTTTTCAGGCTTAGAGGGAAAATGTTCTTGTGTTTTGACAACATTTACCTTTCTCAATATTCGAACTTGTATCACTCACACAAAAAACCTTATACCAGTGTAGTAGTGTTTTATTATTTTGGTACGAGTGTGGCATTATATTTATAAGTTAACGAATTATTCCTTCTAATAGGTTAATCTTTTAGAATTAAGCTTCTCCTCACTATTTAAATATAGCATGTGTATTTATATATCTTACCTAGAAAATATATTTAGGCCAATCTATATATATTTTAATGATTTTTTTGGCGTATATATTATGCATTACATAAAAAGATAATTATAGGAATAAAATAAATATAAAAGCATTATAGAACATGATTAGAAAAAGAAAACTATTTGTCCCATGCGCAATACTATTTTTTCATCTTCCAATATTTTTTAAAAAAATTATTTCCTCCTATTTTTACCATACCCACCTAATAACAATTTTACATAAAATAATCAAGTTATTTAAAAATATTTATTTATTGTAAAATGTTAAAATTCACCCTAAAAAATTATTAGTTGAAGGAGTTTAGTTAATTAATCAGAAAGTTTTATATTTAATTAGCTAGAAAAGTTAGATGAAAACATAATGATAATGCTTTAAAGAAAACATGATATTATGAAATGTAATGTGATTCTCCTTCACATAAATTTTCCTGTGACATTTTGATTGCTCTTATTATCAATTGATATGCCATTTATAGATAAAACCTGAAAAAAAAAATTATAATAAGGATCAGACAGCATGGTATGTATACATATGTATATAAAAAAATTTATTAAAAATTTATTTAAAAGAGTTTTTAATTAATTAGAGTAAAATTCGATGGTTATGAATCATCATCCAACAATCCCAAATTAAGATAAGTTACAAAAAAATTTTGCTTCCTTATTTTTTTCCCAAACTGCTTCCTTAGATTTGATATATAAATTTTAGAAATAATAAGTTGTAATTTACTCGCCTAAAAAACTTCAATACATTTGCCAGCGCCTTAGTAGCGCAGTGGCATGGGAGCTTGGCTCCCCTCCCCCATGTCTAGGGTTGAACCCCCGCCCCTTCCCCTACTATGTGTATCAAAACAAAAAACAAAAAAAAAAAAACTTCAATACATTTTAAGGTCCTGATGAGCTAATTAAATCTAACATCTTTTATTGATTTACTAATAATTGAAGATTAAATATCTAAATAATTTTAAATCAAATTTTAATCTTTAAATAAAAGAAATATTTATTTGGAAAATATACTTGAATGATTTTATAATTCTGATCTGTCACAAAATTCAAATACAATGTAAATGTTAATATAAGATAAAGATTTACTAATAATTGAAGGGATAAGATATTGTCACCATCAATTTTATATCACTATCAAGTCACTACCACTTTTTTTTAGGTAGATCAGAATCTCATCTACTTTTATCATTTCTCTCTCCTATTGAAATTCTGATCTAACGGTGAAAAAGTGGTAGTGTCTTATCCAAAAAATGAAATATAAAGATCATGATAACTTTCAGGTAAAAAAAGATCATGATAACGGTGAGGTTTGAAATCAATCCGGTTTAGTCACGTTTTCATCCGACTATTTAAATACTCCTGCATTATTATAGCACCACAAGTCTAGAAGGTCTCAATTTCGTTCAGTTTCTTAACCATGAGCCACCAAACTTTGTCCCCAAAACGAAAAGCCATTGACAAAGAATGTGGCTCTAAACGTCGTAAAACGAGCAAACCACCATGCCAGCTGACGTTGGCCACTGACACAGAATGGGGCTCTAAACGTCGAAAAACGAGTGAACCACCATGCCAGAGCGAACACCCATGCCAGCTGACGTTGACGGTGCCGACGTTGGCGGTGCCTGAACCATCCTCTATGATAAAATTAAAGAACGCAAATGTAGAACCAGAACACGAAGAATTGGTTCGACTTACTCTCTCAACAGGTTCAGGTTCTTCTTACCTTTCTCTGCTGGAAAGGCTACCGGCTCCTCCTCTAACGGAACCACCGCCGCGTCCGTCTCTTTTACAACTCATGCCTCCATCCTCCTCCTCCACACGCTCACTGCAACCACCGCTTGAATTACTATCCCCTCTATCTATATCACAATCTTTATCACAATTATTGTCTCAATTCCCCTCACCGCCGGGTTTTCCTGCGTTACCATCATCCCAGCCATCGACACAAAATGGGATCCTTACCGTACAGCCGCCTGCGCTACCAGCTCTCCATCAGCCTCTTTTCTTGCCTTCATACTCCTCACAATATATAAAACCTCCACCAGGATTGGTTTTTCAGCCGGAACTGCAGCAGCAATCACCGCGTTCTGAACGGAAGCAAATGCCACCAGCGGAGCAGAAGCAAGAGCCACCGGCGGAACAGAAGCAAGAGCCACCGGCAGAACAGAAGCAAGAGCTAACGGCAGAACAGAAGCAAGAGCCACCGGCAGAGCAGAAGCAAGAGGCACCGGAAGAGCCACTTTCTGAACCGAAGCAAGAGCCACCAGCAGAAGGCCAAGCTCGTTGCAGACGTCCACGTAACTACAAGAAGCCAGGATGGACAGCAACCATAGAGCCACCATATCCATGGGCTACATCGTCTAGGGCAAAAGTTTTAAGCATGGAAGAGTTATTATCTAAGAATATTACTAAAATAAGAGGTGACCTTTGTTGTAAGGAATGCAAGAATCAGTTTGAGATTGAGTATGATTTGCAGTTTAAGTTCTCTGAGGTTGGTAGCTTCATAACTGAGAATCTGAATGATATGAATGATCGAGCACCACCCCTATGGTTAAGTCCACGGGACTTAGATTGTGAGTATTGTAATAAAACCAACTGTGTTCAACCGCTTCTTCCCGAGCATAAAAGAGAAACAAACTGGCTTTTTCTGTTTTTGGGACAAATGATTGGGTATTGCAATCTCACTCATCTTAAGTACTTCTGCAAGCATACCAATCGTCATAGAACTGGAGCCAAAAATCGATTGGTTTATTCAGCTTATAAGACTTTGCACTCACAATTACTCAACCTTGAGCTCTCTGACGAGGTAAGAGTAATATTTATTTAGGTTTTTTTTTCAGCTTTTTAGTTACTTTAAACAATCTTATCTAATTCCTAATTTTTGTGAATTAAAATTTACCGATATCTTCCACTGTTTTGCAGGATTAGAAATAAAAGAGAGGAGGATTATACAAATAGCAAGTCTCATCCTTTTTCAGATTTATCATGATTAGTAGGGATTATAATGTTATTTATTTTATCGTCTGTTTTTAAATTTTCCTGATGAGCCCGCTAGGGATGCTTTTCAATTGAGAAGAATTTGTGTTATTTTCCTTTTGATTCTTTTGTTAGTATTTATTTTGGAATATATTTTGATTTTCATTTTGCCTATTAAGTTTTCTTTTCTGTTTCTGCAAGCGCTACGAATAAAAAAAAAATTTACAAATCTCTCATCTCCATTGCCACTCTAACTTGGTTGAACACAGCAGCACTTTCACCCAAGCGCATGAAGGAAGTGTCCATATCATATGCTCCATCAAGTGAGGGAGCTATACAAAAGGTGAAGTATTGAATAAAGTTAGATCGGCTTTCTTTCCCCTCCTAAATTCAAAAGACATTGTTTTTTCCTTCCTAAATTGAAACGACATTATTTTTTTACTTCCTAAATTGAAATGACATTGTTTTGCCAAGGTGGTCAAACTCACCAATTTAAGTAAACTCGTGACAATGATGTAAACTCGTATCGTGAACTTGAATCGTAAACTCGTATCATGAACTTGTTGGAAATTTTGCCCTAGGGCAAGTCATTGTACTTTAGACATTTATGTTTTAAAGTATTCTCTTTTAGTTATCATTTAATTTACATGTTTATATTGATAACTGTATCCCTGTATATATCTTTTATAGATTATCCTAAATGTCCCTGGTCGGTCATCTAGGCGGGAGTGAAGATGAAATAAGCCCGATATGACTTTGATGAGGTATGGAGATACGAGTCAAAGTCATGGGCACTGTAAGAGTACAAGGTCTTTGGACCGACCCACTATGAGAAAGCTGCATGGATCTAGCCATAAGCTTATCTCATGTATAACCGCGTCATGACGCCCTATGACCTCGAGATCATCATGGATTCCTACATGATGAGTCACTGGTCTTTGACCTAATCAAAAGTCACCTTTGACCGGGTGATGATAAAGGCCGGGATCGGATCGGATCGGTGGTTTTCATGCGGAGGAATGTGAATGGTCAAGATGGAATTTGTCCCTCACATTTGTAGAGAGATAATACTGGGCCCCTCGATGAGTGAGTCTAAGAAATGTATGGTCATACTGTGATGGAAAGGAGTTTCCATTTCACTTATTAGACTACTCTAAAATCAAGAAAGTAATGGTTAAGACAAGGCAGTTGACATTATCCATGCCTCGTCCTTGACCAAATTATCGCGTGACAAAAGGGACGTGACATGGTTGTACGATAGGTTGTATCGTATCATCGATCCCCATATGAATTGGGTAGCCGCAATGTCTTGCTAGAGGCCGCTTGCGACTTGTGGGCTAGTACGATTGGCCCACTTGCCAATCTCATATGGGCTGTAGGTCGCACACAAGAATAACCCAACACGAGCAAAAGTGTCAGATTCATTGAATCTTAGATACGTCTAAGATTTAATGAATACCGAATTTAATATAGGATTAATGTGTGTATATATATATATTAAATTTGAAATTAATATATGTTAATATTATTAATAGAGATTATAATATTAATATATATAATATTTGTTTTGTATTTAATTTATTTGATAAATTAAATATCTAAAACAAATAGAGATATTGCATCTCATTTAATTTTCGAATAAAGATATCATATATATATATATATATATATTTAATTTAAATTGAGATATAGTATCTCGATTTAATTAAATAGATAGATATTATTTCTCGGATTTAATTTATAGAGATAAATTAAATCAAAAGGCTTTTAATTTGGATTAAATAAATACATTAGATTAGATCTATCGAGATAGATTTAATTAATATTTTTTTTAATTCAAATTCGAAATTCGAATTTCAGATCTGGTTTTTAATCGGATTAAATAAATACGTTACATTAGATCTAACGAGATAGATATAATTAATATATTTTTTAATCTATATTTGAAATTCGAAATTCAAAATTAATGTGGATTAATTTTATATAATACGCCGATTGGGTTTGTGAAAACCTACGGGACATTTTTTCGAGCGTATTACGAAAGTCGCGAGAAAAACCCTAGAGTGAAAATTGAGAGAGACGGAAAACTCAAAAGGTGCTAGCACCTGTCAGTGCGGTGTTCGGGAGTGTTCGTGTGGATACGGTAGAGGAAGCGATTCTAAGAGTCGTCTTCTGCTGATTGAGGAGGTAGCCCACAAGTTCAAACCGAAGGAGACAAATACGGTTTCAAAGCACGTAGGTAATTCTGGATTCCCTTAGCCTTGGTTTAAACTCGCGACGGGATTTGTAAAAATTTTAATCTGCTACGTTGTACCGATCCCAACAGAACTTGAATTGTAAACTCGTAAGAGTTTACTTTTAATATTAAATAAGTATTAATAGTATATAATAAATAATTAAAATGTAAAAAAAAATGACAAAAAATTTATTTAAATATATTTTAAATCCAAATAATTTAAATTAAATCCATCAATATTCAAAATTTGTCATATTTAACAAAAAACTTTCTATAAAACTCACATATAAAGTTGGTCATACCCCTTGTAATTACAACATTTATCATAGTAATACAATGAATTTTATTGAGCAACATAGGTAAGGAATAGTACACTGATAATTAAAACATTCTTGATAATGTGCAGGTATATATACATAATTCTCAAATGCAGTGATACATTACATCAGTGCCAAAAGTATGGTCTAAAATAAGCTTAAACAAAATTAAACTTAGTTCTACAACTCTATCTAACATCCAGGCAGTAGTCATCAATACTATGTGCTCGTTGCCTTCCCCTTTGAACCTTGTTTGCTATTCGACCATGTCCAAATCCTGAACTCTTAGTAACATCTAGGATTCAATTTGAATCCCAAAATAACAATTAATCTCAAAATAGAGTTTGAGGTGCTATATGTCAGAGTAATGCGGAACGAAGAGCATGCACTAACGTTTGGACAATGAGTAACTGATATAAAATGCCCAAGTATAAGCTGGTAAATTAAATATTCCAAAGGAATATTCATGTGATACAATTACAGACTCAAATACTGGTCTATCTAGACCTATGGCTTGGAACCCAACTCAGTCAATCAAACCTATTGGCCGGGTGTTACACCCTACCCGGCCTCGCCCTTTCGGGTGGCGGGTTAGAGAGGATTCCTTTTACTTAATCACCTTCCCTTATTACTTAGTCCAATTAACTTATCACGAGCTAGCACAACGAGCACGGGATCGGTTGGACAAGTCTAACATAATGATAAACATTTACAAATCAAGTAGCAAGTAAGTCCCCGAAGGGTTAATACGGTCATCTAAATAAAGTATTGATTATAAACAACAGTTATCCAAAACATAGAGTACAAAATGTGATAGGGCATCCCCTATTTTTCTTCAATTCACCACTTCATGCCCTACCTTCTTCACGCCACCGACCGCTATTGTCTTATCCCTGTGTCTCAAAACGGTCTGGAGTTCAAGGTTGAACCCCAGAGTAACTGTTAAACTCATATACAATATATATGCAATGCATGTAATGCAAATCATAATCAGGAAACATAAACCTGGCATGTACTCCACAAGGCCGCCTGGTCAAGACAAGCCCCCAGACTCAGCGCGCAAAGGGCCTTAGTAGTCAGGGTGGTCAACCCTGACCACCTACCCTAGGGCCTTAATGGATACCTATAAACACACCAGTCATATAGACTCCACCTACCCCACATACCTTGGGCCTCAGTAGACACCTATGAACACACAGCCACATAGGCTCCACCTACCCTACATGCCAAGGGCCTCAATAGCACCCCAAAAGAGATATTACCTACCCATCATGCCTCGGGCCTCAGTAGCACCTATACAGGTACTACCTACCCGGCATACCTCGGGCCTTAGTAACAACCATAGAACACGAAGTCCTATAGATGCTACCTATCCTACATCCAAAATCATGATAACACAAAACATATAAGAGCAACATAGAGTATGCAAGTTTACGGTTATTACACGGGCGCTTCTTGAAAGCGGTGAACTCTTCTCTTAGTGTCGAGGATGCGTCCTACATGTGAGAATACCCTAAATACAGCCAAACACCATACTTTTAATTATATGAACAAACTTTACTTCAAATTTCTTGGATTTCTCCTATCACCCAAAATTTTCAGAAACTTAAATCCAGATTTGTTGATTTTTAATAAATTCAAGAAACATCGTATCGACATGAAATCAGTGGCCTTAGAACTCTTAGGATGTCCATTTTATAGGAAAAAATTTCCCAAGGCAACTGGGTTCGAATCCGTTTCTGGTTTCCAATCTTTGGCCACTGGTCCGAGAGAAAAATCCTATTTTTAGGTCATTTTCATTCTTAAATAGCTCTCAGTTGGAACATCAAAATGACTCAAAACCCTATATCAAAATAATTATAAAGATGTATACTTTTACCATGTAAAATTTCAAAGAATTTTAACTTCATTTTATGCTTCAAAACTATCAATTTCCCCTTCGCCCAAAAACTGTAAGAATCGGCGGCTTTTCATATATTAAAGACTTAGGCTTTGAAAGTTTGGAAAAAGGTGATCACACATATCCCCACACAAAAACACCCTCTGGACCCATTTAGAACCTTAAAAATATGAAAATCCCACTGCCTTCTCACGACAACACCATAGGGCAGAGGTAAGAGTAGTTAGGTTGCCGATTAGGGAACTTACCTCGGAATGTCGGTTGCGTATAGCCTTCTTCACCTCCTGAACCGAAGCCTTTAGCTGAGCAACCTCCTTCTCACCTTGGGCTCATGCTTGCTGTGGGGAAAATGAAGGGAGGAGTGCCCTTTATATAGACTCCAAAGGTAGGGCCCTTATCCAACCTTGATCACGATCCGACGGTCGGGAAAATTCTTCGGATTAAATTATTATTTCTTTGCTTGTTTCTCAAGGCTTCTAGAGGGCTCTTTTGGGCAGATGGTGGCGCATTCCAAGACCAAAAATGAGGTTCCAAAATTGCCCCTGGTGATGGTCTCTGAAATTGCAAGTTGTAGGTTTTTGGCCCAGGGGTAAAACGGTCATTTTGCACTACTTTTTCTCCAAGCCAGTGGGACCCACGTGACCTGCCCTAGGATGTTCCATAATTACCCTTTATGTGTCATAATTACTTGTCTTTCATTGGTCATGTCAGATTCAAAAGGTGTGGTCCAGATTAAACCTAATTATTTTATCTTTCTCTCTCTTCATAATTACTTGATGTGACTTTCTCTCTCTTCATAATTACATGATATGACCTTTTCTTTCTCCTCTGGGCCCACCAAAATTTCTCCCCTTACAGTGTCCTGGGCCTAGGCCCAACTCTGGGAAATCCTAACCGGTCTCGCTTTGCTCCTTTTTGCCGGTTACACTTTTCCTCGTAATTTGTGCCCTTCAATTGGGCTTGTGTGGGCCCGGATCATCAGTCTCCTTTTCTTGACCACAAGTGGACAGAACATAATACCTTGGGGATTAAGAAACCCTTAATCCAGTGTCTCGTATCTACCTCATAATGCGTGCCATCCGACAATCCGACTTCGGCCCCGAAATGCCACGTGTCCAACGTAGCACTACTACCACTGACTTTTCTTCCTGTACTTGGGCCAGATACACATTCTCTCTCTCCTTCTTGGTCGGACACGCATACCATGTCCCACAGGGTCGATGCTTCCGCCTTATTAATGACCTTTGTCACTTTGTACATTATTCTAACTCATACCTCCTCAAGCTTACTTTGTGCACAAGTTACCATACAATGGGTCATGGTTTCTTCTTTTATTGACTTAGTAAATTTCTTTACTTAATTATAACCAATGGTTTTTCATCTTAGGGCCTCTAAATAATTTATGTCATAAATTATAGAAATAAATGCTTCGAAATCGACTCAAGGCTTCTTATTACTATACCAACTTATGCTTGTACGTGTATCACAGAAGTAGGGGTGTTACACCAAGTCGGTGTTTAAGTCTAGTGGAAGTCTCCTTGTCTTTCACGGTGACTTATGATTGAACCATATAGACTAACCTTTCCTTAGTTTAAGCACCAAATGGTTTGAAATAACTTTATTAGATTCATGCCAGAAACTATAAGCTGATGAACCTCTTCTGTCATTCGCTCTGAGTGGTGCCTCTTCTCGGCTCCCTCCATTGGTGCATTTTACGGCTCTCCGTCACCGATGTCATTTCCCGTCTTTGTCTACGTTATTTTCTTATATCCTAGTTCCTTTCCTGAACCTTAGTCAAGTCTAAGATTCAATACCCATTGAATCTCAGGTAACAGTTAACCTCATGCTCAAGTAATAACAGTATATATGACAGATATTCATTACATTTCAGCATCAACCATACATAGCACACAGCAGATGTAAGGTTACAACAATACATAGTACACAGCAAATGTAATGTTAACACCACAACAATGCATAGCACACAGTAAATGTAATGTTCGCAACGTTTGCACTCATCAGTGTCACGCCTCCACATGTCCTCAGCTCTAGGAAAACAACTCTACAGTATTGTCATGACTATAACCTGCATAAACCTGAATGTATATAAACAAGTGACCTAAGACGGAGTCTTAACCACGGTACATGACTCAAGATCCAGTCTTGTCCATGACTCTATGAATCATCTAATCACATATAAGTATACAAGACAACATAAAACTTAGAGTTAAAGTACGCGTCCGTACCTTTCACCGCATAATTGCCAAAACGCCCGACCTTTTGAATCTGACTCCAGACTTCCTGGATACTCTATAATGTTACCGTCGGATTATTTCTTTTTCCATGATATTATAATTAATATCATATTTCCTAGAATAATATCAAAAAGGATATTTTCACCTATTTTGACATTTCCATGCTTGGTGGATTTATTACTCCACTTTTACCCTTACATTTTATTAAAAACGCAAATCTAGATTTTTATTGGCAGATTTTGCAACAACTTTGGAAAATCATAATTAATTTTACAAAAATCAAAACGATGTGTTCCAAAGCCAAAATGACCCTTGACAAGTTTATTTTCAAGGAAAAATAACAGCTCAAACTCTAAATGCATGAATCATTTCCATTTTTTATGTTTCCAAACACTGTTCAGTTTCTAATTTTAGAAATAAGGCCTAACTTCAAAAATATATAACTCTTTGTGTAGAATTCAAAACGTTACATATTTTATATATTTAGAAAGCCCTAGATGTACATTATTCCTGTAAAATATCATGATTTTAATACTTCATTTGATACATAAAATAATGAATTTAACGCGACTAACTCTAGCAAAGAACCCTAAAATCGGAAATTTCCTATCTTTCACTATCTTGTTCCATTAATTCTAAAAATTATTTCATAACATATTTTTACCTCATTCAGCAATTTTCAATGTAAGGAGGTCTAAAAACAAGTATAGAAATTTACTTCCTAATTTTCTAAATTAAACTACAATTTTACTAAAAACTAAAGACTAGAGAACTAACCCGAAGAACCTTGCTTCTCCATCCTCCTTCTTGCTCCAAGGATTTCACCTCTCACTCTCACTTATGAGAAGATGTTTCTTAGTTTTGGTGTGAAAAATGAAGAGGGTTTAAGTCCTATTTATAGGAAAATCTCAAGCCCAATGTGGACCCCACCATGTGCCTCTTCTTTAATCTCAACCATTGGATCTAATTTACTTTACAAGACTTAATCCTCCCCCTCCACCTATGCTAGAGGACCTTTGGGGCTAATTATGATGTCATACTTGTGATGTCATCTTGATTACATAATCAAGGCTTAGATGTCCCCTAATGCCATATGTCCATGCCCTATTAGTTTGTTAGTTAATCATAGTCATTAGTGCTTTATTAATTAAGCTTTATGCACTTTAATCTTTACTTATTTCCATTGTCTTTTATCAAGTTGAAGACATATGCTACTAATCTTTATTTAGTGTAAGCTTAAATTGCCAATTAGCATTGCTAATTTGTTCTAATTTAATTAAGTGTCTTCATAACCTTTTCTTATCTCTTTTGGTTATAAATTAGCTATCTATGTGCTATTTATATCACATTAAATAGCCCTTAAATGTAGTGTCATAATTAGCCATTGGTTAATTAATTTCAAAATGATAAGAATATAACCAACAGATTATAATCCTTTGAGACACATATTCACCTTTATATTTTGCTAATTATTTAATGTTTATAAGAATTGTGAAAATTATGGTATTACATAAAATATTCAGAATATATAATGCAAAACATATACATCTAAATCAGCATATGAACATTACATAACCATAGTGCTAGACCAAACGAGTTGACATGTACCAAGAGTCCTCCTATACATCAGAGTTCTCAATCAGGACATCCAACTAAGAATATTCAACTGGGAACTACAGAGAGTCCTATTTGAAATCCACCAGCATTTTCAATCGGAAGTGCCCAAGTCTTTGAATGGAACTAGGTTAGCCACCTAAGGACTTTGGTCCAATAAGTTCTATGCCTAATTCTAACCACCGGGAAGGTACTTCATGGTCAGCCATTCCACTCAATCAATCCATGAGTGGTGCTGGTCCCACACAAGACGGGACAATTCCACAGATGATTCAAACAGACATACACAGCTATACAAGGTATGTGAGATTAGAGTTACTACCTGATCGTTTAATCCAAGTCAACATAAAAAACTTTGCTTGTTACGGCAATTATGTGTCCCTATAAGAATATATTATGGACATTGGTTGTTCGCCTCACAAGTGCACGAGATTCACAAGTAATAAAGTGAAAAGTAAAGCATCATTCCACGAGGATTTGTTTAACAAATTGGTCAAGCAAAAGGCTTAGTGAATTTAATCAAGTTGAGCTAAAACAAAGTTTTGATTTGGAATGAGAATTTTTAAAGACTATTTCTAAAACTTAAAATTGATAAAGGCAAATGACTCTTTGACTTCAAGGATAATAGAGCCAAGGATTTTTTTTCCCCTTTTTGCATTTTATAAAACTTGGTTAATTTCTTCTCTCGTAGTATTTCAATACATATGTGTGTTAGCTAAGGTTCTAAAATACTTGACACACTTTGTCTCAAGTCAAAATCAAGTTTGTCTTCTCATTAAAATACACAATCTCTTACTACAATTAATGAGAATCAATCTTTAAGCAACAACATTAATGTGACAATGCAAGATTAATAAATATATCTCTATTTTACTAACAAACCATCCATTTATTAAATAAACTTCAAGACAAACATGATTTCAATCAAGTTCTACACCTAGATTAGCTCTCTCAAGTCAAACCTAAGTGAATAAATCATCTAAATGGAGGCCAATCACTTAGAAGTATAAAGTCAAGATTGAAATCAACACACACACACACACACACATATTTATCTACCAAAAGAGAGAAATATTTAAGTATTAATCCATACAAAGGGTCAAAAGAACCCTAGAATGAAAGATTTACCTACTCATGTTCAAATACAAAGAGATTCTAAACAAAACTAGTGAATACATGAAGAAGGTAAGTGGAAAAGAGGAGAAAAGAGGAAGAACCAAGGTGAAAACCACAAAATCACTCTTAGGTTGAGCACCCAAGCCTCCAAGATTGTCCAAATCTCTCTCCTAAACTCTTCCCTTTCGTGCTCACTTATTTCCTTGTGCAGAGAGTGTGTTTTTTGGCCCTTTCCTTTAGGTTAAATAGGGTTTTTCTGATTCTGAAGTAAAAACACGCAACTATACTTTCACAACTAGCTGCGGCCAATCATCTACTTGCTGCGGCCAATATACACAGAGAGCTTTTTTTTTAAAACTTGCTATGGCAAGTTTTTCAACTTGCGACGACCAGTTACATAGAGAGTATGTATCTTGAGATTGTTCACTTTCTATGGTTAGTTGGTCAACTTACTGAAGCCAGTTGTTTAGGTTCCTTATAACTTTGTACTGCTTCACCTCCTTTATTTCTTTCCTTGTTTCTTGGTTCTTGTAGAGCTTCAAAACTTACCTCCATCTTCCTACAAAAGAGGGAGGAATTATCAATTCTCAATTGAATCACAAACTCTACAGGATATAACAAGAATTTCTTGATTTTTGCCTAATACTTTGACATGCACATTCTCTTCTATACACTACATTTCCTATGCATATTTGAACCCAAAAATAGGTAAAAAAGAGAGAAAATGTGTTGGAATGTTGTCAATTTCTAAGAGTTAACAATGGTCAATGATTATTCTAATTCTTGACATTTTAAATATCATCTAATACATTATAAGTAAATTTGGAATTACTAGACTTTAGTTATTTCCATGATTCCATTGTTTCCCTTATTTTCACACATTTGACCATATTTTCCATAATTTGTGTTGTAACTTTGAAAAATCATATGTCATAGCACAAATGTCCAAATGAGTGATTCCAAAGCTTATGGACTCCTTATTAAGTCTAGTTTCAAGGAAAGATGGTTTCAATATCTGTTCACAAGCACATCAATCCCAGTTTGATAAAACAATAACTATTGTCCAAATTCATTCCAGAATTGCAGGCCATTTTTCAACAATTCATAACTCAATGTATACAAATCCAAATTCAACCAATAACCTATAAAATTAAATCTTATTATGTATAATTTTATCCTAAAAAATTTCATTGCAATTTGACATCATTTACTGTCCCAAACATTCATCACCGTGATTACGCCAGACCGGAATTTTAGGTGATTTCAAGTTTTGGCAAAATTCAATCCCAGAGCTTTCAAAATTCCTATAGTACCTCTATCCTACACAATTTCATGTTTTGAACACAATGGAACTATCAAATTGGAAAAATTCCAATTCCCTTGGTCTACCTTGCACCCCATTGAAACTAGGACCCATTATAATCATAACGTTGTGCAATTTTCACTTCGCAAATATCCCAATTTCGATCCTAACCACATTTAATCTTGTTATTTGAACCTTTTACATATGATATCCTATTTTAGAAAATCCACCAGACCCTCTTCCTAGGGTTTCTACAGCCAAAATCCAGAGAAAGCCAAAGGAAACACTTGTAAACTTCAGTATACCACCAGTAGGTTTAGAATCGCTTACCTTAATTGTTAATCAGTCAATTTTGCAAGGTTCCTATCTTCTCTTAGCTGTATGAGTTTCGTTCAGATCCCTAACACCATTGAGAAGAAGATATTTACATGATTAAGGAGTAGTAGAAGAGAAGGACTAGGGATTACAAGTTCGTAGAACGAGAAATTACCTTGATTTTGCGGATTTTTGCTTCCTATCCCTCTTTGTGAGATTTTCGGCTTGTGTGTATGTTGGGGATGGTTGTTACACGATAGAATGAGCAATTGAAGAAGACAATGGTTGATTAATAGGGTCCAAGTCCGTTTAGGGGGCAAAATACCAACTTTCCCTTCAACTTCCATGTAATTACTAAAATGCCATTAGTTGCTTTTTAGTTGGATTTCAACATCTCTTTTTCTATCCAATTTGCCCAAAATTTTTGGGCCATTCATAGGAGGATTTTGATCGATTGTAACGGCTTATAACTTATGTTCATGTATCCATACATTTTAAATAATTATGAGACATACAACACAAATTCATAAAAATGTGCAATTTTGACCTTTCTTAATTTTCTCGAATTTCAGTGGAACTCAAGCAACTTCTTTTCATTCATTTTTGGTCCAATTTAATGCTCTAAAATGGAACAAAGAAACATTATTTCCATATCTCCATTGGTGCCCAATTGTCTCAAAATTTTTGGTTTTGGCGAAATCGGATATTTTTTATAAAATTGACCTTTCGTCAAAATTTCACTATTTTTTTTTCTCCAGATGCAAATATATCATACGTGGAATTTGTCAAAAAAAATTTAGGATATTACACACTAAGCATGATCAAATAAAAAAAAGTTAACATGAGTTTAAGGGTGAGCTAACACAGTTTTGTAAGTTTGAAATGTAAAAATGGTAAACTCGGTGTATAAATTCTTAAGTTTAATTGAGTTTATAACGATCACGAGTTTAACTCTCACTCAACTCGATTTGACAAACTAGAAATATAAAAATTGTAAACTCGGAGAGTCAACTCGTGAGTTTGACAACCATAGTGCCAGGCTTAGATTCCTCACTTTATTAAGAAAAGCAATGAATGAAAGTTCTTAGGGTTTGATCCACATCTAAAACTTGACATTGGTTATTCAACCTTAGCCTTTTTTGTTTTTGGTTGGAGGCGGAAATAAGGTTAGCTTATTTATTTAGGGATAAGGGTCTTAAATGCCATGGAAGTTGTCGCTCGAGAACCTTTGGTAAGATAGAAGTTTTTTTGGACCAAAAATACCACGGAAGTTTTCGTTGAGGAGCAATTTTTCCCCGGAAGTTTTCAATAAGGAGCAATTTTGCCCTTCTGTCCCCAAATATTAAATTTGACTATTAAATTAGTCAAAGACCACTCATGTTATGCCTTGAAAAGGTCAAACTTGGAGCCAGAGAAGGAGATCCTTGAGATGTTGAGCTCAAGGCGCCGGAATTTGTGAAGTCGAACTGGTCAAAGGGATTGAAAGGTCGTTGTCACAAAACCCAAAGGAAGCATCGCTTATGATCTAAGAAAATGATCAATCTATACAAACGTAAATATTATCACAATTGATTTGTTTTATTGAACCAATTTTTGGAACAATTCATTTCTCGTTTTGCGTTTCATTTGTGTTTTGTGACAGACCTTTCAGTCCCTTTGACCAGTTCGACTTCACAAATTCTGGCCGCCTTGAGTTCAACAACTGAAGGATCTCCTTCTTTGACTCCAAGTTTGACCTTTTCAAGGCATGACATGTGTGGTCTTTGACTGATTTAATAGTCAAATTTAATATTTGGGGACGAAAGGGAAAATTGCTACGTTTGCAAAAAACGGGGCAAAATTGCTCATTAGTGAAAACTTCCGGGCAAAATTGCTCCTCAGCTAAAACTTCCATGGCAAAAATGATACTTCTGGGGCAAAATTGATACTTCCTGTGAACTTCCGTGGCATTTTTGGTCCCAAAAAAACTTCCGTCTTACCAGTGCTCCTGAGCGAAAACTTACATAGTATTTAAGACCCTTATCCCTATTTATTTATTTATTTATCGGTATTTGGGTAATTCTTGGTATATGCATTTAAAACTTGACATTGGTTATTCAATCTTAGCCTTCTTTATTTATTTGGTTGGAGATTAGCTTCTTTACTTATTTATTGGTATGTGGGTAATTCTTGGCATAAGTAGTCTTTATTTATCTGGTTGGAGATTAGCTTCTTTACTTATTTATTGGTATGTGGGTAATTCTTGGCATAAGTAGTAGTAGTAGTAGTAGTGCTAGCTATTAGTGCTAGCTATTTGACATGTGAAGCTATTAGTGCTAGCTATTTGACATGTGAAATAATGTATTACATACTAGAAGTAGAAATGTCCATGTTTTTTAAGGAAAAAAAGATAATTAATTTTGTTGTAGTAGCGCTAGCTATTTGACATGTGAAATAATGTATTACGTACTAGAAGTAGAAATGTCCATGTTTTTTAAGGAAAAAAAGATAATTAATTTTGGCTATACAAGTTGAGAATGAATGATTTTTGGTTAATTGTTATTAGATTGGTTTAAATTGAATGAAATCAAATTTGTAAAACCCCAATTAAGTAAAGCAACAATTTATGATCTAATATATTATTGAAATAGGCGATCTTATCAATGTCCACATCCACTTCTTTTAACCCGAAAAAACGATCGCATATAAAAATAATATAATGCTTCACCTGTCTTTAATTTTACAAGGGCTAGAACTGATTTAAAACAGTTCAACGAAAAAAAAAAATAGTGCATATAAGTATTCTTCATTCTACAACCCTCTAGTAAAGCATATGTCTAGAGGGCCGAAATACAGACCTTAGACGATAGGTTGAGTAAATGATATCAAACAAAAGTTGAGAGTGCAAACCTAAAAATATGATTACTGGGAAAACTGAAAGCACTAAAATGAAGCTGGGAACCCACTTTGTACCATGATAATATGTTATGAAGAAGGTGCTGCTAAAAGCTATCATCATGCTCGTTGTAGAGAAGAAGAGACTGACCAATCCGAATATCACCTTTGAGGGTAGAGACTTGTAAAAATCATGTTCTGCGTAGCGAGATACGAGGATAGAGAGAAAGGCCAGTATTGAAAGTGAAGATAAAATTAGTGCAGTAGCATCTGATATTGCAAATATCAGAAATGCTAGTGTGTTCAAGTAATTGGGATTTCCGGTATCGTCATTATTGCCGCCCGGTAAGGTCAGCGCTGCAGTGAAAACTCCGGTGGCGATGACGGTTGAAACAAGCATGCATGACTTGGCTGTGCCTTTCATCCAACGTTCTGCATCTTTTCGTAATCCAGCATGTTCCATAGTAAACAATTCACTAGGAGTTATGCCTTCATGATTTTTCTTGTTGATGTATCCTGGTAGCATTACCTTCTTCACCTCCTAATAATATATCAAATGTGTTTGTTTAGAAGTGAATTCAAGACATTAAACATGACTCTGACTCATGAATCATATCATCAATTTTTCTCCCTCCGATTCGGTTAAAAATAGTTGAAGACAATAAATATGCAAAAACACTTCTATTTATGGAGAAAGATAGTGAGTGATGAGTGGATAATTAATACATGCATGTAGACTAACTAATAAATAATGAGGGCAAATATGGATAACGATACTAAAAGTTTTAGACGAACGGTTAGAGTTCCTTAAAAATAGTAATACATCATATCTAATAAAATATTCTAATATACAGGATCGGGAGATTACATATGTAAAAGCTCCCGGCCATATGATCATTGTTCTCTGTTCATTTTTGCTATTTGATATGAACGGTATATAACAGAGATCTTGCGTACCTTGAACCATAATAATTCATGCTTCATTTGAAAAGCTGCTCCTGAAACTAGCTCGAGTCGATTTGGTAGAGGTAATTTTGCAGCCAAATGCAATAAATTGTTTCCATCATGTTCATTTATAAATGTGACTATGATATCTTTGATTGAACCTAGATCATGGATGAGATTGAAAATGGTAGCATGGCGATGCAAAACAGCAATGTGAATTATACTTTGAAAATTGTCATCCAACTCCCATATCAAATCAGGATAGGAGCCTAGAAGCTCAGCCAGAAAATCAAAATTCCCAACCTCTGCAGCATCAAAAAGTAGCTGTGACGGGTAGCTTATGATTCTCCTCATTTCTAACACCGATTCTGTTAAATTGAGAATTGCTTCCCAAAGACGACCAACAAGTTGAAGAACTAAAGTGTGCTTTAAACCTGGGATGTACAGCCACATTATTAATTGTTAGGCTGTATATATAGTGTGTGCGCGCGCGTGCATGTGCGTGTGTGTTGTTAAGATGTTATGGTGTAATAAGATCAAATATTATTTTTGTCATTTGTCAAGTGATCATAGGGGTAAGTATATACCTGATCTTACGAGCTGGTTCTGATGTTCTGGATTATGACAACCCAAATCTAAAGGCCTCCTTGCCAAGATGTGCAAACCAGTTTCACCATTTTCATTCTTCGCTAAGGCCAGGTTATCCATATGATTTAACATTCTCAAAGCTAAATCTGCAAAATCTCTTACGATAGTAAAAAATTGTAAATAATTAAAGAAATTTGCAAATGAAATTCATAATTGTGTTCTGACGTAAGGGGACTTTCAAAATTGAGTCATGCATGCAAACCAGGAGGGGGCCTTGTTGCGCTTTTAAGCCATTTTACATAGCAACATGTGAAAACAAAAACATGGGTGTAAATACTTATTCGGTAGCTTACATGCATGACTGTTACCACACACTTATAAATAAATAGATGTGTATTATGAGCACAAGTCTAAAAAGAAAAACTAGGCTGTTGGAAAATGGGGTGCCAACTCCCCTGACTAATCCACACCCATGGTACTTCACTTGAAGTCTTGTTGGTTAAACTCTCCATTGGTAGCCCTGTACTCTCACTCAAAGATAGACTATTGGAGGATCAAACACTTCTTGATAGCCCTTTTTGATATCATTAGGTTTTCTCAGCCAAAGACTAGCCTATTGGATAAGAGAGCCCCCAAACTTATAAATCTCACTTATCTTGTGAGACTCTCCAATATGGACTCATAACAATGTTAAATTATATTATCAAGATTGTTGATATGCTATAAACATTAATGAAGATAGCTGTATTCTTTTGAAATTGGACATGCTCTAGCTACGCCAAGTGGATATGTATGTTCGAGCCGATCAAAAACAATTTTCCTCTCTAATTTGGACCCGTTCCATTCAACAACTCAAATATGTCGCACAAAAAACATACCATAGATACGAGTGTTGATTAAAGTCAGGAACAACCTCTTATAGTCCTCTTCTTGAAATATATGTATAGTCTTATCATATAGATACCATGTCATCTCATTTCTTCCTTGTAAAGCAGCAGAATGAAGAGGAGTGAGACCACCATTATCTCTGATTTGTGGTAAGAGCGAGTTTTTCTGCAGCATTATCTGAACAATCTGCAAGTGTCCCACAGAAGCAGCACCTGAGAAGGCAGTATTGCCATTGTAGTCTTGTAAAGCCAAGTCATATTTATGCATTAAGTTGACAAGCTTCTTTACAAAGTGAACATGGCCTGCTACAGCTGCAACATGGAGTACTGTTAAGTGTTGCTTTGCTATGGCAGCATTCAAAAGCATTCCATTGTGACTTTGTAATATCGTCTCAGCTTCTACCCAATTGCCTCTCATTGCACATTTGTAAAGAGGCACACATAAGTTTAGGTATATGTCTCTTGCCTCTCCTGAAATGAAGTACATAACTCGTAGGAAATATATGCATCAAATGTTTGGCATTATTGAAAGAACAAAGTAACAAAATTTAAAATCTAATTAAGGTCAAACTTAATCATATCCAAAACTACTTTTGCATGTAAAAAGTTTTGGAGACAATTTCATTTTCCATTTTAGATGTGTGGGCCAATGTTACTGGAAGATGCTACTAATGTTTTTTAATTATCATTACCCACATTAACCATCTTTTTATCTTCTTAACATTTCTTTTCTTTGAAACAAACTTATTTAAAAGCTCTTTTTAAAATTAATTTATGTTTTTATTTGTATAACCATAATTATGTAATTATAAGTCGACTTAACTTAGTGGTATAGCGCGTGGCTTTTAACTACGTGGTGTGGTCGTGGGTTCAACCCCCACAGTTTGGACTTAATTCTTTAATTTATGAAAAGAGAAGGACCCGGGTTCATCCCCACAGTCATTCTTTAATTTATGAAAAGAGAAGGACCGAAATTGTAAGATATTTTAATTAAAAGGAAAAATTAATCTCTCAGCTTTTCAGTTTTTATATTATTATCCTTTTATCTATGACTCACATCTAAGTCACTTGGTGGAACTCTCCTCATCCCTCCTTATCTCTTATATTTTGATCAATCACGTTAAGTATCTAAAATATTTTTTTAAGATCCTAACATAATTTTTTAAGATCATGAGTAATTATCTTGAAATATTTTTTTAGTGATCAATTATCTTGTCGATGCAGTTAAATATTTTTTCAAGATCCATCATTTGATATTGTGGATTAATTTAAATCGATGGTATAGATTGATTGAAGCGAGAGAAATTAAGGGTTGAGATTTGATGGGGAGGGATGAGGAGAAGAGTGATATGGAGAGGATCCCTAAGTCATCATGTGTGGCATCTGAGTTGTCCTTGTCATCTATAAAATTGTTCAAATTGCTCCAACTCGGCTTCATGTGGCTTTTGGAATCAAAACAAAAAAGGGAAGGACTGGTGTAGGAGAGACAAAAAAGGGGGGGGGGAATAAGGAAGTTGCTGTGATGAAAGATCTAGCCTCGTCTTTACAACTTTCTTTTTCTTCATCTTCCATCCTTCCTCTCGTCCTCTCTCTAGCTAGTCATTTCATCGCCTTTTTCTTTTATCTCTGCAAATTTTTTCCCTCTCCTTCTCTACTAAACCAGTCCATCGCTTTTTTGTTTTGATATTTTTACAAAAGCCACATGCAGTTGAGTTTAAGCAATTTGAACAGTATTATAGATGACAAGGACAATTCAGATGCCTCATAGGATGACTCATAAGTGAGTCATATATAGATGACAAGGATAATAATATAAAAAAGTAAAAAGTTTAGGAAATGAGTCATAAGGTTAGTCAAAAGATCAGGGATTAAGTCTTACAGTTGAATGACTTAGTTATAAGTGAGTGATATGTTGAATGGCTAAAAGATTAATTTTTTCTAATTAAAACTAGAAGTGAAAGCAGGGTATAGACTCTACCTCTCTATACTCTAATAAAGATATTTCAAAATATACATGAGATCCTATTCAAGTACATATATCTCAATTTATCCTGGTTCACATATTAATAGATGAATTTAAAAAACAATTAACTTTCAGAATTTCATGAACAACCTCTAATTTTTCAAATCTATCAGACTAAATAATATAGTATGAGTTGACTAAATTAGGTAAAAAAAAAAAACAGAATAAAATTAAAGACTATAATAAGTTTAATTATAGACCATTACAAGAAGTTATATATTAATTGTCCAATGTAATGTATAGAATAATAACTTTATCGAAGACTAGTTTGAATATTGGATTCATAAATTGATTTCGTAAATTATGAAATTAAATTCTCATTATATTGTAAAGAGAGAAACTTACTGGTGTCTTGCAGAAGATCTAAGAAAGGAGTGTTGAATTGAGCTGAAGCCACCCTTTGGATCTGAGAATTCGTTTCTCTAACAGCCATTTCATTTGCGATAGACATTCCTCTCTGCGCATAGATGATGTATACGTCAACTATAATAAATTACAGCCGTAACTTAAAAGAGCCATTATGATTTCTAAATGCTATATATTGTCATTATCACATCCATTGTATGTAATATTAAAAAAAAAAAAAAAAAAATCCTTGCATATGTTATTCCATCTTATGTAAAAGCTAGATAATTAATTTACAAAAAAAAAAAAAAACAAAAAACAAATAAGTTAATTAATTAATTATTTGGAGAAAATGTGTTTTGACTTTTTAAAAAAAATATTACAAATAATTTAATTATGGAGAGTTTAGAAAATAAAAATTATTAATTTGAGAGGAAAATTAGATTGAGGCATTATATTTAGGATCAAACCAAACATCTCTATGAATTCTTATATTTAGAATTGGAATATTAAAATTGTTACTTATACAAGTTATGGAAGGTGGTTTTTTTTTTTTTTTTACACGTAGTAGGGGAGGGGGCGGGGTTTAACTCCCATGCCAATACGCTACTAAAGCGGCTTATGGAAGGTGGTTTTATTAACATGTTAATATTAATTTTCAATATTTATGGAGTGGCGACATAGCAGGGTGAAGCGGAGACCCGTGGCAGGGCGACACGTTGCTAGTCGATGCAATGACACGTGGCAGGTCGGGGAGACATATGGTGGCTGCCGCAAGAGGGTTGCCGCCAAAGCTAACACATGGCGGCGCAGGTGATTAGCCAGTGATGAGGTGTCCTTCTAAGGACGTAACATATGGCTTCTCTTGAGATGGTCCACATTACATTTTGAAATTTAAAAATAAAGGCTAAAGTATACGTTTGGTCCCTCATGTTTGCCTCTGGTATCATTTTAGTCCCTTAAGTTTAAAATATGCGTTTGGCCCCTTAATGTTAACACCGTTAGTTTCTTTAACGGAAAATCTTGACTCAACAATTTTAGCGATGATTGTGCGATTAAATGCCGATCAAGCATGTTTATATGTTAGTATTTTAATAAATTAATATTTTAAACCCTATTAATTGAAAATTATTTAATCTTCTTCGACCAAAAAAATATTTAATCTTCACAAACCGTGAAAAACCGTAAAACAGTCTGTGAAGATTAAATATTTTTCAATTAATAGGATATAAAGTATTAATTTATTAAAATATTAACATATAAACATGTTTGGCCAAGATTTAATTACATAGTCACCACTTAAAATTATTGAGTTAGTATTTTTAGTTAAATTAAACTAACTAACGGTGTTAATATTAATGATTAAATACGACTTTATAAATTTAAGGACTAAAATGATACTATTAGCGGCGGAATTCAATTGTATCGCAAATTTTTGACAAAGGAATCAAAATTCCAACAGAAATTGAATTGCCACAGTACTACCAGCGAGGGAACGGATTCTGTCAGAAATCCGTTTCCGTCGGAAACACTACATTCCTTGGCAAATTCTGTCGATAATTCAATGTTTTTTCTGTAGTGAATGTTTTAAATGCATATAATTAATATTTTGAAAGAGAATAAAAAAAACAGGAGGAGAACATAAATATTTAAGCTTGTTATATCGTCCACCCGTTTAATTATCACAAACAAGGTTAAATTTTAATTAAAATGTTTATTTGTGGTGAAAGAATAAATGTGGTTTGACTTGTGGGACCACTAGCATTTATGTTCTTTGTCCATTATGCATGGGTAGTCTTGGTCTCTGTCTTGTACACATATTTAGAGAAAAGCCCTTCACCCGAGTTCTGTGGTTAAAGGGTTAGACAAGCTCAATAAAGAGAGCGAATTCATAATCCCTCACATTTGCAAAGTTGGGAGGGCATCCCTTACTCAGGTAAAGTACAGAATTTGGAGCTAATTCCCACACAGTTAATGCTATATCCAAATCAATGACTACCTATGCACACCGAGGTTATACAAAGGATAGTATGTGACCAAGATGTGATTGGATTAATGTATGTGACATGGCAAACATCGTACCCTTAGCTTGTGGGTGCCCATACCCTACCTAAAATTTACCTATAAAAAAATATATATTTAGAGAAAAATATAACTTTCCAAACACTATTGACTCCCTTAAAAATAATTATTTCAATTTTAAAACATGAAAAAAAGAAGAAGAAAAGTCACTTAATTTTTAACATTTTTTTTAAAAAAAATGAATGATTTATATTCAGTTAAATATTAAAAGTTTGGTATCAATTTTTTGCCAGGAAAAAAATTTGGTGTCATGAAAGTTGTTTATTAAGTATTATATCATGAAGGTTATGAACGGTTGTTCATTTTTTTCAAATTGATTTTAGTCATATAATATAAAAAATGAACATTTTGTGAATATCAATTTATAGTGGTTTGTTTATTTCTTTTTTCTTTTAACAAATACCACTTTGGTTCCTATTATAAATCACCTAGGAACCCCACTTCACCAGAATATTACCAAGAAGAGGTTGTTAAATTTGTTTGAAATTGAAAAAAAAAAAAATCCAAAATTTACCTTTATTTAAAATCATGAATTACGTTCAAATTAAAGAAACCAAAAAATTGCATCAAACTTTAAATAGGAGAAGTCTTTAAAAAATGTTAATAATATGCCACTTAGTGACTAATAATACGAACCCCACATTATTTTTTAAAAGTGATTTGTAATAGAGACCAGAGTGCTAAAAGATAAATGTTAAGAAAACTTTTCGCCTTTCCATTCTCTGAATTTATCTCACATCAAATTGTCTCCAAAAAAATTTTGCGTCTAAAAATTGTTAAGGATTGCTGTCTCTTTTATGTGGTGGTTCGGATCCCTCCTCAAGCTATGATGATAATGTATGTGTAGAGAAGTATTATGCAGATATATTGATTATAATATATAATGTATGGGTTGGCCAAAAAAAGAATATAATAAAAATCAGGAAAAATAAGTAACATTAATTTAATTACCTTTTACTTTCATATATAAAATGCATGCCAATTAATCTCTTATTGATAAAAAAAATAAAAATTTAAATAATTATTCTTCAAATCAATTGAAAGTTGAGAGAATATTTTGATCTAAAAAATTACTTTAAAATATTTCATTTAAGTTTAGTTATTTTAAAACATTATTTCTAAATTGTACATATCCTCAAGTTTTGAATCACATGTGAATAACCCCTCTTTAACCTTCGCAATTTTATTTTTTTCAAATAAGAAAAAAAAACACACACACACACACACTAAACTTTCGAGTTTATGGAAATAACTCCCTGAAAGTTAATTTATTAATCAGTTATTTCAGTATAACAAAACATTAATATTGTACTCTATATTATTAACCAAATACCCTCTCTTTTTTATCAACAACCAAACACCTTCTTGAACTTGACTGTTTTGTGCAAATATAACCTCTTTAAACCTGAAATATTGTGTAATTAAGAACAACCTAAATTTAAGGTTATGTGTGAATAAACTCCCTATCATATTGTACTCGTTTTGTAAATAAACGGATAAGTTCACAGCATTTGTGTAAGCTTGAAAGCTTGGGAAGCTTTCATATCAAGTTTTGAAGATAAGGGGATTACTTACACAAAATTTCAAGTCTAGGAATTAAGATTATATATAATTTAACCGAATATTACTCATATAGCTATTTGAAGTTAAAAGAAATTCAGGTGGTAAGGAATAGAGTTGATATTGGCAGAAATTCACTATTCAAATATTCTTGGTTTAACTATGTAAACATATTATGAATATATAATAATAATAATAATAATAAATTAAATAAACAGTACTCAGTACCTTAAATTGCAAGTTCAGAGAAGAACTTATCCTCCAGCACAGTTTGCCTGCTGCTAAAGATAAAACAGCTACTGACTGAAGTCAGTTTTTATTAGAAAATATAGGTCCAAACAGCTACCGACCAAAGACAAGGTACAAACAATTTTATCGTCTCTCTCTCACACACAGTATAGGAAGAGAGAAAATTTTTTATCATCCTAATAATACAAGGTTGTGACTTAAATAAAACAGCTGCGGGTAACTGTTGAGTATTATAAGAAAACACGTGAAGAATATGTGTGTGTGTGTGTGTGTGATCCACGGTACCAGAAGATGAAGAAGAATTAAGAAGAAGATGATGATGATATTGAAATAAGTAAGGTTTTTGTTTACCTGATGACGGAAATGGTTTACTTGAGAAATAATTGCTCTAATAATTGGGTGACTTTACTTCCAAAGAGGAAGAGGGATCAAGTACTTGAAGATCTTTCGTACCTGAAAAATGTTATTTCATGAATTATTGAAATATTAGTACATATAGATATTGGAGCTCAAGTGTAAGGGTTTAAAAGGGGAGAGAGAACCATCCTAGAATCTTTCATCATTATTCGTCTTCGTCAACTTAATAAAGTCAAGTCCTATGAATAATAGTCATTGCATATTGACAAATATAACGGTTCTTTCCTCACTTTTGCATCTTAATTCTCTTGGCCGCCCAATTTTCCTTTAATACTTCTAATTAAAATATTAGACGCATAATTAAAGATGATACACACTTGGATGAGTCATTAATTTAATTGTAAAAATATCAGTTCACTATAAGTGATAGCAAATGCCTTCAATCCTACAGTGTGATAGATCCTCTAGTGCCCTCAGCTCCTGGTGTTTCTTTGATAAAGACCCGCAAAAACAAAAAACAAAAAATTAAAAAAAAAAAAACATCAAAATTATTTTTTAAAAAAATTACCTATCCTTCTAGGCTCCTTCTAGACTAGACAAAACTTACCCAGTCATTAGGTGAGAAGCCATCAGGAACATTCTCCATCAACTACTTCATAAGTATCGTCCTATCTTTATTTATGATATGATAGAGATGATGTATAACATCCCAAATTTTGGGGCAAGCAGTTTAGGAATAAAGAAAAAAGTATGGCATCATGAAAGTTGATGGCCATTAGTTCTGAATTGTTATTGATATTATGGTAAGATGGTCAGAAAGTATAAATATTGAAATAAAGAAACAAACATAGAAAACAAAAGAATGTCTTCAAGTGCACCCCCTCTACACATTCTCGAAATTGTCATTTCACAATATTTTTTATTAAAAGAAAAAGAAAAGAAGAAGAAGCAAATGTTGCGAGAAGAGAAGATGTAGACACAATAAACAAAACAATTGGTTGCTGTTATAAAATATAAAAACTGTTGCTTGAACAACTTTATTCATCATAAACAAAAAATAGTACAGTTTACAATGAATTATATGCAAGTATACAAATCTAACTATAGTGTCATGGAATTAGAAGAAACACATCTGATAATTAAATATGCTTATCAATTTTTATCTTTTGCTATATTACGTGTGCGAAGAAAATGCAAAGATGCATATTGGAGAAAAGCTGTATGTGGTATGAGCAAAATACTCGATAAGTTAAAAAGCAAAACGGAATTATTTCTTTATTCTTCTTCGGAACTTTTTCTTGTACAAACATATTAAGTTTTATTTATAAAATAACAATGATTAGTATAAAAATAATAATCATTTGAGACTGACGATATTAGAGTTAGGGGATTGAAGAAAAAACCTTTATAAAGTTAAGAGACTAAACTAAAATATTGTATAAAACTATAAGACTAAATATGTTGTTTACAATTCAATAGTAATTAGGGGTGTTCCATTCCATCCCGGCCGTCTTGTTTTAGTCCTAGTCATTTTGGGGTAGTACAGAACTGTCCCATAAAAATTTGGGACAAAAAATTATTATACTGGGATGGGACATGGGATGGACTTTGTTCTGTTCTAGCTCTTGGTCCCATCCCGGGTATTTATTTTTTTAAAAAAAAAAAAATTCTATATATTTATAAATTATATTTATTTTCTAAGTTATATAGATATTAGTTGTACATGCATGATGAGTAATACACAAAGAATCATATCGTTACTAGTTTAATATATCTATTTTTTTATCAGAATATTTAATATTTTTATTAAAGATATAACTAATAATATTTTTCTTATATTGATATAAGTTATATCAAAAGATATTATTATATTGGTTAATACAAAATATTAGAAAAATCTAAGTAGAGGAACAACCAAAGCACTAATGTTATTTATACTTTAGACTAATGTTGAGTGTTACTAATGAATTTGATTCCCTTCTGAATTTGAGGATTTGAATTTAAATTCAAGTTGTTTTCCTCTAGAATCTTTAGTTTTTTTATTTTATTCCCACATTACAATCAGCTTCAAGTTTTAAATATTTCTTATTTTTTAGTATGTTTTCGCTATGAAAATGATAAAAGATAATTATTACATATTTGTATTTCAACCATTCAAGTTTAGCGTCTAACTCATGAGTCATGCCCATATATTTTAGTTTTTACAGGTCCAAAAAAGAGAGGAAAAAAACTATATGCATGTCCAGTCCTTGAAAAGAAATAAACAGGTCATCTTGCTTTTGTCCCTTTCCCGTCCTAATTAATCCTCGTCTTGTTGTCTTGATCCAGGCAGAATATGCTCGTCCCATTTCCGTCCCGTGAAGAGCTTAATGGTCATTATCATGATAATCAAATCAATTGTACTTAAATTAAAAACAAATAGCATACTTGTTTAGACACGATAGAGTGGGGTGAGTTCTAAATAGAAGTCAGGATAGGCTTAAAATAAAATAAAAAATAAAAAAAATTAAAGTCTATGTTTTGTTCTCTGAATTTTAGATGTTTAGGTAAAATTTCAATTTAATCCCTGATATTATTAGTCTCGTCATTAACATAAATAGTCTCGTCTTTCAAAATATAAAAAGATTATATTAAATGATTAAATTTGAAGTATGATTTGTTAGCATTGAATTGCATATAAAGTCACCAGATAAATTCATTGAGTAAGCATTTTCTATTAATAAAAAACCGGCATCAACATTAAAGTTTGGAAATACTCTTTATAAACTCAAGATACTAGACTGAAATTTGGTATAAACTAAGAAAATCAAATGCAAACTTTAGCCAATGAAAAATAAAAATACAATTTGAAAGGAAAGGATGCTACAAACAAATTAGTTAAGTGTTTTAAATCTACTTAAGTGGATGCTGAAAAGTAAAATCATGTATTGATGAATGTGTTTTGTGTGGCCAGTGCTTGTTGGCGTCAGATCATAGGTGCATGGCCTTCACGGTGTCTCTCAGTAATTCATCGATCATTTATCTTCTTTTTGCTTATTCTCATGTTTACTCTCTTTTTTTTAAGGCATACGTATCTTTTTACTAGAGAGAATGTTGTTCGAGGTACTATCATACATTAAATGTTGACACGAGTTATGTTTACTTTTCTTTCTTCTTTGCTTTTCCGTTTTTCTTCTTCTCCTTCTTATTCACACCATGTGCTTCTACTTATTTAATCACGTCACTAGTTTTTCTAAACTCTAATTATCCGGAAAGTGTTGGAAATTTAAGCGATCTAATCATGCTAAATACCTAAATTAGCAATTAGATCAATGCGGAATAAATAAAATAGGGAACAGAAATACCTCCAGCCATTGATTCGATTTCTCAAGAAAAGCCTATGGCCCTTCTAAGTCCTCACTCTCACTCTTTAGATGGTGTAAACTTTAGTCGTACGTTGTACGATAATACGTAGTTAAAGCAGACTTAGGGGACCATATTTAAATAGATACGCACGGACTAAATCCACTTCTGCCCATCACAAAGGTGGCAGTCAATCATGCACAAAATAATGAGTGGTTGAGAAGATAGTGGGATAGTGGGCTCAAATGTGAACCACCTAAGATTCTATAAACGTAGACCATTTAATTGAATTTTTCATAAATAAATATATACTAATAGTAATACAAATATTAATTTAAAATTCTAACAGAAAGTTCTTAGGTGTGTTGCTGTTTTCCAACAAATCTAGACAGTACAGTACAAACTGATTCAGCAGATTTGATAATATAGTTTTTCATATTTTAAATTATTTTAATTTAAAAAGTATAATATGAAGTAAAAATAGTTCTTTTTAAAAAAAGAAAAAAAAATCCAACATTTTATAGTACAAATAAACAGTGGACGGTAAGGGTAAGGTTGGGTAAGGCGAGACCCTTACTTGATACCCAAACCGATGGATGAACAAGTCGTATGTTACATTTCGATGCTTGGCCCTGTCCCAGAAGCCTTAACCATTTTGGGTAGGGCAAGGCGGACTTCCCTTCCTAAGTGGTAACTCTCTAACCAATACCATATGTTCAAAAACTCTAGTTATACCTAATAAATACTATTGAGAACTTCAAATATATTCCATAATTTCACACCTTGAGATATCTCAAAATAAATCTCTATAACTTAAGTTTTGAAATTAAAAAATATAAAACTACTATATGTCTTAGCAATTACATGAAATTATGAAGTATACGTGTTTGTGTATGAATATTGTTTGATATGAATAAATGCAATTACATTAAAGACTTCAAAGCAACTAAATGTCTTATTTGTTATCTCACTTTTTTAATGCTTTGTACCATCCATCCAAATTTGAAAGCCACATCTATCCAAAAAGCAATGATTTGTAAACAGAGGTGGATAGATATGAAATAATAATATTAAAAAATTTAATAAAAATGAAATAATACACATACACTTATTATGTGTGTGTAGAATACTATTTATTTTATCTACATAATATATATATATATATATATATAAATTATATATAATTTTTCAGGCAAGGCTAAATGGATAAGACAAGTATCCCCTACCCAATACCCAGCCCTACCTAATAATTAGCCTGCCCAAAAATGCTCAAAATCTTTTCTAGCCACTTTTTTTAGGCTGGGCAAGATAATTTTTTACTAGGTTTGGGTGGGTATATCAGGCTCTTGGGCACCATACTCACCCCTAAAAATAAGGTCAAATTAAAACTACCTTAAAACATTATCTAAGCCACGTGCAAATAATATTCATGTCCTTTAAAACTTTACTAAAACGCTCCAAAAACATTAGTCTTTGATGATTAAAATAACTCTATCATTTAATTACCAAAATTTAAAGTACCGACATAAAATTTCCTTGATAAATAGATATGTTGGAAAAATTTAATATGGGAAATAAGATGGAAGGGAGTGTGCGTGTTTATATATGAGCAAGTTTAAACATTTAGGTTATTAAACTCAGATCGGTAATTAAACCAGCTTGATGTAGTGGATCAAAGGCTAATGGATCATATCATAGTTAAATCGGAGCTAATTGGATAAACCGATGAGAAAGTGAAAAAGTCAAGATTGTTAATATGAAATTGTGAATAAAATGTTTTTTAAAAAAAACGAATTAAACTATTTTTAATTATAAAAGTAATGAACTGGTCAAACCGACCCGATTGAACAAGTTAGATGGCCGATTCGTCGGTTTTTGACTCAAACGGATCTGGTCCACTTTTAATAACTATGTAAAATGTAGTTAATGCCAATTGGTATACCTTCTTAAAAATATAATATTTTAAAGATGACAAATTGTGCCATAGCAAGCATTTTCACCTCATATTGTAGAAATATCAAACTCAGAGTGGACATTGACATGGTTGTGTTCTTGTGTGCAAACATGTTTTACATTGACATTTATTAAAAAAGTTAATGTTTTAAATAAAATAATTTGGGGAAAAAAATTTGATATGATCGTCAATAAATAATACTAAAATATAATAATAGTACTGATCCATTCTATCTTGGAAAAATACGTGCAGATCCTAAAAACCAAAAATAAATACAATGAGGTCCCTTGAAATCACCAAATTATACAGAAATCCCTATGGACTTTTTTTATATTATTTGTATTAACAAAGGAAATGCCGTATTTACAACCGAAAGTGCTTATATTTACAACAAAATTTTAAAATCGACTATTTACAACAACAAAAGTCATATTTACAACCGAAAGTGTCATATTTACAACAAAATTTAAACACCCGGATTTTGTTTCAAACTCAAGTCTCTAAACGTATGAAGTCATTTACAACAAAAAAATGCTAGATTTATAACAAAATTTATAATCTAATCATTTATAATAGAAAAATGAATATTTATCACAGGAAATGTCATATTTACAATAAAATTTAAAAACCTTGATTTTGTTTCCATACAAATAATGTCAAAAAAAAGTCCCTAAGGACTTTTTTTTTATATATAAATTTCTATTGAGACTTTTTTATTGTTTTTTATGGTCATTGAACCTGGCTGTAATTTTCTCTTCTATCTTTATCCAAGTGGCGGCTGCAATGCCTTCTCTTTTTAGTGGTGTGCGTATCATACATCCTACTGAAATAAAAAGTGGGGTTTCATGTGAACGCTGTTGACCCCAAGTCATGCTCTGGTGTTGATAGAGTACTATTGCGATAAGAAAAGAAATATCTTTGGAATAAATAGACTTAAATAATATTTATCATGTATCACTCAGGATTGATTGGATAATAATCAACGCAAAAACTAGAAAGTAGACTCATTAGAGAAGAAAAAATATGAAAATTTAGGAGTTATTATACTTATAAGGGTTTGCTTTTATTATCTACATATACTAATCCATTTTATCTTCTAAATTTATAGAGTAAATATCATTTCGGTCCCCTAACAAAAAAACATGGACCCTATTTTGGTCCCTTACAAAAAAATGACCCTTATTCGTCCTTTTTAAAGCGACTAAAAATGATCTTTTGGAAATTCATGAAGGATCAAAATATCAATCAATCGACCCTTATTCGTCCTTTTTATGACTAAAAATGACCTTTTATTTGTAAGGACCAAAATAGGAATCGCGTTTTTTGTCCGGGACACTATAATTAGGATCGAAAGTAGTATAAGATTTTAGTTTAGTATATTAATTTTACAACCTATATTTTCAATCATTTAGTTCTAAATTTTTTTGTCTCTAATAATAACTTTGTATTTGCATTATTGTTATTTTAAAAAAAATTAGAAGTAATAAGAATGTTTTTGTCAACTTTTAAAATTTAAATATCAGCGCATCTTTTGTCAACATTAGGGTTGTATGATTGAGAAGACACTTTATATAATAAAAATTAAAATAAAACTTATTATAAAGTTAAACGACTAAATTTGGAGTTTTTCCTCAATAAAATTAAACTTCTTGGGGTCAAGTCAGCCTTACAAACTCATAACTTCGAATTAAAACATGTTTACACTGAAATATCATCAGAAGCTTAATAGGTTTGTTGTTTTTGACAATGTGACGAGTAAATTATATATAAATACACTACTATAATATAAAATTTATAAAAAAATGTAATTACTTATAAAACATAAATAATTATAGCATATTTTAAAAAAAATTTGTAGAATATAGATGTACAGAATAAACTCTATATATATTCCATGGGATTTTTAAATTTAAAATTTAAAAGAAAAAAAAAATCTACTAACTACAAAAGAGTTGTATAATAGACTTAGATTTTTCAGAAAAAGTAAGCTATAATATTTTCTTTTAAGATATAGTAAATTTTTAATTATTATTTTTAAAAATCACATTTATCTCCATCAAATATGTACTTGGATCAGTGGATGGAAAAGAATCTCAACTCCTATGTCAGCAATAATATCCTTTTTTCGCCAACACAGTAATAATATCCGTCTATTGCATAGTCAACTCCACTACATTCTACCTTCCTTTCTTTTTCTTTTTCTTTTCTTTTTTTTATAATACATGGTAGGAGAGGGGACAGGGTTTGAACCCGCGGACAGAGGAAATGGAGCCAGTTAACACTACTCCAATGTCACTACGCTACTAAGGCGATGGCTCTACTTCCTTTCTTTAAACTTCGTCTTGTTTGGGAAAGTGACATCCAAGACCTGTATATTAATGACACATGGAACAATAATAATATTATTTTTTTGGAAGGATTATATAATTATCATTGAAAAGCTTCAGAATTTTAACGAAGTGGTCTCAAAAACACATCATGATCTCCCATAAGTCATGAAAATGCTTTAGCTATTCATTTGAGAAATATTAATTAGTTGTAATTTTGAAAACGTTATGATTACCTTGTACAGAGATCCTCTAGTTTCATCTTTTGTTCTATTATTTAAGGAAGGAACTTCAACGAAGTTTTCCCCATGAATTCTCGTGTTACAAAAACTCAGCCATTAGGTTAAATTCTTGGTCCTCTGGCTTATGCGTAGGGCTGAGCATGGAACCCACAACCCGGTGAGCCCGCCCATAATCCAATGTAATTGGGCCGTTTTGATCCCACCCAGAAAGGCCCATAACGGGTTGGTTAAAACCCGTTTATTTAAGATTTAAATGGGCGGCTATTGGCGCACCTTCAGCCGCCCAAACCCGCCCATTTAGTTATGTATATATTTTTTTTTTTATTAACTATATGAATGACACTTGAACAATAATACGTCATACTGCCATGAAATACCCATTCCTCATTTAACCATTCCCCCACTTGGAGTTTGAACATCAAAATTATGTTATGATAACTCTTGTCTAAATTTAGGTTCTTTTGTGTGAATTATGATTATTGAATTTTGAAGATTCATATTTCAGAATTTAGAATGATAAATTTGGGTGAATACTTAATACTTATATATATTTTTCTCCAAAAAAAGAAACTTGTCAAATGCAAATGGGTTACCCAAAACCCGGTCAGCCCGTCCATTTATATGTTAACCCGTTTAACATAGGTTAGAATGGGTTGAGGACAGTATGGGCTAACCCATACCCATTTAAAGTTCAATGGGCGGGCTATGGGTTTAGGCATGGGTTGCCCAACCCGCCCATTGCTCTGCCCTACTTATGCGAATGCTTCTCAAACTGTGGAGCTTGTAAGTTATTTTCATCTTCTTCTTGTTCTCCCGATCTTCTCTTCACTAAAATATAATAATAGTACTGATCAGTGGCGGATCTTCTCAAGGGCCAGAGGGGGCCATCCCCCCAAAAAAAATTGTCCTAAATATTTAATATAAAAAGGATTTTTTTCAATACAAAATTTATACATTTTGCCCAAAAATTTATACATTTGGCCTCCCCAAATATTTTTTTTCCTTAAATAGTTAATAAGTATACATTTGACCCCCCAAACATTTATTTCAAGATCCGTCACTGGTACTAATCCATTCTATCTTTATCCAAGAGGCAGCTGCAATGCTTTTTCTTTTTAGTGGTTTGCCTATCATCCTACTGAAATAAAAAGTGGGGTTTCATGTGAACGCTGTTGACCCCAAGTCATGCTCTGGTGTTGATGGAGTACTATTGCGATAAGAAAAGAAATATCTTTGGAATAAATAGACTTAAATAATATTTATCATGTATCACTCAGATTGATTGGATAATAATCAACGCAAAAACTAGAAAGTAGACTCATTAGAGAATAAAAAATATGAAAATTTACGAGTTATTATATTTATAAGAGTTTACTTTTATTATCTACATATAGGACTCCAGTTCATTTTATCTTCTAAATTTATAATTTTTTTTAAAAAAAATTGCTCTATCTATTGATTGTACATATGTCAAGAACAAGTTCGTTTACATCAATAAAGTAGTACCCATTGCAAATGATAACAATTGGACAAAAATTTAGAAAAATCAAGATACATTTTTTTATAAATAGCTAATTTAACTATTTTCTTAGTATCATACAAATTAGTTATCTAACACCTATATTTAAAACTAAATAGAGTGCGAGAAAATTGTGTGGAATGGGAAAAAAATAATTAAAAGAATCCAATTTATGTGGCCCCTCAATTCAGAAATAATTTTAGGAATCTAAAGGTCTGTATGCATGAAACTATGAGCTCATTGGTACATTGCATTAGTGCTGTGTCACTTTCCCTCCGAATTGAAAGGACTCAGACAAAAATGTAAGGGCCTGCATTTTTTGCATAGAAAGTTCTTAGAAATGAAAATGATGGGGAAGGAACATATATATTCATGTAGGACCGAGAGACCCTTTTGTTTCTCGTATATTATGATAATAATCCAAATATTTTTAAAAAGTGATTTCAAGTTCTCAATAGCAATTTTTTTTTTCAAATTATAAAATTAATACGTACGTAAGTTCACATAATTTCACCCTCATTTTTTATTAAATCATTATATATATATATATATTTTTTTTTTTTTTTATTGGCCCTTATAGTTTTCGCATCAATAAAAATATTAATAGGGGATCGCCCCCAGTTTTCCCAATGTTTTTAATTTCTGAAATTACATTTTTCCCACTTTATTTTGTTTTTTTAAGTCTAAATTATCCACCTCGCAGTGATTCATAAAATAGACTTTTAGAAGAGGTTTTAGTGCTGACCATACGATCATCACTATCTTGTTACCAATCCTCTTTGGGATTCGGCTTTAGTCATCTGCGCCTTCTCATCCTCTTCCTTAAAATAACACCGTTTTGACACAAAACAATACCTGGTGCTCCTTAAAAAATATATATATATTTCAGGGTACTAAAAGGATATTTCACGATACAAACTAATATTGAAAAAATAATTCATGATTTTAAAAGTTTATTTTAGGATGTTGAAAAAATATTTCAAGATATTAACTTGTACTAAAAATATACTTAAGATATGGACTAATGATACTTAGTTGGTCGAAAAACTACTTCAAGATCTTGAAAGATCTTTTCAAGATCCTAAAACAATTTTTCAAGATCATGAAGTAGTTTTTCAAGGTATTACAAGATCTTAAAGATCTTTTTTAATACCATTCATGATCCTAAAATGATTTTTCAACATCCTAAAATAATTTTTCAAGATTATGAAGTACCAATCAGTTTTTTTTTTTTTTTTTTTTTTTGACTTGTCAAGATCTTAAAGTATCTTTTAAGTAAGCACAGTACTTTAAAAGAGAGATAGAGGAGAGAGAGCACGATTTGTACCAAAATGATACTGTTTTAAGGAAGAGGATGAAGAGGATGACGGAGAATGGGAAGGCGCTGAGGACTGAAGCCGAATCCACCCTCCATGTTCTCCTTCATTATGTTTATTTCAAGACATGCCGAACATCTCGTATTATTATTATTATTATATACAAGAGGATAATTACATGAACCAGACTACACAGCGAACAAGCTAAGAGGGGATACATCCCAGTTTATCTCGACTAAACACAGCACTAAGAAACTCAGGACACGCGTCATAGAAAGCAGCAGTAGATATTCCTTTTTTTGCCAAGCTGTCAGCAACCATATTCCTTTCTCTGGGAATAAAACAAACAGATAACTCCCAACCTCTCTTCATAAATTCACCAATCTCCCAAACCAGTAAATTACCACACGCCGCTGCACTCTTATCCTTCAATAAATCCAGCAGCTCCTTAGAATCAGATTCTAGAATCACTCTGCGAAAGCCCAGATCCCAGGCTAAATTAAGACCCTTAAGTACTGCCCACTCCTCTGCCTCGAACACAGAACAGCTGCCCAAAGTGTGAGAGAACCCAGCAATCCAACTCCCTTCAAAATCCCGGATCACTCCACCACTATTATGTTGGTCAATGATTATGAACCGTGAAGGATCCAACAGATATTTTCGGTGGGATTCAAAGGCCCAATTAACCCCCAAACCAAAATAAGTTTACCCACTTACACTGAAAATTGGGCTTTAGGCCTAAATAATTCCTGAAAAATGCTGAAATGAGGACCAACAGCTCGGGCCATACCTTTTTTTTTTTTTCTTTTTCTTTTTACAGAAGCGCCATACCAGTTTGAAAAAAAAAAAAAACCGTGCATTTACCTTTTTCCATATGGTGTTTCTTTTTGACCTAACATAAAATCTTGACCAAAGCAAAATAGAAGTACTTGGTCTTAAATGTAAGACCCAATTAAATTTTTTTAAAAAAGTTAATGAAGCTAAATATATTATTTTATCACAAGATATATCGTGTATTATTATATTATATATAAACTCATAAGTTAATCTAACTTGTTTGAAGGAAAAACGATCGATAAAATTACTTTAAATTGATTTATTTCATCTCTTTAATTTATCTAAAAAAATCAACTTGATGTTATATATAGGATCGAATGAAGTATTACATTTATTTTCAATCAATGAAAGACAATTTAATTATTAATTAAATAAAATAGGGGTGTTCAAAACCCATCAATCCCGGTTTTTGTCTAGGATGCAATTTGCATCCCGGTCTCGGTAGCATCGATATGGGACCAAGAAATCCCAGTTTATTTTTTTAAAAAAATAAAATTAAAAAATTTCATTAGATTATTTAAAGGTCCATATTCTATTATTTAAATTGATAATTTAACATTTAATAAGTGTTAGTGCCAACGTTTCACCCAAGAGAGGAGTGAATCAGGTGATATTAAAAATGTAAACCAAAGATGATAACAATTAAATCAAAGAGGAAGAGTTAGAAGAATATCATCGAAGTGAGATATTGGTTAGGCCTTAACTTTCTAACCTACTTCCAATCCCCAAAACGTCTCGAGACTTTCACTATACTTCCAAGATTCAACAGGTTCTTAGCACCAAGTACAGAAGTAATCCTCAACAAAACTCACTCCTCCTTAAAAGTTGTATCCTAACAACCACATCCAAGGTCCCAATACCTTAAGATTTTACAACGATTGAAAACATTTATCAATAACTCTCTCATATAGTAAATATATAAACACTGATAAATAATGAATAGCAGAATATATTACACAAAGAATTTATGAGCAATAAATGAGTTGAAGATTGATCGTGTTTGGTCGGTAGCTTCATATTAAATGCTCAACTATTTATAGTTGAATGCCATTAACGATCGTTGTAAGCATTCAAACTATCTGTTAAAGATGGATTGGAGTTGTTGCAACAATTCAACGTTCAATCGCTTTCACTTTGCTTCATATGACATCCCTTTGGTCTGCTCTGAGATTCTCTTTAAGGTTTCGCCGCTTTCATCTTCACTATAAATGACTTTGAACAAAATCCGTTTGCTCTGCGATTGCTTCTATGTGCTATATTTTTGTTGTGCATTTAATGATTTGACATAGAAACTTGCTTTTATGCTCATGGAGATGATCCATCAATTTAAACATCTGAAACTTATACACAAATAAAATTAGTAACTTTACAAAGTAGTATAAGTAATAATCAAATATGAACAAATGTTAATCACGAAATTTGAATTCTTTGAGACATTGCGAAATGAAAACAGAAACAGTCACTCAAGTGTGATTCCATAATCACTTGAGTAGACATCCATTACTCGAGTACTACTGTAAATCAATTCGAGTATTAATGAACTTTGTCTCTGGGAGTATTAATGAACTTTGTCTCTGGGAATGAAATGTTGAAAGCATAGCTCACTCAAGTGTTGTTTGAAAATAAATACAACTCTGCCAGTGACTCGAGTGTTTCTGAAAATAAATTTAGTTTTTTTTTTCCCTAAGATGAACCGGTTTATTTTTTGTATTAGGGAATAAAAAAGAAGCAAAAAATTTTGCTTTTCTATTCCAAAGCATAAAATCAGAATCATTTTTCTCTCAACAACCCCTCTTTCTTTGCTTATATCTTGAGCAAACGAAACTCTAGCAATTAGAGCTTCCCTCTTCCTGATTCTCTTCTTGAAATTTCAACCCAATGCTTGACCCAATAGTCTATGTAAGTTTTGGTTTATTTTTCCCCCTTTCCTTTTTCTGCTTTCGACTTGGCGCCTTAATTATGGGAAAACGACGAAGTTACGAAAACACAGAAACTGTAAATGGGCAAAATCAAACACAGACAATGTGTGCCTTCTTTGGGTGGAAAAATCGTTGGTTGTTAAATTGTAAATATGCGTTCTCTGATCTCTCGTAATTGTTCCGTATCCATATTGCTCAATGGGTGTTCTCTGATCTCTTGTAGTTTCTGGTTTTGAAGTGCCTGGTATTATTTAAAAAACTCTACTTTCTAGGGCTCAGGCTCTGCATCTCGCACATGCATTTGGAAAACTTCGAGGCTTCGATGTTATGAAACGTTGATCGAAATCAAAATTGCCTTCACTATGTCCAAGAGAGAAACAGTTCATAGTTTTTCTCGCAAAGATTACCAAAATTTATATTACCCAGCACAGGTATACGATCTCCATGATGACGACGATGAAGATGATGGAGAAGAAGTAATACCTTAAAGAAACGAGTTAAAGTTCACTCCTTTAATCTTACCCACTTTTCCAACAATTCGCAGAGCCTCTTTTTTTTTTTCCATAAATAGTCATGGAGAAAGAAGGCAATAATCCTCATTCTTGGAATGAAAAAAAAAAAAAAAAAGTGTTAATAAATGTAATTCTAATTCTTGAAGTAAAAATAAAATGAGTTAACAAACGTAATTTGATTCTTAACTCTCTTTCAATGCACAAAATAAAAAAAAAAAAAAATCCTGTTTCATTTCAGAAATAGTGCCAGGAGAAGCCAATGCTTGATTAACAATGGAAAGTAATTGAGCTTGAGAACTTTCGGAGAAGAGATTTGACGAAGCTTCCTGCGTTTCTCATTCTTGTTCGCCTCTTTTTTCATCCATTACCTATCTTGTGTCGTCCTCCTAGTAAGAGTTCTTCTCTAGGCTGCCTTTTGAAAAGAAATTGAACTCCCTGGATCCCTTTATCTCCCTCTACAGAACCCGTAATCAGAATTGGTTGCGTTATGAGTTCACATTTGGTGCACATAATTATGTGCCCAATTATGTGCTCATACCTCTATTAGAGGTATGAGTATATTTTTTTAATTTTTTTTTAATTTTTTTATATATTGTATTTATTTAGATTTAAATTATATCTTTAGCTTTCACGGAATTTTTTTGCACCCAGTATCTCAAATTAATTAGTTTCCATGATCGGTGTTACGGATAAATACAGGATTGGAAACTAATTAATTTGAGATCCTGGTGCAAAAAAATTCCGAAAATAAGATATAATTTAAATCTAAATAAATACAATATATAAAAAAATTAAAAAAAATTAAAAAAAATATACTCATACCTCTAATAGAGGTATGAGCACATAATTGGGCACATAATTATGTGCACCAAATGTGAACCCGTTGCGTTATACAGTGATTAAATTATAGAACATTTTAACACCAAGTTGCAGAATCATAAAAAAGAGTAAAAAAAGATAAGAAATTGCCCATGAACTTTAAAATCTTAAATAACTTATTTTTTTTTATTGAAATGGGGGCTCTTTAATCTATATACTCTTGTAAGCAATAAGACTGATTTAAGATTTTGAAGTCAAGTGATATTTTCTTATTTTCTTTCCTAAAAATGATTAAGGTCATAAGAAAAAGAATAATTTCTCCCATATTTTGTTCATATTAGCTCTTTACTTAGGGCCTTGTTTGGTTGGAAAGGAGGGATTGAAGAGAAGAAAAAATGAGCCCAAAGTCCCATACGCTTATTTGGTTTGAAATTTTCGAAGGGAGGGGACCCTAATGTTTCCATCTCCTCCATTCTAGCACCTCTATTTTGATTCCCTCCAAATTATTGGGTTTCAAAGGGTATCCAAAATTTTGGATCATTTTACCCTCATAACTTAAATGATGTTTCAATAATGCCCATAATAAAAAATATTATGATAAATAAAAATATTATTATTATTATGTAAATATTTTATTATTATACAAAAAATATTTTTATTAAAAATATATTACTAAAAATATTTTAATATAAAAGTGTATATTTATGAATGAAAAAAATTATCATAATTACAACATATGCTCAAAATATTTAAATAAAAAATATTATTATTAGTAAAAAAATATTATCTTTAAATTAATTTGAATAAAAATATATTTTTATCATTAAAAATATTATTATGAAATAAAATTTATATTTTTAAAAATAATAAATATTATTATAAAATTGATTTAAAATAAAAATAAATTTTTATAAATAAAAAAATATTATAATTTTAAATAAATATGCTATTATAATGAAAATTATATTACTTTTATTAAATTTAAAATAATTTTTTTAAAAAAATATATCATTTTTATATTACAAATATATTACTATTAAATAATTTAAAAATTAAATATGTTATTATAAATAAAAATTAATATTGTGGTTAAAATATGTTATTATTCAATTAATTTAAAACAAAATATTGATTATTATATTAATTATAAATAAAATATTGTCATATTAATTGGATAAAATGTAAGGTAATTTGTATAAGGTATAAATAAAAAGGGAAATTAAAATAAAAGACCCAGAGAAAATAATATTTATTACTACCTCAATCTTAATTATAAGACAAAGTTTATAATGCAAATACAATTAGGACCGGAGAGAGTATAAAGGATCATAAAAATTGTAATTACTTAGAAAGATCAAACATCACAATATAAATTTAAAATTACTAAATTTCCATTGATCAAATCTCAAGTATTATCTCTTGTATTCATAATTAAAAAATAACTAAAAATTAAAACTAAAACTGTCGATTATAATTTATCAAATCTTTTTTTTTAATATATTATTTAATTAACAACAGTTAAACGCATCTTTTTTAAAAAATTTATTTTTGACCAATTTATATAATCAAGTTGCCTAATTTATATTATCGCGTTGATATCAATTAAGCTCTTTTTATAAAAATATAAACTAAACTTATTTCATATTCTTCGGGATATAATAGGTTAATTACATTTTTAAATTTTATTAACATTGCATGAATTTTTTAACCCACATAAATTGCTTCTAAAACAAAAATAAATCATACAAACTTTCTTTCCTTAACATATAGTAGTATGATAAATTATAAAAGACTTTGACTTTTATTTAATTTTTAAATAAAATTTTTGTTGATTTTAGAAAAAAAAATTATAATTTTTAAAAATTGAAGAATGCAAAATTTTTTCATAGATATATATCCAAGTTGTGAAAAAATAAAAATTGAGAAAATTATTGTTTAATTTAATGAAAATTAGAATTTTATATTAGTTTTAAAAATAGAATGTGGAAAAGAATGTAAGAGAAATGTAGAAAATTTTGTTATGGGCATTTTAATACTTTTAATTTTATATTTTTATATTTAGTCCTCCTAAATAATTACAATTTTTATAATCATTCTTCATAAATAATTTTCCTCTAAGTCTTTCATTCTAATTTTCCCTAAATAAAAAAATATAATTAGGTATATTAAAATAAAATGAGAAGTTATTATCATTCCTCCTATCTCATCTTAATTGGGGGTGTGCATGAAGCTTAGAAGCCCAATCATGACTGAGGCCTAAGCAAAAAATTGCCCCGCCCATCCCGAAAAAAATTGGGCACAATCGAAGTTTGGGTATTTTTGCGGGCAAGGTCGGGCATCGAGCAAGTATGCGCCTTGCCCATTTGACCCTTCCCGATAAGTGTATATATTATTATATTTTATATAAATATTTTTTATATAATAGTTAAGGGTTAAGGAGCGAATTGGCCAACAAACTATTGAAGATGGAATATCACCTAGAGGGGGATAGGTGGTCTTTAAAAATTGAAACCTCTTCTTAATTCTTTCGTGTATGAACGAAATAGAGACAAGAAGAGAAATGAACAAAAGAGAATTTATCTTGGTTGGTCTAATACTTTGACCTACGTCCGGTCCAAGAACACACGGAATTTCACTATCTTTCAAGAATAACTACACACTCTGTAAACGAAGGATGGTCCTCTCACTCTTCGGACTCCACTCCCCCTTACAAGTTGTAATTAATACACCATTTCTTAAGGTCCCACTATCTTAAGATATAACTGATAATGAAATAAGTGTTTAAGTACTCCTCACGAGTTGATAAAAATGATGAACACTGAAGGACAAGTTAATAAAACACGAGAGACAGTAAATAGTAATAAACTCGAATTGATTGCACAACGTTTTTGGTTGGTGGCGGAATTGAATGTGTTTGTCTTTTATAGCCTTCGCCATTAATGTCGTTTGAGAAGTTTGCAAACTAACCGTTGAGACTCTTTTAATTTTCCGTTAGACACAACTCACTCCGTTTTGTAAATAGTTGAATGTTGAATCATTAAATGCGCCTGCTGTTAATGTATCTGTGCAGAGAGTAGTTCAGAGCGTTAGCTGGAATAGGTAAGCCTCAAAGGAATTACTTCGTCTGCTACGAAATCTAATTCCGATTGTTGTTCGCTTTTACGAGAACGAGCATTTAATGTGTTTGCCATGTTGGACTTCCTTTCGTTTAAATGCTTGGTTCAAGTTTGTTTAATCAATTGAAACTTATCAAAGAAATTGATTAAATGCAATAGAGATAATTTCGAGACATGATTAAATATAGGTTCAAAATATGATTAAATAAGGTTAAGCTATGACCCAGTGAATCCATGAAATTGATTCGAGAGATTTAAAACGACAGAGATAGATATGACGCATTCTCGAGAATTTATACAACCATTCTCGAGAATTCCTAAACAGGAATTCACATTAGTCTCGATGACTTTGATAATACTCGAGTACACTTGTTTATACTCGAGAATGTTTTTAGATCAGAGAGATATCAAAGAATTAGGATTGGCCATTCTCGAGAATTAGATAACCATTTTCGAGAATTAGTAATAATAGTCAAATCTTTTTATAATTGGATTCTCGAGAATTATGTTAGTATTCTCAAGAATTAGATCTCTAATAGAATTTGATGTCAAGGAGTATTCTCGAGAACCATGTACATATTCTCGAGAATTGAGTGACTTTCCAATATGATATTTTAATGGAACAATGAATTAAATTCTCGAGAGCTAAGTTGGTATTCTCGAGAATGTTTGAGGCCATACTCGAGAACAATGTGTCTATACTCGAGAATTAGATTTAAGGAATAAATCCTTGGACGTGAGTTTCTGTTCTCGAGAATAATCCTGGTATTCTCAAGAATCAAGGCTTTGCGAAATCATTTGCATTTGATATTCATTCTCGAGAATCAGTTCCCATTCTCGAGAAATGTAACTCTATATCTTTTTTAGAAGAATTTTAATCATAAAGGAAACTTTCAAATTGTTATCATCAAAACACATTTGAGAACCAACAACTATTACTTCAGGAGCGTCCAGCACAAACAACTATTAAGTGGACCTTAAATACCAACAAACTTTTTAAAAGGTGAAGGCAGCACAAAACCGTTAAGTCATCCTAAACGTCCGTTAGTGAAAATTGAAGAACCCTAATTCATCATAAACGCCCAGCACAATCTCAGTTTGCACAAAATCCCTTACTTGAAGAACCCTAATCACAAGTAAAAATGTGGGTGTAATGTTCAAATAATGGGTGAAATGCAGGGGAATTTCACAGTTTGCACAAAATACCTTCGCCATGCTCATCATCATCGACATTCACATGGAAAGGGAGAGCATTCACAGCTACAGTGACGAGAGAGCCAGAGTTCAAAGTTCGTCTCGGCGGCGCGTCGACGACACGCACCCCACCGCTGGCCTATCCTCCCTCCTATCGGTGATTTCCCGATGGTTCGATGGTGTTCTGATCTGAGCGTGAACATCACGCGTCGTCACAAGTTCGAACGGACTTTCACGCACCTGCTCGTGCGTCATTTTTCCGACGAGAACTCGACGTTTTCTTCCCTTCTCCAGCGTCGATTGGTTAATTTCGGCACCCTCTTGTCGTCTCTTGTACAAGCTGGTCTCAATTTTTTGCATCCACTTTGTTATTATTTGCCGTCTGTAGCTATTGTGACTTGCTTTTCATCTTCCTCTTTCACGCACCTACTGTTTATCTAACGAATGTTGAGGGGGAGTTAACGATTTTGTGCTATCTTCATCTTTTTAAAAGTTTGTTGGTATTTAAGGTCCACTTAATAGTTGTTTGTGCTGGGTGCTCCTGGAGTAATAGTTTGTTGGCCAATTCGCTCCTTAACCCAATAGTTAATATACTTATACTATATTATATTATATATTTACTAATACTATAATATATCCGTTGAGTATTTGATCATTGGTCTATTAGACCATTAGTCCATTATATTACTAACGATGTCTTGTATTTAATGGACTATGGATGTTATTTTTTTCTTTATGTATTTGACTATTTGTTAAGACATATAATAGTCTTTTCAATTTCAAGGCTCAAATTGTAAACTTATTTTGGAATATTCTAAAAGTGTATAATAATTATGGATTATATTTAAAGTTTACAATATTATTTATCAGGTATGATTGAAACTGTTTTTTCACATAGAGTGTGGAATGGTATCGATATTTGGGCGGAAAACTCCGCCCAACCAAACCCATTATTGTTGACTGAAAATGTAGAGCCTCTATTGAGCGGGCCGAGTGGACTATATTTTAATACCCAATGATCCTTTTGGTAAGACATCGGATAAGGGTCTTACCTGCTCAACCCATGCTTACCCATAATCTTAACTTAAACCAAACAATATTCTAACTTAAAACAAAATAATACATCGTTAAAAATACTCCCTTCCCTTCCATTGCCTTCGTTTCAACCATACCATAGGCGGGAGGGGAAGAGGAGAGAAAATTTTTTTCTTTAATCTTTACAAAATAGTCTATATAAAATTTTCAATATTTTAAAAATACAGTGTTAAATATTTTTTTTATTAATAAGAATTTGGTCAATATCCTCCTAAGCTCTACCCCTCCCATTCACTTCCCTCGGACCAAACACGCCCTCACTCTGCAGATCGCCCATCTCGCCCTCACGCCACTGGCCTAGGTCTTTTAATTTCACTTCTCTCGGCTTCCGTCGCGGCCACTTGCTCCTGCCCTCCGTCGCCGTCCGTCTCCACTCTCTGTCATCCCACTCAGGTAGGTTTCGTCTTTCTTTCCTTCTACTTTCTTCATATGGTCGCTCCCTTCCCCCATTCAATATAAGCCACCGAATCCTACTGAGACATGGTAAGTTTATCTGGCACTGATACGGGGAAAAACTTGTGAAGGAGTTATTTGAATTGGTTATCCTTTCTGGTTTTTTAGCATTGCTTAATTCACAGTTTTGCTTTCCTGCAGATCTCAATGTCAATTTCACAGGAGCTATACCCTTCTCAAGATGACCTTCTCTATGAAGAAGAGCTCTTGCGCAACCCTTTTTAGCCTCAAGTTATGGTGGCGTTATCTTGTTGCTCGATCAGAAGCTCCATTCAGAAAGCGTTTTGTTATCTACGAGCGAGCCCTCAAAGCCCTCCCTGGAAGCTACAAGATTTGGCACGCTTACCTACGCGAACGTCAGGAGCTCGTCCGTAACCTTCCTATCACTCACTCCCAGTATGACACTCTTAATAACACGTTCGAGCGGGCGCTTGTCACAATGCACAAAATGCCCAGAATTTGGATTATGTATCTTCAAACTCTGACTGAGCAGAAATTGATAACTCGTACGCGTAGAACATTCGATAGGGCCCTCTGTGCCCTCCCAGTTACCCAGCACGATCGAATCTGGGAGCCATATCTGATTTTTGTTAGCCAGAAGGGTATTCCTATCGAGACTTCTCTTCGTGTCTATCGGAGGTATTTAAAATATGACCCCACCCATATTGAAGATTTTATTGAATTCTTGATTAACTCCAGTCTCTGGCAAGAGGCTGCGGAAAGACTGGCTTCAGTATTAAATGATGATCAGTTTTATTCAATAAAGGGAAAAACAAAGCACAGGCTTTGGTTGGAGTTGTGTGATTTACTTACTAGACATGCCAATGAGGTCTCGGGTTTAAATGTTGACGCAATAATTAGAGGTGGGATTAGGAAGTTTACTGATGAGGTGGGGAGACTCTGGACATCACTGGCAGAGTATTATATTAGGAGGGGTTTGCATGAGAAGGCTAGGGATATTTTTGAGGAGGGGATGTCAACTGTTGTCACAGTGAGGGATTTTAGTGTGATTTTTGATTCATACTCACAGTTTGAGGAGAGCATGCTTTCATATAAGATGGAGGAGCTGGGTTTAAGTGATGAAGAAGAAGAAGAAGATAATGATCAAGAGAATGGCTTTGGAGATGAAGATGTTCGATTCTTGGGAAAATTGTCTCTGGAGGACTTTGAGAAGAAGATTCTTCATGGATTTTGGTTGAGTGATAAAAATGACATAGATTTGAGGTTGGCTAGATTAGAACATCTTATGGAGAGGAGGCCAGAATTGGCTAACAGTGTCCTTTTACGTCAAAATCCTCATAATGTAGAACAGTGGCACCGTAGGGTGAAGCTGTTTGAGGGAAATCCCACTAGGCAGATATTGACCTACACTGAAGCCGTCAGGACTGTTGATCCGATGAAAGCTGTGGGAAAGCCTCACACATTGTGGGTTGCTTTTGCAAAACTGTATGAAGATCACAAAGACCTTGCCAATGCCAGAGTTATATTTGATAAGGCAGTACAAGTCAACTACAAGAGTGTGGTTCATCTAGCTAGTGTGTGGTGTGATTGGGCAGAAATGGAATTGAGGCATAAGAATTTCAAAGGTACCCTTGAGCTTATGAGGCGGGCTACAGCAGAGCCATCAGTTGAGGTCAAGCGAAGAGGTAATCTTATTTGTATTTTCTAGGCATTGTTTTTGTCTAGTGCTTGAGTCCATATCTTATTTTCAGATATTTTATTATTCTAATTAAGCATGTTCAGGGATGTTATGCCACTTTCAGAGTCAGTTTCTTAGTGGTCCTGATATTTTAGGAAGTTAGGTGAATTCTTCTGCTTATTTATAACTCATGTCAGCGTGTAAAAAGCATCTTGTGTTATAATTAGAACTTTATTGTTTTCCTGGAGATTCTCCTTGGCTATTATTTATATTCTCTGAACCTTCTACCAAACACATATGCTGTTGTGTACCCTAGGATGATCATCTTGTGGTTATTGAGAAGGAATGATGTGAACTTATGAAGAGAGTATCATTGTGGTTGTGCAGGCAGTGAACTAACCTTAGGTTTTTGCTTATTCATTATTTCTAGTGGCTGCTGATGGAAACGAACCTGTTCAAATGAAGTTGCATAAATCCTTGAGATTGTGGACCTTTTACGTTGACTTAGAGGAAAGTCTGGGTACATTGGAGTCCACTCGTGCAGTGTATGAGCGAATATTGGATTTGAGAATTGCAACACCACAAATTATAATTAACTATGCATATTTTTTAGAGGTATGGAACTATTTCTAGATTTTAATACATCTTTTTCTGTTTTTACTTGATCTTGTTTTTTTGTTGATTGACAAATCTCCATTTAATTTCACAGGAGCACAAATACTTTGAAGATGCATTTAAGGTTTATGAAAGAGGTGTGAAGATATTCAAGTACCCACATGTTAAAGATATATGGATCACATATCTCTCAAAATTTGTGAAGAGATATGGGAAAACAAAATTGGAGAGAGCAAGAGAGCTGTTTGAGAATGCTGTTGAAATGGTATGCGCTTGTATCCAAATGATCCTATAGTTTCATTTTGTGTTTAAGTTTAAAATCATCTCTCCAGAGGATTTGTCTGGATCCAGTGATTTATTTATCTTTTAGACCAATCGTAAGATTTGGGTTTTAAGGCACCTGGGAGGGGACGAGGGTATATGTCCACTTAAGGGAGAGTGAAGGTTGAAAGTTTAGATAGCAGTCATTCTGCTTAAGAAATTTTGTTTCTTATCTTCTGAATGTAGGATGGTTTAATATGCAAGTAGTGTAAATGACATTCTGTGTTATATCAATGAATTTTCATGCATGTATGATATGACTTCTAAATGTAGATTAACCTTAGGATTTATTATGAGGTATCATATATGAAGTTCTGAATGCATTAGAGTGAACTTTACAAACATGTTGTGTCCAGGTTTTTAACTATCTAAATTGTTTGTCATCCGTGAAATTTCCTTACTAGTCTTTTACTGATTTAACAGTATACATTTAATGATATCTTTACACTATTACATAGGGGATGGAGACTTTGATGCTTTCACCTGACAATATAAAAACAAAACTAACCCTTTCTCTTTTAAGGGGTGAAGGATGTAAGTAAAAGCAAAGGACTAGAAGTATTAATATTTTATCGTGTTACAAGTTTTGTTACAACTACAACTAATCTGTAGCTGAACATGAGAATTGTCATGTGCCTGAAAAACAATAATATCACACGATGTATTCTTGTCTTTTGACTGATACTAAAGACATGTTTTCTGATAAACAGTTTGGTTTCTGTTGTTTTTTCCCCACCACAGTTTGGCTTCTATTGAAATGTGACTTTTATTTTATAATAATGTATATGACCTTTTCCTTCTCTTGGGTTATGCTCTGAAAACAGGCTCCTGCTGATCAAGTAAAGCCTTTGTACCTGCAATATGCAAAGTTGGAGGAGGACTATGGGCTGGCGAAACGAGCTATGAAGGTTTATGATCAAGCAACGAAGGCTGTTCCTAATAATGAGAAGCTAAGCATGTATGAAATATATATAGCTCGTGCTGCTGAGATATTTGGTGTACCCAAAACAAGAGAAATCTATGAGCAGGCGATTGAATCTGGTCTTCCTGACAAGGATGTCAAAACCATGTGTTTGAAGTACGCTGAGTTGGAGAAAAGCTTGGGGGAAATTGATCGAGCCCGTGGAATATACATCTTTGCCTCGCAGTTTGCAGATCCACGATCAGACTCTGAATTTTGGAATAAGTGGCATGAGTTTGAGGTGAAGCATGGTAATGAAGATACCTTCAGAGAAATGCTTCGCATTAAACGCAGTGTCTCTGCAAGCTACAGCCAGGTTGGTTTAGTTTAACTAGTTAGTTTCTTTTTTCCCTGCATTCCTGATGTAATTCAAGTCTTAACGGTAACGTTCATCGTTTTTGCAGACCCATTTCATATTGCCTGAGTACCTGATGCAAAAGGACCAAACTGTGTCTCTGGATGAAGCCAAAGAAACATTGAAACAGGCTGGTGTACCTGAGGACCAAATGGCCTCACTAGAAAAGAAAGTTGGGTTTGTGAGTGCTGGAGTAGAGTCACAGACTGATGGAGGAATTAAAGCCAATGCAAATAATGAGGATATTGACTTACCAGAAGGGAGTGACTCTGAGGACGACCAGAAAATAGAAATTGCTCAAAAGGATGTCCCATCGGCTGTTTTTGGCGGTTTAGTCAGGAAGAGAGAAGAGAGTGAAAAGAATGAAGAAGGATCACGTCTCGGTGCTTTGGAGAGAATAAAGAGGCTGAAGGGTAACTGAATTGTATGCTCATCATCATCTGTGTATTTTCTTCTGCACCAATGAATTTTGTAGAGCTTTTGTAATTTTCATAATTTAATAGGAAACCAGTTACTCTTCTAGCTTCTTAGTTCCCCATATGTGAAGAAGCAATATGTAATGTAGGAACAATTATACGGGGGAAAGGTTGCAGCCATGTGAAGAGGCAATATGTCACGATTTCAAATCCTATAAACAGAGCGGGTGTAAAGTTATGCACATCTAACCCTTCTTAGACCCCAGTTAATAGGAGCTTTGTGTAATGAGTGGCCATTTTTTTAAAAGGGGAAGCCTCTTTACAAACATGTATGTTTGGAGAAAATCAGGAAAGAATACTAAAGGTGGGAAATCCTTTTAATTATTGTGCGGCACCTCACACTTGTGTTTTGCAATCATGAGAGTCCTGTATCAAACTCAAATCCTTGCTTTAAACTCTTAGGATTGGGACAAAAGAGTAAACATTTTGACATATATGAAACCAAAATTTATTTGAAAGTCAGTTCAATTACCATATAATATAAGCATATTAAAAATAACAAGCTAAACATTTACTTATGAAAATTAAAATATAAGGATTTAGAACTAACAAATATGCAAGTTTGATAATACAATTGCAATCCTGTTTGTTTCGTGTTTTAAAAACAGACTCTGTAGAAAACAAAACAAAAAAATTGGAAATCTATTTTTAATTAGGTGTTTTGAAAAAACAAAAAAACAGTAAGTTGTTTTTAAAAACTAAAAAAGCAAAAGAATTTTTAAGTGTTTTTAGTTTTTTGTGTTTTATTTAGTTTCTTGCATTGGAAAATGGGAAAACTTTATTCTTTACTTGATTGAAGGTTTGAGACTAGTACTAATCCACCGTCTTTACCACATCCCCACCGTTGATCCCACCGCATCATCAACTACGATGACCACTACCTCGTCCCCACCGGCATCACCCATATTGACTCCACATCATTGATGCCAATGACCATTGATTTTCACCACGTCACTTCAGGTGACGCTACCGCCACCATGACGTGTTATCATTAGCAATATAATTTTTGTTTAAGTTAATGTTATAAGAACAATTATTACAAACACTTTTTTCCCCCCCTCAAATGTACTATTTAAAAACAACTATTCAAACAATTGTTTTTTTCTTCCAAAAATCATTTTTAAAAACAATTCTATAAAGCACTAAATGTCTCAATTCCTATGAAATAGTCAAAAGGATGTTATACATACAAAGTCTTAATCCTACTAGATGGGGGTCACCAAAAAGGTATCATATATAGGACCAAGAAATATGGTTTAACAAGTCTCAATTGTTGGCTTCGCTTGCTACCTTTCACCTCATAATTCAATGCGAATTTCATAAATAACTTCAGAAGATCTAAATCTTGCATGACATTCACATCGCAAAATGTTCAACAGAGCTATTGGATGGCATTTTACACATGTTTGCACTAAAATCTAATATTTAATCAGTTGTTACGAGAGGCTAATAGTTGGAACTGGGATCACACCATAAGCGACTAACTTCCTCTGCCTAGGTGAAATGGGGAGAAGAGCAAAATACTATCATCCAAGCTTATACTAAGAAGCCTTGGTTGACTCTTCAGGGAGATCATCTTCATCATGATATATGTTCTCTGCCATTTGCCATATTTGAAGGATATTGTCTTCAGCAACACTGGCAACAACCCAATCCTCACATGGGTTCCATGAGAAGTCAGATATTTTACTTGTATGGCCGCCATGAATAAAAAGCAATTCTGGTGGACCATCCTCAGCATCTTCTGGTGTCTGCTCTTCATCAATCCTACATATTCAATGACAATACTTAGCTATAGAGAGAGATTATAGCCCGAGCAATCAGCATAATGTAATACTAGTATTATTTTGGATAATCCATTTTGGTCAGAATATCAATCCACAAAAAATGCAACAAAGCTTGTCTAATCTCTGCATCTATGAGCATTAGACTAAAAAAAACCCTAAACAAAATACCACCATCCAAAAACATATCTGAAGGCAAAAAGATGCCATATCAGACGTGGTCAATGGTCATTCCCGACTAACCAAATACACCATGCATGCACAGCAACCTTCCTCGGAGTTCAGTCTCCTTACTATCCCAAAAACCACCTAAACATATGATGATACATCATCTCACTTTTAAAGTTACGTGTTTTAGTAGGAACAGGAGGGCCTTTTTCTCTTGTATTGTCTATGAGACAGTGACTGTTTAAAATTTATAAGTGAACTAGCCTGGGTTCTCCAATAGCTGCTACTTTGAAAAGTCTACTTCACATTTTAGGGATGAAAGTCCCCACCATGATAGTTGATAAACCAAATTGATGTACTGGAATATGCCACGGCTCTGTTTTCTATTTTCCCTCTACCATCCACCCCCACACAACCCAACTAGGCTCTCATTGCATGTTCTTAAGAGATCACCCTTTTTGCTCCAAAATATTGAAACTGCAGATTGGCAAGGACAATGCTTCCCAGATATGATTGTACCAAATTCTGCTCAACATTCTTTTAAGAGATAAAGTTCTTAGGTCTCCAATCAACTGTTATCAAGTGAAGGTTTATTGTACTTGAAGGTCAATGGACTTTTGTATGAAGTTGTTACAGATTATCAATTAAAACAAAAACCTCATAGACCTGCACTTAACATTTTATACTTTTGACTTGTCCTTGACAATAATTATTCTAATAGCCATGAATCGATGCACCTATATTGATTTCAAATACGTTGTAAAATTGTGATTTGACCCATCTTACCAAACTAAGTCTATAGAGTTGTATAAAACTTTCCTCATATCAGTACTTCTAGTTTTCATTAATTTGTTCCAAATTTTAATGCAGTATCACCCATTAGACTTAAAAATTTTGTAAGTGATAGAAAGATTTCTACGAACACAGAAGACTCCTTTAAGTCTTCAAAAAATTTAGGAATTTCAACAAGTTCCCTTTATCCTTTTTAGTTGATGTCTTCCCCACTAGTTATACTGTAAAACTACAAATGCAAACATGAATGCAATATGATGCATTAAGAAATGATAAATCACTAAAATGATTTTGAAGGGGGGGGGAATTATCCATAAGCATTCCACTATGGTCGCATTATGATTCCATTAGATAATACCTGCTAAGATCCCACACCATGAGTCTCCTGCCAAGACAACAAGAAGCTAAGATAGTTTCATTCTTTGGATTCCAGCCCACCTGGAAAACTTCCTCCCTGTTGTAAACAAGAATAAGTTTTCAGATAAAAGTTCGTAAGCATTAAAAAAGTTGGAGAAATTTTTAAAAAACTCTATGGAGGATTGTTACTTGTGACAATCAAAGGTGTGAAGAGCAGTATTAATCTTGCGTAGATCAAACAACTTCACAGTTTTATCAGTAGAACCAGTAGCAACAACCCATTCATTGAATGGATTGAAAGCCAAGCAGTTGACCTAGCAAGAAATCCCACATTAAAATCGATATCAGTAATTCTTGCATATAAAAGACATTAGTAAGTCAACCAAGGTGTATGAAAATTGAAAAATGAAACTTAAGAGTAGGAAATTTTCATCAACTTAAACACAAAACAGCCACTAAAGTGAAATAACACAAATGCAAACTTGAAGCATGGCCAGGCCTTCACTCGATGGTTATTGACTAGAAAATCATGCATTTCAGTAATTGTCTTTTTTTTTCACAAGAACTGATTATTTGGTTCATCATGTCAACAATGTCATGTTTACTCACTTCCTTTGCACAGCTAGCTGTTAGGAACCACCCCAATTACTATCTGAAATACCGGTTTAATTAAATACACCAGTTGTGACACAAAATGATTACAATAATCTGTTGAGAGTCAAAATGCTCCCACAGCCAAGAAAGACACAGGTCTGCACTCCAGAACTCGTCCCACTCTCCTAATCAACTGATATCCCAAAGGATTACAACAATCTGAAAGGACCAAAACCACTCCCTCAGCCAAGAAAGTTTCAGGTCTTAGGCAGAACCTGATCCCCTCTCTTCACTCAACTCTCATACAAAAAAAAATGCTTGCCTTCCCCAATACTCCTAACGGCTAATATAGGCAAAACAAACACATTTCACAGTACCCAAAAAGCCACCCTACATGACAGCTAGTATCCTACTTTTACTCCAAAATAAAAGGTCAACCTCTACAACCTTAAAAAGCATCTTGCTCCCTTGTTTGTGCTATTTGTGTGTTCCTGGGTCTCCTTGCATAGATCTAGGAACCATTAGATAGGGTCCTTTCAATAGCCAACTATCGGATAAGAGAATAAAAGCATCTTTAGCAATTCCAATATTCATATCATTATGTGCACATACATGTATCGCATCACTTTCACATGGTGAAGAATAACAAAGACATCAATACAGTCCTAATAATTACCAAGTAGCCTATTCAGGAGTTTTGTTACACAATGCAATTAAGTTCATGAATCACATAAAAATCATCAATAATGGTAAGAAAAAAGAAATTACAAGCACATTGCATATTTAGGTATAACACTGATTTTAAGAAAAATTAACTGGTAAGAAATTAAGAAATGTAAGCAAAGTGACATTAAAACGAGACATTCTTAACTGGTAACATAAATGATGTACTGTATGACACCATCTTAGGCCAAATTGAATGAAAGGAATATATATATATATATATGCACCATAAACTGAATTATCTTTTGGGTTTGATAAGTTGGTTTCCTATTCCTGTCCCACATTTGGTTATAGTAAACAATTGAGAATAACCAAAGGATCAGTCATTTCAACTGCCACTGCCAGATATCAGTCCATCTAAATAAATAATTATATCAACACAGATCATGCTCATTTTGAAAACATTTCCTGATTTTTCACCCAAGTTGTCATTCTCAGGAAGCTATAACATTGTCCTAACAATAAAATAGTGCATATGAAAAGTAAACACAGATATTTGTCACAAATACTCATACCAAAACCTCGAATCTGCCAAAGCACACAAGAGAGTCCTTAAAACACACCTCACTTTGATGAGCAACTACAGACTGGACAGGTTTGCTGATTGATGGAGTCCGAAGATCCCATATGAGCAAGTATTGATCATCACCAACAGAACCAAATAAATATTCATGCCTCAAATGCCATGCTACATCTTCCACCACACCTTCATGAACCTGATACAAATCAAGAAACTACTGAGTTTACAAGATAGGTTATGAAGTATAATTAGAGAGTAAGGGAGAAAAGTTTTATGTTCATAGAAGGTATAAGTGCATGAGCAAGGAAAATGCCTAGTATATTATTAATATGCCCTGGACACATTTTGTAACAAATTTAGGCATATAAATGGAATTAACATAAACTAATCCACTCAGTCTGCAAATACTTTTAGACATTTTGGTTCAAGTTAGCTCTTCCATAAGCCCCCTCAAAGAACACATCTATTCCCCGGGCCCAAAAACAAAACCAACACCCACCCACACACTCACTCACTTATATATCCTATATATACATGCAATTTAAAAATCAGATATACCAGTCCCGGTCCAAATTATGCTTTTCATCCCCCATCAAAATGGCATAGCATGAAGGTAAAGCTTAACTAAATAGGATAAGTAAACACTTTAACCCAGGGTTAAAAGGGCAAATGAACCTTAAAAATCTGCATAGCCTCCAGGGTTTTATTTTTAGGAGCTGCATTAATATCCCACAAGCATATCTGAGCATCATCAGAACCACTTAGCAAGTGACCCTGCTTGAATTTACTCCATGATAAACCATATCCTTCAGTATTATGACCTCTTAGCCTTAAATCAGGATTACAGGCACCATCCAGAGGTGGTTTAGATGGATGCTTGCTATAGTCAAATACATAAACCTCAGCACTAACTGTCTTAGTGGCAATGATAAATGGGTTTTGAGGCATATAACGAGCCCTGTTAACCTCTCCATCATGATTTATTTGCTGGATTATTTGTACCTGCAAGAAAGGAACATCTCCTTAGACAAAACAAAAGGAAAAGTAAAATCAAGAGCTTCAACTATCACATTGTCAGCAAAAGGCACAGATGCAGGAGCCAAAATATATCTAGAAAGAAATTTTCAATTTGCTGGAAAAATTCATTAAACTATCCACTTGCAGGACAAGTCAAATAGCTAAATTATGACTTCATGACTTTCATAAATGTTGAATCTAATGATACTGCATAGTGTAAATATATATTCTTCACCTTTACAAGGTGTCTATGTTTCAAAAGGCTACATTGAGGTAAGATGCCCATATAATACAAGACTTTAATTAGCCAATCATGCAGACTAAAAAATTATAGATAAGAAATTATATACCTTGTTTATCATGGTATGTTTGGTACATAGAAGAAATGAAATCCGTTCATAATGCACCAAAAAAGAATGCAAGGTCTATTGTGCCTTTATTACAATTTCTCAATAATATCTATCACTTAATAATTTTTATAAAACAATGATACAAGATCATTTCTTATTCATAATTCATCCTCTTTCCTTTTCCATACCTAAGGTCAACACTAGCATGACCAAATGGCCCACTACAAATTTATGCAATAATGAATACATTCTTTTCAGGGTCTTCATGTGTATTGGCGGCAAGTGGAAGACTTATAGGGTATTGTTTGTCAATGTTCAAACTTTGCACAACAAAACGGAAAAAGATGCAACTGCTAGACATGTAGAGAACATCTAGATTATGTATCACAACCTAAGGAAAGCAGAGTTTTAGCTGATTTTAAGGTACAGGGGCTCAATAATAGAGCCTGCGAAATATGATATCTTTTTCATCTTAAATATTTTTCTTTTGACAGAATTACAACTTGAAATCCATGATAAAGCACTTCATGGTTCTGTGCACAGTGGTAAAAGAATGTAACTTTTTCTGCTATAAATCATGTAATGATTAATTTCTATTGAAACATGAGGACTTCATTTTATTGGAAAAAAAAAAAATATAAATAGAGCCTGAAAGTGATAACAAGTTAATATGATCACCATCTTAATGGAGATGGACCAAAAAAGTACTAATATCACAAAAAGATTGGTTCCTTACTTTGCCATTAGCACACCCGAATCCACCTATATCAGCGCGATCGTCATCATAATGGCGTGCATCACTCTCAGCATCCTCCAAAGGAAGCTGCACTTGGGCAAGCATTAAGTAATTGGGTTCGTTCTCCGAAGTATGTGTGCCCAGAATCATCTTCTGGACTGAGTAATCCCTCCCCGGAGGCTCATCTCGATCAGGAAGCCACTCCACGGTGAGGGAAGGCCATTCTAGGGCATGGGTTATTACCAAATCGTACAAAAATGGCGTATTCTTCTTCCAAATTTTGTACTCCTCATTAATCAGTCTCTCTTCTATCTCTCCCCTCATCTCCTCCTCGTCTTTCCCCATCGCCTGATTTTCTCAGTCTCTCTCACTTCCTCGCAAGTTTCCCGCCAAAAGTTGGGAGCTAGTTGGAGAGGCAGAAAACCAAGCTGAATTTGATTGAAATAACAAACCCGTGTCAGAACCCAAATAGTGTTCTAACCCGCAAATACTTCATGTACAAATAACGTTTCTTTTTCCAGCTTTGACCTGAAGTCCTAGAATTGCTCAGAAGCTTCCTGGCATCAACGGAGGCTAGTTTAGACTCGGACTCGGCACTGATGAGCAGTTTTAGTGCTTTTAATCATTGTTGTCAAACTCGCGAGTTAACTCTCCGAATTTACCGTTTTTACGCTTCTATCTTAATAAATTGAGTGAAAGTTTTCTAAGAACTCACGTCACCATTTAAACTCGCTTAAACTCACGAAGTTTACACAATCAATTTTACCGCTTTTAAGTTTTCTACTTACAAAATCAGATCAATTTTTTCAATTTTGTCATCCTCAACGTCTTTACATATGAATTTTCTAGAAATTTATTTATTAAATATAATAAATTATAAATGTTGATATATTTAATTTCAATTATTTGGATTTAAAACATATTTAAATCAAATTTTTGTCATTTTTTATATTTTAATTATTTAATTATATAATGTTAATATCTATTTTATGATAAAAAGTAAACTCTACTTAATTTACGATTCGAAAGTCACGATACGAGTTTCGCCATCAAGTCCACAAGTTTACTTAAACTCGTGAGTTTGACAACCTCGCTTTTAATGGCTAGCACTCCTCCTAGTCTAATTATAGTAGAACATTTAAAAGTTGATCTTCTCCTAATTAATTATAGAATAAAGATATAATTTTTATCAATTTTTTTTTCTAAAATAATCTTAAACACAATAATAATTTAATAATACCACTATATATTCTATGCGATAGGATATTGTCATTTGTCATCATTTATTACTTTTTTTCACCGTTAGATTAGAATCTCATCACCTTTAATATTTTCTCTCCTATTGAGATTCTGATCTAACTAAACGCTTTAGTAGTAACAATATCCTATCTTATATTCTATAAAGTGAGTAATACTTACAACAAGACATATATTTCAAGTATGATATTTTTTATTTTTTTAATAAAATAATTTTGACAATTTTTGTCATATTTAATAATGTCATCACTATTAAATTACACTTCCAACCTTCAAGAGTAAATCGAAAGTTGTTGAGAAAGATGACGACGCTAGACTATGTGAGAACTCCAAGAAGTCATTTGTGAGATAGGAGATGTCTGACAAAAAATAGAGAATCAGAGTGACTAGATGTCATTTTAAATTTTAAATAGGGGCATTTTAGGGAAAAAATAATTAATTAATTTAACTATTATCTTTAATCTATTTAAAGTTAGATAAATATATCTTATAATTAAGACCGAGTATTTCTTGGATCATACTGGCATCCTGTTTTTTGGTTTTTTTTTTTTCAACTTTTGTCATTTAATACTCTTGAAAAAATTACAATGTACTGTTATTTTTTCCATATTAATCAATATAAAAAAATACAATGCACTTATTTCTTTCAGACAAAATTAAACCTCAACCCAACAAACAAACAAACAAACAAGAAGTTGCTAACAAAGTAGTTGCTTTAAGGCTGCCATCATAAAATTATAGGGTTCCATTATTATTATTGTAGAGCAACATGTCACGGCCTTGGACTTGATTTCCCAAATACCGTGCAGGCCTTAGCTTGATCACCTCTCTCGATCTTGCTAAGTTAGTTGAAACCTCATGAGTAGGCAAAGAACACAAAGACTAAGAGAACTTTAGAGAGAGAAAGAGAACTTAGAGAGAGAAGCTCTTGAACAACACTTTGATTGAATTCCCTTGGATGGATTACAAATGAGAAGGGCACCCCTATTTATAGCCTACCACCTCCTCAATGAACGGCTAAGATTGATTACATCCGACAGTGGAGAATAGTTCTCCAGAACCTTCCCTAGAAATATCTAGATATTTATATAATTCCAAGAGTCTCTAGAATTCTCTATATAACTCTACAATTATGTACACATATCTACAGCATTCTAGGAGTTTCTAAACCTGTCCATACTTGAACTCCAAACCTCCTAGTTAAACGTAGAGTGTCCGTGCACATGAATTATCCAACGTTCCTTTCAGGGCGTGACACTCTCCCCCACCTAATTCAATGACGCCCTTGTCACTGTACAGGCTCTTGTGTTCCTTCCGAAACACCTTATGTTGCTGAGGAAGGAGCTTCACCATCGCCTTATCTCCTGCTTGGTATTCAGAGACTTGCTTCTTCCTCTCTACAAACTTCTTCCTCTTCTTGGCTATTTTTCCCAAGAAGGATCTCATCACCTCAACTTTTCGGCTCAATGTATTACCCACTACATTAGCCATGCCAACTCCATGCTCCATCCCATGTTCCGCCTCTCGTCTAGGCGGCAACCTTTCTTGGAGCCTTGGTGGCATGAGGTCTTCATTCCTCTTCAAGATAGGGGGAAGATTCACATAATCCTCCACAACAGGATCCACCACCTTTCAAAGCCGCAAGGTAGGTGACTGACAAGCGAACATCCCAGTCATCGCTTGTCGTAGGCACTATGCAACCAATCCCCTTTTCAAGGAAGCACAACGAATCTTCACCCGGCATGAGGACAACTTTTACCTTGCACAAAAAGTCCAGACCCAATACCACATTGAAATCATCCATAGGGGTCACCAACAAATCTATAGTCCCCTTCCACGTCCCGATGCATAGCTCTACCTCACGAGCTACACCATTGAGAGGTTTGGCAGGAGTGTTCACAGACTTCCACCATCCTCCTCGTGCTGGAGCAACCGAGCGATCTACCCGCTTGGCCTCTTCGGGAGTAATAAAGTTGTGGGTAACCCCGGTGTCCACCATCACCTTCACTAGCTTCCCATTCAGCTCCACATCAACAAACATGAGACCTTTACTCCTTGAAACAGGTTCCTCATGTTTGGCCTTCAAGGCATTCAACACCCTGAGAGATCCCATCCTCATACTCGACTCCTCCTCGTCAGGTCCATCTTTCCCTCCAACGATGGCTGACAAACTAACGAGTTTGGGACACTTGTTCATGTAATGTGGCCCTTTGCACATGTAGCAGCTTATTGTCTTCTTCTTCTTTCCCTCAGGTTGGTCCCTATGGAAGGACTTGTCCGCTCCTCCCTTGATGAACTCCTTTCCTTTATCTCCCACACCATTCCCATGATTGGATTCGGAAGACTTAGGTCCAGAAGTCTCACCTTTCTCACCCCTTTGATAGTCACTGAGACTCTCGGCGATGGCAATGGCTTCATCCACACTTGTCACACCACGCTGTTGGAGTTCATGTTTGGCCCAACTCTGAAGACCATCCACGAAGTAGAACAACGTTTCCTCGCTGCTCAAATTAGGGATTGCAATGTGAGGGCAGTGAAGTCTCTTACGTAATCCGAAATCGAGGTCTTGTGCTTAAGTTCCCTCAACTTCTTTCTAGCCACATAGACCACGTTATCGGAATAGAATTGCTTCTTCAACTCCCTCTTGAAGTCTTCCCAGGTCTCAATCGTGCAAAGGCCTTTCTCCATGTCGCTATGCTTCCTACGCCACCATAACATAGCATTATCTGTTGGAAATTATGCCCTAGGAGCAAGTCATTGTACTTTAAACGTTAATGTCATTTAAAGTATTCTCCATTTAGTTATCATTTCATTTGCATGTTTATAGTGATAACTGTATCCCTGGATATATCTTATAGATTATCCTAAATATCCCTGGTCGGTCATCTACGCAGGAGCGAAGATGAAAATAAGACCAGTATGACTTTGATAAGGTATGTAGATACCAATCAAAGTCATAGGCACTTATAAGAGTACAAGGTGTTGGACCGACACACTATGAGAAAGCTGCATGGATTTAGTCATAAACTTATCCCATGTATAACCGCGTCACAATGCCCTTTGACCTGAGATCATCATGGATTCCTACATGATGAGTCACGATCTTTGACATAGTCAAAAGTCACCTTTGAATAGGGTGATGATAAAGGCTTGGATCGGGACCATTGGTTTTCATGCGAGGAATGTGAATGGTCAAGATGGAATTTGTCCCTCACATTTGTAGAGAGATAATATTGGGCCCCTCGATGAGTGAGGCTGAGAAATGTATGGCCATACTACGATGGAAAGGAGTTTCCATCTCAATTATTAGACCACTCAAGAATCGAGAAAGTAATGGTCAAGAACAGGAAGTTGACATTATCCATGCCTCATCCTTGACCAAATTATCGCGTGACAAAAGGGACGTGACATGATTGTATGATAGGTTGTATCGTATCATCGATCCCCATATGAATTGGGTAGTCGCAGTGTCTTGCTAGAGGCCGCTTGCGACTTGTGGGCTAACATGATTAGCTCCGCGCCAATCTCATGTGGGCCATAGGTCGTCGCATAAGAATAACCTAACACGAGCAATAGTGTCAGATTCCTTGAATCTTAGATATGTCTAAGATTTAATTAATATCGTATTTAACGGGATAGATATATATATATATACACATATACATTATTAAATTCGAAAATAATATAATATTATTATTTAATAGAGATTATAATATTATTATATAATATTTGTTTTGTATTTAATTTGTTTAATAAATTAAATATCTAAAACAAATAGAGATATTTTATCTCAGATTTAATTTTCGAATAAATATATTATATCTGATTTGATTACAATTGAGATACAAGATCTCGATTTAATTAAATAGATAGATATCATATCTCGATTTAATTTATAGAGATAAATTAAATCGAAGGTTTTTAATTTGGATTAAATAAATAGAATAGATTAGATCTATTGGATAGATTTAATTAATATATTATTTTAATCCAAATTCATATTTCAAGATTAATCGGGATTAATTTTATGGGAAAAACACTTCTCATATTGTAGGTTAAGTGTTTTCTCATGTTACGAACACAAAATGGTGGGACCCACATATATATATAATTAACATTATATATATATGTGGGTCCCACTATTTCATGTGTGTGTAGGAATCTTCTTCTTCTTATGCAACATGAGAAGTTTAAACCCCTAATTTTATATATATAATACGCTTATTGGGTTCAGAAAAACCTACGGAACATTTTGTCAGACGTATTAGAAAAAGCCGCAAGAAACCCTAGAGAAAAAGAAGAGACGCGAGAATACTGAAGGTGCTAGCATGCCGCCGTCGGTGTTGGAGGCCGTTCGTGTAGATACCGATAGAGGGAGTGGATTTGCAGGATCGGCTCTTATTGATCGAGTAGGTAAGCCACAAGATCAAATTGAACAAGACGCTCACGAGATCGCATAGGTACGATTTCTAACGAACCTTGATTAAATGCCGTTGATAGATCCTCTCAAGGGATTCATAAGTTTTAAATGGATGAAAATCCTTCCGCTACATGTACGGATCCCAACACCTTCCGAATCTTCATCTTTTTGTTTTTTAGAGTGGTGGAAGAAGAATAATGCAAAATTTAAAGTTTTATCAAGGATGGCATTTAATATATTAGCTGTCCCTATCTCAACCGTGGTATCGAATCCACATTTAGTGATGAGGGAAGAGTTACTGATGAATATCGTGCTAGATTGAATGAAGAATCTGTTGAAGTTTTTTTATGTGGTGGGGACTAGCTTCGTCACAAATATGGATTGAAAAGAAAATTGAAGGTATGAATATTATATACTTATTTATTTGTATATTATTTGTTGCATCTTTGTTGGACTTGTGTTGGACTGTTGGGACTAGTTATTTATTTTAAATTATTCTTTTATTATGTAGGAGCCATTGGAACAGGAGGAGATTATACTGAAGCCTTGATGTTGATGTTATTATGTTGTTTAATTGATCTTTTACACAATTTTCACTATGGTGATATTTTGACCCAAAAAAAACTATGGTGATATGAGATGTTGAATTTTTGGGTTTACCACTATATTGATATGAGTATATTCAATGCTAAATTATAATGAATACATTTTTCTATTATTAATAATTATGTTTATTTTAGTTTTATGTTATAGTCTATAATTTGTAAATATGTTGGCTTTGAAACCTACCAAAAGCCTTCATTTATTTAAGTTTTAATAGATTCAAAGCCTAATATGAGGTATTTTTGGAGGCCTACATTGTAAATAGGTTTGTAAAAAGGCTTCAGCTTACTTAGGCCTCATACAAGCTCAGCCCGAGCCTAAAAAAAGCCCTCGCATGCAGCTCAGGCTTTAGATTCTCATTACAAGCTCAAGCTTATTTAGCCGAAAAGTCTGGCTTGACCTGGCCTATTTTCATACCTATTGAATATGACTTAGTCACATAATGATATAAGAAATATGCATCTTATTGGGCTAGGTGGGTCCACCTCAACGAATAAAAGCCCAAAGAGTCCACTTCTTATATGGTCATATCAAACAGATATGGCTTGTCTCTTCTTCTTTCCCATCCGCTCTCATCTTTTACCTAAAACTATGTAGTTTTAGGGTAAATAAAGCAAAAAAGAGCACTTATATATATATATATATATATATATATATATATATATATGATACTCAAAAATATTTTTTTCGTAGCATCCGGTATTTAAGATTAATTTTTAGTATACCGAAACCGTAAAAAAATCTTACTGACACCTGGTATCTATTGGAAAGTACTTTAGAGTGTTGGTTGTTAGATTCTGGGTGCCACAAAGAAATATTTTAAGATATTGAGTATATTAAAAATTAATATAGGATCTATTGAAAAATATTTTAGGGTGATTGCTTTTTTTAAGCAAAAAAAGTGCTCTTCTTGCTTCACTTAACCCAAAACTATGTAGTTTTGTTACAAAAGAGGGAAGCGGATAGAAAAAGAAAAGGAGAGAAGCCAAGTTCATATCGAATTGCTACCAAAACAATTTATCATTAACTTTTGGTTAAAATCTATAAAATCCCCATGAACTTTGGGTCATTCATGAGTGTCAATCGTATATAACTTCCTTAATTTTTCAAAGTTTAAATTTAAAACTTATTGACATTTTAATTTGTGACATTAAACCCCATCTCCTTATTTAGGGTTAAGTTGGTGCCATTTTGGTGAAACATCAATTGTCTCAATACAATTTTGACTACGAACCAAATTTAAAATTTTCATTTAATGAAATTTAAATAAAAATCATTTTTTCATAGTTTAACAGAAAAAATAATTATCTCTAATTTAGATTTTGTACACATTAAAATAATTGTTTTAAAAATGGAAGTAAAAAAAAAAAAAAAATTAGACCACCTAGATCTAATCTGGACCATCTAAATTTTGGTAATTAACCACCTCCCCAGAAAAAAGTTAATACATTCAAATCAACAATTTTCTTTTGCGCCATGACAAAGGATTGACAAATTGAATGCATGCATATACAGAGACACAAAAGGAAGTCAACAAACCAAGTGGAATATGTGAATTTCTTAAGGTTTTTCAAAGTAATATTTAATCCCAAGCTTGTCTCCCTCATTCACTTGAAAGATCTAAACATATACCATTTTCCAATTCCAAGCAAAGTTGCCGGTAACCAGAATATGTAATGGGAGAGTAAAAGTGAGCTTAATTAGTTCCAAACTTGAAATATTAATAAAGCTAGAAAATCCTGTGTTCCTTATCCAAGCAAGGCTTATTCCATATGATGAGTACATATTTTGTAAAGCTTCATTGAACAGGTTTACCAAACTTCATTCTATATATAAATGAAATTACACAAACCAAAAATCAATAACAATAAACGATAATGGCAAATCCCACGAAAGATACGTTTGACAAACTGAATGAAGCAGCGGAGAAACTGAAAGATCTGGAGAGGGATGATCGTCATCAAACTTCACAAAGTCCCAAAATCCAAAGGGTCCTACATCATCGGAGAAATAGAAAGAATTTTGCAGAGTATTACTTTCCAAGGTTTGTGTCATTTGGTCCCATTCATTATGGCAAACCACATCTTCAACTAGGAGAACAGTTCAAGTTCATGTGGGCATCAATGTATCTCCAAGGCAAGGACAGAGATTTGAAACATCAAAAGATTCTGGAAAATATTAAGAATCTGAAAGATCTCTACACAGAAGATGCCCTTGGAGATTTCAACAAGGAGGACGAGAAGCTGTCGGCGATATTGTTTGTGGATGGTTGTTCTCTGCTTCAAATATTGGTTAAGTTTGATTTCCAGAAACCTGAAGATCTGAAGCTTAAGGTTGATTTACTTGCTCTTCTTCGTCAGGACGTGCTCTTGCTAGAGAATCAGCTTCCTTTTCAACTTCTCGGTCTTTTAACAAATGACGACAACCTCGTTTTTGAAGCCATAGACATGTTTGTTCGTCGCTTTCAACGTTTCTCGTCCCATAATCCTGAGAGATTGTCGTCGATGCAACATATTTCGGAGGAAGAGGAGATAGGTGAGAATGGTACTCTCTTTCTCTGTCTTATTATTATATTCACTTATTCATATCGATTCCACATCTCATTGTTATACATAGCTTTTTTATGATTTGAACGGGCTAAATTTAAATTTACTTAGACCCAAATAGTACTAGTGGATCCCACTTCTGATAACGTAAATCTCACCAAAGTGGGACCTGTTTTATGTCTGTAAATGAAGTGTGCATCTATTTAAATATATGTTAACTCTCCAAATTTTTAATAGAAGACTTGTTTATCTAACTTAATTAGATTAAAAAAGGTAATTACGTTAGTTGATATATATGTTCTTTCTATGAAAATATCATTAATTAAGGTCTCAAACATAAAAAATAATACTCTATTAGCAAAGCCTCTATTGACAAGTGAAGAACCACTATTGACAAATAAAATAGCAAATATTAACAAGTTATAAGACTTGTCAATATATTATTTCCTTTAGTTGGTAGTTGATACTCTCCCTTTTTTCCAAAACACTCTATTATCTTCCTAAATGATATTCTCCATTTCTTCAGTAGGAGTAAAGTAAGGGGAAAAAGTGACAAATATAAAAAATGAGTGTGACATTTAAAATCATGATTATCAAGTCCTACATTAATGAGAAAAGGACTATATATATATACGTACACATTTGTACTTAATTATGTTCACATGTGCGCACCAAGTCGTACATTCATTTTTAGGGAACAATTTTATCATTCGGATGCTCCAATTCGAACTTTATCTAGAGCGAAAATTTCAAGACTCATGTACAAAGGGGTGTAAAATATTAAAATATGAGGATAAGTTGTTTAAAATTTCAAGAATATGGATGTAGCAAAATACTATTAGCTTCTGTCCTTTATATAAAAGTTAATAAATTTTTTTTAGAGAGATTAATGAAGCTAAATAAATAATATTAAAATATTTATATTCATTATTTTTTCTAAACTAAATTACCCGACTCATAAACTAATATATAATATAATGATACACAATATAGACGAATTATTAAGTAATTAATTTAACTTTCTTTTAATTTCTTCAAGAAAAAAAGTCAACTAACTTTTATATTAAGGATGTGAGGTAGTATAATTTTTCGCCCATAGTAAGGTGTCTCACTACAATGTACATGGCTCTGTGATAATGTGTGTTTATGTGTTTACATTTTGAATCTATATCACTGAGAAAACTGAGAAATATACATTGCAATGTTTTTTACAGAAGAATCTACAGTGAGACTTATTTTATTTTATTTTTCTAATTCTTGAAAACTGAGTGAGATTTTCCCGCTTTTTTAACCGAAAGGAGGGCATGCATATATACATAATGTGAGCTTATGTTTACTCTAAAAATGTAAATACAGGGGATTCAGATGCTGGTGAGCGACAACAACGGGAAGAAATTGAAGTGCGACTCATTCATCCTCCTCCTCCACCTCATCTTCTTCATCAACTTCGCAGCGAAATGCTGCAAGGCTTTCACCCAAAAGAAACCACATCATCAAAACACAAACACAGATCCAGAACTTACAGAAACGTAAAGGAGCTCAAAGAAGCAGGCATTCGAGTTAAGAAGCAAATCAAACCAGTAAGCCCCATAGACATCTCCTTCCACTCCACTTGGTTCGGTGGAAGACTCAAACTTCCCAAAATAGTCGTCGACCATATCACTGCACCAACCTACCTCAACCTCATAGCCTACGAAACATTGCCGGATTTCATGAACAAGCATGAGATCAGCTCGTATGTTGAGTTCCTCGACACGATCATTGACCACACCGACGACGTGAAGATGTTGCGAACAGCCGGAGTTCTGCTGAACCGGCTAGGGAGCGACGAGGAGGTGGCCAAGCTGTTTAATACTATAGCTACCGATTTGAAGACGGATGGTTCGATTTATGCGTGTGTGACGGATGAGATAGAGATGCATTATAAGAAGAGGTACAAGACTTGGTTGTCTCAAGCTTTTCATATGTATTTCAAATCGCCATGGACTATTATTGCGTTTCTTGCTGGGCTTTTCGTTCTTTTTCTCACTGCTGCTCAGACTTGGATCTCCTTCTTTCCCCCTAAGCAATAATGCTATTCATCAAAGTCGACGGTGAGATCATTGGAGACAGATCATAGTGTGTGTCTCATGCATAAAGCCATAGCTTCTTGTTGTTTATTCTAAACCGTCGCTGTTTTAGTGAGAAAAAGTCTACAATTTGGAATAAAAGTTGACGGAGAGATCATTGGAGACAGATCATACTGAGCCTCATGCATAAAACCATAGCTTCTTCTTCTTGTTTATTCTAAACCCTCATTGTTATATTGAGGAAAAGTCTACAATTTGGAATAAAAGTTGCGTTGTAAAACTTCCAGACTTTGGGTTGGCTTTAGAGTTCTTTACTGAATTAACAAACTTATTATCAAAACTTGATTATACTTTTTGTCTTCTAACACTTCAGGTCCTTGATCATTTATTCTCAAGTGTTCAAGGGGACCACCGACACTTTGTTTAGCTTTCTTGAGTGTGTATATTAAGAGTGGTTAGGGTTTTGTGGGATCTCTCTCTTATAGCTTAGTCTGCAATATCCTGAATAAGCTCAAACCCATTATAAAATATGTGTAATACATCCCTTTAGAATGTGGGTGGCAGTACCAACGGGGGTTGACACAAGTAGTAAGCAGCTTGTGTCGCTTAAGCAAGGACTCGAGTTCGAGCCTTGTGAATGCAGAAAAGCCCCGCTGACCCGGGTCGGATTCGGATTAGACAGGGCGAAGCTCTGGATATCGGATGGGTAACCAAAAAAGAATGTGGGTGGCAGAAAGCTATTGGGAAGAACGTCATAAGCCAGTTTTTCTGCTCCCCCCCCACCCCAAAAAAACAAACAAACAAAACACCAAAAAATGGGTAAAGTTGCTTGTTTTGGTGTAACATAAATGGTGTCGGATTTGCACAATATATTTTATAATAATACATAACATATATATGATATGATTAAACAACATATTTAATTTCCTTAATCTTTCCAAAAGACGTTTTAAAACTGGAGTAGCATCTTAGAATACACGAAAAGCTTGCAACAAGGACATGCATGCATGTACACTTGTGAACTTTCCACTCTCCCATGCTTCAACACATTGTGCAAATACCCCGTGTCAAATGGTCAAGTTACAATGAGATGTTGAAATTTTAGGATAAAATCTCATGAGTTACGAATAAGAAGAAGGATGGAAAAGAAGAGGAAAAAGTAAGAAGAAATGTGTGTGTGAGAGAATAGTCCCACATTGCTTAGTTGGAGAAAAGTTGGAAGGTATATAAACCCTAACTTGGCTCCTACTAATTGGGCCCTTGGGCCAACTCACTTTTGTGGAAAGGTGAGGACTTAGGTGTCTCTTGGTCCACCACACACACGCACGCCCCGCCCACGCGTGTGAAATAAAAATTAATTTTTTATTAAATTAATTTTTGGATAAAAAATTAATTTTTTATTAAATTAATTTTTGCATTTCCGAACGTTTAAATAATTCCGTTGTGCCTCTCCGAGTTTTCCAACCCGGCCGTGCATTTTGCGATCCGTTCGGATCGTTCGCCGTCCCGGTGCGTCTGTTCATATGACGCACCCGCTTGCCCAAACAAGAGACGCAGGTTGCCTCTGTTTGTTCCGTTCTGGTGCGTTTGTTTGCACAACGCACCACCCGTGATAATGACGAGTCCATCTGATCATGTTTTTTCAGAGTCTATAAATAGGGCGCCCTAGTTACAGATTAGATAACGTTTTTTCTGCACACTCTCTCTCTGTATTCTGCATATACATTTTGTGCATTCTGAAAGCAAACTCGTTGGACTCGCTTGGGCTTCAGACAGACAAAGCCATCTTTCTGGAGACGAATAATCCGCTCTATCCTGGGAGACAATTGCTCAGAAAACCTTCGGCATCCGTATAAAGAGAGCAAAATTGTCTTAAGGACATAACGAAAGTTGGGCCCGGATTTCTGCATTGTTCATTCGAAATACGGCAGTCTTGTGAGTTCGTTTTATAGTTTTTCCATGTTATACAGATCTTGTTGAATGTTCTCTGTATGTTCTATTTAGTTAATACAGATTCTTGTTATGCTATTATGTTTATTGAATATCCAATTTCTACCTACTCAATACATTAGAAACAACATGAGAAAGGTAATGTCACAGGGAAACACTCAGAATTCCAACGGAGATACGTGGTGTTTCCTAACTCATAGTGGGACTGATCAGACAGATAACGGACCACATGGCCCTTTTATTTGGTGGTAATCAGTATCAATATTTTTCTCAACCTTTCATTCTCGGAAACTCTAAACATATCCAAAATCATAAAATGGTGATCTTGGCCTTACCTACGAAGAAAAGCACAGCAAAACAAGTTTAATTCTTCCTCCCTGCAACTCCTTAACACACTCAAATGAAAGTGCCTTAAAATACTCTTATTTGTTGGATCCTAGGAAGGGCAGGACAGAGAAGAAAAATATAACTAGGAATTGAGTCTTTTATGAAGCTCATTTTGCTGGTTTATTTTTGTGTCGTTTCCATCTCATTATTCTGGAATAATGCGGAAAAGTAGGTTGATTAGTTTATACAAGTGCTGCCTATATTTAGCAAGAATTGATAGTTAAGCACCCTTCTGCCTTCCCTGAGTTAGTAAAACTCAACTCAAAATCAATGAAGTTCATTTGACAATTCTCTTTCATATGACAATGGATATGTTTGCCTTGATTACCAAACTGTCCAAGGAAGCCAGAGAAAGGATGAGAATGAGAGATTTCAGCCAAGATAAGGGCATATCAATAATGTGAAATGAAATTAACAACATAGACTGCCTACTAATAGGATATGTCAAAACTGAGTTTAGTTCTACATATTTATGTATGACAAAAAAACAAAATCTACCTTACTCAACAATGATCAATCATGGGGCTGAAAAATACCGTCAATTTTTGGTCATTCAAAGCCATTGTTTCAGACTTTTAAGGTTAAAAGTTGATAACATGATATATCTCTTGTTTCCTTCAATTCCAACAATGCTTCATAGACAAATATAAAGAAGCCCCTTCCATTATATTTGGCTAAAAGATTTACATCAAAGTTCAGAGTTCAGACACTCAAGTTATACAATAATTTAAGTTTCTACCCAATTTCATTTTTGTTTTTCTCCCTAAGATAAAAGAAGCCATTACCATCTGTTCTTGATAAAGAAGCTGATAGAACCAAGACGTATGATTTATCTATTTGTCAAATTAGTACCTCTTTTATCTCTTTATGTCTAAAATATATTGACTAAGGAAAATATCCAGTAGCAAGCTTCAAAAAAATGGTTCATTGACTCAAAGTTAATTTTAAGTACCAGTAAACTAGAATTTATTAGATAAAAAGATATAAGTTTGATGTTCATGTGGTAATAATAGAACCACATAGGAGGAAACCTACAATTAAGCCAAGACTTCTGGTCCGATCGGTTGTTTTCAGTGGGTCATCAAGATATGCAGCAAAAAAGATTAACTAAATGTGTTATGGAATTGTGACAGAAAAAATAAATTTTTAAAAATCTACTCTATCTTTTAAGTCCTGAAAATTTTCAGGTCCATGATTTTGGAAATGGGTATCAAAATTTAAATTTATTGAATAATGATCTCATATTGTAACACTCCTAATTCAATACTACCCATTACGTATATTAATAAGCAGTATATATAAATATCATCAGAGTGGAGCGATTGAGCGTAATAGTTGTGTTGAGCGGATGAGTAGCTGATACATGGCAATAACTTAACCCGTTTGCGATGTATCCGGTTGGGGGAATCTCAATATAGTTATCTAAATATACAGACGCAAAATATCTAACAGTATAAATACAGCCCAAAATATCAAAACTCCGGCTGAGTACTCACGCAGGCTGCTTACCCTTTTCACCGCCTCCCGATCCTCCAGATCCTGAAGTTAGGGTCAATTCTGAGATTCAATACCTATTGAATCTCAGGTAACAGTTAACCTCATGCTCAAGTAATAACAGTATATATGATATATATTCATTACATTTCAGCATCAACCATACATAACACACAACAGATGTAAGGTTACAACAATATATAGCACACAGCAGATGTAATGTTAAGCACACAACAATACATAGTACACAATACATGTAATGTTATCAACGTTTGCACTAACCAGTGCCATGACTCCTCGTGTCCTAAGCGCTAGAAAAACAACCATATGACATTATCAAGACTATAATCCGCATAAAGCTGAATGTATATAAACAGGTGACCTAAGGGCTAACACCGAGTCTTAGCCACGATGCATGACCCAAGACCTAGTCTTGCCCATGACTCTATGAATCATAAGATCACATATATGCATACAAGACACACAAGAGTTAGAGTTACAGTACGCGTCCGTACCTTAGTCTGCGTAGCTGGCGGTACGTTCTCCTTTTGATATCGATCCCTGATACCTCGGATATCCTATAATGTTATCACCACATTATTTCCCTCATAAATAATATCCTAAGAGATACCTTAGTCACTATTGACTTTTTTATCCTTGGTGGATTTGTTATTCCAATTATACTCTTACATATCCTTAAAAAACGGAATTTTACCATTTCTGCCCAGATTTTTCAGTAACTTTGAAAAATCATAACTAATTCTACAAACATCGAATCTGTAACATCCCCATTTTTCATGTGCATTAATGTAAATTTATTTGCATATATGAATTTTTATGAAGTTATGTGTTGATGAACATAGGTTATTGTGTGAAATAATCAAAATAAGATGTGGCCATAAAATTACTTGTTTATGTGTAATTAAATGTTTATGGTTAAGTATAACCTTAAGGAAGAGATGATAATGGAAGTCAAATATATTTTTTTTCCCTTTTTACCCTTGGGCAAAATGCATGACGGAAGAAATAGAGAAAAGAGCATAAAATTCCCAAAAAAATGCCCAAGAAGGTGTCATGGACCTAACCAAAAACTATAGGCTATTGGACTAAGTAGGAAAAACAATTCTTGAAGCCTAAGAAAAGGGCCCAATTCACATAAGGAGAAGAAGAGGGGAAAAAAATATGCTCATAAAAATGGGCCATTTAGAAGCCCAAACATTGAAGAGTGAAATTAATTACACCATGCTTAAGTAAGCTTGATGACATCACTCACATTGAGAGTTGGGAATCAGGACCGGCCCGGCCCGTGAAGGGCCAAGGCCTAACAGGGCTGGCCCTCTAGGGCCCAAGGTAAGAAAAACATTTGTTTTTCAAAGTCCGACCCGAGAGCGCCAGGGCCAGGGTCCGGAAGTTACTATTCCAAATTTTAATTATTTTTTCTCTGTTTTTGCAAAGGAATATAATTAGTAAATTACAACATGAATCATCCAACAAATAAGCACAATCACTAATTCATAATTAAAAGCAAACTATGTTCACAAATAACTCACATATGCTAAATATAAGAAGCATATTACTAAATGACATTAGTACGATGACTATTATTGTCGTTATTATTTCCACTTGTCATCAATTTCAATTCAACGACATTTGATTGTTCTTCATTTTGAGTAGTAGTCTCTGGTTCAAGAGTAAAAATATCATGAATTTCTTCTCCCGCATCATGAACACATCGAGAATCTTTATCTAAAACAAATAATAATAAACCGAATTATAAAATTAGAGTATAGTTATTATGTATACGTACTTAAATAGATAAATAACTCTATAATAAATACAAACTACATATAAATTAATAAATCATCATCATATGTGAATCCATGCATCCAATTGTGATTACAAATAAAAGCTTGAACATTAGATCAAAGACTGGAACTTCTATATTTTGTAAGAACATGTGGGAAAAAAAAACTTTACTTTACCCCAACTTCAACTTTAGTCTTCAACTTTTTTAAGGAAAAAAAAATTGAAGGGCCTAAAGGGCTGGCCCGTAGCCCTCCGGGGCCGGCTGTGTAAGCCCGTGGCCCTCCAGGGCCTAACTTCACTTCTCACCTCCAACTTCCAAGCCCGGCCTTTAAAAGGTCAGTGCTTAAACAGGCCGGCCCGACGAGCCTGACCCTTTTTCCTGGCTCTACTAATCATCCAATAAGCAAGAAAATAAAGAGAGAGAAAATGAATGAGATGATGAAGATAAGTCATCATAATAACCTAGAAAACCTAGGAAAATTTTGGAGGAAACTTGGGATCACATTATTGTGAGAGGAGAAAGATGTGACATAAAGAAGGAGCAAAAAAAAAAAAAAAAAAAAAATTAAAGAAACTTCCATCTCCATCAGCCTTATCTCGTACAAAGAGGGAAGGAGGGGGAAAAAGTGAATAAATAAGACATATGTTGGATGTGGAGCTAGAAAAAAAAAAAAAAAAGAACAAAAGAACAAAAAAGTGGCTTGAAGGACAAGTAGGATGAGTTTAACACTTTAAAAACAACTCACTTCTCCTCTCATTGCGTTGTTGGCACGGTTGAGAAAAGAGAGAAAAAAAAAAAAAAAAACTCCACAAGACAACACAAGAAAGTTCAAGCAAAGGAAATTCAAGGAGCTTAAGAGTAAGGTAAGGATTTAGGATCTCTATCTATTTTCTTCTACTCTTTTTAATAAGGGTTAGGACCTAAAGAAAATCTTCTCTTGGTATATTTTTGGAGGGAAGGTCGAAAGGTGAAGAAGGGAAAAACTAGACTCAAGAGCTCAAAAGTTGTTGAAGATCCTAGGTCAAGTAAGTTACCTTGAACTTCCTTATAACTTCTATGGTGTTAGTTTTGGAAATGGTTGATTCATGAGCATTTAAGCAACAAAGTGGGTCTGTTTTGGTTAAAGGAAAATATGAACACAAAGTTAAAGCTAAGGTTCATGGCCTAAAATGGTAGATCAAACATAGTATATGAAAGATATGAAGCTAGAATACAAATTTGGTATTTTCTTGATTAAATAATAATTTTCGTGCAACTAGTTTTCTTGAGGATATGAGTTGATTTTGGTGTTTTTGAGGGTTTTAAAGTATTTAAAATGAGATTTTGTATGAAGTTGAACTTGGATCATAATTTTGGAAGTATAAATGGAAGTTTGAAAATCAATGGGGTGCTGTTTCTAGAAATTCCTGTGGAGTCATCTGGGTTTCTCATGATATTTGACATAGTAAATGAATTCAGTAAATTACGATATTTTACAGGAAGAAATTAGACCTCTCAAGGATTAATTTCATAGGTAGCATGTATTTTTCTGAATTTTTGGCTAAGAGAAATTAATTTTTGAAAATATCTCTTGAATCCTGGAATTTATTTCGGACCAGAGATGATTTTCGGCCTATGGTTGAATTTTAGACTTGGTCTTGCCAAAATGACTATTTTTAGTTGCAAATAGACATATTAAGGGTAATTTTACCTTTGGAATCAACCCAAAAGATTTTTCTAGATTTAATTATGAATTGTTGAACATCAGTCACTGTTTGCTGGAAATTCCTGGAAAATGACGAAAATAGAGGAAATATAAGCTTATATTAAATTCTTTAATAAGAAAAGGAATTTAGTAAACCTGGACACATGAATTGGGCTTATTTTAATTTATCAAAGGAATATTTATTGAGGTGAATTTAATTATATTTATATTTTATTATTTGAAGCTTAATTGTAACATCTTGCGCCGGGGAAATTATTTTTAACTTTAGTCAACTACCAAATAGTAACCTTAATACTCATATACTATATGTGACTCTTGTATGTATGTTTTACCTTGAAATTGATTACATTTGGATATCATTTATTTTCCAAGTGTTATGGAATCGGAACATCTTGTGTGCATTAAGGGCTTTGTTGTATATGCTGTGCCCGGTGGTCTGTGTTACGTGCTATTAGGACCACTACAGTTTGTGCTGTGTGCTATTAGGACTGTTAGTTTCAGAATTGGCTGTATGGCTTGATACTGAATGCTATGTGGTATTTATTTATTTATGGTTTTTCTTACATGCATTATTTATATATTTTATATGAGATTAACGGTTACTCTGGGATTCAATTTCTGAATCCCAGCCCCTTTTAAGTCCTTTGGCAATTCATCTAGATCGGAGCAGGGAGACAGAGGTAGGGCTACGGAGCAGGGCTAGTGTGCTGGTGGATGTTGGTGGTTTTCTTTTGGATATTTATTTTGATTTTCGGATGTAGTATATTATTTTGGCCTGTCAGGCACCAGTATCTGGATAACTGTATATTAAAGTGCCGGGAAAATTTTATCTTTTCGTATTTTTATCAGTATATTATTGTCCAAACCAGTACATGCTCTGTTGCTTATACTCTGATGTGTGACGTAAATTAACCTGGGAAAATAATTTAGAATGGAATATAAGTAAAGGACCACACTACCCACCACCCGAAAGGGCGAGGCCGGTAGGTGTGTAACAGAATCGATGTGTTTCCAAAGCCAAAATGACCATTGACAAGTCTATTTTCTTGTGAAAATAACGGCTTTAACTAGAAATATATGAGTTAATACCGGTTTAACTTTTCCAACCACTTTGTTCGAGATTATCTTCCAAAAACGTGACCCAACTTTAAGAATTTTTATCTCCTTTTACGGAACTCAAATTGCTACATGGTTTATATATTTAAAAATTTCTGGATGTCTAATTTATTGATGAAAACTTTCATGATTTTAGGACTTCATTTGATGACACATAAAATAATGCCCTTAATCTAACTGACTCCAGAAAAACTGAATCTGGGAACTTTGCCAATTTTCACAATCTTTACAATCTTGCTCCATTGATTCCAAAAATTATTTCCTATCATGTTTTTACCTCATTCAGCATTTTAAATGTAATGGAGGCCTAACAACAAGTATACAAATTTATTCCCTAATTTTCTAGATTAAACTACAACTTTACCAAAAATCTAAAGAACTCACCCTTGAAGTTCCTTCTCCTTCTACTTACTTCCTATGAATTTTTGCCCAGCACTCCCTTCCACTCTAAATCTCACGTGTCACTCCCTCTTAAATAAGGATCAGAGGAGTTTAATTTATGGTGTTGGTGTGAAGAATTTGTAAAGGGAGACACTTCTATTTATAGAGAAAACTCAAGGGCAAAAATGGCAATTACATGTGACCAAATCTCACCTTATCCCTTAGATTAAAATGCACTTTTTGAAACTTAATCCTACCCCTCCCTTTAATGTGCCGACATCCCTCTTTTTCAACAGCCAATTAATAGGGGGGGGGGTTTTTTTTTTCTATCCAAACATCCTGATCACTTCATAAAAGGACAACAATCAAAATCCTACCAATGTACTATTTGCCCTCTTCATTGACTTTAGGGGCTAATTTAATTAGTTAATTATTATGCTAATCTAGAGCTTATATATCCCCTTCTTATTGCCTAATTGGTTTGCTACTTAATCAAGGTCATTAGTGCTTTTATTTAAACAAGTTTAATCCCTCATTTTGGCTTCTTAATTTTCAAAAATAAGACAGCCCCAAATTGATGCTTTTAATTTGTCCTTAATTAATTCAAGCTAATTTACTCATTAACTTTTGCTAATTCACTTTAATCTACTTAATTGTTTTCATAATATTTTCTTGCCTTCTTTGGTCATAAAATAACCATCATTTTATGTGTTATTTATGTCATATTTTATTGCCCTTATTTGTTGTCTCAAAACCTTCCATTTAATTATAAACTTCATGAAAAACTTCATGAAGAGATTTTCCTAAAATTATAATAATTTGAGACACATATTTACCTTTATTTTATACTAATTAATCATCAAAATATAAGATTTATTACGAATGTGAATCTTGAGGTATTACACGTATATTTTCCAGCAGAAGCATATTACAATATATAGGAGAAATAGGGAGTAATCCTATTTAAAGCAGTAACTTTAATTGCAGTTAACTAATTAAAGCAACTAAGAATTAGTCTTGTGCAAACCAAAGTTCAGTGTGTTATTAGCTTTTTAATTGTTAATTATTTTTGTTTTCAAACTAGGGCCGAGAAAAATGAAAGAAAAAGACCTAGGGCCGATAGCTTGGGGGATGGTCATGGATGAGCGATCTGCAGAGTGAAAGTGACTACAGTGAAGAACTAATATGAAAAAATATGGGGAAAATTAATCTTTTTATTATTCTTTTTCTTTCACATTAGTGTTTTTATCCTCAGTAATTGACATTTGGCTAAAATCAACAAAATGTCCTCAAACTTCGGGTTAATTATATAAAACTTCCTTAACGTTTTTTCTAAGCAACTTCTTTAATGTTTTAAAGTTGAACTTGAAATTTTAATTTTTGATATTAAATCTCATACCATTAATTATTTGATGTTAAGTTATTGACTTGTTATAATGCTTATCTTCCTCCATTCTTGATCTTCCAAGAACTTCGATAAGGTAAACCTTCCCCTTCTCTTGACGAGGGAACCTGAGTAGTAGCTTTCTTAGAAAGCACGAGCCATTTTTCAACCTGAAAATCACCGGGAGTATTTAATATTCGTTTCGCCTAGTTATTAGTATTAGGTTATGAACTCTTGGGGTTATATATATTATGACAGTTACGATATAGACCTTAATGTCTGTTAAGCCTATTCGATATATATACGTATAGAAGGCCTAGGATTATAAGTGTGTGTATGAACCTACCCATTCCTTTTTCAATAACACAGATCGTGTTTTCTGTGCCAACTTGGTTTTGTTGACACCTCTAACTTATTCCATCTCTCTCTTGTCTATTTGACCACTCATTTTCTCTTGTATTTGTTTTCAACTTGTTCTCTCTCACACTCATCATATTTATAAATAAGAGTACGTGTATTTAGGAAAAAAATGTTACATCTCTTACGCTTTTATTGTTTTTAATTAATTTTTAACAAACAATTCGTTTTGCATAATTTGAGTAGTTATTGCTTATAAAAAAGAATAAAGGTAGTAGTGTTTAGGTTAGGGGGAATAAATATTTTATAAAATTAAGAGATTAAATGGAAAGGTTACAGAATTCACCAAAGACACACTTTTGCCAAGTTGGATATTTTTGGCGTCATTTTTACCCTTAAAATATTCACAGCATGATATTTAGGGATGCTTATGATTTAACAAAAAGGGATGCATATGAGAAAATAGTTTAAGAATAAAACAGTCATTTTTTGGCTAGACCGGCGAGAATGTCATTTAATCCTATAAAAATTATAGACATCCATATAAGAAAATTATCTTATTACCTATAGTTGTTGGTCCTAGCTAAAGCTTTAACGGCTTAAATATGTGGTATCAATGTCGAGTCTGTGAGGATGCCAAAAAGCATGTCGTTAAGGGAAGCTATCTTTAATTTGGTTTTATAATGCTTGAATATGACTTAGTCTGATATAAAAAATTTGCATCATATTGGGCTAAGTGGGTCCACCTCAACCAAGAAAAGCTCAAAGAGTCCACTTCTTATATGGCCATATCAAACAGAAATGGGTTGTCTCTTCTTTTTTTCTCATCCGCTTTCATCTTTGGCCTAAAACTACGTAGTTTTAGGGTAAATAAAGCAAGAGGAGCACTTTTTAATATATATATATAAATGGGGTACTCAGAAATATTTTTTCAATAACATCCAGTGTCTTAAATTAATTTTCAATACACCAACCACCTTAAAATATTTTTTACTGACACCCGATATCTTTTGGAAAGTACTTTAGAGTGTTGGTTGTTAGATACTAGGTGTCACTAAGAAATATTTTAAGATACTAAGTGTATTAAAAATAAATATAGGATCTATTGGAAAATAATTCAGGGTGATCGGTTTTTTTTTTTTTTTTTTTTTTTTTTTTTTTTTTTTTTTTTTTTAAGTGCTCTCCTTGCTTCATTTATACCCAAAACTATGTAGTTTTGTGATAAAAATGGAAGTGAATGGAAAAAGAAAAGGAGAGAAGTCAAATTCATATTAAATTGCTACAAAAAAATTTATCATTAATGTTTGGCTAAAATCTATAAAATCCCCATGTACTTTGGGTCAATCGTATATAACTTCTTTTTTTATTTTTCAAAGTTTAAATTTAAAACTTATTGACATTTTAATTTTTGACATTAAACCCCATCTCCTTATTTAGGGTTAAGTTAGTGCCATTTTGATGAAACATTAATCGTCTCAATCCAATTTCGACTACAATGCAAATTTAAAATTTTCATTTGACGAAATTTAAATAAAAATCATTTTTTAAAGATTTAAAAGAAAAAAATTCTTTATTTTAGATTTTGTACATATTAAAATAATTTTTTTAAAAAATAAAAAGTAAAAAAATAAATTTAGACCATCTAGATCTAATCTGAATCATCTAAATTTTGATAACCACCTCCCCAAGAAAAAGTTAATACACTCAAATCAACAATTTTCTTTTGGCCATGACAAAAGGATTGACAAATTGAATGCATGCATACTGACACAAAAGGAAGGCAACAAAACAAGTGGAATATGTGAATTTCTTATGGTTGTTCAAAGTAATATTTAATCCCAAGCTTATCTCCCTCATTCATTAGAAATATCTAAACATATACCATTTTCCAATTCCAAGCAAAGTTGCCGGTAACCAGAATATGTAATGAGAGAGTAAAAGTGAGCTTAATTAGTTCCAAACTTGAAATATTATATTAATAAAGCTAGAAAATCATGTGTTCCTCATCCAAGCAAGGCTTATTCCATATGATGAGTACATATTTTGTAAAGCTTCATTGAACTATATATATTAATGAAATTACACAAACCAAAAATCAACAACAATAAACGATAATGGCAAATCCCATAAAAGATGCGTTTGACAAACTGAACGAAGCAGCGCAGAAACTGGAAAATCTGGGGAGGGATGATCGTCATCAAACTTCACGACCTCCCAAAATCCAAAGGGTCCTACATCATCAGAGAAATAGAAAGAATTGTGCAGAGTATTACTTTCCAAGGTTGGTGTCATTTGGTCCCAGTCATTATGGCAAACCACATCTTCAACTAGGAGAACAGTTCAAGTACATGTGGGCATCAAATGTACCTCCAAGGCAAGGACAGAGATTTGAAACATCAAAAGATTCTAGAAAATATTAAGAATCTGAAAGATCTCTACACAGAAGATACCCTTGGAGATTTCAACAAGGAGGACGAGAAGCTGTCCGATATTGTTTGTGGATGGTTGTTCTCTGCTTCAAATATTGGTCAAGTTTGATTTCGAGAAACATGAAGATCTGAAGCTTAAGAGAGATTTACTTGCTCTTCTTCGTCAGGACGTGCTCTTGCTAGAGAATCAGCTTCCTTTTCAACTTCTCAGTCTTTTAACAAATGACAACAACCTCGTCGTTGAAGCCATAGAGATGTTTGTTCGTCGCTTTCAACATTTCTCATTGATAGGGCAAAACTTTATAGCTTATAAACTCCGCAAGTGCTTTGCACGGATCGTATCAAATAAAAAAGTGATAAGAAAAGTATCATTCCGTATCAAGTAATAAAGTGATAAAAAAAGTATCGTTCCATGAGGACTTAGTATCACAACTTTAGTTAAGCATTAATTTCACAATTTCGTTTAAGTTGAGCAAAACAAATTGAATTTGATTAAGATAAAGGAAAAGAAAATCAAAACCAAAATAAGAAAAATACCACAATAATCAAATGAACAACCCGAGTCACTAATCCCTTGTTAGCTTCATAAACCTTGTTTTCACTAATTTAATCGCTTCAATATCAATTTTGTTAATCTTAAGTATAAATAGCTATAAGTGCTTTGTCGGTCGACTTACAACCATTTCTTGAGTATAAAACATAGTTACTTAAGAGGCAACAAAACTCGGACACACTCTTCAACAATTATATGGGGCCATTAGGTATATGTCTATCCTAATCGCAAATTAAATCGTAATCTAATCCCATATTACTTAATCTCAGAGCCTAATTAAGATCCCCTTCGTCAAGGTAAATCCTAATACTCAAAATCATATTCAATGACGGCCAATCACTAAATAGATAAAACTAAACAAGATTAAGTAACCAAAATTAATATCAAATTTAACTAAATAATGAAAACAAAATCCAATTCACCCACAAGTTCATAGGTCCTCTAGGTTGCAAAACTAACTAGCCACACATGGCTCTAATCAAATCCATAACAAAAAGACAAGAATTGATCAAGTTCAAAGAATAAAGAGAGAGAGAGAGGGAAAGAAAGATTCTCCGTCTCCTCCACAGTCCTTCTGTCCTTCCGTGGAGATGATGAAGAGAACTGAAACGCTCGGCCTCTACTCCTCGCTTCTTCGTCCCTTCCTTCTTGTTCTTCGTCTCCCGGATCTTCCTCTTCATCATTACGCCTCCCTATTTATAATTTAGGTCTCCTCCTCTTAATTAATCACCAAACTTAGGATCAAGTTTAATCACCAAACTTAGGATCCAAGTTTTCTTTTAGCATGTGGGGTCCACGTCTTTATTCCTTTTATTTAATTTATGCTGCAATTAAGCTCCATCTCTGCTTTTTGTCTCTTCTCTTTCATATAATATCTCCCGCACATTAAAAATATGATATGAGTAGATTTTATGTCGATTTATTCTTTGATCCTAAGTTTAACTCAATGATGGAAAAGTCAATAAAAGATAATTAAATAGATATATAATATCAATAATTCCAACTAATTCTCATAAAATATACACCTATTTAATTACAAAATATATACTTATCACTCGCCGCAAAACCCACAGAGATTGTCGTCGATGCAATAACTTCAGAGGAAGAATGACACAAATAGTACTAGTGGGTCCCATTTCTGATAACATAAATCTCACCAAAGTGGGACCTGTTTTATATCTGTAAATGAAATGTGCATCTATTTAAATATATGTTAACTCTCTCCTCTTATAAATCATGCCCTCCCCAATTTTTAATATAAGATTTGTTTACCTAATTTAAATAGATTAAGAAAGTTAATTAGGTTAGTTGATATATATATATATATATATTCTTTTTATTAAAATATTATTAATTAGGTCCTAACCATGAAAAATAATACTCTATCAACAAAGCCCCTGTTGACAAATGGAGTACCACTATTGACAAATGAATTAGTAAACATTGACAAGTTATAAAACTTGTGAATATATTATTTTTGTTAGTTGAGACTTGAATGATACTCTCCCTTTTTTTCCAAAACACTCAATTATCTTCCTAAATGATATTCTTCCTTTTTTTCAATAGGAATAAATTAGAAAAAAAAATTGACAAACATAAAAAATGGGTCGACATTTCAAACCAAGATTAACTTCTCAGTCAGGTCCTACATGAATCACTGGAGGACAAGATATATACATACACGTTTGTACTTGATTATATTCGCATGTGCGCACCATGTCGTACATTCATTGTTATGGAACAATTTTATCATTCAGATTCTCTAATTCAAACTTTATCTAGAGCGAAAATTTCAAGACTAAAGTACAAAAGGGTGTAACATATTAAAATTTGAGGATAAGTTGTTTAAAATTTCAAGAATGTGGATGCGGCAAAATACTTTTACCTTCTGTCCTTTATATAAGAGCTAATAATTTTTTTTAGAGAGATTAATGAAATTAAATAAATATCATTAAAATATTTATATTTATCATTTTTTCTAAACCGAATTACTTGACTCATAAAGTAATATATAATATAAAAATGCACAATATAGACTAATTATTAAGTAATTGATTTAGCTTCCCCTTAATCTCTCCAAAAAAAAAGTCAAGTGACTCTTGTATTAAGGATGTGAAATGGTATAATTTTTCGCCCATAGTAAGGTGTCTCACTACAATGTACATGGCTTTGTAACCATGTGTGTGCATATTCACATTTGGAATCTATATCGTTAAGGTCCTTAGAGACTTTTTTAATAGAGAAATCTACATTGAAACATGTTTTTATTGAGGAATCTACCCTTTTTATATTTTTTTCTAATTCTTGAAAACTGAGTGAGATTTTCCCTTTTTGAAGTGAGTGTATGTTTACTCTAAAAACGTAAATGCAGGGGATTGAGATCTTTGGTGGGCGACAACAACGGGAAGAAATTGAAGTGCGACTCATTCATCCTCCTCCTCCGTAATACCCAAGAATTTATAATTCTCATAAATACTATTTTTTGGGCAAATAATACCTATTAGAAATAGGTGAACATGTGGTCTCAAAATTTAGTAGCTTAATTTAGGGAATTTTGTTCTAGAAGTAAATAAACCAAAGACCTAAATTTTCTAATTTGGTTTAGATATCATAAAATACCCTAAGATTATTATATTACAATGTAGTTTTATTTAATTATAGAAAGTCATAGAATGTTATGAAAATACCTAAATCAATTAAAGGAAATTACCAATAAATAAATGACAATTAAATTTACGTTAATTAAAATAATTTTATAAATGTCCATAATAAATTTAGTGGCAATTAAAAGTCATCAATTAGGGATATTTTAACTTAATGAAGAATCAAGGGCCAATTTTGAAATTATATTTAAGGATCATAAAATATGATATAAATACCATATTAAACTATAGTTCTCATATGAACAAATGAATAAGTTAGCTTGCACTAATTGGGATTAGTTGCAAAATAATCAAGAGGCAAAATAAAAGTATAAAATGAGGGAGAAATAATACTTTCCTAATTAAGCACTAATTTTCATGATTAGTTAAATCAATTAATCAAGAGAGAAAAAGAAAATTAAAGCAAATTTGATAAAGTTTGAAATCCTAAAGTAAATTGGATAATGGTTTGAAATCCAAAGTAAATATCGATATATACAAGAAAAAACTCAAAACAACAAATAAAGTGAGAATTTATACAAATTTAAATAGTTGTGAAAAAGTAGGAACCCTGGAGAAAATATAAGGACTTATCTTGAACCCACGTAATTTAGCCTCGAAAGTAAGCCTAGTAAAGGCTATTTTTGCAAACGTTGAAGAATAAGCTTAGTACAACCAGGGGAATCTAATTAGACCATAAACTGGATATCCAACTACTAATCAAAAAGCATACTCAGAATTTAAAAGTATTAGTGATTGATCAGGCAACCAAAAATGAATTTCGTTAAAGCAAGGAAAAAGATGATGGAAGAGAGAGAGATTAAAATATATTATATTTTGTGCACATGGGGGATTTAATTTTGGAAATTAAGATAATTAGCTAAATCCAATGTAATTGTTTCTAACCAATGGGAAGCATTTGCTCACAAATTGTATCTTCATAGAAGCACAAATTAATATTAGCCATTGATAAGAAAAGTTGATCTAAGGGATAAAATTCATGAGCTTTTGCTATAAATAGAGGCCTTGCCTCTCCTCATTCTTCACACCAAATCAACTACCAAGTGGTGATTTCTAAGAAGGAGGAAGGAGTTCAAGAAGCTTCAAGAGGTAAGCTTGTCTTTAGTTTTTAGTTTCTAGTCTTTAGTTTTTTGTTTCTAGTCTTTAGCTTTTAAATTCTTAGATAGAAGTAGTGTAGATCTTAAATATTCTAGAATAATTCTATTTACATGTTTTTATGGGAAAAATTGGATTTATTTTGAAAAAAAGATGAGGGAGGTTATATAGCAAAATTTCGGAAGAGAAACATCAAAGTAACGAAGTTCGGCGAAATTTCATCGGTTTCGGAATTTCGGAATCAGCCATGAAAACGCCAGAATTTCATATTGAAAATATAATCACAAAATTATGGGAAAATTCATGGTTAAAATAGACTTATAGGGATTTTTAAATATGTCAAGAACATGTTAAAATGATTTCTGTACAGGGAGATAAAATTTCTCAAAGTTGGGCAACGAATTTCTGGAAAAATTCGGGGGCGAGGCTCAAAACTTAAGAACTGGGAATTATTCGTGTAATCTGGGCAAGGTTGAGTATTTTTACTTGAAACTAGACATCCTAAGGATTTCAAATAATTTTACAGATCCTCGTTTCGTTTTTCTAGAATTAATTATGATTTTTCGAATTTAGACAAAAAATCTGCCCGTAAACTCGCCCGGCGTTTTTCTCGAAAAATAAGGGAAATAAGCTGAAAAATAATTCCACCATGAGTAAAATGGTCATTAGTGATTAAGATATCTATTAAGATATTATTTGTGAATTAATAAATGCGATATTACTATTATAGGATAAGCGTGACCACAATCCGATCAACGAACGTACCAAAATCGTCAACGAAGGTACGGACGCGTCTTTGTAACACTAACTCTAATGCTTATGGTGTAATATATGTGATAGATGTATTCATAGACTCAAAAATTGTTTTAAAGTTTCATACACATACAGCTGTACACGGGTTATGGTCTTGATAACGCCGTTGAGTTTTCCTAGCGAGGACACGATAGGCCATCGTGGCACTTGGTGAATAGTGCGAGACTAGAGATAACGGACATATGCGGTGGCTGTGTACCGTTATCCGGAAAAATCTGTTATGAGTTTTTATGTTGATTATTGCCGTAATGTCATGAATATCTCGTGATAATCCAAGAAAAATAAAATAAAATAGAATAGAATAAAATTAATAAAATAGGTTTCTTACTCATTAAGTTTCCTTTTCGATTCTTTAAGTTTCCTTTGCTTACTCTGCAAGTTTCCTTAATAAAATAGGTATCTTATTCTTTAAGTTTCCTTTGCATAATCTTTAAGGTCCTAGAGTTTTACAGAGAATTCTAGAAAGTTCTATGTTTGTGTAGATACTTGTAAAGTTTTGTAGAGAATTCTAGAACTCTCTGGAATGTGGTAGACATGTATAGATAATGGTAGAGTTTTGTAGAGAATTCTAGATGCTCCTAGAATGTGGTGGACATATATAGACATTGGTAGAGTTTTCTAGAAAATTCTACATTAATGAAGATATTGGCAGAACTTTGTAGAGAATTCCAGAACACTCATGAAAGAGAGAAATGTAGAGCTTTGTGGAGAATTCTAAAGAGTTCTACATCATTTTGGATACTTGTACAACTATAAAGAGAATTCAAGAACTCTCATGAATTCTTAGGAAAGTTCTGGAGAATCATTTTCCACCGTAGGATCTTTTTAATCTTGACCGTTGATTAAGGAGGTTGTAGGCTATAAATAGGGGATGCCTCCTTCATTTGCAAACCATCCAAGGCAATTGAATCATTTGTGGTTCAAGAGCTTCTCTTTCTAAGATCTCCTTTTCTCTCTAAAGAATTATTGTGTTCTTTGCTTTTCCTTGCCTACTCGAGGGGATTCAGTTCCAAGGACGTGACAACGTGCTTTCCTCTTCTTCTTTTATTTCTTTTTGCTTATCAACTGTGCTTCTCTTCTCTACTCGATTTTCCTTCTAGAAGTCATCAAACATGGAGACCAGGTAATCCTAATCTCTAGAGGTCTTGGGTCAATATTTCATAGGTTTGTTATATATAAAATATAGTATATGTAATCCTAATCCCTAGGAGTCTTAGGAATTTTGATATGGTTGTTATATGTAATCCTAATCCCTAGGAGTCTTAGGAATTTTGATATGGTTGTTATATGTAATCCTAATCCCTAGAGGTCTTAGGAATTTTGATAGGGTTGTTTTTGTGTGAGGTAATATATGTGTACGATATGAGTCTTACTGAATAGCTGTGGAAATTATGATCTTGATACCCTATAATTTATGATGATGGAAATGATAGTTGAATTTGGACTTTACTCATATTGATATTTGAGTTATAATATGAGTTTGATCTTATATCGAATATTTGAATTATTATACTCTTGAATAGTTGGAAAGTTATGATGTCCATGAGCAACTAATGTACTCAATGAAGAAATTTAATGACTGTGACAAGATTGAATTTCCTGATTGTGTGTGATTGAAAAGAATTAATAGTGGGAAGATAGCTTTGGGAATGGTACCTCCTGAAGTGATGAACACAACCTTTGGGCTTTATGCCTCTGATATGTATATGATGTGAAAAGATATTATCCGTTCTTCTCAAAGTGGTGTACGCGGGTGGTAATCCGGGATACTAGTAGCAACTTTGAGAAGAGGTGTGCACACTAGGAAGAGATGTTTTTGATTATGGCCAAATTGTTGATTTGTGCAGATCGGGTTTCCGGGTCACGGGGGTAGGCGCGGAGTTATCCGGGTCTACCATGGTTCTCTTCCCACTAAACTAAATAGGCGCGGGTTTCCGGGTCTATTTAAATTTAATAAAGATAATGAGTAATATTTGATTTAACATGTGTATATATGATGAATACAGAAATTGATATTTGATTTGATGGATATATGATTATATACTTGATTTGAATGCTATGATTGAATTGTGTTTTGATTAGGATTACCAGCTTTTGCTGATGTTTGTGTTTGCATGACTGTGATGATCCTTCGGGGGAGCAGATTTTCAGTGAAACAGGTTTCAAAGTACGGGGCTAGCAGTGAGAAGTGAGGATAACGTCTCAGTAATTTCTAGCTAGTTATAGGTTTTTACAAAATCTTTATGAATACAATAAAATGTATTAGTTATATTTCCTTTAGTTGAATCTTAACTTTTGGTTTCCTTTTAATGTAATTAGCCTTGCGCTTGTCTTAGTACAAGTGCGGCGGTAACATTTCCCAAATTTGGTTTATTATAAATTATTAGAAATTTGGGGGTGTTACAATATCTGTCATACATCACCGTTACATAAGCATGAGGTTAACCGTTACCTGAGGTTCAATGGTAATTGAACCTCAGCCCTCACTATAGCTTCAGGGTCCGGAGGAAACGGGGACCGAGGACAAGGGTAAACCGCACGCGTGAGGACACGAGCGGAGAATACGTTATGAAATATTGTATCACCGTATTATTAAATATTCGGATAATTGTACCACCGTAATAACAACAGACACACCGGCGGTGAAGGTTTATCGGATGCTCGCTCTTTTAAATTATTCGATGCTCTACTCTGCTCAAACTATATTAAAAACACTTTAGAAAATTGGGATGTTACATCCTCCACCTCATCTTCTTCATCAACTTCGCAGCAAAGCGCTACAAGGCTTTCATACAAAAGAAACTACATCATCAAAACACAAACACAGATCCAGAACTTACAGAAACGTAAAGGAGCTCAAAGAAGCAGGCATTCGATTTAAGAAGCAAATCAAACCAGTAAGCCCCATAGACATCTCCTTCCACTCCACTTGGTTCGGTGGAAGACTCAAACTTCCCAAAATAGTCGTCGACCATATCACTGCACCAACCTATCTCAACCTCATAGCCTACGAAACATTGCCGGATTTCATGAACAAGGATGAGATCACCTCGTATGTTGAGTTCCTCGACACGATCATTGACCACACTGACGACGTGAAGATGTTGAGAGCAGCCGGAGTTCTGCTGAACCGGCTAGGGAGCGACGAGGAAGTGGCCAAGCTGTTTCATACTATAGCTACCGATTTGAAGACGGATGGTTCGATTTATGCGTGTGTGACGGATGAGATAGAGATGCATTATAAGAAGAGGTACAAGACTTGGTTGTCTCAAGCTTTTCATATGTATTTCAAATCGCCATGGACTATTATTGCGTTTCTTGCTGGGTTTTTCGCTCTTTTTCTCACTGCTGCTCAGACTTGGATCTCCTTCTTTCCCCCTAAGCAATAATGCTATTCATCAAAGTCGACGGAGAGATCATTGGAGACAGATCATAGTGTGTCTCATGCATAAAGTCATAGCTTCTTGTTGTTGTTTATTCTAAACCGTCGTTGTTTTAGTGAGAAAAAGTCTACAATTTGGATTCAAAGTTGACGGAGAGATCATTGGAGACAGATGATAGTGAGCCTCATGCATAAAGCCATAGCTTCTTCTTCTTGTTTATTCTAAACCCTCAATGTTTTCATGAGGAAAAGTCTACATTTTGGAATAAAAGTTGCGTTCTAAAACTTCCAGACTTTCTGTTAGCTTTAGAGTTCTTTATTGAATTAACAAACCTTTTTTTTTTTTTTGATACTGAATTAACAAACTTATTATCAAAACTTGATCAAACTTTTTGTCTCCTGACACTTCAGGCCCTTGATCCTTTATTCGTAAGTGTTCAAGTGGATCACCGACACTTTGTTTAAGAGTGGTTGCTAAGGATGAAAGTCATAAGCCAGTTTTTCTGCACTCAATTTGCTTATTTCGTGTGGGCAAATCGATTACTTCATTAGATTTAAAGATACGTTAATTTTCCTCCAATTTCTTTTGTTCACATGAAGAAATTCACATTCCGACCTTAAATATAAAATAAAATTGTCTATTGTAAAGATTTAAAAGATGCTAATTGAATTACTTTAAAATATGTATATTTTTTGTTTTTTATCAAACTATTTTGCCTCACATATAAATTAATATATAATCTAATAATACATAACATATGATATGATTAAAGAACTTATTTAATATTGAAGTACCATCTTAGAATCCACGAAAAGTTTGCAACAAGGACATGCATGCATGTACACTTGTGAACTTTCCACTTTCCCATGCTTCAATACATTGCGCAAATACCCCGTGTCAAATAGTCAAGTTACAATGAAAAAGGTAACGTCACAGGGAAAGACTCAGAATTACAACGGAAATAAGTGGTGGTTCCTTTTTTTTTGATATAATAAGTGGTGGCTCCTAACTCATAATGGTTCCTTTTATTCGGTGATAATCAGTATCATTAATAATGAAAAACAGTCAAGCCGCCTAAGTGGAGAAATATTGAGGTTCCAGAAGTTGCTTGATAAAATTCAAACCACAAAATAGAAACTGGAAAGGTAAGAATCATTTTAAAATGAGTTTGTTCATGCAATATAGTGAATATCAATTTTAGTAGGATGCAAATACCATAAGTTCTTTCTCGTGGCTTCAGAATATATAAAATTTTATCAATATTTTTCTCTACCTTTCATTCTCGGAAACTCTAAACATATCCAAAATCATAAAAATGTGATCTTGGCCTTACCTACAAAGAAAAGCACAGCAAAACAAGTTTCATTCTACCTCCCTGCAACTCCTTAACACACTCAAATGAAAGTGCCTTAAAATACTCTTATTCATCAATTGTTGGATCCTAGGAAGGGCAGGACAGAAGAAAAATATCACTAGGAGTTGAGTCTTTTATGAAGCTCATTTTGCTGGTTTATTTTTGTTTCATTTCCATGTCATTATTCTCGAATCCGGAAAAGTAGGTTGATTAGTTTATACAAGTGCTGCCTATAGTTAGCAAGAATTGATAGTTAAGCACCCTTCGGCCTTCCCTGAGTTAGCAAAACTCAACTCAAAATCAATGAAGTTCATTTGACAATTCTCTTTCATATGACAACGGATATGTTTGCCTTGATTACCAAACTGTCCAAGGAAGCCATAGAAAGGATGAAGATGCGAGATTTCTTGGTAGCATGACATTGATGTTCTATAACAAGTCAAGATAAGGGCATTATCAATAATGTGAAATGAAACTAACAACATAGACAGCCTACTAATAGGATATGTCAAAACTGAGTTTAGTTCTACGTATTTATGTATGACAAAACAACAAAATCTACCTTACTCAACAATGATCAATCATGGGGCTGAAAAATACCGTCAAATTTTGGTCATTCAAAGCCATTGTTTCAGGCTTTTAAAATTAAAAGTTGATAACATAATATATCTCTTATTTCCCAACAATGCTTCATAGACAAATGTAAAGAAGCCCCTTCCATTTGGCTAAAAAATTTACATCAAAGTTCAGACACTTAAGTTATACAATAATTTAAGGTTCTACCCAATTCCATTTTTCTTTTTCTCCCTAGAATAAAAGAAGCCATTACCATCTATTCTTGATAAAGAAGCTGATAGAACCAAGATGCATGATTTATCTATTTGTCAAATGAGTACCCCTTTTATCTCTATGTCTAAAATATATTAACTAAGGAAAAATATCCAGTAGCAAGCTTCAAATAAATGGTCCATTGACTCAAGTTAAGTACCAGTAAACTAGAATTTATTAAATAAAAAGATATAAGTTTGATGTTCATGTGATAATAATAGAACCACATAGGAGGAAACCTACAATTAAGCCAAGACTTCTGGTCCCATCGGTTGTTTTCAGCAGGTCATCAGGATCTGCAGCAAGTAAGAAAATAAAATGGATGTTAATTATGACATACAATGCCATAAATTTTTCAAGATTAACTAAATGTGTTATGGACTTATGACAGAAAAAATAAATTTTAAAAAATCTACTCTATCTTTTGAGTCCTGAAAATTTTCAGGTCCGTGATTTTTGAAATGGGTATCAAAACTTAAAGTTATTGAATAATACTCTCATATATTTTCCAGCAGAAACATATTACAATATATCGGAGAAATAGGGAGTAATCCTAATTAATATGACCTTGATCATAGCCTAATTAGATCCCTGAAAATCCTCCTAACATAGGAGCCTATCAATGCTAATAATGATGATAAGATTTTATCACAATCTGACCTTACATGATACTCTTAGGAAATTAGGTTAAAGCTCTAGAATATGGGCTTGGCTGCAGGCTCATATTCTCACAAATATAAAATAGGCTAAAGTATACGTTCGGTCCTTTATGTTTGCCTTTGGTATCATTGTAGTCCCTTAAGTTTATAAAGTACACGTTTGGTCCCTTAAAGTTAACACCGTTAGTTTGACTTAACGGAAAATACTGACTCAACAATTTGAAGCGATGATTGTGCAATTAAATACTGATCAAATATGCTTATATGTTAGTATTTTAATAAATTAATATTTTAAATCCTATTAATTGAAAAATATTTAATCTTCGTCAACAAAAAAATATATTTAATCTTCACAACCGTGAAAACCCGTAAAACACTGCGTGAAGATGAAATATTTTTCGATTAATAGGATTTAAAATATTAATTTATGAAAATAATAATATATAAGCATGCTTGGTAAGAATTTAATTGTACAGTCATTGCTTAAAATTGTTGAGTCAGTATTGTCCATTAAGTCAGACTAATGGTGTTAACATTAAAGGACCAAACATGCACTTTATATACTTAAGGGACTAAAATGATACTAGAGGCAAACATGAAAGACCAAACGAATACTTTAGCCTATAAAATATTAGAAATGTAAAGAGCCATAACAAACATGAACAGTGAGATCGGACGCATGGGGCCAACAGTAACTTTAATTGAAGTTAACTAATTAAAGCAACTAAGAATTAGTCTTGTGAAAACCAAAGTTCAGTGTGATAGGATTTAAAGGGAATAAATAAAGAAAACACAATCTAGAGCCGAATCGTACTCTAACCAATTCACAGCAAATACTAAATAACATATATCTTTTCATAATCTCTTTAAAATAGAATACAGATATATATAGAGGTTTTCCTAAATAACTACTTATCATAACTACAGTACAACATATAAAAAGAAATAACTTCCCTAATCACAACAAATAAGAGTTAATAACTACTCCTAACTTCCCTTGAGTATCTAAACTAGAATAGTCCCTAACAATACCCTCCCCTTGAAAATCAGCCTTGTCCTCAAGGCGGGAAGAAGGAAATTTCAGCCAATTTTGCGTTTGCAAGGTGTTCTTCGTTTGCACTTTTGATCAGACCATCTATTTGATCATAGACTTCCGTTATTTTCAATGTCAATGATGAACAACGATGGCCGGGGGTAAATCTGTCACCACAACGGAAACGAGTCCCTTTTTGCGTCTATATTGTTTTTCGTTTTCGATAAATCGACGATAAACGTAACATCCCAAATTTTGAGGATTTGAAATTTGAAAATTTGTATGGGAAATTGAATTATAAAATTTGCCCTAAAATAATTATGAAATTAACTATTAGAATTTAAGGCATATTTTCTCATAAATTAAGGACAAATAATTAGGGAATAAGTTTCGGTATAAATATTTTAGAAATAATATTTTAAGGCCAAAAGAAAGTTAATTTAGAAATAAAATTCTTAAATGGAATTCAGGATTAAATTTTAATCCAGTACTTACCAATGTGAGTCTTGAAGAGGACTAAGTTGGAGAATTTTTAAGTAGTCCAATCACCTAAAATCCCTATATACATTTTGGCCCATATATTTATTTTATGTAGAACTATTTGAGCAATAAGGCAAGCCCAACGTACAGCCTTGATGACTTCCCATTTTTAGTAAATTTGAGACATATTTTAATATATTTGGGGAGTCATCAATGCTAAATTAAAGGGATTTATTAGAGGTTTTAATAAGATATCAATTTGGCACCTTATTTATGGGCTTTTATTACAAATATCTCAATTTTAATTAAAAAGAAATATTTAGGCTTATATAAAAGAACAAATAAATTTTAATGATGCAAGGTAGATAAGAAAAGGAAAGAAAAAAAAGAGAAAAAAAAAGATTTAGGTTTAGGTTTTAATTATTACTATTACTATTATTATATAGTTTTTGTTTTTTTTTTCACCATCGGGATAAGCAAGGAAGCGACAACGTTTTGGGCTATAATTGAAATGATTGGAAAATGACCTAAAGGAAATAGCTACGGGAGGCGGCGATTGAAAAAGAGGAGGGAGCACTATTCATCGATTATCATAATTTCGTTGGAGAACAAAAGAGGCGAGAGGATTCGAGATAGGAATTTGAGAGAAGCGAGTAGAATAGAGGAGCGATCTTGCGAGGTTCGAGACATTCGACCTTCTTCGTCCTCTCTCGCCGGCGGCTCCCATCTCCACCACGTCGCCGGCGAGCCTCGTCCTCACATTTCTTTGGAAAGGGAGGCGCAGAACAGAGCACCGAATCAGAGGAAGAAGCTGTGCTGAGTCTATGTTCTTTTTGTTGGTTTCAATATTTCACTTGACTCTGTTTCCAGTTTTTTATTCTTTTCGAGTGTGTGTTTGAAATCGATTTTGTGTGGCTATCTTTGAATCTGGATTTTTGTTAAAGCCATGTTTGGCTAATTTTTTTTTGCAACCTAGAGGAACTTTGAACTTATAAGTGTGGATTAGACTTTGTTTTTGTTATTTAGTTATAATTAATATTAATTTTGGTTACTTAATCTTGTTTAGCTTTATCTATTTAGTAGTGGCCATCATTGAATATGAATTTGAGAATTAGGATTTACCTTGACGAAAGAGATTTTAATTAAGCTCGAGATTAAGTAATATGGGATTAGATTACGATTTAATTTGTGATTAGGATAGACATATACCTAATTGCCCCATATAATTGTTGAAGGGTGTGTTCGAGTTTTATTGCCTCTTAAGTAATTATGTTAAACATAACAAAATATACTCAAGAGAGGGTTGTAAGTGAACCGACAGGCACTTATAGCTATTTATACTCGAGATTAACAAAATGATATTAAGGCTAATTAAATTAGTGAAATCAAGGTTTATGAAGCTAATAAGGGATTAGTGACTCTGGGTTGCTCATTGATTATTGTGGTGGTTTGTTTATTTTAATTTTAGTTTAATTCTTTTTTTCTTAATTAAATTCAATTTGGTTTGCTCAACTTAAAAGAAAGTGTAAAATTAATGCTTAACCGAAGTTTGTGATACCAAGTCCTCGTGGGAACGATATCTTACTCACTCTTTATTACTTGATACGGCCCGTATACTTGCGGAGTTATAGGCTTAAAGTTTTGCCCTATCAAGCCTCCCTCATTTATTCAATGATACCCATTAGCCCAAAAACTCATCAGCACATACATAAATACAACACATACCCTCAATGTTAAATCACCAAGCCCATTCCAATTTCTTTCCTTCACCCACAAACCCAACCGAACCATCCACATATCTACACCAAAACGCACAAACAAACAAGGATTATCTTTAGCCATGATATATCATTTGCCACACGTTAATGCCGAGATCACGGTTAGCGCAAGAAACGGAGAAACGAGAGATCATTATCTTCCTTGGCCAGCAACACACCATACCTCTCCATCTTTCTTGAGCCAAGCACCACACTCCCTCTCATTATAAAGCGAATGTATGCGAGAAGACGTAAAGAAAGGAAGGAAAACGAGGACGTTGAGAGAGATAGAGAACGATGAGTGATGGAGAGGGTGTGATTCCTTCATCCTCATCTTTTCCTTCTTCCATTCACGAACAAGGACAGAGAGGGTGAGATAGAGAGAAAACTGAAACAAGGAGAAAGAAAGGAAGAGACAGAAACGTGAGAAACAAAGAATGAGAAGCAAGAATGAGAATCAACAACGAAGGATCAAATGCTTGTGCAAGCTTGAGGAATCAAGCAAGGTGAGTTCCTTAAGCCTTTTACTTCTAGTTTCCATGGTCTTAGTGTTTGGGTTGCTGTTTGGTCAAGAGGGATGAAACTGAACGAAATACCTCTGTTTTTCGGACTGAAAACAGAGTGGTATTGTGAGCTTTTGTTTCTATGGAAAACGTTTAAGTTTTTGCACGAAATTTTTATGGAAGATAGTAGACATCTTAAACTTGAAAATAAGCCAAAATCCAGCCAAAACGGACGTGTATATTGAGAGATATGATTTTCCAAATCTCAGCCAAAATCTGGAACGTTTTCTGCATATCCGGTGAACAGTAAATTTCGGGCTTAATTTTGGAATGGCAAACATTTGAGTTTTTCTTTGAAATTTTTACACTAAATAGTATACATATTAAACTTTAAAACGAGCCAAATCCCAGCCAAAACAGACGTGTATATTGAGAGTTATGATTTTTCAAAGTTAGACACTGAAAACAGGAAAATGTCAGTTTCAGTCGTGAACAGTAAATTTCGGGCTTGTTTTTGAAATGGAAAACATTTTCTTTTTACTTGATATTTTTACAGTAAATAGTAGACATCTAAAACTTTCCGAAAAGCCAAAGAACACCTAAATCGGACGTGTAGAAAGGGAGATATGATTTTCCGAAGTTTAACCGAAAATCTGGACGAATTTTATGTTCCTGGAATAGTGATCATCTCTGGCATGGCTTTGAAATATGAAACCTTTGATTTATTTCATGAAATTTTGTGTGTTGATAGTAAACATATCAATATTTAAAAAGAGCTTTGGATCACCTTGAACGGAAGTTTGTAACTCGAGATATGATTTTTTGAAGTTGAGTCACAATTTTATAAAGTTTTCTCAACAATGTTTGCATTTTAAAAATTTGGGAATAATATAATATTTTATGGCTGTTGGTATTATTTTTCTGTGAAAGTAGACATGTTAAGGAACACGTAACCTTTGGAAGCACCTCATTTAGATTTTTGTAGAATTAATTACGAATTTTCAAGGTTTAATCAGAAAATTTCCGGAACAATTCTATGTAAAGAGTCAAGTTATATCTACATTATTTGAATTTTGAGAAACATTATATGTAATAAAATAAAGCATAATTTATAGGATGATTGGTATTTATTAAACTTCTAATTTAAAGTATTGATGACGTATTGGCCTCTGGGTTAATAAAGATATTATTGAGATTTTAATCATTTTAGTTTTGAAATTTGAAGGACTTGTTATTTTTCAGTTTTTATTATAATAATATTCATTATTAAAATTTTGTATATTTTTATGAAATTATAAATTACAATTTTAATTATGTGGAGTTGAAAAAGTTATTAATGGTTAGTAAATTGGTTGTGGTAGATTCATTTTTTGGCGTGTGTTTGAGCTCTTGGATTAGGAACAGCGTGATAGTAGTTAGCTACGGCGAGAGGTAACCACTTTCTACTTGTTATGCGTATTAATATGTTGTTTGTGAGTATTTTATGAAATAGTTATGAATATCTTATTAGAAATTGCCTTGTGGAATCTTATGATTTGAATTGTGAAATATTTACATATACTTATATATGTATAAGAAATCGGGATTTGAGCTATTTGTTGTGAAAATTATGATAATGGTTGAATTGGGAATAGATGGAGTATTTATTCCACCATGTGGTGAGGCCTCCATCGTGCACGATGGTTGGCTTTCTATTGTCCCACCTGTTCAATGAGGGACTGGCCCACATGTTCAATGAGGGCATACGACACCCCACATGTTCAATGAGGGGAAAAGGCCCATGGTCTGGGACGTGTGCTCTGGGGATTTTGGCCGGTCCTCATCACATGACCAATGAGCTTTTGAGTAACCAGTAAAATGGATGTAACTTAGCCCATGGGTCTAGTCGGAGGAAATAAGGCGGTTCGGTTGATTGGTGGGAGGTATCTTGGGAAATGTGTTAATGAAAAGCGTGATACATAATTTTTGATATGGAATTTTTATCATGTGGATATTGGCAAATTTTAAATTATATATATTATATTTTTTTTAAGAAAAAAAATATACTATGTTATATAAATTGTTCCACATGGCACCTCACTAGCACATATTAGTATTCGTAATGAGTTGGATTGATGGTTACCACATTTTTCCAGGTGATAATTCTCGTCCGGGTCCATCAGGGAAAACTTTGGAAGCTTAGGCTACTCCTCCTGGCAGTGGTGCTTCCATCTTCTGGTATTTGTTGGATGATTGCATATTGCCACATTAGGGCTCTTTCTGCATACTCTGATTTATATTGTATATTTTGGCAAGCAACGAAGCATTACTTAGTCGTTGATCAACCCTAAATTTGTAATTTCGTTAATGTAAAATGGAGGGCGTTACAATGTCGCACCGATAGGATATGACAAGTTCGAATCCAAATTGGGTCCCTGATTGGGCGCGCCGACTGAGTCATCGGATTCAGAAAACCCTGAATTTGCGGCATTTGAATAACCGAATGGATTGCAATAATCAGTCCTATAATCTTGGTTATACTTTTGAGGGCCACATTGATTAGTTTAGCAGTGATTGGAGCGCTGGGCACCCTGGGAATTTAATTTGGATTCAAATTCTAGTGTAAGGCTTACAGCTTTATATACGGTCCGAGGTTTATGAATTTTAACATCCGACTACAACTCGTCCTTGGGGCCATTGATGAAAACGCCTAGGAGGCAATGCTCCGGCCAGCCTTGTACTTGGGCTTGCCTTCTAACAAACTCTTGGTTATACTCGGTTACTAAGTATAATTGTTTTATGCTGCATAGAAAGGCATCGAGGTTTTGAAATTTAGCGGGGTCAAATTGCTCTTGAAAGATTTGCACTAGTTCTTCCCAATATTGTATGGTTCTTCTTGAAGAGACCCGGGTAAATGTATCTAACGCTTCTCCTTCCAAATTTATCGCCACTACATCCACCTTTAAATCTTCGAGTGTCTGGTAATATCTAAAATATTTTTCTTCCTTCAAAATCCAGCCTCTTGGATCACCGCCTTCATACTTTGGGAATTCAATTTTCGAATAAGGACGTCTTGATTGATTTCTGTGCCACCAAGAATCATCTCCCTCATCATGCTCGTTATATATGTCCTTGTTGACATGACTTGACTCTCCTTGAGCGAATATTGGCACTTTCTGTCTCTTCAAAGTATTAATTTCTGCATTCATTTGACTCAATCTCACAATAATGGCTATCAATTACGGATTATTGGCTTCAGGGTGCTTATGAGGAGGGGGTTGGAGCGAAATCACTACTAGGTCATTATGAGGATTCGAATTTCGTGGTATTTCTGGGTTATGGGTTGAAGGTAATGGAGGGTTATCCTCATATGAAGAATTTCGAGTATTAACCATGGTATCCAACAGCCCAACGATTCACCGCTCCGATACCAATTGATAGGATTTAAAGGGAATAAATAAAGAAAACACAATCTAGAGCCAGAATCTGTACTCTAGCTAATTCACAGTAAATACTGAATAACATATATCTTTTCATAATCTCTTTAAAACAGAATACAAATACATATAGAGGTTTTCCTACATAACTACTTATCATAACTACCCTACAACAGATAAGAAGAAATAACTTCCCTAATCACAACAGATAAGAATTAATAACTACTCCTAACTTCCCTTGAGTATCTAAACCAGAATATGACGTGTGTCCCTAACATAGTGTATTATTAGCTTTTGAATTGTTACTTATTTTTGTTTTCAATTGTTACAATGATACTCCTTTTCTATTTTATATTTTCTATTCACGAGTACTGGATGAATTAATTCACTTAATACTGTTTAGGAGACTGTGGAACTTGATCTCATAATACTTCACAAGTAAGGCTTAGCAAGTATGCAGCATGTATCACGCAGTGGATTCATGCCACAATGTTAATTATTAAAATCTTATTATCACTTCAAATCTTTCCACATATTCAGCCATACAAAAAATTGGTGAGGTCGCATCAAAAAGTTAGCTTATCCATCTAAGATGTACAAGTTGCCTTTTGATTACAAATGAAGAAGTGGCTAACAATTTGCAGTTTCCTTTTTTTTTTAAAAAAAGGTCACACTCAATGCGAAAAGATGCACAAATTGCAATTATAGAGTTGAATACATAACTCAAAATTAAGGACTCAGTCCATACTGTTGATTCATATGTTTCTATCAAGGCAATACACACACACGTGTTAATAACTCAAGTCAAGCAAAATAAGGTGTTGGTAATATTTACCTCTTAGAAATTCTACAGCTTCATCCAGGACAAGGTTAAGTGACTGATCATAACCTTTTAGAGTTCCTGTCACTACAATGCCACAAATTAAATATAAGATGGCTGTAAATAAGTCCTTGCTATTTGCCACTTTATTAATTGATCCCTTATAATCTAAATTCATATAGCTTAAATTTGAAGCAAACGACTCAGGTACTGAAATAAAGTCACAAATCAGTATTTAGGGATAGTAAGTCCTTGGTGGATGACAACAAACTCAGATACGGAGAATTAGACAATTGTTAGTTTGTAGCGATAAGAAAAATAGGAAAGCCAGAATCAGAAAAGCCTAAAAAAAACTGCTTGTTGAAAAAGCACGCATGTTTCACAAAGTCTGCATAGCCAGTTAAATAGTAAAATACTCCAGTTTAGTCCTCTATATATCAGATTGATACTCTAGAAATTTTGTGTCACTTTAGGACCCAAAAAGTGTGTGTACTTCACTTTTACAGTTCTTTGAGACGCCAACAAGAAATATGTAGAGTTAGTGGGAAAGATCACATTTTGCACATCAAAGTGATATAAACTATTACTGAAGTATTAAACTGATGATGACACCATCTTTCAAGTACCAAAATAGGTTTTTTTCTAAATACAATCCAAGTTTGCTCTATCTCAAAAAAGTCAATTACACATTACGGCCTATTCTATTAAACCACATGACTTTAAAATAGGGATAAAAAACGAAATTGGGTTATCTTGTCTGCCACCAGTAGGCTTGACTTGAACCCCCTTTGTCCACAAATTTTGCCAGGTCCAAAACAGTTTCTTTCCTAGCTGACTATTTATAAAATAAAAACAGCAATGAAAGAAAGGAAAGCAACCAAAGGCATAAAAAAGGAAAGAAAATCACCCGAACCAACACAATAACTCCTTCACAAGCTTGTCTCAGTAGGAATCAGTGGCTTCTATGGAATTTCTTCTGCATTACAGCAAAAATCAAGTTGCAAGTCATAAGACAGATAGAGAATCTAAAATTAAATCCATACAACACATACATTAAAGGAAGCTACCTGCAAAGGGAGATCGAATGCGAAGCACGCAAAGAGGGAGAGTTCTTGCTTAAAATAAAAAAATTAGCGTTTTAGTTTTGGAGCTTTCATCAGGTTAAATCCTTCCTTTAGAGCTGCTTCAAGTTAATAAGTCGGCAAACATTGAAAAGGATATATATCAAAATGTTGAATTTTAAAAAAAATTATATAATTTCAAAATAAATTTCGTAATATATACATATATATTTTATCTTTTCAATTCAAAGAACTTATTAAGAATTTAAATTCAAGCAAGAAGAGTGTATGTATATCCATAATTGTATATTTGGAGATTTTTTAAATGAATGATCTTGGGCGGGAAAGAAGCTCAGATTTTTAAAAATTGTCCAGTTCAGCAACTCAATGATAAGCAAGTCATCAGAGCACTTCAAAAGATTCGCACGAATGCTAACCCAGGCACCAACCTTAACTCCTGAATCTCTATATCTCTATTCTCTCTCCACTCTATATCGATTCCTCCATTCTTACACCTTTTCTTTTTCCCTCCACAAACAAATAAAAAAGCGAAGAAGATTAAGCGAGATTGAAGCATAGCGACAAAAACAGAGACTTCGATTAAGCGAGACTGCTTTCTGTATGAAGAAAACTATTCACTTTTGAGTGGGGGAGGGGGAGCAGGGAGCTACAAAATAACGAAAGTAGAAGGAAAGAAAGACGAAACCTACCTGAGTGGGATGACACGGAGTGGGGAGGACGGCGACGGTGGGCAGGAGCGAGCTTCCAAAACGCTAGCCGAGAGAAGTGAAAGAAATAGCTTGGGGGAGGGATGAGCGATCTGCATTTTGCAGAGTGAAAGTGACTACAGTGAAGAACTATTTTTAAAAAGGGTTAGCTGTTTGTAAATTTGTCAACAAACTATTAATCGAGAAGGTCCGACATAAAAAATAATTGAAGGGACTAAATTGACCAACAAACTATTAAAAAGTGAAAAAAAAATACCAAATAACTATTAAGAAAAAAAAACTATCACTACTACGTTAAAATATGAAGACCGCTGCAGGACGACGCGGAGACGCCTTGTAAAAGAGTGGTTAAGTCTTCTTGTTGGATAAGGCAAATACCAACGAGATAGGACCCATGCGAGCAAAGGCGTTGTGGCAACGGCGGTTCTGCCGTTTGTGGCATCGGAGGGATGGAACCAAGGTATAAGGCGCGCGTTGGTCGAAAGTGTGGATCATTGGATGAGTTCAAGAGCGTGAGTAGAACACCCAAAGAACAATGGAAGCTTTGAAGATGCCGACGTCGCCGACATCGTGATGTTAATGGAAGACGGAGACACCAAAACAATGATGGAGTGATAGTTCGTTGACGAATCTGCTCAAAATTGTGTGTTTTTTTTTTTCACTTTTTAATAGTTCGTTAGCCAATTTAATCCCTTTTATTTTTTTGTGCTAGACGCTCTTTGGGCGGTTGTTCCTTGGCAAATTTGCACCTTAACCCATTGAAAAATATGGGGAAAATTAATCTTTTTTTATTCTTTTTTTTTTTTTTTACATTAATCTTTTTATCCTCAGTGATTAACATTTGGCTAAAATCAACAAAGTGGCCCTTAAACTTCGGGTTAATTGTATAAAACTTCCTTAACGTTTTTGCTAAGCAACTTCTTTAATGTTTTAAAGTTTGAATTAAAAACTTCTTGAAATTTTAATTTGGCTAAAGTATACTTTTAATCCTTTAAATTTATATGAAGTATACTTTTAGTCCCTTAACTTTATAAAGATACTTTTAGTCCTATAATTCTAACACCGTTAATTTTGCTAACGGAAAATACAAACCCAAGTGATAACGGTGTAAATTTAAGTGATGATTTTGTGATTAAATGCTATTAAACTTAAAATTAAAATACAAGTAAATTAAAGAATTATAAAATTGGTGTAATTAAATGCTATTAGTCATCATTTAACTTTCATTTGCATCAAGCATTTTCCGTTAGTAACATTTACGGTGTTAGAATTTTATGACCAAAAGTATACTTTATAAAGTTAAGAGACCAAAAGTATACTTATGTAAAACTTAAAGGACTAAAAGGATACTTTAGCGTTTTAATTTTTGATATTAAATCCCATACCATTAATTATTTGATGTTAAGTTATTGACTTGTTATAATGCTTATCTTCTCGTGCATGTGACATCAGTTGTTTGAATGCAGTTTCAACGATCGGAATCGAAAATTTTCATTTGATGATTCTTAAATATATTTTCTTTAAAAAAAACATTTTAGGCCTTGACAAGTCAAAGAATTCATAGTTAAAAAAATTATCTTTATTTTAGATTTTATACCAACTAAAATAATTATAAATTCTAGAGGTGCATGATGATCATCAACCTTCACGGAGCCCCAATATACAAAGGGTCCTATATCATCAGATATTACTACAAAAAGTCAGATAAGTTTTGTGGCACATTTCTTCTATATTTTGGCAACACTTTAAAAGGTAACAAGAGTACAGTATCAGTAGTTTGTATATGATTTGATTTAATATTCACAACTGTAATCATATTTTTAGTTGTTGTTTAATTTATTGTAAAATTGAAATAGATTGAATTCACAAAAGAGACAAGTTTGTTAGACATTTATGATAAGCCAATTGAGACGTTCTTTAGTGTTGACAGTCTGTAAATATTTTTTGAATTTTAATAATGATAAGAAAAATTCATAGGTAATGCTTTAAAAAAAAAAAAAAAAAAAAAAAAAAAAAAAAAAAAAAAAAAAAAAAAAAAAAAAACATGTTTTGTAGCCCTTCTTTGAGAAAGCGCTACAGCTCTTGCTAAAGGATGTGCTACAGAAAGCATACCTTTATGTAGACTTTCTTATGGAAAAGTATACTTTTTTTTTTTTTTTTTTTTTTCAAAAAAAAAAAGAAGTTGTAGCACTTCATAAAATGCTATGGGTCTGTTTAGCTCAATCCCATGATATCATATAGTGCAGTGCAATGTGATGCAATGCAATACAATATTAATTATAGGGTTCGTGTTTGATTTGATTTTTATACAAGATGTAATAAGTTATTATTTTAACAATTATTTAAAATTAATATATCACATAAAATGTATTTTACCTTTAATATAATCTTTGTGAAAAAGAATAGTTAAAAACCATCGTTCTGCTTCATTATAACTGTCATGTTATCTTGCCGAGGATCGTTCGATTGTAATAGTTGTGATGGTGGATGATGGTATCAGTGGTACAATGATGGCGATTGTAAGTGGTGGTAGTGACAAAAATGGAGGAGGAGGTAGTGGCGGTGGCAGCAACGAGAGTGGAGAAGTAGGTAGTGGCAACAACAATAGTGGAGAAAGAGATCACGGCGGTGGCGAAAATGACGGAGGTGGGCGCGGTGGAGGATAATTAGTGTAGATAAGTTAAAATAATCGTGGGACCAAGTGATCACCCAAAGCAAACCCGTTATAGTCAATTTCAAATGAACGGTGCCAAATGCCAATGCCGTACTGCACTGACTGACCAATTTTAATATGAAAAATACAAACAAACAGCTCATGGGTCCCACTTTCTCTCTCTCATCATCCCGTCCTCTCGTCATCTTATGCATGCGGATTATTATTATTTTTTTAAAAGAAGAATATTATGTCATCTGACCTATAATTAATAAAAAATATAATAGATTTTTATCTGAAAAAACTCTGATTTTATCTTATTTTTAATAAAAATATTGGTTATTTATTTATTTAATTTTTAAAAAATTAATATTTTTCTTAAAAAATAAAATCCATTTTTTTAAGTGAATCAACTACCAACTATAATTAAAATAATCTGAGTTACTATGTTTTCATTTAATAGAATTCAGAGATAAATACTTCTCAAAAAAACCAATCTATGGATGCCACCTTCTTTCTCTCTCTTCCACGTCCTCTCGTCATCTCTATGTAGAGATTATACAAGTTGGAGGAATGGGGACTTTTATGTTCTACATACTTCTATTAAAAAGACAATCAAGTTTCAATTATTTGATGTCCCAATTTCTTATATGATTGATGAGCTTATAAGTTTTGTTTTTACTCTAGATATTTTATGAGCTTTGATTTTTTATTTATTTTCAAATATATTAATAAATGAAACATAAGAGGTGTGTGAATTATTGAGCTACACGAACACATATAATGGTTCGTAAATGAACATTTTATAATTTTAAACTCCTTATAGTTCTTATTGCACACACTTTATTTTCAACCTTTTATGGCCCACTCTAACTATATATTTTTTGATAAATATAAAAAATTGAATATAGCCTTTATTTGGTCTATGTGAAGGGTTAGTTATTAATAGAGTAAAATGATTTATGTTAAAGCTGGCCGAAAAAATGATTTATGTCAAACAAAAAAGAGGATACTGACAATGTCATACCATTCATACAATTAAGCAGAGGAAAAATCCCCCTTACAGCTCAAAAAATTATGATATTGTCAAAAAAAACCCCAAAAAAATCACATGTCAGAAAATGTTGTAGTTGTTAACGTGTACTGATTTAGTTGATAGGATATAATTATTAACGTGTACTAATTTAGTTGTTAATATTATACTGATATAATTATTATTGTTTATAAAATAATACCCAAAAAAAAAAAAAAAAAGCACTATGGCATTTTCTAACATGTAATTTTTTTTTTTTTTTTTGACAATATCTTGATTACTTAAGTCTAAAGGGGATTTTCCCTTAAGTAGACTTTGACAAATACATTTAAGTAGATTTAGTAAATTGAGACATATTATGGTGGTCGTCATCATCATAACATTTAAAAAGTTATTTTTTTTTATCTTAAATATAGGATATAGTTTATAATACAAAATTGCACTACAAATTATGCCTTATATTTAAGATCAAGGTAGTATTATCTTATGGTACACTTATTAAAAGGAATAATAAATCTTCATTTTTCTTAAACAAATCAAAGTTATATATACCGTAAATTTTTAAAATAGAAAGGTACTAAATATCTCTCTATCATTTTTTTTTATGCAAGACAAAATGACATTAATTAAGAAAAGTTTTTTTTTTTTTTTTATGTAAGACTTTCTAATGGTGAAGAAAGAAAAGAATAAAAACAATTATAAGTAATAGTTTGAAAGCAAAGAAAAATTGAAATCATGAATCATAGAAAGTATTTCCTACCATGTAATATTGCTTTCCATCCTAAATGTAAGAATTAATAAGGATGAGCTTGCTTTAGTTTTAGATGTAAGACCCCAATTTATTTTATTTCTTAAATTTATAATTTATTCTGCAAATTATCCCTATTAATTATATTTAATAAGAGAATTTCTATTACAGGTGGTTTTCAATACAAATGATTAAATGGGTATGTTAATTAGTTAAGTAGAAAAGCGACATCTGCTGAAATATTGTGTTAGGTGTGTAAGTGCTCACATTCTCATTTGGAAATATTGACCCCCACGTCACATCCCACGGGAGACCAAGAGGCAAGAAGATTCTTTTAGCATATTGGACAATTCTGTGGGCCAAAAGTGAAATTAAAAAAAAAAAAAAAAAAAAAAAAAAAAAAAAAAAAACCCCTAAAGGACACTTGAAGGGGTTGGGTTTCTCTCATAATCCTTTTCTCATTATCCATCATCATCTCAAAATCCTATTCATCCAATCAATCACAACACTACTTTAACTTTTTTCTCATCTTCCCAATCAATGGTACAGATGGGCTAATGAAGGAAAATGAGAAAAAAGATTGAGAGAATCATCTCCCCACTTGAAGTTGATTACTTGTTTGAATTTGTAGTATTTTTATGATGTCTTTTAAAAAATAGTACGGCCCTTAATATCAAACCTAATTAAATTTTTTAGGGTTAAGGTGCAGATTTGCCAACGAACTATTACCCAAGGAGCATCTGACACAAAAAAATAATTGAGGATACCAAAATTACCAATAAACAATTAAAAAAGTGAAAAAAGTACCAAATAACTATTTAAAAAAACAACTATCACAATTACGTTAAAATATGAGGTACTGGCGTATGACGGTGGCGAAGAAAAGAGCGTTAAGCCTTCTTGTTGGATAAGACAAACACCAAAAGAGATGGGACCCATCCGAGTAGGCATTGTGGCAGCAGCGGCTGTTGCTTGTGGCATCAGAGGGATAGAACCAGGGTGCAAGACGCATGCTGGTCGAAAGCTGTGGACTGCTGGATTTGGTTTCGGTGCGTGATTCTCGCCCTAAAGCTACATACGGACCTTGATAAGTCCGAGAGAGTAAGTGGAACACCTAGCAATAATGGAAGCTTTGGAGACGCCAACGTCGTCGATACTGTGACAGTCAATGGAAGATGGAGACACCAAGACAGTGATAGGGTAATAGTTCGTTGGCCAATTTGCACCTTAATTGTGTTTGTTTTCACTTTTTAATTGTTGATTGGTAATTTTGGTACCCTCAATTTTTTGTGTGCCAGATGCTCCTTGGGTAATAGTTCGTTGGCAAATCTGCATCTTAACCCAATTTTTTAAAGATATTAATGATGCTGAACAACTTAGTTTAGAATATTTATACTTATTTTCATGTCAAACTAATTTATCTGACTCATATACTGTTATCCAATTATATATAACATATATTATGATTAACTAACTTGTTTAGCTTCTTTAACCTCTCAAAAAATGAGTCTTATATTGAGGACCAAAAGGATTATTAAACCTTTTTTTTTAATAGAAAAAACAAGAAAATACCACTTAGACTTCAAAATTTCAAATAATTGATTTCCTATTAAAAATGAGTGGTCAATTACTATACTCTTGTAGTTAATACATATACTATTGTAAACAATAGTAAGACGGATCATATTTGGGCTTTTTTTTTTTTCCAATTTGCCCCTTTTTAAATAACTATTTAACAAAATGCTCCTGTTTGGAAACTATTTAAGCATCTGCCCCTGTTTAGTCGATTAATGCCCTCATTTAGTCTATTAAAACGCAGGGCTCAATTTTTTTGGAAGATCCCCGCGATTTAGTCGACTAAACCTCAATGTTTAGTCGACTAAAACGTGGGGGACCAATTTTTTTTAAACATCCCCGCTATTTAGTCGACTAAACCTTGAGGTTTAGTCGACTAAACCAGTCCAGAGGGCTTTTTTAAAAACCCCAATCGCACATTCAAAAACCCTAATCGACTAAACACCCCTTTCCCCTTCCAATACTCTCTCTTTTCTCAGTTTTAGTGCGGCCCATCAAGGTTTAATACGATTCCACCTAGTTGAAGGTATGATTGTTGTGTAATCTTTGTAGTTTCTCTTTGTTAAGCTTTTGTTTTTGTTTGTAACCCGAAACCCTTCGTTTTTCGGCTCCCAAATTCGGTGTGAAGGATGAGTTCAAGTCCAAACACACACGTCACTGTAATCTACTATAGTGGGAGGCATTTTGTAGGTCCCGATGGTGTTCAATTTGAAGGAAAAACGAAAATGATGAAAATCAAACGGGGCACTACGTACAACGAGCTCAAAGAAAGAATTTATCAAAAATTGGGGCTACATGGAAGACAATGCATTCATCGGTTAATTGCCAAAGTGGAGACTATAGTGGGTAAGGATAGTGTATACTACATTAGTAACGATGTATGTGATGATGAAGACGTAGAGTGTGTCATAGATACATTTGCTAATCGGAGAGCACAAAATTTTATTGAGATATATGTTGAGCTTGAATCTGGTGAATCATCATCTATACCCATGCATACAAGAATCTGCACAGTATTTTGGTCAAGAAGATAGACCTATCGGTGTATCTGTACCTTCACAAGTCTTAAGTCAGGTAACATTGATGGATGAAGAGGAAGAGGAGGATGAGGAATATGAGAATATGCATAGCGATGAGGAGGACGAATTTGAGAGGTTTATTCCAATAGGTGACAACTCAGACACTGATGTAGAGGGTGATTTTGATGCTCGCACGAACCCAGTAAACCCGAGTACCGCAACAATGCCACCGCTTCGTGTTGACCCAGTTAGAAGTGGTATGTTAGTAAACTAGTATTTGTATTTGTAATTTTTATTTAGTGGTTCTGACAAAGAAAACATCTTGACAGATGTAGGGCTTGAGAGTGAGCCATTTTGGAACGAAAGCCCGCACTATTCCTCCATTAATTGGGCATACTGTGATGATGACATAGACATGTTGTATGGTGGTGATGAGGGGCAAGGTGGTTGGCATTTAGGTGATCCATTATATCTGTATCAGCAGTTTCATTCTAAGTCTGAAATGCAACATGCCGTGAAATTATATTGCATGAAGTCTCATCGTACGGCCAAAGTTGCAAAAAGCGATGAGAATAGGTTTGTGATGCAGTGTCGAAACCATACTGATGGTTGTCCCTGGTATATGAGGGCAATTCTCCCCAAGAATGGAAATTGTTGGGTGGTGCGTAAGTGGGGGCAAGAGCACACCGCTAAACCGAATCTCGCCTCGGATCATAGACAGCTAGATTCAAATGTTATATGTGCATCCATTATCAGTAGGTTTTCCATTTGTTTTGTAGTTACATTCGGTTTAGTTATTGACAGTACATGTATAATTTGCTTTGTTGTCATTAGGTATGTTAAGAGAAGATCCACTTTAAAACCGGTCTTTGATACAAGAGAGGATACAACGTATGTATAGATATAATGTAACATACATGAAGGCTTGGAAGGCGAAAATGAAGGCCATTGTGAAGTTATTTGGTGATTGGGAGGAATCATAAGCATTCTTGCCCAACTGGTTGACATACATGACGCAGTGTAACGTGGGTTCTGTTTTCAGGCTAGATACAGATGAATGTTTCGACGAGCGTCATTTTTATAACGACAAACGCGTCTTTCATAGGGTTTTTTGGTCATTTAACCAGACCATTGAAGCCTTCAAATACTGTAAGCCCATACTACAAGTTGATGGCACCCACTTGTACGGGAAATACAAAGGTACTCTTTTGATTGCGACTTCACAGGATGGGGATGGGAAGGTCCTGCCCATTGCCTTTGCTGTTGTTCCTCCTGGTGAGAAGTATGATGATTAGTGGTGGTTTCTTTGTCTCATACGTGATCATGTGACGCAGAGGCAGGGTATTTGTTTGATATCTGATCATCACGCCAGTATCATAAAGGCGGTTAAAGATCATCATAATTGGCAGCCTCCATACGCCTATCATGTGTATTGCCTACATCATGTCGGGAGCAACTTTAATACTAAGTTTAGGGATATACAATTGAAGAAAACAGTTATGAAACTAGGTATGCAATTTCACCTTTTATGTACTTCTTGCACATATTTGTAATCATTTATGTGTTTCCATTGTTATGAGTTTACTTTCATTGTTCTATGCGGGGTACATGAGTTCAAAGATCCTATTTGACATGCGTTTCAAAAGTTTATTGAAACACATCCCCAGGTTGCCTCCTGGTTTGATCGACTTCCAAAGGAGAAATGGTGCGCAGTCCTATGATGAAGACTGTAATATCCCAAAATTCATATTTATCATAAATATTATAATTTGGCCAAATAATACCTATTCAAAATAGGAAAGTATGTTGTCTCTAATTTTAGTAATTTATTTGTTTATTTTTCTTGGAATTTAAAGAGGCAAAAATCCAATTTTTTTAGGGGTCATAAATTGCCCTATAATTATTGAATTAATACATGGTGCATAAATGGCATGAAAAGCTAAAAAGTTGTGAGGAAATAATTAAACCAATTAGAGAAAATTGCCAACAATTAGTGGATAATTCAATCTATGTTAATTGAATTATTTTCATAAACATTCACAATTAGTTTAGTGGCATATGTTAAAGGCCTAATTAAGGATAGATTACCTTAATTAAGAAACAAGGGCTAGTGAAGGGCTAGGATTAGCATAGAAGTGGTTTCTAATTAATCTTAGAACCAACCATATTTTGACAATTACACTTAACTACTTTATTAGGGATGCTAATTAAGATTAGGTATGGAGGCCTAAGATTAAATTTGATAAAACTAAATCCAAAGGCTTTAATTAAGCCTCATAAAGCCAAATCCTTGTGAAATTGAATTGACCAATGATAAATCAAGAAAATATTCTTAATCCTCATGAAATTAATTGGGCCAATGAGAGATTGGAAAATAAAAGGCCAAGATTTGATTTAATAAAGTGTAATCTAATGGCCTTAATTAATAAATAAGCTTAATCCATGTGATAATTAAAGAACCAATAGGAGGAGTTTGAGCTCATAATATCTAGATATTATTTGAATCAAACACATGGGTTCATTAATTGCAAAATTGATGAAGGAGAGAGGGAGAGTTGTGTGTATGTGTGTGTAAAGAGAGAGAGTGTTGTGAGTGCTAATGTTGTGAGTCTAGTGAGTGAGAGAGAAAAATAAACTTAATTCAATATTAATTTGAAATCCAAAGTAAATATCGATGTACACGGTAAAAACTCAAAATAACAAATAAAGTGAGAATTTATACAAATCTAAATAGTTGTGAAGAAGTAGGAACCCGGAGAAAATATAAGGACTTATCTTGAACCCACATAATTTAACCTCGAAAGTAAGCCTAGTAAAGGTTATTTTTGCAAACGTTGAAGAATAAACTTAGTACAACCGGGGGAATCTCATTAGACCATAAACGGACATCCAACTACTAATAAAAAATCATACTCAAAATTCAAAAGTATTGGTAATTGATCAAGCAACCAAAAATAGATTTCATTAAAGTAAATTAATTCTCAAAAAGCAAAACTTAGAGATTAAGTTAGGGTCTTCTAATCACATGGATGGATGAGATTAAAACTTCTTTACTAAGTTTAAATCCAAGGGTTAAGGTGAGTGTTGGTCAAATTTAATTGCCACTTGTGTCCTTAGAATTCTCCTATAAATAGGAGGCTCCTCTCTTCATAATCTTCACACCAAAACTCAACCAAAGTGATGAGTATAGAGAAGCCATAGTAGAGAGGAAGTCATAGCAAGAAGGAGTATCAAGGTTCTTCAAGAGGTAAGCAAGTTTTTAGTTTCTAGTCTTTAATTTTGTAGTTCTTAGTAGTTTTTAGTATAAAGGTTTGTTTGATCTTTAAATCTTCCAAGAAGTTTTGATTTCATGTTTTTATGATTAAAAATGTCTTTATTTCGAAAATATGGTGGAGAATATTGTGGAGCAAAATTCTTGGAAGTTGAAGATCAAAGTAGCGAAGTTCTGGCAAACTTTTCGGTAAAATTTCTGGGCAAACAGCAACAGAAATGATAATATTTTATGTGGAAAATGAAGCCCACAAATCACGAAACTTTCCAGAAGTAAAGTAGACATGTAGGGATTTCCGAATATATATAATATGTAGCGTTTTGATTCCTATACAAAGAAATACAATCAGTTGAAGTTAGGCTATTTTTCTGGACAAAATTCTGGGCAACGTTGTGAAAGATGAAAACTGGGAATTTTTCATAAATTCTGGGTATATAAAAGTATTTTTTCTTGAAAATATACATCTTAAGGATTCCGAGGAATTTTACGGATCCTCGTTTCGATTTTTCTAGAATTAATTATGATTTTCCAAAGTTGCTGCAAAATCTGCCCAGAAAATTCAGTATTGCGTTTTTAAATGAATGTAAGGGAAAAATTGTAAATAACAAATCCACCAAGGGTAGAAAGGTAAATAGAGGTGAAAATATCTCTTAGGATATGATTCTAAGTATTATGGTGATATGTTAGGATATCCGGGAAGTCTGGGGCTGGGTTCAAAGGTCAGGCATGTTGGCCATTACACGGTGAAAGGTACGTTCACGTACTGTAACACTAACTCTGATGCTTATTGTATGCTTATATGTGATAGAATATTTCATAGAGTCATGGACAGGACTTTGTCTTGGGTCATGCGCCGTGTCTAAGACTCGCCTTAGTTCACTTGTTTATACATTCAGCTTTATTTATACGGGTTACGCTGTCTTGGTAATGACGTTGAGTTTTCCTAGCGAGGACACGAGGAGCCGTCGTGGCACCGGTTGGTGCAAACATGGTTGATTGTGTATGTGCTTTGTGTGCTATGTCTTGTTGTTGTGATTGACATTACATCTGCTGTGTGCTTATGTATTGTTATAACCTTACATCTGCTGTGTGCTATGTATTGGTTAATGCTGTAATGTTATGAATATCTGTCATACATATTTTATCATACATAAGCATGAGGTTAACTGTTACCTGAGGTTCAATGGGTATTGAACCTCAGCTCTTACTTTAGCTTCGGGATCCGGTGTGAACGGGATCGAAGACAAGGGCAAGCGGTAGGCATAAGGATTTTTGGAGAAATTTCTTTTGATATGTACTTAACGTTGTAGTCATTCGAAATTTTTGTATCACTATGGAAGCAAACATATACAATACAGTGGATGTTTATCAGTTACTCTTCAATTTAAATACTTCCAATGCTCTACTCTGATCAAACTATTTTGAAAACGCTTCCGAAAATTGAGATGTTACAAAGACGGACGGAGGTTTGGTCACATGACCACTAACCTAGCCGAGTGTGTCAACAAGGTCCTCAGGGGTGCCCGTAATCTGCCGATAACGGCATTGGTGAGATGACTTATAGTAGACTTGTCGAATATTTCGTCATGAGGCGTGTTGAGATTAACAAACATGTGGCTGCAGGTAGGATAGTGTCAAAAAAGGTTGAAGAAGCGATACAGAAAATGGATCGGTTGACGAATCACGCATCTTGCGTGTGACTCTATGATTTAAATTTGATTATTTGAGGTTGAGGACGCATACAACCAATCTACACATGACGCCGGTGACATAATAAGGGTTGACTTGATCAATCGCAAATGTCATGTAGGAGATTCACAGCAAGAAGGTATCCCTGCAGCCATGTATTAGCAGTATGCAAGATTGAAAATTTAAACCATTATGATTATGTTGACCCGATATTCACTATGCCATATATAAGTCAGGTATATGCTACACACTGGTACCCTATAGGCAATGAATTGTTGATTCAACAAGGAGATGGCCCCACAGTTATCCCGAATGCAAGTTTGGCACGTACACAGGGAAAACCAAAGTCTACAAGGATACAAAAATGAGATGGATTGGGTGGAGTCTCAACCCTCAAGCGATCAAGAAAGATGTAGGAGTTGTAACCAAGTCGGTCATAATATGCGTACATGTCCAACGAGGATTAGACAAGCTTGAATTCTATGTAACGTGTCTTGCATTGAGTTTATGATTATTTGTTTTTGTTTTGGCTTCAAACTTTGCACTTTGTTTTATTGTAACATTAGCGGTTCAATCCTATGCAAGACCATTAATTGATGATCAAAATACCTGCCTCAAGTCACATTGATATGTAAAAGGGATATATTTGAGGTTTTGTGCATGTTGGAAATCGACTAAATCAGGTGAGGGTGCCTCGTCCCGATTTTAGTCGACTAAATCAGACAGAGGCACCCCTCACCTATCCAATTTGATGTCCAGCATACAATTCAAGCTTTCCAACACAATTTTACATACCAAATTGGATAAATTCATACCACATAAACCAAAAGCAACAAAATTCATTAAAAATAAACATCAATGTCATTACACTTGGACAAAGTCTAACCACACAAACTAAAAACCAACATCAAGTCAAAAGCAACATCAAGGCAAACGAAATCGCAAATGTCAAAAAACAACAATGGCAGTACAAATAAATCTAAGCTTCCTCCTCAGATGTGTCAGCCTCCTCCTCAGATGGAGTTCCCTGGTCATCGTCACCGGCTACCTCCTGCTCTCGTCCAAGCTGCAACTGACCAAGACTATCCTCTATCCCCTTCATCCGACCCTGCATCCACCTCCACCTTTCATTCTCTTTTTCAATGTGGCTCTTCCGCCACTTTTTAGTTTTGCTTCCATCTTAGCATTCTGTTTCGTGTTAGCATAGATGGCTTTCATGACATCATCAAGGGAGAATCCACCCTCCGGCACAACAAAGTCCTCCATATCAGCATCGTCGTCATCATCATCATGTAACTCAGGAGCAACAACGGGTGGAATCGGGCTAGCATCAGGTACCTCCTCCTCAACATTAGTGTAGTGCCACATACCATTTGGCCCCTTTGAGATCTTGCACTGCTCCACTAGACGCTGTCCAAAGATGGCATTCCACGTTTTCTGACTCACCATTTGCTCAGTGTCCATAGGAACATTGAAATGCTCCAATATCCCCTGAACTAGATACACATAAGGGAGTGCAACATTATTCTTCTGTTTGGCCTTATATATCATATTGCAAACGAAGTGCCTCCAATTCACGTTAATGCTATGACAAATGGCCCACATAACAGGAATGTCACCCTCCAACACCCTCGAATGATTGTAAGCCCGAGGGAACAATATATGGGTGATGACATAGAAGAGGATACGGGCATTAACAGTCAGCTGGCCCACAGAAAGTATAGGTCTATGAGCTCTTGGCCTCCGAATCTCCTGCACTGCCTCCTCCTGATGAAATCCCTCTAAGGTTACAATGCTATCCTCATCACACTGAACAGCCCCGCTCCATCAAAATCATACCCAAGTAACACCGTCCAGTCGTCAGCCGTCATCAATATGTCAACCCCGCAGACGCGTGACTGCAGATCACCATTTATATAGCTCATGTTATGGTAGAAAGCTCTCACCATAACCCTCGAATACGGAAAAGTCTTCTCCGCCAAGCGTCTCGGATGGGAATTACCCAACATGGGCACTATGTCAAATCCCTCATTCGCAAAGAATGCAATATCTAATGATTTTGGCTTGCAGATGGGTCTGGTGGCAAATTTCTCCATGAATTGGTCATGCTCTTGTACATTATTATCGAATAGATAACCGAAAGGAAGATCCACAATGGGCTCAGGCTCTGCCTGTTGTGCCGTAGAGGAAGATGCCCCGCGGTTCGCTCGTTGCTTAATCTGCCTCCCACGCTCATTGTCGGTGTTAGAAGAAGCTTGTCTACGACGCATGATGGGAACAACAACCTACAAATGGACATTATAGACCATCAACAAACAAGAAACATTCATCATTTTTAATTTCCCTATATACATTCATCATTTTCACAAACAAACACAATCAACATAAACAACAAACATTCAAGGAGATAGGTTATTCGAAAAACTTAACATCTAAGCAACATAAACAAACATTAATCATTATAAACAACAAACATTCATCATTTTAACAAATAAACACAATCAACAAGAAATAAATTGATGAAAAATGAGGTGAAATTCGTCCAAAATTAAAAAAATTATCAACCGATGTAAATATTTCCACTTTCACATGTACATTCCTCATTTTCATCCATAAATCCTAAGTAAATACTCAAATCAATCAAACATACACAACAAAATCACCCAATCAAACCACAAAACGCAAAGACGCAAATGGGGATTCGCATAAACGCAAGAACAACGAAAATTTGAAATGGAGATGAGAACATAACAAAAATATACAAATCAATCAAACATAGACAAGAAAATCACCCAATGAAAGCACAAAATGAAAAATGCAAATGGGGTTTATATAAACACAAGAACAACGGTGGAGATTCGAAATGGAGATGAGAACATACCGAAATCGACGCAAATGACACTAGAATCAAGCTTTCTTCGCTACCCACCAATGGATTCAGAAAGGTTTGAGTGAAAAAAAGAGAGGAGGAGAGGTTTATGCGGCTCCCTTAATCGATTAGGGTTTGTAAATGTGCGATTGGGGTTTTTTTAAAAGCACTCTGGATTGGTTTAGTCGACTAAACCTCAGGGTTTAGTCGACTAAATCGCGGGGATGTTTAAAAAAAATTGGTCCCCCGCGTTTTAGTCAACTAAACACTGAGGTTTAGTCGACTAAATCACGGGGATCTTCAAAAAAATTGAGCCCTGCGTTTTAGTCGACTAAATGAGGGCATTAGTCAACTAAATAGGGCGAGATGCTTAAATAGTTTCCAAACATGGGCATTTTGTTAAATAGTTATTTAAAAAGGGACAAATTGGGAAAAAAAAAAGCCTCATATTTGGGATATTTGAGATTTTGAAGTTCAAGTAATATTTTTTTTATCTGTTTCCCCAACTTTTATTCAATTTATATATTACATTATTTTTCCCTATGCGATGCACCGGACGGTGTGTACTGTTTATATCATATTCAAATTAAAATATCTTAATTCTAAGGATTTGTTAATCATCATTTACATTTGTTTATAGATACCATATTCATCTATTGTAGACGTTAAAAATAAATGATTTTCATGATATATATGAATAAAGGTTGTTTCAAAAGCAAAATAACATGAAGTAGAATACGTTCATTTAAATTAAAGAACAAAAACAAGTTTATCAACATATTGTTGTAATGTATCTTGTATTTGTGCTATCTTCTATTTCATCTCTAAGAACACCAGTGATGGTATGACTCCTTATACATTAAAATGAAATGATATGAAGACAATTTTTTTAGGAAAGCGTAAATGAGTGGGTATGACGGATAATAGATCTTCCTTAAACTTGACAATTAGAATTAGGGTCATCAAAATAAAAAGGATTAAGTAGTAAACTCATCTCGGAAGTATACGTTTAGGAGCAATATTACCCTAATTTTTTTTTCCAGGTTAAATGTTACTTGAAGTTTAAAAACGTGCAATGTTGCATTTTTCTATTAAAAAACTAATGTTATCCTTAAAAAATTGACTTTGACTGGTAAATTTTTAACGGAAAAGGGCAACGTTGCTATGTTTTAAGACTTAGGAATAATATTGAAATTAAAAAAACTTTCAAGGTAATAGAGCTCTTGGGCGTATATTTTCGGGACAAATTTACTACTTAACCCAAATAAAAATATGGAAACCGCAAACTCAGCTCACCGTTTCTTAGGAATTTAACAATTGGAATTGGGGTCAACTTTAGTATGATGAGGAATGTAAATTTCTCATTAGGTTTGCTAATATTATTTCTTTTTCACGACATATTAATTAAATTAATTAGAAATTACTATATATTAATTAAGCGATAATAAGTTGTGGAGTAAGTTCTCATAACGGAAATATTTATATAAGCATATGAAAGATGAAGGGTCAATTGATAAGCATATTCACTATTTCTTAATTAATATTCAAGTAGTTTTTTTCAAGCGATTGTTTTAGGGTATGTTTGGTTTGAGGGGATGAGAGGGAAAGGAGGGAGGTGAGAGAAATTTTTTACCTTGTTTTGATCAAATTGTCCATAAATTTTTTTCAATATTCCATAATTACACTCTTAACAAAAAAAAAAAAAAAAAAAAAAAAAAAAAAAAAAAAAAAAAAAAAAAATCTTCTCATGACAATTTGGTAAAAGTCCTCCCTCCCCTTCTCTCAAACCAAACACACTTATGAGTTGAAATGATTTTTATGAGTTTTTCCTTAGAACAATTTAGGGATCATATATCATTTATTTCTATAAAACGAATAATCTCTTTGTATTTTGAAGACCTAATTGGTTAACAATTATTGAATGTTGTCTTTAAATTTTATTGATTTTCTTAATGTTACGTGAATTGTTACTTGCGTATGATTGTTCATATTATGAGGTTACAAGCTATAAAAATTCAGTAAAATTAATTTTGTCAGTATTTATTTTTATATTTTCAATGAATCTAATAAAAATATATCAAATTATCACATTTTGTAAATAATATATTTCATAAATTTTTAAACTAATGATTAATTGTAAATGTTTCTTTTATCATGTATGTTTCTGTATATTATAATTTTATTAGGACACTTGTTAATTTAAACTTATGCATAATACATACCCTATATTGTAAGAAATATTATCTTCTAATTCTAAAAGCATAAATAAAATAAATTAGAGTTTGGTAATATTATTTTTTATGGTGGCAAAAGTAAAAAATATAGTATTATTTCTTAGGCTAAAGTATATATTTGGTCCTTTATGTTTGCCTCGATATCATTTTAGTCCTTTAAAGTATATATTTGGTCCTTTAAGTTTGCATCTGATATCATTTTAGTCCTTTAAGTTTGTAAAGTGCACGTTTGGTCCCTTAATATTAACACCGTTAGTTTGACTTAACGGAAAATACTGACTCAACAGTTTTAAGAGATGACTGTGCAATTAAATGCTGACCAAACATGCTTATATGTTAATATTTTAATAAATTAATATTTTAAATCCTATTAATTGACGTGGACGTTAAAAATACCAACCATTTAATACAATTAAACGGGCCATTATTATTTGTAGTGACATTATATTATTTGTTGCAAGATTTGAGGTCCCTCCCATGCAATGCGCATGTCGTTGTACATTGTAGGATGTAAGCCTTATGATAAGATCTTGTAGGATTATCTCAATAATACTCATTTCGGTCATAATTATAAGATTAAATTAATTTTTTTAGAGAGATTAAGGAAGATAATTAACTTGCTTTAGAGTATTTGTATTTGTATTTTTTCTCCAAACTAATTAGTTTGACTAATAAACTAATATATAATTTAAGGATATATAAAATATTATATGATTAAGTAACTTATTTAGCTTCCTTAATCTCTTAAAAAAATTAACCTGATCTTATAATTAAACTGGAGGTAGTACGATGTCAATTGTACTTGGTGGGTTTTTTATAAGTTTAATTTGTTTTAAATCTTGATCAGGGAAAAAAAGTTTTAAATGGTGCAAGTTACCAAGTAGAGATGAACCTTATTTTTTTAAATGGTGTAAGATAAATTGACAACCGATTGTACTAAACGGTGTTAAACTAATCCGTTTTTACAACATTACTAAAAATATAAGTAGAGAAAAACACTTCTCATGTTGTAAGAAAAATGTATTCTCATGTCACACACACATAAAATTATGGGACCCACATACATTATATATATATGTGGGTCACCATTTCATGTGTGTAGGAATCTTCTTCTTCATGCAACATGAGAAGTTTAAACCCCACATATAAGGGGTTTAAACTTCTCATGTTGCATGAGAGAAGATTCCTACACACATGAAATAGTGGGACCCACACACACACACACATATATATATAATGATTATATATATATATGTGAGTCCCACTATTTTATGTGTGTGTGACATGAGAAAACACTTCTCCTACAACATGAGAAGTGTTTTTCCTTATAAATATTACTAATAATATAAGTATAGCGAATCCTAAATGATGGGACATCGTATATCTATAAAAAGAATTTCAAGACTAAAAATGAATAAAGTCACATATATAGAGCATTTATTCAAATATTTAATAATGATTTATTTATAAGTCCATTTTGATCAAAATATCTGGTCATATTTATAAGTCTCTTTTCAAGATAGTAAATAAGATTATGACAATTTTGCTCATATTAATTGTATCAATGAAAATAGAGAGAGAATGAAGAGTTAAAAAATACTCATCCATAAATGAGGACAAAATTAAAAATTTATCGTATAATCATTGAATTAACTACCTCTCATTAATATGTGTAATTTAATTAAAAGAAACTTATACATATAAGACCAGAGTGCTACATGCTCAATTTTCACATGAGGGAGTATTTATTTGGAGCATTTATTCAATCATTTAATAATTAATGTTTTCTCCCTCTGGTCATCATTTGTTTGCCTCACAACAGTCATGTGTCGAACATCCTTAGGTCTAAAAGGAATTTTAATAAATTAATAAACAGAAAGTCATGTGTGGCACAAAATTTGATCAAGCATAAAATGACTGCAATTTTTAAGTAGTCACTTGATATATCACGTAAAGAATTTTTCAATTACTAATGAGATTTACAGGATGTTTTGAATTGTTTTTTCTTAAAAAAAAAATCACATTTGTTTTCTTGATGGTGATTTTTTGTTTGTTTGGATCATATATTAAAATCTTGATAATCAAGTGTGCTAAACGGAGTTAAGCTAATCCGTTTCTACAAATTACTTTTGTTCTCTTAAATTTCAAATCCCTTTAAATGTAAAATTTACCAACACAATATCGTTTCTCTTTTATGTAATATAACTTGGGCTAAAGTATACATTTGATCCTTTATATTTGTCTCTGGTATCATTTTAATCCATTAAGTTTGTAAAATGCACGTTTGGTCCCTTAATGTTAATATCGTTAGTCTGACTCAATGGAAAATACTGACTCAATAGTTTTAAGTGATGACTATGTAATTAAATGCTGACCAAACATGCTTATATGTTAGTATTTTAATAAATTAATATTTTAAATCCTATTAATTAAAAAAATTCTTTACAAACTGTTTTGTGGTTTTTCACAATTTGTGAATATTAAATATAATTTTTTTTGTCGAAGAAAATTAAATATTGTTCAATTAATAGGATTTAAAATATTAATTTATTAAAATACTAACATATAAGCATGTTAAGTCAACATTTAATTGCACGTCATCGCTTAAAATTGTTGAGTCGGTATTTTCTTGTTAAGTCGATTAAGTGTTAGCATTAAGGGATTAAACGTGTACTTTACAAATTTAAGGGATTAAAATGATACTAGAGGCAAACATAAAAGACCAAATGTATACTTTAGCCTATAACTTATCTTGTTGTTTTTATTCAAATTTATCATCAATATCAATATTAATCTATTATCTATATAATATAAAAATTTTAGTAACTTTTCCCGTTATATTAAAAAGTATAATTTATTTTTAAAGAAATTAATTGAGTTCATTAATATGTCATTATTATAAATATTTTAAAAATTAAACTATTTTAAAATTATAAATAATACATTTTTTTAAAACTCCATTTCTATGCATAGTAAAACTTTTCTTACCTTCCTAAGTTTTTGCCTTGATTTCATATTGGCTAAAGTATACTTTTAGTGCTTTAAGTTTACATAAGGAATACTTTTGGTCCCTTAACTTTAGAAAGTATACTTTTAATCCTATAATTCTAACACCGTTAATTTTGCTAACGGAAAATGTTAACTCAAGTGATAACGGTGTAAATTTAAGTTATGATTTTGTAATTAAATGCTATTAAACTTATGGGTAAATTTAAAAATATATAAAATTTGTATAATTAAATGCTATTAGTCATCATTTGAGTTCACTGCGTCATCATTTTCCGTTAGCAACATTAACGGTATTAGAATTTTAGGACCAAAAGTATACTTTATGAAGTTAAGGGACCAAAAGTATACCTTATGTAAAACTTAAAGGACCAAAAGTATACTTTAGCATTTCATATTCCATATCTACTCGTTCTAGCATAGAATTCAAACGCGTCAAAATTATTTTTTTCCATAAAAAAATTAAATTTTTTGACTTATAAAAATGAGGTGAAATGTGAGTAAAATGGTACCACTTCAACTTCCAACTTCCACAACCTAGAAAAGATCATTAAAGCTTATAAAGGTTAGAGAAGGGATGAGGTAAAAATATGTATTTTTTATATTTTAGCTTAAAAACCAAAATGTCAATTTCATATATATTTTTTTAGTATCTAACGATTTTTGTCAAAATCATTACGATTTTTGTGCCCCATTAAGTAATGAGATTAATTAAAACTATAATGATTTTAAAAATTATTAGATACTTAAAAGATATCTAAAAGAGGCATTTTACTCTTTGACCGAAAAGATTAAAAAAAAAAAAAAAAAAATAGATTTCGTCTCCAATCTTTTCCACCCTTTACAAGTTTTAGTGTTTTTTTTTTAGATTTTAGAAGTTGAAGTAGTTTTTAAATGTTGTTTTCCTATGTTTTTTGGGGACTAAAATAAGCATTTTCTATTTTAAACCCTGTTAACCGTAGAAGACAGGCCGACATAATAAGTTTTTCACGCTGGGTACATATCTGTGTCAAAATCTTGTCAGCGGAAATTAAAATAGTAATTATTATTATTCTTTGAAAAAATTGTACTTGGGTCCCAAGTAAAAGAAAACATGATAAAATAATCTATTGAGATGTTAAAATTGAAGTGAAATCCTATAGGACTTTTTTATAATATTCTTCATATATAAAAAGACATAAAAGCCCTATGTACTTTGATATGATTCCCGAAAGAATAGGATGATTGGATCGCTAGGAATGGAATTTCGCTGGAAATTCAGCCACCAATGCGTCGATAAGAATCAAACTTATCTCACGCTACGGACCTCGAATTGAGTGATTCCAAAACGAGGTGAAAGTTCGCTTTCCGAAACACGATTTTGACTCACGAAACACCGAAAAAGAATAAGGGAATCGAGTTACGAAACCAAGAAATATGGAACGAAAAGCGTAGCGTCTGAAAGAAGGAATGTATCTCGTGCTACGAGACCTTGGATTCAAGTGATTCCAAACGAGCAGAAAGATAGCTTTCGAACTACGAATTTGGCTCAAGAAACACCGGAAAACGATAAGGGAATCGGAGATACAAAACCGAGAAATTTGAACGAAAAGCGTAAGGCGCCACAATTCCAAGGAATTGATAAGCCAAGAATGCCACAAGGATTGAAACCCTTGATAAGTTTAGAGATTCTCAAAAGAACCCTAGAGAAGCTTGTCTCTCAACCAAAAAGGTTAACTCTTCATTCAAATCTGCCGTCTCAAAAGCTATGGTGTTCCCTTATATAGTGGACAACACCCATATTAAGTTTAACCTAAATCTTTTACACACAAAGCCCAATAAGAGAGCCCAATAAGCCTTATTACAAAAGTTTAACTAAATGGTGAAAGATAAAACTAAGTGCAGAATTTGGGCCAAGTAAATTGAAGCCTTCATGCATATCCATCGAGGCTTATTGGTCACCAGGAGATTTAGGGCCTCTTTATCCTTTTTAGCTTTTGCTCTTGTCATTGGGCCTCCAAGACCTGGAATGTCCTCCAAGTTTGTTGCATTGGTCATGCCGCCTCCTATGTCCTCATCATTCCCTCCTTCTTCAGAAGAATTTGTCCTCAAATTATAATCCCCTTCGCTTTGCATCAAAAAGGGACAAATCGCCACATTAAAAGTAGTGCTTACACCATACTCACCAGGGGGAACTATTTTTATAGGCATTATCATTAATCTTGGTTAGCACTTGGAAAGGACCATCTCCCCTTTGTTGAAGCTTAGATTTCCTTTGGGCAGGAAACCTCTCTTTTCTCAAATGAACCCAAACCCAATCCTGGGTCAAACACTACCTTTTTCCTTCCTTTGTTCGCTTGCTTGACGTGACTCTCTATCTTTTTTTCAATGTTTGCCTTTACCTTCTCATGTAGTTTCCGCACATATTCAGCCTTACTCTTACCATCTTTATTCGAAAAATAGAGTTGTTAGGCAATGAAGCTCCGGAATGAGATCAATTTGATGTTCTATGCCTCTAAGAGGTGGTAGTCCGTGAGGTACCTCTTTAGGAAAAACATCTTTAAATTCCGCAACAAATTAGAAACCACATTTGGAAGAGAGTTAGTAGGACTTGCATCATCGTAAAATTATTCTCTTTACTCAAAAGTAAGAGCATTGGCTTTTTCAAATGCATTGCCTTTTTCACCTCTTTTTCTTTTATAAACAAGTTTGGTGCTTTTCTCTCTTTTTCTTTTTTTTTCTTGCTCTCTTCCACTCTCTTTTCTCTCTTGCTTTCTTTTTTCTCTCATTTTTGAATGATCCTCACTAACTTCTCTTGGTGTCAAAGGTGCAAGAATAGTCTTGCGTTCTTTATGTACAAAAGAGAACTTGTTGGTGCAACCATCATGCATAACTTTCTTATCATATTGCCAAGGTCTCCCAAGAAGCAAATGACAAGCCTCCATTGGTACCACATCACATAAAACTGTATCATCATACTTTCCTACGGAGAAGTTCACCTCCACTTGTTTGCTTACGGTCACTTCACCATCCTCACTAAGCCATTGAAGCTTGTATGGCAGCGGGTGAGGTTTGGTTTCCATGCCCAATTTAGACACCATTCTAGCACTAGCAACATTGGTACAACTTCCTCCATCAATAATTAAAGAACATACCTTTCATTGGATAAGGCATCTAGTATGAAAGATGTTCTCTCTTTGACTATCATCCATGTCTTTTGCTTGGCTACCCAACATCCTTCTTACCATAAACAAATCTCCTTCGGAATTATTTCTTCAACATACTCATCTTCATCATCATGTGAGGAAGAATCGAAGAAGACTCACTAGTAAGTTCTCCATCCTCTTTAAGTAACATAGTCTTCTTAGTTGGACATTCTGAAGCTATGTGACCTCTCCCCAAACACTTGAAGCATTTTATTTCACTACTCCTTGTCTTTTTAGGGATCTCATTGGATTTAGTTTGGGTCCTTTGAGGTGTAGTAGTGGGATTGCTTGATGACGAACCTCCCTCCTTCTTATTTCTATCCTTCCGGCTTGAAGAATTAAAATTCGAAGAGTTTTTCCTCATGACACCCTTTCTCTTGAGTTGTTGTTCTACCTTACTAGCTTGTTGCACTAAATCCTCCAACTCCACATAATTTTGCAACTCCACAACATCCCTTATATCATTATTCAGCCCATGCAAGAAACGTGCCATAGTAGCCTCCCGTTCTTCACTAATATTTGCTCTAATCAAGGACACCTCCATCTCTTTATAATACTCATCTACACTCTTGTTACCTTGTGTGAATCTTTGAAGTTTATTGTGAAGGTCTCGATGATAATGGGAAGGAACGAATCTTCTTCTCATTAGCCTTTTCATCTCCACCCAACTATCCACCAATGGTTCTTCATATCTCACCCTCTCCTTTTGCAATTGGTCCCACCAAATGAGAGCATAATCACTAAACTCCATGGCTGCCACCTTCATTTTCTTCTCTTCGTATAATTGTGACATGCAAATAAGTGCTCAATCTTCGTTCCCACTCTAAATAGGCCTCCGGATCACTTTTTCCCTTAAAGGATGGTATATTAAGCTTCACTCCCTTAATTCTATCCTCTCTAGCATCATTCTCATGATCTCTTCTTCTCCTTCTTTCATCCCTCCCTCTCTGTCTATCTTCATCATGATTCCCCGATTTTCTATTCTATCAATTCTCTCATATAACTCCTCTGTGTGTTCCCTCATCATCCTTTGCATTTGAGTTGTAATGGCTTCAATTAGCAATCTGTTATCTCCTATAGGAGGAGGAACACCTTCACCACCCGTACCGCCATAATTCAAGGAAAAGAACAAAAGTAATAGGACCTCACCACTCGCTCACGTGTTTACACTCTTAAAAATGTATCACTCGTGTTTGTTGCTCTCTATAAGGCTTTTTTGTGTAGTGTTCTCTCTTGCCTTTTACCACTCAATAGCTCTCTTTAAGTTCTTAACAGAATCTCCAAGAACACTCAAGAGTACAATCCCCAAACTCTAGAATTGATGTCAAGAAGACAAGACAAAGAAAGTCCAAAACAATTTGGAGGAATTATTCAAGGAAGACACTTTGGACTTGGTTCACACGTTCACACGTAGTAGTGTGTGTAATTGAATAGCAAGGTCTTTGTATTTTTTTTTTTTGTTTCTTTTTTTTTTTTTTTTTTTCTTTTTTCTTTTCTTTTCTTTTCTTTTTTTTTTCTTTTCTTTTTTTTTCCTTTTTCTTTCTTTCTTTTCTTTTTGTTTTTATGACACCTGATTCTTCAACAAAAGGAATAAAATTCAAGAACAATGATGAATCAAGGATGAACACCAAGAACCAAGTACGAGAATTCAAGGAATTGAATTCGAACAAGAAAGAACAAACTCAAGAACAAGAAATTGAAAGAAACAACAAGCAAAAGATTGAAAGAACAGATTAGGAACAAAAAAAACGGCTAAAACAGAATTGCACAATTCAAAAATCAAAACACAGATTTTAGGGACTAGGGTTACCAAATGTGTGACCAGATCGGATGTAATCAATCGAGAAAAGATAACCCAACTCCAATCCTAGATCCTTTGCTTTGATACCGGATGATATGATTCCCGAAAGAATAGGATGATTGGATCGCTAGGAATGGAATTTCGCACTGAAATTCGGCCACCAATGCGTCGATAAGAATCAAACTTATCTCACGCTACGGACCTCGAATTGAGTGATTCCAAAACGAGGTGAAAGTTCGCTTTCCGAAACACGATTTTGACTCACGAAACACCGAAAAAGAATAAGGGAATCGGGAGTTACGAAACCAAGAAATATGGAACGAAAAGCGAAGCGTCCGAAAGAACGGGAATGTATCTCGTGCTGGACCTTGGATTCAAGTGATTCCAAACGAGCAGAAAGATAGCTTTCGAACTACGAATTTGGCTCAAGAAACACCGGAAAACGATAAGGGAATCTGGAGATACAAAACCGAGAAATTTCGAACGAAAATCGTAGGCGCCACAATTCCAAGGAATTGATAAGCCAAGAATGCCACAAGGATTGAAACCCTTGATAAGTTTAGAGATTCTCAAAAGAACCCTAGAGAAGCTTGTCTCTCAACCAAAAAGGTTAACTCTTCATTCAAATCTGCCGTCTCAAAAGCTATGGTGTTCCTTATATAGTGGACAACACCCATATTAAGTTTAACCTAAATCGTTTTACACACAAAGCCCAATAAGAGAGCCCAATAAGCCTTATTACAAAAGTTTAACTAAATGACCGAAAGATAAAACTAAGTGCAGAATTTGGGCCAAGTAAATTGAAGCCTTCATGCATATCCATTGAGGCTTATTCTTCTTCGGCCTCTTCTTCCTTTAGACTTGGGCTTGTCTCAAGTAAGGTGGTCACCGGAGATTTAGGGCCTCTTTAGCCTTTTTAGCTTTTGCTCTTGTCATTGGGCCTCCAAGACCTTGAATGTCCTCCAAGTTTGTTGCCTTGGTCATGCCGCCTCCTATGTCCTCATCATTGGCGCCACAATTCCTAGTTCAGAAAGCCATCTTTCTGATCGTTCTGGAATCACTTGAATCCAAGGTCTGTAGCGCGAGATACATTACGTTCTTTCGGGGACGCTACGATTTTCGTTCCATATTTCTTGGTTTCATAACTCCGATTACCTTATTCTTTTTCGGTGTTTCTTGAGTCGAAATCATGTTTAAAGCGAACTTTCACCTCGTTTTGGAATCACTCAATTCGAGGTCTCGTAGCGTGAGATACGTTTGATTCTTATCGACGCATTGGTGGCCGAATTTCCTGGCACGAAATTCCATTCCTAGCGATCCAATCATCCTATTCTTTCGGGAACCATATCATACTTGTGTTGACAAGTTCCATGAGTATATTTTAACAAGTCTATTGCTTGTGTTGACAAGTCTATCTACATATGTCGATAAGTCCATGAATTATTTTGATAAGTCTATGAGTATATTCTGACAAGTCCTTATACCTATATTAATAAGTCTCATAAGCCTACATGGGGACATATTTTCACATGTGAAAAAATGAAAAAAAGTTATATGGGACTTCACCATAATTTTTAGATTCTGAGGGACGTTTTGTTGTATTTTCCCTTATTCTTTCCTATCTCATTGGCAGAACCAATCATTATTACCCTGACCAGAATTATGCTGGGTACCTGTCATGCGGTGGAATTAATTATTCTTTGTTTCCCGTTTTTCTAATTCCATTATCATGGAACACAGCGCAATGACGTTACCAAGCAGCGTGGAAACAACCCATTTTCCGATAGTATCCGTATTTTTCTCTTCCGTTTTGCTCTCGGAAAACCCAACTTGGGTGCCTCACTGTTCATCTCTTTGTTTTGATTCTTGCGCATGTGAAGTTGAGCTGAGATTTTTCTATCATGTGGCTGAGACGAATCCTCTTCTCCATGTGACCCCACTCATGTAATTCCAGTACCAGGCATTATCATTTTGTTTTTCCCGTTCTTGTTACGGGTCAAACTTGGTTTATCTGCTCTTTGATTGGAATTTTGTTATTAATTTGAAATTATTTCATATTTGGGCTTCGGAGTTCAAATTACTTCAGCTTTTAGTTTAGGTTCTTTTCTGCGTTATTTGTCAAATACTGAGTATCTTTTATTCTTGGTTCATTGAGTTTTTTTTTATAGTCATAGGCGGAGTCAGTTTGAATTCTGGGAATTGAATTCGTTTCTTTATCCATGAGTGGGCAGCTTGCATATCATATAAATAGTTCAAATCTCCAATTTTGTCTTCCTGTGCAGATTATGCTGTTCATTTTCAGTAGGTAATTGCAGGGAGTATGGATTTCGTATGAGGCAACCCTGAAAGTCTTGCTCCTATAATTGACGTAAGAACAGAGGAAGGCGTATATAAGACAAGGTAGTTAATTAAGCCTGATTCAAATGGCTTCAAGAGTAGATAGCACTGAAGACTGTGAAACCAAAGGTAGCATGTGGGTTTTGGATCAGAAACTTGACCAATCTATGGATGAAGAGGCAGGAAGACTCCGAAATATGTACAAAGAAAAAGTAAGATGCAACTTCTCATTATTTAAGATTCTCCCCAACTTTATTACTTGCAGAGTTGGGAATTTTATTTTATTTACACAAGTTCGTGAAAGATTAGCTCTGCTCCCCTAAAGGTGAAAGGAAGAAAGATGGCGAAAAATTCGCAGGTACTTCCCAGTGGCGTTCCAATGGGGAGGAGTCTGTTGGTTACTTTCTATCACAATAAACAGATAAAAGGCCCAGTTTCGTGTACTGATTTCCTTTCTTCCTTTTTTGCAATATTAATACGCTCTTATAAAATATAAGCGCAAATGATGCTCTTTTTAGCCTCAACATCACTTTTTTATTCATTATGTGTACCAATTAAGTCTTGCTCTAGGTTGGCAAATTTGAACGACACCCTTTGAGAAGTTAAGGAAAATATGCTTTAAGGAAAGTTCCCTTGATGAGCATCCCTGTAGGAGTCCCTTTGAGGGCCTGTAACTTAGGGGCCAGTGAGTAAGAATCTTCTAGCAAAAAGATGGAACATAGAGTGCTTATGGCCCCTCAACTTGGGGGCCTATGAGTAAGAATCTTTGAGCTATCATTTTTTTCCCCACATGCTTAAAGGGAACTCAAGTCCCTTCTCAATGTGTTTTCAACAGAGAAATTCAGTTTTTTATTTGTCACTTGTCATCTCCACATTTTCTTCTAGGGATCCGGAAGTAATTTACTGTTGCTATTTGTATTTGAAATTATAATATATTGTTGAATCTTGTTGATCTAGTTTTGATTTCTTCAGAAATTTTCTACACTATTGCTCCTGCGGCTTGCATATCAGAGTCTTGGTGTGGTTTATGGGGATTTGGGAACTTCACCCTTGTATGTTTTCTACAATACTTTTCCCAATGAAGTGAAAGATCATGAGGATGTGATTGGAGCTCTTTCTTTGATTATATACTCTCTTACTCTGGTACCGCTCCTGAAATATGTTTTCATTGTATTAGCAGCAAATGACAATGGACAAGGTATGATTTGTTTTGCATATTGTGGTCTTTAAGATAATTGAGATTGGATAAATGAAACTCTGTTTTCTACTTTTCGAGGTTAATAATGAACCTTATTTCACAAGATACTTCTCACAAGATTTCTTATTTACATCAGCCACTGTTTTTGCCACTGCAAAAAGTAATTCTGCCTGCCTAAAAGTAATTTTGCTCTCAATTTTTGCTTTGGGCAAATGAAAAACAACAGTATGCTTGTACCATGAATGTTGCAAACTTTGGGATATATCTTGGAGTTACTTTTCATTCTTTCTAAATGTGATTCCTGGATATTCCCTCCAACAAATATGTCTGAGTTTGTGAAGATATATTGTATTTGATGACTTAATGGATACTCAAAAACTGTGTAATTCACTCTATTATATCATATTAGACGTATCTTGGACAGATAAATCAGTTGGACACTGATAAACCCCCATGTTTTCTGAACTTTCATATTTGTGGAGCAGGGGGAACATTTGCACTTTATTCACTGCTATGCCGACATGCGAAGATAAAAACAATTCCTAATCAACATCGTACTGATGAGGAGCTAACAACTTATAGTCGGTCTGCCATCCATGAAAAGTCATTTGCTGCAAAAACACAGAGATGGTTAGAGGAAAAAGCTTTCAGGAAAAATGCTATTCTTATTCTTGTCCTTGTTGGCACCTGCATGGTTATTGGAGATGGGATTCTCACCCCAGCTATATCTGGTATAACTTTTTGCTCAAATGATCTGATTTACATTATTTTAAAATTTTCTTTTTAGTTTGTAACTGTCAACTGGCTATATATACGTGCACATTTAAGAAAATTCACTGGACTGTAAGAATACATAACATTGATATGGCGATAAAAAACAGTTATATAACCTAGAATTAGTTGTCACAGAGGTGGATGTAAGAATGAAACTTGGGAGGGGCCAGAAAAGCATTATCTTCGTACATGAGGAGGTGAGAAAAAAGAAACAGTGGTATAACCTAGAATTAGTTGGCACAGAGGTGGATATAGGAATGAAGCTTGGGAAGGGCTCAAAAAACATGATCTTAGTACATATTTTATTAAACTTGTTTTCCCTTCATCCATTTTGATTGTGTCATAAGATTGTTTGGCATGTTAACATAAAAACTATGCCTTTCTTTACTTGAGATGCATCCTTCAATGACTTATTATTAGCTCTTACAGGTGCCTCTCAGAATTGCATCTATTCTTATTTGCTTTTCCTCTACCTTTCTGCTTTTCCTTGTGTTATTTATTCAAATTTTTGGAAAGCCTTGTGCTTAAGAAAAGAAGTTCCCTGTTAAGAGTTGTTCAGAATTTGAGAGAAACTGAATGTGGGGCTTACAAAGGTGCTAGAGTTGAAATTTTCCGATCAATCATGTTTAAAGGAATATTGCTAAAGGCTCCAGAAAAAAAAAATTTGAATTTGCTGCAATTAGCCTCTTCTTTATCATCTTTAAAAAGTCTGTTATTTAAAAAGATGCATAACTAGATCTTCTGTTTCAGTTTTATCAGCTGCTGGAGGCATCAAGGTAAATAACCCTGACGTCAGTAGTGGTACGGTCTTATCCCTAAAAGGGAAACAATTTCTTATATTCCCCCACCTAATTCCTGCAAGTTCTTATAGGTTTTCATGTCATAAATTCCTAGAGTCTTAAATAAACTTTGTTCCATCTGGCCTGCAGGCGTAGTTGTGGTGGTTGCTGTTGTAATCTTGGTTGGGTTATTTAGCATGCAACATTATGGTACAGATAGAGTTAGTTGGCTCTTTGCTCCAATTGTCCTCCTTTGGTTTCTCCTTATTGGAAGCATAGGCATTTTCAACATCTGGAAACATGACAGCAGTGTTCTAAAAGCTTTTAATCCTGTTTATATATATCGGTATTTTCAAAGAGGAGGAAGAGATGGTTGGACTTCCCTAGGGGGTATATTGCTGAGCATAACAGGTACATCTAGCTCAACATCCGTTTATTTACTTCCTTCAGTTTTTAGTATAAGAGCTAGTTGACTTTTGTTAGAGAGATTAAGAAAGCTAAACAAGTTAGATTCAAGTATTTATAGTTATCGTTTTTTCTCAAAACTAATTTGTCTGATTTATAAATTGATATATAATCTAATAATACACAACATATGGTATGATTATATAATTTATTCTGCTTCATTATTCTCTCCAAAAAAAGTCAATTGGCCCTTATATCATGGATTGGACGTAATAGTTCTTTTGGATTTGACAAATTCTCATGATTTATTACAGGGACAGAAGCCCTATTTGCAGACCTATCTTATTTTCCAGTTTCAGCAGTACAGCTAGCTTTTACTCTACTTGTTTTTCCTTGCCTTCTTTTGGCCTATTCCGGACAAGCTGCCTACCTTGTGAATCACTTGGATCATACCCAGGATGCTTTCTATAAATCTATTCCAGGTTTGTCATATTCTTTAGTCTACTGACACTTACCTCTTTTGTGTTTTAACATTTAGAATATTGTTAACTAGTGAGTGAGTAATTTATATTTTCTTTTTATTACTAAACAAAGTAGCGGACGAGCAGTATCATTTGAATAATTTGAGCTGAAGACATGGCCTAAAGTGCTTAACCATAAGTTACTTGCAAGGCATTAAATGAGTTGTGACCACTTTCTTAACCAACCGTTTCTGTCTGGAGTTGGGAGCATGATTTTGATTTTTGACATTTCTTTATTTGATTTCTGTTAAAACATGTGGTTGGGAGAACATGGAGGCTGAAGAAAAATGTGCTTAATCTCTCTGTAAAGTATTCTAAGGGAAGAGGTCAACTACAAGATAAACTCCTAAATATCAACTGAACAGTTTGAAAACATAGAGGGGGGACGTTGAAACGGTTTTGAAATATTCCTATATAATAAAATATCTCCAAGACTTATCCTTTTATCTCTGTAGTTTAGGAGAATATGGCTGTATATATTTAATTCCTTTTGTTATGCCGATTATGTAGTCTTTTAGGATGTTCCTTGCATTGACTGTAGAAACCAGGTTTATCTGTTTTCTTGCATTACCTATTGCTGGAAGTCTATGCCTTGCTTCCCATATAGAAGCACCATCTTATATATATATATATATATGAACTAATATATCCAGAAGGAAGCATTCCTTTTTTGGGCAAATTTCAATCTTCTTGTGCAGAATAAAGTAAAGGGAAAAAAGATACTTAAGAAAGACATAATAAAGGGAGGCTTAAGATTGTTTAATCCATGTATAATAAAGATTTTTTTAATCTGAGATATAACTGATGTGGGAGTTATAACAAAGATAAACCAATGACTATACCGACAATAAGGAATTATGTGATTTAATGATTATTTAATGAGACCTTTGATTATTTGTCAGATGTTGACTCTCCTTAACTTTGCAGAAAGAATATATTGGCCAGTATTTATTGTTGCAACAGCAGCAGCTATAGTTGCAAGCCAAGCCACAATATCTGCAACTTTCTCAATTATTAAGCAAGCCTTTGCACATGGCTGTTTCCCAAGAGTAAAAGTTATACATACATCAAAGAAATTCCTTGGCCAGATATATGTTCCAGATATTAATTGGATCCTTATGATTCTCTGCATTGCCGTTACTGCTGGATTTGAAAATCAAAACCAGATTGGAAATGCTTATGGTAAATTTTTTCCATTGTTATTAGTTATGTGTCATATAATTCCTGTTGTAAGATGTGTGCTGCATCTGAATTTTTAAACAGATGATTGATAGTAAGTTCATAGTAGTTATCAAATGACTGTAATGTCAAAATGCCTAAATTCCTAGTAATTAGCCCTATGCCTCTAAGTTGTAAACATTCCATCTGGGCTGACTTCTATGCCTTTCTGTCAACTGAAAGATAAACACTAATAGTAAAATAAATTGGAGAGACAAGTCCATAGCAGTGAGGGATTGACTGATTTTCAGGCCTAATTCGGAGTTCAGCTATTAAACTATTTACAATGATTCCTTACAGCATTCCAAAGTCCCAGCTAAATAAGCCACTTGTAAAAGTTTGACGAAAAAAAATTATTACGAATTCTTGCATTGACTAAAGCAGTAAGCCTTGACCACAACCACACAAGATATTATGCTTACTTTGCGCTCCCTCCTATATACTTGATGTTTTCTAAGATTAGCAATAGTTTATTGATAATTGTTTGCATGTTTATATATTCAATTCTGGCAACTTTTATTACAGATGAATGTATTAAAATAGAGATCCCTATCTCATTTTCAGATCAATCCATTTGGATTGATGCCTCAAATAATACTATTGCATCCGGGGTCTATAAAGTATTTGCATCTGCATTTCATTTTTAAGACTTGTTGAATCATATTTCTACTACTCCACAGCTCTTTTGTTTGTCTTTTCGTTCTTTTCAACATTGGTTTCAAGTGTAGAATTGTCATTGTCCCAACAGGTACTGCAGTTGTGATCGTTATGCTGGTTACAACATTGCTTATGGTGCTAATCATGATTTTAGTGTGGCGCTGCCATTGGATCCTCGTCGTGATCTTCACTGCCTTATCGTTGATTGTGGAATGCACTTACTTCTCTGCTGTACTTTTCAAAGTGAACCAAGGTGGGTGGGCTCCCCTTGTAATTGCTGGAGTATTTTTTATAGTTATGTATGTTTGGCACTATGGCACAGTCAAGAGGTATGAGTTCGAAATGCATAGTAAGGTATCTATGGCATGGATTCTGGGGCTTGGCCCGAGTTTAGGACTTGTTCGTGTCCCGGGGATTGGGCTAGTCTACACGGAGCTTCCACGTGGAGTACCTCACATATTTTCTCACTTCATAACCAACCTACCAGCCATTCATTCTGTAGTTGTATTTGTATGTGTGAAGTACCTACCGGTCTATATGGTCCCTGAAGAAGAGAGATTCCTCGTCAAGAGAATAGGACCAAAGAACTTTCACATGTTTCGATGTGTAGCACGGTATGGCTACAAAGATCTGCATAAAAAAGATGACAACTTTGAGAAAAAACTGTTTGATAACCTCTTCATGTTTGTCCGGCTCGAGTCTATGATGGAGGGATTCTCAGATTCAGACGAGGAATACAGTTTATGTGAGCAGCCAAGAGATTGCCCGGTGAATAATAACAATAGCAACAGCAACAACAACACAGCCTCTTCTGATATGGATCCAACAATGTCATCAGTGGATTCTATTGTGCCTGCTAGATCTCCATCACATGTCAATTTTACAGTGAGGTCGTCTGGTCTACAAAGCAGCCACACTGAGGGCGACGAGCTAGAGTTCCTGAATAATTGCCGGGATGCCGGGGTGGTTCACATACTAGGGAACACAGTTGTTAGAGCAAGGAGGGATTCGAGATTTTACAAGAAAATAGCAGTGGATTACATATATGCTTTCCTTAGGAAGGTGTGTAGGGAGCACAGTGTGATCTTCAATGTGCCCCATGAGAGTCTTCTAAATGTTGGTCAGGTTTTCTATGTATAGATTATTTTGATTATAGTCCTTACAAAAATGTAATTTTGTATGATTTGCCCCCTTGTTATTAAGATCATAAGAATAAGATGTGAATCTTGAGCACAGTTGAGCATTGTGTATTGTATGAATAAAGCCTTGTGTATCCATCTGTTGTCAAGTCTGATCTGTGCGTGTGTGTTTTTTTAATATTATTGTTGGTCTTTAGAGTTTGATCAAAGCCGTTATGTAAAACTATAAAGACGAAAACTAACATTGATAAAATAAAATCATAAGAACTAATAAGAAGAATTGATTTTGTTTTTAATAAAACCAGAAATAAACTTCATTAACAAATAAAAAATATGAAAAAAAAAACTATATGGGTATGAGCTTTTATCATATAAATCTGGGGAAAATCTTTTTAAAAGACAACTGGATTATTCAAATTTTAATTTGGGTGGTTAAATTCAACAAATTCTAAACAAGGTTATATGACCTAAAATAAGATTTTAGAATTTGATAATTTTACCTTACTGCCCCCATTTGATTCCAACTCAGTTAAAAAAAAAAAAATGCTATATGTAATCTTTGTGTCACTCATCCATCTCTATCATTTTATTTTTTTCTTAACAAAAATACGAATATATTATGCTATCTCGTTTGCAACATTTTCCTTTTCATAAAAGCTCTCCCTCCGAAGCTTTGCATGTAGGAGAGCTTCAAAAAGAGAGGACAAGGAAGAAGAAGATGATGATGGTGAAGAATGGTGATTTTGATTATTATTGTTTGCCACCACTGGGAAGTTTGTTTTGGGCCTTTTGGCGTTTTCTACCGCTCATCAAAATGGCTGCTTCATCATATGCTCATGCTGCTTCTTCTGCAATATAAAACGTCCCCAGCCACACCCTTATTTTCCTGTATTTTTTTTGATAAATTTCTTTTCCTGTATTCACATACCAAGGATGAATTATAATTAATGAGTTTGCGTTTTTGTAAAAAAATTAAAATAATTGAGATGGAAGAGAGACACATATGTTACCCATAGGAATACTTTTTTAATTGAGTTGGGATCAACTGATAGGTAATAAAGTAAAATTATCAAATTCTAAAATCCTATTTTAGGTCATATAACCTGATTGAGAATTTGCTGATTTTTTTTTTTTTTTTTTTTTTTTTTTTTTGATAAACGACTCAATTTAAAATTTGAATAATTAAACTGTTTTTCAAAGGATATCTTAAAAATCTATTAATTATGCTGATAAGAAGGATTATGGATATAGATTCTCCATTCCAAGAGGTAGAATGTGCGTCTCCCTCTCCTCTGTACTAGGAAAAAGTAATCTCAATGCTCTAACGCTCACACAGTATATAGCTCGAACTGTCTCACAATGTTTTGAACGTCATTTACTGGTGAAAGAGTTGAGCATCGAATTACTCATTCATAATCAACTAGTTTTGAAATCTTAGGCATCGTTATCATCTGTTGCCAACTCTTTTCTCTTCGGGCTTACGCAGAAGGATATTTTATCAGAAAATTAGAGATTACAGTTAAATAATTGAGAATCATGCCAAGTACAACATGTATAGGACGAAGACTCAATTTTAACAAGAACAAAATGGACATTAATATAATTTCAATCCTTGATTGAATAAAGAAACACATAATAACCTCGGTGTGGAAATAAGTGTCGTAGGTGTTACTTTTTTTTTTTTTTTTTTTTTTTTTTTGATACAAGGAAAGAAACAACTGAACATTAAACAAATGAAAGAACCTAAGGAACTAGTCGACTCCTGACATGCTGTACTCCGGACAGATCAGCAACAAGGAAACAATAGAGACCAGCAGGGGATCAGAGAAATGCCTTCCATCAGGAGATTCCACATGTGTCATAGCAAAATTGGCCAACCAATCTGCACACTGATTGCCCTCCCTTAGTACATGGTCATGTAACGTATAACCCACATGTGCGGGTGATTGCTCGTATCCGAGACACCGAGATGGGACTCACGAGCTGCATTACCTTGTTTGGTCGAGTAATGCAAATGACCGATCGAGTCACTTTCAACAACTACATGCCTCCAACCTGCCTCCCATGCCATCTCTAAACCTCTCAAAACTCCCCATAACTCAGCTATCAACGCTGAGCACCTTCCAAGACGAATAGCAAAACCTCCAAGCCACCTACCAGAATAGTCACGCAACAAACCCCCACAGGCCGCCGCCTGTTCAACTCCCTTTGATGCCCCATCTGAATTGGGTTTGACAAAGGGATTTTCTGGGAAGGACCAACGAACATTGACATGATTATGTGCTATGCGTTGAGACCCTCCTCTGTCTATTCCGGATTTTAGTATTCCCAGTAGCTCAAGAATTGGCCTCATGCAATATTTATTATTAGCATCTTGCGTGTTATGAATAAATTCATTTCGCCATTTCCAGATAAACCAACAAGAGACAATAAATACCTCATGCCACCGAGATCCATCTAGAGTAATTTCATCGCTTTTCCAATTCTCCGTTACCCAGTCAAACCAATCATAGCTAAAGAAAGAATGCATCTGGTCACCATGGACCACCTCATACCAGAAAACACGAACCGCATGACAGTCCCTAAATGCATGAAGACTCGTCTCTGATTCTTCATGACAAAGTGGGCAAAGTCCATCGTTGTCAGACCAAGCACGTGCCCATGACCTCAAAGGGAGAGCGATGAAATAATTTCCATCCAAATATCAGTATTCTAGGTGGTCCCATCCATTTCCATAATTTTACCCACATGTCACAGTTAATAGCAGATTGTTGAAATCCAGACTCAGCTAAATACAAATAGCAAGATTTAACACTAAAACCAGACAAGCTACCAGACAACCAAAAGGGGCGATCAGGCCCATCATCATAAGAAGGTGGAAGCATACCTCTAATTAGATCTACCACGTTCGGGGAGTAGGCTATTCAAAGTAAAAGGCAGATCCCATGACCATGTTGATCGACAAACCTATTAACCACGAGAATCTCGTAACTCATCGGGGATGGGATTTACTATGTAGTCCTGAAGACAAATGGAAGAGGACACCCACTTGTCTTTCTAAAAGGAACGTAGGTGTTACTTTAAGTAGTATAAATAAGTGTTTCTTTATGTAGTCAAGATAGAAAAATGAACTGAAAGACTTTCTTATTTACTGACGATGATAAAATACACTTAATATTAAAATGCTTACATACCTAGGTTGGCATCCCCTGAATAATGAATAACAAAAGGGTTGAGGTACAAAAATACCTATTGACCAAAAAAAAAAAGTACAAAAATACCTATACTTATACACTTTTTTCATATGTGCGTTTGACACCATATACATTCCTTAAGTGTAAAACTGCCCATGAATTTTTTTAAATAGGGCAAAAACAACAGCTCCATCAACTAATACAAACATCCGTTTACTTTTGATTTTTGGGCCCTATACTAATTATTTTTAAGGCTAAGGGGAAAATTTATCCATGAACTTAAAAAAGTACACCTGACATCGTAAACTTTTCTTAGATGTAAAAATACCTAAATTTTTTAAAACTGGGGTGAAAATATTATTTCCGTTATCTACACCAAAAAGTTTGTCACTTTTTTTTTTTGTATGACTTAGCATACAAATTTCTAAAGATTGACATTAGGACACAAATGGGACCCACGAAAATTAAAAGTGATGGATATTTATTGTCACTACTAATGCCACTATCACTTTTTCACTGTTAGATCAGAATCTCAATAGGAGAGAGAAATGATATAGGTATATGAGATTCGATCTAACGTTGAAAAGGTGGTAGTGACATTGGTAGTGACAAAAAATGGTAGTAACAATATCTTATCCCATAAAATAAAATGCCATCAACTTTATTTGTCAGAACAACTATTATGTTAACTTCTATTAATTCCATAAAAAATATTTATATTGATTGGTTGTGGACTATAGTGTTTATATAACTGGATTTCTATATTACTTTTAATCAAAAAGGGATATCATTATATGTACTAAGACATTTTCATGATAATGTTGTGAAGCCATTTTCTGTTTTTTAATTTGATCCTTTTCAGTTAGTTAAGCTTGATATGATACACTGATATGTATTTTTCATCTTTACCCAGGGTTGACAAAGGTGTATAATAGTTTGATGGGTAAAGGTGCAAATAACTGCCGTTACTTTTAAAAGATGTTACCGTCTCCATGTGTTATTCTTCCTTTGCAATTGTGGATGAAAGTTGGTGTTCGCAGGACGATAGCTTTGAGGTTCCGAGTGAAAACAGTGGTGCCCCAAATGGTAAACTTGGAGGTTTCGAGAATCAACGGGTTTTGCGGTTCTTGTTTCAATCATGGGTTACTTCTTTCCAGATCTGTTTCGAAGATTGGTTTTGATCTTGGGTTACACGATGGTTCTCGGCGACTCTGTTTTATTCTTTCTTCCGACAAAGTCTCTTATGTTACTGCGACCGACATATCACTCATTCTTGCCTCTCACCCATCGCTCACGAATTCCAAATATCATGAGATCGACCTTGCTTCTTCCGACATCTTTGACGGAGCCTGGGTTCTTGACCACCACACACACGATCATTGTGGTGCTCCTTGTAGCATGTGCATCATTTATTATTATTGGTGGTATCCTATTTTACAATTTCAGAAAATGAAGTGGTCGAAACAAGACATTAGGAATAACATGCAAAGACCAAGATAGCTCCCCTCTCCGAACTGCCACGTCCCGTCAATTTCAAACGAGGAATATGGAAGCAAAGTATGCAAAATCATGAACTCTTTGTTAATCACAAGTCAAATATAGAAATTAGAAACGAGAAGAGAACTGATGATTTAAAAGAAGCAGATAAGATTTGCATTCCAGTGGAATCATTAGAAGAGAGGGCATTAACTCCAATTCTTAATGATAGGATACAGCACTCCTTGCTGGGTCCGAAGATTGTTGGGAAGGATATCAATGGGGAGAAACACCCAAACAAGCATGTACCACCGAAGTCTTTCTCTTAGCATCAACAGAACAACCTTATTATAAGTTACAAGCTGAGTGGAGTGAATTCCATGATGGACATGTTGGAGTCAAAAAACGAGTATGTTTCACAGAGGAAGAAGAGCGGCTTCATCTGAAAAGGACTCTCGAAGTTGGAATCTTCAAATAAAAAAAGTAAACTCTTTTTTGTATTGACTGTATGATGTATTTGTGTTCTACCTGGGAGATTATTTGATTTTGCGCTCCAATAATGGCAGTTATCTAACAGTAAGAGACATATGTGACTTTTACATCTAATTTGTAAGCACATGTATATTTTTGTATCTAAAAAAAGCATTTATGTTGGGCGCTCTTGAGAGCAAAGAACATGTGTATTTTTGCATCTTTACCCTAGTTTGATAAACCCATAGTTATACCTTGCATGTTAAAGATGTGAATATGATAAGCAGATCCATACAACATTTGAACTTTAGGAAATAATTTATTATCCAAACATTTTATGTACTTCGATGTACTTAACTTTATCATAGATTTTATTCGTATTATCATGTTAGGAATGTTCCAATAAATTAGTGGAGTTTGAATTTATGTGTTTCCCTCCTCATATAGAGTATTAGAGTTGGCCCTTGTAAGTACAAAAAGTTCAACCTCAATAAGAAGAAAGAAAAAAAAAAAAGAAACTAGGATTCGAATAGCTAGCTAGCTTTCGTTACGTTATTTTTTTAAGTCATTCTTTGATTGTTTGTGATTGTTTTGATCATTAATATTTAACACTATTTAAAAACGGAAATGAGAGGCATAAGATACTTAAAGAAATTACTATGAAAACTTTGAGGGAAAACTAATAACCATACATAAGAGTAAACATGAAAAATGAAAGTTGATGAATCGGAAGATATAACTAGTAAAGGGATGGTGTAGAATTATATATTTCATTCTTGCAATATCAATCTTCTAAATGTGATTCCCCAATGCTCCCTCCAACAAATATGTCTGAGATTGTAAAGACACTTTTATATTTAATGCCTACGTGGACATCATATTAGAGTGTCAATAAGTCAGTGAGACAGTGATAAATTAAACCCCCAAGTTTACTGAACTTCCATATTTGGGGAGCAGATGGAACATTTGCTCTTTATTCAGTGCTTTGCCGACATGTAAAGATAGAAATAAAGGAAAATTTTATTTAAATATCAAATGAAACTGTAGAACCCCCAAATGTTTGTTAAACTTGTTAAAGGACTTAAAAGTACTAAGGACCAAATTGAGATTTTCAAATTTAGGTGAATTTACCCTTTTGCTCTCAGTTTTTAAATAAATTTAAAAAAAGAAAAGAAAAATGACCCTCATTGGAGGGTCACTGTGGCTAGCCGCTAGATGGCCTGCAACCGTCGGTGACGGTGGTTGAGATCCGACGAGGTTTTTTTTTTTAGGTGGGGTTGAATCTTTCAATAAAAGTGAGAAAGTGAGATTCGAACCACCCCATCTTTACGGGGCCCAAGTGGCCCAACCACATGGCCACTTAGTTTTTTTAATATATATATATATATATATGTTAACTTTTTTTCCATCAAGAAACACACGCCCTTGTAAATATCATTATTGAACGTGTACATACCATTATCATGGTCTTGTGTGTGTGTGTATATATATTAACATTTTTCATCAAGAAACACACACTCTTGTAAATATCATTATTGAACTTGTACATACCATTAACAATTTGGTAATTCCTATTACAAGATTTGTTATAATTGATCCTTTTTTTATTGTTTTATGAGAGACACTTGTGAAAAACCCGACAAAAACACTAGTAATTATCATTACGGAACATGTAAATACCATTAACGAATTGGTAATTCCCATTACAAGATTTTATAATTGACTCTTTTTTATTGTTTTATGAGAGACACTTGTGAAAAACCCGACAAAAACACTGGTAATTATCATTACGGAACATGTAAATACCATTAACGAATTGGTAATTCCTATTACAAGATTTGTTATAATTGACCCTTATTTGTTATTTCATTAGAGACACTTGTGAAAAACCCAACGAAAGCATTGGTAATTACCATTACAAAACTTATAAATACCATTAATGAATTGATAATTCCAATTACAAAATTTGTTATAAATCATTTACTTTTTGTTAATATCATACCCTTCATTGACAATGACATTCCTGGTTTAAAAAACATAATGAATACATACATTGTTCAGTCTTGTGAATTCCATTATATAAAAAAATATATATTTAGATATTATACACTACGAAAAAACCTCGGATTACCCACGGAATTACCAACGGAATTTTGTGCGTAATTTTCGTCAGTAATTTTAATTACCAACGAAAAACATCCATCACAAAAAAAGTTGTGGTAGAAGAGGCACGGCTTTTTTTTTTTTTTTTTGTGATGGCGTTTTTCTGTCGGTAATCAAAATTATCGGCGGAAATTACCATCGGAATTCCGTCGATAATTTTAGTTCTCGACGAAATTCCGTGGGTAATTATTACTCACGGAATTCTATGGGTAATCCGAGGTTTTTTTAATTTGTAGTGATATATTATATAACACACACACACACATTGTTTAGTCTTGTGAATCTCATTATATCAATATTATATATTTAGATATTATATATTATATAATACACACACACAGACACACACACATATGTGTATGTATATGTGCGTGTGTATTATATAATATATAATATCTAAATATATATATATATATTATATAATATTTATATAATGGGGTTCACAAGACTGAACATTGTGTGTATACCTAATGTTTGTAAATCATGAATATGATTGTTAATGAGGGTTGGTATTTACAAAAAGTAAATGATTTATAACAAATCTTGTAATGGAAATTACTAATTCGTTAATGGTATTTACAAGTTCGAGAATGGTAATTGTCAGTGCTTCCATAAGGTTTTTCACAAATGTCTCTCATGAAATAACAAATAATGGTCAATTATAACAAATTTTGTAATGAGAATTACCAATTCGTTAATGGTATTTACAAGTTCCGTAATGGTAATTATCAGTCCTTTCGTTAGGTCTTTTACAAGTGTCTCTCATAAAACAACAAATAAGGGTCAATTATAATAAATCTTGTAATAGGAATTACCAATTCGTTAATGATAATTACAAATTTAGTAATGATATTTACAAGAGTGTGTGTTTTTTGATGGAAAAAATATTAAGAAGAATATATTTTTTTCTTATTGCATATATATATATATATATATATCTCTCAAAGGAACCAAGTGGCCCAATGGTTGGGCCACTTAGACCCCATGAAGGTGGGGTAGATTTGAACCCCACCTTCTCATTTTCATTGAATCTCTCTCTGTTTTTTTTTTTTAAGATTCAACCCCACCAAAAAACAAAAAATACTCGTCGGATCGCCGGGCCTTAGCGATTCTACGGGTCGTTCGGCGGTGGGGCCTGATGGCCTTCCAGTGAGGGTCTTTTTTCTTTTTTGTTAATTTATTTAAAAACTAAAAGCAAAAGGGTAAATTCACCCGAATTTTAAAATCCCAATTTAGTTCTTGGTATCTTTAAATCCTTTAAGAAGTTTAATAAATTTTTTGGGGGGGTTTGCAATTTCATGTAGTATTTAAATGAAATTTTTCCTTAAAAAATTCCTAATCAACATCGTATTGATGAAGAGCTAAAAGCTTATGGTTGGTCTATCATCCATGAAAAGTCATTTGCTGCAAAAACACAGCGATGGTTACCAACAAAAGCCTAATATAGTAGATGGTTGGACCCCTTACAGATGATGTCATATGGGTTTGAACTAGGAGTATGCATGGAAATAATTTGTTGGCAGAAGCAAAACCCACCTCAATGATCTCTATGCCTTAGGAGAATTTTATTTACTGTGATGTGTCATCTTGGTAGGTTTTGGTATTTCATTTACTTGATGGGTATTTCATTTACTTGAATGTAAATAGATATTTTAGTTTCTGAAATAATTGTCACCCTAATCTTTATACAGATGGCATCTTAGGATTAAAACCGTTGTGCATTTCATTCTTATAAAAGGGTCTTTTTACCTGAAGCATGTTTCAGGTTTCTTTGAATTTCAGGTGTAATGGCATTTGTTTAGGTCATAGTTATTTAGCTTGAAGATACTCTGTTTAGATTCTTTTTAAATAACGATATCTATTTTTTACAAAAAAGAATTTATTTTTGAAATAATCACTACTACAAAAATTGTATATTACTTCCTTAAAAAACGTCCTTATTAAAAAATAGGTAGTAAAAATTGAAGTCGGTGGCATTCTTGTAATTATATTCAAGGAAGTTGAGCATTGAACGTCCTGAATTTTTGTTCAGGACGCCTAACATCTGGGTATATTGTTTCGCGCCAAGGGAAATATGAGAATTTTTTGTTTGGCGCCATGGGATTTAATTTTTTTTGTTTAAAATTGGCGACCTGAATAGATTTCAGGTAGCCTATTTTAATATATTTCGCGCCATGGGAGATATGGGAATATATTGTTTGGCGCCGTTGTTGTTTTTGTTAATGTTTTTTTTTTTTGTTTAAAATTGGTACACGAATAGATTTGTGTCGCCTATTTTAAAATATAGGGAATATATTGTTTGGCGCCGTGGTTTTTTTTTTTGTTAATGTTTTTTTTGTTTGGGTTTAAAGTTGGCGACTGAATATATTTCGTCGCCTATTTTAAAAAAGTGGCGACGGAAATGGATTCAGTCGCCACTATTTTAAAAGAGGCGACTGAAATATATTCAGTCGCCTCTTTTAAAATAGTGGCGACACGAAATGGATTCGTGTCGCCACTTTTCTAAAATAGGCGACCGAACTCCAATCAGTCGCTTCTATTCTCAATAAACCTAATCGACACGCACGCACACTCCCTCCTATCAGTTCCAATACACACTCCTCCTCTCACCCGATAGAAATCCTTAGTTCCCCTCTCTATCACGCCTCCGTCTCCACCTTGCCGAGCCTTCTATTCAGTTGGTCATTCACTCTGCCGCGGCTTCCTTCTTCCCAAACCCTAAAACCCAAATCATCCGCTACCTCCTCCACTCACGGCGTCGCCATCGCGGCGTCGCCATCGCGGCATCGCTGATTCACCTGTCACCGTCGTGCTCCCTACTGACCCAGACCAAAACTCGTTCTCTGCGTCGGCTGATCGTTCTCTCGCTTTCGTTCACTCCATCGCTCGTTCGTTCTCTCGCTCGTCCATTTCAGATTCTGGTAGTGGCTTGTTAGATTCATTCGAAGAAGGCATCTTTCAATCCTTGGCCATTTTTCGGATTGTTCATCAATTGGGTTCATGACTTGGGTTCACTTGAGCATGTTACGGATGGTGCAAACCTTCAGGTATTCATCATTTTTTCCCTTTTGAATTTCTATTTTACTATTTTCAAAATCTTTGTATAGAATAGGATCGTCATATATATGATTTATCACACGAATCTAAACCTTTTATATTTTAGATAATTGTGTAAAAGAAGTGAATTCATTAATCCAAAATGTTTTGTTCTCTATATGCTTTGTTCAAATGATTTCACGTAATTTGTTTCAAGTGAAAATGACAAATGAAGTTTAAAAGTAAATTGTGTTGAGCCTATAGATGTCTTAAAGCTGAGTTATATGGTGATAGTAAATTGTCTCCTATGAATTATGAAACACCTCTATTTTTCTTGTCTCTAAATATTGTGAAGAAATCTTGATAAATAGATTGATCATTAAAATTGTGATGGCTCATGGTGGGGATGAATGCATAAGATAAATTAGTAATCTTTCTGAATAGAGTATGTATGTTAGCTGCATTGTGAGTTTATATGAAACACTCGGTCGACTTTTTTAGCAAAGGATTTTATAGAGAGCTTTTCGGGACAATCTTTGGTGACTTTAGTGGTACCCTTCTCTAGTTGTTTTGATTAGTTGGGCAAATTGTCATTTATTCTAGCATAATTTTCAAGACAATCATGCATGTTTAACTAATGTTTTAAATGCGGCCGCAGATTTTGATTGCTTTTGCCAACGCATTTCATGCTTTGCGCCCCTCAACGTTCCTGGATTCGGGTTTGACTTCAAATATATAAATTCTCCATTGGTTGTTGAACTTTATTGTTGGAAGAGTTTTAGTATTGGAATATTATTGGCTTTTGGGCATACATTTGTTTTTGCATTACCCTTGCATGTCGATTTTCTCTCGAGTTGTCATTAGCAACATTTGCTATTTCTGAATCAAATGATTAGCTAGTCAGTAATTATTTGCCTGATGGTGTTATCTATGTCAGTTATTTCCTTGACAAAATCATGTATTTGTGCTTGTTGTTGTGTTGAGTTCTTAATCCTTAGGGTCTGGTTCATGGTTGGCGGCTTAAATTTGACCAGGAATTTGTTACTGAATATGCAAATTATGCCTTTATATCTTTGTGCAATGATGTGAATTTTCCTATTATCTTTGTTGTTCCCTTGAGATATTAAGATTAGTTATCTTAATTTTTTTATCTTGATGGTGGACAATAGGGATTTTTGGGATCATAAGTATGACCATGGATAGTGCAAAAATTTCTAAGCTCAAGAACCTCGAATTCCACACGTGGAAGTAATTCAAGTGGTTTAGAAGCCTTTCAATCTTGCCCTTGATAAGAAAGCGAGTTAAAATTTGGATTTTGTCTAATCATCAAACAAATGAACAACGAGAAAAGCATAACCCAATAAATAAGATAAGAAATCACTTATCAAATTGACTCAAAAACATAATTTAAGATTGCTATTAGAAGGAAAGTACACACGACCGTATCGTGTCCACATCATGCATAATTGCATTGATGACTTCATTGTTTTTATCAACTTCATCGACTAGTAGTAAACTATTCACGACCAAGTAGTAAACTGTATGTTTTCTCATTTTTATTATCCCATTTCACTATCTCCCGAGAATCCCAATTGCATTACCAAAGGGTGTGCAATTGAACCAAACGGACCCTTATGTTTGTGGAATATTGTTGATTTTGAGATTAATTATGTGATTTTGTATGTTATAATTTTGTATTGTTACAATGCAGATATAGACGAGAAGAGATTAAAGGATAGTCATCTTCGTCTTTTTTGACTACCTACGAGAAATCTTGGTCAAAGGTTTGAAGCAAACGGTTGCGCTCCCAAATTAGGTTAGTTGCTTTCATTTTATGCACACACACATATATTGTCCTTATATGATACCTTCTTCTTGAGAGAGAACAACACTTTTGTCTTATGGCTTCATGGTTTACCATTATTGGTTTAAGTGTTTTTAATCTAGTCCGTGATTTTTTTTTTTTGTCTTCCCTTTATTATTAGCCATATGAACTACGTGAACTTGATTAAAAAAGTGATGACTTCATGGTTTACCATTTCCATTACCATTGAAGTATATGTCGGTAGGAATAATTCCAATGTTCGTTAGTTGATGAAATTGTTGGATTTAATAGTTGATATTGTTCTGAATTGCTTTAGTTAGTAAGTTTTGTTGAATTAGGTGAAATTGGTTGTTATTGAAATTTTGGGATGTCTTACTTTTAAGGGGAAACGTTGCGAAATTTTCTTAAAAGAAAGCATGTCGTTCTTGAAATTGTTATGAACTTGATTTGTTGTTGGAAATGTCGTAGGTGGTAACAAAATGGGTCATAGTTGGATGAATGCGTTGAGAAATAGTGAAGAATATAAGAATGGGGTGGAAGAGTTTATTGAATTTGCTAGAAGGAATGTGGCTACAAAAAAATGGGATGTACTATTGTCCATGTGTTAATTGTTTAAATGGGGTTCGAAGGGATATTGCTGATATAAGGGACCACCTAATTTGTGATGGAATAAACTTTCGATACACAACGTGGATATGGCATGGTGAGGAGGTAACTCCCAGTGCATCCTACGAAAATGAAGTTGAAGTAGATGATGATGGAATGGAGAGAATGATTCATGATGTTGAGGTCGAATCCTTTGCACAACCACATGAATATGATAGCGTGCGGAGTGATGCAGAGACACCTTTGTTCCCTGGGTGTACTAAGTATACACGGTTGACTGGGACCTTACATTTGGTCAACTTAAAGGCAACATGTGGGTGGTGATAGCGGTTTCCGTCGTTGCTTGAATTGTTGTGTGATATGTTGCCGAGATAATAATGTACTTCCAAATCGTATGTATGAGGCCAAGAAAATCTTAGCTACGATGGGTATGGAGTATAAAAAGATACACAGTTGTCTTAATGACCGCATATTGTACGTAAATGAGTATGAAGGCCTTAGTAATTGTCCGAAGTGTAAAACTTCACGATACAAATTGAAGAAAGGTGGTGGTTCGGAGATCACACAAAAAAAGGCAACCTTTGAAGGCCTTGTGGTATCTTCCCATAATTCCTCGATTTAAGCGTCTGTTTACTAGTGAAGCAACAACAAAGAAGTTGAGATGGCATTCTGATGAGAGAATATACGATGGAAAATATCTACGGCACCCGGCTGACTCTCTCCAATGGAAGAAAATAGACGAAATGTTCCCGCAATTTGGCATTGAGCCAAGAAACCTTCGACTGGGGCTTTGTACAGATGGCTTCAATCCGTATCGAACTCTTAGCAGTACCCATAGTGCATGGCCGGTTCTCCTTGTAATATACAACTTACCTCCTGGCTATGTATGAAACGCAAGTATGTGATGCTTTCTATGATGATTTACGGACCAAAAAGCGACTGGTAACAATATCGATGTGTACTTGGCGCCTTTGGTTGAGGATTTGAAGAAGTTGTGGGAGGAAGGCATAGATGTGTTTGATGCATATAAGAAGGAGTCCTTCAAGTTGCGTGCAATGATTTTTACCACGATCAACGACTTTCGCATACGGAAATTTGTCCGGGTACAAAGTGTGAAGGGGCATAAAGCATGTCCAATATGTGAAGCTGACACAAACTTCCAAAGCAATTAAAGCATGGAAAAAAATGGTCTACCTCGGTCACGGGAGGTTTCTTGATCGGTTCCACCCATATCGTAAGTTAAGAAAGCATTTTAACGGCTTAGGAGCATAGAACGGCTCCAAAGGCATTAACCGGAGAGGAAGTCTATAGTCGGGTGATGCATATCAATGTCACATTGGGTAAGCGAAAAGGATTGCGGGTGAGAAGAATATATGGAAGAAGAGATCAATTTTCTTTGATCTTCCATATTGGCGTAGTCTTGATGTGAGACACGTCTTGATGTGATGCATGTGGAAAAAAATGTTTGCGATAGCCTTGTCGATTACTCTTTTGCACATACCGGGGAAGACTAAGGATGGAATTAGTGCGAGACTAGACCTGGTTGATATGGGAATAAGAGAACGGTTACATCCACGAGTAACGGAAGATGGTAAGAGGGCATACATGGGAGCCGGCTCATACACTATCAAAAGCGGAGAAAAAAAGTTTGTGTGGGTGTCTATATGACATTAAGGTTCCACAAGGATATTCTTGAAATTTGAGAAGGTGTGTTTCAATGGACGATTTGAAGTTAGTGGGAATGAAGTCTCATGATTATCATGTGTTGATGCAACAACTATTACCAAGTAGCTATTAGGGGCATTATGAAAGATGAAGTGCGGACCACTATAACAAAATTGTGTATTTTCTTTAATGCTATATGTAACAAAGTCATTGACATTGAAAAGTTGGATGAATTGGAAAATGAGGGTTATATTATTTTGTCCCAACTAGAGATGCATTTTCCTCCTGCATTTTTCGATATAATGGTGCACCTGATAGCGCACTTGGTAAGGGAGGTAAGGCTCTGCGGTCCGGTTTACCTAAGGTGGATGTACCCTTTCGAGCGATACATGAAGATCTTAAAAGGGTATTCTAAAAATCCTTATCGAGGAAGCCTCAATCGTTGAGAGATATGTAGTGGAAGAGGCTATGGAGTTCGTCAAAGATTATCTATCGTGGTCGACGTTACAATCTCGGCATGATAAGGGGATAAGTGAGGGAACTCGAGGAATCAAGCGAAGAATATGCTTCGTGCCGAGGTGTTGCAAGCACACCGTACATCTTGAATAATACGGAAGAAGTTCAACCATACATTGATGAACACAGAAAGAGTTTGAAGAATATGAATCCAAGGAAGAATGACACGCAGATAGCTAATGAGCAAAAGAAGACATTTATAAAGTGGTTCCGGGAGAAGGTATTGCACGAGGATGGTGTGTCGGCTACAATCGAGTGGTTAGCCTGGGGGCCTTCTTATCAGTCATCACTTGGACAGTTATGATATCAACGGATATTCTTTCTACACAAAAGACCAAGATGACGAGAAGTTCTGTGCAAAAAAACGGTGGGGTGATGGTTGAAGCTGAATCCATGCACTTTTCGAGTTCGAAAGACAAAAACCCGGTGTTAGCATCTATGGCCTATTATGGAGTTATTGAAGAAATATGGGAGATGAGCTACACCAAGTTCAAAGTTGCTTTATTTAAATGTAAGTAGGTTAACAATAATGCTTTGTTGTAATAGATCCTAAATTTGGATTTGTCTCGTTGATCTTCAAAGACTTGGTCATAGAGACGAGCCATTCATTCTAGCAAGCCGGGCGAAACAAGTGTTTTATGTTACGAGACCACGCAAATAAAAAAATGTCCATTGTACTTCAAAGTAAAAAATAGACATATGGTGAAGAATCCTTGAACCACGGACGATACACTCCCTTTCACAACAAATCCACCTACAACACGTGAAGTAGAATTGGTAGATGATGAAGAATATGCTCCAAGGAAGGATCATTCGAAGGAATATGGGAAACCATATAAAGTAAGATCTTAAGTTATGAAAAAGTCCTATGTTATTTTTGTATAGGTTTAACATGTTAGTTCATTTTATTCATTTGTTTATTATTTAATAATAACCCTATCTAACATTATTCATTTGTCTTTGATGAACGGGGAATATGTCTAGCTCGACGAGTTATCGGGTGATGGTGGGAATGATGTACCGGTGGTGAGAAGGGGTAGAGGTAGCACACATATGGGTGCGTTAATTGCACGTCGTGGCAGTCAGAAAAAGAGGCTGCATGTGGAGTTCGATGCCAATATGAATCCAATTGGTCCAGAGGAAGACAATTTCATTAGCTACGTAAGCTATCTGGCTCGAAGCAAAGTTCGCATTGTATTCTCTCATTGGAAGTTGGTTCCTCCTAAAACGAAGGAGTTGATCTGGGCACAACTTTTGGTATCTCACTTTCGATATCTTATGCATTTGTATCTTTAGTTTTATCACTTGATTTCTTTCATATCTTCTCTTTTACCTTGCAAACAAACGTATGATGTGCCTAACAATAAGGCCATGAACAAGCATTGGATGGGCGAGGTTCGTATACGTTGGAAAGACTTTAAGAACAAGCTCACTAGAAAGTATATTCGAGGGCAAAGAGGGACAAGGACCCATGTCGGGACTATGATTACATTTCTCCCAGGACTGGAGGGAGTTTGTGGCGTCACGCGTAATCCCGAATTTATTGTAAAATTTCTTTCATATCTTATCTTTTAGTTGAATCTATTTGACATCGAAGGCTCAGTTTTATTTGTTTTCGTGTCACGGGAAAAAGTCGAGGCCAATAGAGAGAGGCAAGCGAGAAATAAGTATCCGCATTGCATGTCTAGGGGTGGCTATAAGAAGCTTGAACGGAGAGGTGATAGAAGAAGAGTTGCAGAAAATGAAGGAAGCTACTCAATCCGATCCTTCCACCTTGTTATCCGGCCCTCGAGCGTCCTCCTCGCCACAAAAAATGGATAGCCGCGAGGATGAAGGGAGAAATACATAAATGAAGATGTGGTGAGGTTGCTTCAAAGATTGTAAGTAGTTAAATTAGAAGTATTAAATAGCCTCGGTTGTTTCATATTTTTAGAGTTTAATTAGTTACTATTTATGAAAAATCCTATGATACGGATGTGCTTGAGCAGCAATTTTTTTTTTAAAAAAATACTTTAAGGCGACCTGAAAAATCAATTCAGGGCGTCTTTGGATCATCAGAGACGACCGGAATAGATAATCGTCGCCTAAAATGGCATGAGGCGACCTGAAAATAGCTCAGTCGCCTCATATGGGGCGACCTGAACCCTTTTCAGGTCGCCTCATATGGGGCGACCGAAACCATTTCTGAGTCGCCCCATATGAGGCGACGAAAAGGGTTCAAAGTCGCCCTATATGAGGCGACGAGCTATTTTGGTCGCCTCATATGCCATTTTAGGCGACCGAACCCTTTCGAGCCGCCTCATATGGGGCGACTGAACTATTTTCAGGTCGCCTCATATACACCAAACGACTTCGCTCTCCCCCGACATCCCATAGAATAAGGACGTTAATTGGGTCTTTTTTAGGTCGTCTTTTAGGTATTTTGTAGTAGTGAATATGATAAAGAGCTTGTGAAGGTGGTAATCAAGTATCATAATCTATTGGAGATAGTGGTATATTATGCAGATGGCAGAGTTTCTTAAATTATATATAGATGGAGTGTCCTTTTAGTTTTAGGCGGCGGATCTTTGAACTTTCGACCTAATTGGATTTGTTTACATTATAGTGGTTAGTATGGAGAGGATATTTAGATTCTTATTAACAATGTCTACTTTTATATACTCCCTCCGGTCTTAATTATAAGACATATTTAACCGATTTTGTGGAGATTAAGGAAAGAAGTTAAATTAGTTATTTTTACTCATTTTCCTAAAATGTCCTTATATAAATTTAAAATGACATAAGTAAAAGTGAATCAATAGCTCTTACCACATATCTCTCCAATATCATGTATCCTAATGCACACATATATCTACATATGTACATACACATACGAACGCGCGCGCACACGCACACACACACACACATATATATATATATATGTGCATACACAGATATGTGTGTGTGTGTGTGATTATATATGTACATATGCACACACACACACACATATGTTGACAAACACACAAATATACATATATGTGTCTATATATATTTATGTATAGACACACACATATACATACATACATATATGTACACACACACACACACATATATGTGCGTGTGTGTGTCTATATATATTTGTGTGTAGATACACACATATATACAGACACACACACACACATATACACACACACATACACATATGTGCACATGTGTGTGTGTGTGTGTCTATATATATTTGTGTGTAGACACACACATATATACATACATATATAGACACACACACACACACACATATATATATATATATATCTAAAAGTTTCATTGATTGGAAGAGTCTACACATCCACATATATATACTCACCAAAAACCAAACATATTTGAGAACATAAAATAAGGGTGTTTTAGGAAGAAATTGACAAAAATTAGAATGTTGTCTTATAATTAAGACCAAAATCAACTCCCAAATGTTGTCTTATAATTAGGACCAGAGGGAGTATAAAAAAATATTTATTTTTGAAATAAAGTGAGATCATTTCAAAAATGAATTTCATTTTTTATTATTTTCTAAATATTTACTATTGTTTAGTCAAATATATTCAAAGAAAATATAACTAAAATTAATGTGAAAAAATAAGTTTTTTAAATTTTTTATTGTCATTAAATATATTGAGTTATTGTTGAACAACTTCAAAGTTTTTTCTGGACAAAACCTCAAAATTTATTGGCCAAAAGGTCTTTGATTAATATTATAATAATGCTGACAAAAAATAATATTATAATAATATTTTGTGGAAATTGCTAATAGATCCCTATTTAAAAAGTTTTTTTCTCGAAAAGACCTAAACTTATTTTAAGACCTAGGTCCTTTAGAGAGCGCGCACACACACAAATAGATGAGAATGATATAACTAAAATGCCCATGCCACCCTATCACACCACGGAGAGGATTCTCTCATTAGCAAATTTTCTCCCCATCTCTCATCATCTAATCCCAATCGTTGATTTGACTTAATGAGGTTGTTGGTGTGAATAGTTATATCAAATCTATGGTCTAAATTTAAAGCTGAGGGACAATGAGAAAACACAAATGGATCCAAACCTACCACTCAGATGCTCTCTCTTCCCATTTCTAGAGGTATGGGTATGAGTGACTGGAAGTCTTAAAGAAGAGGAAACTTGGAAATTTATTTGATGATTTGCATAGCAGGAAAGATTATTTACACAAAAGGAACACCAGGGAAGATGAAGAATACTCATTGATCCCATAAATATATAATTATATACCATTAGTGACAAGTCAATCACAATTTTTACTAATTCTAATTTGGCAGCTACTCAAATGAAAAAATAATAGTATTTAACAATATCGTAACTACGCAATTAAGAAATTCCAATCCGAACAACTACCCAAATCCCAAATACAAAATATGAAATGAACATCAGGAATAAATTAAAAGACTATTGGCTTGTAATCTTGAAGCGACACAGAGGACAAGTATGGTGGTTGAGGAGTCATTTGATGATGCAGCTATGGTGATACACATGACCACAAGGCTTAGGAATTCGAACGGCTCCTTCTTCTTCTTCTTCTTTATTTGAGGGAGTCATCTCCTCCAAACATATTGAACACATTAAAGACTCTTGAATCTTAACCTTTTCTAAATTTTCTATTGACTTCCGGTGATTATTGCCGTTGTCGGCTTCTATTTCTTCATTGTCATTATTGTCGTCGTCCTCCCCTTCTTCTTGATCTTCTTCTGAATATGATTCTTCGAATATTTCTTCAAATTCGCTTTCTGAAACATGGTCGCCTTGAATATCAAGAAGCACAGTCAAAATTATCTCACGTCCAAAATTTGTATGTTGATCAATGTCAAATACGGATGGTCCAGTACTAGTTTGGTTCGACATCTTTACTCGTGACAGAATCTTTAGTAGTGAGAGAAGAGATATAAAATAAAATTTCTTAGTTTTGAGCCAGCGGAGGTATATTATATATAGATGGGTTTCGTTTTAGTTATAGGCAGATCTTTGAATTTCGGATGTAATTGGTTTTGTCTAGATTATAATTATTTAATTGAAAGGATATTTAGATTCTTTTTAGATAACAAATTAACAATATCAATCGGCAAAAACAGATTAACGATATTTATTCTTTTAAGAAAATTATTTATTTTTGAAAATAATGTGGGATATTTTTTAAAATTAATATATTATATTCCAAGTTCAAAATTTATAATTTAATTTTATATTTATATTAAAAGATCAGAAATTAAATTCATAAATATTTTTTAAGACTGATTGTGATTGATAAGGAAGCAAAGAAGTCAAAAGAAAGAAGTTATTGAATTTTTTTTTTATACAGATAAGTTATTGTACTAAAAAAATTATAATATGGGATATTTTTAAAAATTTATACTTGATTTAAGTTTATATTTATATGAAAAGATCAGGAAATTCATAAATATTTTTGAGGACGGATTGTGATTGATAAGCCTGCAAAGAAATCAAAAGAAAGAAGTTATTAATCAATATATAAATTTTTATAACTAGCTAGTGTAGTTTGAAATTTTAATTTGAATGAATTCTTTTAAGAAATCAGTACAATTTTGAAGTGTACATCAATTTAAATGTAACTATATTTAGTAAGTAAAAGCTGCTGAAAAATTTTCCATTAAAATTTGGAAAAATTAAGGAAAAGGAAAGAAATATTTATTAATAAGGACCTTAAAATTGTAATTATTTTAAAGGAACAAATATTACAATATAGATTTTCTATTACGAAATTAACTATGACATACTCCCTACATTTCATCTACGTATCTAACCCCAACAATTGCTAGTTATTAATTGATGCTGCCTTGTGAATTACGTCCTTAAATTGAATTGACTTTTATTTGAATATTGGGATTCCCATAGTAGTTCATTTAGGAATTTATTGAACACCCCTAGCTATAAGTGATCATTATTAAACAAGTGAAAAGAGATTACTAAATATAATTCATATTATATCATTAAAAAAATAGAAAAATTAATTTAACAAAAGCCTCCAACATCAAGATTGTGACAGTGCAATATTCAAACATTATTATTATTATTTTTCTTAACTGCTGGCCAAAGAAAACATTAATTTTTTTTAAATATGATTACTACAAAATTTCGAAGTGCAATATTGGAGTCTCAACTTTCCAAAACCATAACAAAAGAACAACTAGCAAAGACAAATTGCACGATACAATATACCTAATTTCAATCTGAATCAAGAAATAAAAAGAAGTACAGTTATTTGATTTCTGTATCATGAATGAATTAAAAAGACTATTAGATTGTAATCTTGAAGCGACACAGAGGACAAGTACGGTGGTTGAAGAGCCATTTGAGGATGCACTTATGGTGATACATATGATCGACCATAAGCCTTACGGATTTGAACTGATCGTCCTTCGTCAGCGTTGTCATCTCCTCCTCCTTCTCTTGATGAAGTAATCTTCTCCAGACATATCGAACTCATTGAAGACTCCGATGGTTTTCTTCGTCGTCTTCTTGTTCTTGTTCTACTACTTCGATCTCATTATTCTTGTCCTTCCCAACTTCTTCTTCTTCTTGATCTTCTTCTTCTGAATATGCTTCTTTGAAGATTTCTTCAAATTCGTTTTCTGAAACATGATCCCCTGGACTATCCAGAAGCACAGATATAATTATTTCACGTCCAAAATTTGTACGCTGATCAATTTCAAATACGGATGGCCCAGTAGTTTGCTTAGACATCTTTACTCTGAACTAATCTTTAGTAGTGAAAGAAGAGAAATTTGTATGTTTTGAGCTAGTGGTATCTTATATATATATATATATGGAGTGTTTCCTAAATTATATATAGACGAAGTTTCCTTTTAATTTTAGGAGATCTTTGAATTCCGGATGTATTTGGATTTGTTTAGGTTATAATTATTTAGTTGGTTGCCTGATTGATTTTTTCAGAGGCTCCCCAAATCAATCAGCGAATCAACTTAAGTGTGATTTGATTTCCTCTATCTATAATAAATGCTGATATATTCTCTTTTCATTTGATTCTTGCTTTTCTAATCAAATAGTCACTTAAACTCAAGGCCCGACATTTGCAAATAAGAAGAATTAATTTTGTTTTTAATAAAACCAGAAATAAACTCATTCATTAACAAATAAAAAATATGAAAAAACTATATGGGTATGAGCTTTTATAATATAAATCTGGGGAAAATCTTTTTAAAAGACAACTGGCTTATTCAAATTCTAATTTGGGTTCTTAAATTCAACAAATTCTAAACAAAGTTATATGACCTAAAATAAGATTTTAGAATTTGATAATTTTACCTTACTGCCCCCATTTTATTCCAACTCAGTTAAAAAAAAAAAAAAAAAAAAAAAAAAAAAAAAAAAAATCCTATAGGTAATCTCTGTGTCACTCATCCATCTCTATCATTTTATTTTTTTTCTTAACAAAAATACAAACATATTATGCTATCTCGTTTGCAACATTTTCCTTTTCATAAAAGCTCTCCCTCTGAAGCTTTGCATGGAGAGCTTCAAAAAGAGAGGACAAGGAAGAAGAAGAAGATGATGGTGAAGAATGGTGATTTTGATTATTATTATTATTTGCCACCACTGGGAAGTTTGTTTTGGGCCTTTTGGCGTTTTCTACCGCTCATCAAAATAGCTGCTTCATCATATGCTCATGCTACCAATGAGAGTTGGCATAGATGGTAAGGGATCTAGGATTAGGCCCTTGGGTCGTGGGTTCGATCCTCTCTGCCGTCGCTGGGACTCCTTTGGTAGGCGATCTCGTAAGTCCCCAGTAAGTGCTCATAGAGCCCGGGCCGTGCCCGGCCTTGGTGGGGACCGATGTCGAACCCCTCCAAAACTTTCTCATAGCAAAAAAAAAAAAAAAAAAAAAAATGCTCATGCTGCTTCTTCTGCAATATAAAACGTCCCCAGCCACACCCTTCTTTTCCTGTATTTTTTTTGATCAATTTCTTTTCCTGTATTCACATACCAAGGATGAATTATAATTAATGAGTTTGCGTTTTAGTAAGAAAATTAAAATAATTGAGATGGAAGAGAGACACATATGTTACCCATAGGATTACTTTTTTAATTGAGTTGGGGTCAAATGATAGGTAATAAAGTAAAATTATCAAATTCTAAAATCCTATTTTAGGTCATACAACCTGATTGAGAATTTGCTGGTTTTTGTTTTTTGATAAACGACTCAACTTAAAATTTTAATAATTAAACTGTTTTTCAAAGGGATATCCTAAAAACCTATTAATTATGCAGATAAGAAGGATTATGGATATAGGTTCTCCATTCCAAGAGGTAGAATGTGCGTCTCCCTGTCCTCTCTACTAGGAAAAAGTCATCTCAATGTTCTAACGCTCACACAGTATATAGCTCGAACTGTCTCACAATGTTTTGAACGTCATTTACTGGTGAAAGAGTTGAGCATCGAATTACTCATTCATAATCAATTAGTTTTGAAATCTTAGGCATCGTTATCATCTGTTGCCAACTCTTTTCTCTTCGGGCTTACACATGAGGCTTACGCAGAAGGATATTTTATCAGAAAATTATAGATTACAGTTAAATAATTGAGAATCATGCCAAGTACAACAACATGTATGGGACGAAGACTCAATTTTAACAAGAACAAAATGGACATTAATATAATTTCAATCCTTGATTGAATAAAGAAATACATAATAACCTCGGTGTGGAAATAAGTGTCCTAGGTGTTACTTTAAGTAGTCAGGATAGTAAATAAGTGTTTCTTTATGTAGTCAAGATAGAAAAGTGAACTGAAAGACTTTCTTATTTACTGACGATGATAAAATACACTCAATATTAAAATGCTTACATACCTAGGTTGGCATCCCAATACTAACTGAATAATGAATAACAAAAGGGTTGAGGTACAAAAATACCTATACTTATACACTTTTTTTTATATGTGCGTCTGACATCATATACATTCTTTAAGTGTAAAACTGCCCATGAATTTTTCTAAATAGGGCAAAAACGACAGCTCCGTCAACTAATACAAACGTCCGTTTACTTTTGATTTTTGGGCTCTATGCTAATTATTTTTAAGGCTACGGGGCAAATTTACCTATGAACTTGAAAATGTACACCTTACATCGTAAACTTTTCTTAGATGTAAAAATACCTACAAATTTTTTAAACTGTGGTGAAAATATTATTTCCGTTATCAACACTAAAAATTTTGTCACTTTTTATTTGTATGACCAAGCATACAAATTTCTAAAGATTGATTAGGACACAAATGGGACCCACAAAAATTAAAAGTGATGGATATCTATTGTCACTACCAATGGCACTACCACTTTTTCACTGTTAGATCAGAATCTCAATAAGAGAGAGAAATGATAAAGGTATATGATGAGATTCTGATCTAACACTAAAAAAGTGGTAGTGACATTGCTAGTGACAAAAAATGGTAGTAACAATATCTTATCCCATAAAAAAAATGTCATCAACTTTATTTGTCAGAACAACTATTCTGTTAACTTCTACACATTAAGTATTAATTCCATAAAAAATATTTATATTGATTGGTTGTGGACTATAGTGTTTATATAATTGGATTTCTATATTACTTTTAATCAAAAAGGGATATCGTTATATGTACAGAGACATTTTCATGATAATGTTGTGAAGCCATTTTCTGTTTTTTAATTCGATCCTTTTCAGTTAGTTAAGCTTGATATGATACACTGATATGTATTTTTCATCTTTACTCAGGGTTGACAAAGGTGTATAATCGTTTGATGGATAAAAGTGTAAAAACGCACATTTGCTTTGTCCTCAAGAGCGCTCAACACCAAGTATTTTTTTTTAGGTACAAAAATACACATGTGCTTATAAATTAGGTGCAAAAGTCACATATCTGTTAAGGTTAGATAACTGCCGTTACTTTTAAAAGATGTTACCGTCTCCAGGTGTTATTCTTCCTTTGTAATTGTGGATGAAAATTGGTGTTCGCAGGATGATAGCTTTGAGGTTTCGAGTGAAAACAGTGGTGCCCCAAATGGTAAGCTTGGAGGTTTCGAGAATCAACGGGTTTTGCGGTTCTTGTTTCGATCATGGCTTACTGCTTTCCAGATCTGTTTCGAAGATTGGTTTTGATCTTGGGTTACACGATGGTTCTTGGTACTCTGCGATGGTTCTCGGTGACTCTGTTTTCATTCTTTCTTCCGACAAAGTCTCTTATGTTACTGCGACCGACATATCACTCATTCTTGCCTCTCACCCATCGCTCACGAATTCCAAATATCATGAGATCGACCTTGCTTCTTCGGACATCTTTGACGGAGCCTGGGTTCTTGACCACCACACAAGATCATTGTGGCGCTCCTTGTAGCATGTGCATCATTTATTATTATTGGTTATCATTCATTATTATTGGTAGTCTCCTATTTTACAATTTCAGAAAAAGAAGTGGTCGAAACAAGACATTAGGAATAACATGCAAAGACCAAGATAGCTCCCCTCTCCGAACTGCCACGTCCTGTCAATTTCAAAGGAGGAATATGGAAGCAAAAGTATGCAAAATCATGAACTCTTTGTTAATCACAAGTCAAATATAGAAATTAGAAATGAGAAGAGAACTGATGATTTAAAAGAAGCAGATAAGATTTGCATTCCAGTGGAATCATTAGAAGAGAGGGCATTAACTCCAATTCTTAATGATAGGATACAGCACTCTTGCTGGGTCCGAAGATTGTTGGGAAGGATATCAATGGGGAGAAACACCCAAACAAGCATGTACCACCGAAGTTTTTCGCTTAGCATCAACAGAACAACCTTAATAAGTTACAAGCTGAGTGCAGTGAATTCCATGATGGACATGTTGGAGTCAAAAAACGAGTATGTTTTACAGAGGAAGAAGAGCGGCTTCATTTGAAAAGGACTCTCTCGAAGTTGGAATCTTCAAATAAAAAAACGTAAACTCTTTTTTGTATTGACTGTATGATGTATTTGTGTTCTATGTGGGAGATTATTTGATTTTGCGCTCCAATAACGGCAGTTATCTAACGGTAAGAGACATATGTGACTTTTGCACCTAATTTGTAAGCACATGTGTATTGTTGTATCTAAAAAAACATTTGTGTTGGGCGCTCTTGAGGGAAAAAGACATGTGTATTTTTACACCTTTTCTCTAGTTTGATAAACCCATAGTTATACCTTGCATGTTAAAAATATGAATATGATAAGCAGATCCATAAAACATTTGAACTTTAGGAAATAATTTATTATCCAAACATTTTATGTACTTCGATGTACTTAACTTTATCATAGATTTTATTCGTATTATCATGTTAGGAATGTTACAATAAATTAGTGGAGTTTGAATTTATGTGTTTCCCTCCTCATATAGAGTATTAGAGTTGGCCCTTATAAGTACAAAAAGTTCAACCTCAATAAGAAGAAGAAAAAAAAAAAAGAAACTAAGATTCGAATAGCTAGCTAGCTTTCGTTACGTTATTTTTTAAGCCATTCTTTGATTATTTGTGATTCTTTTGATCATTAATATTTAACAATATTTAAAAACGGAAATGAGAGGCATAAGATACTTAAAGAAATTACTATGAAAACTTTGAGGGAAAACTAATAACCATACATAAGAGTAAACATGAAAAATGAAAGTTGATGAATCAGAAGATATAACTAGTAAAGGGATGGTGTAGAATTATATATTTTATTATTGCAATATCAATCTTCTAAATGTGATTCCCCAATGCTCCCTCCAACAAATATGTCTGAGATGGTAAGGACACTTTATATTTAATGCCTACATGGACATCATATTAGAGTGGCTTGGACAAATAAGTCAGTGAGACAGTGATAAACCCCCAAGTTTTCTGAACTTCCATATTTGGGGAGCAGATGGAACATTTGCTCTTTATTCACTGCTTTGCCAACATGCAAAGATAAAAACAAAGGAAAATTCTATTTAAGTACCAAATGAAACCGTAAAACCTCCAAATGTCTCGTTAAACTTGTTAAAGGACTTAAAAGTACTAAGAACCAAATTAAGATTTTTAAATTTAGGTGAATTTGCTCTTTTACTCTCAGTATTTTAATAAATTTAAAACAAGAAAAGAAAAATGACCCTCATCGGAGGGTCACCGTGGCTAGCCGTCGGATGGCCTGCAACCGTTGGTGGCAGCGGTTGAGATCCTACAAGGGTATTTTTTTTTTTTTTTTTTTTTTTTTTTGGTGGGGTTTAATCTTTCAATAAAAGTGAGAAGGTGAGATTCAACCACCCCATCTTTACGGGGCTCAAGTGGCCCAACCACGAGCCACTTAGTTCTTTTAATATATATATATATATATATATATACAAGAGTATGTTACGTTAATGGTATGTACAAGTTCAATAATGATATTTACAAGAGCGTGTGTTTCTTGATGACAAAATGTTAAAATATATATATATATACACACACGTTAATTTGAATGAATTATTTTAAGAAATCAGTACAATTTTGAAGTGTACATCAATTTAAATGTAACTATATTCAGTAAGTGAAAGCTGCTGAAAAATTTTCCATTAAAATTTGGAAAAATTAAGGAAAAGGAAAGAAATATTTATTAATAAGGACCTTAAAATTGTAATTATTTTAAAGGAAAAAATATTAAAATATAAATTTTCTATTACGAAATTAACTATGACATACTCCCTACATTTCATCTAACTATCTAAGTATCTAACCGCAACAATTGCTAGTTATTAATTGATGCTGCCTTGTGAATTACGTTTACGTCCTTAAATTGAATTGACTTTTATTTGAATATTGGAATTCCCATAGTAATTCATTTAGGAATTTATTGAACACCCCTAGCTATAAGTGATCATTATTAAACAAGTGAAAAGAGATTACTAAATATAATTCATATTATATCATTAAAAAATAAGAAAATTAATTTAAGAAAAGCCTCAAACATCAAGATTGTGAGTTGTAACAGTGCAATATTTAAACATTAAATTTTTTTTAACTGTTGGCCAAAGAAAACATTAATTTTTTAAAAATGTGATCACTACAAAATTTCGAAGTGCAATATTGGAGTCTCAAGTTTCCAAAACCATAACAAAAGAACAACTAGCAAAGACAAATTGCACGATACAATATACCTAATTTCAATCTGAATCAAGAAATAAATAATAATCTTGATCTGGAAACAAGAAATAAAAGAAGTACAGTTATTTGATTTCTGTATCAAGAATGAACTAAAAGACTATTAGATTGTAATCTTGAAGCGACACAGAGGACAAGTATGGTGGTTGATGAGCCATTTGAGGATGCACTTATGGTGATACATATGACCATAAGCCTTACGGATTTGAACTGATCGTCCTTCGTCAGCATTGTCATCTCCTCCTCCTCCTCCTCCTCCTCTTTCTCTTGATGAAGTAATCTTCTCCAAACATATCGAACTCATTAAAGACTCTTCAATCTGAACCTTTTCTAAATTTTCTATTGACTTCCGATGGTTTTCTTCGTCTTCTTTTTGTTCTTCTTCTACTTCTTTGTTGTCATTATTCTTGTCCTCCCCAACCTCTTCTTGATCTTCTTCTTCTGAATATGCTTCTTCGAACATTTCTTCAAATTCATTTTCTGAAACATGGTCGCCTTGATTATGAAGAAGCACAGATAGGATTATTTGACGTCCAAAATTTGTACGTTGATCAATTTCAAATACGGATGGCCCAGTACTTTGGATAGACATCTTTACTCTTAACGAATCTTTAGTAGTGAAAGAAGATAAATTTGTATGTTTTGAGCTAGTGGGATCTTATTATGTATATGGAGTGTTTCCTAAATTATATATAGACGGAGTTTCCTTTTAATTTTAGGAGATCTTTGAATTCCGGATGTAATTGGAATTGTTTAGGTTACAATTATTTAGTTGGTTGCCTGATTGATTTTCTCAGAGGCTCCCCCAATCAATCAGCAAATCAACTTAAGTGTGATTTGATTTCCTCTATCTATAATAAATGCTGATATATTCTCTTTTCATTTCATTCAGGCTTTTTTAATCAAATAGTCTAGCCTATCAAAGGCGAACTTAGACTCAAGGCCCAACATTTACAAATAAGAAGGATTAATTTTGTTTTTAATAAAACCAGAAATAAACTCATTCACTACCAAATAAAAAAAATATGAAAAAAACTATATGGGAATGAGCTTTTATCATATAAATCTGGGGAAATCTTTTTAAAAGACAACTGGATTATTCAAATTCTAATTTGGGTGGTTAAATTCAACAAATTCTAAACAAGGTTATATGACCTAAAATAAGATTTTAGAATTTGATAATTTTACCTTACTGCCCCCCATTTGATTCCAACTCAGTTAAAAAAAAAAAAAAAAAAAAAAATCCTATATGTAATCTCTGTCACTCATCCATCTCTATCATTTTATTTTTGGGAGAATCTCATATAAAGACGGTTGAAATAGGAAAATCCTATATAAAGTTGGTAAACTCAACAAATCTTAAATTGGGTCAATAACCCAATTTAGAATATTTAAATGTTGGTTACTTTCCAATAATACCCCTAACCTATAGTCATATAAGAAGTTTCCACTTTCACCGCTGTTAGAAGCCTCCGCCATCGCTATTCAAGAAACCTGAGATATAGGCATATCATCTGTCCATTCAAGAATTGCAATTGTATAACCTTGCAGTAACTTGGTCCCTTGATTTAAATCATACAAGCGATCTTTGATATATCCTTAAAGAATCACTATCTGGTCTTCTTTTATTTAATGATTTTGAGAAAAGAAAAATATTTACTTTGATTTTACGAAAGTGAAGCAATAATTGGAATCCAACGTAGGGAGAAAATAAATGCGACCACGATCTCCTAACCACTCCTATAGGATTAGTCAATTCGGTTCAAGAATGAAGATTTAATTTTAAAACTAACTTATCGTAGTTTTGTTTGTCGATTTTCTGACAGTGTTGAGGCCTTCAATGAATTTTTTGTCTTTAGGGTTCTTGTATTCATTCTCTGATTTTCTTCTTCTTCTTCTTCTTTTTTAATAACTAAGGGATATAGAGGTAATTTAGCCCAAATTCTAAATCCCTAATTGTGTCACATAACCTAATTAATAATTTGTTCAGTTTAGTAACCCAAATTAGAATTTGAGTAATTCTAATTTGCACCGTTTTCCTAACCACTCCTATAGGCTATCTCGTTTGCACCGTTTTCCTTTTCATAAAAGCTCTCCCTCCGAAACTTTGCATGGAGAGCTTCAAAAAGAGAGGACAAGGAAGAAGAAGAAGATGATGGTGAAGAATGGTGATTTTGATTATTATTGTTTGCCACCACTGGGAAGTTTGTTTTGGGTCTTTTGGCGTTTTCTACCGCTCATCAAAATGGCTGCTTATCGGATGCTCATGCTGCTTCTTCTGCAATATAAAACGTCCCCAGCCACACCCTTCTTTTCCTATATATATATATATATATATATTTATCAACTTCTTTTCCGGTATTCACATGCCAAGGATGAATTATAATTAATGAGTTTGTTTTTTTTAAAAAAAAATTTAAAATAATCAAGATAGAAGAGAGACACATGTGTTACACATAGGATTATTTTTTTGATTGAGTTCGAATGATAGGTAATAAAGTAAAATTATTGGATTCTAAAATCCTATTTTAGGTTGTATGACTTCATTTAGAATTTGCTGAATTTAACGACTCAATTTAGAATTTGAATAATTAAGTTTGTCTTTAGAAGGCTTATCCTAAAAATCTATTAATTATGCTGATAAGAAAAGAAGAGATAAGGGTCTTAAATGCCATGGAAGTTTTCGCTCACGAGCACTGGTAAGACAGAAGTTTTTTTTGGACAAAAAATGCCACAGAAGTTCACAAAACGTAGCAATTTTGCCCCTCCGTTAATTTTGACCGTTAAATTTAACTGAGTACACACGTGGCATGCCACCTCATCACACGTGGCATGCCACCTCATCAATCAAAAGTATCATTTTTACCACGGAAGTTTTCACTGAGGAGCAATTTTTCCCCAGAAGTTTTCACTAAGGGGCAATTTTGCCTCGGAAGTTTACAAAACGTAGCATTTTTGCCCTTCTGTCCCCCAATATTAAATTTGACTGTTAAATCAATCAAAGATTACACATGTCATGCCTTGAAAAGGTCTAACTTGGAGTCGGAGAAAGAGATCTTTAAGATGTTGAGCTCAAGGCGACCAGAATTTGTGAGCCGGGCCGGTCAAAGGGGCCCAGAAAGATGCATCGCAAAACCAGAGGAAGTATCACTTATGATCTAAGCAAATGAAACGCAAAACGATAAATGAATTGTTCCAAAAATTGGTTCAGTAAAACAAATTAATAGTGATAATATTTACGTTTGTATAAATTAATCATTTGCTTAGATCATAAGTGATGCTTCCTCCGGGTTTTGCGACAGACCTTTCAATCCCTTTAACCAGCCTCGCTTCACAAATTCCGGGGTCACTTTGAGATCAACATCTCAAGGATCTCCTTCTCTGATTCCAAGTTCGACCTTTTCAAGGCATGACATGTGTGGTCTTTGACTGATTTAATAGTCAAATTTAATATTGGGGGACAGAAGGTCAAAATTGCTATGGTTTGTAAACTTTCGAGGCAAAATTGCTCCTTAGTGAAAACTTCCGGGGCAAAATTGCTCCTCAGCGAAAACTTTCGGGGCAAAAATGATACTTAACTCTTTTGATTGATGAGGTGGTATGCCACGTGTGATGATGTGGCATGCCACGTGTGCATTCAGTTAAACTTAACGGTCAAAATTAACGGAGGGGCAAAATTGCTACATTTTGTGAACTTCCGTAGCATTTTTGGTCCAAAAAAAACTTCCGTCTTACCAGTGCTCCTAAGCGAAAACTTCCATGACATTTAAGACCCTTATCCCTAAGAAAAATTATGGATATAGATTCTCCATTCCCAGAGGTAGGATGTGCGTCTCCTGGTCCTCTATGCCAGGTCCTCTATTTCTTAATATTTCCAAATTTTAATGGAAAAGTTTTCAACAGCTTTTTATATATATTAAAATTTGGAAATATTAAGGAGGAGGACCAAGGAAAAGAAATATTTATTAATAAGGACCTTAAAATCATTATAAAGGAACAAATATTAAAATATAAATTTTCAATTATGAAATTAACTATGACATACTCCTTACATTTCATCTAACCCCAACAATTGCTAGTTATTAATTGATGCTGCCTTGTGAATTACGTCCTTAACTTGAATTGACTTTTGTTTAAATATTGGGATTCCCATAGTAGGTCATTTAGGAATTTATTGATTGAAAATTTTAAATTTTTGTATTTTCCATTTTTATACAATTCTTTTTTGGTGCATCTAGTTTGTTCAAGCTTTTTCCCCCTAAAAATCACATATTCTTAAAAGAAATATACTGTAATATTTTTTATGAGATTTTTTGAGTTTTTTTAAAAATGGGAAATATACTTTTCATGTTGCAGGAGAAGTATATCCTCATGTCATAGATACTTCGTTTTCCATGCTTGATTTCTTTTTAATAAAATGATGTGTGTCCCACCATTTCATGTGTGTATAAGAATCTTCTTCTTCTTATGCAATATGAGAAGTGTAAACCTTTAAAAACAATCAAAATCTGGAAAGGAGTAGATTTCTAATTATTTATACGTAACTTTTAAGATAATCGATGTGTAAAATACTATTAGGTTGGATGTATCATCAAATTTGATAACTAACCAGCGCACTTCTTGTTGGGGGGTTGAGAATGCTTTTCGCTTCTAAGCCTCAATGGGGAACCCTTGTTCAAAAAAAAAAACAAAAAAAACAAAACAAAACAAAACAAAAACTATCAGATTGTTGAGACTTGAGATCAAGTAAGGAAGGTTAATTTGGTAATTAAAATTATATATTTAAATTTTTGGTCCTAAAATGTAATTACAATTATTAAGATTCTTTTTGAATAAATATTTCGTTTCCTTGGTACTTTCTCTTAAAAATTCTACTTATCAAAAAAAAAAAAAAAAAAAAAAACAACAACAACAAAATAATGGTGCTAAAATTTATTGATATATTTATTTATTTTGGCCAACAGTTTCCGAAATTTATTCAACAACTGATGATTCATATAATATAATCAAAAGGCCTTGACATGTAAATATATTTTCAGTGGATCAATATCAAAATGTCAAACTAAACATTCAAACATAATTTTCAATCAAATATATACCAAAAAAAATTTAAAATCATAATTTTATTTAACATATATAAAAATGAATGAAAATTAATTAATCAAACAAATAGTACCGGATATCATAGATTAATATTAAATTTTTTCAATCAATGTTTTTAGGTTTAAGCCCTGATATAAATTAAAGGCGCATTAATACCTTGTGAGCACCGTTGATTAGATTGAATACACAAGATTTTTATGTAAATATAAGAAGATATTTAGTAAGTATCAATAGTCAATAAATCTCATCATATCTCAAGATATCACAGAACTAACCATATAATATAAATTTTAGTGGCTTTTTTTTAACAACCATATAATATAAATAAAAAATTTAGATTTAAAATCTCTACAAAACCCTAAATTCCTAAACCTTTTCTCCATCATCCTCTCCTTTTTTATGCGGCAAGAAGCCTAAGCGACGGGCGACTTAAAATTCTAATTTTAGCACTACAAAGCTAGCCTTCTACCTTATCTCACATATCAAATCGTCTTCAACGTTCTACGTACTCTTGCTGTCCACGTTACCCTATCATCTATCGTCGAGTGTAGACACACACACCAGGTGATATTCGTGATAGCTTTCAACTGGTACCAAGTTCTGAAATGGTTAAAAAGGGATATCTACTATTGATCCTAACATGTGAGACCTTTGTTATGCTTTTAGCCCGAATGGTTTTTAGGGAAGCAAATTTTAAACTGTTTTATCTCTCTTTGAATGCTTTTAGATGGTATGAATGTGATTGCTTCAAAATTTTTATTTTTGTTTCAACTTTTTTTTTTTCAATTTATGAATTTTTGAAATTTAAGCTTATGCGATATTTATGGGAATTTATGTCAATGCCTTATGAGTATCCATTGTTGGTATGTGTTATTCCAACAAATTATAATTCATTAAATTAAAGTTATGTGATTATATTTATTAGTATTGGTATTTGAACCGTCATTGTGCATCTTTTCCCTTTTCTCCTTTTTATTTTTAACTTAAGGTTGAATTCAAATATTTTATGTTTTAAAAATGATTTATCTTTTTTAAAAAATATTATTTTTATTTATTTTACCTTTTTTTTTTCAAACTTTCCTTTTGTTTTCGAAAACTCAACTGATGTATTTTCATGAACGTGAAGTTATTTTTGGGATGTATAATAACTGTATATATCCATATGGAAGGTATATTAGATATATATGAGATATTGTGTGTGGGCGCTTGCGTGTGTGACGGTTATCCCTCACCATGAGTCATTTGGTATATGATATGTAAGATATTTATATAGGTGAGATGGTTATTCCTCACCATGAGTTATGTGGTATATGATATATAAGATATTATATATGTGGGACGCTATTCTCCACCAGGTTGTTGTGACTTGTGACTGAATGTTAGTTGATGATTGCAACTTTTTTATTTGTAAACAAGTATAGAAAAATTTTATTGTCCATAGCATATACTATTTTCAACGTGAATATTTAAATATTTTTTCCTTTTGCAAAAATTATTTTACAAAAAGCTCTCGTGTGTCTTTGCTTCCCCTATACGCACTTTGTTATTTATATTTTCACTGAATCAATGGTAGACTCATCCCTTTTCTCTCTCTCTCTCTCTCTCTCTATATATATATATATATATATTTTAGATAATGCACCTTGTGAGATTAATTGTGATTTATGTTTCATAAACTTTGGAGTATATTATAGTGGAGTGTTGCGTCCTATTGGCTCACGTGACAACACGACTAATATGGCGGTGTGAGGTCTTATTGTGGAGGAGATGTTTATACGAGAGTCTGTATAAATTGCTTTGTCTTGCTAGGCTAAGTGGAATTATTTAGTTTAACCTATGCGCTAGTCATGACTCAGATTTTTGGGTGGTGACAAAGTGATATTAGAGCCTGGTTGATATTTGTCATAGTAGTCATTTCAAAGGTCCTGAAAATTGACCAAAAGTTATCTTCCTCCTATCACCCACAAACGGATAGGCAAACGGAAGTACTCAATCGCTGTTTGGAAACTTATCTCCGGTGCATGTGTTGGAAGTTCCCTAAGGATTGGGCCAAGTGGTTACCTCTTGCAGAGTGGTGGTACAACACCACTTATCATTCAGCCACTAAGGTCACTCCACATGAACTATTATATGGATAGAAACCAGCACTGTACAGTCCATATTTTCCTCGTACAGCAGTGGTGGATGTTGTTGGCAGGTCCTTTGTTGCTCATGAAGGTGCTTTGCTGGTGGCCAAACATCATTTGAGCCATGCCCTCAATATAATGAAGCAACGGGCTGATTCCGACAAGACTGATAGAGAATTCCAGCAAGGCCAGTGGGTTTTTCTCAAACTTCAGCCCTATACATAGATCTTAGCTACCTCTAGGAGTAACCAAAAACTTGCTCCTAGGTTCTATGGGCCTTACCGGATTAAGTAGAAGATAGGTCCAGTAGCATATAAGTTGGATTTGCCAGCAGAGACTAGAATACATGACACATTCCATGTTTCTTTGCTTAAGTTGTGCCCTGACCCAGTAGTGAAGGCCCGCCATCCGCCCCTTGACTGGCCAGTATTAGGATTCAAACAAGCAGCAGAAGAAATTTATCAAAATGAATTTCGTATCCCAATGGAAGATTTATCAATGACGTTTAAATTAGAGTAGATAGAATGGTACCTTTCGTATGCGTCTTGTTCGATCACTAGGAGCCAACTGTACGAACAAGCTCCCTCTACCGGTATCCACACGAATAGAACTCCAACACAGGCAGCGTGCTACCTTCTTATGCGTCTTCTTCGATCACTAGGAGCCAATTGTATGAACCAACTCCCTCTACCCGTATCCACACGAACAGAACTCCAACACAGGCAGCGTGTTAGCGCCTCCAACGTTTTTCACTCTATATTCTCTAGGATTTTCTCTTTTCCTCAGCCTCTATAATACATCTTGCCCACTATTTTATAGGGTTTTCAAAAACCCTAATGGGCCGCATTAAATATTCAAAATCAATCTTAATTAATTTTGAAATTTGAATTGGATTAAAATAATATTAATTAAATCTATCCAACATATTTAATCTAATCTTTTTATTTAATCTGAATTAAAGCAACCGATTTAATTTATCTTCATAAATTAAATCTCGAGATATGATATCTATCTATTTAATTAAATCTGAGATACGATATCTCAATTCAAATTAATCATGACACTCTCTGTTTCTTTCATATTGTATGAATTAACGCTTGTTGTGATTTACTTTCAAAGTTGTTTGGGTATGGTGAACAACATGGCTCTATTCTTTACAAAGGTTGTAATGTTTAAATATGACATGCGTGCCATGCATTTTCTCTAAATATTTTTCTACGTACGTTCTCTTCTCATCTCACTCCCCTCGTATGTTTAAACGATGTTTCTCCTGATATGATTTTCTTTTTCTTATTTAGAGAAGTCCTCTCATTGGCTTGAGAGGATTTTAGGTTAGGTGAGCCATGTTGTGTCGCGTTTTAATTATGCTTTTGATTAGATCATTGCATGATTACTTTTGCGTTCATATGTTATTTGTATGAGATACAACTATCACTTCATTCATATAAATAGAATTAATTAGTTAAACCCCCTAAATAAAATCTTAAGTCGTAATGCCGTCAATGAATGAATACTTATCAAAACCTAGATCGCTCATTTGCAAGAACCACCAAAGTGGATGCGCTTCAGTTATCTTGGTAAGACAAGCGTGGGTAATGGTGATACTCACAACATTCATTATTGTTTTGACTTAATTGAAATTAACAAAACAGTTTTGGATCTCAAGGCATTAGATGAGATTAAATATAATTGGCAAAGAGGTTGCCTACCTAAATAACTTGACTTAAAGCGTCTTGCCAAAGCAGACTTAAATTTAAGCCAAACATGGATCTTAGCCCACTAATTATATTGAGGGTTGTTAATTTAGTGGGAGATTACTAACCAACTTTGCATATTTTATTGTAGAATCATGTCAACTAGTAATACTGCTACACTATCACTGCAATCAGTCCTTGAGAAGGACAAACTCAATGGGACAAACTTTCTTGATTGGTTTAGGAACTTGCGAATTGTTCTCAAGTATGAAAGAAAGGTGTATGTCTTCGATCAACCCATTCCTGACGAGCCTACAGCCAATGCTCCAAGAGCTCAGAGAGATGCTTACACGAAGCATAAGGATGACTCTGTGGATATAGGATGTCTGATGCTTGCCACTATGGTTCCAGAGCTCCAAAGAGATCTAGAACATATGGAGGCTTATGAGATGATTGTACATCTCAAGGAAATGTTCCACCAACAGACAAGGCAAGAGAGGTATGAGACCACAAAGGCCTTACTTTCCTGCAAGATGGTTGAAGGTGCATCAGTTAATTCTCATGTGTTGAAAATGAAAGGCTACATTGATCACCTTGAGAGGCTTGGATTTCCCATGAGCCAGGAGTTAGCTACAGATTTGATCTTGAACTCACTCTCAGAAACTTATGACCAGTTTGTCATGAACTACAACATGAACAACATGGAGAAATCAATTTTTGAATTGCATGTGATGCTCAAAACTACTGAGCAGAGCGTTAAGAAAAGGCCCAACACTGTTTTGATGGTTCAGAAAGGAAAAAATATGAAAAAGAAAGGCAAGGGCAAAAGAAAGGGTATTGGCTCAGCTGGTAAGACCAAAGAGTCAAACAGGCTCGAAACTAAGCTTGCAGCCAAGAAGGCAAAGCCTTCGAAGGACATGGTCTGCTTCTTCTGCAACTTGGTCATTGGAAGAGGAACTGCAAACTTTACCTTGAAGATCTAAAAAAGAACAAGAAGGATGGCGGGGCTATCGCCGGGTATTTATGTTATAGACATTCATTTTTCTACTTCCTCTACATGGGTATTAGATACTGCATGTGGTTCTTACATTTGCATAAATGTGCAGGGTCTCAAGGACAGTAGAAAGTTGAAGAAAGGCGAAGTGGACCTATGAGTTGGAAACCGAGCAAGAGTTGCTGCTTTAGCCGTAGGCACTTATGAATTAGTTTTGCCCAGTGGGCTTTTGTTGATTTTGAACAATTGCTTTTATGTCCATACTTTGAGTAGTAACATTGTTTCTCTTTCTTATTTGGATAAGGAAGGTTATACTTTCATTACTAGGTGTTTTATTTATCGTAATGACATTTTTTATGCTGATGGTAATTTGCATGTTGGTCATTATTTATTGAATTTAGAACATCCCAATAATGGACATATGACATATCTATGACATAGCTACTAAAAGGATCAAGTCAAATAATTTGAATCCGAGCTACCTATGGCATTGTCGTCTAGGCCATATAAATGAGAAACGAATTTCAAAACTCCATCAAGATGGATTTCTAGACTCATTTGATTTTGAATCATTTGAAACATGTTATTTTTGTTTATTGGGAAAGATGACAAAGGCACCTTTTACTGGACATAGTGAGAGGGCCACTGATTTATTGGACCTCATACATACTCTGATGTGTGTGAACCAATGAATACATTTGCTAGAGGACGTTATATGTATTTCATTACATTTATAAATGATTTTAGTATGTATGAATCATAAGTCTGAATCTTTTAAAATGTTCAAAACATTCCAAATTGAAGTGCAAAACCAACTTGGCAAAACAATTAAAGCACTTCGATCTGATCGGGGTGGTGAATATTTGAGCCAAGAGTTCATTGACCATCTTAGGAGTTGTGGGATAATCTCACAACTAACTCCTGCAGGAACACCACAATGGAATGGTGTTTCTGAGCGGAGGAATCGAACTCTATTAGATATGTTTCGATCTATGATGTGTCAAACAGATCTTCCATTGTCCTTTTGGGGCCATGCCCTAGAAACAGCTACGTTCACACTAAATCATGTTTCATCAAAGGCAATTAAAAAGACACCATATGAGATATGAACTGGGAAGAAACCCGGTTTGTCTTTTCTCAAAATTTGGGGATGTGAGGTTTATGTTAAACGACAAGCCTTTAATAAATTATCACCCAATTTGTTGAGCATGCTCAAGTAACACAAGGCCCACGAAGGTTCGATAGAACATGGCAACAGACTCAAAGATATGAATTTCTGATTACTGGAAGTCGTAATGTTTTGCTCATTGAGTAGAATGAGCCAACTACCTATCGAGAAGCCATAGTGGGACCAAACTCCAAAAGATGGCTAAATGCCATGAAGTCTGAAATGCAATCCATGTACGACAATAAGGTATGAACCTTAGTTGATCCACCTGAAGGTGTAAAAACTATTGGGTGCAAGTAAATGTCTTCAAGGCACGACTAGTTGCAAAAGGATTCACTCAAACTCATGGTATGAACTATAATGAAACCTTTTCCCCAGTTGCAATGGCCAAATCAATCAGAATCATTCTTTCCATTGCAGCATATTATGACTATGAAATATGGTAGATGGACGTCAAAACAGCCTTCCTTAATGGAAAGCTCCTTGAGGATGTGTACATGACACAAACTGAAGGCTTTGTGCGTCTAGAGGACTCTGGTAAAGTATGCAAGCTTCAAAGATCCATTTATGGATTGAAGTAAGCATCTCGGAGATGGAACCATCGTTTTGATGAAGTAGTCAAAGAGTTTGGATTCATTCAAAACATCAATGAAGCTTGTGTTTACAAGAAGGTTAGTGGGAGCACAGTTGTATTTCTAGTGCTTTATGTAGATGACATCCTACTTATTGGGAATGACATCCCTACCTTGCAGAGTGTCAAGTCTTGGTTAGGAAAGTCTTTCTCAATGAAAGATTTAGGTGAAGCCACTTACATCTTAGAGATCAAGATCTATAGAGATAGATCCAAGAGGCTAATAGGCCTAAGTCAGAGCACATACATAGACAAGATACTACATAGATTCAGTATGCAAGATTCAAAGAGGGGTCACATGCCTCTGTCTCATGGCATTCATCTCAGTAAGGATCTGTGTCCTAGTACACCTGATCAATGAGATCACATGAGTAAGATTTCATATGCCTCTGCCATTGGACCTATCCTGTATGTCATGTTGTGTACTCAACCGGATGTCTCATTTGCCTTAAGTATGACCATTAGATATCAACAAGATCCTAGTAAGGGTCATTGGACGACTGTCAAGAATATCCTAAAGTACTTAAGAAAGACAAAGGACTTGTTCTTGATATATGGTGGATTGGATGATGAGCTCTATGTGACTGGTTACACAAATGCGAGTTTCCAAACTGACCAAGATGATCTTAGATCGAAATCTGGATATATATTCCTTATGAATGGTGGTGCGGTAAGCTAAAAGAGCTCTAAGCAGAGCACTGTAGCAGATTCTGCAACAGAAGCTGAGTATATAGCAGCATCGGATGCAGCTAAGGAAGCTGTTTGGATCAGAAAGTTCATTATTGAATTAGGGGTGGTGCCTACCATCTCAAATCCAATAGATTTGTTTGTTGGAAATTATGCCCTAGGGGCAAGTCATTGTTCTCCATTTAGTTATCATTTCATTCGTATGTTTATAGTGATAACTGTATCCCTGGATATATCTTATAGATTATCCTAAATGTCCTCGGTTGGTCATCTACGCGGAGCGAAGATGAAATAAGACCGATATGACTTTGATGAGGTATGGAGATACGAATCAAAGTCATAGGCACTTGTAAGAGTATAAGGTGCTGGATCGACCCACTATGAGAAAGCTGCATGGATTTAGTCATAAGCTTATCTCATGTATAACCGTGTCACAACGCCCTTTGACCTGAGATCATCATGGATTCCTACATGATGAGTCGCTGGTCTTTGACCTAGTCAAAAGTCACCTTTGACCGGGTGATGATAAAGGCTTTGATCGGGATCAGTGGTTTTCATGCAGAGGAATGTGAATGGTCAAGATGGAATTTGTCCCTCACATTTGTAGAGAGATAATACTAGGCCCCTCGATGAGTGAGTCTGAGAAATGTATGGCCATACTACGAAGGAAAGGAGTTTCCATTATTAGACTACTTGAGAATCGAGAAAGTAATGGTCAAGAATAGGAAGTTGACATTATCCATGCCTCATCCTTAACCAAATTATCGCATGAAAAAAGGAACGTGACATGGTTGTATCATAGGTAGTATCGTATCATCGATCCCCATATGAATTGGGTAGTCACAGTGTCTTGCTAGAGGCCGCTTGCGACTTGTGGGATGATACAGTATTGGCCCATTGCCAATCTCATGTGGGCTGCAGGGACGCACACAAGAATAGCCCAACACGAGCAAAAGTGTCCAGATTCATTGAATCTTATATATGTCTAAGATTTAATGAATACCGTATTTAATCTAGGATATATATATATATATATATATATATATTTATATTTATATTTATTTGAAAATGATAATGATATTATTTATAGATAATAATATTGTTATATATAGTATTTAATTTATTTGATAAATTAAATAACTATAATAAATTGAGATATTGTATCTCGATTTAATTTTTGAATAAAAATATAGTATCTCAAATTTAATTAAATTGAGATATAGTATCGAGATTTAATTAAATAGAAAGATATCATATCTCAGATTTAATTTATAAAGATAAATTAAATTTGTAGACTCATAATTCGGATTGAATAAATATATTAGATTAGATCTGTTTGAATGATTTAATTAATATATTATTTTAATTCAAATTCGAATTTCAAGATTAATTAAATTAATGATTGCACCTAGTACAAGTGGGAGTCCGTTGGAAATTATGCCCTAGGGGCCAATCATTGTACTTTAAACATTATTGTTATTTAAAGTATTTCTCCATTTTGTTATCATATCATTTGCATGTTTATTATGATAACTGTATCCTTGGATGTATCATAAAAATTGTCTTAAATGTCCCTGGTCGGTCATCTATGTGGGAGCAAAGATGAAATAAGACTAGTGTGACTTTGATAAGGTATAGAGATACAAATCAAAGTCTTAAGCACTTATAAGAGTACAAAGTGCTGGACTGACCTATTATGAGAAAGCTACATGGATTAAGTCATAAGTTTATCTCATGTATAATCACGTCACAAGGCCCTTTGACTTAAGATCATCATGGATTCCTACATGAAAGTTGCTAATCTTTGACCTAGTCAAAAGTCACCTTTGACCGGGTGATGATAAAGGCTTCAATCGGGATTAGTGGTTTTCATGCAGAATGTGAATAGTCAAGATGAGATTTGTCCCTCACATTTGTAAAGAGATATCACTGGGCCCTTCGATGAGTAAGTCTGAGAAATGTATGGCCATACTACGATGGATATGAGTTTCCATTTTAATTGTTAGACTACTCAAGAATCGAGAAAGTAATGGTCAAAAATAGCAGGATGGCACTATCCATGCTTCATCCTTGACCAAATTATCACGTGACAAAAGGGACGTGGCATGGTTGTATGATAGGATTGCATCGTCTCATTGATTCTCATATGAATTGGGTAGTAATAATGTCTTGCTAGAGGCTGCTTGTGACTCGTGGGCTGGTACAGTGTTAGCCCGCTGCCAATTTCATGTGGGCCTACAGGGTCACACACAAGAATAGCCCAACACGAGCTAAAATGTCCAGATTCATTGAATCTAAGATATGTCTAAAATTTAATGAATACAACGTTTAATCTAGGGAGGATGGATATATATATATATATATTCGAAAATATAATAATATTATTATGTAGTATTTGTTTTGCATTTAATTTATTTGATAAATTAAATAACTAAAACTAATTGAGATATCATATCTCAGATTTAATTTGAATTGAGATATCGTATCTCAGATTTAATTATGAAAATAAATTAAATTAGATGGCTTTTAATTCAGATTAAATAAATCGATTTGATTAGATCCGTTGGACAGATTTAATTAATATTATTTTAATCCAATTCAAATTTCAAAATTAATTAAGATTGATTTTGAATGTTTAATGCGGCCCATTAGGGTTTTTTGAAAAACCTCTATAAATTAGTGGGCAAGACGTATTATAGATGCTGAGCAAAAAGAGAAAACCCTAGAGAATATAGAGAGAAAACGTTGGAGGTGCTAGCACGTTGCCTGTGTTGGAGTTCTGTTCGTGTGGATACCGGTAGAGGGAGCTGGTTCGTACAGTTGGCTCCTAGTGATCGAACAAGACACATACGAAAGCGCTGCCTTGTTGGAGCTCTATTCGTGTAGATACCAGTAGAGGGAGCTAGCTCTTGCGGTTGGCTCCTAGTGATCGAACAAGACGCATACAAAAGGTACCATTCTGACTACTCTAATTTAAACGTCATTGATAGATCCTCCATTGAGATTTGAAATTTATTTTGATAAATTTCTTTCGCTGCTTGTTTGAATCCCTACAGATCTAATCTAATCTATTTATTTAATCCGAATTAAAAGCCATTTGATTTAATTTATCTTCATAAATTAAATTTGAGATATGATATCTATCTATTTAATTAAATATGAGATACGATATCTCAATTAGCTTTAGTTATTTAATTTATCAAATAAATTAAATACAAAACAAATATTACATAATAATATTATTATCTCTATAAATAATAATATTATTATTATTGAATTTATATTTTATATATATATATATATATATATCCATTCTCCCTATATTAAACGTTGTATTCATTAAATCTTAGACATATTTTAGATTTAATGAATTTGGATATTATAGCTCGTGTTGGGCTATTCTTATGTGCGACCCTGTAGGCCTACATGAAATTGGTAGCGGGCCAACACTGTACTAGCCCACAAGGAGCAAACGGCCTCTAGCAAGACATTACGACTACCCAATTCATATGAGGATCGATGATATGATGCAATCTATCATACAACCATGCCACGTCCCTTTTGTCACGCGATAATTTGGTCAATGATGAAGATGGATAGTGTCATCCTCCTGTTCTTGACCATTACTTTCTCGATTTTTAAATAGTCTAACAATTGAAATGGAAACTCTTTCCATCGTAGTATGGCCATACATTTCTCAGAGTTACTCATCGAGGGGCCTAGTAATATCTCTCTACAAATGTGAGGGACAAATCTCATCTTGAACATTCATATTCCTCTGCATGAAAACCACTAATCCCAATTGAAGCCTTTATCATCACCCAGTCAAAGGTGACTTTTGACTAGGTCAAAGATTAGCGACTCTCATGTAGGAATCCATGATGATCTCAGGTCAAAGGGCATTGTGACATGGTTATACATGAGATAAGCTTATGACTAAATCCATGTAGCTTTCTCATAGTGGGTCGGTCCAGCACCTTGTACTCTTACAAGTGCCTAAGAATTTGATTTGTATCTCCATACCTTATTAAAGTCATACTGGCCTTATTTCATCTCTGCTCCCGCATGATGACTGACCAGGGACATTTAGGACAATCTTTATGATACATCTAAGGATACAGTCATCATAATAAACATGCAAATGATATAATAACAAAATGAAGAAATACTTTAAATAACAATAATGTTTAAAGTACAATGATTGGCCTCTAGGGCATAATTTCCAACAGCCAAAACCTCTAGTTATGAAGGAACCAGAATAGATTCTGTAGAAATGTGTTGGCAAAAGAAGGGGACACATAGTTACTGAAGTTTTGGTTAAATGGAAGCAGCTACTTGAGGAAGAAACAACTTAGGTGTTGCTGTACTGCTTCCAATAGCAGTTCCCCGATTTTGTCTTTGCTGACCCTTAACGATAGGGTTCTTAAGGGGGCATTGTTATGTAGATTGTGAATATAATGAGGTTAGATAATTTGGGGATTAGGTTTAGGTTAGATTGGGGATTTATTGGCACAATTAATCCTATGAGGCAGTGACGTGGCACTATACTAATTCTATGAGGCCATAGGGGTAGTTAGGTAATTAGCTAATATAGAGTTAGTAATATCAATTAGTAGCTTCAGGGAGACTTAGCGCATAAATGAATAACTGAATATGGACTAAGGTTAGTGCCTATATAAGGGAGAGCCTAAGATGATTGTATTGTTGTTGATTGTGTATGAATGAACCGCAGAGCAACATCAGTTCTGGCTACCTCTACTCTCTTGTTTCTCTTCCCAATTCCTCTCAATTTATGTTCTGTCTTCTACTATCCTAAATTCTACAACTATTGCATCAGATTTGCTTTATTTTAAATATGAAAAATATGATTAAAAGTCACATGTGCTTTGAGTTGCTGCATATGGATGTGTGGGGATCCTACAGTTTGCTTTCAAATATAGGACATCAATACTTTCTTATTACAGTTGATGATTATCTGAGAGCCACATGATGACAAACAAATCTGAAACTGCCAATCATATAAAGCATTTCATAACTGATGCTCTAAGTCAGTTCTCTCTTCATGATAAGAAAGTAAGGAGCTTTAAAGGCACTGAATTCACAAATCCTTAACTTAGGAATCACTTTAGAGAGAAAGGAATTGTGCATAAGACTACTTGTAACTATATCCCTTAAAAAAATGGAATAATAGGAAGAAAACATAGGACTTTGATGCAAATATCTAGATTCTAAATTTTCACTACCTATTTTGAGTTTACTAAAAGCTGATATAACTTTATCACTGTGCTATATACCCATGTAGAGCTTTATATAAGGAAAGTTTAATTAACTTTGTCATAGATTTTATTCGGATTGTCATGGTAGGAATGTTACAATAAATTAGTGGATTTTGAATTTACGTGTTTCCCTCCTCATATAGAGTATTAGAGTTGGCCCTTATAAGTAGAAAAAGTTCAAATTCATTGTGAAATGACCAAAAAAAAAAAAAAAAACAGAGAGAGAAATTACAAGAATTACATTCAATGATAGGCAAGGGCACATAGACAATAAACGTGATATTGGGATTAAATAATGTGAATACCTAAGATAATTCCCTAAATGTTTAGGTGGGTTAATTATATAAAGTTTACAACAAAAATTTATGAATGTCACAGAAAACAAAAACAGCAACAACAACAACGAAATAATTCATCCACCGAATCTACTTTCATGTCTTAGATAATATATAACTCTAATTAGACTTAGAGAAATAGGTGACTATTACGAGATGATTTTGATCAATAATTCATGCACGACAATTATCTTGAATGAAGTGTGTTTATGAGGAAAAGGGGAATTGAAAAAAAGGATAACCTTGTATGACTATGATAGAATAATTGATGGTATACCAGCAGCCCTACCAACAGCCCCACATGACCATACACCTTTGCTGGTTTATTCAAGAAGGAAAAGGCAGTTGGAATAGGAAAAGTCTGTTTATTAGGAAGTTATGTATTAGGAGGTTATGTTTATGTGTTTGGATAAGACTTATTAGGAAGTTATGCTTAGGTGTAGCTCGTCCTTAGGAAGTTAGTTGCAGTTGCTTATGACAGTTAGCTTCTCTTATATATTTTCCTTTATTGTAAACAGTGTGCTTTACGCAGATAAATATATACTGAAATACTCTGTGTATTTGGTCAAGAACTTAGATCCTGGTTCTTTAATTTGTCCTAATAGATCCTAATATTTAGGATCTATCAATTTGGTATCAAAGCACTTCTTTCTTTGGGCCAATTTCTATGCGTTATGGGCAACTATTGGAGGAAACAGCAGTCATCTGATCATCCAATTATGAGTAATGAAGCAGAATCATCCAAAGAACAAGAACCTGCACCACCACCAGATGATTTGGTATAGCAGATGGCTTTTCTCGTGAATAAAATTCAGAGCATGGATGTTGAGATGAAAGAGATGAGACAACAAAAGAACATTGTTGAGGAGCAAGAAGATAGAGAAGCCAAGAGACATACCGAAGATTATGAAGAATATGAAGCAGATAATCCATGGGGGTATAAACAGCCATATAGAAGACCCTTTACTAAAGTTGAATTTCCCAAATTCAAAAGAAGAGATCCAAGAGGGTGGATAATGAAGGCTGAAAAATACTTCCGGTATTATCAAAGCCTGAAGATGTAAAAGTTGAAGTGGCAGCAATGTATTTGGAAGGCGATGCTTTGGATGTATTTACTTGGGTTTCTGCAAGCCACACCATTCACTTCGGGATGAATTAATCGAAGTCTTTCAGGATAATTTTGGTCCAACCGAATTCCAAAATTTCGATATCTTTTTATGTGATGTTAAACGGTCGTGAAATGTAGAAGAATACAGAAAAGAATTTATACGATGCTCATCCATGATTCACGGTTGGCGAACACCGCTTATTAGCTGTATTCATTCATGGCTTGAAAGAGGAATTGAAAGCTGACGTTAAAATCCAAAAACCTAGGACAATTTATAAGGCAACGAGTCTGGCTTTAGAGTTTGAATCAAAGTTGCAAAGTCTTCCAATGCGTCCTTCTCAATGTGCGATGCATTACCGAGGCAATGACTGGAATAATAATGGAGATTTTAAAACGGCCTCACCACATCAGTAGTGGGGATCAAATAATAACCAATATTGTGACTCTAACCGAAACCCGAACTCATCTGGATATGCTGCAAGGAATTCGGACGCACTAATACGCTCGGGTGCGAAAGGTTCGGTATGACAAGTTCTTCGAGTCCTTCAGCGACTCCAAATTTTGTGCGACAAACAACGATTTCTGCTATAAAACACCAACTCAGGAGAGAGAAAGGACTTTGCTACCATTGTGGTGAGCGATTTTCCCCAGGGCACCGTTGTAAACAATCAGCTTTGAAAATCATGGAGATTTCTAATTATCCAGAAAATGCCAATGACGATCCCACGCCGGCGCTGCTTGATGAAGAGGAACACAACGAGTCTCCAATGGCTGAAATATCGCTTCATGCGATTCAGGGCAGAACTTTGACTAATACAATGAAAGTTAAGGGCATATTGTTTTCTCATGAAATTCTCACACTGATTGATAGTGGTTCATCCCATAGTTTCATCTCCAACAAGTTGGTGACAACCTTGGGCATTAAAACTCAGCAAGTATCCCCTTTGGGAGTTCAAGTAGGTGACGGTGGCATTATAGCTTGCAAGGCCATCTGTAAAGACTTAGAAATTCAGGTGCAACAAGTAACCATCCGAGATGAATTTTTCCCTTTTAATCTTGGTGGAGTTGACATGGTTTTGGGAATTAAATGGTTAGCATCCTTAAATACTGTTGCAATCTTGGTAACAGTTATTCATGATCTTTTGGATTGATGGAAAAAGGTATAAGCTTCAAGGGCTTACTCAGCCTTCTTCCTAAGTCACTCTTCGAAGTTATAATGGCATGGAGATCGTTCAACAGTTTGAAATTTTGCAAGATATGCAGCAGGATTTTGTTGATATTTTTAATGAGCCTCAATGTTTACTGCCTATCCGGGAAAAATGTCATGCCATACATCTCCATCCAGGTGCCAAACCTCCTAACATTAGACCCTATCGGTATCCACATGCTCAAAAAGATGAAATTGAGAGGCAAATTACAACACTACTACACAAGGGATTTATTTAGCCAAGTGTTAGTCCATTTGCTAGTCCAGTCTTGTTAGTTCCAAAGAAGGATTCCTCTTGGCGCCTATGTGTTGACTATCGAGAGCTAAATAAAATAACAGTACCAGATAAGTATCCAATTCCCACTATTGATGAACTTCATGGTGTTGTGTATTTCTCTAAAATTGATCTTTGTTCGAGTTATCATCAAATTCGAATACATCTTCAACACATAGCCAAGATCGCTTTTTGAACTCACTCCGGTCATTATGAATTTATTGTCATGCCCTTCGGGTTAACCAATGACCCCTTTGCTTTTCAAGCTATCATGAATGATCTATTTAGATCATATCTCCATAAATTTATCTTGGTTTTTTTTTTTTCTTTTATGATGTTCTGATTTACAGCAAGTTGAGGATCACATTACCCATCTAGACATTGTATTTCAGCTGTTACGTGAGCATGAATTTTATGCCAATCCGGATAAGTGTGATTTTCTGCAAATTGATATTGCATTTCTGGGGCATGTTGTTTCTGCAAAAGGAGTCCAAGTAGACCATGATAAGATTACTGCCATTTATAAATGGCCACTTCCTAAGAATCTTACAAAACTACGAGGATTTTTGGGACTCTCGGGTTATTATCGCAGATTCATCAAGAGGCCTTTCAAGATGTGACTAAGAAGAATGCTTTTGTTTGGGAAAAAGATTCTTTAGCTGCCTTTCAAGATCTTCAAGAGGCCTTGGTCAATGCACCTATTATGCAACTTCCTGATTTTACCAAACCATTTATTGTGGAGTGTGATGCCTCTTCCACCGGAATTAGGGTTGTTTTATAGCAAAATGGTCATCCAATAGCTTTTTACAGCAAGGGGTTGTCTCAATCAAAGTGTAATGACTCAGTGTATAACAGGGAATTATTGGCTCTTGTCTCTTCTTTACAAAAATGGTGTCATTATCTTTTGGGACGCAAGTTTGAGGTACGCATTGACCATTTCAGCCTCAAGTATCTACTTCAATAGCAAATTACAACTCCTGCCCAGTAGCGTTTGATCCTGAAACTCCTTCCATTTGACTTTCAAATAATTTACAAGACTGGCTCTTCAAATTAGGCTACGGATGCTCTTTCACAAATACCACATTCTGGTGAACTCTTCTCTTTGGCTATCCCACATGCTTCATTATTTGATGATCTGCCAGCCCTATTAGACCATGATACTTACACATTTGCAGTCAAAGCATCTGAACAAGCAGATCTTCACTCAATGCCACATTTCTCTCTCTCCCATGGTCATTTATACTACAAGGATCGCTTGGTGTTACCTACAAATAATCCTCTCTCATCCCATTTAATCAAGGAAGTTCATTCAACACCTATTGGTGGACATGGTGGTGTTCTCAAGGCGCTGAAGCGTTTACAACGATTCTATTTTTTGTAACACATGAAAGAGGAGGTCACCTCTTATATACAGAAATGTTCAGCTTGTTAAAGAGGTAAATATGTTCCACAATCTCCGAGGAGTCTTTTGCCTCCTTCTCATGCTTGGGAAAGTATCTTTGTGGTTGTCGATCGGTTTAGTAAATCAGCCTACTTTGTCGGTATGCCAAGATCATTTTCTGCCAAGTTGGTTGCTGCCCTTTTCTGTAAGGAAGTTGTTCGACTCCATGGTTATCCTAAGTCTATTATTTCTGATCGGGATCCAATTTTCTTGAGTGCTTTTTGGAAGGAATTATTCCATTTGAGTGGCACTACTTTGAAAATGAGTACTTCCTACCACCCTCAAACAGATAGCCAAACAAAAGTAGTGAATCAATGCTTGGAGACTTATCTGAGGTGCTTTTGTCAAGATTTTCCAAAAAGATGGTCTCAATTTTTGCATTGGGTTAAGCTATCCTACAACACTGGCTATCACTCTTCTTCCGGTTATTCTCCATTCAAGGTCGTTTATGGTAAAGAACCACCAACATTGCTGCCATTTACACCAGGTGACATTTGCATTCATGATTTGGAATACTTTTTTTAAGAGAGAGATGTTGTTTTGGAAATTATAAAACTCAACCTTGCCGCTACTCAATCTGCCATGAAGTCTCAAGGTGATCCTCATCGCCGACCAATCTCATTTGAAGTCAATGACATGGTGTTCTTGAAAATCCAGCCATACCGACAAGGATCTTTGACTCATAAGTTCCATAAATTATCTCCTCGATTTTTTTGACCATACTCGATCAAACGCCAAGGGGAGCAAATGATATGAACTTCGAGTTACCTCCAGGTTCTTCCGGGTGCACCCCGTGTTTCATGTTTCTCTCCTTAAAGCTGCACATGGCTATGATGGCTCAGCCCCCTTGCCACCTTTGCCCATTTCTCGCAAATTGGGAACTTTCGCTTGAACCCGAAAAGGTCATCAATTCCAAAATTGTTGTTGCTGATTCCTCTCCGATGTCTACCTACTTATTCAATGGAAGAACCACCCTCCAGAAGAATCAAGTTGGGAGCCTTATGACTTAATCTCTACTCAGTTTCCTTACTTCCGCCTTGAGGACAAGGCTCATTTTCAAGGGGGGTATTGATAAAATAATTGATGGTATACCAGAAACCTCACGTGACCATATACCTTTGTCTTTGGTTTATTCAAGAAGGAAAAGGCGGTTGGAACAGAAAAGTCTGTTTATTAGAAGGTTATTTTTATGTGTTTGGATAAGAATTATTAGGAAGTTATGCTTAGGTGTAAGTTATCCTTAGGAAGTTAGTTGCAGTTGCTTATGACAGTTAGGTTCTCTTATATATTTTCCTTTTTTGTAGACAAGTGTGCTTTATGCGGATAAATATATACTGAAATATTTTGTGTATTTGGTCAAGAACTCAAATCGTTCTTGAATTTGTCCTAATAGATCCTAATATTCAGGATCTATCAGACTATCATAGATAGCTAAATCGTCAAATTAGTTTAAAACAACTATCCAAAAAAATATAGATAAATTCATTAATTTTAGTTTGAAAAAAAAAAAAAAAAAAAAAAAAAAAAAAAAAAAAAAAAAGGTTGACATTGAAGTGTTACAAGTGGAGAGAGTTATGCAAAAAGATATCTCAAAGGTGGATTTATTATCATGCATGTGGTGTTGACATTGTGAGCTTTTTTTCCTTTTTTCTTTGTGGTATTCTCATGACACATGTCAAACTAAGATTTGAATAGCTAGCTAGCTTTCGTCACTTTATTTTTTTAAGCCATTCTTTGATTATTTTTTATTGTGTTGATCATTAATGTTTAACATTATTTAAAAAGGTAAAGAAATTACTATTAAAACTTTGAAGGAAAACTATTAACCATACATAAGAGTAAACATGAAAAATGAATGTTATTGAATTAGAATATATAACTACTAAAGGGACGGGGTAGAATTATACATTTCATTCTTGTCATAGCAATATTCTAAATGTGATTCCCCAATGCTCCCTCCAACAAATATATCTGAGTTTGTAAAGACACTTTATATTTAATGATTTAGTGGGTACCCTATTAGACTTGTCTTGGACAGATAAGTCAGTTAGACACTGTAAACCCCCAAGTTTTCTGAACTTCCATATTTGTGGAGCAGGTGGAACATTTGCTCTTTATTCACTGCTTTGCCCGGAGCAACTACTATTTTTCGTTTACGTTATCATATCTCAACAAAGGCTATTTGAGACTAAGGCGGGTGACATGCAAAGATAAAAACAATGCCTAATCAACATTGTACTGATGAGGAGCTAACAACTTATGGTTGGTCTACTAGCGATGGTTACCGACAAAAGCCTGATCCAATTGGTAGATGATTGGACTCCTTAAACATGATGTCTTGGGTTTGAACCAAGTATATGCATGGAAAATGCTTTGTTGGGAAAGGCAAAACTCACTTTGTGATCTCTATTTCTCTGGAGAATTTTATTTATTGTGATGTCATTAGTAATCCCTATGCCTCTAGAGAGTTTTATTTATTGTGATGTCATCTTGGTAGGTTTTGGTATTTTATTTATTTGAATGTAAATAGATATTTTACTTTCTAAAATAATTCTCAGCATAATCTTTATACAGACGGCATCTTAGGATTAAGACCCTTGTGCATTTCATTCCTATAAAAGGGTTTTTTAGTTGAAGTATGTTTCTGGTTTCTTTAATTTCAGGTGTAATGGGATTTGTTTAGGTCATAATTAGCTTGAAGATATTCTATTTAGATTCTTTTTAAATAACGATATCTATTTTTTACAAAAAGAATTTATTTTTGAAATAATATGATAAAGATCTTGTGAAGGTGGTAATCAAGTATCATAATCTATTTGGAGATAGTGGTATATTATGTAGATGGAGAGTTTCCTAAATTATAATGAAGTTTCCTTTTAGTTTTAGGCTGTGGATCTTTGAACTTTTCTGACATAATTGGAGTTGTTTACATTATAATAGTTAGTATTGAGAGGATATTTAGATTCTTATTGACGATATCTACTTTTTTATTATTTTCTAAATATTAACTACTGTTTAGTATAATATATTAAAAAAATAACTAAAATTAATCTGAAAAATAAGTAGTTAAAATTTTTTATTGTTATTAAAAATATTGAGTTATAATTTGTAGATAGATTCTCGAATAAAAACCATACAATTTTAAAATATATGTAAATTTAATTGTACGCTCAATTTATTAAGGAAATATTGTTGAACAACCTCAAATTCAAAACCTCAAAATTTATTGGGCAAAAGGTCTTTGATTAATATTATAATAATGCTGACAAAAAGTAATATTATAATAATATTTTGGAAAAAATTGCTAATAGATCCCTATTTGAATTTTTTTTTCTTGGAAGGACCTAAGCTTATTTTAAGGGTATATAAATGAGAATGAAATGACTAAAATGCCCATACCTCCCTATCTATTTCTAGAAGTATGGGTGTAAGTGACTGGAAGTTTTAAAGAGGAGGAAACTTTCGGAAATTTTATTTGCACAATAAGGAAAGATGATTTGCATAAAAGGGAAGATTATTTACACAAAAGGAACATCATTTTCACTAGCATAATCAAATCTCATAATCTACCTGGAGGGTGGAGGGTGCTGTGAATAGCAACGGGGAGAAGTTAATGGAGAATGTAGGGAAGATGAAGAATACCCTTAGAAAGAAAGAGAGGGAACAATATAAATAGATGAAGAATACCCTTAGAAAGAAAGAGAGGGAACAATATAAATAGATGAAGAATACCCTAAAAAGAAAGAGAGGGAACAATATAATCTACCATTAGTCTAGATATATATTTGTTGCTAATATCTTATGCTAGATATATATTTGTTGCTAATATCTTAGGCTATAGCATTGATCCCATAAATATATAACTATATACCATTAGTGATTTAAAATTAAGTACTTCTTGTTGATATCTTAGGACAAGTCAATCGCAATTTGTACTAATTCTAATTGGGCAGCTACTCAAATGACAAAATAATAGCATTTAATAATAACAATATCGTAGTACAAATTGTACTATAAAAGTATTCTTATAATTAGGATCGGAGGTAGTAATATAGTAACTGTGCAATTAACATAACTATTAGCTTGTAATCTTGAAGCGACACAGAGGACAACTATGGTGGTTGATGAGCCATTTGATGATGCAGCCATGGTGATACACATGACCACAAGGCTTAGGAATTCGAACGGCTCATTCTTCTTCTTCTTTATTTGAGGGAGTAATCTCCTCCAAACATATCGAACACATTAAAGACCCTTGAATCTTAACCTTTTCTAAATTTTCTATTGACTTCCAGTGATTATTGCCGTCGTCGCCTTCTATTTCTTCATCGTCATTATTCTCGTCGTCCTCCCCTTCTTCTTGATCTTCTTCTGAATATGATTCTTCGAACATTTCTTCATATTCGCTTTCTGAAACATGGTCGCCTTGAATATCAAGAAGCACAGTCAAAATTATTCCACGTCCAAAACTTGTATGTTGATCAATGTCAAATACGGATGGCCCAATAGTTTGGTTAGACATCTTTACTCGTGACAGGAATTCTAGTAGTGAGAGAAGAGATATAAAATGAAATTTCTTAGTTTTGAGGCAGCGGAGGTATATTATATAATGGGTTTCGTTTTAGTTATAGCCTTATAGGCAGATCTTTGAATTTCGGATGTAATTGGTTTTGTATAGATTATAATTATTTAATTGAAAGGATATTTAGATTCCTATTAGATAACAAGTTAACAATATCAATCGGCAAAAACAAATTAACGATATTTATTCTTTTAAGAAAATTATTTATTTTTGAAAATAATGTGGGATCTTTTTAAAATTAATATATTGTATTCCAAGATCAAAATTTATATTTAATTTAAGTTTATATTTATATTAAAAGATCAGAAAATTCATAAATATTTTGGAAGACTGATTGCCTGCAAAGAAATCAAAAGAAAGAAGTTATTAATTAATATATAAATTTTATAACTAGCTAGTTTACTTTGAAATTTTAATTTGAATGAATTATTTTAAGAAATCAGTACAATTTTGAAGTGTACATCAATTTAAATGTAACTATATTTCAGTAAGTAAGAGCTGCTGAAAAGTTTTCCATTACAAAGTGGGAAAATTAGGGAGAAGAACCAAGGAAAAAATATTTATTAATAAGGACCTTAAAAATTGTAATCATTTTGAAGGACCAAAAATTAAAATATAAATCTTCAATTATGAAATTAACTCTACCATACTCCCTACATTTCCTATTACCCCACAAATTGTTAGTTATTAATTAATGTTGCCTTGTCAATTACGTCCTTAAATTGAATTGATTTTTACTTAAATATTGAGATTCCCATAGTAGTTCATTTAGGAATATATTGATTGAAAATTTAAGTATTTTCCATTTTTATACAATTCTTTTAGGTGCATCTAGTTTGTTTAAGCTTTTCCCCCTAAAAATCACATATTTTGAAAAGAAATATACTGTAACATTTTTTATGACATTTTTGAGTTTTTAAAAAATAATCAAAATCTGGAAAGGGTAGATTTCTAATTATTTATACTAACTCTTGAGATAATCTGATGTGTAAAAAACTATTGAGTTGGATGTATCATCAAATTTGATAACTAACTAGAAGCGCATTGGTTGGGGAAGTGAGAATGCTTTGCCCTCTAAGCCTCGAGGGGAAACCCTTATTTAAATGGGGGAAGAAATGAAAAAAAAAAAAAAAGTCAGATTGTTGAGATCAGGTAAGGAAGGTTAATTTGGTCATTAAAATTTTATATTGAAATTTTTTGTCCTGGAAAATAAATACAATTATTAAGATTCTTTTTGAATAAATATTTTGTTTCCTTGGTACTTCTCCCTTAAAAATTCTACTTAAAAAAAAAAAACTAAGGATTCCGAAATTTATTTATTTATTTTGCCCAATAGTTTCCGAAATTTATTCAACAACTGATGATTCATATAATAAAATAAAAAAAAAAAAAAAATCAAAAGGCCTTGACATGTAAATATATTTTCAGTGGATCAATATCAAAATCTCAAACTAAACATCCAAATATAGTTTTTAATCAAATATATACCCAAAAAAAAAATTGAAAATCATAATTTTATTTAACATATATAAAAAATGAATGAAAATTAATTAATCATACAAATAGTACCGGATATCATATATTAATATTATATTTTTTTTAATCAATGTTTTTAGGTTTAAGCCCTGATATAAAGGCGCATTAATATCTTGTGAGCACCGTTGATTAGATTGAATACACAAGATTTTTATGTAAATATAAGAAGATATTTAGTAAGTATCAATAATCAATAAATCTTATCATATCTCAACTCTCAAGATATCACAGAACTAACTAGAAGACCTATATAAATTTTGGTGGCTTGTTTCAACATTTTTTTTTCCAATTTATGAATTTTTAAAATTTAAGCTTATGCGATATTTATGGGAATTTATGTCAATGCCTTATGAGTGACCATGGTTGGTATGTGTTATTCCAACAAATTATAATTCATTAAATTAAAGTTATGTGATGATATTTATTAGTATCGGTATTTGAACCGTCATTGTGCATCTTTTCCCTTTTCTCTATTTTATAACTATATATTTTTCAATTAATATATTTTCCTTGCCTTCTCCTTTTTATTTTTAATTTAAGGTTGAATTCAAATATTTTATGTTTTAAAAATGATTTATCTTTTTTAAAAAATATTATTTTTATTTATTTTACCTTTTTTTTAACTTTCCTTTTGTTTTCGAAAACTCAACTGATGTATTTTCATGAACGTGAAGTTATTTTTGGGATGTATAATAACTGTATATATCCATATGGAAGGTATATTAGATATATATGAGATATTGTGTGTGGGCGCTTGCGTGTGTGACGGTTATCCCTCACCATGAGTCATTTGGTATATGATATGTAAGATATTTATATAGGTGAGATGGTTATTCCTCACCATGAGTTATGTGGTATATGATATATAAGATATTATATATGTGGGACGCTATTCTCCACCAGGTTGTTGTGACTTGTGACTGAATGTTAGTTGATGATTGCAACTTTTTTTATTTGTAAACAAGTATAGAAAAATTTTATTGTCCATAGCATATACTATTTTCAACGTGAATATTTAAATATTTTTTCCTTTTGCAAAAATTATTTTACAAAAAGCTCTCGTGTGTCTTTGCTTCCCCTATACGCACTTTGTTATTTATATTTTCACTGAATCAGTGGTAGACTCATCCCTTTCTTTCTCTCTCTCTCTCTCTCTCTCTCTCTCTCTCTATATATATATATATATATATTTTTTAGATAATGCACCTTGTGAGATTAATTGTGATTTATGTTTCATAAACTTTGGAGTATATTATAGTGGAGTGTTGCGTCCTATTGGCTCACGTGACAACACGACTAATATGGCAGTGTCAGGTCTTATTGTGGGGAAGATGTTTATATGAGAGTCTGTATAAATTGCTTTGTCTTGCTAGGCTAAGTGGAATTATTTAGTTTAACCTATGTGCTAGTCATGACTCAGCTTTTTGGGACAAAGTGATATTAGAGCCTGGTTTATGTTTGGCATAGTAGTCATTTCGAAGGTCCTGAAAATTGACCAAAAGTTGTCTTCAACGGAAAGGCAAACGGAAGTACTCAATCGTTGTTTGGAAACTTATCTCCGGTGCATGTGTTGAGAGTTCCTTAAGGATTGGGCCAAGTGGTTACCTCTTGCGGAGTGGTGGTACAACACCACTTATCATTCATCCACTAAGGTCACTCCACATGAACTGTTATATGGATAGAAACCAGCACTGTACAGTCCATATTTGCCTCGTGCCATATTTGCCTCGTGCAGTAATGGTGGATGCTGTTGACAAGTCCTTTGTTGCTCGTGAAGGTGGTGGATGTTGTTGACAAGTCCTTTGTTGCTCGTGAAGGTGCTTTACTGATGGCCAAACATCATTTGAGCCATGCCATCAATATAATGAAGCAACAGCTGATTCCACACAGGATTGATAGAGAATTCCAAAGAAGGCGGGTTTTTCTCAAACTTCAGCCCTATAGACGGATCTCATTTTGCCTCTAGGAGTAACCAAAAACTTGCTCCTAGGTTTTTTAGGCCTTATCCGATTAAGTAGAAGATAGGTCTAGTAGCAAATAAGCTAGATTTGCCGGCAGAGACCAGAATACATGACACATTCCATATTTCTTTGCTTAAGTTGTGCCCTAACCCAGTAGTGAAGCCTCGCCATCCGCCCCTTGACTAGCCAGTATTGGGATTCAAACAAGCCGCAGAAGAAATTTATCAAAATAAATTTCGAATCCCAATAGAGGATCTATCAATGGCATTTAAATTAGAGTAGTCAGAATGGTACCTTTCGTATGCGTCTTGTTTGATCACTAGGAGCCAACTGTACGAACTAGCTCCCTCTACCGATATCCACACGAATAGAACTCCAACACAGGTAGCATGCTATCTTTCGTATGCGTCTTATTTGATCACTAGGAGCCAATTGTACGAACCAGCTCCTTCTACCGGTATCCACACGAACAAAACTCCAACACGAGCGGCGTGTTAGCGACTCCAATGTTTTTCTCTCTATATTCTTTAGGGTTTTCTCTTTTGCTCGTCTCTATAATACGTCTTACCCACTATCTTATAGGGTTTTCAAAAACCCTAATGGGCCACATTAAATATTCAAAATCAATCTTAATTAATTTTGAAATTTGAATTGGATTAAAATAATATTAATTAAATCTGTCTAACATATTTAATCTAATCAATTTATTTAATCCGAATTAAAAGTCAGCTGATTTAATTTATCTTCATAAATTAAATCTGAGATATGATATCTATCTATTTAATTAAATCTGAGATACGATATCTCAATTCAAATTTAATCATGACACTCTCTGTTTCTTTCGTATATGAATTAACGCTTGTTGTGATTTACTTTCAAAGTTGTTTGGGTATGGTGAACAACATGGCTCTAGTCTTTACAAAGGTTGTAATGTTTAAATATGGCTTGCGTGCCATGCCTTTTCTTTAAATATTCTCTATGTATATTCTCTTCTCATGTCACTCCCCTCGTATGTTTAAACGAGGTTTCTCCTAATGTAATTTTCTTTTTCTTAGTTAGAGAAGTCCTCTCATTGGCTTGAGAGGATTTTAGGTTAGGTGAGCCATATTGTGTCACGTTTTAATTATGCTTTTGATTAGATCATTGCATGATTACTTTTGTGTTTATATGTTATTTGTATGAGATACAACTATCACTGCATTCATATAAATAGAATTAATTGGTTAAACCCTCTAAATAAAATCTTAAGTCATAATGCCGTCAATCAATGAATACTTGTCAAAACCTAGATCACTCATTTGCAAGAACCACCAAAGTGGATGCGCTTAAATTATCTTGGTAAGACAAGCATGGGTAATGGTGATACTCACAACATTCATTATTGTTTTGACTTAATTGAGATTAACAAAACGATTTTGGATCTCAAGGCATTAGATGGGATTAAACGTGTCAGGTCATGTGATGATCAAATCCCACAAAGATCTAAGAATTACATGTGACGTAATTGGCAAAGAGCTTGCCTACCTAAATAACTTGATTTTAAGCGTCCTGCCAAAGCGGACTTAAATTTAAGCCAAAGATGGATCTTAGCCCACTAGCTAGTTATATTGAGGGTTGTTAATTTAGTGGGAGATTACTAACCAACTTTGCATATTTTATTGTAGAATCATGTCAACTAGTAATACTGCTACACTATCATTGCAATCAGTCCTTGAGAAGGACAAACTCAATGGGACAAACTTTCTTGACTGGTTTAGGAACTTGCGAATTGTTCTCAAGCACGAAAGAAAGGTGTATGTCCTCGATCAATCCATTCCTGACGAGCCTGTAGCCAATGCTCCAAGAGCTCAAAGAGATGCTTACAGGAAGCACAAGGATGACTCTATGGATATAGGATGCCTGATGCTTGCCATTATGGTTCCAGAGCTCCAAAGAGATCTGGAACATATGGAGGCTTATGAGATGATTGTACATCTCAAGGAAATGTTCCAGCAACAGACAAGGCAAGAGAGGTATGATACTACAAAAGCCTTACATTCCTGCAAGATGGCTAAAGGTGCATCAGTTAGTCCTCATATGTTGAAAATGATGAAAGGTTACATTGATCACCTTGAGAGGCTTGGATTTCCCATGAGCCAGGAGTTAGCTACAGATTTGATCTTGAACTCACTCCCAGAAAGTTATGACTAGTTTGTCATGCACTACAACATGAACAACATGGAGAAATCAATTTCTGAATTGCATTGGATGCTCAAAACTGCTGAGCATAGCGTTAAGAAGAGGCCCAACACTGTTTTAATGGTTCAAAAAGAAAAGGGTATGAAAAAGAAAGGCAAGGGAAAAATAAAGGGTAATAGCTTAGCCGGTAAGATTAAAGAGTCAAACAAGCCTGAAACTATGCTTGCAGCTAGGAAGGCAAAGCCTCCGAAGGACGGGGTCTGCTTCTTTTGCAATGAACCTGGTCATTGGAAGAGGAACTGCAAACTCTACCTTGAAGATCTGAAAAATAACAAGAAGGATAACGGGGCTATCGCTTCAGGTATTTATGTTATAGACATTCATTTTTCTACTTCCTCTATATGGGTATTAAATACTGCATGTGGTTCTCACATTTGCATAAATGCGCTGGGTCTCAAGGATGTTAGAAAGTTGAAGAAGGGCGAAGTGGACCTACGAGTTGGAAACCGAGCAAGAGTTGATGCTTTAGTCGTAGGTACTTATGAATTAGTTTTGTCCAATGGGCTTTTGTTGATTTTGAACAATTGCTTTTATATTCCTGCTTTGAGTAGTAACATTGTTTCTCTTTCTTATTTGGATAAGGAAGGTTATACTTCCATTACTAGGAATGGTAAATGTTTTATTTATCGTAATGACATTTTTTATACTAATGGTGATTTACATGTTGGTCATTATTTACTGAATTTAGAACATCCTAATAATGGACATATCTATGACATAGCTACCAAAAGGATCAAGTCAAATGATTTGAATCCGACCTACCTATGGCATTGTCATCTAGGCCATATAAATGAGAAACGAATTTTAAGACTCCATCAAGATGGATTTCTTAACTCATTTGATTTTGAATCATTTGAAACATGTTAGTCTTATTTATTGGGAAAGATGACAAAGACACCTTTTACTGGGCATATGAGAGGGCCACTAATTTATTGGGCCTCATACATACTTATGTGTGCGGACCAATGAATACATCTGCTAAATGAGGTTATATGTACTTCATTACATTTGTAGATGATTTTAGTATTTATGAATATATCTATTTAATGAAACATAAGTCTGAATTTTTTGAAATGTTCAAAACATTCCAAAATGAAGTGCAAAACTAACTTGGCAAAACAATTAAAGTACTTCGATCTGATCGGGGTGGTGAATATTTGAGCCAAGAGTTCATTGACCATCTTAGGAGTTGTGGGATAACCTCAAAACTAACTCCTCTAGGAACACCACAATGGAATGGTGTTTCTGAGCGGAGGAATCGAACTCTATTAGATATATTTTTGATCTATGATGTGTCAAACAGATATTCCACCGTCCTTTTGGGGCCATGCCCTAGAAACAGCTGTGTTCACACTAAATCGTGTTCCATCAAAGGCAGTTGAAAAGACACCATATGAGTTATGGACTGGGAAGAAACCCAGTCCATATCTCATATCTCATAAATCGTGTTTCATGCAGAGGAATGTGAATGGTCAAGATGAGATTTGTCCCTCACATTTGTAGAGAGATATTACTGGGCCCCTCAATGAGTAAGTTTGAGAAATGTATGGTCATACTACGATGGAAAGAAGTTTCCATTTCAATTGTTAGACTACTTAAGAACCGAGAAAGTAATGGTCAAGAACAGGAGGATGACACTATCCATGCTTCATCATTGACCAAATTATCGCGTGACAAAAGGGACGTGGCATGGTTGTATGATAGGATTGTATCGTATCATCGATCCTCATATGAATTGGGTAGTCGTAATATCTTGCTAGAGGCCACTTGCGACTTGTGGGATGGTACAGTGTTGGTCTGCTGCCAATTTCATGTGGACCTACAGGGTCGCACACAAGAATAGCCCAACACGAGCTAAAATGTCCAGATTCATTGAATCTAAGATATGTTTAAGATTTAATGAATATAACGTTTAATCTAGGGAGGATGGATATATATACATATATTCGAAAATATAATAATATTATTTATATAGATAATAATATTTTTATGTAGTATTTGTTTTGCATTAAATTTATTTGATAAATTAAATAACTAAAACTAATTGAGATATCGTATCTCGATTTAATTAAATAGATAGATATCATATCTCGATTTAATTTATGAAGATAAATTAAATCGATGGCTTTTATTTCGGATTAAATAAAGCGAGTGGCAAGCAAAACTTCCTACGAGTGTTAGCCAAAGACTCGAGTGTTCATTTAAGCACTTGACTCATGTCAACCCAACACTTCGGAAATAAACCGAGAGTCAAGAAAATTCTTAGCAAATGTTGAACTAGCACTCAAATGTTTACTTAAGCACTCGAGTGTTCAATACAACACTTTCTCAAGTGATGCAAGTATCAGCCAAAAACTCGTAAGTGTGAGGCCAACACTTGAGTGTTCAACACAACACTTTCTCAAGTAATGCTAGTGTCATTCAAAAACTCTACAGTGTGAGGCCAACACTTGAGTGTTATCTTAAGCGCTCAAGTGTTCATATTGAAACACTTCATAACAGACTTTTCTCGATTCAAGATTTAGTTTAAATGGATGTTCACTCAAGTATCTTGAAACACACACTCGAGTGACTTGAATCATCAAGTTATCTTTCTTTTCCAAATTTATTATCATCAAAACATAAAACGAGAACTAACACTTGACACGTCTTGATAGTGAATAAATATCCCCTGTTGCTCTCATATTCTTTCTTTCTCTTATTATCTTTCCCTTTTATTTATAGCACTTAGAACTATTTAACATTTATTTGATCTGAAAAAATTGAGATTTTTTAGATGTTATAAAAGTCATATATAATTTTGTAAATAGTCACAATCATAGAAAATTATTAGTAAGTTATTTTAAATTGAATACACAAGATTTTTATGTAACAATATAATAAAAAATATAAAATTATATGTACGCACTGTAAATGGATAGTTTGAATACACAAGATTTTTATTTGAATGTAGATAGATATTTTCATTATTAGAATATTTCCCACCCTAATCTGTATACACATGGCATCTTGAGATCAAGACCATTGTGCATTTTTTTCCCCTGTAAAAAGGCTTTTAGCCTAAGGTATGTTTTAGGATTTTCGTGAACCCTACCATTCATTTTTATAATTTTTTATTAACCGTTTATTCTTACTACTATTATTATAATTAAGAAATTATTTACATAGTTGAGTTTTAAATAATTTAAAAATATAAATTTTTTACAATGATAATAATAATATACAAGATTCTAGTATTTAAAAAATTTGAACAGTCGACAAAGTTATTTATAGTACTAAAGGTTTTAACCTGAGCGAATGGTTGAAATTTTGGTACAGGTTAATAAAAAAGCTTATAACAAAAAAAGAAAGATATAACTAAGAAAGACATGACTTAAAATAAAAAATTAGCCAGATATACATTCATTAAAAAAAAAAAAAAAAAAAAGGATTAATTCTGTGATGAATTCATAATTAGTACAAGTTAACAATACATATAGAACCTTCTGAGACTCCCACTAATATTATCCTTTACGTTCCTAATTAATTTTGTGCCCTAATAGCATGTAAATAAGTCCAATACTGGTAATCTCAAGCTATTAACAGTACTAGCCCCTCTAATTTATTTTAAAAAAAATAGCAAAAAAATAAATTAAACTAATATTTTTGGCCATCAAGTATGATCTCAATCACATTAATAGATAAGTAATGAAGCTTCTTGTGAAATGAGGCACTACAACAATTTGGAAAAATAAGCACCACGATAAATAAGCTTATAACCAATCCATCTTTTTTTTTTTATATATATATACAAACCAATCCATCTTATATCTTAAAGAGTCGAATAATTTTTGGTACCACAATTTACATACCCATTATTTATATAGAAGGATTAAACCCACAACCTCACGTTTAAAAAAGATTTAATAGTTTTAATGTCCGTTAAGTTATAAGGCCCCCCAATGCTTCAAAAAACATATATTTCGAGAATAATTGCAATGCTTCAAAAATATTAATTTCAATAGAAAATATTTTAATTCCAAAGTCCCATAATATTTTTAACCTTCTGTCCTAAATATATGGCCTAATAGAACAGGTTATAGCTAAGGTCTCCAACATCATTATCATTCTCCACAACTCTTGTTCCCAAAGAATAAAAATGATACATGTGGGTTTTTCACTTTATTAAATCTTTAAATTTTATTCTTTTAACTTCATAACTTTGCTTTGGTAGCATTATTAGCCTATGCTCACTAGCTAATTGTGCTTACTTCACCCAATACATAATATAAAGCACTTTAACTAATTCATTATAATCAAGAAATGATAGTTAACTCATTAAATACGGAGTATATCTTTAATTATTAAATAAATAAAAAATCAATCTTACCCCTATTAAATTAGGTTGCTAACGAAAGAGAATATACAAAAAATCAAATTTAAACATTGACTATTATAGAACAAAATATTTTTCTAAAAGTGATTTATGTTATGAACAGGAAGGAGTATAATGTAAAATTAAAAGAGGGGAAAAAGAAAATGAGTACCGAATTAAAAATTGTATGAAACTATAAACCCTCTTAAGAATGGATTAAACCTTAATAGATCGCATTCAAGCTGTACCCTTTACTCTGACATATATCCTCTTCGTTGCTTTGCACAGGAAAAGCACTCGGAGCCTTTTTTTTTTTTTTTTTTTTTTTTTTTTAATACATATTCACGTATTTGTATCAGGAGGTATTCTAATTTATACATACTGCAAGTATTTTACAGTTTTAAAAATCTAAATATGAAGAATATAGTGTTACACTAACAATGACTCCCACATATCCTCTCTTACACTGGAAATAACATGTGAAAGAGACACAAACGACTGTCCAGGCTTTTCAAACAGAAACCGGCGTTGGAGTCGAAGGAATCACCCGATTTTCAGCTGGAATTTCGGCAAATTCTGATAGGAGCGCCCGGAATTCATCCCCAGCAATTGTCTCCTTCTCCAGAAGTACCTCCACAATCTTGTCAATGGCCTCCCTGTTGTTCCTTATGTGGTCAAGTGCAATTTCATAGGCTTCATCTGATAGCCTCTTGACTGCAGCGTCAATGTCTTCCGCGAGCTTTTCTGACATCGAGTTCCTGGCCATCATTCTCATGATGACATCAGCACTCTGAGCCGAAGTATCCATAAGCGACCATGGGCCAATCTCAGACATTCCAAATGTTGTTACCATCTGCATGGATGTGATTTTTCCAAAGAAGCACATGCATCAAGGAATTGTTCAATAATAGGTAGGAAATTGAAACTTCTATTTCTTTCTTTCTTTTGTGAAAGATGAACATTGTTAATGAGAAAGATATTCCTAACAATCAGAAAAAACAGCATCACTTAACTGGACAGTTAACACTAATCAGTTCAACAGGTATTCAATAAACCATTTACCAATCAGTTTTGGTTTAATGTAGAGGAGTGCCCTCTTCTCCCGTGGAGATTGAGTTTAAGTGCCCGTTTGAATTAGTTTGGGGAAAAAAGCATTTTTGAGCTATGAGAGATAAATATGTGAAAAAGTTGTCTCGTAAAGTGCAAATCATATTTTAAGAAGTCCCAAAAGTTGGAGCCAAGCCAACAATTTTTGTTTTAACCATAAAAGGGCATAACTCTCTCTCTCTCTCTCTCTCTCTCTCTCTTGTCACCAATCAATATAGCAAAGTTATTATTTCCAAAATAATTTCCGTCCATGTCAATGAACAAGTACCTGTTTGGCCAAACCAGTGATTTGCTGCAAATCACCAGCTGCTCCAGTTGTAACCTCAGGTTCACCAAAAATAATTTCCTCTGCAGCTCTGCCACCAAGTCCACCAACAATTCTTGCAAAAAGTTGTTGTTTGGAGATCAGAGTTGGGTCATCCGAAGGAATGAACCAAGTGAGACCCCGAGCTTGACCACGTGGAATTAGGGTTACCTTTTGTACAGCATCATGACCAGGAGTCAAAGTTCTGCACACAAGTAAAGATAGAATTGGATATATTAGAACACTTCATAGAATTCTCAAAGCGGTTAAAAAGAGATTTCAAATATCAATCATAATTTCCTCCCCCTTTTTTTTTTTGCCTTTCCATTTGGCCTCATATAAGATTACAAAAAGTAGCAAGCACACTTCCCTTCCAATGCAATCATACATGGCAAAAAGTTGAAAATGAAATAAACCCCAAGCCTAATTTCTTACTTACCCACAAATGGCATGCCCAACTTCATGATATGCCACTAAACTCTTGCTCTTCCCATCAGTCATCACTGTTCCTTCCATTCCAGCCACAATTCTATCTATAGAATCATCAATCTCTTTAGATGAAATTGCTGTCTTTCCACGGCGTCCAGCCAATATAGCAGCTTCATTCAAGAGGTTTGCAAGATCTGCTCCGCTAAAACCAGGTGTTCTCATTGCAATTACATCTAGAGAAACATCAGCATCAAACTTCTTATTGCCGGCATGAACTTTAAGGATTTCAGTTCTTCCCCGAATATCTGGAACATCAACAGTCACCTGCAAGAACATTTTTGTTGATTAACTTACTCTTTCATATTTGCATTTATTAATTCCAATCATTTTCATACCTGTCTATCAAAACGACCAGGTCTCAATAAAGCAGAGTCTAGAATATCAGCCCTGTTAGTTGCTGCAATGACAATGATACCAGTATTGCCTTCAAACCCATCCATTTCAGTTAAAAGTTGGTTGAGGGTCTGCTCTCTCTCATCATTTCCTCCACCGATTCCAGTTCCTCTTTGTCGTCCAACAGCATCAATTTCATCAACAAATACAATACAGGGAGCATTCTCTTTGGCTTTCTTGAACAAATCACGAACTCGAGAAGCACCAACACCGACAAACATCTCAACAAACTCAGAACCTGAAATTGAGAAAAATGGAACACCAGCTTCACCAGCAATAGCCTTGGCTAATAGTGTCTTCCCGGTTCCTGGAGGACCAACAAGAAGAACTCCTTTTGGAATGCGAGCCCCAATGGCAGTGAACCTCTCTGGTTTCTTCAAAAATTCCACCACCTCCATAAAATCTTGCTTTGCTTCATCCACCCCAGCAACATCATCAAATGTCACTCCAGTGTTGGGTTCCATTTGAAACTTAGCCTTAGATTGACCAAAAGCAAGAGGAAAGCCAGGCCCACCTGGACCACCCATCCCTCCAGATGATCGTCTTGATAGAAGGAACAGTCCTCCAATCAAGATTAGAGGGAAAGCTAGATTCCCAATCAGGTTAAACAACAGAGAACCTGAATCTTCTTGGGCATTATGGGCTGCAAAGTCAATGTTCTTTTCCCTAAATTTCTGGAGGAGCTCTTGGCTGAGTCCTGGAAGTTGAACCCTGACTCGCTGCACCCTATTACCTAACTCTGGAGAAACAGCCTCAACAATAGCTATGGTTCCATTCTCAAACAAATCCACTTTGTTAACTCTATCCTTGTCCAAATACTCCAAGAATCTAGAATAAGACATTCTGGAGGAGGAAACCCCTTGTTCATCAGCAAGTGCTTTCCCATTTCCCAATAATGCAGGTAACCCCACTCCTGCACCTCCGAGCAGTTTCAGAAAGCCTCTTCTCTCCTCATGCTGCCTCTGATCCGAGGATGCCTTTATGTAAACTGACTTTGATGCCCTATTTGATGATGGCAGTCTCCATGATGAAATGCAATACCTTCTACGAAAGTCCTTGCTAAAAGTTCTTTTATTACTCCGTGTAGATAAACTGTTCCCAACAACACACACCGATGATGCTGCAGCCATATTCTGCACTGACAAAGTTGTAAACATTGCATAGTTAATTGATTAGTAGCAAAGCAAATAAAGAAAAATTATCATTTATTACTGCAAAAGGTGCAAAGTGGAATTTAATCTCTTGTGACACCTAATCAACAAATCATATTCCGTTTATGTCAAAAGTCCCATCTATATTGTGCCCTTGGGAAAATTGTAGATACATAGTGATCAAGAGAATGACAAAGATACCCAATGTAAAGAAACAAAACTTGGCTAGTTTCAGATGTAAGCTAGCTCACGCTCCAAAAGAGCACCGAATTTCACAATTCACACACACACAATAGTAATAGTACAAAAATGATAACCATAGTAACGCAGTTCTGAAAACACTAATTCAAAACTAACAAATATCAAGAAATCTGCAGCTAAGATCAGCTTTTCTAGTCAATTTCGTAACAGGATGGAAGCGTTTCTCCAATTGATGAAAAGATAAAATTCCAAAATGAATTTGATTGAATGTTGGATTTAAACTGATGACTAATGATAAGAAGCATGAACATACCCACAAAAAATCTAAAGTAGAGAAAGAAGCACATACCTCAGAAGAAGGGATTACGGGAGAGAATGCAAGTGAAGAAGAGAATCTCCGGTCCTTGGGCGCAGATGGAGATGGAAATAACCGGGGAGACGGGTGTGTATATATAAAAGAAGTGGATGTGGCTCAGAGAAGGTAGACGTGGCCTTTTGATAACGGCGTCTTCGTCCTTGGACGGTGTTTAGATTTGGGAAAATGAATATGAAAGTCCTTATAGTTTCCTTTATTTTGAATTAGATCCCTATGCTTTTTTTTTCTTTTTTATTAGATCCTTTACTTTTCTACCGTTAGTCCCTACAATTGAATAAGTACTAACACCATTAAAAATTTCCGTTAACTTCTTCTCTTCACCGTCCAATGATGATATGTTTTTCTGGCTCATCCTCTGATTTTGAAATTCATCTTCCCTCTACAAACTTCTCTCAAACCTGTCCAACTCATCTTCTCATTTCCAGTCGGTGCCCTACTTCCTCTCCTTTCCTCCCTCTTCATCTCTGTGGGATGGTGTTCTTGCTTCAAGGCTTTCCTCCATTGCTTCATTGAGTTCCAACATTATGATTTAGTCCTCTAATTTTATCAGATATCGCAGCATGACGTGGAAGATTCTCCATCATCGGCACTTTCTGTGTTGGGGTTCTTTGGCCTCTACACTGTTCATCATCTTCAATTCTTCCCCTCTGCTCTCCATGCTCTATCCTCTTGCTCATGTTATGGGTTCGTAAGCATGACTCTCAAAGTTATGCTTAGGATTTCTTTAATCTCAAATTGATTGGGACTGTTTGGAGAGAGTTTTAAGTAAGTAGCTTAAAGCGCAGAGAAAAGTAGCAGTAGAAAAGTAGCGAGTGGGATATTTGAGTTGAGCTTTAAGTTGAAGTTGACTGGATCAGTTAAGAAAAAAGCTTCATGGGTAGCTTTTTTCAAAACCTCTCAACTTTTTGATGCGAGCCCCATTATTTCTACCATCACCAATCCAAATATAAATCATATTTATAACCTGACTATTTTCCTACCGGACTTCTAAAAAAGTCAAATAGAAAATAAATTACGCTTTGCTCAATGTTGTTCCCCAACCTGTTGAAATTTTTTTATGCTTTCGATTCTTCCTCCAATATGGGTTTATATTGATTTTTTTCCCTGCTGAAAGAATGGACTGTTAATTTAAAAATGTTGGACTATCAGGAACTCAAATTTGGGTCGTTCAAGTGAAATATTGATAGTTTAATGCATTTAATGATTACCATTGGTTTTAAATGTGTTTTTCATATTGCCAATGCTATGAATTTTCAGATTCAACCTTATGTTTTTCTTGTTCTTTTTTCCATCTCTCCTTGTTAAACCCACTCTCCTGACTTTCTTTTCTTTCTTTTTATGATATATCACATCGTCCTTTGAATCTCCCATGCTTTATTCTTATTTGCATAGCGAACCACAGACTCAGTTCTGTAAGTCTTAAGATAGAAGAACAAATCATCATCGAACCATGAAGGAGAAGGTGCTAACAGAAATTTTTAACGGTGTTAGTACTTATTTCACTATGGGACTAACGGAACAAACGGTAGAAAATTAAAGGACCTAATAAAAAGAAGAAAAAAAAGTATAGAGACCTAATTCAAAATCAAAGGAAACTATAAGGACGTCTGGATCGTTGTCCCTTTAGATTTTTGTTAGAGTTTTGAGTTTCTCTTCTTCGCTTTTGTTTGCTTCCGGGCCACCGATCGTATTTTAGATTTTTGTCATATGCATTGATGGGCTAACAGTATTCACAGGTTATATTAAATATTTAATTTTATTGAAAAAATACATAATTAAAAAAATTATATACTTTACATACTTATATTAAAAAAAATCATTTTAATAAATTATGAATGGGTTTAAATTTAGGGAGATTGATAGACAAAAAAACTTTAAAATTGTAAAATCCTAAATTAAGTATTTCTCATAAAATGAGTTCTGAATTTGTTATCAATTTTCGGACATTACTTTATTAATTCGTAATAACAAATCTAATTTGAGATTTGTAATTTTAAAGTATTTTTCATGTCATTTTCCCTTAATTTATGCGATAAGCATTACTGATTCTGTGATTCATGCTTCTATATTCACAATCTAAGGGGCAACCTTTTATCTTGGAACAAATATAAATGTTTTATTTTAAATTTTAGGGATAAATATCATTTTTGCTATGAAAGTTTAGCCTAAGGAGCATTAGTCATCCAAAAAAAATTTGGATCCAAAATTGCCCGAGAAAGTTTAATCTTGATTGTTAAATTGTTGCTTTTATTTGTGAACTTCCAGGGCACAATTGCTCCTAAAAAACTTCCGGAAAAAAGTGTTATGTTTTGTTAACTTTCAAGGCAAAAATGAGACAAAAAAATCTTCTTGTGTGATCAGTCTTTCTTTAGGGTAAATTTCCATGGCAAAAATAGTATTTATCCCTAAATTTTAAATTAATTTTGATAAAAATATGTATAAATCAGGTTAAATTTTGTAAAATAATTTGATTTTTTCTTTTTTACTATTCACATATATGCTCCTATTGGAAAAAATAGTATTTATCCCTAAATTTTAAATTAATTTTGATAAAAATATGTATAAATCAGGTTAAATTTTGTAAAATAATTTGATTTTTTCTTTTACTATTCACATATATGCTCCTATTAGAGCAATCCTATTCGGCGCATTATCGAATGCTAAATATGAGCACTTATTCCAATTGGGATTCAAACTTTGATCAGCCACATTATGAGAAACTAGTCCCTTCTCCTAAACCTAATTTCCGTCAGTAAAATAATTTGATTTCATAGCCCTTCCATTAATATTTGAGAAAATATATCATCTTTAGCAAGTTTTACTTAAAAGAATAAGGAATTAAGAAAGTAGGTAAAAAAATTTAAGTAAATGAATACGCCGACTATCTCCATTAAATTAAAAAGAATGTGAAAATCACACAAAGGTTTGAACAAGGAAAATAATATTTACTCGAACTTATTAATAACAAGTGAAAGTGATACTATTGACAAATCATGAAACTTTTCAAAGATGATTATTAAAATTAGATCGGACTAACTGGTTTGACCAAAAAACTGCGAACTTGTCACCTAACTAGTTTAGTCCGCCAGTTTGACTGATTTAGAGATTATTTAAAATACATAACTTTAAAAATTTATAACTAATTTTACATACTCCCAAAATTACAAATTAATACACTATATCTACTTTCTAATACAAAAAGAATCATTCAAAAATATTATCATTTGATCCTTGAAAATTCTAAAACTATTTGAAAGGGCTAGAAATATAATTTTCAATCATTGTGTTTAGTGTTTCTAAAACTATTGTCTCTCTTGTAAAAATAAAAAATTTCCAAATTGCATACTTAATTAACAATATAAATACAAGAAAGACAAGTTCAAAAGAAGGGCAGGCATTCATTCATCAGAGTAGCTGTCATCACTATCTTGCTCATATATCTGATATTCTTCATCACTAACATTTTCTTCTGCTCTATCATCATCATATCCACTAGAGGGAAAGCTATCAAAAAGCTCTTGTAGACGGGTTCTTGAAATGTTCTCTGCATTCATATCTGAACCATGTATAGGAACACAAAAGCTCATATATGGATATTATGATACATGAATCACATTTGAGAAATTCTAACAATAAACTTAATTAAAAGATATCGATATCATAAGCCATAATACAATATTTATCAAGAAACCAACTTGAAATATAATTATTCATATGCATTTCATCATGTCCGGATGCTAGTAGGGGATATCAATATCAATATAAAATGCATTTAATTATATTCAGCACACTAAAGCATTTTTCAGTAACACCCAGGATCTTAAAGTAACATTTTTGTGTACTCAACACGTTAAAATATTTTTCTAGTAGCACTCAATATTTTAAATTTAGGGTACTCATTGCTGTTAAGAAAAATACTTGAGCAAAATTGAATAAAAAATTACCTTAGGATGTTGAGTGCTATCGAAACAATTACATTAAAAGTGCTAAATGCACAAAAAAATACTTTAGGATCTTTGAGTCTTCTGAGAAAGATATTTTAAAGTGTTGGATATAACTTAACCTTATAAAATATTCAAACTACAGCAGATTACACGATTTAAAAGAAATAAACAATGCGACTCATTCTTAAACCTTCATGCAATAGATGAGAAGACAGCTAGTTGTAGGATGATTCATAATGTTAAAGACATAAACTCATTCTACTGAGCCATGGACTAAAATAAGGCGGGTTTTAGTGTATTGAGGAGGAAAAAATATATATTTCAAATTGGTAAGGATGCAAGGATGTGATGGCAAAGGCATTTCACCGTCTTCAGCCTACACAAAAAACAAAAGAAAAAATTGCCAATGATTCTCAACAAAAGTCGGTTGGAAGACGATTAAATACAAAATGAACTTAGACGAGAAAGATTGTACCAAATCAAGTTCGTCATAAGCATCCCATTCCTCATCACTGTTGTTAGCCTCAGCTTCATCTTCCTCATTATCTTCAACATCAGTCGCTTCTTCATTCTCTGGCAAACCTAATATTCCAGATACAGATTTTTCATTAATATCAGCACAAAGTAAATATTATATTGCAAAGTTTCAATCAGCTAGGAAAAAATTTGCTTGAGTTCATAATTACAATATACATGAAATTAATTTTTGTATTAAAACTAAATAAACATAACATTACTATTTAATTAGTTAAAAGAGCTAGGAAAAAAATTCAGGAGAAACCTAGATTGGTTTTTCTCCTTTTGTACATGATAATGGGAAGGAAAAACTGGAAATTCTGTATGTTATTTGAAATAAAACATAAAAGGAGAAAATAATAAGGAATCCCCCGAGAAAAACAAAAAGAAGCAAGAAAAGAAAAGGCAAAAAAGATAACCAAAAGGATCAAGAATGCAACAAATATTACCCCTTTGCATATCCAAAGGAGAAAGCCCTGTTATATAAACTGAGAAGAACATGAAATGCAAATCCTATGATAAAGGGACTTCTTGAAAGATAAAAGTAACTGGACATTCAGCACCTTTTGATTATGATAAAATAAGAAGTTTTATTGAAATGAGAAGAGAGTAAGAACGTAGGAATACAAGAAATCCTCTGTAAGAACACACATACAGTCACAGAACAGAACGGCATAAGAAAAGCCCAAATTAAGAAGACTATGCGCAGAGCACCAAAGAAAAGCCACAAATACAATTTTATCCCATAACATATTGATGGGCCTGAGCCTAGGTTGATCTATGTCAGGCGAACGTCCAAAGATATAAAAAAGGGTAGCTGAGGCATTTAATGCATGGCAGTTAGAGGAAAGAGAGTGACGTGGGTGTAAAAAGGGTGTGATTAGTTACGGGAGGGATAGAAAAGATTTTGTAAAGTCATGGGAGAATCTGTGTGTCTCGAAAAGACAGAACTGTGGCTCTTTTCTCTTCTAGTTTAAGCTTCACTCAATTAGACTTGTACTCTGGAGTTAAGCGATAAAATAACATCAAATCAGTGGTTGTTTCATCACATATATTCAAAGGAAAGGAAACACCCATGAAATAGACAATGCTCTCCAACGAAATAAACCACATAACCCTACAAAGTATACATGGCAATAGAATTTTGCCTTTCTTTTTGTTACCAAACCCTTAAAACGAATTTGGAGCAAAAGATCTGTCAGGGCACCCAAAATACCATAAAAATACCAAAGAGCAGCTCTTTATTTAGTGAGACATGAAGCTAATAGGTATTACACGGCCCTCGTGAAAATACTGATACATAGCTACGTGGAACTAATTATTTTAGTCAGTTTTGACAGCCTCTACAACAACAACAGCAACCACAACCACAACCATCCTTATCCCACTAGGCGGGGTTAGCTACATCGACCGAATGGCACTATTGTGCTCTATCAACCACCAAATCTTTGGATAAATTATTCATCAAAAGATCTTGCTCAATAGCTTCAATAAATGCCCTCTTTGGTCTTCCCCTATTTCTTTTCAAAGGACTCATACTGCTTGATCTACTCTCTTCAACGGCACATCCAATGGCCTTCTTTGAAGGTGTCTAAATCACTTTAAACAATTTTCTAATATTTTCTCTTTTAACAGATGCCACTTCAACTCTTCCGTGTATATGTTCATTACGATTTTTTTTTTTTTTCTTGTATGACCACACACTCCTCTCAACATCCTTATCTCGGCTGCCCCTACTTTATGTCCCTTTAAAGCCCAACATTCACTACCATATAGCATTGTTAGTCTTATAGTAGTACGATACAACTTTCCTATTACTTTATTAGGTACTTTGTGATCACAAATAACTCTGATAAACTTCCTCCATTTAAACCACCTAAACTGAATTTTATGATTAACATCTCCATCAATTTCACCATCTTCTCTTAACAGTCTAAAAAACTAAAGCAAAATGAAAATAAAGAAACTACAAATATGAACCTGAGTTAGCTTGCCGGTTGTCCTCTCCATCAGGCTTTATATTTTCCATGCAGCAGTCCCTCTTCAATTTTTCAAACCTTGAAGTAGCAGCTCTGAGTGATTCTTCTGCAGCACTGAATAACTTTTCAGCATCTCCGAGCAAATTTTTTTCACCAGCTTTTGGAAATACTGATAGAAACCTCATCATAACACGTTGTATAAAACAACTCTTTATGTTGTGTGAAAACCATCCTGTTTCAAACTGTAAGAAATTAGCATGTTAACAGCAAATATGAAAGTTGGCCAAATATATTATCATAACTTTATAAAGAAATATAAATCCAAGTAGTTGCTGCAATTTTTAAATTTGACGCAGTGTAAGGAAACTCAACATACATGCATAGTTTCAGAACAAAACAAGATTACACAAAATCAGGGACCTGCTTGTTACTACTAGACCACAACTAAAGTTTCCCAGCTTCTTCTTTGTTGTTCAAGCAACTAAGTAACGAGGAACTTTGCCCACACAACCAATATTTTCCACCCCATTCACACAACCAATCATGATTCTGAACGAAACAAAAACAGATTTGAAATAAGTCAAAATGCCATGCAATGGCAAAATTTGAAAGTGTACTCAAGGAGGAGAAAATGACTAGCGATTGGTCAACAATGCACAGCTGAAGAATTTTGCACACAAATCCAATTCCAAATTTTCCTCTTATTCCAAGTACTGGTGTTGGAAATGATTTGCATGTTCCCATCGCATTATCGAAGGGAGTAAAGATCATGCACACAGAATCCCATCAGTAACTTTCATAGAGAGGTTATCCCTTAAATTTCAAGCATTTGTTACTGGTGCTTCCAATGAGAATTACCAAGGGATGAGAAAAATATGAAACTATTCATATAATTGCTTAGCATCTCTGTCTATCATAGAATTTTGATTGTATACCTTGAAAAAAAAAAAAAGTGAAAATAATAAAGGAAAATTCATATACAATAACTTACAGTACAAGTTGCTTGCAGGGGAGGCTTCTTTATTTCCAGTTGGATATAATCGTCGACAAGCTCAAATAACTGTAATGACGTCTGGAACTTGTAAGGGAAAACACGAAAAGCACATAAGTCCTCCCATCTATGCTTCTTTCTGCATAGAAAATTAACACGTTAGAAAGCAATAGAAGCTAAGAAATTGTAGTCATGAATACAGATAAAAAGTTACAATATATGATATTTCTTTTTAGGCCAACATACAAGATATGGTATTACAAGCTTAAAAAAATCATCAGGTTCATTAACATCATATCAAATGGGGATGATCAAAGTCAGACCTTCATCAGTATAGCCAAAGATGAGACAAAGAAAAGAACTTACTTGTTGGCCAATTGAGAAACACAGTAACTTCTTAATGATGCTGGCACTCGAAACTCAATTGTTTGATAACTGCCAAAACAAAGTTTTGAACAATAATAACAGAGTCAAGGCCAATATTGTTTAAGAGAAATAATAATTCAGTATGTAGTAATAGGATTCAGAAAAAGCACCGGACAACAGGTGGCTTAAAGGGTTATAAAAAAACAATAATAATAAATCAGACTATAGTTAAAAAGGCTCCTTTGGGAACTTCAAGTCCCTAATTCCTCATCCATTAAGTTATTATGTGGAAACCAAGCAGCAATAAGCATTTAAAAGAACCTAGACCACTATGACAAAACTAAGTAAGCTGAAGTTGATCAGCACTTTATCAAAGAAAAAATAGAAAAGGGAATCATTGAGGTAATTTACACGCTTGTACTTCAACAAACAACTGACGTTGTGATCAAAGCTACACCAAGAACCCAATTTGACATTCATTTATCCAAGCTGGAAATGATTGATATTTAAACTCCAACTTGAGAGGGAATTTAGGGAGTATATTGTAAAAGCCTCATCTTTAGGGGGAATTATCACGAACATTTTTGTTACTTCAGGTTCATCAATAGAATGACATTACTGTATAGAATTTGCACGAGAGAGAAACACAAATTAATTAAATATTTTGTCTTTCTAATAGGGACTAAAGTGGTATCAGATGCCTAAGTGCCATATTAATAATATGGGCTGTTTAATGAAATATTCAAGTAAGCAGGCTCTTTCACCTCACAAGATATCTTTCAGGGATGGGTTTTCCACCCCACTTTGGAGCCTAAAATGATATAAGCTGTTAGCAATGTCTAGTTGTGAGAAACCACTTCAAGCTAAAAGCTTATGTTATTAGAAAGCCCATGAATAATTTTACTATTAACATGCCTCAGCTCGCCAATGAACACTGAACAAAACAACTAAATTCTTGTCCATTAAAGATTTGAAGTCCTTTTTGTTACTTATGAAAGGTACGAATATACATCATATCTTAGTATTCTAAAAAATCCGATAATACAACAAAACTAAACCCTAAATTAGAATTTATTAAATACTGAAACTAAACAAGAGTGCAAGAGTGACGTACATGCGAGAATCAGGATCTTTCCGTGGATCATATCCTTTCTTGATCCAAAACCTACGGAATGGCCCATTAGAAAAGTAGTATGCAATTCTAGAAAGAAGCCTGAAGTAAGAGAGGTTCAAAGGTTACTGATTCAGGAATTCAACCACCTCAGTTTAAAAAGTTAGTTCACAGAACTTAAGTAAAAAAACCTTCTAAGCATCTCATTTGAAAAATTTAAACCTCTGTCAAGTAAGCATTCTTTAATAGAATCTTTAGGCCAAATAGGCCGCTCATCAAAGAGCCTAGATATAGCCTTCTGTGACTCCCACTGATCTGAGCCTTCAGGCACATATTCCTCCCAATTCACTATCTTTGGAATCTGTAAGAAAGTTAAGTATAACCCAGAACACAAGAGTGCACCATTTATTGCAATATATCTAAACAAATTACTATTTACTTTCATTTTAAGACATCAGAAAGAAGTATCAAATGTACCGTAAACCTTTTGCATCCACTCCACTATATTTTAAATTGAAATAATTATCAATGCAAAGAAAAGTTTAAAGAAAATAAAATAACATAAAATAAATGATCTTGCACTCTCAAAGAAACAAACATAATTGGTAGGACGTGATATTTCAAGAACCTCTATCCTAAAACTGGTCCCTTTCACTTTGATAAATAATCTGTGCAACCTCAATATGTCCTATATAATAAATAAATAAATAAATAAAAAAAAAAAAAAGAACCCCAAGTAATTAATTAAAGACCCCAACTAACCAATCAATCAGAAAATTTAACCACGTAATTGAGGTGTAAAGTATCTGTCATTAACAGTTGCATAACCTTGGACAATAAAAACAGTCATTATATCAAGGCATCAAATTCAGACCTTCAAATGACTCCACTAATTGTGACAAGGATATCTTTAACGTCAAAATCAATAGCAAGAACTGACTCTATGTCCATCTGCACAAAAAGGACAACAGTAAGGTTTTTCGTGCAAATATAAAAAAGATCATGTACTTATGAAAGTGCCAATGCAAATATCAAAAAAGTCGTTCTTTCAAAATATTGTACATGCACTTATAAAAGCCCCATATTGATATGTAAATGTAAAAGAGGATTAGTTAGTTGTTAATAGCCGTTGGGAGTTAGTTAGGATCAATGGTTCTTGAGGTGTTGCCTATATATTGCGGAATGTAGAAGAGAAGATGTAGAGAAAACACTCTATATTGATATATTATTCAGATGAAAGAAGTACAATATATATAGGCAGAGTGTAGACGCGTGAAGACGCGTGAAATAAATAACAATAAAGTAGACGCGTAGATCCCTATGAATCAGGTAATAATTATGGTGATTAATGAGAAGGATTCTAACACTCCCCCTCAAGCTGGAGCATATATGTCAACCATTCCCAGCTTGTCTCGAAATCCTTCAAATTTTGTTCTGCCAAGGGGTTTAGTCAAAATATCTGCGATTTGGTCTGCAGATCCTATGTGAGACAATTATTATCCCCACTTCAATCTTTTCTTTAATGAAGTGTCGATCTATTTCCACATGTTTAGTTCTATCGTGATATCTTGGGTTCTTGACCATTTCAATATCGGCCTTGTTATCACACAGATTTGCATTGGGCCCTCATGTTGAATCCCCAACTCTTTTAGTAATCTGATGACCCAGAGTCCTTCACACACGCCTTTTTGGACAGCTCTAAGTTCTGCCTCTGCACTGCTTGGTGACACCACTGTTTGTTTCTTGCTTCTCCATGTAACCAGATTTCCCCACACGTATGTACAAGATCCGAGATTGACCTCCTGGTCTCTTTATCCCTTGCATGGTCTCGCATCGGTGTAGATCTCTATGTTTTCGGTGCTTCCTTTCTTAAAGAATATTCCTCTTCCGGGGTTTTGCTTCAGGTAACTCAGAATTTGGTATGCTGCCGCCATGTGTTCTTCTTGTGGCTGATGCATAAACTGGCTCACTATGCCAACAGCATAACTAATATCAGGACGAGTGTGAGTTAAGTATATCAACTTTCCCACCAATCTTCGTATCTTTCGAGTCACTGGAACACCTTTAGGTTTGATCTCTAAGTGGCATCCCTCCTCCATTGGTGTCCCTTCGGTTGAGTTCCCAACATTCCTGTCTCGTGTAACAGGTCAAGTGTATACTTGCGTTGAGATACCTAGATACCCTTCTTAGTTCTTGCCACTTCCATTCCTAGGAAGTACCTCATTTGACCAAGGTCTTTTACCCGGAATTCAGTTGACAAATCCCGCTTTAAATGAGAAATGGACTCTTCGTCATCTCCCGTAATAATTATGTCATCAACATACACAATTAGTATGGTGACTTTGTCATTGACACGTTTGGTGAATAATGTGTCATCTCGCTTGTCCTTGTGTATATCCAAGCCCTTTTACTTTTGCTTTGGCGAACCCGCTAAACCACGCTCTTGGAGATTGCTTGAGACCATACAATGACTGTTGAGTTTACACACGAGTTTTTAGGAGCTATTACTCCATCTCGGAACTTCCATGTATACCTCTTCCTCCAAGTTTCCATTGAGAAATGCATTCTTCACATCCAGTTGGTGTAGCGACCAATCCAAGTTTGCCGCAATTGACAATAGTACTTGAATGGTGTTGAACTTGACTACGGAGCAAACGTCTCTTGATAGTCAATTCCATACGTCCGAGTATATCCTTTTGCAACAAGTCTTGCCTTGTATTTGTTGATTGTACCATCCGGATTGAATTTCGGAACAAAGAGCCACCTCGCATCCCTTTGGTTTCTTCCCGTTGGGAAGAGTTGTAATCCTCCACGTCTCATTTTCTTTGAGAGCATTCAGTTCTTCTTCTCGCGGCTTGTTTCCAATTTGGATCTGCCATAGCTTGTTGGAATGTTTTTGGAATTTGTATCAGTGCACTTTTTACAACAAAACTTTGCATCTTTGCGCATGCACTATCATACGAGACAAACCTTTGAATAGGATACGAGTACAAGATCTTACCCCTTTTCTTAATGCAATGGGCCATCCTTGTTCCTCGGGATTTAATTTCGAGTTGGAGTCATGGTCGTTCCTTTGAATGGGAGAGATTGTTCTACCGGTGTCCTGTTCGAGTTGACCTTGTGAGCTGGTTGCTATTTCTGTTGTGGATCGGTCATATCGGTCATCACCCTTGAATTGATTTCAACATGTGTTTCCAGTTCATTAGGGCTAGGCTGAAGAATTGGTGGGTCATCATCTGAGTCAAGTAAGTCAGTGACTATGAGATTTGGTGGGTCAGGGCTGGTATGATTAACTGTTTCCAGATTTAGCCATTCAATATCTGAATTCTCCCCCTGAATGGGTAATTTAGGATAATAAGCCTCAGCTTCGGAGAACACAGTATCTCGAGAGATAATAAGTTTCTTGGAAGTGGGGCAGTAGCATTTGTACCCTTTTTGGGTTGGTGAGTAGCCTAGAAAGATACATTTTTCAGCTCTCGCACCAAATTTGTTGCCATCCGTTTTATGAACGTAGACAAGACACCCAAATATTTTTGGAGGTAAGGAGTTAATGAGATGGCAATTAGGAAAATGGTCAAGAAGTGTTTGAACGGGAGTGGCATATTTGAGAACTTTGGAAGGCATCTGTTAATGAGATAAGCGGCGGTAAGGAGGGCATCTCCCGAGAAAATGGTAGGAACATTGCGTTCCATTAGTAAGGCACGAGTGACTTCCAATAGGTGTCGGTTTTTCCGCTCGGCCACTCCATTGTTGTGGGGTGTAAGGACGGGAAGTTTGGTGATGGATTCCTTTTGATCAAGAAAGGTTTTGAAGACAAGACTCATATATTCTTTTGCATTATCACTACGGAGTACTTTAATGGATGTGTGAAATTGAGTATGCACAAAGTTATAGAAGTTTTGAAATACTTTGGCAATATCGACTTATCTTTCATCAAGTACACCCATGTGGTACGAGTATGGTCATCAATAAAAGTGACAAACCACCTGGTATGAGTGAGGTTTGTTATGCGGGCAGGACCCCAAATATCGCTGTGAATCAGCGTAAATGGAGAAGAGGAAGTATATGGTTGTTTAGGATAGTTGGTTCGTGTTTGCTTTGCAAATTGGCATGTTTCACAATGAAAAGGAACAGAATTTTTATTGAACAAACTGGGAAATACATGTTTCATATAATTAAAGCTAGGGTGACTCGATCGACGTGCCACAACAATAAATCATTATTCGTGAATTCGAGCTAACTGAGCTCGTCGTGCCATCCACGGTTCTTTGTTCTTTGAGGTTGTACCTTCGAAGTAGAACAATCCATCCCATTCTCTAGAAGTCCCAATCGTCTTCCTCGTTCTTAAATCCGAAAAACACACAAATCATCATTAAATATCACTCTACATATATGTCCTTTAGTCGGTTCTACATCGACAGAGATCATATTACAAGTGAGTTACGTACAAACGGAACATTATGCACGATCAATTGATCAGATAATGTAACGGTACCAATCCCCTCAACTCTTGTGAATACACCATTAGCGACTTTAACTTTGAGGTGCTTATGACAAAATTTAAGGTTGTGAAGTAAATTTTGGTTCTAGGTCATATGATCTCGTGGCGCCCGAATCAACAATCCAAGTATCACCACCGGTTGTCATAGCATTAAGGGCAACAATAGAATTACCCGATCGAACGATTCACTGCAGGGACGAAGATGACTTATTGTTTGGCAAGGAGTATGCGAAGCATCGTGCTTCTTCCTGGTTGGTGGGTATCGGTTCATCTCTGGGTGCGATCGATGTTAAGTGGCTTTGAGAGCTGTTCTTCCACCGGAGGGTTTCCCATGAAGTTTCCAAAGATTCGTCTTTGTTGTGGCCCTTCTTTTTGCAATAATTGCAAAATTTGTTGTTTTTCCGTTCTCCAGGTGGTCCCCGGATGATTAGGGCGGAGCCTTCATTTGGACTTGGGCCTCTTTGATTCAACAATTTTCGGCTCTCCTCAAATTGCACGAGTTGACTATATCAAACGAGATGAGGGAGAGGTTTGAGTCCCATGATTCGCCTCGTACTTCTTCGAATGTGTCATTGAGCCCGAGGAGAAAGTCATGTACCCTTCCATCTTCCACAATCTTTTTGTATATTTGGGAATCATCCATGCAATGCCAAGAATGAGCCTCAAACAAGTCCCGTTGTTGCCACAACCCGATCAATGCATTATAATATCGGGTCACCGACATGTTACCTTGTTTTAACTCTCGAAGTTGTCGCCGGGTGAATCAAGGCAGCAAGTATTCTCCAGGGAGGAGTAGGTTCTCCGAGCAGCATCCCAGATCTCTTTGGTTGTGTCGGCAAGCATATAACCTTCCTGATTTCCATAATCATTGAGCCGCATAACCAAGTCATAACTTGATTATTTTCAGCAAACCACGTATCAAAGTTGGGGTCATTTCTTGGTGGTTGAGGTGCAGCACCATTGATATACTTCTCTTTCCTCTTACCACGAACATACCGTAGCACGGCTTGTGACCACCGAAGGTAGTTGTGCCCATTGAACTTATGGGTAATCACCATTGCGGATTCTTTAGCTATAGGCATTGTGGTAGAGGAGGATGAAGATGAGGAGTTGTGAGTTTGAGAATTGGAACGACATAAGAGCGGATGGAATATTTCCAATTATGTTTTCGGGTATTGATCCGAACTGAGGTGGAAGTTGAGAAGGATCCATGATTCTGGATGGAAATGTTCGCCGGAATCTGGAAAACTCCACCGGAGATGTCGCCGGAAACTGGAAAACTCACCGGAAAAATGTGAAAATGATCGGGTTTGGCCGGAAATCGGAGGGAAAGAGCAAAAAACAGAAAGTCGCTGTTCAAGAACCGCCGATCGCGCCGCCAACGTCTTGCCGCCGTCCGAGCGCGTGTCTCCCACGCGCCGCCGTGGAGACTTCGGATGGTCACCGGACTTCAGGGGTACGCCGATCGGAGCCTTCCGGTCCTTCTGGGCTGGGTGGTGTAGTCCCACTCGCCGGAAAACGTCACGCTACTGAACCTGGTTTGCCTCTCCGTCACTGTTTCTCTCTTTCCTTTTTTTTTTTTTTTTTTTTTTTTTTTTTTTTTTTTTTTTATCGCTCACTGTTTCTCTAGCTTTCTCAGGCCTCGGACGGATGTCCTTAGCTTTGATACCATATTGCGGAATGTAGAAGAGAAGATGTAGAGAAAACACTCTATATTGATATATTATTCAGATGAAAGAAGTACAATATATATAGGCGAGTGTAGACGCGTGAAGACGCGTGAAATAAATAACAATAAAGTAGACGCGTAGATCCCTATGAATCAGGTAATAATTATGGTGATTAATGAGAAGGATTTCTAACACTATATAAGGCATATAACTCTTCATTGTATCTCTATGTTTCCATGATGAACGAATAATCAGACTAGTTCCAGTCCCTCTCTGCTCTCCTTCTGGTTTTCTCTCTCTCTTCTTTCCTCTTCCCTCTATCTCTTCTTCTCTATACCCATCTCTTTCTTCTTCTTTCTCTACACTTCCTTAAAACAAATATGTATAATATATCTATTGGAACAATTTATTTAATGAGATTTTGAAGTCATGGGCAGGAAAAGAAAATGTCAACTGTGCAACACTGTGCATCTATGTTGATATTTTATCATTAAGATGTTCCCGTTAACAAACAAAATCAACAAGAAAATGAACCAGCATTTCCAATTGACTGGTTCATTCTGATAAACAAAATAACTAAAGAAGTTTAATACCTCATATTCAAGTTGGGGATTGGCCTCTTGTCTCTTTTTTGAACTTGTCGACGTTGATGGTGGTCTCAAACTGAAAAATAAAAATATATGATTTGAAAAATAATTAAAATACTTAATTTAGAATATATAGGATTAAAAATCAATCTTTTAATATATTTTCTTTTATTTAAATTATGTTTGATCTTACTTTGTTAAATTTTATCAAGGATTATGAGCTTGCAACGATATGCTTGTTATCTAGCATTCTAGAATGCTATCTTCTGGATCAGTTTTCTGATTGATTACAATAAAAAATGAGAGGTGTTCTCTTCATATGCCCTGATAGTATATTGCACCCACTCAGGGAAACAAGCAAAAGTCTTCAATTGTAATAGATGACATCTAGCTAGACATTTCAAATCAGGAAGTATGCAATCAACAAGACAGGAGACGCTGCAGGAACTTACACTACATTTTCTGGCACATCTTTTGGGGAAAAAAGTGGTGGCGTTATAATCATAACATCCTCCTGATCCACATCCATGAGACCACCCTTTTCTGTGACAGCACACAACCAAACTATTACATGCATTTCAGAAACCTATGCAAACACAGAAACACATAGTACTCACCAAAGTGAGGGTCTTCAAGTTCTGACCAGTTTCTTTTTCTCTTCCGGGCAACATTGGCATGAACTGGAATAACATGTTGGTAGTCTACCATTCCTTCATAATTTTAGAGCACAAAATAAAAACATGTCAAATTACCTCAGAAGTTGCATAAATTTAATGAAACCTACCAGACCTCAGCATGAGATCACCTAAGACAAACCCAATCTAAGTTTCTAACCATTAAAACAGTAAGCTTCAGGAACAAGAGCAACAATATCAGCAACAAGATTTGCCTCTCCATCTGCAGATATACAGTTATCAGCTTCTTCAGTGATAGCCGCCGTATCTGTTTTTGATTGAGTTGTTTCCACCTCATTCAGCATCTCCTTATTTGACAAGCTGTCAGAAGCTGTCTTCTCATGACCATCAAGTAGTTTTGCCCTAGATATTTTAAGAAGAAAATTATTGCAATGACGAAGCTCCCCAAATGCAGGATGTGAATATGGATCTTCTGGGCGGAAATGGAGCTCCAATTTCTCAGATTGAGAACTGCGAGCCTGCAAAACATCAGCCAGACCACAATCTAAGTGAAAATGCATTGAAACTAAATGCCATTGACAAATCATGAGTAGGGGCCCATTTGCTTCAGCTTTTTTATAGGAAAAATCATTTTCCTTGTTCAAAATTAATTACTTTTTGAGAAATTTTAGAATAGTTGTTTAAACTTTAAAAAATAAACAAAATCTACCAAAAATCAGATTTCTAATTCTTTTAAGAAGTTATTCTCAGTAGCTTCTGACTATTTTAAAAATCACTTTTTGTTGAATCCCGAAATTATAAGGACAGAGATCTGTTAAGATCCAATTTTATAGGAGTAATTGCAGGTAGAATTATTTGCTATTATTTTGACATAAATCATATCTTCGAGATATTCTTAATCATCCGAGATATGCTTTTGTATATATATGTAATCCCTTGGAATTGAATACGATGTACCGGAAATTATTCAAACCTCTGACTTTCTTCATGGTATCAAAGCTTTGAAGAGAATCATCAGAGCTCTTCTCAATTCCGTTCAGTTCGATCTTACCAGCGCTTTCAGCAATTCACGGTCGTCGACTCTCCTAGCAAGTCGACCCCTTCTCAAGTTGCAAGTTGACCCCTTCGGGATATCTCAAGTCTCAGTTCAAGTTCCTGACAGAATGCATCCTCACCAATTTCCAAGCCCGTCGTCAAGTACTCAGAAGTCCTTCCTACCACCAGTTCACACTCACAATTGGAGTTTGAATGCTAGGTTAGTATGTCGACTGTTTCCTCTGATTTTGAAGCCTTCTCATATGTGCTACGGTCTAGTTCTAACAACATTTCCACTATTCTTATTGTGTCTAAGAAACTTACCCTGCGACAACTATAGGGGATGGGCTCAATCCATGTCCCTAGCTCTCAAAGGTAGGGACAAACTCGGATACATAACTGGTGAAATTAAGATGCCTTCATCATCAAAAACCAAGGCATTGCGTGTATGGAAGTCTGAGAATGCTTTGTTCTCTTCATGGCTAGTCAATGCTATGTCACCATCTATTAAGAAGAGCTTTATGCTTCTTCCTACAGCCCGAGAAATTTGGGAAGCAGTTCGAGAGGCATCTAGTGATACAGGGAACAGGTCCCGTATATTTGACATTAAGGTGAAATTGTGGCAACTGAGAGAAGACCACAAATCCCTTAATGACTACTACCTTGAGAAGTCTGCTCTCGGGCAAGAATTGGATGCCTTAAAGAATAAAGTCCATCATTGTCGAGCTGATACTGCTGAAGATAACAGGAAAAAGAAGAAGAAAGAGACTTTGAGTTGCTAGCTGGTCTTAATGTGATTTAAGATGATACTTGAACACAGATTCTCAACCAATAACTCTTTTCTTCTATACGTGAAACTTACTCCATTCTACGTAATGAAGAGGGTGGGTGCAAATCTATTCTTCAAAATAATCCTGTTGTTGTTCCAGCCCCTAATGAGGCCTCAGCCCTTGCTTTTCGCTCCACCAAAATTAGAAACTCCAAAGGCCGGCCATTTTGTGACCATTGTAACAAGCAGGGAATACCAAAGATACATGCTAGCAGCTCCATGGAAAACCTGCAGATTAGAAATTAAAAAAGGGGCAAGGAAAGGCTATGATGCTGAAGTTTCCAAGAGTGATGAATCATCTTCTTAAGGTACCAGCTGAGCAAAATCCTGGAAATGTTGACAGCACTACAGCACACAAAGCAGCCCATTGCTACAGTTGTTAGAAGAGGTAATTTCTTTCAAGCCCTAGCTGCAATTGAAGGATTATGTACAGGCAATGGTTGGATTGTTGACTTAGGGGCTTCAGATCATTTAACTGATGATAGGACTTTACTTTCATCCTACACTCCTATTAGCAAGGGATTGAGAGTAAATCTGTTGACTCTAAATCTGTTGTAACTGGAATTGGCTCTATCAAAATTTCCGCTACGCTTACTCTCTAGTATGTGTTACATGTTCCAAATTTGAATTGCAATCTATTATCAGTGAGTCAATTAGTAAATGATGAAAGATGTTATGCTAACTTTTTTGCTACATTATGTCTTTTTCAGGATCTGCTGACAGGGACGGCGGTTGGGAGCGCAAAAGAGTTTGATGGCCTCTATCACCTTGATAAAAGTGATGCTCATAGTGTTAAGTCTTGCAATAGAGTCTCTCCCTAGGACTAGTGGATTAAAGACATGGCACAAACATGTAGGTCATCCAAATTTCAATTATGTCTCAAATGTTTCCATCTCTTTGTTCCAATAAAGATGCATCGGATTTTTATTATGATTCATGTAAAAAGGCTAAATATCATCGAACATCCTTTCCAAAAATGTCATACCAAGCATGCAAACCTTTTTCCACTATTCATAGTGATTTATGGGGACCATCTCGCACACCACACCGAACACATTCTAAGTGGTTCATCACATTCATTGACAACCATGCACGTGTAAGTTGGGTTTACCTGTTGAAAGATAAAATAAAGGTGTATCCAAATTTTCTCAATTTTGACAATATGATCCAAACCCAGTTCTAAATCCAAATTCAGATCTTGAACACTAATAACGGGACTAAATACTTCAATCAAGCCTTGTCCACCTTTATTATCAATCAAGGCATTGCCCACAAAAACACTTGTCCCAATACACCTCAACAAAATGGCATTGTTGAGCGAAAGCACCTTTGCATCCTTCAAACAGCTAGAGCCATTTTGTTTAGTAGCAAATCTTCCTCAATATCATTGGGATGATGTTGTCTTCACTGCCACCTTTCTCATAAATCGCATGTCGAGTTGGCTCTTGTCCTACAAAAGCCCACTCAAAGTCCTTCACAAATGCCACAATCTTTCATATCTTGAAAACACCTAGCATTTCAGAATTTTAGGTTGCACATCATATGTCACCTTCACCATACCGACAAACTTGACCCAAAAGCCCTTCATTGCATCTTCCTTGGATACTCAACCTCCCAACAAGGCTACAAATGCTATGACCTAGTCTCTAAGCGTCTTCATGTCACATGTGGTGTTACCTTCCATGAAGCTGAACCTTACTACTCTCTGTCTGCAATTCAAGGTGTGAGTTACTACTCTGTCTGCAATTCAAGGGGTGAGGGATGATGAATTACAGACAAATGAATTTCCACCAGAAAATGACCTAACCTTCATTGAGTACAAACCTAGCTCAAAATTTTTTGATCCTGATAATCCTAATAACCCTGATAAAGTGCCTAAGGATAGAAGAGGGACTGTTCTAAGGGGAGACACAAACAAATGGGCTAATACTTACACAAAACAGCACAAGACAAGTAATGGGCCACAAACTATTAGCAATTGCCAAGAGTTAGAACTAGCGGTAGGTCACAAAGAAATAGTGGTAATGGAAAGTTCTGATCTTGATTTGCCAATAACAATACGAAAGAAGCCTACATCTTGTACTCAACACCCTATTGAGAGGTCTATCTCCTAAAAGGTTCTTTCCTCAAAATATCATGCTTTTTGTCTCCCACCTTGACAATATCAAGGTACCTAACAACATTGATGAGGCCATGGTTATACCTGAAAGGAGGCAAGCAGTTATGGAAGAGATGGAAGCTCTTAAACGTAATAAGACCTAGGATGTAATGGATCTACCTCAAGGGAAGAAACCAGTTGGTTGTAAATGGGTATTCACCCCAAAGTGTAGAGCTGATGGAAGCCTTGATAGATACAAGACTAGGCTGGTTGCAAAGGGATTCACACAAGGCTATGGTGAAGATTATACTGAAACATTTACACCTATGGAAAAACTTAATACAATCAGAATCCTCTTATCTCTTGCAATCAACCTAGATTGGCAATTACACCAGCTGGACGTTAAAAATGCCTTTCTCAATAGAGAACTAAAAAAAGAGGTATATATGAAGCTGCCTCCAGGGTTTCAAGGAAAAAGAGCTAGTCATGCGTGCAAGCTAAAGAGGTCATTATATGGGTTGAAACAGTCACCGCGAGCATGGTTTGATATACTCACCCGGATTCTGAGGAGACAGGGGTACTCCCAAGGACACAGTGATCATACCTTGTTCTTTAAGCATCATAAGGGCAAATAGTTGTACTAACCGCGTATATTGATGATATTGTTCTTATAGGAGATGATGAGATAAAAATCATTCAAATCAAGAAAGCACTCGCTCAAGAATTCCATATTAAAGATCTTGGAGAAATGAAGCACTTTCTTGGATTGGAGGTTTCCCGGTCAAAAGGAGGGATCTATATTTCTCAAAGAAAGTACATCCTAGATCTTCTAAAGGAAACAGGGACGTTGGGTTGTAGGCCTTGTGACAAACCTATACAAGTTGATAAAATAAGTGAAGAAGCAACAGACCTTAGGAAAGTTGTAAACATGGGAAATTATCAGAGCATGGTGGTAAACTAGTTTACCTCTCCCATAATAGACCAAACGTTGCATTTGCAGTTAGTATGGTCAGCCAACATTCCCATAATCCTAAACAGAATCAACTGAATGGAGTTTACATGATCCTTCGATATTTGAAGGGATCCCCGAGTTGTGGTTTATTCTTCCAGAAAACTGATAGGCAGAATGTAGAAATGTTTATCGATGCTGATTGGGCAGGTGATCAAGATGACAGAAAGTCAACATCTAGCTACTACACATATGTTTGGGGTAACTTGGTCAAATGGAGGAGTAAAAAGCAAAGTGCTGTTGCAAGAAGTAGTGTTGAGGCTAAATACAAGGGTGTGGCACTAGGAATTTGTGAGAGCATATGGTTAAAACTAGTTCTTGAAGAAATAAAGCAGACTACAAACCTACCTATCAAGCTCTATTGTGACAATATGGGTGCAATTAACACTGCCCATAATCCAGTACAACATGACAAAACCAAACATGTGGAGATGATAGGCACTTCATAAGAGAAAAGATAGACGAGGGTATTGTTCACTTGAAGTATATCCCTTCCAAAGAACATACTGCAAATATTCTCAATAAAGGACTACCCAGAGATAAATTTGAATATTTTGTTGACAAGTTAGACAAGCTCGATATCTATGGTCTAACTTGAGGGAAGTATTGAATCCCAAAATTATAGGGATAGAGATCTAATAAATCTGATTTTATATGAGTAATTATAGATAGAATTATTTGCTATTGTTTTGATGTAAATCAGCAATACCTTTGGGATATTCTTAATCATCTGAGATATGCTTTTGTGTATGTACGTAATCCCTTGGAATTGAATACGGTGTACCGGAAATTATTCAAACCTCCCACTCTCTTCACTTTCAAATAAAAGTTTATTTTTTGATATTATAACCAATTAAAAAAATAACTTGTGCTTTTCATGAAATCTCTAAACAACTTGTCACCCAAAAAAAAAAAAAAAAATAGCTAAACAAAAAATCAAATTTTTAAATGATTTGACAGTGACTTATTTTATAAGCTTCAACAAACAGGTTATAAAGGTTAGTATTGCGGATAAACAAACAAAAGAACAGCATTTAAATTGGCATCAATGAAATTTTCTTGTACCTTAAGGATGCCTTGAATTCCACCAAGAGTGTCCACCGCACGAGTCATGGATGATGGATAGCCTGGATAATTGACCATAAATCCACGGGGGCTAGGTAGAAACCCCGAGATTGTGCCATCTTTAATCACTCCCATTATATATACAATGAAACTTCTACTCTGGCAAAGAGATTTCACATGTTTTATTAGGTTTATCTTTCTGCTATGTTTAACACTAAGCGTCAAAAACAAGGTGTCATGCTTAAGCTGCATTGGAAATAGATGGTTAATTTACTAAACTAACCACAAAAAATAGAAAATATGAAAGAAACATCAAAAGGGAAGATGGAAAATTTAAGACAACAAAAACATGCTACTCCAACTTACTTTGAGCTGTGCTGCACAAAGCTAGACGTACACTGATATTTAGGGACTAGAAAGTAGAAACAAAGTATCAGCAATCTTCATTCCACAAATTAATTCACAACACAGGAAAAGCTAAGTTGTCAAGCCCCGGATGCGGGTAATAATATTCAGATTTCAGCGCAGCCTATGATGGTAATCTCATAGCATCCAGTCCTAACGAGTAACGACAATAGAATCTGCCATCAAATCTCAAAATGGCAATAATTTGTACTATCAAGGCAAAAATTCGATCAAATATCAATTTATTTTTCAACTAATGACAAATCTACCGAACTCTCACACCATTACCTGAATGGGAAAAAAAAAAAAAAAAAAAAAAGAAGAAGAAGAAGAAGAACTGATGCTGCATATAATATAAATTACGTAAAAAACATTTTATAGATAACTCTAATCTTTGTTAGAAGTTATCATGAGTACTTTACAAGCTCCTTACTGAAAACAATATCTAACAAAAGGCGTGCATCAAAGTACAGGATTTTTCAGGAAAATGATGCCTCTCCTCTTCATTTACAACTCTAATGAGTTGCATTCATAACTTTAACTCTTTACTATAGAATGAGAACAACGATTTCAAAGTTGTCTTGAAGCTTTATTGGGTATGGCGTATTTTTCACTATAATTAAGGTATACCTTTTCTCTTTTAAAGAAGAAATTTCATTAGAAAAAGTGGGAAAAAAAATTACAAAGACATGGAGTTTAAATATCCTTCTAAAGAAATAAATTCGACAAATAGTCACCATACCTAAATATAACTGAGGAAGACAAATTCAGACGGAGGAGGAGACGTGGTGCCAACTGCTGCGAATGCGATGAAAAGAAGGAAGAGAGACAACGCCAGAGGAGGAAGAGAAAATGATCTGATGGTGCTGAAAAGGCAAAGCCAGGGAAGTGCTCTGTAGTGCCGCCGTGAGGACGACTGAGGCGAAGCCAAAGGCGGTGGCGGCGGGTACGGGTTTGGCGGGACGGGTGAGAAGACTCTATCGGGCCTCCAATTACCTAACACATTTTAGCGGTTGAATCCGTGAATCTCACCAATATTTCTAGCTATCCGGTCCAAAAAAACTACTGAAATACTCCGTATTAAAATTTTTTTTCCTTGATTGAATTGTAATTAAGCTTATTTGATTTTGGATTGTTTTAACCACATCCTCAGCTGGAGGTGTGGGAATAGAGAAAATTGTATTAGAACTTGGAGGTTCTTCTCCCACAACCATGGGCCCGACATGGGGCAAAATCCGGATTTATTGAAATCAAGAGTTCTGATGAATTAGGTAAGATACCAAAAATATATATATATATATGTGGATGGTTTGGATGATTGTTAAGTCAAAAGAAAAACAAATAACAGGGTAATGACGTTTAAAAAATATAAAAAATGAAATTGAAGCAAGAATATCGTCCATATTGTTTTTTTTTACTTCGTTCATATAATTTCTGGACAATAAATCAACCATTTGATTAGATTAAGATTTTCTTTACCTTCATAGAGAATGTTAAGATTGAATTTATTGATTTTTTTTTTTTTTTAAAAAAGACCTTGTGGCATTTTGTTTCTTACCTCTATATTATAGTATGGGTTTGTTTCATCTTAAAATTACTAAAATAAATTCACTCAAAAATTTACGAGAACAAAAGTTCTGATAGAAAACAAGTTTTTTAATGCATCACGGAATGTTGTTGAAACCAGACTGGACCAACATTTAGATGTTGTGGGGTTATTTGCTCATTTTTGTACTTTATATATATATATAAAAAAAAAAAAAAAAAAAAATTGTTGTTTTATCTTGGGTAAGGATGAAGCCCACATTTTATGAAGAGCTTTTATGTTACTAAACTATAAATTCATGGTCAACAATTAGCATGATAAGGTTACACTATTCAATTGTTGTATAGTTTATTCTAAGTATATTTTTAGTATCAGTCCCTGAAGTATTAAAAAAAAAACCAAGACGTCATAGTTTCAGTGAAAAAAATGGCAACGGACGCTTATTGCCGTAGACCAAAGCCAAGTCCAAAGTTATAAATAGTATCAAGCCCACATTTTATGGAGGGCTTTTATGTCATTGAACTATAAATTAACAAGGTCACAACCAGCATGGCAATGTCATACTATTCAATTGCTGTATAGTTCAATCTAAACATATTTTTATATTTTATATTGGTTGTGTTATAGTCTTTAAAAATATTTGATTGAGTTTAATTCAACATGTGTCTTATGACAGAAGCGTCCCATTACTATCTGATCTAATTGACACATTAATGTCTTTGCTTTACGTAACCTGCTAAGGTTTGGAAGTAAAACTTAATATCTAATTTCAAACAAGAAACCCCTAAATATATATAACTCCATTCAAATAAAATTCTTATAACTATCAAATAAAGTTCTCTCAACTACATTACATCTCAACCCAAGGGAGATTTTGCCATGGCATATAATTCTACACTATTAGCTAAATAATAGCCAAAAGCCCTACAGTTTATTACGTACTCACTTCACATAAATGCCTCATTGTCTAAATCTTGTGAATGCTATAACCCGCTTCCTCCGATGTCAAGTTCTCCTTCCAATTCTCAAATTCTGCTCCCCCAAACATCACTTGCTTGATCCCAACAAAACTAAAAACACAACCAGAAACCACAAAGATGGATGAATTATACAGAAAACATTTTGTGCGTCTACATGCATATAGGGAGAGAGAACTAACTAATCAATGGTTTTAGCATTAATCTTATCCATACTGTTTGATCACAAGTCAGTGGCCACAATTAATGCCCAAATTATTACAAATGTGTAATAATTTTTGTTGCTCCTTAATGTAAGATATATTTGTCTAATTTGAAAAGATTAAGAAGCTAAATAAATTACTCAATTATAATAACATATGTGACATTATTCCTCTAAAATACTTATATACAACATTAGGTTATAAATCAATTTATAAGTTAGGCAAATTAATTTTAGAAAAAATGTCTTACATTAAGGACCAAAATCTACTCCCAAACTAGGTCATAAATTCAGGACTGAAGGAGTATTTTTTTGCTCTTAGCAAGCAACATATTTGCATTAGTCTAAACCATAAAGTTGTAATTTAATGAAGACAAATGCTTAAATGCATGTAAACATGACACACACACGCACACAAAAAACTAGGAATTGAAAAGCACAACACAAAAATGACAATCTCCAACTTCTATTTTGTGGAGCTCAAATGGCTCTGATTTGCTAGTCCTTTAAACTAGAGTAGTCAAACAAGAGGAAGAAAAGCAAGAAGTGAAGATCTTACTCAGAGCTTATCTGTGTCAATGCGTTTATTAAAACATCCAAAAGCAACGGTTCATTAGTTCCAATATCCACCCTATATATCACAATTACAAATCATTAATAATTGAACTGCAAATCTCATAAATGGGTAAGCGAAAAAGTAAAATGGGAAGAAGAGAAGAAGATATATAGGTGCAATACCAAATTCGAGCAAGGTTATCTTGAACCTCAAGATCCCCAATGTTGTAAAATGTACTTGGTGTCACATTCGATCCCTGAATATAATCATAACTTGGTCTTTTGTCTAATGGACTTTGTGATAGCTGTAGAAGTAAGGCTAGTTCAGTAAGGAACATCATCAATATAAAATATAAAAAATATAAACATAAACAATGCGGCTCTTGCCAAACTCTAATGCACAAGACTCAATCTTGTTAAAATTTACAATTTACAAAGCATTGAGCTGGCATCTATTAGAGAAGAGAAGTCTTACTTGCATATTCATAGAATTGCATCCACCAAGACGTCCAACTATGTGCCATGCTCGAATAGTCTGATTAGAGTCAAATCCAACAAGGTCAACTAAAGTTCCTAATACATGAAAGTGCATCTATAAATATTAGGGAACGAACTAAAAACCCATTTTGGTTCTTCACGGATGAGGTATTTCTCAACTTAAGTATTTGTAAAATTACCTGTTCAATTTGATCCTTCACAGATATATATTTTTCAATATTGTCCTTCTGTCATTTTATAAAAAATGAACTTAACAAATGTGGATGACACGTAATATAGTCTTTGGTGAGTTATCACTTACTCATGCTTTTATAACATATAATTGAAATAAAAGATTCAAAGCTAGTTTCACTGATAGTAAAGAGATGAAAGGACTTAACTTTAATCAGTTGTATATATGAAAGACCAAATTGAGAAGCACTTGAGAAATGCCCTATATATGGGGGATCAAATTGAAAAGGCAATCCCATGAGGCGCCAACTTAATGAAAAATTATCGGTAAAGGACCAAAACAGGGTTATAGTCATTAGCTAATGAAAAATACAAGAGTGTCTTGAGTTGCACGAAGTCCCTTACATCACAAAGTAAGGAGATATCCTTTGCAAGTGGAGTATTGTAGAATTCAATCCATATGTACGAGTTTGAGAAATTAAATCTGGAAATTCCACCGTTCAAAGTATGAACAATAGTAACAATTGCATTACTTAGGTATATTCCAACTCAAAATAAGAAACAAAACTACAATTAACGAAAATATAGACATCACTTGATGCTTAAATTACAAGGCACATTATATAGACTTCACCTAAGTACTTCCCACAACTACAAGAAACGAGAAAGACCAGATGTAATCTGAGTCAACCAGCCATGTAAATTTATATGATAAACTTTCGAGTAAAATACTTCGATCACTCATGAATTGAGCATTAAATATGCAAACTTCATACTATCATTTACTCCATTGTAAGGGTCAAAAGCCAACTTTGAAGCCCTTGATATTTTGTATTACATTTGAACATTACTGGAACCACTTCGACGTGGTTGAGAATGAAACCATGCAAATCTGAAAGATCTGAGAGTAACTAACTGGAGTTCTAACTGGACACAACTCATAATGGTTTTCTAGGCCTACAACCATCAAATCTAGATGTTGACTGGCCTTGGGATGTCTCAGTAACTCAATTTGTTAAGGAATCACTTTGAAAAGGGCCAACGGTGAGCAGATTGTCAAAAATATAAAAGATGTCCATGTATATTTTAGAATAACAGAGAGTCCTATCAAAGCCATGCATACACTATCTCAAAGAAGCCGAAGACCACATTGTATTTCTTGTCTTCAAATGCAACGTTGTAGATATATTTTAAAAGCTTACTAAGAGAGACTACTGCAGTAAATGATAGCATTCAAAAGCACAATCTTGCAAAAATGCATGATTAAACTTACTTGTTAAATGACACTTTCATTGGTACTCCTGATCCGGTCTTTGTGTGCAGTATCTTGCTCCTCTTCTTTCTGAACCTCTCCTCCATCTGAAATTCAATTAAGTAGCTTCAATGAGAATATTGCTCACTAAAGGGTCTCCTTAAGTTTCAATTACTTCAAATGGCCACAAATACCAAAGTAACAAAGATCATCCTTAAAAAAAGGTATTATGGAAACAAGATAAAATTCCACATAAGAAAATATCAATTAAATATTTACATGTTAAAATGAGCAAACCATCTCTGCTTACTTTGGATCGGGCCTTGTTCGGGTCATCAAGACAACTCCCAAGAATTTCTGCAAACTCTGGATCACGGTCATAATCTTTTTCTTGCTTACCTGCATCAGCCCCTTGACCTGAAAATCCAGCGGCATAATCATTATCATCTTCTTGTTCGTCTTCGAGATCAATATCCACGGTCTGTCTACTTGCATACAGTCCCTGAGTTGAAAATTCACCAACATCCTCCACCTTGGATTCTTGTTCTTCATCAAAAATATCTATATCAATATCCTTACTATTCAGCTTTTTGCGTGGATTTCTGACATAACATGAGAATCTTGTATATCTAGTATAGCTTGGGACTATCAGTGCAACAAATGAAGATGGCACAAAGTTATTGTTGTGGAAGAAACGTTTGGAGCACATAGTGGCTGGGCCAGTTTGAAGGGGAGCACACAGGTGTAGGATGGCCATGAGCTGTGTGATAAATTTGATAGGGAAGAATGAATCGTTGAGGTCACGTTAACTCCAGTCTTCATTAACCTGCACTACGTAAAAAACTTTAGATTCAAAAATATGCGTTGGGCAAGATGACAAGAGTTCCAGCAAGAATTTTACACGAAACATGCATTCAAGAGCCGTCAAGTTTATGAGGTATTTGACACAGTTATATTAATATTTTAGATTCCAAAATAATATTCTGCAGCGTGACCAATGGATGTAAACAAGACTTGAGGCGATATAATCCTCTTCGAATGCACATCAAAATTTTCCACTCGAACCATACGCTTTAAAGAACACATTGGGGGTTACTTTTTAATAGATAGCAATATTACTGACTATCGATTATGCACAAAAACTTACCGTTCTAATTAAAGATGGTAAGTATTGATCCAACAATGGAGATTGAGATAAAGTACAGAATCATATATCTGCTATTATTATGTAATGCTAAATCGCACTTCTTTTTCAGAGTAAGCAGATAAAGAATCATATATCTGCTACTATTAAGTAATGCTAAATCGCACTTTTTTTCAGAGTAAGCAGAATATCACATTAAGGTCACCAAACGATAATGAAATTATTCAACAAATCAAAAATTCCGGGTGCCTTCGGAAGGGACGTACCAGACGTGTATGAGATTATTAGAAGAAATTAACCTCCCGAACAGAACGTACAAGAGGGCACCCACCAGAACAAGGCTCCGTGAGGGAGAGAAGTTGCTAGTTCCTCGGTTCCTTGCTTCAATGGCTAAGCTGAGACAGTGAGTCGGCGAAAGTGAGGACAGAGGACTGGCGAGTAAAGTGAATGCGGACCGAGACGATAGGCTTCTTCTTGTTCCCCGCCTTTTTTTTTTTTTTTTTTTTTTTTTAGTTAAAGGGCTTTTTTATAAGGAAAATGAGTTTACAATTGACAACACTATTAATAAGATTAATAAAAGTAGTAAAGTAATTGATAATTTATTTTATTAAAAAAATTATATATTTGGAATTTTAAAATTCAGGTGGTTTTTTTTTTAGGATTTTATCTTTTTTATATAAATTTTATTATAAAATTGGGTTACAAATTTTTAGGGAAACTTGCGGATAAATCCTTGTTTGACAAGTTAATTGGTGAATAGGACCTGAAACATTCAATTCCTTGAGTGTCACTAATATGAACAGGAAAAGATCAAATTACCCTTTTAAAAAATGGAAAAAAGATAGCCTTATTAAAAAAATACCTTCTTCTCCAATTTTCAATTCGCATCGTTGTGAAATCGAATAGTAGAGGTAAACAAACAAATCAAAGGTAAAAAAGATCGATCCCCTTCCACACAAAGGCAAAGCAATTGAATCCCCTTTACACTATTGAATCAAAAAGGCGTAAATGAAACCAAAAATACAACTTTCTAGAAATCAAGATCCAATAACCAATAATGGGTCTTCGTTGTATGGTGATGGGTTTCCCCTTCTTCATTAGCAAGCTTCTTTTCCTTCACAGACAATGACGAGCAAGGACGATAACAAAAACAATAGTTCTTCAATGAATTGCAATGGGTCTCTTCGATGAATGGTAATGAGTCTTACTCTCTTCATCTTCTTTTTCAAATTAACCAAGGCCAATGACTTCAATCTTTATGACGCTTGGCCTTTAATGGCTCAAAGGGTCATAGATTTAGAAGAACGAGGCAATTTATTCCTAACGATAGAATCAACAATGAACAAAATGACAATAAGATCCTAGTGATGAAGTGACTTGAAGTTTGAAGGTTGGTAGATATATGATGACATAGGGTGGAGGGAGGGCGCAAGAAGATGGATTAAAAAGTTGCCAACAATGAAGAAGAAGACTGTTGGCTGTGAGTGTAGAGATTTCAAGTGGTAGAAAACTATCAAAATTAGCAAATAAGCATCCACGATTTGTAAATGAACTTCTACTAAAAGTGATTTGGTCTTTTACCCCTCATACTTATTGACACCCAAAAATTTAAATGCATCAAGTTCCATTTTCCAATTAATTTGTCAAATAGGGATTTATCCCCAATTTTTACTTTAATCTTTAAATGTATCTTTTTTATTAATGTATCATTCAATTTTACTGAAGTTAAGGGCTTTTTCCTAAAAGGCATAATGATTCAAAATAAGTACTACCTCGTGTACTTAATATAAGACTTAGATGACTAATTTAAAGAAATTAATGAAGTTAAATAAATTAATTTAAAGTATTTAAATAAATCATTGTTTTTCAAATGAATTTTCCTAACTTATAAACTTTTTTTGAACATCCTAACTATAAGCTTATATATAATTTAATGATAATTTTCAAAGAAATCATGTAATGTATACTATAATTAAGCAATTATTTAGTTTTTTTAATCTCTCCAAATTAATCCGTTGGGCCTTATATTAAGGACTAAATGCAATAATAAAGTTAGAGTACGGAGGAAGTTATAAGAAAGAGATATAAATTAAACAAAATAAAGAAGTGCTCCTTACTATAGGTATGAAAAAAAATGAACAAATTAAAGCCATTTAGTTTCCTTATTGAAAACAATGATTGACCAGTCAGTTTCCTACTTTTGCAAATTAACAGCTAAAGCAGCTGGGACTGTCCTAAGATGATTATGATGAGTCTGTGCAGACAAAGCAACTTTCCTTAATTTGATTGGATTAATAAAATTAGTTGAATCAGTTAATATGACATGTATTTTCTAAAACGCTCTAGTCATTTTCATCACTCCCTCACTCCCCCTCCTCCTTGATTATTTTTGAAGAAGCATTAATAGGGATAAATTATGAAAAAGATTGACAAATATGGAAACTATAGTTTATATTTAGGATCAAAATCGATTTCTAAAATATGTTTTATATTAAGGACCGAAAGTAGTTTAGAGAAGGAAAGTGATCCATAACATAATTAAGCAGAGTTGATAAATGGTTAGGGGATTGGTTAAGTGGGAAGGATGGACCTAATGAATATGGTATAGCTGTTTTTGGAGGATTGTGTCGGGGTATAGGCTAAGTGTAGTTGATATAGTATTCTTTCAAAAGATAATAGCTTATAGTTTTACTGCTTTGATAAGATAGGTTGATTGTTTTGATATGATAGGATTTATTGTTAGATAGATTGTTTTCTTTGTTTTCTGATGATTAGTGATTGTGGTATGATTTTTTAATATTAATAAAATTGACTCTTATTCACACAAAAAAAAGGGGGGGGGGGGGGAAGAGGCGCTGAAACTTGTCTAATGAAATCCACTGGAGGCAAAACTTTCCCTCTATGAAGTGCAAGATTTCTCATTCTCCAAATTGTATTTTAGCAAAATGATACTCCCACCGGTCCTAATTATAAGATTTAATTGACTTTTTTAGAGAAATTAAGGAAGCTAATTAAATTACTTTAGATTTTTTTTTTTCCCTCAAAACTAATTAGTTTGAGTAATAAACTAATATATAATCTAAAGATATATAACATATAAAATAATTAAGTAACTTATTTAGTTTCCTTAATCTCTCTAAAAAAAAGTTAACTAGGTCTTACAATTAGAACCAGAGATAGTACATGAACAAACGACCAGTTGAGTCAACATAATCATTTTAGACAAGCACAATGACTACTAGGCCATTTGAATTGTTGAACACTATGGATATGTTTTGCCAAAATTCCCCGCAATGAAAGATTAAATACATTATGCTACATCATGTTCTTACATTATTGTAGAAATTTGAGGTACAATCATTTGACTTTTAATGCATTTTGATTTCTCACAACAACAAAAGATACATTATGCTTCTTCCTTCAGTCTTATATATAATCAACATTCTCTCACATACTCCCTCCGGTCCTAATTATAAGAGCTATTTACCAGGATTTTGGAGAGATTAATGATAGTAGTTAAATTAGTTAATTATATTCATTTTCCTAAATACCCTTAATTAAAACTTAAAATGGCAAAGTAGCACTCATAATCACATATAAATAGTATATCCCCCTCTGGGTTGGAGTGCGAACCTTCACCTGTCATCCCGCCTCAATTCCCTTTTATTTTGTCAATGTACACAAGTTATCCATCCAAATATTTAAATTCAACGGATAGTTACATAAAAATATTTTTAAAGAAATATTAAACATTTTATTTGGAAAGTTTACATAATCACCTTTTATATGTTTAATGCTAGTTTATTTATTTTTGTAAAAATGAATTTTTTTATAGATTCAAAATGATTTTTTTACTATCATGAAATGTTAGGTTGTAGATTTAAAATGAATTTTAAATGTATATAAATATTTTTTGTATATTTTCCATGAATTTTTTCAAAGAAAAATTTTTCTATCAAGAGAGTATCTATTTAATTGGGCATAACAAATGCAATTTTATTTTTTTATTGTTGGAAAAAAGATAATGAAATTAATGTTTTATTAGGTTATTAAAATTAATCACTTTGGACAGATAGTTACAAAAAAAATATTTTTAAAGAAATATTAAAATTATTTTATTTAAAAATAAAAAAATAAAGTAGAATATCTCACTTGATAGAATATAAGCTTGTTGTTAAATTAATTATTGTGGAAGAAGTATTAGTAGGGGTAATATGGGACAAATATGACAAAAATTGCTCAAAATTATTTTATAAGAAAAAATTATAATTGAGGTGTATATAACATTAATGAGTTGCAAACATTATTTAGTTTATAAAATATATAAGTGTATTATTAAATTATTATTGTTGAGAAAATATAAATAGTGGTATTATAAGAAAAAAATTGAGAAAATTTAAAACTTGCTCTTATAATTAAGACCAAAATCAACTCCAAAAAAGTGTTCTTATAATTAAGACCTAGGAGGAGTAACTTATATGGTAGGTCCTTTATATAAGTAACACTTGTATTTGTTTAAAAATTTAAATACATTTTTTTAATCCTAATTAATTACATGTCTCTTTCATATGTTTTTCCCACTCATTCTCTCATCTCTTTTTCCATTCTTTCACTTTCTCACCCTTTCACCCATCATATTAATAAATAAGAGTATATTTTTTTAAAAAAAAAAAAAAAAAAAATTGAATCTCTTACACATTCATTGCTTTTAATTAATTTTAACTAACTCTTTAATTTACGTGATTTTGATCATTGTTATTTCTATATAGAATTGGACAAAGTTTCTAAGTAAAATTTTAAAAGGTATACGAATTACATATATATATATATATATATATATATATATATTATGGGATATGATATCGTCGATATACTGAAAAAATGTCACTACCATTTTATCTATAAAATTCTCGATCTAACGGTGATAAAGTGATAGTGACATTGGTAGTGATAAAAATGCTTCTTGACAATATCCTATCCTATATATTATATTGAAAAAAAATATGTAAAAAGATGACTTAGGGTATGTTTGGTTGGGGGGAGGGGAGGGGGGGGGGAGGACAATAGAGGGAAAATATTAAAAAGGGGAGAAAACTTTTGTGGGTCCTACCACAAATAACTTTTCTCTCTCTCCATTTTCCCTTCCCCCCCCCCCAACCAAACATACCATTAAAGAATAAGAAAGAAATTGGATATAAGGATGAAAGAACAGGATAAGATTTCATAAGACTTGAGGAGGAAGAGCGGTGAAGATAAGAAAGTAATAAATGTGCCAAGTAGGAAGTAAGTCAGTTTGATAAATGCCAAATAAATAAGGGGCTGGTAACAAAGAAAATAGTTATATATACATCAGTCACTAGGGCAGGAAGTCTGGCAGGGTGTGGGGGAGTCATCAGAAACCACGAGGGCCAGTGGATTGCTGGTTTTGTTCATCACCTGGGCCTTTGTGATTCCCTGGAAGCAGAGGAATGGGGAGTAGTTAAAGGGCTTAATCTAGCCTGGGATATAGGATTCCAAAAGGTAATTCTTGAGTCGGATGCTTTGGAGCTCATTAATCTGCTGAATGATATCTCTTCTGTTTTGAGAGAAAGTCTACTGCTCAAAACTATCAGAGATTTTATATGCAGGAGTTGGGATTTGCAGATCAGATATATCCCTCGTGAAGCAAATAGAATGGCAGATCCCTCATGCCCTGAGCATTTACAGTTAATACTCTCGTAAGAGGGTCTGGGATTTAATTCCCCTTTGTAATTGCTTGTTAGTTTCTTAATATATTCACTTTTTATCAAAATAAAAAATAAAAAGGAAGAACAAAAAGAGGGAAATAAAAGAGACAAGCTCTGAAAGGGAAAATGTAAGAATTTCTTACTGACTGATAAACCTACTCTGACTTATTGCTTTTCAAAAATAATTTCTAATAATTTCTGATATTTCTTGTAATTTATGCTTTGGTTTTGATCGAAATTATAAAGTGATTCAACTGCGGATACAACGGCCCAAAAATTAAAATTAAAAAAAAAAAAAAAAAAAAAAAAGATTCAACTGTGTAACTCATTTTATTCTCGCATAACCACATTGAGTTTTGGTTGCATATAATTAAAAGGCTAAAGTATAACATGGGTATACTTTTGGTTCCTTAATTTTATAAAGTATACTTTTAGTCCTATAATTCTAACACCGTTAATTTTACTAACAGAAAATGTAAATTCAAATGATAATGGTGCAAACGACTATGTAATTAAATGCTATTAAACTTAAATTTAAAATATGGCTAAATTAAAAAATATATAAATTTTTTGAAATTAAATGCTATTAGTCATGGTTCATCGTCAAGATTTTCCATTAGCAATATACGGTGTTAGAATTTTAGGACTAAAAGTATACTTTTATAAAATTAAGAAATCAAAAGTATACTTTATATAAAAATTAAAGAACTAAAAGTATACTTTAGCTTAATTAAAAATATTTTCTGCTTAAAAATCATCTGTCCATTATTTATTTAAATGCCATCATTCATATTTTCACGCAATGTTCCAGATTATATAATGCGAGTACAGTGGATGATGGTAGCAAATCTCATAGTAATTAAGAGCATAAATATTCACAATGCAACCATTGTGGATGGGCCGGATTTAGATTAGCGGTGACAGAAGTAGCTTTTTTCTTATCTAACTTTTACAAATTTATACATATGATAAAAGTCAGATTGCAAATATGATTTATAATTGGATTCACAGTGATAAAAGGCCATATGCACTAAAAAATTAAAAATATTAATTTAAACACCTCATTTGACTTCTACCATGATTTTTCCCTTTCTACCGTGTTTTTTCAGCCCCTACAACCTTCCCAAACAGACCCAAGTGGGCCATTCACAAACTAAGCAGCTGCCTAAAAATTATCCTCAGAATTTGAGTCTTTTCAAGAATAAAACTGATGATGCTTAGTACTAGTTTATATTATCTTTTAACAAGTTTGTTTTGGATGTAAATGATGGTACATTGTAAAATTCTGTAATTATCAACTCCTTTAAATAAATATCTTATATTAAAATCATGCATATTACTTCGAAAACGCTCTTCTCTCTGTTATAAAATCAATGTAACTTGATTTAATCTTTCTAATCTCAAAATTATTTCAGTTCCCATTATGCTTACTCTGTTCAACCTTTTGACAATCGCTTGCCATTGTCTGACGCATCATTGAACGGATCAATTTTTAGAGTAATTTCCGACTTTTAATCGCATATTTTGGATGATGATCCACTTTGCCTTTTTTATTATTATTATTTTCCTCAATCCAAAACATTGAAGTGTATTTGGCAAATTGTTAGAACCCTTGAATCTAGTCCTTGGTGTCTATTTGTTTTTGCTTTTTAGAAATGTTTTTACGAGATAAATATGTGAGAAAAATTTTAGTTCAGTTTAAGAAAAAATGCTTTAAAAAAAACACTTTTGAGAAGTTCTCAAACGAGCACGTTGGTCAAATAAAGCTTTGGCCCAAACTGCCTACTCCTTTGGGATTCCGTAGTTCCTGCCGATTCATCACATGAATTTCCTCACTCAGTCATCCAAAACCCCAAAAAAGAGGCCATTTTCATATCTAGTAAACAAAAACAACAACTTGATAGGTTACTGACATTGTTTTATCACTTTATAAGAATAAATATCTTTTATGATATAGGCTTTGAATTACACAAAACTTTATAGGTTACAGACATTAAATTCTCTATTTTAATATGTTGATTTTAGTCATACATATCACTCTGGTCTCCTATTTATAGAGTCTCTTTTAACTAAATCACATATATCGATCGAGAGGTAGTTAGTTCAATGATTATGAAGTTAATTTTCAAATTTTCCCTCTATCTTTCAACTCTATTTTTTTCTCTCTTTTTATTGGTACAATTAATATGGATAAAATTGCCAAAAATCACGGTCTTATTTATTATATGAAAAATGACATATAAATAAAGGCCGAGTGGTAGAAAGTTAAATATCTATATGTAATTATATATACCTATTTATCATGCTTGTCTGGAAATTTAAAATGTTATTTTATAAGGGTTGACAATGTTACATTAAATGTTGTCAAAATCGAGTTTCTACGGAGACACGGAAGGGGGTGATAGAAACGACACAAAACGTAAAGTTTCTATTTTCTACTATTTACGGTCAAAGCTCAAAATTATATATATATATATATATATATATATATATATATATGTATCTATATGGAAAACAAATTAGAAATCATTACTCAAAATTCAATGAGCAGTTTTATATTTAAAAGATATAAGTCATATAACTATATATATATATATATATATATATATATAAAACCTTATGTTAAAAAAACTTACTTTATAACTTACATTTATAACTATAGAAATACGTTAAAAACTATATATAACTATCAGTCCCCATTCTCCAATAATCTTGAGTCCACGATGCACGATGGAAAGAGGGTTTTCAACTTTTCATCAATTTTTTGGGAAAAAAAATTTTTCATCCTTTTTTTTTTTTTTTTTTTTTGTTAAAGTAAAAATGGTAGTTTTTACGGTTTTTATATGTTTGAACGGAGTTTCTACTAGTTTACGCTCATGACAGTTTTTACTTACGTTTCGGCATGGATGACCTAGTAAAAACATAAGTTTTTACATTTTTACACTAATTTTTGACAACAATGATCACATCTCTAGATAAGAAGCTTTCCTTTGAATCGGCATTTAGTATTGCAACCCACCAGTTTCATCTGAACCAGAATATGTATATATATATATATACATACTTTGGAAGATACCCAATCAACTGAAGAATAAAAATGCCTTTTGTAAGAATCAGGCAATTATCATCAAATCAAATTTTTATAGATGAACAAGTATTGAACATCTTGTTCTTGTGTAAAAGAAATCTGTTTCCTATAGTGCACAATTAAATACATTGATGAAAAAAGAGAATTTTAAAACAAACTCATTTTGTCAATATTCAGAGACATTTTTTTCCTATAAAAAAGTGAATAATAATAATAATAATACAACAATAACGTGTCTTATTCCACTAAGTGATGTCTACTACATGAATCACATGATACACCATTATGATCTATCGATAACCAAAACTGTTGATAAATTATTGACCAAAAAGTCTTCTTCAATTACTACATTGAGCATTCTTTTCAATCTTCCCTAAACCCTAGTTAAGACTCCATAATGTTTTATCCACCATCTTCACCGGCGCACCTAATGTCTTCTTTGTATAACTTTGAACTACCTCAAATGATTTTCTCTTCAATAAACGCCATGTCAACTCTTCCTTATACATGTACATTACGAATCTTATTTTGCTTTTTATGACCATAAATCCATCTCAACTGCCCCAACTTTATGCTCTTGTTGCCTCTTTAAAGATCAACATTTACTACCATGTGACATTGCTCGTCGATACAATTACTTAAAAAAATATGCAATGGATATTACAAAATCTCAGTTTATAATCCCTTTCCCTTGAGTGCACAGATGGAGGCATTTGAATCCCAATAGGCGCAAACTCAATAAATACCATCAATAACACAGTATCTGTATCAGCATTCTTCCGCAAATATTATGGCAAAGGCAAATTGAACTGCACCGAAATGTCTTAAGAGTCAAATGGGAGCGAGTGAACACAATATAAGACAAAGGCAAGAAACTTATTAAAGCAAAATACATAAATAGCAGAAACGTTTTCTCCAATTAGAGATCCAACTGCATGAAAATATCAAAGGGATCCTCTAGAGCTATTTCTAACAGAGTAAATACAATAAGTCAATAACTATGCAGGAGAATGAGTTTAATTCCAAAAATATGCATGAAAACAAATAAAGAGATAAAAACGGGGAAAAAAGTGACATGGGTTTCTGTTCTTGCACAAAATCTAAGCCAGTTACGCTATTCATAGCATATGAATAATTTCTATAGATTTTATATTGATATATTGATCTTACACGATGCCTAGATGAGTGCTACGTGCTAAAAGTCAATTGGCAAATTTAGCATTAATTTTCTGCATCCACTTTTTCAGCTTGAAACCCTTAAACTCTCTACAAAAACTAAGTTAAAATTGAGTTATATGCAGTTTCTGTCATTATTTCCCACGCTTGTTCAGTTGTTTGTCCTCGGGAGTAAAAGAGGAAACAGGAACAGGACTACACCATAATAGTTAAAACCAAGATAGCTCGTGAAATTGGCCAAGTTTAATAGTTTAGGTTAAACCTTCAAGAGCATGGAAGTTACTTTATAAAGATATTACTAAGTTTATTCAAGAGAAAAAAAGGACCAGAGGGTTTGAAATGGTTCACTAGCAGGCAAAAATATCTTGGAAATTCTAAAAACGTCAAGGAAAAACAAGTAAGAGGAAAACTGAAATGTGCTAAAGAAAATTGACTCTTTAAAACAACTGTCAAAGGCAACTGAATTTTCCAGCAAAGACGAGGGGTCAGAAGATTTGGTGAAACCAAACGCACATTAACAGTGAAGTTCTAACTTAAGAAAACCATATCAGTAGCCTAAGGATCCAAGAGGGAACCATTGCCTGTATAGAAGCTGAAGTAAAGCTATCTATAATTATCTTAATTACGCCAGAGTCTCCGTAAAAATGGTTACTTTCACAAATGTCTTGTAGCCAAAGCATTGGCATGGATGCATACATAGACATCTTTTTGTAGTTTAACACCAAGAAGTCACGTCTACCTAACAAATAATTCTTGCATACCTTCCTCACTAGGGATGTTGGGTTGATCAATCAGGAGTTGTAGCAGTGCACTAAGATCGCTGCCACTGCAACGCAACACAAAATGATAATATAGAATAAGGTGGAAAACAACATTAATATAAAGTTTCCTAAGATAATATAGACATGGAGAAAAAGAAAACCCAAAATCGTGGCGAAGATAGTGTGCAAAGATCATCCTTCATCACAACATTTAAAGTTTACTATTAATATCCATACCTTAGCTTTAAGGCACCAGCTGATACTGCTGAGATTATTGATACCTTTAATTGATACCTGCTCCAAAGCGGCACGTTATTAATTACCAGATAAATATGGTTTTCTATCAACTTTCTCTCCTCTCATTCTCTCCCTCTTTCTCCTTCAGAGAGAAATGAGAGGAAGAAAAGAGGAAGAACACCAAATCAGTCCCTTCACGTATCAAACAGTAAAACAGCCCTGGAAAAAAATTATTTGTGAAGTCCCACAACAGAAACCAAGATTACAGTAAAACAGAAGAATCCCATTACCACATTTGTACAAACAGGAGAATATAAACAAAAGTAAGATATATCACTTACTCAGAGTTGTGTATGTCATGAAGAAACAACAGGCCATCCAAGCAATCATTAAGGGTAGGTTTAACGCCAACTCGCTGCTGCAGCTGTTTTATAGTTAGACGTGAAGAGCTGCCTTTCACCAATTGTCTACCATCATGATGAATTTTCTCGAGAAATAAAACAATTTTACGAAATTCTTCCCTGAAAGTTTCATTTCAATTTGCTTTTAAAGAGATCCCTTAAGATTATAAGCTTTCTTTTAAAAGGTCAAACAAGCGACATTCCTATAAAATTTTAATCTAAAGAACCTGAAGAAGTTCATGTGGGGGTAAGCAGGGGGAAAAAAAAAAATACTAATGTTCCAGACAAAACCTAAAGTATGGGGAAAAAATAACACAGCAGACATCTCTCCTTATTTCCTACAATCAGCATTCACAGTCTCTATAAAATTAACCATAGCTGAACATGAAATGGCTCTATAAGGCTAAGTTTGACACTGATGACGCTTTTCAAGAGCTGTCAGCAAAAGCGACTTCTATAAGGCAATTTTAGAAGCTACTTTGTAACCAATTTTAGGAGTTGATATACTAAATACTGCTTATAGGTGATGTGTTTAGTAAGTATTATTATAAGCACGTCTGTTCTTTTTTTAATTGGAAAACTAGACACCTTCAATATTGAAATAATCAAAATTACCAAGCAAACATGAAAATAGTAATTTTGTGAGAAGATTTTGGGTATTTTAAGAAACCAAAAGCACAAGTAACTTCTAAACCAAGCCCTCAAAGAGAAGTACCAAACAAAAAAAGCTACAAAGAAATTTAACAAACACTTCAATATTTGCCCTCATGAAAAGTAGAGGCGACTTACAAAAAAGCAAGTCTCAACTCTGATAGAATTATACAGAGATTCAGAATATCAAAATACCTAATAATATGTTGAATAACTTTAGATCCCATGTAACAAAAAGTTGGGGGGAATATATGAACTAAAGGCACAATAAATTACTTTCTCCACATTAGCTCATTTAAATAAATCGTAGGCCTGAAAAGTACAGAATCTTACAGAGTATTTCTCATGGAAACCATTATGTTTTCCAAGGAACCCATCTGCTTGGACAACAGCGCATCTTGAATACCATTGATACAGTTTAAATCAGCATAGTTCTTGGAATTTTGAAGCACCTGATTACATCCAGACAAATTACAAGTAATTTTAGAACCAATATATTGTTAATTTGAACTTCCGAGCAGAACATAATATATAAAATTCATGAACAAAAAAAGCCAACCTGCTCACCTGCAACCTATCAATGATAGAAGAAGCATTCCTAAAATGTGAAACTAAATGAGATTGGAGCTCATCCCATCGACTGATTTCTTCCTTAGCTTTTCTAAATTTCGCCTGAAATTTATTCACCATTGCTTCCATTGCCAATGCTTAAATGACCCAGAGTTGTGAGGCAAAAGGCTCAGATTTTCTACAAAAGAAAAAAAAGTAATGGTCAAGTTGCATGACCTTGATTGAGGCTTTTAACCTCAGTATTGAACAGGCACGGGCAGCCGTTTGAATTGATGAATAAGAGAAACACACTGAGACAAGGGAATTGGGAACACAGAATCATCAATCATCAATTAAAAAAATACAGGTTAATCATTTACAAAAGCCTCATCTTCAGCAGAATAATAATGCAAAATTTCAAACACAGCTAAAACAAGAGAGCAAGAATAACACAGAACTGGACTACCTCCAAAACAAGAGAGCTTGACGTCGAGCCTAGAGATCAATCCGAGGGTTAGAGCTCAAGCTACGCAAAGAGGTCGAGCTCGATTTGGGTGTGTGTGAGTGTGTGACTGAGACGGACTTGTGATTCTGGTCTCTGAGTGAGAGTGAGAGGCTGAGCGGCGGAGGAGCTTTATAGTAGGGAGCTCAGCGGCGGAGGAGGCAGAGAGAACGGCCACATGAGGAGGCGGCACGATTAGAGCGATTTAACTTTTGGAGTATCTTAGGTAAAATGACTTTTTCATAAAAAGAAAGGGAAGATTTTATTAAAATACCTTTTGAATTTGTAAACCTCCAGAAATCTTGAGAATTTATAAAAAAGACTGCAGTGCAAAAGGGCGCATGAGAGATTAAATTCGGATGAAATTACGCTTTTGTCGTTAGTTTTAAATAAAAAAATAAAATAAAATCCCCTCCACCCCCCAGGCCAACCACCACCATCGCCGCCGGCCCGACCGACCACCACCCTTGTCGTCGGCCACCGGTGGTGGCCGGCGGGGGTGGCGTGGTGGTGGCGGTGGGGGTGGAGGGATTTTATTTTATTTATTTAAAACTAAGGGTAAAATACCAATTTCCGAATTTGCATATCACATAGGTCATTTGTATCTTTCAGTCTTTACAAATTCGGAAGACTTATGGAGGTTTTGCAAATTCAAAAGGTATTTTAATGAAATTTTCCCAAAAGAATATTAGCTTTTTAGTATAATTGAATATAAAAAATAAGATTGTATTTTAAATATTGTTAACATTACATTTCATAATAAATACATAAAATTACATAAATTTTCGTACAAAATTAAAGTACTGTTGACGGTAGTAAAAAAACTTTATGATCTTATAAATTTATTTTAGGATATTAAAAAATATCTTAAGATAATGGATGATTTTGAAAAAATATTTGGTCTTGGCGGGTCTTAAAAGATCTTAAGGATATTGATTGGTATTAAAAAAATACTTCTATGGTCTTAAAAAATTATTTTAGGATATTAAAAAAATATGTCGGGTAATATTTGATCTCAAAAAAATATTTTAGGGTACAGGCAGATGCTAAAAGATCTGATTGATACTAAAAGACACTTCTCATAGTCTTAAAATTTATTTTAGGATCTTAAAAAAATATTTCGTAGATCTTGATTGATCTTAAAAAAATTTTAAGGTACTAAAAGATCTTGAGGATATTGAAAAAATAATTCATGATCCGAAAGTTTATTTTATGATACTAAAAAAATATTTTAGGGTAATGATCAAGGTTGTTAAAACCGAACCCGTCATTGAACCAGTCAGAGAATTAGGTCAGACCAGAGTCAAACTGGAACTAAACCGCTAACTAACTAAGTATCTAAGATTTATTATATAATATTAATTAGCTCCACAAATTAGAAAAAAGAAGGAAAATTACACTCAGGTCCCAAGGAACGAGAGATATTTACAATTAGGTCCCATGAATTCATGAAATTACTCGAAGTCCCTAGGGACTTACGTATGTAATTATTTGTGGAAGCAAAATTACTTTTTTGCCCAAAGGAGAAATAGCCTCAAGACCTCGAGAATTAAAAAATCCAAGTTTTCAAAAGTTGTTGTTAAAATAAAGGTATGCATTTGTAAATATAGAATTTTTTGTTGCAAATGGCCTCGGGCCGCCGAATTGAAAAAATCCGGGTTTTCAAAAGTTGTTGTTAAAATAGGAATTGGTTTGTTGTAAATATAGAATTTTTTGTTGCAAATGGCCTCGGACCTCGAGAATTGAAAAAATCCAGGTTTTCAAAAGTTGTTGTTAAAATAGGAATTGTTTGTTGTAAATATATAATTTTTTGTTGCAAATGGCCTCTGGACCTCGAAATTGAAAAAATCCGGGTTTTCAAAAGTTGTTGTTAAAATAGGAATTAGTTGTTGTAAATATAGAATTTCTTGTTGCAAATGACATCACGGACCTCGAATTGAAAAAATCCACCTTTTCAAAAGTTGTTGTTAAAATAGGAATTGGTGTTGTAAATATAGAATTTCTTGTTGCAAATGGCCTCTCTTACCTCGAATTGAAAAAATCCGGGCTTTGAAAACTTGTTGTTAAAATAAGAATTTCTTTGTTGTAAATATAGAATTTTTTGTTGTAAATCTGGATTTTTTCAATTATGAGGTCAGAGGCTATTTCTCCTTTGGGCAAAAAAGTAATTTTGCTTCCACAAATAATTACACACAAGTCCCTAGGGACTTGTGTGTAATTTCATGAATTCAAGGGACTTAATTGTAAATATCTCTGTTTCTTGGGACCTGAGTGTAATTTTCCCAAAAAAGAAAGACAATTGACACGGCTTTTGATAAATGAAAGGACATAAATGAGGCGTGCAAGTCTCCTCCATGGCTCCGTTCATTTGCTTCTCATTAAAATGAGCACGTCCTTCATGAGTTTGTCATTTATTAATTAATCAACGTTCCCCCGAGACGCAGAGCAAGAGGCATAGGAGCAATGGAGATAAAAAAGGACTAGGCGTATGAGCACCGGAGAAAAAAAAAAAAAAAAAAAAAAAAAGAGGAGTCACATATCTACTAGAGGAAAGAAAAAAAAAAAAAAAGGAAGGAGGTGCGGCTTCATTGTGGAGTCATCATCTTCCTCAAAACGCAACCGAACCAAAGGGAGAGAAAGAGAACGCGAACATGATACTGTTCATCGTCTTCATCACATAGGAACGTCAAATAGGGAGCTTCCATCCATTCTCTCTCTATAATAGTTGAGATCATCGTTGATTTCCTCCTAAAAAACGAACAAGAAAATAAAAAAAAAGCCGACTCAGTTCTATGCCTAACGTTGGTTTCACGGTCGGTCCGTTCGCGTTTTCGGTCCGAAGTACCTTGGCCGAGGTTTGATAACCGATTAACCATGATAATGACCGATATTGAAAATATTTCAAGGCAGTGATAGATAGTAAAAATATCTTAAGGATATTGATTGATACTAAAAGAATAGTGATAATGACAATGGAGAGAGAAAAATTTGAAAGAAATAACTTTTTCAAAAATCATGGTTTGGGTGTAGAATAGCTTCTAAACATTTTTTTTTTTGAGTGTTATAGGAAATTTTTATCAAAACCTAGATTTTAAAATTTGCCACACAGACTCTAGACCGCTTTTGTTGGGCTTGCCGCTTGTGGCTTGACGTGGTTAAAACAAGGAGTAGGCTTTGCCCTTTTTTTAGAAAAAGGGGGGAAAAAAAAGAGATAAAGGGGTATAAAAATAAAAAGAAAAGGGATTGGAAAAGGATTGAAAATTGAACAAATATAAAATGCGATGAAAAAAATAAATATTAAATAAATGAATACAAATAAAGGAAAATCTTATATAAAGATGGTTGAACTACCCAAATTTTAATTTGTGTTAGTAAACTTAACAAATTATTAATTAGGTTATGTTACACAATTATGGATGTATAATGTGGGTCAAATTACATCTATATCCCTTAGTTATTAAAAAAAAAAATTTTAAAGATAGAATAATATTGTTTACACACCGAGTAATAACCCTAACGATAAGAAATTCATTGGAGGCCTCAAATTGTCGGAAAATTGACAAAAGAAGGCTACGATGAGGTTGATTCTAATGTTAAATTTTCATTCATTAATAATCCTACATCCACATAGTGGATTGAGATTAGTAATCCTCGCCTAACCGAGTACATAGTTGAGTAATCCTACCCTTATATAGTGGATAGAGATGCCGGTCAAGAAAGGAGTAATTTCTAAGGATGGAATTTCCCGTACCACTATGTAATCCTTCAAGCTTATAGTTGCCCCAATATTCTTATGATTAACTTTTCTTTGTAATGAAATAGTCATTTGCCCCTCCCTTGTTTTACTTTAAATGCCAGAAAATTTACATAGAGAGGGTTTGGGTCTAGGAATACTTTGCGTGATACTTTTACATATTCTTAGAGAAACTTGCATGCATGCCTCCTCTCAATTTGTGATTCTTGCTATCCTCTTAACCTTTAATTCTTTTTTGTTTTTTCCTGTCATAAAAGGAAAAAAGAAATGTCTACTATCCTATGATGATAATAGTTCTCTAATTGATATAGTAGCATCTTGCTAAGTTATTGGGAGTTGGGATAATCCCTTTGCAATTATGTACCAATGCTACTGATGGTTGTTACAGATCATCTTGTCTATCAACTTCTTGTTAGGTGGATTTAAGTTAAAATGCTTGGTTTCATTATTATCCCTTCCTCCTTCTCTTTTTTCATTTTTCTAAATATTAAAAGGCAGGGACTAGAGTGAGAGGTGGAGACGAAGAACAAATTGATTATTATTGTTTTGAATAGAAGGATATGGCTATGCTATATAGGTTTAAAAAGAAGAAAACATAGAGCACTAGATATCCTGGTTGTCCTAAGCAATTAACCTCGTACAATCTGAAGGAGGATGTTAGGAACCAATAAATTAATATCTGAAATGCTTAGTAATTCAAGAACACAATTGCAATACAGCTGAATACAACAATCTGTCGAAGCACTAAGACTCCCACAGCCAAGAAGGTTGTTGTCCTGATATACAGAACCAGACTCCCCTCTACTACAACTTTCACATAAAATACAACATACCCAGACCCCTTCCTTCCTATGGTTAATATAAGCAAAAAGCATCTTGCACAGTGCCCAAAAAGTGTGCAGAAAGCTACAAGACCAAATAACCATAGCCACTCTATGCAATGGCTATGTGTCTTAAGATTACATCAAAATAGCAAAGTCAAACCCTGCAACCTTAAAAGGCTTTCCCCCTGCCCCCTTTTGCTTCTATTAGATGTGTTCCCTAGGTTTCCTTACATAAGTTTTGCCAATGAAAGGGGTCCTTCATTACCTTCCCCTAAAAGTCTCACCTTGTCCTCAAGGTTAAAGTAATGAAATTGTGTAGCGAGTGTGTTAGCATCCTCCCACGAGTTCTCATACTCTGGCATGTCTTTCCACTTCACCAATACTTCACTCTGCCCATTCATCACCTTTCGAAGCTTGCAGATTGCTTCAGGTTGGATAAGGCAAGGGGAAAACTTGGAGTTACTAGTCCAAATTGAATTGACTTCTTAAGGACAAAAATGTAGAAAACTGGATGGACTCTTGTTGTAGGGGCAAGTCAAGACGATATGCCACCTCACCTATTCTTTCCACAATCCGGAAGGGCCCATAAAACTGAGGGCTCCGCTTCTCATTGATATGTTTTGCCAATATTCTCAACTTGTATGGTTGAATTTTGACATAAACCTGGTCCCTTACTTCAAAATTATGCTTGTTTGCCTGTCTCCTCATTTCTTCTTGCACTTTGATCAAAATCTCCTTCAGTGTTGCAATTATCACATTTCTGGCTCTTATCTACTCATCAACTTCTTCTACCGCCGAAGGCTCATTCCTGAGTTTGAGAAAGGTAGGCGGATCTCTTCCATATATGGCTTGGAATGGTGTCATGTGGTTGAACCTTGATGGGTAGTATTATACCAATATTCTGCCCATGGCAACCATTGGATCCACTGGTTCAGCTTCTCACCCGTGAAACACCTTAAATATGTTTCCAACCCTCTATTTAATACCTCTCTGTTTGACCGTCGGTCTCCAGGTGATATGCTGAACTCAAGCACAATCGAGTACCAACCTGCTTGAATAATTCCTTCTAGAAATGGCTCACAAACATGCGATCTCTATCCGAAACAATGGTTTTCAGGAAACTGTGCAACCTGACTATTTCCTTAATGAATAATTTTGCAACATCCTTGGCGCTGAAAGGATGATGAAGAGAGAGGAAGTAGGCATATTTAGTGAGTCGATCCACCATCACCAATATAGTCTCGTACAGTTGAGACTTGGGTAACTCGATGATAAAGTCCATGCTTATATCCGCCCAAATGGCTATAATAACCCCGCCAGTGAAAGTGCTTGGTACTTATTCCTTTGACAGATTTCAAATTCAGCCACGTACCATTGTATTTCATTTCATTCCTTCCTAATACATTACGTTGGTTAAACGTTTATAGGTTCTCAAGTACCCGGAGCGTCCCCCAATGGGAGAGTTATGATAATCTTGAATTAGCAAAGGAATTCTTGTAGAGCTTTTTGGTAGAACTAACTTTCCTTTGTAGTGTAGGCAACCCTTGAACAAAGAATACCCTTCCAGAACTTCTTGATTAGTGAGTAGTTGCTGCAAAATCCCCCTTAGCTTGGGGTCAGCCTGCACCTCGGTCTCCCATTCCTCTAAATTGTTGTTTTGTCACATGGAAAACACCTGCATACTCATAGGTTCCTCTTGTTGGGATAGAACATCTGCTGCTCGGTTTGTAGAGAATTTCAAACTTATAACCCATCAATTTCGACACCCATTTCTGCTGATTTTCTTCTAGTATCCTATGTTCAAACAAATATTTTAAAGCTTTTTGATCAGTTAGGATAACAAAATTCTGCCCCCACAAATAATGCCTCCACTTCTTTACGGCTAGCACGATTGCCATTAAGTCCCTCTCATACACCGAGCACTATTGAGCCCTTTTTTTATATAGTTTTTGGCTAAAATATGCTATGGGGCGTCCTTGCTGCATTAACACTGCACCTAATCCAGTCTCGAAAGTGTTAGTTTCCAATTCAAATGGAAGCAATAAATTTGGCATTGCGAGTACCAGCAGAACTATCATGGTTGTTTTGAGTGTTTCGAAGGCTTTGGTTGCCCTCAGAGTCTATTGAAAGGCTTCCTTCTTGAGGAGGTCAGTTAATGGGCTAGCTATCTTTCCATACCCTTTGACGAAGCTTCGATAATATCCGGTTAACCCCAAGAACCCCTACAACGACCTCACATTCTTGGGTTGTGGCAAAGCTACCATGTTTTCCACCTTTGCCGGATCAGCCTGGACTCCTTGCTCAAAAATTATATGACCAAGTTACTCAATGTTTGATTGCACAAAGCTGCACTTCTTATGATTAATTACCAATTGATGGTCCTAAAAGACAGTCAACACCTCTTCTAAGTGTTTCAAGTGAGCATTGATATTATGGCTATAAATCAGTATATCATCAAAAAGTAGAAGGGGCGTTAGTAAGCCCAAAGGGCATTACTTTGAATTCATAGTGTCCTTTATGAGTCCGGAAAGTTGTTTTATGTTCATCCCCAGCCTTGATTCGGATCTGGTGGTATCCAAATTTTAAGTCCAGTTTTGAGAACACCGTGGCTCCTTTTAATTCATCTAACAACTCATCTATGGCCAATATAGGGAACTTATCGGGAACTGTGATCTTGTTGAGTGCTCAGTAGTCCACTCAAAATCACCAATTACCATCCTTTTTCCTCACCAGCAGGACCTGACTAGAATTGGGACTGGTATTGGGTTGAATGATACCATCCTGAAGCATGTCTTTGATCATATCCTCTATTTCCTTTTTTCTCGAATGGGGATATTTGTAGGGGCGAGTGTTGGCAAGTTGCTCCCCTGGCTTAATCATGATGGCATGATCTCTCATACGCCGAGGAGGAAGTTTTTCAGCAAGTTGGTAGACAGTTGGAAATTTGTCCAGTAATTTTTGAATTTCTAGGATTAATGTCTGGTCATCTTCCTCCTTCTTTTCAATCATTTGGCACTTGATTAAAAACCCCTCTCCCTTCTTTCTGACTATGCGCATAATGGATTGCAGCGAGGACTACGTTCGGGTTAGTGTAGGTTTGCCTCTCAAGCACACCTGACTACTCTTCCCTCTTATCGTCATCGTCATCAACTTCCAATTTACCTGGACGTCTCCTAGAGTCTTTAGCCACTCCACACTTAGGACCGTGTCTATTCCTCTAAGAAGAAATGGGTAGAAGGTTTGCACGATACAGAGACTCTAAAGCTACAGTACCACGTAATAGTGTATTCTGCGACTTCGTCTATTTTGATTTCCGGTTGATTGAGTAAACTCTTAGCAATAGAATTGTGAGTTTCTCCACTGTCGATCAAGACAATTACCGGCGAGTTCCCCTCTGACCTTCATTGTGTGATTACTCTCAAATCCAGCAAAGGAGTTTAAGGATAATTCCATTCTAGTGGTCTCATCCTCGGCATCATAGTAGTCGTCCCCTACTTCCCCTATTTTGTCTGGTTTCTTCTCGCTGTTGTCAGCCTTAATGTCGACCAAGACCATCTGCAAATGCTTATCCTTGCAGGTGTGAAAAGGACTATATTTATCCCCACACTTAAGTAGAGTCCAAGTTCCCTCGTTGTATCATCTCTGAGTCTGAAAGCCGTCGACTCTATCCCGTCTTGCGCATCGTGGATACCAGAGTTGAAGAATTGCCAGTCTTTGCTTCCTGGTTTCTCGGTTCAATTTTGGAAACGTGGGCTGAATTATTCTGGCGGGTGTGAATCGAGTCGGTTTGGTGTATTGGGTGACCGGCGAATATACAGTTGGGTCGGGTATTTTATTAACCCTGTATTCATTGTCGTCTTATATGCCCTATTCCCTTTGTCTGTTTCGAGCAGTCAGTTCCTTCTGTCAACGTGTATCGACATTTTAATAAACTCTTCAAGGTCCTTTGCATCAGTGATTTCTAGTTTTGCTTGTATCTCAGTTTTTAGGACAAACAAAAATGCCCCCATCAGACACTCCTCCGCCGCATCGGCTAGCGAAAATGAGAGTCGTTCAAATACTTTATTGTATTCCAGCACTGTTCCCTCCTGCTTGTTGGAAAACAGGATCTTATATTCACCTCCCCGCTGAAACGTATGAAATCGTTCGAGTATTTTAAATTTGAACTCCGTCCGTCTTTAAGAGCACCTCGGGTCTCCTTCCATTGGTGTTAGTGAAAAGCTCGTCCTTCAAGACAAACCACTACGGCTTCCAATTTCTTTGCCTTCGGTATGCCGTTGATATGGAAGTATCGCTCAACTCGGCAAAACCACCCAATAGGATCATCTCCATCAAACACCGGTAACTCCAACTTTCGAAACTTGGTTACTTCTTTCTCGACCTCTGTATTACTTTTTGTTTCGGAGTCTGATTATGACTCCCCTATGTTTTTCTTTTCTTTTCTTCGAGTCTGTATCCATCCATAGCAATAGCTCTCTCATTAGGTTCATCCCCTCTGTAAGTTCACTCACTTGTTTTGACATACCGGAGAGTTTGTCCACCTTCTGGGCTAGGCTCGTCACCAGCTCCCTTAGATCCTTGATCTCATCCGCAATCTCGTAAGGACCAAACAGCTCTGATACCATTTTGTTAGGAAACAACAAATTAATATTTGAAATGCTTAATAATTTAAGAACACAGTTGCAATATAGCTGAATACAACAATCTGTTGAAGCACTAAGACTCCCACAGCCAAGAAGGCTGCTATCCTAATATAAAGAACCAGACTCCCCTCTACTACAACTTTCACATAAAATACAACATACCTAGACCCCTTCCTTCCTACGGTTAATATAAGCAAAAAGCATCTTGCACAGTGCCCAAAAAGTGTGCAGAAAGCTACAAGACTAAATAACCATAGCCACTCTATGTAATGGCTATGTGTCATAAGATTACATCAAAATAACAAAGTCAAACCCTGCAACCATAAAATACAACATACCTAGACCCCTTCCTTCCTACGGTCCCTAGGTTTCCTTGCATAAGTTTTGCCAATGAAAGGGGTCTTTTCAGAGGATTTGTAAGCGAAGATTAACATTGACCTTTGAGGGGATGAGCAGCTCAGGCAACCTAGTTAGCACACTGGTTGACTTCCCCATTAACATGTTCAATTTTGATATTGTGATCTTCGGTAGAGTCCTAATCACCACAGTAATGTTATGTGCATTTTATAAAGTGATGATGATGGCAAACAATATACATGATAATGAAAGTTGTCTTGTTTGATATAAGTTGGTACAAAAAATGGTTTTTTCAGGATTAATATCTGAAAAAGAACTATTGTGTTTTTTCACGTAGGTGTCAAATTTCCTAGGATAATGCAAAAGTAATGTCTCCTTCATGTTCCAAAAATAAAATAAAATAACAAATACAAGGATGAAAGAATTGAAGCCATCGGAGAATAATCATTTGAGTATCGTTAACAAAAAATCATACCCAATATTATTCAAAATAGTGTTCATTTCCAATACACGATGGACTAAAAACAAAACTAGCCTCTAAACTCGGTAGAAAGATATCAAATAACAACAAAAGGGGGAAGCAAAAATGACCAAAAAGGAGGAGCCTCAAACTGTCATGTTTTTTAATCTTCAAGCTCAATGATCTTAACAACAGATGTTTCACCAACTTTCTGGCAAACAACAACTCGATCGTGTGCCTTTATAAACCTTGACGCTTTTCCCTGATTAAGGGAAAACTTCAAAATTGACACATTTGATGTTCCTGTTGACTTTGCATGCATCCACGAAGCATGATATCTAGTCATTATGCATAACCATCTGACATGTGAGAATGTATCAAAACAGAACTGTTAGCATGCATTTCGCTCTCGGTCTAGCATCTCTGGGGCTTCATCAAAGACTAATGCCTCCTCCACAGTAAGACAAACTAGAAAAACTCCCACAAAAACAGTAACTTAGGCGTCGTAGATCAGTGAGAGAGGGAAAGGGACCTCTCACTAGTCTTGCCTGCATCATATAAATAATGAGTGTACCCACAACCAAGTTAGTTAAGCATCACATTCCAAAGCACAATATAAATAAAGACAGCATGTGCTTCATACAGTATAAAGGATAAGTAAAAGGCTAAAGGCTGAGAATATGTGACAGCATAATTAAGCTACAATAATATATTCTGGTGATTCCATATATGCAATATTTAGTAACAAGTGGTATACTAATTACATTAGATGGAAGTAAGCTTTCCCACATATCATTTGGCAATTGTTCATGGACAATGAAAAAGGGAAAAGGAAGAAAGATTAAATAGTCCTTATTTAACAATAGCACTAAAATGTTTCTTTAAGACATAAACTTTTAAGAGCCTTTATCTACAATCAATATGCATATACCATATTATCATCATTAATTGTAATATTCTGAATTTTAGGCATTTAGACTTGAGAATAAGCTTAAATTAGACAGACGACTAAGCACAATTTCGGAAAAGTCTCAAGAATGTGAAGAGATATACTAGCTTGCAGGGACTAAGTAAATTGGCCATGCTGGTCAGTGGACCTAGTGTGTATAAAACGAGTATCAAATTGTTGGTGTGGAAGTGTACAGAACGCCTAGACGATGCTATTGGGTTGGTAAAAAGATGCCACCCAGCTATGTTATAAGATATGGCATGATTGGTCAAGCAAAATGTGCTGGTATAAGTGTGCATATGGTATTTCCTGGACCAATGGGGATTCCTTGCGTTTTTCAAAAAATGTTGAATTGATCATGCACATTTGAGCATGTGTAATTATGACAAGTTGATAAGTCATTGAACTTCTCCAAGAAGGCCTATATTTTTGTCATAGGGAGGAGAGAAACAGACAAGAAGAATATTCATGAACAAAGGACATATGGCAAGACAAGAGTTTCATGTAATAAAATATCTTTGACTTTAGGAATTAATCATGTAATGTTTACATGAAAAGACGATCATATGTTGAACTAAATATGCATGTGTCATTAGGAGGCTAAAGAGTATAAAAACCCCTTAATAAAGGCCAAAATTTCGTCCAAATTCAAGAGGGAAGAAGACAAGCACTTTTGGCACATGTTGGAATGCAAAACTGAACAAATTAAATCCTAGTATGCCAAGTGTCACCAAAAGAACTAAGTTTACTTTTGGAAAGGACATCTAACCACCCTTATTTATGACATTTTAAAGATTAAATATCTTCCTCCAAAGGTCACAAATTTTAACCAAATAAGAATGAAAGGAGGAAATACACATTTGTCATATGTGATAATGAATTCAAGGAGATAAGTTTAAAACTTGCCAAATGTCCTTATAGGAAAAATAAGTTGACTTTGAGAAGGACACCTAAGTTTGGACATTAATAAAAAGATGATGACTCAAATGGACACCTAAGCTTAAGCATTTATGGCGTATTGAATTATTGATGAGTCATATTCTTAGCCAACAAGACAAGAATAAGGTTGCCAGCGCCTTAGTAGCGCAGTGGCATGGGAGCTTGGCTCCCCCCCATGTCCAGGGTTCGAACCCTACCCCCTCCCCTACTATGTGTATAAAAAAAAAAAAAGACAAGAATAAAGTCAAGAAAAATCTAGAATTTGGTAGAAAGCACTTCATAAAAAGGAAATAAATGTAAGGGCAATTTAGTCAATTTCTATGAGGGACACATAAGCATGTGTTTATGTCATAAGGGTGAGTCATAGGCTTCTTTAATAAGCTTCCAATTTGTCCAAATTAAAGAGCAAGAGAGAAAGTCAACAAAACTTGCAAAATAAGCCAAGTTTAAGAAATATTTTGTAAGGGCACTTTGGTCATTTGACTTGGAGGATTTTTAAGTGTCTTTTTGATATAATTTAAGAGACTTCGCACTTCTTTTTGGCATGGTATTTTGAAAATAAGGAGAGAGCAAGAAAGGAGAGAACAAAACAAAAGCTAAAGAACCAAAGAGAGAAGAGAAACCAAGAGGAAGGTGATATGATCTTAAAGTTTTCATCACTTCCAACTCTCCAATTGAAACACCCCCCGGGGGTACCGACATTCTTTACCTTAATATTCGCAGTAGTGTGGCAAAATCAGAAATATTTCGTGATACTGATACAGCGGAAATTAAACTTGATTACATGACAGGGGTATTCCCAGGGTTTATACCCCCTACAAACAATTACATCCATTACAGACGGTTAAAACTAAAACCAACGTACTAAACACCATCACCCCTTGGTTCCTCAAGATGTCCCTTTGTTGGGCCGTCTTCAAGCAACGCTATGTCCTTGAACCATGTGCAGCACTTCTCTTCCTGTGCTCACCTGTTGATAATTGAATATTTCATACACTACTTTTTGTCTCTTGATTTATAATTTAGGACTCTTTAGCTAATAAATAATGGCTTTTATACTTATTTGGGCCTTGGGCCTTTTATTATATTTTAGCCATTATTTAATAATAAATTCCAGTTTTACATTGCTTCACCATTTTTACCATAACTCTTGAACCAGACATCGGATTTGCCTCATTTTTGTCTCATATTTCAGATGATTCAGAGAGCTACAATTGTTATGAAGACATGAAGAGCCAATTCGGACAAGAGGGCGGTTGATTTTGGAGCCGAAGTCATATGTATTTTTGGGCTCGAATTTTGTAATTAAAGCCCATTTTATTTTATTTTCGTTCGGGCACGACTTGTGGATTGGAGCCCCATTTCGTTTTGCCATTTTAGGTTAAGTGAGGCAGCAGCCACAAACACATTCTCATTCACGTTTTTAGATAGTTTTGAATCAAATACAGAAGTTTTATTTTCTCTCATCTGTTCTTCCTCGTTCATCGTGTTCTTCGTGTTCATGATGAACTTCTTCATTAATTCGATTTTCGTTCGCATAATCATGACTAGCTAAGCTACGTGATTGACCCATGGATTGAGGATTCCACTATCCAGAGGACTCATTCTTAACGGTAACAAATTCGTTTACGTTTTTGTAATTTCGGATTCGATTTACTTTCGGATTGGGTGTTAGATTTAACGCCCAGATCGACATTTCCCAAGGACGTAGTTCGAACTAGGTTAAAGTATCATTGTACGATCGTACGGAGATACGCCACCGATTTGAATAAATTCGGACGATTGTTCGGTTGAGGGAATTCGGGCAAATGCGAGAGATTTCGGTTTGCCCAGTCGATCACGAGTTCGGTTATAATGTTTTCGTCCGAGGAAGGGAAGTGGTGGAATTCGAAATCTGGGTTAATCTTCTTTTTATCTCGTTTTAATGTTTGTGTTTACTTCGTTCGTTATGTTATTTCATTTTTATTCTCTTTGAATCAAAACCCCCAATTTTTTTTGTTTTTTTATTTGTTCGAATTGAACCATCAAGCAGTCGTTGGGAAACGACTCGGGTTACATTATACTGCAAATCCTTTTCTAATCTGGTTATTTTGGGAGATTACGGCAAATCTCTATCACCTGTCTATTGGTTGGTAGTGGAGGGTGAGATTCGAGGAATCCCGAGTAGTAGACAATACCAATACAATGCATGCAAGATAAATGCTAATGTATGATATACTTGCCTTGCACAAGCTCATATTAACATAATGACAAATCTGCATGCTCAATGCTTCATGCATCATACTCAAGGCCATATCATAAACAGAGCTTCAATCATTCAAGTATGTTAAACATAGCAAGCAAGTATAACAATCAAACATATACATACAAGTAATAATATCAACTACATGCAAGTAAGGTAAGCCCACTACCTTTTAAGGACTACTATCCTTACTCGGGTTCCTCTTTCGTCAACCGTCGGGGTTGCTTGAAGTTCCGTACTTCTCCTTTCGGCCTAAGGACATAACCGTACCTTCTCTTCAATTACGGAGTTGCTTGAAGCTAAGTATCTTCCATTCGTTTTCATTCTTCTTCTTCTTGACTTCTCATGGCCCTAAACACGTCGTCATATTATTAGAGACAAGTAAAACAAATACCTAATGGCTTATCTTTGCCTCATAGGCATTCTTGCACCCTTGGAGTTTATTCTTATTACTTTGGCCTTTTTCTTTCTTAATTTGCTCATGGTAACTAAAAGCTATCAGCATTTTGGCCAAACTTCGAAAAATCATTATTAATTCTACAGAACTCCGATTGGGGTGGTTCAAAATTCTATGTGTCACTAATTAAGTCTAATTTCATGTACAAATAGTCACTAGACTTATTTCTTGCTGTATCATTCCCAGTTTTTCACTCTTTCTTCGCTGTCCAGAAAAAGGTTCCAGCTTAATAGGTCATTTTCAAAAATTCGTATCTCTCTGGATACAACTCTGATTAAGGCGTATGACCTATCAAATTAAACCTTGTTATGTCTAGTTTATTTCTGGAAAATTTCACAGAGAAAATAGCTCATTTACTATTTCAAAATGCAGCCTGAAAACGACTGTTCATTTCTGGAAAGTGACATTTTCCAGTTTTCATCTTCTAACTTTGGAAATTCATAACGTTCATTGTACACATCGGATTTGGGTGTTCTTTGACTCATATAAAAGATTATGATGTGTACTAAATATTCAAAAAGTTTCAGGGTCAAAGGCGTTCGTTTACCGTGGTTTTACCTTGCTCAAAGTTCACTGCATCAGCACCAAGTTCAGTTTCCAGCAAATGGTGATGTTGCTACAGTAACACATGCACTGTTCAACTACGATTTCACTGTAGCTAACGTCATTTGACTCTGTTTCTGCACTCCAAAAACAGAACAATCAATGTGCATGCAACTCCAAATGGTATTTATGGTCATCACCAAAAACAGAACCATAACCATTCGGTGCTCCTTGATTCCAGAGAACCCAAGGCTTTATACTTAGAAATAGCAAACACTTGGTTCAGCTATTCATACCTCAAAACAGCAAGCCATGGTTCAGCAGGGACTATTTGCATGCAACGTTAAGCTTTCAAAGATTCCCTATTTCTTGTCTGAACCCAAGTGCATGCGCTGATCAACCTTCTTTGATTGTTCAACACCCTCTAGTTCCATCTTGACCCAGCTCATATTCTCGCTGTTACTTCTAGTTTCTGCAAGTGACTGACTGAAATGAATGAACTAGAAATGGAAAAGATGAGAGCTGGCCGAAGTAATCTTCTTCTTGCTCCTTCTCTGACTCACATCTCTCCATCACAACTCTCAGCGTTCTCACAGTCTCACACTAAGACCAGAATTTCTTTCATCATCACTGTGCAAACTACTCATCAAATCATGAAAATGAATATGAAATGCGAATCTAGACACTTACCCTACTCTAGATTTCCACTTGCATGTTTCTTCTTCCTCCATTCCTCTCCATCTCTTATTCTCGGTTTCTCACCTCTGTTTTCTCTTGGTGCAGAACGAAATGAATAAAAATGGGGAAAAGGGTATATGGGGGAGTATGTGTGTTGACCGAAGGGGTTTACTGGAGAAATAAGGGAGCTGTATGTGGGTGAGGTGAGGTGTCGCATATAGAAGAGGGAGGGGTGTGAGGTGGCGTTATTCACATGAAACAGATGTCTTGCTCTTACTCTGCGAAGCCTGAATGACTAATCAATATGGGCCAAATGAAGAATAACATGCTCCAGGGAGTAAGGATCGTTTTATTGTCTTTGTCCCAAATGGCTTTTACTATTGGGCCGTGGGCAGTATGAATGAGAAATGACTAATCATGGAGAATATACTTTGCTGAATGAATTAAATAAATTGAAGGAATATGGTTTTCACGTGGCTAGCTTGCTCTATTTGATAAAGGTTCTGCATGTATATGTATATACATGAGCACATGGCTTGAGGAAAATAAGATGATGCATCTTTGCTTGTCCAACTACTAACCAAGTTGAAACATTACGCATAAGGGCCCACGGTTAATACCACTATTCCTTATATTTCCTTTTCTTTCTAATATGGGACATTAAAATTCAATGATTCTTTTGCCAAAATTCTAATTAGACATATCCTTGTCTTTTTAAATTGAGCTTTGCCTTTTTCCAAAATTCATTTGCAAGCTTGGGAAATAAACTTATCATTTTACCCCTTCATAATTTTTTTGACATTACATTTTCATAATAAATTCTTGAAATAAATCCTTATTCCCTTATAAGGATTTTTCTTCGAAAATAGGCCTTAACTTTCAAACATCAATTTTATTAATTGTTGAGACCACATTTCCACCATTAATTCCAACACACTATTTCTAATTTCCAAATTCTGAAATTCGGGATGTTACACCAATCTTGATGATTCCAAACTCTAATATGCTCTCCTGGTATGGTGTTTTATGGTATTTTAGCAAGAGAAACTGAAAAACCCTACAGGCAAAGAAAGGAGTTGCAAGGAAACATAAACCAAAGTCAAGGTAAGTAGTGTTTTGGTAACTTATTGTTGTTGTGCTTGAACTTGTTGGTGGTTGTTATGCTTTCTCCTTGTTTTCTTGAGGTTTTGGAAGCTTTTAACCTTAAGGGGAGGTTCTTCCCAAATTTATAAAAATTTGTTAAAGGATGTTAAGATCTAAATAACAAGCTATAAGGCAATCTAGAGCAAGAATCATGATATATGTGAAGTGAACTTGGAGAGATTACTTGTATCTCTTTATGTTTCATTTTCGTCAAAAAAAGGGCATGGAGAAATAATGGGATTTTGTCCATTTTGATATTTTCAAAGTGTTTAAAATGAAAAGGTGTGTGTGATAAAGGTTAGGAATGATTTTTAGAAGTAAAGGAGTCAAATTGTATAAGTTGCCTAAAACTGTCAGCTTTGAGTTTTATGAGGCAGTTGACTTGTGACAAGTTTTTGAATAAGTAAATAATATCTAATGGCTATGAAATTGTACAATCTTAAATTAGATATCATAAGCTTTAATTTGATAGGTAATTCGTAATTTTTAGAGGTGTCTACAAAGAGATATGAATTTTTGAAAATGACTCTTAAATCTGGACAGTGAATATGTATAGAGGTGTTATTTAATTGAAAGTGGGACAGTATGAGTGTAACTGACCACTTGTGGTATTTTTGTAATAAAATAAACTTATTAAGGGTCATATAGCCTTTAGAATCACCTTAATTGAACTTTTTTTATGATTAATTATAAATTTCCAAAATTGTAGCTAAATTCTAGAAATTTGGGACGGGGGAAAACATGAACTCCTAGAGTTAGTATGGGCTTTTAACTTTATGTTGGGCCTAGTGTGATATACAATCTTAATTTTGGATAAGTTGTGATCCGTCGCCTATAAATATATGATTATAGATTTTTGTATTTGCGGGATGACGCAAGGATTGGGAGCCAATTTGAGAAGTAGTAAAGCGTCCAGGTAGTAACTTTAATCTCATATACTTTGTATGTCTCTGTATGTGTGTTTTTACCATGAATATGTACGCATTTGGTTTGTTGTGAATTTCCAAGCGCTGTGGCACCAAAACTTGCTGTGTGCCATGTCCTGAGGGCCTTGCTATATGTCGTGCCTACAATCATCGCCTTGTGTGCATAAATGATTGCTAGTTAAGGATTATTTGTGTACCTTGCTATGTGGATTATTCTAAATACTTTATGATATGTTATTTGTGGTTGTTTGCATACTTTGAATATACTTTGTATATAAGATTAATCTGTTACTTTGGGATCTTTCGGGATTCCAATTCTGTTACTACATGTGTATTGTATGACTTATTAGACTAGCTCCTAGGATAAAATGGCAAATGTTAGCAAATGGATGTCAAACTGGTTTCAGATTATTTGTAGAAATTTTAAGTAATTATGCTTTAAATTTGTAACCAAGATTTGTAATTTATTATCAGTATACTACGCCCAAACTATTCTGCCACTATGTTGCGCTATAATACTTTGATGTATGATGACGTTAAGTAAAATTTTTATAAAAAATGATGGATATCACACTATCCGCCACCCAAAAGGGCGAGGCCGGTAAGAGTGTAGCATTAATGATTCTTCTACGAAAGAACAATCCTATATTCAATCAAAGAGAGACCGATAAGAGTGTAACATTAATTATTCCTCTCCGGAAGAACAGTCCTATTCCTCTCCGGAAGAACAGTCCTATGTTCAATCAAAGTCCAAACATAAATTAAAAAATCAATTGAGACAAAATAGAATACAATAATTATAAGAAACTCCTTCACCATATTTAAGCCTAAAAATCAGCAAATTCAAACCAAAAAAGGTTGGTGGAGCGGGGTTCAACCACCACAAATAAACATAGCTAATAGAAATCAAGCTATAGATTGAATGAAAAAATCAAGATCCAACCTCAAAAAATCTAGAGAACTAAACATTTGATAGAAATTCGCCAAAAAAACACCCAATTGAGCAAAAAATAACTCTTCCACATCAATAGAAATCAAGAAGTAGCAAGAAATTTCTTTGTTAAGGGCGAGAAATTCATACCCGACTTATAAATTTTCTAGAAAAACACCCAAATTGAGCTAAAAATAACTCTTCGACAAACACTAATCAAAGAAAAATTAGAAACCAAGAAAGTGAAGAAGCATACCCGACTTGCAAAATAGTATAAGAAATTCAAACCCTACATTTTGGCACAAGTAGGGTTCTTCATGTCGACATCGGCGACTTCTAACAAGCGCGAAAGTGGCGACTTCTCATAGCGGTGACACTGGCGACTTCTCACGGCGGTAACAGTGGTGACTTCTCATGGCATTGTTCATGCTCCATAGGGCACACGAGGGAGATTAATGAGTGCGGAAAATTTTCCTTTCCTTTTTTCTTTAGACCATCGATAGGGGTATTATTGGAAAGTAACCAAATTTAAATATTCTACATTGGATCATTTACTCAATTTAAGATTTGTTGAGTTTACCGACTTTATATAGGATTTTTCTATTTCAACCATTTTTACATGAGATTCTCCTAAAAGTAATATAAAATAAAATAATTATACATCCCCCCCAAAAAAAAAGAAGGTATTTTTAACCGTCTTTAAGCCAAGCCAAGCTTAAGTTGAAAAAATAGGGCTAAGTTGCAATCTTTATTTAAAAATAAAGTTACAAAGATGAGGGAGGTTGTTTGTATCTGAGTTAAAGTTGAGGAAAGTTGTGTGTATTTTAGCTTACAATTTTTTTTTTCCAAATTATTTTTATTGGTGTCACACCACAACAACAACAAAAACAAAGCATGATGCCATTGTACATTTATCCAAAAATCAGATCTTTAAATAGATTATTAATCAAAAGATCACACTATATAACCCCATTGAGTGTTTTCTTCAGCTTTCCTTGATATCTTTGTAAAGGACTCCATACTACTTGATCAACCCTCCTCATGATGCAGTCAATATCCTTCTTTGAATATGTCCAAACCACCTTGAATGATTTTCTACCATTTTCTCTTTGATAGAGGCCACTCAAACTCGTTTGCGTATATGATATTACAAATCATATCTTTTCTTACATTACCGCACATCCATCTCAACTTCCTCATCTTGACCACATATGTTACGTTTGTGTTATCCCTTTATAGTCCAACATTCACTCTTATATAGCATTGCAAGTTTTATAGCAATGCAATAAAACTCTCCTTTTACATTATTAGGTACTTTCCGATCACAAACAACTCCAGTTGCCTTTCTCTATTTATATCATCCCACTTGAATTCTATGATTAGCATCTCCATCAATTTCATCATCTTGTTGTATAATTGATCTCAAATATCTAAACTTTGTCACTTGCGGAATAATCCTCGTGTCGTTTAACTTCCACTTCATTAGTAACTTGCCTCTTATAAATATATCCAGTTTTGATCCTACTCCGACAAAAGACCTTCAACTCCATAGGCCTTCTCTATGTCTCAAGTTTAGAATTAATTTTCTCCATGGATTCAACCAACAGAATTACATCATCTGAAAAAACTAAAGCATGCATTTAGGGATCTCCTCTTTGATTGACTCTGTTAGAATATCTACCACTAGGTTAAGCAAATAAGGACACAAAGCTAATTCGTGATGTCAGTCAATCTTTATAGGAAAGTAATTCATCTCACATTTTGGCGTTCTAACATTGGTTGCTACCCTTCTTACATGTCCTAAATGACTTTGATATATGTAACTTGCATCCCCTTCTTTTCCAAGGCCCTTCAAAGTACATCCATTGGCACAAAATCATACTTTTTTTTTTTTTTCAAATCAATGAAAACTAAATACAAATCCCTTCCTTGACTCCGATACTTTTCCATTAGCCCACTTAATAAATAAATTATTTATGTTGTGGATCTTCTTGGCATGAATCCAAATTTGTTCTTAGAAAATACTAGTCTCCAACCTCAACATGGTATTCAATCACATTTTCTTACAATTTCTTGTATGACTCAGAAATTTAATTTCTTTATAGTATGCACGAGTATCACCTTTGCCGCATATCACGGGGAGTTTTCAAAAATAGTGTGGTTTTCTACACAAGTGATTATCTAATAACCTGTATGAGTGTTTTTTTTTTTTTTTTTTGGATACAAGATCTGTATGAGTGTTTGTTTAATGGTCAACCCTTCTTTTTTATAAAATTATTTGACCGTCAACCTTTCAATGTTGTTAAATAATTATGCACAAAAATTCTAATACAGTAACCAACATTGTTATTATAATACCTCCTCTAATTCTTAATGTAGAACATATTTAATTAGATTAAAGAAATTATATAAATTAGTTAATTATAATAAATATGATATGTTCTTCATAAAACAGTTAATCATCTTCTTTAGTTCTCTCCTCTTCTCCTATTTGAAGGGTATCAATAGGGGTAAAAAAAAAAAAATCAATTATGATAAAGATATCTTATATTCATGAATAAAATCAACTCTTTAATTAGATCTTATATTAAAAATCCAGAAGCATTATATACAAAATACTGCTAATGTTCTACGTCGTGTTCATTTCTGTGTTTTCTCATTAGTAAGGTGATGACATGTTGCCAATCCTATATGTTTCTTTAGATTCGAGCTTCGAAGTAGACAAGTAGTCTCATAGGATATGTGTAATCTATTTATATGGATGTTAAATTCCGTCAGTTTCATGTGTTCTTTCTAAAAACGTTGAGAATTTATTTTCATATTCATCATATATTTTTATCTTTTATGATTCTTTTTCTTATTTACTTTTTAATAATCTTCTTTTTTCCTTTTTAAATTTCCATCCACCCCGTGTTTTACGTACAGATAAAATTTCCTCATTTGAAAAAATATTTCTCTACGTAATTAAATAAATAAATTTTAATCAAAATAACATAAATGTCTTAATTATGTATAAATTCAACATTTTATTCGGGAAGGACTTCTGCAGGGGCCCAGATAAGTTAAGTGCCCAAGTGCTTTGGACCCATAAAGGCCCAATTTAACCATTTGGATTATTTTAGCTTTATATTACACCACCTGAGTTTTACTTAATTTGAGCTTCATCCGAGGGCCCACGTAAATATGGGCTAGCCAGAAGTTTAATCTAGTTCATTTGTAAAGTCATAATATTTATACAGGATCAAATAATTTTGCAAATTACCGGCGCGAAGTTGGCTCAAGTGGAAGGGCTTGGGCCACTTAAGCAAGGGTCTCGAGTTCGAGTCCTTGTGGATGCGTAAAACTCCCCGGAGAGGTCCCCGCATATGCGCCGACGTAACCTCGATCCGGACTTGCAGAGGGTGAAGTTTAGTGAACGGGTGCAGAAAATAGCAAAAAAAAAAAATAATAATAATTTTGCAAATTATGCTGGGAAAAAGTGCCGATCACAGATTTGGGAAAATCCATATGGGGGCCCTTTTTGGAGAAAAAATCTCAAAAATGGCCCCAAGATTCTCGACAATCTCAGGGATAAATTCATTAAAATTTAACAACTAAATCACCAAATTTACAACAAAATCAATACCCGTTTACAACTAAATCAGTCATATTTACAACAATTTTTTTACAACTAAATCAGTCTCATTTACAACAATATCAAATTTCCATTAACAACTATATCAGCCCCATTTACAACTCACCAAGATTCTGAAAATCCCAAAAAGGGCCTTGGGCCCTTTTTAGGATTTTTTTTTTCTTCTAACAAAGGCCCTTAAATGGATTTTCCCCTCAGATTTTATGCAATACAGAAGGAAACACACCCAGTTAGAGATATAGGCTTGTTTTATTTTTGTTTTTAAAAACAAAAACTAAAAAACTTGTTTGAAAAGTGCTTTCAATAAACAACAACTAAAAAAATTGTTTGAAAAAATGTTTTCAAATCGGGCCAAAAATATATATTTGTTTTCAAAAAACGAAAAATAATTTTTTAAAAAAAAACAGTTTTTAGTTGTTTTATTTTTTTTGAAGTCATCACCTACCCATTATCAACACTACACTATCGGTGACGACCACCGCCCCATCACCATCGAAAAGGCCACTGCCATGTCATTTCAAAATCAAATTCTTTAAAACAACTATCCAAACATATTTTTTTAAACTTGTTTTTTAAAAACAATTTTATAAAAAAATAAAAATAAATAAATAAAATAACAGAAACAAGCAAGCGATATATACAATTGTTTGATCCTCTTTATAAGATAAAATTAAAATAATATTATCACATCTTGAGTTATAAATCTCTTATTGAGGTGGTTCAATTCAAGCACTAACATAACGTTAGGACAAATTAACCAACACATAGTTGGTCTAACAAGATGATGTCTCATTAGATTCTTCCGAGTCTCAAGTTCGAAGCCTAGGGAGATATTTGTGGTGGAAGGGACAGATTTACGACCCGAATGGATACTTGATGGTAATATGATGGGAGGGGCGATTACGACCCTCCGAACGGATACTTGATGATAATATGATAAGAGGGGCGTTATGACCCCGAACGGATACTTGATATATATATATATATATATATATATATATATATATATATATAAAAGACACAAACTTAGGACAAGATCTATCCATAAATCTTGAAAAAAATCATATATAAAAATTGTACTTTTTCACCAATTAAATAACACGTTTTTTTTTTTTTTTGTTGATAAAATTAAACAACAAGTTAAATAGGCTATACTTGGCAGTTCCATGTCATAATGCATTAAGAAAACTCGCAAAAAGGTGGACCATATTTTATAAGTAGCGCATGAATTTTAAAAATAAGTGATTCAAAAAAACAGTCATTGATGTGGGATGGGGTTATGATCTATAAGGGAATTGAGTTAGAACCATATGTAAGTTTTTTTAAAAAAAAAAAAAAAAAAAAAAAAAAAAAAAAAAAAAAAAAAAAAAAAAAAAAATTTATGCGGGGGAGGGGCACAGAAACAGACTTCACCTTCTAATGACCCATTCCCTTTTTTCTACTACTTCAAATGATAGGATGATTGATATGTTAGCTAAGTATGCATATACTGATGTTGTTTCTAAATTGACTAGTTCTATTGATTTAAATCATGTTGAATCTTGTAATTCATGCGTTAATACTTCTTTCCATGCCTCGGTCCTATGAATTCTATTGATTCTGATGATGAAGTCAATGAAGAAATTATTGTTAAATCCCCTCACACTAATGATTTTAAAGATAACTTGCTTGACACTAATCGTGATGATGCTTTGGAATGATGGAAGTAATATCTCTATTAATTTTATAGATACTACTCATGATCTTGACATGACTGTTGTTAGTGGGATAATATCAAATATAAGTGTGGGGATGGTAAAAGCATATTACATCATGATGTTTCACATGTGGATTTTCTCTCGTGTGATGATAAGAAAAGCATGATGAGACTATTTTGAGTGATGACTTGATTCATTCTTTAGATAATTTGACTCTTACTAAGGAAAGTCATATTGATTTTGTGGGTTGCTCAAAATATCTAGAAGTTCCAACACTTTCTATTGATAAATTTCTTTTGGGATCTACCTTGATTCTTGATAAATCAAGTTTTATTGATTATATTTATATGAGACGATACGCTTGGTGTTATGATTTTATTCAAGGGCATGGATAGATTCTCCCATCCAAACACCTTTCATATTTGAGTTGAAACGTTATTTGTGGATCTTAAAAAAGTAGATGTTTGCTAAACATCAAAAGAGGACATTTCTAGTGCTTTCATGTGACTTACAATCAGGCAAAGGAGAGAAGTCAATTATGCTACTTCATTTGAGTCTCCAAGTTTTTAATAATCTGATCATGTTCCTTCCTTACTCTTTCATTTGCACTACTTGTTGTTATTGGTTAAACGTATATTTTGCATTGAAGACAATGCATGATTTAAGTGTGGGAGGGATTTTGTTCTTACTTTTTTTTTTTTTCCTTTGTTTTTAAAATGAGAAAAACAAAAATATTTTGGTTTTTGTTCTTTGAATTCAAGAGAAGAAAGAAAATTTTTTAATGTTAAAATTGCAAAATTTTAAGTGACTTTAATATGATGCATTCTTGATTTGAAAAGTGTTTGATCGTGTTAAGTTAGTGAACCTAGTGGTAATGAATTTGATTTTGGGTGGATTTAGACTAGTAATCATATAGACCTAGTGAGATTTTGAGCCTAATACATTTTTTCTAGCGTGTACCCCCTTATCTCTTTACTTGATCTAGAACTTGACTTGAATATTCACTACTAGAAAACAGCTGATTAGCGACGGAATTTTTTTGTCACAAATTTAGGGGTAATGTTTGCGACGGAATTTACATTCCATCACAAAACCCTATTTGGGTTTTGTGACGGAATTTCAATGCCATCGCAAAACTCCATTTGGGTTTTGCAACGGAATTTTTATTTCCGTCGCAAACTCATTTTAAATTTCCCAACTTCTTCTCCCTCCTTCATTTTCACGATCCGTCCCTCCCTCTACGCTCTCCCTTTTCACTGTCCGTCCTCCACCTCCCGTCGTCATGCCGCCGACACCCCTGTCGCCACCCCTTTCGGTCTCCGCCGTCGCCGCTTTTCTAGGTAAGTTTGATTTTTTTTTCCATCTTTTTTATCATTTATTTTTAGATAGTTGCTTTGTATTTGAACATGTTTGCTATGGTTTATACACTTGATTGAGATCCTTTAGTGTAATGCTTTGATTATATATAGTGGAGTTGTTTTTTTTTTTAAAAAAAAAAAAAAAAAAAAATTTGGTTTAATTTTTGACTCTATGCAGTCAAGATATGAATCTTTATGTTTTTTTATTTGGTTATTTTATAAGCACTTTCAAAAATTTTAGATAGTTGCTTTGTATTTGGACATGTTTGCTGTAGTTTATACACTTGAAATAATCCACCCTCTTCTTCTTCTTCATGTTTTCTTTTAAAGAAATTAAGTAATTCATTCCGGAAAAATCATCAATAAATTTAGTTTTTTGTTGCCTTTGGATGAATATATGTTAACATCTGCCTCCTTAGCTTTTGGGCTCACACTCACACAGCCTTCCCAATCCGTCTTTGAATCCATCAACCCCTAATTCTATCCTCTACAGCCTTTCACGGTTGGACTCCTCCACAACACCCCCAACAAACTTGGATCATGGTTTGTTTTTTTTTTCTTTTTCTTTTTATTTTTCATTTATGAAAACTAAATTTAGAAGGGGATAGAAGACGAAATCATGCTTTCAAAAAAAAAAAAAATTTTAAAAATTGACACAAACTTTAATTGAAAATAAAATTGTCATAATCTTAGGATAACTCAAAATGTTTTATACTTTATTATAAATGTTAAAGAAAGGTTATGTATATCTAATAAACTTTTAAATATATGCAATTTTAAACTATTTAAAGGAGGCTAACATTATGTCATAATAGATTTATATGAGTTTTAAAAATAAAACTCCATGTAATGTTTCATTAATATACTTATAAAAGGCTAGATAATCTATTATATTTTTTATTCAACAATGGTATATATATAGGATTGCCTCCCCGGAGAAAATACTTGGGCGTAAACCAAAAAAAAAAAAAATTAAAAAAATTTAATATAATCAATAAAGTCTATAATATTCAAATAATAATAATTTTTAATTTTTTTTTTTTATTTTAGAGATAAAGCTTTTTCAATGACTAAGATATTAGATAAAAGATTTAAGATCTTCTCAATTGGTCTATTTTACTTAGAGTTTATATATATATATATATATATATATATAAGATTATATAAATCAGGAAAATAGATTAATGATTTAAATGGCCTAATATCTATGTTAATAATTAAATAATATATTGATGATATGATTATGTAGATGTTAGTTAAAGTTTTAAAAAATGATGATTTTGAAATAAAATTTAATAATATATTGATGATATGATTATGAATTTTATCTTTTTATGAATTTTTATCATTTTTTATAATTTTTTATTTTTTTAAAAAAAAAATTAATTTTGAGACGGAAGAATTCCATCGCAAAATGTCGATTTTTTCTTGTGTCTTTTGCGACGGAAAAACTGATTTTTTTTTTTATAGTGATTATTTGAGGTCACATTTTATGTATATATATTCAAAAAGAAAAAATGATAAAGACATTCATTTCATTTTAAAGATAAGCCAAAAAGCTCACCATTTTCATACATATATCCTTTGTTTAGCCCCTTTTGAGCCTATATTTTTTTCCATTTTAGACCCATGGTCATAAAAAAAAAAAAAAAAAAAAGTTCTTTACCCTTTTGAATATCTTGGAAGTTGAAGACCATTGCATTATATTTGTTTTGGATGGAAAAAAAAATGTATAAAATTAGAAATTGGGTCATTGTGCATGAAACATGTTATCTTGAAAAAATGGAAAAAATAATAATAATGAAAGAGAATAATGATGACTCAGTTCAGGTTTGGTTTGATTTCTTCCATCCCATATGTAACACCCCAATTTTCTAAAACATTTTCAAAATGGTTTGATCAGAGTAGAGCATCGGAATAATTTAAAAGAGCGAGTATCTGATAAAAATTCACTGTTGTTGTATCTGGTTGCTTATACAGCAGTACAATTATCCGAATATAATACGATAATACAAAAATAAAATTCTCCGCCCGTGTCGTCATGCGTGCCGCTTACCCTTGTCCTCGGTCCCGGTTCCTCCGAATCCCGAGGCTATAGTAAGAGCCGAGGTCCAATGCCCATTGGACCTCGGTAACAGCTTAACCTCATGCTTATGTAACAGATTATGTATGACGAGATATTCATGATATTATAGCAATAATCAATATAAAAGCTCATAACATATGTATGATTTGTCTCGGATAACGATTACAATGACCCATCGCATATGTCCGCTATTTCTAGTCTGCACCACCTCGTGCCAGATTGGCCTATCGTGTCCTCAACACTAGGAAAACTCACAGCATTAACAAGACTATAACCCGCGTAAAACTGAATGTGTAAGTAATGAACTAAGACAACATCTTAGTTTATGAATACAACTATCATATATGAACATATTATAAGCATCGAGTTAGTGTTACATTACGCGTTCATACCTTCGTTGGTGATATCAGTGACGTTCGTCGGTCGGAATGTGATCACGTATATCCTATAATGGTAATATCGCATTTATTAATTCAAAAATAATATCCTAGTAGATATCTTAGTCACTAATGACCATTTTACTTTTGGTGGAATCATTTTTCAACTTATTTTCCTTATTTTTCGGAAAAAACGCTGATATAGTATTTTCAACAGATTTTTCGTCTAACTTTGAAAAATTATAACTAATTCTAGAAAAATTGAAACAAGGATCCGTAAAATTCCTTGGAATCCTTAGGATGTCTATTTTTAAGTAAAAATATTCGTTTTTCCCAGATTCCTTGAGTCATTCACAGTTTTAAAGTTTTGAGCCTCTGCCCAAAATTTTCCAGAAATTCGTAGCCCAACTTTGAGAATTTTTATCTCACTGTACAAAGCTCAAATTAATACGTTCTAGGAATATTTGAAAATCCCTATATGTCTACTTTAACCATGAATTTTCCCAGAATTTATAAATTTAATTTCAACATAAAATTATGGCATTTCTATTACTGATTTTCATGAATTGCTAACCAATAAGATTTCGCCAGAGCTTCGCTATTTTGATCATAATCTTCCAAAAATTTTGCTATAACACCCTCTTCATCAATTTTTTGAATTAAAACCACTTTTAACCATAAAAACATGATAACAAGAATATATTGGAAGATTAAGGATCAATACAACATTTAAGCTATAAACTCAAAGATAAAGCTTAAGAACTAGAGAACTTACCCTTGAAGAACCTTGCTACTCCTTCTTGCTTCCCACTAACTCTCACTTTCTCTCTATTTTCAGATGCTTCTTGCTTGTTTTGGTGTGAAGAAATGTGAAGAACCTAGGTCCTATTTATAGTAAATTGTGGTGGCATTTTGGTAGTTAAATGAAACTTGCCTCTTCTTCATTCTCCACTCTTGGATCTAGGTTAATTTGAAGCATGAACCCCACCTTCCCTTACTCAAAACTGTCCCCTCTCTCTCCCAACCCTATCCTCTTCCATTTCATCAATGCATCCTATCCTAAGTACCTTTACATCTCTCCAATTTGTTCCCTCATTAATGCTAAGTTCCCTCATTAATGCTAAGTTTGCATGTGCTAATAGGTCTATTAGTAAACAATTCTTGGCCCCTTATTCAAGCTTCCAAAACCGTGCCCTCTCCTCCTTGTCTCTTCAACTATATGCTTCAAGAATGAGTTACTTTAGGTGCCTTAGTTACTAGATGAAATTCATAGTTGGTTGTTTATTAAGCAAAAATACTTTTAGGGGTTAAGCTTAAAATTTATTCAAGTCTCTTCATCACTAATTAATTTCCAAAAATCATGGTCCAATTTAGAAACATCTAATTTCATTTTTATTATTTTAAATTTAATTCCAAAAATTGAGAAAAAGATTTTGGAGATAACCTATTCCAAGCTTAAAATATGCTTGTTCATAATAAATCCTTATATTTGATCTATGATTAACGTATCTCAGGATACAATTTATTTTGTATAGATTCTCATTTACTTGTGTCTTGAATTAATCTCAATGGTTTTTAACTCACAACTTAATTAATTATACACTTTTCTCTCTCCTACACTAGGCTCACAACACACACACACACAACACCTCCCCCTTTCTCTCTCATTACCCTCTTCCATGATCATTAAGTCTCTTAATTGAAAGTACATTATCCTCTTCCACCATTAAGTCTTGCATGTGATTTAATTTTAGCATATGCATTTTGTTTATTCAATCAATTTGTATTCTCCACCCACAAGATCTGCAAACCGTGTATGCTCCCTCATTCCCTCTTCATTTTGTGTTTTAATTATCTCACCAAATCTAGAAAAAGTCTTTCATTGGTTAATGTTTGATTCACAAGGATTACACTTTATGAGGTTAAATTTAAAGTCTTTAGATTTAGCTTTATGAGGTTTAATCCTAACCCTCCATAACTAATCTTAATTAGTATCTTCAATTAGAAAATTTAGTCTTTTAATTACTTATGAAAAATTAATACAATTTCTCTAATTATTACAAATTTAATTGTCCATTAGTTATTGGAAACTTTCCCTCTAATCAGTATTTTTTTTTTAGGTCACTTAATTGTTTCTTATGAATGAATTAAGACTATGCTTAACTATGATAATTTTATGATATTTTATTACCCCTAATTTGAAACCTTACAATTTAATTTTAAACCTAACATTTGGTTTGTTCCACATCAAGGGAATATTGCCCAAAATTATAGAAAATAAACTATAAAATTAGAGACAACATATTCTCCTATTTTTAATAGATATTATTTGGCAAAATATAATATTTATGAGAAATATAAATTTTGGGTATTACACCATATTCTCTATTATATCATTCGCGTCATCTTTTAAGATAATCAAATTTGTTTTTCCACATACCGTATCCTTTCTTTCTCAACATTAGCCCAATTACAACCAAATAAAAATCCTTTGGATTTATACGTGCACTTACTTTATTAGCAATGAAAAATTTAGATTCTTGTCAAACCTATGGAAAGAGTACTGGATAGGTGTGGATTTGAGTGTAAACACAAACTTATACATTTTTAGGGAAGAGTGACACACACATTATCCTTGGTGAGGATTTCTAGCTTTGGTTCTCCTTTATCAAGTAAATTGCCAAAATGATTGCTTTCTTAATTCCTGAGAATATCATTTGAATAAGAGAGGTGTTGAAATGCTTTTGTTTACTTTTTGCCTGTGATTGGAAAATTCACTTTTGAAGCTTTTGTTTTGTTTTTTTCCCTTGCTCTTGATTTATTTTGTCCAGGAGTGCAAATGATAAGTGTAGGGAGTTGATAAATCCAAAATTTATAATATTATATCCCACCTTCCTCATTTTTATTGTTTAGTTTAAAATAAATATAAAAAAGCACTAACTAATTTTTTTTAAAGAAAATGTCATTTATGGAATAAGAGGACGAGAAGCGAAGGTTTATGGTTTAGATTCAGAATTTCATACATGTGTTTGCTTGCATCTCCAATTTCACCCACAGCTAACAAAATGTAAGCTCGATCTACTGCTATTTCCTTGATTCTGTTATGAATTGTTCGAGCTCATGTGGGCTTTTTTTCCTATTGAGTTATTTATGAAATATTTATCTTGTTTGGTTAGGAGTCTTATTTATTATGCTATATGCACGTATAGTAATATGTATTTATGAATATCGAGACAGTTCTGCAAAGCCAGAAGGTAAACAACATTCATTGTTTTGTTTGTAGGCATCTTATTAGAATCTAGATTAAGACTTTTAAGTCCATCCAATTGAATTAGTATCTTAAGTTCATCGAAGTATCTTAACAGCTGAGTCCAGAACATCACATTCCTTTATAGAATTTTTCGATCAAAGTATCGAGCATTCAAAATGAGAAGACTTGGAAAAAAAGGAGAAGCATTAAATGAGAAATCTGACACTTTTAAGGAAACTCCTACTATGTTTATATTTGCTTGTAATCTATCAAGAATAATAAAATTCACCATATCAATAAATATTGAGGCGAGAGTCTTCATCTTTCCAAGATGAGAGGTAAGACCATCAATGCTCTTCTTCTCTTCATTCAATCTGCAACCAAGAAATTAAGGTTACAAGCTAACCTCCTCATTCAACGGGAGGCTTCATTTTTTGGGTCTTTCCTAACGCATATTTCTTTATGTATCTCGCACAAAAAAAATATACAGATAAAAACTTGTTTGCTGTTTCATTTTACCAAGATAACAGACAACAAACCAGAAGCAGGTCTAAGATTCATTGGTCTCTGTTAGAAGCAATGAAATAAAACACATTTGAAGACACGATGTGATGGAGAATAAGAAGAGATTAGAGCATATATATAAATTATCAAGAGTCCAATTTTGAATTGGTTTGATCCTTTTTATAGAAGCCCGACAAGAATTGTCTAAGCATTTAATAAATTTTTTTTTTCAATTTTCGCATTTCATTAATTATAGATATCACATTAATTAAAAGGTAGCTAATACTACTTGCCGCTTATAAATGAGGGTATACCTGAAAAAAAAAAAAAAAAAAAAAAAAAGCTTATTTCGGACATATTTATTATTTTTAACTAATTTCAGCCATTTTTTTTAAAGTGCGTAATTCAGTTATTGAGCTTTTATAAATAAGATTGGAGGGAGTAAGTAAAGTAGGATTTACAAAATAAATAAAGGAGGGAAGCAAAAGAAACTAACACACCCTCCTAGTGGCGGAGCCACACTTGTGCATGTGGGTGCAAGTGCAGACACAAAGTTTAAGGATATATATATATTTTGAAGGAATCAAGTGACAAGTTGTCTAGATAATGGTTATAATGCTAGTCTAGCACACAAGGTCCCTGTTCGAACCGAGCCTCGGACAACTTTCTTAAATATTTTTTAGGCATGGACTTGTGGCTGCCCATGATAAAACACATGGCTCAGACAACTTTCACACCACATGGCTTAAAGCAAGTTTGCAACATGGGCCGATTTGATAAGGAAAAAGGCTAATTAAAAATGGTAAAAGATAAATAAATATGTTGAATCTTAATAATTTTAAAGGGATTGATTTAAAATTTTGAAATGTTGCAAAATTTGAAAAATTACCTAACCACCCTTAGTTTTTTTAAATAAAAATTCAAAAGGCTGAAGTTTAGTTTTTTTAAATAAAAATTCAAAAGGCTGAAGTTTACAACTTTAGTATGGCTATTAGCAACTTAAGTGTCTGTAATAACAATTTTTGCGTGAGAAATTCAAAAAAAATATAATAGGCCGCTGAAGCTTTTTTTTTTTTTTTTTTGGGCAATATTTTGTCAGTCTCTTTGGAATTATTGAAATTCAAAATTTTGTATTTAAAACTTTCCTTTTAAAAAAAATCAGGGGTGTTGCCCCCGGATCCCCTTACAAATTGTGCACCCACAAATATAAATTCCTAACTCCGTCACTACACCCTCCCAAATACCCAAAGCTTCTCTGGCTAGACGATCAGCTGCGCTATTGCCTCCCTACATGAGAGAGGCATGACTGCATGAGTGATGAGGATTGAATTTAAAAATACATTCAAATATATATAAATTCAAACGTAAAATTTGAATTTCAAGAAGATATTTGGCGTGATCCATCGTGGTTTCTCACCAAACATACACATGCCGCCATCCTGTCCTTCATATGGGTTTGTTTAAGTTGGCGTTAAGCACGTTCATATAAGTAGAAATAAAACTCCTATCACAAACTTACCCCGTATACAGAAAATTATGTTAGAAAAGTAGCTCCCACCGCTAATACAAATAAGTATTATACATGAACCATGAAACGGATAGGCACTATCAACCTAGTTCATCCGGACCGTCAGATTTGATATTTTTTAAAATATGGTTTTTAAATGAAAAGAATTGAAAAAATATTAGTTAAAAGACTATTTTTATTTTAGATTTTATATCCATTAAAATACTTTTTTAAGAAAAAAATATCAAATCTGATCCACGGGAACTAGGTTGATGGTGCATATAACTGGTTCCCATGAACCATCAACGTCAAACTTTACCACACCCTCACACGGGGCTTTCCAATCGAATTCATCATAACCAAACTCATCATGATAAAAAGGATAAGCAATAAATGGTAATTGACCAGGCCAGCCATAACTAAAAATTTCATCTAAATACACAGAATCAAGTGATGAACCTTAATATGATCATGACCAAAAAAAAAAAAATCATGATTGCAAACTAAAAGAAAAACCGCTATTAAAAGGAACCCAACAAAGGAAATAAAAAAATAAAAAAGATAGAAGAAGAAGAAGAAGAAGACAGAGATGTGTAATACCAGGAAATCGAGCCATCAACGATCTTACTGTCACAAGAGCATCCTCATCTCTACCTCCACAATGTCATCACTATCTCGACCTCATCAGATCTCCCTACCGTCCTCACTATCTCGACCTCATCAGATCTCCCTACCGTCCTCACTCTTTCAAGGTAAACTTGAGAATTGGAAAACAAGAATTTGAAGTTATAAAGAGATGATGAACAAATAATGGAAAGGATGAGAGCCCCTCAGATTGAAATAGCAAGAGTTTTTCCCCAAGAAACACAAATTCCAAGCCATCACTTTACTTGAAGAGAGACGCGCGGTGATCGATGTTATGGGAGGAGGAAATCGAAAAATACTGTACGCTTGTTTTCAATGGTTTTGTGAATGGTTTTGGCCATGAGGAAGAAGAATAAGAGCTTCTAGCATTCTCATGCGATTCAATTATGGTGGTTGTTGGAGAGACTTTGAAAAAATAAAACGATGCAGAAAAGAAGCATAGAGAGAACGAATCCCATACATGAGAGAGGAATGAGTGATGAGGATTGAATAAAACAATACATTCAGATTACTTATTTAAATTCAAATATAACATTTAAGTTTCAAGAAGATATTTGGAGTGATTTTGAAAGAATTCACATAGTGATTGGATGACTAAAACGACAAGTCGACAAGTTTGAATTGTGAAATACCATTTTTGTTATATTTATAAGTGTAAATTAATTAATTCTCACATACCAAGAAGAATTAATTAACTCATTAATTATTGGCTAAATTTCCAATTTTGCCTTTATTTATGATTGGTTCCAAAAGTTAACATTAATAAATTCTTTTTGTTTATTGAAATAAAAAAAAGGACCATAATTTTTTGTCACAATGGACTTATAAATAGCTAGACTAGAACCAGAGTTCCTAATTTATTTCCTAATGTTCTAATCGTAAAGAATATTAATATTGTTAATTACTATTGGAGGCAATTACTTTGAGATTTAAGAAATGATACCATCTAATCTTCAAACCCGATACATGCTGACGTAGGCGACTATGTGGCTAAGAGGTACACATGGCACAAATAATTATGATTAAAAACAGTGATATCAGCAATTAAGTGGCGCAACTATTGTTGAGCTAGCTAGCATTTTTAAGAGATATATCAGTGATGATCATGATGATCCCCTATCTTTGACGCAAAAGACATACTATAATAAACAAAAAGTGTACTCCCTTTGATCCTAATTATAAGAACACTTTTATAGTGCAAATTGCACTACAAAAGTGTTCCTATAATTTAGACCGGTAGTATCAATTTATTCATGGGGAGTCCCGTATCGAGCAATCGCAGCAATGCGTAGCCGTCATTAGGCGCATTACTGAACCCATTTCATTGGGTGGCCCAACTGATTACGATGTGATCAAGACGCGTGAATTGGAGAAGGTTCTCTGTTCGCACTTTCTGCTCTTAATTATAAGATACTTTGTCAGCATTTTCATACTCAATTTGGATTCTGGGTGTTCAGTATTTGCAAGAGGAGAGATTGCATGAGAGTCAGGAGGAGGCTGTGAGCATAGGTTGAATTTAATTTTCTCGATATCATTTTTAATTCTGTGAAGGAACTTAGGTCATCTTGAGCCGATCATACCAGAGGGTCTTCATAAGCAGCTATTGAAGCACATTGTGGTTCACATCCCTCGGCACAACTTCAATTGCGTTCGTCTCACATACTGTTGGAAATTAAAGATATGAAAGATAGAAAAACACTGTTTCTATTATAATTTCAAATACAATATACCTCTCTTCCACACAAACAAAACCTCTCTTATTTTTCCTTCACTCAAAGTGCTACGGCACTTTCTTTTTTTTCAATCTCTCAATCTCTCTATTTCTTGTTTCTTTTCGGATACACACACATATACCTATGGTGACATTGTGATCTATTTATACAGACTTGGCAACCGTCTATCTATATATTATTTTATTTATGCCGGCATCTTCACAGCTTCATCGAAATTGAGTTTGCCTTCTTTAGTTGCATTTGTTGACTTCTCTTCATTTCAATTAAATAGACAACTCATTGGCAGCATACTTCCTCTTGTAACACGTTGCCATGCTTCTTTATCCATTTGACACCACAAGCTTTTAATTCAACACCACATGCTTCTAATTGACAACTCACGCATCATTTGTTTGACAGCTAATGGTCTCATCAGATTAAATCTGGCGGTGAATTTATGGAGTAAAGAGAAATACCAAAAATTGAGTTTGAACTTCTATCACATACGCCATTCACATGTGGACGCGTTATGACAAAGATACTATAGCCGACACTCTTGTCAATTTTGACTTAATTACCAGACGCCCTCCAAAGCATACCAAAGAATAACCCTTCCTTCTGGAACATGACTCATACATATGTGTGTGTGTCTGCCTTGATTTCATTATGATCTGATATGATATTCACGTACGTACAACAGGCGGTGGCAATGAGCTTGAGGAATGAGCTGCATGGTCCACGTTAAAACCTGGGCGATTGGTACACGTACATGAGCCAGGGAGGCAGAACCATATGCAAAACCAACCCACAAGTCCTGACACGGCGGACAAAACCCTTGAAACTAGACATAGGTGACAAGTTGTTGTTCGAGAGGCATCTTTACTCGTGGTCTGGGATAGGAACCCTAAAACTCGACCGCGTATGGTCCATGCAGCCCTTGAACAAAATATGTGCCCAAAGCATTACTAAGTTTGGGTTTGATCAAAGTGGGGCTTCTGAGGAGGATCTTAATTTCTTGACCTGCATTCAAACATACCTCGCCGGGAGAGACATGGTGTAATATCCTTAAAAAAATAGGTGGCAGCAGATTTCCCTAACCGCCTCTCCTCTACTATATATATTTATGCATATGTGTCGTGATGTGTGTGTGTCTAAGGAGAGTGAGACAAGAGAGCTGGAGAGTGAGGCGAGAGAAGGAGAGGAGGTTATTTAAGTTTTTAAGGTAAATTATTTATTTTATAAGAGCATTTAGATAATTCATTTAATTTTTTTCAACAAACTTTCAAATAAAAGTTATTCTACGTATTTTTCTCTTTCTAATGAGAGTAATATAGTACTGATTAGTGAAGATTTTGAACAAAGTTTTGAGTTTCAATAATATATTAATATGTAGAGCATGATTCATAGATAATTTCAATTGGTTTAGATTTATTAGGTGGTGGTTGTAGGAATTTAAATTTAAATTTTCTATTTAAAAGAATTTAGGATTTATATCGTATAGGATATTTCCACCGATTAAATGAGGTTTAAGGCATTTATTTGTATTAGTAGAAGTATTATTGTAGGTTTAACTGGTTTAATTTTGCTCAATCTTGAACTATATGAAATTATGAGTTTGGATTTGGAATTTAAATTAGAATTTGATATGATTTTGATTATGTGGAGGTTTGAATTTTTTTTAAAAAATAAATTGGGTTATGCTTATATAAGTTAGTATTAGATTGAAAAATTTAGGTTTTTGATAATAGGTCTCTTATATTCAAATTTATAATTCATTTTTAATTTATTGGTGGTTACATTAAGGATTAAATGGATTGAATTTGAGGTTATAAAGGAATGTGAATATTTCAATTTTTGGGTGAACCTTTTATGGTAGGAAATCCAATAATTTGGTTAAATAGATCGAGGATACACTACAAAAAAAAGTCGTATTACCTGAGAAAAATTCCATGGGTAATTCCCATGGAATTTCGTGGGAAATTTCCATGGGTAAAATTTAAACACGGAATTACGTGGGTAAATCGATATTATGTGTGGGTTACCCACGAATTCGATGAGTAATCAAATTACCCACGAAAAATTTCCGTCCCAAAAAAGACGTGGCTTATTTTTTCCACAATTTTTTTTTGAGACGGAAATTTTCCGTGGGTAATTTGATTACCCACGGAATTCCGTGTGTAATTTTTACCCACAGAAATCTCCCACACACGGAATTTTTCGTGGGTAATACGACTTTTTTTGTAGTGATATGGCGATATTTTTATAATTATAAGTCAGAAATAATTTAGGGAAAATTCCATATAAAGCTAATTAAAATAGAAAAATTTTAAATCGGGTTGATAAATTCAATAAATCTTTAATTGAGTTATTAACCCAATTTAATATTTTGAAATATGGGTAAAATATCTTTAATACCCTCTCCTCTATCCTCATTAATGAGTTTTATTACTCCCTAACTTATGTTTCCCATGTATATATCAAAATTAATTTTAATACAACAAAATATTAAGTGCATTTTACATCATCATAAGAATAAAAACATACAATATTTTCAGCAAAGAGTTCATTTTATTAACATGAACAATTTTTCTTAAGAAAACTTATAATATATGTCACTATAAAAAGGACATATTTTGGTAAATATATTAATTAGGTATGAATTTTTCTATATTTTTCACACACACACATATATATAGTTTTTTTTTTTTTTTTTTTTTTTTTGGAAATTTTTATATTGATGTAAACCATTTTATGAAATTTTAAGTGCATTTTACATCTTTTTTCCAAAATATCCACAGAAGTATATGAAATTTAAACGCCGCTTTATAAAAAGATAAATAATGTTACTGATTTATATTAAAGAATTAAAAATTGAAAATTGAAATATTAACTAAATTACTATCTAAAAGCTCACATTTATGTGTTAAGGAAAATTATCCTGGTTTAGGTTAATATTGGTAAAAATGACTTTTATTTCAATTTAATTTTGCAAAGGGTGAGGTTGGCATCGGATATGCTTCTTCTTCTTCTTCTTCTTTTTTTTTTTTTTTTTTTTTTTTTTTTTTGCTTTTACCTCACCCAATAAAAATAACAACTTTCTTTTTGTTAAAAAAAAAAAAAACCTCACATTTATTTTTTTATCATTGATACAATTAATTGACTTTCAATTGAAATATATTTAATTGATATCAATGATACTATTATGGCATGGCATACTTAAATTATTCTTGATTATCCTTTTATATAAAGTTATAAAGCAATAATACTTTTTTAGAAGGGGAGATAAGAAAATTTGTGAGAAAAAGAGATGAGGGGCATTAAAGTCATTCTACACAAATTTCGAAATCCTAAATTGAGTTGATGACTTAATTAATTATTTGTTGAATTTACCAACCCGATTTAGAATTTTTCTATTTTAAGTAGCTTTATATGGGATTTTCCCAATAATTTATGAAGGAGGAAATAGGATTGTAATGATAATTTGAGGAATAGATAAATTATCATTTTCTAAGGAATAAAGTAAGCCAGTCATAATTAATTATTTGTTATTGTATTAGTTGATATTTGTTAATTCTATTAACGTATAATTATATATATATTTTGAGGGTGGACTTGATTTCTCTCAAGTTTAGCTCTTGTATCAAGAACTTGAGGTAACCACTTTTCACTTGTTTTACATGCTTGTATGATGTTTGTGAGTGATTTTTAACTATATAAATCTATGAAACTAGGTTGGTAATGAAATTTTCTTGTGAGATTTATTTTGATATGATTAGTGATTATATTATTTATGAGATTTGAAAGATTCTCTTGATAATTTGTGAATTGATAATGATATGTGACAATCCTCTTGAGTATTTACGAGAGGAGATGGATGGTTGTGGAGTTGTGATGAGAAATTTCATTAAAGTATATACCATGTGGTATGCCACCACTCGATGCACAGTGGGTGGCTTTGTCACTCTTAGGGCCTCTAGTATCACTCTTTTTCCATTGGCTGGGTTAAGGGTTAGCTAAAGGAACAGTGACACCTTCTTGATTTCATCAAAAGGAGGGGAGCCATAGTCCAATCATGACAAGCTAGGAACCCTGGCCAGGTGACGCCTGATGATTTGGAATCATGTGTAATCCAGTTAAATTGATGAATCAGTTGTTAGCTTTGGCTCTAGTTAGCGGTTATAAGGGTGGTTTAGGGTAATAAGGATGGTTAATGCATCAATCTTTTGCTATCTATATGTGATTTATGTGTAAATGGAGGAAATCACCAAGAGGGGGTGAATTGGGGATTTTAAAAAATTCTTTTTAACACCCAGCAAAACAGGGGCAAACATAGGAGAGTAGAGAAGAAGTACACAAAAGGATTTATACTGGTTTGGTCTTAACTCTTGACCTACGTCTAGTCCCCGGACACTCTGAGATTTTCACTAACTCTCAAATCAGTTACACATTCTGTACTTGAAAGTTATCCTCTCACTAGGACACACTCCCCCTTACAAGTTGTAAATTGATAAACCCAATCTCACAGGTTCCCACAACCTTGAGATTCTTACAATGATTGATAATCAATGTTAAAACTCTCTAAAAGAGCAGATGAGATAACAACTAAAGTACAATATATCAAAAGATACTTTACAAGTAAGTAGAAAACACTAATAAATGCAGTTGAAACTTGATAGCTTTTCGTTTTCTGTATTCTAGTTGTTGAAGAGACTTGCATGCTTCAGCTTATATATGAAGGAAGCATTAAATGACCATTGGAATCACTAATGTAACTGTTGGGAACATTAAAGTAGCTGTTAGGTTGTAATTTGGTCCAGTCTCTCTCTAGCTTTGAGTTAATCCATGTGTTGGCTAATCTTGCGACTTTCCTTCAAATTAATCTGTTGGAAGATGAAGCTTCCATAGAGGGAAAGAAAACATTCACTACTACAAAACAGGGATACGGAGTCCTATTTTTTGTACTTTTGACGTCCTATTCCTGCGGGACGTATATCCGGGGCGCTTAGGAGGAACCGACATAAGGAGTCTAAGTTACGGGAATTAGACTCCTTAAGGAGTCTAATTCGAACTTAGACTCCTTATATCGTCATAATTGCACTCTCGAGATCTCGGTTAAGGAGTCTAATAGTCGGAATTAGACTCTTAAAGTAGACTTAAAGAGTCTAATTCCGTTACTTAGACTCCTTAAGTCTCGCTTTAGAGTCTAATTCTAGAACTTAGACTCCTTAAGTGTTCTTTTTTTAAAAAAAATAATTGCTTTGTATATTCACTATCCCACAAATTTATTACAAATTGAAATGAAATTACAGAGGAAGAATCAGAAAAATGAAATGAGCCTCAGATCTACAAATTGAAATGAAATTGGAGGAATCGAAGAATAGGAAAAATCAAATCTACAAAAAAAATATGTTCAAGCTACAAAGATGACAGAACAAAGATCTGAAATCATATATATAGAAAATCGGAACAATCGGTTGACGAGTTGGTGCCGACGACGGTGACTGGTGGAGAAAGGTGGTGTTGCGAACATACCTCCGTCGAAGTCTCTTCCCCCATGGTTGAAAAAGTCCGGATCAACTCACCGTGTGCCGCGTCGCCTTCATCGTCCGCGTCGCCTCCACCGTCCACCGTTCGCGTTGCCTTTTACCGTCCATCGTCTACATATATGGAGCGCCTGAAACAAAAGCAAAAAATAAAGAAGGGAAGTCACGGGTCTGGATATATGGAGCGCCTGAAACAAAAGCAAAAAAAAAGTACAAATTTGAAATGTTTTTGGAGTCTAAGTTTCAAAATTAGACTCCAAAAGTGTTTTTTTGGCGCTAGAACAAAAGAAGGGAAGTCACGGTCGGATATATGGAGCGCTGAAACAAAAGCAAAAAAAAAAAAGTACAAATTTGAAATGTTTTTGGAGTCTAAGTTTCAAAATTAGACTCCAAAAGTGTTGTTTTGGCGCCGGGGACAAATATTTGGCATTAATTTTTGGCGCTAGGATATACTTTTGGAGTCTAAGTGTTAGACTCCAAAAGTCCCACTTTTGGAGTCTAAGTTTTAAACTTAGACTCCAAAAGTGTCTCTCGTGGGCCCCACCTACTGCACGACGTGACCCCCTGCTGCACGACATAACCTTATTTTCTGCTGTACGAAATGATTTTTGGAGTCTAAGTTAGAAAATTAGACTCCAAAAGTCATGCTTTTGGAGTCTAAGTTTGAATCTTAGACTCGAAAGTGGACTTTGAGTCTAAGTTTGAAACTTAGACTCGAAAGTCAACTTTTATCCCATATAATTACAAAAATGCCACCGCCCTTATTTTTTACTTCTTTTTTTTAAAAGGACGTCTTTTCGAGACGCAAAAACCATTTTCGTAGTAGTGATTTAAACCTTTGCAAGGTCCAGGGAATGATTTACCAAAAGGATAGAAGGTTTTCGGGACCCGCCAATAAATGTCTTGCCGACGTCACCTTTTGCTTTATACTTAATCTTCATTCTAATACACTGTAAATCATGTGAAACTCACTAACAAACTGATTAAACATAGTTAAGAATTGTAACGAGTGATGATAGGAAGTATCTAGATCATATACGAAGATTTCGCAAATTCGAGAAAGATGATTTTCAAATAGAGCGACACAAACTCGAGTTTGTTTAAGCAAACTGGAGTTTGCAACTTTTGCTCAGGAACCAAACTTGAGTTTAGAAACTCAAACTCGAGTTTAGTTCTTTCTCAAAAAGATTATCGCGATTGAGCTTTGAAGGACATTTTGAAACAAGAGTAAACTCGAGCCATTAAGTGACAAACTCGAGTTTGAGACTTTTTGAAATGAAAATAAGGTTAAGTTCACAAAGCTCAAACTGGAGTTTTCAAATACAAACTCGAGTTTTCTTAAGTTCAAAAATAGTGAGAAGCTCTCGGCTTGACACAAACTGGAGTTTAAGAAAACAAACTCGAGTTTTTTCAAAATATGAAATCTTTGAAAACTCTCGGTCAAGCGCAAACTTGAGTTTACTATTACAAACTCGAGTTTACTTAAAACATGAAAAACCTTAAAAGCTCTCGGTCAAACACAAACTTGAGTTTGACATACCAAACTCGAGTTTGGTTAAGTTCATAAAACATTGAAAGCTCTCTGCCTAACAAAAACTCGACTTTCACATAATAAACTCGAGTTTGCTTTAACTTGAAAAACTTAAAGTGATCTCGGTTTGACATAAACTCGAGTTTGCAAATACAAATTCTAGTTTAGCTAAGTTTAGAAAATTTGAGCTACTCTCTATCAAGTCTAAACTCGAGTTTGAAACTCAAAACTCGAGTTTGCCTTTAACGATAAGTTTTTCAACTTAACAAAGACAAACTTCAATTCAAGTTTACAATTGTCGTTATCATCAAATCGTAACACCCCCAAATTTCTAACAATTATAATAATATAAAATTGCAATAATTTCTTTATGATCAAATACTTGAAATTCAAAATAACCAAATTTGGGAAGTGTTACCGCCACACTTGTAGTGGGACAAGTGCAAGACTACCTTATTACATTAACATAAATCCAAACTTAAATAAAAATGTCTTATTCCGAGCGTAAAATAAAATAAAAACTAGCTAGAATTGCTCATTGTTCTTCCTCATCTCTCACTGCTAGCCCCAATAGCCCCAACTTTCAAACTGTTTCTTTTCGAAAATCTGCTCCTCAGAAGGATCATCACTGACCCAGAACACAAACATCAAAAAGTGGTAATCCTAATCAAACACAATTTATACAACTCATATATATTAATTAAATCAAATATATAATCACATAGTGATTGAATCAACTATCGGTTCAATATTATAGAATAGTAATAATAATAATAATAATAATAAATAAAATATTTACATGATGATAAAAATATCATTTTACATATATATATAATCTAAAATATCAATTTCAATACTAATCATATCTATACATTCACATCGAATCAAATATTATTCATTATCTTTATTAATTTCATTTGGACCCGGAAACCTGCTAGTCCATTTAATGGGAAGAGAACCATGGTAGACCTAAAACGCCCGGTCTACCTTGTGACCGAAACCCGCAGTCACAAATCATCAAATTGGCCATATATCAATAAAAGATTTCGTCCTAATGTGCACACCTCTTCCCAAAGTTGCTACTAGTGTCCCAGAAACCTGCCAGACACCACTTTGGGAAGAACAGATATAATCAGTTCACATCAAATAACATATCGAGGCATAACGCCTAAGGGTTGTGTTCGTCACTTTGGGGGTATCATCCCAAAGCTATCTTCCTATTGTTAAATTATTTTAATCTTGCCACAATTATCAATTTCTTTATTGAATATATTAGTTGCTCAAAGGCATCATGACTTTCCAAAGTATTCAATAGTATAATAATTCAAATATTTGATATAGGATCCAACTCATATTATAACTCGAGATACCTATCCGAGTAAAGTCTAATTATTTCAAATTACACCCATAATAAAATGGATTTCTCAATATATATATACACACACACATATTAATGAAAGGTGTTTATAGATTTCAAAGAAGAAGAAGACAAGACGTACATATATTATGTATAATAATCAAAGGACATAAATATGTGTTTCAATCACGAAAACCGAGGCACCCAAAGTGTACATGTATATTCAATGATAAAGGGTTTTGCAAAATAGTTAAATGCAAAGCAAGAATGAGAAATATATATATACAAGGAGGTGAGGAGTTTTGCTTTCATAAAGTGATTCACGCTAACCGAAAAGGAAAACATATTTATACATAAACAAATGCAACACATTTAAGGGTTTTTCACAAAGATCATTGTTCTGGGGATTGGGATTACTCGACATGCAACAATTAACTCCTATTGTTCTGGGGATTAGGATTACCGGTCTCCGTTTTGCTAGCCTCTTAGAAGAATATAGAAAGAATAGAGGGAATAGTAGAAGAGAATAGGAGTGTTCAGGATTAGGCTAGACCTCTATTTATAACTTAAAATTAGGGTTAGCTATGGGTTGGGCTATTTACTATTGCCAACTCATTAATAAGGTATATTAAATTCAATCAATCAATCATTGTGTGAATTTAATGCCATTAGTAGGGTGTATTAAATTCAATTAATCAATCATTATGTGAATTTAATGCTATTAATAGGGTATATTAAATTCAATCAATCAATTAATGTCATTAATAGGATATATATTAAATTCAATCAATCAATCAATCATGATGTGAATAAGATGGAAATTCCTAAAGCAATTAGGACTAGAAGTATTTGGCCCACCAAGGCTATATAAAATAAAATAAATGGGTTATTACTATTAATAAAAATCTGGGGTATTACAAAAACACATAGAGAACTAACGTTATGATATGAAATTATAATACAAAATTTGTGATTTTTTTTTGTTTGGAAATTGTGAATTATACTTCTAATATTTTGTTATATAATGTTCCACTTGGCATCTCACTTTCACATATTAGCATTTGTGATGAGTTGAATTGATGGTTACTAATATTTTTCAGGTAATAGTTCTCATGTGGGTGTATCAGTGAAGGCTTCAGAAGCTTAAGCTACTTTTGCTAACAATAGTGCTTCCACCTATTACTAACAGTAGTACTTCCACCTTGTTGGTACATGTTGGATTATTGTATATTGCCACATTAGGGATCATTTTGCATACTCTGGTAAATTTTGGTTATTTTGATAAATCTTGAAGCAATATTTAGTTAAAATTTATGAGTCTGGTAAAGTCCGAAGCTCAACTATGTGAATAGAACATCGTGATAAATAGTTTAATCAAACTATTAATTAATCATTGGTCTTCAAAATGGTAGCTGTTACACATGGATTGGGGCTTTTGGACTCTGCAGGGAACTTATCACGTGAGAGAGGACATGAATCATCAACTCGACGTTAAAAATACGTTTGGAGTGTTGGATTCATCATAGAATCAGCTTAAGAATCCTAACATAACTCAGATGCTTCAACTTCTCTAAAGGACCAATCGAGATATGCTTTCTACCTTCATTTTATTGTTTCGAATCGATATCTAAACAAATTCACTTTTTATAAACCAGCTATATAGTGCATTTATAATAATGCAGATCCTTCTCCACCAAAATTCTATATTGTACCACCCTCTGAGTGGGCAATGTGTGAATGTAAATGACAAGGACGAGGTTAAATTAGGAAGTTGTTAAAGCAAAACTAGATGGCACCATGCCAAAAATGGAAACCAAATCCTCTTGGTTGGCACCGGCAAGTGCCTGAGTACCGATGGTGAAGGCCTTGTTGTACTTGTCTCTGACCAAAACTACAAAAGCCACAAAAATGCTTGGAAATCTCTTTATTTTCTCAAAGGTTCATTACACATCGGCCCTTGTCTTTGCCAAATGTGTCTGCATTGATGATGTCTTTGCCAAATGTGTCTGCATTGATGACCACGATTCTTTGTGTTCGGATGATCATTGCAATCAATGGCTCCAACTCAGTTCTCACCACTGTCTAGGGACCATAAGCATAAACATTACATAAATCTTATGCATGCTAGTAGCAGTATATTTATTCTCCGTTAGTTCAGGCTATAAATTATTCACAAAAGTTTTTATTAGCTTTCAGTGGATTTTAGTTTCCTTTTGATAAAATTAAATCAAAATTAATGATAAAATCCTCAAATAAGACATTAAATGTCATGATAAAATAGGGATATATCATTAGGCTTTATATTTTTTGTCTATGGGAAGTACATGCTAGTTTTTGTAAAACCAAAGCATTCGTCTCGGTCATAAAGAGTTGTAAAATCAAAGCAATACAAAGTTGCTATTCAAAAGTAAAATGAGCCAAAGCAACTTATATTCAAAGTTGTTCAAACCATGTATTAGAGTTGGTACTCAAACCAGGAATCTAGAATTTAGCTTTGCATTTTTCCATTGGACAAAACAGACCTTCTTGAAGGTGTTGAATAAGTCAAATTGACTGGGCATAATGGATGCAATTGATATTGGTATCAGAGCTAGGTTTGAGATATCCCTCCTCCATACGATTGGTATCAAAGTACCTAGTATTCTTAATGCGATTGGTATCAAAGCCATGCTCGGGATACCTCCCCTTAACTCGATTGGTATCAAAGCCAAATTTGGTACTCAAACATGAACATAGAACTTAGCATTAAAGCAATCCTATGTACTAGCCATATCTTATTGCAGGGCATTCAATCAAACACTGTGAATGCACACAGTGCTTACAAGGGTGCACACAGTGGTATGCTCGGCAGCCCCATATCTTCCTAAGAAAAACTCAAATAATATACAGAACATGTTTAAACCTGATGATTAATCTCAAGATTCTTTTTAAGAAAATAGAAAATGTGATCAAGATTTCTTATCAAGACTAACTACACAAAAGAGAATCTTAAGATTTGTAACAAAAAGCAATCCAGAGTTCTTATCAAGGACAATCTCAAGATTTTTTAAATGGCATCAAAACCAAGTACAAGATACCTCCCCTCTCAACACGACTAGTATTAGAGCTACAGGAGGTATCAATTAGTATCATAGCGTTGTATGGATACCTCTCCTTCGATGCAATTGGTATTAGAGTAAGGGTGCTAAAGTATATATTTTATAATTAAATAGGTGTATATTTTATGATATAATTAGTTGGATTTATTAATATTTTATACCTATTTAATTATCTTTTATATATTTTTCTATCTTTAATTAATCATAGGATAAAAGGATATTTTAATATAAAATATATTCATATACTATTTTATTGTGCGGGAGATATTATCATGTTGTATATGTGTGTAGCAGTATATATCATATTTAAAAAGGAAGAGATTTTGGATTAGGATGATAGCATCGTGAACCCGCAACTAAAGATCTGAATGGAATCACCCAATGCGATATATAAAAGAGGAGAGAATCATGATGGGAGGAATTAAAAGACTCAAGGCGATATATAAAAGAGGAGAGAATCGTGATAGCGAAAAGGAGGGCAACAAGAAGGCACTGAGTTTTTATTATTAATTTAATTGTCAATTTGGTTTATCATCTTAATTATTTCATTAGGTTGATGAATTATCTAGTTGTTCAATTGGATAATTGTAAACAAGATTTCTAAAATTATTTTAAAATTAAATGTGATTGGTTTTTAATGAGTTTAATTAGCCACCACTTATTCCATTATGAGTTTTCTAGTGAAATATGTGTTATTAAACTTGAGGGTTTCCCATATTTCAATTAGATAATAAAATTCATTAATTTCCATCTTTCATCAATCTCCCTTTGGTTAGTTAATTAATTTGGGCTAAGAAATTAACTCCATGTGACTCCGAGTCAAAGCACTAAAAATCCCCAAGTTCAATAACACATATACCACTAAAAAACTCATAATGGAAAAATGTGGCTAATTAAATTTATTAAAAACCAATCACATGTAATTTCAAAATAATTTTAGAAATCTTATTTACAATTGTCCAATTGAACCACTAGACAATTCATCAACCCAATCAAAAAATTAAAATGATAAACCAAATTGACAATTAACTTAATAAGGAAAACTCAGTTAATAATTCAATTGACAATCTCAAGGTTACAAACAAAAATCCAGCAATTGTCTCAAGCAAAAAAAACTTCAAATTATCAATCCAATCTAAAAGAAACATGTTTATAATCTAAAACTAGGTTGTTCTCAATCAACACAACTTGAAATCCTTAAAACCTATGTTGCACGACAGTAACACGTAACACAAGATACGACATGACACGACACTCCGACACGTGAATCTTTAAAAAAAAAAAAAAATCTAAATTTCGATACGTTAGGACACGTTTCAATATTAAATATATATTTTTAAGTATAATTCACATTTAATACAAAACCTTCATAAAGTGTAAAGTGTAGATAGATAAAATTCCACGTGATTCAGTAAAACAAAAATAGAAATTCCATTATTTCTAAATCGCTTCATATGATTCGATGAAGAATGGGCAAATAATGAGATATTTTCAAAAAATATAAATGGAGAAAGTAAAAATGCTCGGCGGTGTAAATGCGGGAATGTCTACAATACTCGGGTAGACTACTTATAAGTTCAAATATTTTCATCTCCATCCCATAAAATCATGGCCTCCAGCTCTGGCTCATCAAGTGAAAGACTAGCAACTTCAAGATCTCCAATATCATCAAGTGAATCAAATGTATCTCCAGCAATGTCCCACATTTGATGCTCTCCTTGTACATAACTTGGATTGTTTCTTATTAAAAGTTGAAGATTGCTATGCACATAAACCAAGTCTTCAGAACGTTTTAGAGTGATCCTATTCCTCTTCATGAAATGCACAAAAGAATAAATACTCCAATTGCGTTTAGCACATGATGAAGAGGAGGGTTGTTGCACAAGTCTCAATGCTATGGTTTGAAGCAAAGGAGTAGAAGTACCATAAAGTAGCCACCAAACTTTCAGATCCATGGTGGCTTTAAAATTGATGGCATCTAAATCGCCAAAAGTTCCACCATTGGTAATAAAATCTGCATACTCCCTTGTAATCTTGATTCGGTCCTCCGAGGTAGGAAAGAATCTCCTTAAGCATTTTTGTCGCTCTTAAGTAATCTCTACATCCATGTGTGGAGCAGCTCGACTAGAATCTTCTTAGAGCTATTGGTGACTATAGTATCTAAAAGAGAAACAAAAAAAAATTTACAAATTATCAAATTATATGAAGAGAAGTATTAATTTTAAATTCAATCATTTGTTAAAACCCTACTTAGGATTCACAAGAATATGATGCACCAAATCATAAAAAGAAGACCCCTCTTCCATTATCTTCCCTTCTTTATAGTATATAGCTTTCTTCACTTTCTCAATCATCTCATCCCACATATCATATATCAAGTGAAGACAAGGTCTATCAGTGTCGCACACTCTAATTATATCATAAATAGGAGCAGTGAAAGCAAGTATATAATCAATTGAATCCCAAAAATCATCATCCAATATTTTTTCCCTCACAAATATGGCCCTCCCAAGATTATCATCTTTATAAATACTCCATTTTTCACTTATCACCATATTACCCTTTATTAACTTGAACCTCTTCAGCATCACAATCATTGAAGCAAAACGAGTATCAGCAATAGAAAGCAACTTCAAATTCACAAACTCATTGTAGATGGACAATCTCATAGAATTGTTCATAATGAAATGCTTTATTTGAGCAACATCTCCTACAATATCAGAAATCCAACTGCATTCTTCATATGCTATTTGATTGTTCTCCACATTCTTTGCAGCACAAATATTTTTCACAGCCAAATTCAATGTGTGAACAACACATGGTGTCCAGTTAATAGATGGAAATTCCTACTCAATCAGTTGCCCTGCTCCCTTACAATTTGCAGTATTATTTGTGATTATTTGAACCACATTCGCCTATCCTACTTCTTGAATAACTTCCTTTAGCAACTTGAAAATAAATTTTTTATCCTTAATCTCCCCCGAGCAATCAATTGATTTTAAAAACATTGCTCTACCATCACATACTGCCATGAAATTAATGAGTGGTCTCCTTTGTGAATCACTCCACCCATCACTTACAATACTTACCCCCTTATGAGTTCAATCCTCTCGAATAGGTTCACACAATCTATCAACATTTTCTTTCTCCTATTGCAATAGAGTAGTTCGCAATGTGTTATAGCCTAGTGGCAAATAACCTGCAATATTATGATTTGCTACAAAAGTATACGAAGCTTGAAAGTATGGGTTCTTTGCCAAATCGAATGGCAATCCTGCTGAATAGAACATTCTAGCAATAAGATGATTTAACTCTTCCCGCTCCCCAACATTGAATGCCTTCTCAAGAGGACCCTTAGTTCTTCTTTTTTTTGAGTCAGCGGAAAAACTAGAAGATGAGGGGGGTAAAGGTACATTTCTGGGTTTATTAGATTGCATTCTTTGAGTAGCTTCTTCCAATTTCTTCATCTCTTAACAGGTCTCTCTTTTGCACTAACAAACATTTACCAATTCCTTTGCCTACTATGTTCAACAAATGAGCCCGCACTCTAGTATATGAACTTTTAAAATGTTTTTTACAGAAGTTGCATGTCCAAGACAAATTCCCTCCTACTTCCACTCCACCATCTAATTTGGTAACATATTTTCATAATGGTTTACTCAGTAATTCACTAGCAGTGGCACTGGTAGAATCACTAGAAGCAGCAGGAGTACTAGCATTGGGAGAATTTGAATGATCCATAATACAAATAAGTCTGACAAAAACAAAATTAATCAAAAAGTACAAAATAAAGCAATATTGTATAAAGCAACACATATATTCAACACAATAAAAAAGCAACAGAGTCTGAGCAAAAACTACAAAATCAAGCAATATTATATAAAGCAACACACATATAATAAAGCAATATTATATTGCTTTAACACACATATTCAGACGCAACAAAAAAGTAAGAGTGTCAGATGGTCAGTTTCACAGTTTTCAAGACACAAAGCAACTCACATATAATAAAGCAATCTAATGGACCTGCAACACACATATATTAACGCAATTAAAAAAGTCAGATAGTGAGTTTCAGTTTCAAAGACAATTCACGCCAGTCTCAACTCTCAAGTTCCGTACTTATTGGCATGGATCGAAGGCTATCTAGCGAAAGGAAGCCCAGGTTCTGATCTGAGGAGAGAATGGCGACGATTCGGCGAAGGGTGGAGCTCAAGTTCAGAATGAGACAACGGCGGCAAAGGTTGAAACTCGAAAGTTGAAAGTCAGGTTTGTCTGAGAATCTCACAGGAAAATAACCTAGATGTGGTGACTCGATCTCTATATCTTTTTTTTGAACAAATCTTGATCAAATCTCAATATCTCCTCTTCCGAACAAATCTCAATCAGTATCTCGATATCTCTGTTTCTTCCTTCTTCTTTTTTATATTCCTAAAACGCACCTTGACAGTGTCCGACACGGTCAAAGACGCATGTCGGACCGGTCAACACGTCGAACGACGTTGACCACGTCCGACACGCGTGTCGGACAAATGTCGGTGTCTAACACCGTTCGACACGCAAATTTCTCCAGAATATGCGTGTCGTGCTTCAGAGCTTAAAACTAAACGATCTTAAGTCTTGAATTGAAAAGATGAAAAGAACGACACTCCCTTATAATCTTCAAGTGTAATATAATTTCTAGGTCTTAGCTTCGTCCATACTCCTCCCAAGTTGCCTACCAAATAACTCAAGCTGCCATGGAATACCCCTCCTCAAACTGCTTCTCGCAAGACATGGCCATTGATGAATGTGTTAAGTAATTCATGGATGAATGATATTGGTCCTTGCGCGGCTGTAAGTGAATGGAAAGAGGATTAAAATAATGGTTTTGGTGAATGGGTGTTGTGCGTGAGAGAGGGAATACCCATATGGTGATGAATGGTAGAGTATGGGATCGTGATTAATGATGAGCTGAATAGGAGAGCTTCAACCCTCAATCAGAGAGCGTGAGCCTTTTGTGGCGGCCGGCTAGGTAAATTAAAGGAGTGGAAGAGAGAGTTTTGGGTACCGACTTGAGCCCATTAAAATTTAAGAAGTCTAACAAAATTTCACCATTAGATTTTCTTTTAGCTTCCAAAGTCAATTCTGCATCGTAGGATCTTCTAACATGTTTTTCCTTATCGTGAAAGAATTAAATAAAATCGTACTCTATCTTATATTTAGAAATATTATTCAATCACAAAATATCAATCAGAATATTAATAATTTAAGCCTAAGAATCTCATTATTAATTCTGATTTATGTTATTTCTTAAAATTGGCTAACAATATGAATATTATCTAATAATTCTAAATTAGGCTAAAATAGTTCCCAAAATAAATCAATTAGACGGGATAGAATATATGAAAATCGGGATTTATGAACGTAGAAGATCCGACCGTTAACAGTATAGAAAGACAGACAGGACATGGAGATCAATGTCGTTGGCATAATCATTGTCATAGGGAATATCTGCTTTATATGATATATGTATGTTTTGAATGAGTAAATCATTCATTTCATTCATCAACATAAAAATAAAATGAATAGCAAGCTAAGATATAAATAATGCAATTTATTTTTTAAAAAAGGAAAAGTATTATCACAAAGGGCCATGTTGGCAAAGTAGATGAGGACCAATGGATATTGAACACAAAAGATAAATTCCAGTAGTGCTTGTTGTATACATTGTATAAGGATGTTTTAAACAAAGAGTCTCTCCAATATCATGGAAACATTTTAAAATGAAAAGATGTGCATTTTGAGAAGTCATGCCCTTATAAATTAAGGGATTTGTGTTGATTCATGAATCAATAAGGTTCATGAATTTAACTTTTAATTGAAGAGGTATGGTGCTTTAAAAGGCACAACTTCAAAGCATCAATCTATTGTCTATAAATACCCCAATTATGACACTATTTGAAGAATAGAACAAGAAACCTCGGTAACCTCTTACTAAGTTACTTTCTCTTCTACTAGTTTCGTGTCACTTTGTATCCCTACATGAAGGATTTGTTTAATCCTAGGGAGCTGTCACTTTTTATTCATTGAGGGGGGCTGCGAAATATCTCTTAAAAATAGTGTCGTCCAACGCGACTCCGACCAAATATTTTATTGATTTCTTACAGATTTTGCCAACAATGCTCTCTTTTGCTGTGATCATCAACATAAGTCAAGACTAAGGTTTACTTAATAAAAGATTATATCTTCCACAACAGGTCTTCATGGCATCCCAAAACCGAAACATCCAATATTATTTATAAAGAAGTGTTTTGTAATCTAATATCTTAAAATAAATTTACAAGCTTGAGTTTTGACTATTGAAAGCCAAGGATAGAGTTTGCAAAGTGTTGGATTATCTTCAACAGCCGTTGTTAACGCATGTACAACTGTACCTGATGATCTTAGTGTATACTTTAAAGGACAGTCAACAATATTAATTCAAAATGATGAGGGACACCTTAAAAACATAAGTCTAAATCATACAAAGCCCCCTAAATTTTAAGTCAGTTGCACATAGCCCTATAACATTTCAAAGTTTATTAATCTTTTTTTTTTTTACTATAAACGCATAACCGTACATTCACTGTTATCTATTTAACGGGATTTGTCACATGGGTTCGATATAAAACACATGACATTTCACGTGGCATCTATGTAATCTAATAATTTTATATAATTATATAGTAATTATATAATATATATTTATATATAACGGTTAAATTGCCATTAAAAAAAAAAAAAAAAAAAAAAAAAAAAAAAAAAGCCTTAATCTCCTCTATCAACTATGCATTTTAACATCAAAGTGATCACAAGTTCGCAACACATTTTTTAGTTTGCGATTCCTCACCAACAAACTACTCGTTTTTTTTCCAACAATTCATTTCAAATATTTTTAATTACACAGAATTAAAGGATTAAAAAGATATTTTATAAAATTTAAAGACCAAAAAATAAAGTTTTGCCTTAAAAAAAATATGAAACGGTGTGCTTCATGGGTGGGAAAATTTTGCTCAGAAAAAGAGAGGGAGGATAAAGAAGATGGGAGCTTGACAATCATGGCAGAAAATGAAGCCAAGTAGGTATAAGTATCTTTTTATTTAGAGATTATTTGAGATATTGTTATACACTAAATGCAAGTAAAATTCAACTTTCTTCCTTTCTTTTTTTTTTTTTTTTTTTTTTTTTTTTTTAGGCACAGGTATTCTTCTATTGAATGCAATCTTATTCAAGGAGCGGTCAAGTACTAAACGTGGACACTTCAATTCTCTCAATAAGAAATCAAATCTTAATTCGTGAGGGACAAATCTGAAATTCAACTTTCATTAACTCTGTTATTCTTAAGAAATATGATGGCTATTATACATGAAAGCCCAACAATCTGGGCTCATGTTCCTGACTCGCTTTTGCTTTTGTTTTTTGGGTCTGAACTTTTGATTTTGTTTGGGTTTAGAGATAATGTTGTTGCTCACTCCTAAGCATTGACGGTGCAATGCCTAGCTCTTGAATTATATTATTTAATGAATCTGAATATCAGCAAGTGATTTTGGAACCAGACGATACGCATATGTTTTAGCTGTTGGCCAACTCCGTTCTATTTACATTAAATCACTTTGAACCACCTCATCAGAATTAGAATAGCGGTTAGCTCATGAAATCAGCCTTAAATTGAATTGATTTTTCAACTTAGCCCCTATTCAAATTTGTTTAACCTCTATCCGCTTTCCCGGTATATCTAATGTATACCACCAAATAGATGGGGCAATGTTTGAAAATGGTAATTAATATTCTTCTGATTCTTAATATAAGACATATTTACCTAATTTGATTAAATTAAGAAAGTTAATCGAACTAGTTTTATGACTTGTATTTTTATGAAACACCCTATTAATCTTCTTTAACTCTCTCATAATTCGCTCTCCTCTTTAATTAGTGTTGAAAGAGCATCAATAGTAATAAATTAAGAGAAAATTGATAAATATAAAAACTATGTCTTCTTATATTTATAATTAAGATCAACTTTCTAAATATATCTTATATTAAGGAGCTGAGGGAGTAACTCTTTATGGAATTATAATGGATCCCTTCTGAATTGCATCCTATATTTTAGATCCGACGACGTAACACATAATCATACGTGCACTTCTACAAACATACACATACGTAGAGAGGGGTACTTGGGAAAAGTTGGCTTCTATTACCAAAAATGTAAAAAGGTTTACTTCTAAAATCAAAAAATTGATGCCTAACATAAAATGCTACATTAAAATAGTTCCCAAAATAAATCAATAAGACCGGATAGAATATATGAAAATCAGGATTTATGAACGTAAAAGATTCGACCCATTAACAGTATAGAAAGACAGACAGAACAGGGATCAATATCGTTGGCATAATCATTGTCATAGGGAATATTTGCTTTATATGATATATGTATCTTTTGACTGAGTAAATCATTCATCAACATAAAAATAATATGAATAGCAAGCTAAGATATAAAAATGCAATTTATTTTTTAAAAAAGGAAAAGTATTATCACAAAGGGCCATGCTGGCAAAGTAGATGAGGACCAATGGATATTGAACACAAAACATAAATTCCAGTAGTGCTTGTTGTATACATTGTACAAGGGTGTTTCAAACAAAGAGTCTCTCCAATATCATGGAAACATTCTAAAATGAAAAGATGTGCATTTTGAGAAGTCATGCCCTTATAAATTAAGGGATTTGTGTTGATTCATGAATCAATATGGTTCATGATTTTAACTTTTAATTGAAGAGGTATGGTGCTTTAAAAGGCACAACTTCAAAGCATCAATCTATTGTCTATAAATACCCCAATTATGACACTATTTGAAGAATAGAACAAGAAGCCTCGGTAACCTCTTACTAAGTTACTTTATCTTCTACTAGTTTCGCGTCACTTTGTATCCCTACATGAAGGATTTGTTTAATCCTAAGGAGCTGTCACTTTTTATTTATTGAGGGGGGCTGCGAAATATCTTTTAAAAATAGTGTCGTCGAAAGCAACTCCAACCAAATATTTTATTGATTTCTTACATATTTTGCCAACAATGCTCTCTTTTGCTGTGATCATCAACATAAGTCAAGACTAAGGTTTACTTAATAAAAGATTATATCTTCCACAACAGGTCTTCATGGCATCCCACAACCAAAACATCCAATATTATTTATAAAGAAGTGTTTTGTAATCTAATATCTTAAAATAAATTTACAAGCTTGAGTTTTGACTATTGAAAGCCAACGATAGAGTTTGCAAAGTGTTGGATTATCTTCAACAGCCGTTGTTAACGCATGTACAACTGTACCTGATGATCTTAGTGTATACTTTAAAGAACAGTCAACAATATTAATTCAAAATGATGAGGGACACCTTAAAAATATAAGGCTAAATTATACAAAGCCCCCTAAATTTTAATTCAGTTGCACATAGCCCTATAACATTTCAAAATTTATTAATCTTTTATTTTTACTATAAACACATAACCATACATTTACCGTTATATATTTGACAGGATTTGCACATTAGATCGATATAAAACACATGACATTTCATGTGGCATCTATGTAATCTAATAATTTTATATAATTATACAGTAATTGTATAATATATTTATATATATAACGGTTAAATTGCAAAAAAAAAAAAAAAAAAAAAAAAAAAAAAACCTTAATCTCCTCTTTCAAATGCATTTTAACATCAAAGTGATCACAAGTTCGCAACACATTTTTTAGTTTGCGATTCCTCACCAACAAACTACTCGTTTTTTTTTTCCAACAATTCATTTCAAATATTTTTAATTACACAGAATTAAAGGATTAAAAAGATATTTTATAAAATTTAAAGACAAAAAAATAAAGTTTTGCCTTAAAAAAAAATATGAAACGGTTGAGAGGGAGGATAAAGAAGATGGGAGCTTGACAATCATGGCAGAAAATGAAGTCAAGTAGGTATAAGTATCTTTTTATTTAGAGATTATTTGAGATATTGTTATACACTAAATGCAAGTAAAATTCAACTTTCTTCCTTTCTTTTTTTTCTTTAGGCACAGGTATTCTTCTATTGAATGCAATCTTATTCAAGGAACCGTTGAGCACTAAACCTAGATACTTCAATTCTCTTAATAGGAATTCAAATCTTAATTCGTGAGGGACAAATCTGAAATTCAACTTTCATTAACTCCCTTATTCTTAAGAAATATGATGGCTATTATACATGAAAGCCCAACAATCTGGGCTCATGTTCCTGACTCGCTTTTGCTTTTGTTTTTTGGGTCTGAACTTTTGATTTTGTTTGGGTTTAGAGATAATGTTGTTACTCACTCCTAAGCATTGACGGTGCAATGCCTAGCTCTTGAATTATATTATTTAATGAATCTGAATATCAGCAAGTGATTTTGGAACCAGGCAATATGCATATGTTTTAGCTGTTGACCAACTCCGTTCTATTTACATTAAATCACTTTGAACCACCTCATCAGAATTAGAATAGCGGTTAGCTCATGAAATCTGTCTTAAATTGAATTGATTTTTTAACTTTGCCCCTATTTAAATTTGTTTAACCTCCATCCGCTTTCTCGATATATCTAATGTATACCACCAAATAGATGGGGCAAAGTTTGAAAATGGTAATTAATACTCTTCTGATTCTTAATATAAGACATATTTATCTAATTTAATGAGATTAAGAAAGTTAATCGAACTAGTTGTATGACTTGTATTTTTATGAAACACCCTAATAATCTTCATTAATTCTCTCATTCGCTCTCCTCCTTAATTATTGTTGAAAGAGCCTAATTAATACTCTCTCTCTCTCTCCCCGCACACTTATAAACAAAGGCATATTTGGAAAAATAAGTATAGTTGCTACATATTTATCACTTTTAACTAATTTTAACTATTTTCTTAAATAACACAATTTGATTAATAAAAACTTATAAATAGGGAAGGATCAGAATTATGAATATTTATATATATCATGTACAATTGGAAAAATGATACATTATTCATGAGTTATAAATAATGCCAATGATCATATAACGAAAATATTGTGGATGGAAATCCCTGTAATCCGAATGTTTATCTGATACGGATAGGTCATAAAATGGGCCCTTTTACATGAGGCCCATTTTAATCCCATATAAAGGCCCCCCAAAAAAAAAACTTCACTTAATCTTCAACAGCAATGTTAACCAAAAAAAAAAAAAAAAAAGTTAACTTCTAGATGGTAGGAGCTAATCTCTCACGTTGTGGTGAACCAATGTTCAAATTCCCACAAGGAGAGGTGCCCAAAATTAATGTCCGACAGTGCTTGCTTCCCATTTTTTTCCAACTTAACAATTTTAATATTCCTTTAACAATAATCAAGTAAGAGAGGAAGAGAAGATATTAAGGAAGATAATTATAGTGTTTTAGGAAAGAAAATATCATACTAATTAATATTCTTAATTAACTCAAATTAGTTAATTATGTTTTATATTAAAAACCGGAGGAATACCACCAAGCAGTATTGTCAAAAACTAGTGTAAAAACTTGCGTTTTTACATTTTTACTAGGGTCATAAGTGTTGAAACGCAAGTAAAAAACTGTCATAAGCAAAAATTGGTAGAAACTCCGCTCAAACACGTAAAAACTTACATTTTTATCGTTTTTACTTCAAAAAAAAAAAGGATGAAAAGTTGAAAATCCTATTTTCATCGTGTATCTTGGACTCGAGATTACCGGAGAGTGGAGACTAGATTGTTATATATAGATTTTAACGTATTTACGTAGTTACAAATGTAAGTTTTATATATATATATATATATATATATATATATATAGTCAGGGATGGAACTTCCCTATGATAAGAGGGGCCATGGCCCCCCCAAAAAAAATTTATTTAAAATTTTTTAGTTGAACTTTTCCTTTTTAGTGTAAAATACAACTTTGGCCCCCCAAAGTAATGAATATAACTTTGGCCCCCAACTTCTTCTTCTCCTTTTTTTTTTTTTTTTTTTTTTTTTTTTTTTTTTTTACATTTTTCCCTCTTTTTTTATATTTTAGGCTTAGAATTCAATCTTTGTTCCATGTGGGGTTTTATATGATTTATGTTAATCTTGTCATTCTTTTCTATGTTTTATTCTAATTACCTGAAATTTTTAGCTTATCATTGAAATTTACTTTTGTGGTGTATCCATTATTATGTTTTTACACATTCTACATTACACTTGTAGATGAAGTTAATTAACTTGATTTCATGAATATTTTTTTCATTCTTTTCATTTTTAATGAATTTAAAACTTTCCTTAAAAAAAATTTTCGGGGGCGCTGCCCGGGAACGCCCGAATCCCCAAATTCTCCCACCACTATTTGGCCCCCCAAACTTTTCCTCCAAGTTCCGCCACTGTATATAGTTATATGGCTTATATATTTTAAATATAAAATTATTCATTGAATTTTGAGTAGTGATTTATAATTTTTTTTCCATGTATATGTATATAATTTTAATTAGTAGAAAGTTAAAACTTTACGTTTCGTGTCAAAGTTAAAACTTTACGTTTCGTGTCATTTTTACGATTTACGTTTCTACTATCCTCTTCGTATTTACGTAGAAATTCAATTTTGACAACATTACCACCAGCGAGAGGCCATAAAAGTCTGAATCCCAATTACTTGGCCTCCCTTGCGCGCCCATCTGTTTCTTCAAGGAAATTGACAAATCTTCGTCAATCATCTGAATCCTGGGCACTCTGTCCTTCACTGTCACAAAGATGGTCTGAGTTAAATAAGTTAAAACTACAAAAACTAAGTCATAAATTAGTGAAAATTATAAAAACTAAATGTTTTTTTTTTTTCCAAAATATTAAGAGGATTTATTAGAAAAATTTGCTCCAACTTTTATGTGTAATGTGAAATATTAGCTTTTTTTTTTTTTTACCTGTAAAATATTTTCTTTAATATTTGGGAAAACAAATAAACCTTTTATCAACGATAATAGAATTAAGCAGTAAAAGACTCCATACTTTTATCAAGTGTCAATCACCTTATTTTTGGATTAGTCAACTATTCTAGATGACTTATTTTTTAAAATAATTATTTCATTAATAATAACCTTTTAATTTGTCAAAAAGAATAAGGCTAAAGTATACATTTGGCCCTTTATGTTTGCCTCTTACGGTATCATTTTAGTCCCTTAAGTTTGTAAAGTGTACGTTGGTCTCTTGATGCTAACACCGTTAGTCGACTTAATGTAAAAAATACTGACTCAACAGTTTTAGCGATGACTATACAATTAAATGCTGATCAAGCATACTTATATGTTAGTATTTTAATAAATTAATATTTTAAATCTTATTAATTGAAAACTATTTAATTTTCTTCGACAAAAAAAAATAATTTAATCTTCACAAATTGTGAAAAACCACAAAATAGTCTGTAAAGATTGATTTTTTTTTCAATTGCCATTAAAAAAAAAACTTTAATCTCCTCTTTCAAATGCATTTTAACATCAAAGTGATCACAAGTTCGCGACACATTTTATAGTTTGCGATTCCTCACCAACAAACTACTGGTTTTTTTTCCAACAATTCATTTCAAATATTTTTTATCACACAGAATTAAAGGATTAAAAATATTTTATAAAATTTAAAGACAAAAAAAATAAAGTTTTGCCTTAAAAAAAATATGAAACGGTTGAGCACACTTCATGGGTGCGAAAAAATTTGCTCAGAAAAAGAGAGGGAGGATAAAGAAGAGCGGAGCTTGACAATCATGGCTGCAAATGAAGTCAAGTAGGTATAAGTATCTTTTTCTTTTGAGATTATTTGAGATGTTGTTATACACTAAATGCAAGTAAAATTCAACTTTCTTTCTTCCTTTCTTTCTCTTTTTTTAGGCGCAGGTATTCTTCTATTGAATGCAATCTTATTCAAGGAACCGTTGAGCACTAAACATGGACACTTCAATTCTCTCAATAAGGATTCAAATCTTGATTTGTCATATTGTGAGGGACAAGTCCTTTGCTAAAATTCAACTTTCATTAACTCTGTTTTTCTTAAGAAATATGATGGCTATTATACATGAAAGCCCAACAGTCTGGGCTCATGTTCCTGAATCGCTTTTGCTTTTGTTTTTTGGGTCTGAACTTTTGATTTTGTTTGGGTTTAGAGATAATGTTGTTGCTCGTTGATAAGAGTTGGTACAGATAGTAAGGAATGGGCTCAAGTCCTAAAAGGACGAGAGTTCAATTTCCACTGCCATTGTGAGGGCTCCTTCGGCAGGCAATCACGTAAGAACCTCTGTATGTACTCAAAGAGCCCCGGGGCGTTGCCCTGGCCTTGGTGGGGGACCGGTGTCGAACCCACCTAAACTTTTTTATATCAAAAAAAAAAAAAAAAAAAAAGGCTGTTGCTCACTCCTGAGCATTGAGGGTGCAATGCCTAGCTCTTGAATTATATTATTTAATGAATCTGAATATCAGTAAGTGATTTTGGAACCAGACAATATGCATATGTTTTAGCTGTTGACCAACTCCGTTCTATTTAAATTAAATCACTTTGAACCACCTCATCAGAATTAGAATAGCGGTTAGCTCATGATATCTGTCTTAAATTGAATTGATTTTTCAACTTTGCCCCTATTTAAATTTGTTTAACCTCTATCCGCTTTCTCGATATATATAATTTATACCACCAAATAGATGGGGCAAAGTTGAAAATGGTAATTAATACCCTTCTGATTCTTAATATAAGACATATTTACTTAATTTGATTAGATTATGGAAGTTAATCGAACTAGTTGATATGACTTGTATTTTTATAAAACACCTTAATAATCTTCCTTAATTCTCTTATTCATTTTCCTCCTTAATTATTGTTGAATAAACATCAATAGTAATATATTAAGATAGAATTGACAAATATAAAAACTATGTCATCTTATATATATGATTAAGATCAAATCTAAATATATCTTATATTAAAGAGTGGAGGGAGTAACTCTTTATGGAATTATAATGGATTCCTTCTAAATTTCATCCTATATTTTAGATCCGACGAAGTAATACACATACATACACATATGTAGAGAGGGGAACTTGGGAAAAGTTGGCTTCTATTAACAAAAATGTAAAAAGGTTTACTTCTAAAATCAAAACATTCATGCCCACCATAAAATGCTATTCCCTCTATCCCTATTTATACAAGATCCAATTTTTTTTTTTTTTAATTGGTATGTCCTATTTTATAAGGTGATTTTTGGGTTGTCTGAATATTAAATGCATTTTTATCCAATATTACTCCTAATTAATTTTTGCTATGTATTCCCTTTCATCATTTTTCTCACTATTACTCTCTCTCTCTCTCCCCCACACTTAAAAACAAAGGCATATTTGGAAAAATAAGTATAGTTGCTACATATTTACCACTTTTATTTAATTTTAACTATTTTCTTAAATAACACAATTTGATTAATAAAAACTTATAAATAGGGAAGGACCAGAATTATGAATATTTCTATATATCATGTACAATTGGCAAAATGATACATTATTCATGAGTTATAAATAATGCCAATGATCATATAATGAAAATATTGTGGATGGAAATCCCAGTAATCCGAATGTTTATCTGATACGGATAGGTCATAAAATGGGCCCTTTCACATGAGGCCCATTTTAATCCCATTTGAAAACTTAACTTCAACTCTATTAAAGGCCCCAAAAAAAAAAAAAAACTTCACTTAATCTTCAACAGCAATGTTAACAACAACAAAAGTTAAATGCCAATGTGAGTTGGCATAGATGGTAAGGGATCGGGACTAGGTCTAAATGGTCGTGGGTTCGATCCCCCTCGCCGTCGCCAAGGACTCCTTTGGTAGCGATCTCGTAAGTCCCCGTAAGTGCTCATAGAGCCGGGCCGTGCCGTGGCCTTGGTGGGGACCGATGTCGAACCCCTCCAAAACTTTCTTCACATCAAAAAAAAAAAAAAAAAACAACAAAAGTTAAATTCTACATGGTAGGAGCTAATCTCGTGGTGAACCAATGCTCAAATTCCCACAAGGAGAGGTGTCCGAAATTAATGTTCGACAGTGCTTGCTTCCCATTTTTTCCAAATTAACAATTTTAATATTTCCTCAACAATAATCAAGTAAGAGAGGAAGAGAAGACATTAGGGAAGATAATTATAGTGTTTTAGGAAAGAAAATATCATACTAATTAATATTCTTAATTAACTCAAATTAGTTAATTATGTTTAATATTAAAAATTGGAGGAATACCACCGAGCAAGTATTGTCAAAAACTAGTGTAAAAACTTGCGTTTTTACATTTTTACTAGGGTCATAAGTGTTGAAACGCAAGTAAAAATTGTCATAAGCAAAAATTGGTAGAAACTTCGCTCAAACACGTACAAACTTACATTTTTACAGTTTTTATCGTTTTTACTTCAACAAAAAAAAGGATGAAAAGTTTTTCTTTTTTACCCAAAAAAAGGATGAAAAATTGAAAATCCTATTTCCATCGTGCATCTTGGACTCGAGATTACCTGGAAAGTGGAGACTAGATTGTTATATATAGTTTTTAACGTATTTCCATAGTTATAAATGTAATTTATATATATATAGTTATATGGCTTATATATTTTAAATATGAAGTTGTTCATTTAATTTTGAGTAGTGATTTATGATTTTTTTTTTCCATGTATATGTATATAATTTTAAGTAGTAGAAAGTAAAAATTTTACCTTTTGTGTCGTTTTTACGATTTACATTTCTATCATCCTCTTCTATATCATATGTAGAAACTCAATTTTGACAACATTACCGAGAGGCTATAAAAGTCTGAATCCCAATGACTTGGCCTCCCTTGCGCGCCCATCTGTTTCTTCAAGGAAATTGACAAATCTTCGTCAATCATCTGAATCCTGGGTACTCTGTCCTTCACTGTCACAAAGATGGACTGAGTTAAATAAGTTAAAACTACAAAAACTAAGTCATAAATAATTAGCCAAAATTATAAAAACTAAATGTTTTTTGCCAAAATATTAAGAGGATTGATTAGAAAAATTTGCTCCAACTTTTATGTGTAATATGAAATATTAGCTTTTTTTTACCTGTAAAATATTTTCTTTAATATTTGGGAAAACAAATAAACCTTTTATCAACGATAATAGAATTAAGCAGTAAAAGACTCCATACTTTTATCAAGTGTCAATCACCTCATTTTTGGATTAGTCAACTATTCTAGATGACTTATTTTTTAAAATAATTATTTCATAATAACAACCTTTTAATTTGTCAAAAAATAATAATAATAATAACACCCTTTTAAGAATGAACTCTCCATCTTCCGTAGAGTCAATTACACACACTATCTCTCTCTCTTAATTTATATGATTATTACGAATTTAAATGAAATGGGAAGAGGAAAAAAGAGTGAAAGAATCTTGGGTCGAGTCAAAACTCATATCTCGACTTTGGCGTATACTCTTATTTTATTATGTTGTAGAGTTTCTATGTTGCTTAACCGAAGGACATGTGCAACACTCAAAAATCCTCATCTCGTGAGCATTGGATTCTTTGGCATTTTACTGTTGATTGTCTTCTTCTTTTTAATTCAGCCTCAACCAAATCCAAAAAGAAAAAATGGTCTTTGCTTCTAATTTTAAATTAATGTTTAGCTCATATGATAATAAAAGGATGAGACATGGACTATTAGTTTTATTATTATTAGTTTAAAGAATGTTCTCCACCTGAATCTATGCCACATGGGATTTTACAAATGTCAGGAAGATTCAGACGAATTTGGAAAATTGAAAATAGGATGACACACCTCCCAAAATTAGTAAAGACAGCAACACAATTGGGTGCTTTGAGTCATTCAATAAATACCATAATACGAGTATTATTCAATTTTTTTAGTATTTCAATAAATTATTTAATAAAGGGTTAACGGGGCGTTTTGGTCTGGGGTGTTTTTACCGAGAGATAATTTTGTTCGGAAGATTTTACTGTTGATTGCCTTTAGAATTATCATGTCTCGAAAGTATAAAAAATAGAGTAATTTTGCCCTATTCGTTATCCCAGTTAATTTTAACTATTAGTTGAGCAAATATACTAAGTTGGCATACATGTCATCCACATCATTTTTGCTAATGTGCAAATTTGCCCCATATGTTTTAAATCTTACTTTGAAAAAAGATAAAGTAAATAACACATGAACTTACGTGCATAAATTTATACCTTAAAAAAATAAAGTGGATGACATGTGAAGTGCAGAACTTAAGATATTTGGTCAACTAACAAGTCAAAATTAATTGTGATACTTGATCAAGACAAAATTACTCCTAAGTTAAAACATTTGAAGCAAAATTGCCCTTAACCCTTTAATAAACAAACTAGCAAAGTAAGCACCTGCAATTTTTTTAAGAAAAATGGGTGACACCGCTCAAAGCATTATTTTGAACTCCATAGAAGTCACCATTATTCTCAAGGCATTATTTAATTTTAAATTTTTAATTCAAGCATTTTATTTTAATCTAAAGAAATGGCTTTTTAAAACTAAATTAAATTATTCTCTTGCTAAAAAAAAAAGTTATATATCTCAATAGTTTGAATTAAAATTAAGTTACATGTTTATTCATATAGATATCTGCATAATTATAGAGAGAAACAAGAGAGAGAGAGACGAAATATCACCTATGTATATGAGTATTATATATAGTGAAAGAGAAAGAAACAAGAGAAACGGAGGCGTTTGTAACATGATGAGCTGTGAAACCGAGGAAGAGCCACAAGCTACAGTAACACACAACGTCCTCATCTCTTCATTTCACTGTTCCTGATTATCATTTTTGGCCAAATTTATCTCATTTTTCATTTATATATACACACACGCATATACATATGAATACATGAGAGAGAGAGAGAGAGGGGCCACTTTTGAAAGTTAACAGGCACTAAAACTACTACTACAAATTAAACTATATATCTCACCATACTTTGTATCCAAATATGAATTGTCTACACCAGTTGAAGAACTGATGTTAAAAGGCCTTTTTTGATCGGTGTGAAATAAGGTCCTTTATGAACTAACAGGAAGTTTTGATTTTTGAGAATACCTCAAGTCAAAAGCAAATATCTTTTAAGGTTTGTTTAATGTGAGAGAAAGGAAAAGGAAGAAAAATTTTAATGGGCTGAATTTAAAACAAATTAACGAAATGGTTTTACTTAATTTTTTTCTTATTCTTTAATCTTATATGATCTCTTTATTCAAATTTTAATGATAACCCTACATCCATGGGCGGACCACGTTGAGCACACTTGCCCCCCTTGAATTTGACACTTTCTCAAAAAAAAAAAAAAAAAAAAAAAAAAAAAAAAAAAAAAACTAAAACTAAAACTAATACATATTTGAATGTTGTCCACCTTTAAATTAAATACTCACCCTATCAAAACCGCACTTCGTAATCAAATAGAGGATGAATGGTTGAATCATTGTTTAGTGCCTTATACTGAAAAAGATGTATTTGATAGCATTGATAATAAGGCAATTATGATAGAATTTCAAAAAATAAGGCCTAAAATGATGACATTGTAATTATTTTTATTGTAATATACTTTTGTTATTAAAATATACGTACTTGAACTTATTGAGTGCTCACCCTTCATTGTAATTTATGTAACTGCATTTCTATCAGTACTTAGCCTTACTTTTCTAAATGAAAGATTTATAAAATGATTGTCTCTCTTATATTACATCATCAGTGTTCATTTGATTGCATGAATATTTTTTTGATATTCTTTTCTTTTCTAAAACATTCCTTTTAAAAAAAAAAAAAATTCGAGGGCGCGCCCCCGAATCCCCAACGATGGTGCCCCCTTGAGTAATTTTGGATCCGCCCGCCTACATCATCATTTCTGTGATATGATCTAAATTATTTTCTCAGCTGTAAGGAAACCTTTTTTTTTTTTTTAACATCGACATTGGATAAGATCTAAATTATTTGCAATGATAATGTCTTTATAACACATATAGCCGTAGAAAACCATTCCATTAGTGAAGGATTTTGAATTCAATCTCAAATGTCACGTTCTGTGATATATATTTCTAGCTAGCTTGTGTGGCATTAGCTAGAGCGAATTTTTCTATAAGTAGATCTTTTAAATTTATTCTATTTGGATTTAAGCATAGCTTTTCTGCCTTATTTTCAGGGCTATGCAAAGGGCTGGATGTGCTGTCTGATGGTCCGGCCATGGCCTACCCATCTATTTCTCAATGGACATTGGCTAGCTCATGCCCGTCGAGTGCCCATAAAGCAGCTTGATATTTTTTTAAAACAATCTCAATATGCAACTACACTTTCTACCACATTGTTGCCATTAATTTCTTAATATAAATTACAAAAAAAAAAAACACTAATAATAAAGTATCATACACTACAAAAAAAATTGACGTTTTGTAGCGAGTTAAAATTACGTTTTTGTAAGCTGCTACAAATGACGATAGTAGTGGTTCAAAGAATCATTACAAAATACTGTTTGTTACAAGATGTTTTGTAGTGGTTTTCTAAAAGCTGTTACTCATGTAATAAAACCGTTACTATATTGGTAGCGAGTTTTGAGTTACGCTACAAGATGCGATCAAGATGACAAATTTTAAAAAAAAATTAGCGCCAAAATTTACAACGCTACAAATATTGGATAAAATTTCATAAATTGTGCCAATATTTAAGCCGAATTTGAATTAAAATTTGTAGCAAGATATTGCAAAGTTGAAAAAAAAAATCATAACTTGAGTTCAATGTTACAATATTATGTTGAATATTTTTATTATTTAAGTGACAAATTAAATTATAATAGTTTATATTTAAAAAATGACTAACTTAAGTTAGATAAGTATAAATATTATGCGTATAATGCGAGAATGTGTAGATAATAAGGAGTCATTGTGTTGCCCACCTCTGAGCAAAAAAAATATGTTCTCCATTAGATTATATTTGATTATAAAAAGAATGTTGATGATGATAGGAGGAATATTGAAGAAATGTCCTTACAGTTATGGATAAGAAAAAAAATTAATATCAACATTATAAGAAGGAAAAAAAATAAAACATTGAAATCAAAGATTTTGGAAGGGGTGGGAAGAAATAAGAGAGAACAAGAGAGAAGGGGGTGGGAAGAAATGAATGAGAGTGTGTGAAATAAGGTGTGATGAGGGTATTTATAAAGATATGCGTAACTTTTGTAGCGATTTAACGTTTGTAGTGGTTTTTCGGTTTTGTAGCGGTTACAAAACCGCTACAAAAATTCATTGGTATTTTTTGTAAAATAAATAAATTTCAAAATATCGCATTTTGTAACGGTTATACTAAAAAGCGCTACAAATTAATGAACGTTAGCGGAATTCGAAATATTCAAATTTCAAAATTACACATTTTGTAGCGAGTTTATCTACTAAACTGTTACAAACTTCATAATCTTTGAAAGGATACAAAATATTCAAATTTCAATATTACACACTTTGTAGCGGTTGATGTGACGGTTTTGTAGCGGTTTGACGTTTGTAGTGGTTACAAAACCTCTACAAAAATTCATTGGTATTTTTAAAAAAATAAATAAATTTCAAAATATCACATTTTGTAACGGTTATACTAAAAACGGCTACAAATTAATGAACGTTGGCGGGATTCGAAATATTCAAATTTCAAAATTACACATTTTGTTGCGGTTTATCTACTAAAACCGCTACAAACGTCATGATCTTGGGCAGGATATGAAATATACAAATTTCAATATTACACACTTTGTAGCAATTTATGTGACAGTTTTTGTAGTGATTTCACGTTTGTAGTGGTTTTTGTTTGTTTTGTAACGGTTACAAAACCGCTACAACAATTCATTGGTTTTTTTAAAAAAATAAATGAATTGTAAAATATCACATTTTGGAGCGGTTTAGCTAAATAACCGCTACAAATATGAATGTATTAAAAAAAAATTGTATAACTTCTATTTGCGACGTGTTTAAGGACTTCACATTTGAAACAGTTTAACTAAAAAAAATCACTACAAATTGTTCACCGCTATCGCAACCGCTACAAATGAAGAAAGTTAAGGCTCTTGGCATTTTGTAGTGGGCTTTTGATATAAACTGCTACAAATAGGCCTCCAATAATGGCACACCATAAGGTGCCAAACTAACACTATATTTGTGGCGGTTTGTATAAATAAACCACTACAAAATAACCGTCACAAATTTTGTACCAACTTGACGCCATATTTTGTAGCGGTTAGTTTATGATAACCTCTATAAATGTCGTTTACAAACTAGCGAGCCACTTGGCACGAGTCCTACCGCTACAAATTCACCTATTTGTAGCGGTTTATTTTAACCACTATGAATTGACATTTTTTTTGTAGTGATAATCCTCATTATTCCTCATTGAAACCACACATGAAAGGACATGCATAAAACTATCAACACCAACCTCCTTCAATTTGAGAGGACTTGAGTGTAGCCAATTTTGAATACATATGAGTGCCTCAGCCATCTTTAAAGATAAGAAGCTTTTAAAAGTACCTAGAACTCGACCCTTGGCACTAAAGGTGGATTTTGAAGACATTGTGGAAATTGATGCAGTCAACAAATCATGTACAATCAAATTTAAAACTTTATATTTGGAAACATGTACTTTCCATCATACCAAAAGGTCAAATTTTGATTCATAATATTCAATTAAATTGGCTTGATGATATTTACCTACCTCTCAAAGCTGCTCAACCTTCTTAGTAACAGTCTTTGCACTAGCTAAAAACTTTTTAAATGTGTGGCCAATGGTAGACAATGACATTTTAGTTTCAACCTCTGGAATTCAAACATTTTCAGTATAAACACAATCATCCAATTTCTGTAATGTTGACTTAGACTAAGATCTGGATGCTTCATTAAAAGTAATGAAGCCATCATATAGCAATGCAAAATATCCATAATCTACTTTAATTTCACTTCACACTGTATCACATAATGAAAAATTGCTTCCAAAACAACTTTGACTTCACCTTATAATATAATACAATATATTTATATTTAAATATATACATATTTTATCTCACCTCTATGTGATAAATAATTAAATTAATATGGGCTCTTTTGCCTAAATTAATACACACACATATGGGCGGGCGTGGGCAGTCTAAGGGTGTGCCCGTAGCTGTCCGTTTAGCACACATGCCCGCCTATTTAAGCCCGCCTATTATAGCTTTTCTTGTGAGCCAAAATGGGCAATTTTAAAACTTGGGCAAGTACACTAAAGTCGGGAATCGTCTCGACCCGATCCGACGGGGCGGGGGGTAAGGAAAACGTCTGTTTCTCAAATCTCGGCCCGATAGTACTAGGGTTAGGGCCCCCTACAAGGCCCGAAAATTATTATTCCAAATTTTAACAATTTTTCCTTCGATTTTTTTCAAAGAAATATAATTAATAAATTGCAACCATTAAAGTTCTAATCTATCAAATAAATGTTATCAACATTAATATTTAAACAATATAAATCATTCAACAAATAAACACATTCATTAATTCGTAATAAAAAAACAAATAAACACAAAGAATATGTTTTTTCCTTTTTTTTTCAAAAAATGTTAAATAAAGAAATTGCTTTATGTATGCCCACGACAAAATACCTTTTCCTCTCATAATTTTGTGTGTGTCTGCAGATTCCTTAGGTTCATGCATGATTTTACTTACGGGTAAAAATAATTATACTTATTTTACACAAAATATATTTATAATTCATTACTTATATAATATTGTAATACCAAAGTATGTGTTTATTTAATATGAAAACATCCCTTCTTTAAAATTTATAATAACTAATTATGTGTTTTAATAGAGAATAATAATAATAAAATAAAAAAAAGGATTACGAGTTTAAACTAAAAAAATCTAAGTAATTACAAATAAAGACATTCATTAAGTAGAAGTCTAAGTAATTAATTTTTTTAAAAAAAAATGGCAATTAAACGGGCCTAACGGGCCGGCCCAATTACAGGCCTATTTCAAATTTCGGCCTACTTTTTAGGAGGCCGGGCTTAAACGAGATCGGCCCGATTTCCCGACTCTAAGGTACACTGGGAGTTGGTCAATTTGCTTAGCCCTACCTATCTTTACCTCAAGTTTCATTTTATCTCCTTAAATTTATAAAAGCATGTTTATTCTTCAATTTTGATATGGAATTTTCTAACAAACATTCTAACCCCTCTCGGTTTAAGTTATAACTCGCAATTAAATACTTATAAATCATTCACAAAAATAGGGTTTTTTTCCCCCAAAAAAATAGGGTTGTTTTCATTTCATTCTACTTTTAATTTAGATGAGTTAAAATACAAAAATATTGTCATAAAAAATTAAAATGTAAGCATGCATTTTCAGTGTTTAATTGCACACTTAATTAGTTTTCATTAGATGAAGTTGACCGTTTTAAGATTCAAGGATTAAAATGCACTTTATAAATTTAAGGAATTAAAATAAAACCTAAGACAAAAAAAAAAACAGATATACCTATTTATTTGTGAATTATAAAAGATATGAAAAATAAATTATGTATTCCAACAAAAATAAGGAATATTAATTATAATTTATTGATAAATAATTGTAATATGTATTTATATCGTCGAAACAGGCTTCGCACCGACAAGATTGATTTGTTAATTGTTACCCATCATTCATTATAAGAAAATGTTCTGACCTGACTTTCTCTTTTTTCCTTGGACATGATAAACACTACTTCTATATTCAGGCTCAAAAACAAAATGGCTAAAGACTGCTATAGCTGCATCATCATCAACATTTGAGACCATGACAAATACGTACGTTTGTACATGTGTGTGTCATCATATCAAGGATAAGGTACAAATTTGTTTAAGAAATTTTCATGGAAGAGCAATACTACCCTAAAAGATTTTTTAGATTCGATATTACATCGAAAATATTAAAATAAAGCAATGTTTTCATTTACCATTAAAAAGGTAACGATCAACTTAGTTTTTTTAATGGAATTGGGCAATATTGTTACACTTTGAAACTTTCACTGAACTTGAAAAAACTTATAGGGTAACACTACTCCTCGCCGAATACTTTTGGAGAAAATTTGCACCTTAACTCCATCATATTATAATAAAGGGTTAACTAGAAAATTTGCCCCGGAAGTTTTCGCTAATAAACAATGTTGCCCTGGAAGTTTTTCTTATCTCAATGTTTCTCCTGAAGTTTTAAAACGTAGCAATGTTGCCAATTTTTATTAAAAAGTTAACGGTCAACGTTAATTTTTTTATTGTGAACGTTAGTTTCTTTTAACGAATCGAGACAACATTACTATGTTTTAAAACTTCTGGGGCAACATTGAGATAAAAAAAAACTTCCAATGCAACATTTCTCCCGAGCCTATACTTTAGGGACGGATTTACTATTTAACCCTATAATAAAACAAATGATAATAATATGCCTAATAAATGTACTTATTCCTTGAACAAATATTCGAAACTATTATTTTCAAACTCGCGAATTGATTTTCTGAATTTGTTGCTTTTACGTTCCTAATATAAATCGTGGCCGAGTGATTATTAAACTCGTGCTAACCATAAATTCGACTAAACTCTTAAGTCCACGGACCGATTTTATCATTTTTAAATTTTTAGTTTGTAAAATCGTGTCAACTCATTCTTAAACTTATTATAGCTTTTTTTATTCAATCATGTTAATTGTCACACACACATAAATATACATATGTACATATAAACTTTATAGAAACTTTTTTTGTTGAAAGTATGAATATTGATGGATTTAACTTTAATAGTTCATATGTAAAATATATTTAAATCAAATTATTATTATTTTTTATTTTTATTATTTAATTGTATATTTTTAACATCTATTTATTAATAAAAGCATACTCATATGAGTTTATGATCCAAATTTACATTCTAGTCTTTTTTGTTGAAAGTATGAATGTTGATAAATTTAACTTTAATGGTTCGTATTTAAAATATATTTAAATTGAATTATTATCATTTTTTAAATATGTGTATTATTTAATTGTATATTTTTAACATCTATTTATTAATAAAAGTATACTTGTATGAGTTTAGGATCCGAGTTTGCATTCTAGTCATAAGTATATTAAGTTTACATTCTGGTCACAAGTTTAACAACCTTGTTTAGAACTTCAATTTATAATTGTATGACATGGATTTTAGTTGCAAGAGGCCTACTTTTTATATATTTTTAAAAGATTGGTCTCATTGATAAAATATTAGGACCCAAATTCATTGAGTAATTGAGGTTAGAGAGGTCTAATGTTGTGGTTTAAGGTATGGAAACCTATAGAGTTGTGTTTGGATGGCTTACGAAGTGTAATTAAGTAAAATTATTGGAGAAAAAATAAGATATAAATTTTAATAAATTCCTCATAGACAAATAATAGTAACAAAGGAAATAGACTAGGCTTTACCTAAACAAGTGTTGTGTTTGGATGGATTAGGAAGTGTAATTAGTGTAAAAAAAAATAAGATATAAATTAGTATAGATTTCTTAGAGCCAAATAATAGTAGGAATGGAAATAGGCTATGTTAGGCTAGGTTTTACTTAAATAGGCTTAAGCCTACAACATATATTTAAAAGTCCTGGCCTTGCCCTTAAACTTGTATGTAGGTTTTTTTATGGCTTGAGTCTTGGCCTTAAAAAGGCCTAACAAATAGAGCCGAAAATCGGGTCAGGCCCTTTTAAGCCCTTGCACTTCAAAGGCCGGGTTTGAAAATTAGAAGAGTTAAGGGCCGGCCCCAAGGCATCGGGCTTAAAAGGGCCAGCCCTACAGTCCCTTTTAATTATTGTTATTATTTTTTTGGATGCATAGATTAACATATGATGATTTACTAATTTATATGTATTTTGTATTTGTTATAGAGTTATTTATATATTTAAGTACAAATACATAAATACATAATAACTTTACTCGATTTTATGATTTGGTTTATTATTTGTTGTAGATAAAGATTCTGGATATGTTCATGATGCGGGAGAAGAAATTCATGATATTCTTATTCTTGAAGCGAGAGACTACTACTCAAAGTGAAGCACAATAAAATGTCTTTGAAATTGATGATAGTAACGAAGAAGATGACAATGATAGTTATCGTATTAATATTTCTTAGTGATATGCTTCTTATGTTTTATGTGAGTTATTTGTGGACAATAGTTTGCTTTTGATTACGAATTAGTGAATGTGTTTATTTGTTGGATGATTCATGTTGTTTGGATATTAATGTTGACAACATTTATTTGATAAATTAGAACTTTAATTGTTGTAATTTCTTGGTTATATTTCTTTGAAATAAAAATGGAGGAAAAATAATTAAAATTTATAATAGTAACTTTTAGGCCCTATATGGTGGCCCGGCCTTGGTGCTCTTGGAAAAAATAGATGTTTTTCTTACCTCGGGCCTTGTAGGGCCGGCCCGTTAGGCCCAGGCCCTTCAAGGGGCGACCCTGATTCCCAGCTCTACTAACAAGGCCTGGAATCTGTTAAATAACCTTTAAAACATAGGCCTTCAAATTCATATATAACCCTTCACACTTATTTACCAACCTACTTTATGTTTTTAAAACCTAACATCCATTCTCGTCATAATATTAGGGCTTAGTAAGGAAAAGAAAAGAATGTCTAGTCACAATTATTGTCTAAGCAAATAGAAATAAGAAAAACTAATTGTCTATTGATTAATGAAATTTTTTTTTTTTTAAACAACCAAGCATAACAAGTAGCATATAAAACTAGATTTTACCTCTTTTATTCTTCCCACATAAATTGGGACAAACTCCTCCCACTAAAATTATAATATTCCATTTGGCATTAAAATAAACTAATAGCAATCATTATACATTAGTGGATGATGCAAATAAGGGGAGAGGGAGTGAGTTAGCGTTACCATCTCAAGCAATTAAAGAAAAAAGAGGTAAGGTGAGTGATTAATTCGAAAACAAGAGTTGAGTCTAATGATAATGAGATGTGAAACTTAAAAATAAGGTTAAGTTGGTAAATTTATAAAAAATTTTGGATGATATTATTTATACTTATATAATAGTATAAATTTAAAAAAAAAAAAAAGTTAAATGGGCCAGGCCGTAAGCTTGTAAGCTAGGTCTTATAAAAATAAGTCTCGACTGTTTATCTAAAAGCCTAGCAATAGGCCTAATCCTGAACCTGATCAATTTACTAAATAGGTCTAACCTATTGCATCCTAAATAATAGGGATTAGGATTAGATAACTAGGGTACATTTATTCAGCATCTGGACTATATTTCAATTAAGGAGGTTAGGAATATATACATTTATTAGGCATATCATGGGTTTTATTATAATATGTCGACGCACACAGGTACAAACGTACATATTTGTCATCTTATTTTTCCACACTAATTATATATAAGATTAAGGTGAAGATTAGCTAACAAACTTTTACTCCAGAAGCACCTAGCACAAAACATTTTTAAATAGACAAAAAATATCAAAAAACTTTTAAAAATGTAAAATCAACACAAAAAACTTTTAAAAATGTAAAATCAGTACAACGTCGTTAGAAAAAAATTAACGTCAGTTAAAATGTAAATTTTTAAGCGTTAAGATGCAAATTGGCCAACAAAGTTTTATTCCAGGAGAACCCAGCACAAAAAAGTTTTACTCCAGGAGCGTCCAGCATAAAAAAGTCTATATGCAATCCACCCAAAATCCGGTTATTGCAAATCCTTATCCAGACCCTCCAACCATATGCATTGGGGTTAGGAAGAGTGAATACAATAAAAAATCACAAATGTAACGAGTAGATTTCATTTTAAGTAAGGTTGACAAGTTTTTAAACATGTCCGGCAAGTCCATGTGCAATCCACCCAAAATCCATTTGTTACAAATCTTTGCCCTAGGACCCCCAACCATGTGCATTAAGGTTAGGAAGAGTAAATGCAACAACAAAAAATCACAAATATAACAAATAGATATTTTAAGTCAGCTTAAAAATCACAATCTATACCTGCACCAGGTAAGTTTGAAAACTTACTACCCTTACCCAAAATGGAATCTACTTGTTACATTTGTGATTTTTTTTGTTGCATTCACTCTTCCTAACCCTAATGCACATAGTTGGGGGTCCGGGCAAAGATTTTGCAACAGTCGAATTTTAGGTGGATTGCACATGGACTTCTTTATGTTGGGCGCTCCTGAAGTAAAACTTCTTTGTGTTAAGCGCTCCTGAAGTAAAATTTTATTGGCCAATCTAGACTTAACCCTTAAAAAAAAATTAATGACGTTGTCCTGACTTTACATTTTCAAAATTTTTTTGGTTTTGATCCACTTAAAAGTTTTTTGTGCTGAGCACTCCTGAAGTAAAAGTTTGTTGGCCAATCTACACCTTAACCTTAATCCTTATATATATTTGTCATCGTCAGATGCCTTCTAAGATTTGATACTCTCTCCAATCTTATTTAAAGCAACAGTTGCTACTTTTACGCCTTCTTGAACTATTAGATTGAGGATGTGGGCACAATTAATAAAAAGATTAGACGAAACTCCATAACCTTACATATTAATTTTTCTAGTGAAAATTAAGAAAAATTAAAGTTGAGGATAAGGCTGGTCCCACCCAAATTTTAAGCTAATATAATTAGAGCATCAAACTAGTGTTTTTTTTTTTTTTTTGTTACGCCTTTATAAGCAATATGACCCTTCTTAGATTTAATACGAGTAGTATGAAGTGTGACATCACAACATTTGGTATCTAAAATGCAATAAAAAGATAGGGGGAAAAGTAGATTATTTGTGTGATAAATAAATTTAGTAGAATCTCAAAAAAAAAAAAGTTTAAAATAGGAAAAAGATAAATCAGGGAGTCCAATATTACATATCCTTAGTTAAACCTGAGGGAAGAATGTCATACCCCTCGATAATACAACATGTATCAAAGTAATATAGCACAACATAGTGGGCAAAATAGAAATAGTATAGTATACTGATAATAAATGCAACTCTTGGTTACATGAAAGGAGTATCCCGCAAGGTTCTTACATATCCATATAATAATCCACAATACAACGGTTCCATATACTACGAATCCATAATAATAATAACTAAACTAAACTACAGATAAGCAACCCTAATCCAATGACCATACTGCATCCATCAGTTGCCCGTGTCTGCGGCCTCGCCCTTAGAACCATGTCCACTGCTCTGCTCATGTTCTGATCTTTGAGAAACGTTTAAGATTCAAATGAATCTCAAAGTAACAGTCAATCTCACATACAATGTATAAGAAACACATAAAAGTTAACCACAAACAGAAAACAATCCATAACAGCATATACTACATTCAGGGATCAAAAATCACATATCACAAATCACATACAACATTCTCTGAAAACAATCATCACATGATCCACTACCACAATGCTAGATACTCAACTAGGTAATAACCCATAACAACTGAATACCACTAGGTTCGCTGCCTAAGGACTACCGGTCCAATAGACCCTACATTTAGGCACCGGAAAGGTTCCCCATGATTAGCCATTTTGCTGAATCAAGCCATGAGTGGTGCTTGCCCCATACAAGTGGAACTATTCACAAACATGGTTTAACATACATACATAATATGTGAGAGTTAAAGTTACTACCTGATTGCTTATCCAATCTTCGACTTGGCTGCGAGTTCCGTGATTGTTCCTAGCAAGCGTAAATTCTTGTAATTGTACATTTGTGGACAACGGATTACTGCTTATTCAACTCTTAATGTTCCTAAGGCATTAGGGTTATTCATCACACTATACTCAACATAAGGTTAAAAGGCCTATACTAACTCTGACAGCTCATATTAACCCTTGAAGATTAGTTTAATTACCACTGGCTTTTATTTTTTTCATTTTCGCCCTTGACCAAATCTACCAGAATTTTCTACTAACTTTGAAAATTTATAATTAATTGTACAAGTGTCCAATTAGTGGTTCCAAAGGCTGTGTAAGTGTAACCCTTGTGGAGTCTATTTTCAAAGAAAAATTCCTCACACAGTCAGACACATGCATACTGACTAGTGTTCAACAATCATTACACACTATCCAGAGAGACATTCCAATTTCAATGTTCAACTTCAACAATTTATAACACAACGTGTGCAGATCCAAATTAGCCATATGACCTATCAAATTAAATCTTGTTATGTCTACTTTAAATCTGAAAAAGTTTCATAGTCATCGGACACCATTTACTTAGCCCAAAACTCATTGCAATTGGACTACCTCGTAGGGAATCAAAAGTGGCAAATTAGGGTCTTTGGCCAATTCAATTCCAATGCTTCCAGAATCACTTCCTAACATTTACTCTACGCAATTTTTCATTTTAAACCCATTGGAAGCATCAAAATAGACAAATTCTCATTCTTTATGCATGTCCTATTCTAGCCGAAGTTAGGGTTAGGAGAAAACAAAATTGATTTTCCAAGTTTCATTCTATTATCACTATGAATTTGCCCTTAAATCACCTTCTAGCTTATAGTTTAAACCTTAATCATTCCTTAACCCATTTTATCAACTTGGAAAAAACCTCCCCTTAGTCTTTAAGGCTTCCAAATTCACAAGAAGGCAAGAAGAAATCAGTTTCAATCACCACAACACAAAACAACAACAAGAGGACTAGAATCACCACTTACCTTGGCTCTTCTTGTGTTTCTCGCAATTTTCTGTCTTCCTTGGCCTTTTAGGGTTTTGGTCGCCACCCAAAAATAGAGCCGGGAAATCGGGCCGGGCCCGTCGGGCCGGCCCTTTTAGGCCCTGGCCCTGTAGGGCTCGAGCTTGAAAAAAATGCCTGAAATTTGAAATTGGACCTGCAGGGCCGGCCCTGTAGGGCCTCGGGCTTAATCAGGCCGGCCCGTTAGGCCCTGTTACTGTAGCATTTTCATTTTTAAAAAAAAAAATTAGTCAAAGAGTGAAGCACAACCTTCTGCTCAAAGTGAAGCCCAATCAAATATCTATGAAATTGATGATAGTGATGAAGAAGGTGACAATTGATAATGATAATGGTATGCTTTTATATTTTATGTGAGTTGTTTAATGTTGCTTAGTTTAATGCTTCTTTCGTTTTATGTGAGGCAATTGTGGACAATGGTTTGTTTTTTATTATGAATTAATGAATGTGTTTATTTGTTGGATGATTTGTATTGTTTAAATATTAATGTTGATAATATTTATTTGATAGATTAGAATTTTAATGGTTGCAGTTTATTAATTATATTTCTTTGAAAAGACCCGAAAAAAATAGTTAAAATTTGGAATAGTAATTTCCGTGCCCTGTAGGGCCGGCCCCGGCCCCTAGTACTATCGGGGCGGGCTTTGAAAAAAACAGATGTTTTCCTTATCTCAAGCCCTATAGGGCGGGGCCCAGGCCCTAGAGGGCTAGGCCCTGTAGGGCCGGGCTGACCCTGATTTCCAGCTCTACCCAAAAACCACCATACAAGAGAGCTAATGAGGGATAGGAAGTAGCAAGATGGAAGAACTGGAAGAGATAAAGAGTTTGAGACCATTGCTCACCTATTCCTCTTCTTCTTCTCTTTGGTATGCCTAAGCTTTGGCCGACCTTAGTGGATGAAAGAGGAGATTTTCTTGTCTTAAAATTGCTTGGAGAGTAATCCCATGGGTCCCACATGGTTTGGCCGACTTGCTCCTCCATCTCTCTCTCTCTCTCAATATTTTATCATGTGCTCAATTCATATGTCACACTCCCTCTCTCTTGAACCTTATTGACCGAAATTTGGGGCTTGAACAATAAGCTTATATGTTACACTTGTTGACCAATTGGAATGTGTTCATGCTCCTCCTCTTTCCCTCTTGCCACTTGGCCTTAATTCGGGCACCTTGGAGAGGCTTATTGATCACACTTCAACATGTGTCAATCATATGAACTCATTCTCTCCCTCTCCCTTATCCATGTGGCTGAAAATTAGGACACATTTGGGAGGCTTAGAGATCACAATTGTTGACTAATTGCACATGCTCAAATGATGGTTTAAAATTTTCCTTCTTCCTCTTTCCTTGCTTGGCCTAAAACATTGGCCCTAGTGGATTAAATTTAGTATTCGGGAAAATGAAGCACTTGATCAAAATTCATTGTTTCATTCCATCTCATTTATACGTTGTACAAGGAATTTTGATGAAGTAAATTCAGGATTCTACAAAGAATATGAGATTTATAAATGTTTTCAAATGGCCAATCTGTCCTTGATAGCATTTGTGAAGCTTAAGTTGTCAATAGGTATACTAAAATTGTTAATTACAATTCTAAAGTTGTTATTCTCTATACTTATGTAGTCAGTTATGCCTAATATGTGTGGCTTCAAAATATTACTTATGAGGTTGTTGGTAGAGTAAATACCCTTTCTGGTCCCTGACAAAAAACACGGACCCCATTTTGGTCCCTTACAAAAAAACAACCTTTATTCGTCCTTTTTAAGGGATAAAAAGAACCTTTTGGAAATTTGTGAGGGATCAAAATGTCAATCAATTGACCCTTATTCGTCCTTTTTATGGATTAAAAAAGACACTTTTTTTTTGTAAGGGACCAAAATAGGGGATCGTATTTTCTTCACGGATCAGAAAGAGTATTTACTCTTGTTGGTATTTGGGAAGCTCAAGTTATCAATATGTATCTTGAAGTTATTAATTACAATGCATAATCAAGTTAGGTAAAAAGAATAATGATTTAAGAATCATAATTAACTACTTCAAAGTATACATATTGACAACTTAAACTTTTCAAATGTTGTTAAAGGGAAATTGATGGTTTAAAAATATTTACAAATTTCAGATTTCTCCCACAGATTTGACTTGGGACTTCTTAGACTGACTTCCTGATTTATCTTTTTTCTTATCCTAAACATATTTTTTAGGATTTCTCCTAAATATAAATAAATATAAACATAAATAAAATGGGTATTATTAGATAAATGATAGGCTATAAAATAGATGGTTGGGTTATAACTTACCTCCAAATGATGTGGTCGCTTTCCAGAGGAATGCCAACTTTCTGACGTCGGTGAAGCAAATTAAATGATTTACGATTGACCTTCTCCATCGCTGATTTGACGCAACAAGCTATCCTCTTCTTCTTCTTTTTTCTTTTTTCTTTTTTTCTTTTTTCTCTCTACATTACTGGGCACAGGCCGTATTTTATTTTAAAAGCCTTCCCAAAGAGTCCGATGCTACGTCAATCAGTTATCAAAATAAATATAAACTGAATTTTTAATCTTTTTTTTTTTTTTGGGCCAAATCATACTACCATTAATTTATTAAAAAACTACTGATTCTGGAATTTTAATTCTTTCTAATCTTGCTACTTTTTTCCTTTGCCCGTCTTTCTAATCTTGCTGCTACTAAACCAAAACATTCTCAAATGTATACCAATATGTTTAATTTATTTAAATAACAATGGTTGGCACAGAAAATTACTATTATTTAAGCCTAGTAGTACTAAGGTTTGAGGCCAGAGAAGGAACGTTATAAAATGAAAGGTCCAAACTGAAATATTGTATAAACTTTGATGACTGAAAATGCACTGTTGTCACATTGTTAAACATAATATATAATAAAATTATTTTTGGGAAAATAAAATTCAATTGTAAAAAAAAATCCATGAGAAGTGATCATAAAATAAAATTTATAACAATGAAGAAATGAGGAGTGAAGTAAGACTTTTGAATACTGCCTCACGATCCTCCTTCATCTCTTTTCGAGCGGTATGTGGCACCATCACAAGCATCCAGTGAGTATCATTCTCTGCCACAACTGCGTCAGAGTGGTAGATCGGTTCTTAAATCTTTGATCAGTGGCCTTCTCCCTCTGATTTCTGGCGGTTGTGGATTTCTCTCGTCCTTGTAGCGAGTTTTTTCCTCTTCTTCGATCTATTCACGCATGACAAAGTGAAAGCTATCTCGTCTTTTATTTCTTTTTTTGTGGTCTTTGGGTTTTACGGTGGTGTTTTTATTTTCTCATAAATTAAACAGATCTGTGAGATCTGAGTATAAATCATCTTGGTTGGATGGTTGTTTAAACGTTATGAGATTTGACTATCACTTGGTGGCTTGGATTTGCATTCTTGGGGGAAGATTTCAAGAAGTGTTGTTCGGTATATGGTCGAAGTCACCATATTTGCTTGAACGGAGGAGCATAACTGTTCTTCAGGATATCATTGGTTTTCTTCCTTCTGAGGTTCGGTTTTCTTTGACCTTTACTCCAAGTCGGGGTATTTGCGCAACTGCTCTAATTGCAGCTAATGCTTATAAGAAGGTGTGCCCGTTAGGATGGGTTTTACAACTAACACTTTCTTTCACGTCACTTCTAACTTTGAATATCGAGGAAGCCGGTTTTGTCTATACTTCTACTTCTACTCTCAAATTTTTAATGTACGGTGATTAGTTGTTCTTGTATTTGACTTATCTTATTGTATTTGATTTGACTTTGTTTGTATTCTATCTTTAGTTTGTTTTCTTGTATTGCACCGATTTGCGGTAATAATATAAATAGCTCTTGACAAAAAAGTAATACTCTTGAATATAACCACAAACATAACATGTTGAAGAAGAGAAGAGGATACTCTCATAATTATTTTCTTTATTTTCTTTTAAGAATCTCATTTTCACCTTCATGTTCGTTAAGGAAGTGTGTTTGAGCGTACATACGCAAGATGTTTTACCCCTACCATTTAAATACATTAATGCAGGGTGATGTTCTGATTTAATGCTAGTAAAAAAATTATAGACATAGTATAAAATAAGAAAAATTAATCATCATCAATAATTTATTGATTAATGTGATAAATAACTTGACCATATTTATTGAGTAGTATATAAATTCGCTTCCTAGGAAGCTCCTCTACACTTTTAATTTAAAACCATTAGTCCTTCACATTAATCAAGAAATATTTTTTCTATAGTTTTAATTTTTTGAAAACTATTAAAACTATAAGAATTAACTTACATCAAGTGAAAAATATAGGAGATGAATTGCATCAAGGAAAATTTTATATAAATTGAATTTTAATTTTTAACTAGATCAAAACTATATAAACGTACAATTGATTTTCTTTGCAAATTAAAATATATTAAGTAAAATTCATGGACATGGAAATGAAGGGTGTCGCCAAGGTTTTTAATTTAGCCTACTGTCCGATGGCCATTTCCATCAAGGATCAAGCTTCATACTCCCTGCGTTTTATAAGAGTTTGATAAGAATCGTCGAATATTTAATGATTTTTTATTTTTATTTTTCTCCTTATTAATCATATGTATTTCATTAACTAAAATGTCGGTGATATTTGTAAAGGTTAAGGTGCAAATTTCTCCCGAAAGTATTTCTTTGAGGAGTAATGTTACCCCGTAAGTTTTTTCAAGTTCAATGTTACATTTGGAAATTTTAAAACATAGCAATCTTACCTCATATTATTAAAAAATTAACTGTTAAAAAATAATGTTAAATCGTTAACTTTTTAATGATAAAAGACAATATTGCCTCATTTTAATACTTTCGGGGTAAATTTGCAATTCAACCCTATTTGTATTTATTATATTTTTCTCTTGGTGAACCCTAAAAAACAAGGATATACTAGAGAAAAAAATATTTTAAAAATACTTATTATTTTTAATTAATTTTCATATTTTTTAATCGCATAATTAGCACTTACAAATAAAAAGCAAATACTTCTCTGGTCTACAAAACCATCAATATGAAGTCAAACTCAACCGTACTTGAGGAGTTCAGGGTGAATAGTTGCTTATTTGGATTATTAGCTTGTTCTTCAAATCCAAAATATTAATGTCCTCAGGGACTCACCAATGTAATTTGCCTGACAACCTCATATGGACAAAGTACTGTATCCTTTTATCTTAATTATAATGACTAGATATACTGCTATAAAATATAGTTATAATGTCCGTTTTTAAGTTTTATTTAAAAAGAGACGTGTAAGCGAGGGTCACAACAAAAAGAGTTTTGGCATCCCAAAAATAATTTCAGACGCTTATATGTTTTTTTTAACGTCCCAAACTATTTTCGGATGCCATGAGTGCCTAATTTTAAAAACAAGAAAAAATTTCCCGCTTGTGACTGCAAATAGTGAAGAAGAATAACGATGAAATCAAGAATCAAAATCAACATGCTCATTTGAAATAAAACTAATTCAAATCAACAATCAATATATATTTTTGATTTTCGAAGAATGGAAATGCGTTCAAAGCCAATCACCAAAACTAATTAAAATCAACAATCGTAAAATTCCGAAGAACGGAAATGCATCCGGGCCAACGATCGGCACGATGCTCGAAATGTTCATTTGATTCATCGACGCTCATTTGATTTCAAGAAAAATGAGTCCGGAGCCATTTAAAGCGAATGGAAATGTCCAAAGAACGAATCAAGAAGTAAAAATTTGAGCGTACCTTATCAACGGGGAGAGTAAAGACCAGATTTGCGACTCGGACGGATCTGCGGTGGTCACATCTCGGGGCCCAACGAGCCAAAACGCTTCGCCGGGAAATTGGAGCTCAAATCCGCAACGGTAGCATCTTGACGATCGGCGAGCCGTAACGCTTTGCCAATGAAACCGGAGCTCGAATCCATAGCGGTAGCATCTCAATAAAACAATTCGGCAAACTCGGGTTCATGATTCAACGGTCGCATCTCGGTAGAACGGATCCGAGGAGGAAGGGTACCTCTGGGTAAGGAGGAAGTGAAGGAGAAGGTTCACAGCGCAAAAATGAGAAATGAAAATTGAAACCTTTTTTAGGAGCCGTGCAAAGGAACTGAAAAAAAATGAAACGAAATTTATAAATTTAGGCGTCCTGATTTTATTTTGGGACGCCTAAAGTCCCACTTTTGGCTCCCCAAATTTTATTTAGGAAGCCAAAATTTCCCCTAGCGTCAAAAAAAAAATCCCAAAATGTGCGAAATATTTGATTTTAGATGTCCCAAAAATAGTTTATGACGCCAATAATTAATTTTAGGCATCTCAAAATAATTTTAGGATGCCAAAAAGTCCCAAAAATTTCTCCATGCGCCAATTAACTAATTTTAGGTGTCCTAAAATATGATTTAGGACGCCTAATGCTCAACATTCAATCAAATAACTATAAGAATGCCACTGCGTTCACTTTTTACTTCTCATTTTTTTTTAATAAGGAAGTCCTTTAGGGAAGTAATACCTCCTTTTTGTAGTGGTGATAAGAGATTTATTTTAATTTTAAATATAAGATACAATTTCAAATTTTCTCTCATTTTTATATTTTTTCTTAAAATATTTTTATTAATTGCAATTAGGCAGGGTAAAGGGTTTTTATTGAAGGGTGATGGTTGTGATGCCCATGATTTAAAAGAATATTTAAAAAATAATAACATACATTTGTTATAAATAAATAATTTAACTATTTTTTTTAAATATCTTCACATTAGTTATTTTAACCTTATATTAAGAATGTGAGAATATCTTCTCTTTTTGTAGAGTTAAGGTACAGATTGGCTAACGAAATGTTACGTTAGAAGCAATTAGCACAAAAATGTTTTGAAGGTATCAAAAATACCAATGAACAATTGAAAGGGAGTAAAAATACCAATGAAGAAATAAAATCTGATGAAACTAACAAAATCACCGTTTTGGTCTATTCACTAAAGTTTAACACAATTACCGTTTTGGTCTATTTTTGAAGTTTTAAATTCTTCATTGGTATTTTGCTCTATTTCAATTGTTCATTAGTATTTTTGATAATTTCAAAATATTTTTGTGTCGATGCTCTTATCGTAACACTTTATTGACCAATCAAGATCAAAACCCTTTCATTTATGTTTGAACCCCTAAAGAGGTTTTTGTGGCTGATGGGTGATAGCCGATAGCTCTCTTGAAGGATGCGCGTATATTCAATCCATAATTGACAAAAGGTTCACCGAGGAGAGGCTATCTGTCAAACCAAAACCATTTTTCATAAACTTACTCCTTAGTACTATATATAAAGCAAAACAAGATTTTTTTTTTCCAGGAAAAAGAGATTTTTTTTAAAAGTTTTATTCGTATGCCAAATCATATTAAAAGTGATTTATAAATAAGATTAAAGGAATACTTTACAGATACTTATCCGTGTTTGAGACCAGACCATCCAGAGGCGCCAAAATTTTGAAGCAAATGATACATTTTGTTGAGTTGTGTGTGTTCATAGTTATAATCACCTAGGGTGAAATATATCTTGAAGTAAATTATTTATGATTTTTCATTAAAAAAAAACAAAGAATTATTAATCTACTTCTCGTTTATCAAAGCATATGTATGCCGATGTTTGTATTTGAACGAGGTAGATGTTTTATACCTGACAATGCATTTGTTTAACTACATATCTAACTCGGCATCTGCCAGAAGGATATCAGTCATTAGCTTATTACTGATTCCAAATTCAATTTTAATCTAAGAGATTGGAAAGGGTATTTTTGTCAAATAAGAATTAGCTATTTATTGTTACTTGTTAGTCTTTTTAATGATTTGACCAAATTATAGTTACCTTGAAGACAACATTTAGGTTAAGTTTGTTTGGTTATCTCCATCACACCAATTTCTCTAATCATAATTATTAGCACTTATAAAATTTATATGTTCATATACAATTCTTTTTTGTCAGCTCTTATAATGTGAACGACAATATTTACATTAAATTCTCTATATATAATGGCCCGTTTGAATTAGTGTCGGTAAAGCACATTCATATAAGTCAAGACAAAACTTTTCTCACATACTTACCTCATAAATCGTAAATTACGTTGGAAAAGCGGCTTTTATTGTTTGAATTACCTATATTATGTTAAATTCTTCAATCATATATGACCATGTGTTCTTTTTTTTTCCTGATTAGTTTTATGGTTAAATGATCATGTATTTAAAATAGGCTAGATGATTATATATAATTAAACATGGGCGCATTGGAAAAAATTATTTAATAGGGAAAATCCATAATAAAGAATTTAATAAATGCTAAAAGATAAAAATGTGTTTCGGATTTTTATAATCCGAAAGAGATATTAGGCTCAGTTTGTCTTTACTGAAATTAAAAGGAAAGACCAATATGCCCTTACATTTATAAAAAAAAAAAAAAAAAAAATACCCCACCAACCGCTACCGAAGCTTGGCTACACGGTGGGGCCTTCCAAAGACCCACAAATGCTATGCAATATAAATAATGCAAACAAAAGTATATATACTAACCTTTGATCTTTAACTCAAGCCTATTAACAATTTTAGATAAGGAATTTGCAAATTTAGATCAGGAATCCGCAACTTTCATTTTTTAAGTAAAAAATTCAATTACTTTTTTTGGTCATTCACAAGTTTAGATAGGGACTTCACAAGTTTAAATAAGAAATTTACAACTTTCGTTTTTCAAGTAAAAAATTTATTTAGTCTTTCATTCCATTCACAAGTTTGATAAGGATTTCACAAGTTTATGTAAGGACTTGATAAGTTTAGATAAGGAATTCACAACTCTCATTTACGTAAAAAAATTTACTTACTCTCTTAAGCCATTCACAAGTTTTGGATAAAGAATTATCGAGTTCAAATACGAATTTACAACTTAAAAAAACTCTAAACCCTAAAAGTAAAGATATGTCAACGGATTAATACAAGGCAAAATTCTGATTTTCTTTTGATTCTCTAAAATATTAAAAAAACGATCAGAGCATTTAATTTGAAAGATAAATTACATGTTTTTTTCAAATAAAGGGTACGAATTATGTAAATGATAAGCCACAATGTTCTTCATTCTAATTTTGTATGTATATATTTTCAGGATATTATCTTGTATGTATTTTCCAAAATTTATTTGGTATGTGAAGATAACAAATACAATGAATCCAACTATTTATGTGTGCGCTAAAGGAAACAAGTGGATTAATGGTAAGCTTTTACTTTAAACAAATATATTCTAAATACTCGTACATATTTGAAGATTTTTTTATATAGAAAAATATAGTAATTATGTTATTTATATTTGGGAATTTGGATGTTTTAGAATTGTGGTGAAAGTTGTGGATGATAACTGGCGCCATAAATCAAGTTGGATCGCGGACATCGAATTTGCAATCCATATTTGAATTTATGAATGATCTAAGAGAGTAAGTGAATTTTTTACTTAAATAAAAGTTTCAAATTCTTTATCTAAATTTGTAAATAGCCTGAGAGAGTAAGTGGATTTTTTAATGGTTATATACATTTTATGCAAACAAAGTGGTAGGGTTTTGAACCCCACTCCCACTATTTTAGGAATATTTATTCCCACCAGAGAGTTCTGGTCGTTAGTAGGGGTGATTTTTTTTTTTTTTTTCAATAAAAAAATATGGAAGGGTAAGTTTTTTTTCCTTTTTTTCTTTTAATTATAGTAAAGACTAATTGAGCCTAGCATTTCTATGAGATTATGAATATTTGAAACACCTTTCTTATCTTTTAACATTTTAAGAGTTTTTCATTAGGGATTTTTCCCATTTGATGCTCCTTAAAATTAGTAAATGGGAAGCTCCAATAGCAAATTCTAAAAAAGCTTTCCCTGGTAGGGATAAAGACGGGGAATATTATAACAACAAAAGAGGCATTAGATATTACTCCTCTGACATATTCCTAAATCATTTTCAGCATGGTTTTTTTTTTTTTAAAAAAAATTAAAAATAAAATCTCTAGATTTTATTAATAATACCTTAAAATTTAATAATTTTATCTCTATTTAATAACTACTTCCTCTGGTTTTTATTAGAAGACACCGATTAACAATTCTTATAAATCAATAAAAATAGTTAAAGTCAATAAAGTTGTCATAAAATTTAAGTAATATTCAATATTACCTCTACTAATTGCACTAAACTCTGATATTATATTAATTATTACTCTCATCTACTACCCTTATTAATTAAGGGCATATATGAAAAAAATTAATATTTCTTGGAAACAAGCATGTGCGTATAAAAAAGATTAAATACACTTACTAGTTGATGTCTTATAATAAAAACCAGAAAGAGTATACCTCATCAAAATAAAATTCACATAATAATAAATGAATGATATAATTACTTATTATATATTTATATTAAAAATTTAACAAAGTAACTTATAAATAGGATTGAATCAGACATTACCTCTCCATTTTATAAATACTAGCACACAATGAGAATTATTTGCAATTTATATAACTGTAAAAATTAAGAACATCAAGTTTGATAATATTGTAATTTGACCAATAATATTAGATAAATTTGTGCATAAGTTAAAGTTAATCAATTCAATTTATGAAAAAGAAGAATATCATATAAAATGAGCAAATTTGAATTAAAATTTTTTGGAGAATTTGACTGTTTCATGACTTCATCCGTAATAATTATGCGCTTGAGGACATATCATATCATCATATGAAAATGAAGTGACTAGGAAAAATAATAATAAAAGATTTAGGGAAAACGAAAACGGAAATGGCATTAAATAATGTTGACAAGAGAGAGAAATGTGTAAGGACTAAGGAAGGATATATAACACTTGGTCAAATGAGAGTGTGGACGACCTTAATAAATGAAGGTGTCATAGTAAGTGGAGCGTGCTCAGATAAGAGAGAGAGAGAGAGAGAGAGAGAGAGAGAAAAAAAATGAAGTTTTCAGAGACAGTACAATTTGGTGGCCTGTCTTCCCGCCATTAAAACTCTTCTCCTTCTCTCTCTTCAGATTTCATTTTCTTTTTTCTCCCATGTTTTTTTCCTTCTGGGTTTTTTCATTTTGGTTTTGCTTTGGCTCTCTCTCTCTCTCTCTAGAAACGACAACAATTCTGGAAGGTCCTCTTCTGTAAATAGGAGAGGCCTGTATCGGCAATAGCCACTAGGGTTTTCAGTTTTCACACCCCCAGAGAGTATAAGAAAGAAAAATCATCAAAACCAGAAATTATTGGCCATCTCTATCCATCTCTGGTCCTCCTTGCAAGTAAAGCAAAGAGCAGTCTCAATTCTTCATAAATATCCTCACCAGAGAGAGAGAGAGAGAGAGATTGAAGCAAAGGAATTGGGGAAGGAAGAGAGAGAGTAGTGTTACAGTAATAATTGTTTGAGGGAAGAAGAGATACATATAGGGGTGATTGTGAATTTGTGATTATCTTTCGTTTGTTCATCGTCGTGGTGTTGGAGAGAGAGAGAGAGAGAGAGATGATGATGAGTGAGAGTGGTAGTGGGGTGAAATTACCTGCATGGCTAGAGAGGCTGATGGCGGAGACATTCTTTGGAGGGTGTGGGGTCCACCAGAGTCGCAGGAAGAACGAGAAGAACGTCTTTTGCTTGCACTGTTGCCTTAGCCTCTGCCCTCACTGTCTCCCCTCTCACCCCCCTCACCCTCTTCTCCAGGTACTTCTCTCTCTCTTCTTCATCTTATCAATTCTTCTCTTCAATCTTCAATCTTCTCTCTCTCTCTCTCTCTCTTCTTCTTAATTTCCCCTATTCCCTTGATTAATTTCATACCAGTGTGTTTGTGTTTCTGTGTTTTCTGAGTTTCTGATGAGTTCAATGTTCTTCTGCCTTACGATTCTTTGAATTTTCTTCATCTTCTCAATTCTTCTCTTCAATTTCCAGTCTTCTCTCTCTCGCTCTCTCTTCTCTTCTTAATTTCTCCTATTCCCTTGATTTTTCCCATTACTTTCATACCAGTATGTTTGTGTTTCTGTGTTTTCTGAGTTTCTGATGAGTTCATGTTCTTCTGCCTTACGATTCTTTGAATTTTCTTCATCTTCTCAATTCTTCTCTCCAATCTTCAGTCTTCTCTCTCTCCCTCTCTCTTCTTCTTCTTAATTTCCCCTAACCCCTTGATTTTTCTCATTAGTTTCATACCAGTATGTTTGTGTTTCTGTGTTTTCTGAGTTTCTGATGATTTCATGTTCTGGCTTACGATTCTTTGAATTTTCATCATAATCCGAAGGCTGAATTCAGATTCAGATCTCTGTTGTGTTGCTTGATTTTTTTTCCTGGCATGCAATTAGTTGCTTCTGTGTGATTTCTATGTAAATTCAAAGGGAAACAAGAAGGGAAAACTCATAATAAGAGTACCTAATATCAAGATTCTTGAATGAATTAAATTAGTAATTGTTTCTGCTAGATTCTCTCTCTCTCGTTTTAGGATTTGGGGTTTCTCAGGGAATATCTCATAAACTTGGTTGTACGGTGGGGTTATAGATTCATACATAATTATTGATTTATGAATTAAGTAATTTTGAAATTAAGGTTTATTGCACACACACACACACACATATATATATATATATATGTATGTGTATGTAAGGTTGTTGATGTGGTTTCCTGGGAAGGGATCATGATGGGGTGTTTGATTCCCACTTTTTGGTTTTTGGTTTGTATCCTATTAATAGAAGATCTCTTTTTTATCCATTTCTGCCTGCAAAGGTTTCTCAGCTGTTCCTTTCAGTGAAAGCGAAAGTTTGACCAATTTTCTTTTTCTTCTTTTTATTTATTTATTTATTTACTATTTCCCATATTCCCACATTTATTTCAACCCCACAATTCCAAAAGACAATTTAGGCTCCTATTTTACCCTTTCGGTTAATTGTTTAATTCTCAATTTTTATGATAAAAAGAAAATTGCTCAACAGTCTCTCACTCTATTGGTGCAAAATTAATTAGCCAAATGTACGACTCGTGTGTAAATGCTTTTGATTCTGTGGGTAGGTTGCAAACAATTAAAGAACAGTCCTATGATATACACTTGGTCCTCAAGCAAATTTCAATTATCTTTCGGGGATTTTTCTCAGATTTTTTTTTTTTTTTTTTTTTTTTTTTTGGTCAAATAGAAATTTTCTTTTTATAGTATGTTAGAAAGCAATTTTGTTGGTAAGATATTTGTCTGTTTTCTTTTCCCCCAAAAGAGAGATTCGTCTCCCCCTTTAAATAAGTCTAATTAGTGACTATTCTTGAAGAAGGCATCTTTCTATAAATAATTAATAATTAATTTACATTAATTCATGTCGATATTAATAATTTGTGTGTTAGTTTTATCGTTTCAATTTTTTGTGATGACATGTTCTTGTAAGTCTTATATAAAAAAAAAAAAAAAAAAAAAAAGACACTTAAAGATAGATTGTGTATCTCTTTCTTCTCTCATATAGTATTTTCTGAATAACAACACTCATCATTCTCGTAAACTGTTTTCCTGTCTCACCCTGTTCAGTTATTTTCTTTTATTTTTATAAATTATTGGAGATTTTTGGTCCCTGGCTGTTTTAGCAGAAGGTAAGGTTTTCTATATATAGAATTTCTTAAAGAAAATGTCTTGGGAGTAATTTTTTTTAAAAAAAAATTAAATATAGATATTGATATTTAATGAGAATAAAAAACATGAATGTAAGGTATATATGATGCAAAATAGATTCTTTGGCCCAAGTGTGGGGCCTATAGTGAGAGATTGAATGAAGTTGTTCTTCAATTCCATTCTCTCTCTAATAATATAGGATCTAAATTAGATTTTTTTTTTTTTTTTTTTTTTTCCTTTCACCTGAGATCTTAATCAGATTTGGTACTTAGCCTTCTTCTATTTTTATGATCTAGATATAATTTTATTTCCTATTTCCATATTTTTTTAATCTAATATATAAAATTTAATTTAATTTTCAATTATTCAAATAAAATATCTGCAATTAGAAAGAGATAAATACAAAAATGAAAAATAGCTTCTTATTCTTGAGTTTTAAATAGAATAAAATTTATGTCAATTTTGCTTATATCTATTTAAAATGTGTAAATTCGCTTAGATGTTGTATTAGCTGTTACAATATAAATTATGATTAGTAAATCTTCATATGAACATTTATTATTTTGTTTTTATTAGTTGTTAAAATATGTATGCAATTATAAATTCACATAAGATATTTACTATATCTCGAACCCCAACACTTAATGGTGTTAAATTAAGGAAAAATACTTTCAAAAATATTAAAAAATTTTTAAAGAAAATTCAATTGTCGAGAAAAGTCTCATTAACAAGTTCATCTGTGGAATTAAGAACTTCGATAGATGTGGGATTAACAACTTCATCTATGAGATTAACAATTTTTAGAATTTTTCTAACATATGAATTTCTATTAAGACTTTTTTGATATTTTATTAATTTCTTAAGACTTAAGATATAACCCACTTGAATTAAGTTGTGTTTCTTTAAATAATATAATTTATTATAAAAATGATATTGGTATTCGAAATGAACGAGATTAAGTACTTGTACGAGAAATATAAGTGGAACATTAATTACACCTGTAACTGTAACAGTACACATTACAATTATATGTTGAGGTCCCCTATGAAGTCGGTGAAATATTCTTATTTAAAAAAACAGGAAATTATATTAGAGTGTTTTTTTTAAATGAATAATTTGATGGTCCAATTTGAGGGTTTATTACAGCTGGCTCTATGTGTTTTTTGTGACTTGTCTGTGACAGGTGAGAAGGTATGTGTACCACGACGTCGTTCGACTGGGTGATCTGGAAAAGCTCATTGATTGTTCCAATATTCAGGTCAGCAAAATGCCCTTTTCCTTTCCAAAAAAGTGGTAAAACAATAAAGATGGGAATGGTGCAATTGCCATTTATGTACATTTGGTTTTATGAGGTCCCAGTTGTCTTTATCAAGGTATAGGAAATATACTTGCTAAAATCTCATCAATCTTCCAATTAAAAAGAAATATATATTAAAAAAATCTTATAACTTACCAATAACTAGTAGATGAGTAATCATTGATAAATTATAGGTTTGTTATGAGATTATTATTATTTAATTAGGACCTTGTTGTCATTTTTCCAATATACTTTAAATCATTAAGGAAAAAGATAGGAAAGTAGAGAAGGAAATTCAGTGCTAAATTTATCATAATTTGTACGCTAAAAAATAATGTTGATAATAATTTATTGCTGAATTTCAAATTCTTTAATACTTGGAAAAATTCCTTCAGGAAAAAATAGGATAATAAAATTTCATTCCCTCCTGTCTATGTGAGATACTGAGATTACTGTTTTGCAAAAATTACTATTCTGTTAGTGTATGCTCCTCTAAATAAAAAAAAAATCACTCATTTTAATCACTTGCAGTGGATAGTGGGTATTATTATTATTGTCCTCTTGATAAGAAATCCTCTTAATATATGTAATCAATACATAAAGTTTATAGAAAATGTTATAAATGTAAAAGATAATCAATACATAAAGTTTATAGAAAATGTTATAAATTTAAAAGATAAAATGGATTGAGATTTTATCTCTAGAACCGAACCGAACTCCTTTACTTTAAGACCCGAATTAATTAATAATTCATGGTGATCATAGTTAATTAGAATTGTTTAGTTTAGAAGTTGTTGAAATGATAAGATAAGATGAATAATGGCAGTCATATACAATAAACGGAGCGAAGGTGATATTCTTGAAGCAGAGGCCACAGACACGGCCATGCAAAGGCTCCTCCAATGCTTGCTGCACTTGCGATCGTATTCTTCAGGACCCCTTCCTCTTCTGTTCTCTCTCTTGCAAGGTCCTTCTTCATTCATTCATTAAATTAATTAATTAATCACCTTAATTACTCCTATTCAATTTCGTACTTCATTAATTAATCACCTTAATTATGTGCAGGTTGATCACATGGTGGAGGAAGGTGAGGACCTTTCTGGCATTTTACACCAGTTTCATGAATCCGACCTCGCCTTCTCCTCACACTCCGCCTCCTCCGACCAAGATTCCCAGATTGCCCCTCCCTCCTCCTATGCCTCCTCCGGCAATTCGGTCATGTCGCCTCTCCGACTCCCTCGCCTGGTCCTCTCCCTCGGCGGCAGAAGGAAGGGCGCTCCTCAGCGAGCCCCTCTCTCTTAGTTCATTCACCTGATCACCCACCACCCCGAAATAATTCATTTAATATTATTAATAACTTAATTATGCCTCTTTTATTATATATATTCAATCATCCATCCATCAAACATGTTATCATCCAGCATGAAATTATCACAAAAAATAATCGGCTTATTCAGCATTAGTTACGTTGTTATAACATGCATGCAAAAAAGAAAAAAAAAAAAAAAAAAGTCTGAAAAAAGTATGTATAAATATATATGTGAATTTTTTCTAGTTTTTCCCCCTTTTTTAAAATTTCTATGGTGGTTAGTTTCTGTTAGTGGGTATGGTTTGCAGGGAATTTCCATGTTCATGTCATGTAGGTGGATGTCAGAAGCTATCCTGGAATATCCGCCAGTTTTGTGGTCTGATGATGTAATGGAAATTTCAAGAATGTAATGTTTATTGAATTAAGTGATTAATATATATATTTGATATATCTGGATCTGTCATTTTCTTTTGAAACGTAATGATCCTGGTAAAAACGAAAGACACATTACATAAGAGACCTAGGATAATGCTTTAACTTCCAAATATCTTGCCCACTTTTCTTCATATTATTAAATTATTCATAGAACGAGTGAGATTTATGAAATTATGTAATTTGGAATTATGCAAAACTTCTAAGCTGCATCATTTGGTTTCCATAATTTTTACGTAGGATTTAATGATATAAAATATAGGACATTACAAGGGACATTAGAGTGTGGTGCACTAGAGATCCCTTACCCGATTTATTGAGACACATATGCTTAGAAATGAAGTTGTGGTAATAAGTATTAGTATTAATTTTGGTAGAATTATGGCGGTATCCTCCGGCCGATCGCTAAAGACTAATCCTCTTAAGGCATAAAAATCATCAAAGTGGATTTTGTCACTCGCAACAAAGCATTTTCCATACACACGGTTTAATTCAAATCTAGGATATCATGTTCAATTAGGATCAATTATCTACTAACTGTGTCATTCTTTTGTAACTATATTGTTGTTAATTTAATGCAAGGGCGGAATTTTTTTGGGGGGGGGGGGGGGGGGGGTGGCCCCCCCCTTAAAATTATAGAAGTAGACCCAAAATTCTTGAAAATTATGCTTAGCTTCATAAAAATTTAAAAATTTTCACTTTAGTCCTTATTATAAAGGCCGTGGAGGGACTAAATTGAAAAGATTGAAATATTTATGAGGCTAAAGCATAATTTCTTAAAATTTTGGGTCCAATTCTATAATTTTCCCCCTAATTTCAAATATTGACTCTACTGAGTTTTATTTTATAATTTTCACCCCACCTAATTTTCATTCCTGGCTCCGCCCCTTGATTTAATGTTAGGTAACGCAGGATTATTGTTTTTGGGCGTTTTAGCGCTTTGGTAAGAAGATCACAGGTGGGAGTGGGAGTGTCGTATGTTGGCTTGCAGGGTTTTGGTGGTTTCTAACTTTCTATGGTAAGATGCCATTATAGTCAGTTAGGGCAGAGCTACAGTAATGTTGAGAGATACAGCTACACTACATTATATCTCTCTTTTGTTTTTTCCTCTCTTGCTATCTCTTTGTTGTTTTTCTCACGTGACTGTCCCCTCCTTTCCCTGCTAACCACCTACTATTCGGAAATTACACTATTCAGGGGCTGGGGAGAACACTGTTCAAACTTAACTCAAGTTGTCCGGTCAGACTAAATAAAAACAAGTTACAAGTTAAAAACAAGTTTTAACTACATGATATTAAGTGAAAACAAGTTTTACAAGTTACGTATAGTTAAAACACTAACATGAAAACTAAATATAACTTTAGGAAAGAAGACAAAGAAATTGTCTTGTGCCAATAAAAGAAAGGGTTAAATACCAATTTTGTCACGGAAATATTGGCTAGAGAGCATCTAGCACCTAGAAGTTTTTTTAGTATTATTTTTGCTCCAGAAGTTTACAAACATAGCAATCTTGCCCATTGGTTGATCTTGAACGTTGGATTAGTATCATTTTTGCCCCGGAAATTTACAAAAAAATTCCTCCTAAAAAAACTTCTAGGGGTATATTTGCTCCTTTTTGTAAACTTTCGGAGCAAAAATGATACCAAAAAAATTTATGAGTGCTTAATGCTCCCTAACTAATACTTCCATAGCAAAATTGGTATTTATCAATACTAGTATCTCCTACTAAGTGATAGCCAATAGGTAAGTTGGTTCAACAGGAATACAGATAAAGTATTTCTTGACACAATAGATCATGAGAGGAGGCTTGGAGTCAGCTACTATGTGGCCAGACCTATGAATTTAGAATAACAAGGCTCTTAAACATTTAGAAAAGAGAGCAAGACCATATGTTGATTGAGATTTCCACAATAATTCCTTAAGCCTTTGTTTGGGAGTTCTATTTTAGAGGGAAAGGAAAGGAAATGAAGGGTTTTAGTAGTCCCTTCTGTTATTCATATCAAGGAAAGAGACTACTAAAACCCTCTTCTCCTTTCCTTTCCCTCCAAAATGAAACTCCCAAACAAAGCTTAAGAGAAGAACCTTATCTTTATGACATATAATGCCATGACAATAATGATGATTCAGGCTTTTATATTTATATAGGATAATATCTCAACCTTAAGCATTGAATGAGATCTGACAATTAGATAGAGAAGGCAAACATTGATCTACATTAATCAAAGATGAGTCATTATATGCCAAAGTTGAAAAATGATGTAATTTGCCGAACTTCCTAAATGATAGTCAAAGGAAAAGCGCGGTATCCATGATGTAGAGCCTTAACCATCAAAATGGAGTTGGATCAAAGTTTTCTTTAACCAACCCTTAAACTCTTCCAAGTTCAAATATGGAATCCTTATGAGCAAGCAGCCAAACCAAAGGGACCGAGCTAGGAAGCATGATATAAATATATGATCAAGTGTTTCCTCGGCTTCACAACCAAATAAGCATAGTTTGGAAGTGTTCAAATAATGTTTCTTAAGATAGGGCATTATTCAATAACTTCCATATGAAAAGGAGCTGTTTAAAAGGCAACTGAATTTTCCATAAGAACCTCCAAAAATTATCAGAAGCAGCATAGGAGCTGTGAGCATTATCATTCCACAACAGTTTATCAGGAAAGTTTAACATGGAGAGAGGGATCCCCATAATATCAGTTGCTACATCTGGAGAGTATAAGGTGCCAATTAGCTGTGAGCTCCACGTGATTGAGTTGCAGGAGTAAGGGACATGATTATAAATTAGCAACTAGATGAATACTCATCAAGGAGGCTTGATTATGCTGCATGGGCCACCAAAGATGGCGGTTCATAGGTATGAAAGCACCATTCCCCACATGCAATTTTAACTTTTCAACTATGTTATTTGTATATTTAGCAATGCCCTTCCAAATCCAAGATGAATTATAAATCAAGGGAGTGTTAAGATCTATATATTTCACCTTTAAAGTGGATGCCAATAAAGAAGGAGTCTCAAATGAGATGCTTCTCCATATTTATTTTGCCAAAAGCACTTGATTAACCATTTTTTTGGGTCTTAAGCCCAAACCCACTCTGTCATCGGTAGGTTGAAAAAGACTGTCTCTCTTCAACAAATGAATCTTCCTTCTAGAATTAGTAGAACCTCATATATATATATATAAAAAGTTGCACAACAAGCAACTTGTCTATCACAAATGTACTGAGGCAGATTGACACAAAACAAGATATGTATATTGACTGATGCAAGAACATATTTGATGAGAGTAAATCTTGAAGCTTGAGAAAGCAACTTCGATTGCCAAGAACTTATTTCTGATTTGAAGTAATGTCCATGCTCTCGTTTGTAATTCCGATTTGGATCAATCCGTGCTCCACTGAATCAATTACATGTTTGTAAATGGGAGACCAAGTCTAAGGTACTTCCCTAATCTAGAAGAGAAGTCAAATCCCAAAAGTTTTGATTATTTAACTTTATCAAAATGGGAAACATTAGGACTGAAGGCAATAAAGGACTTAGTATCATTACTTTCCTATCCAAACCATAAACCATGCATATTAAATGCCAATTTAACATAACAGAGTTAAAGAAAATAAATACACCAGGAAATTATATCTCAGTCTCAAAAGTGTAGCAATTCTTAAAGAAATTAAAATTTATGCCACAAAGATTACAAGAAAAGTTAACTTGCTAAAAGATAAAAGTATTCATTTTCTTAGTATAATATATATTTACATAATTTGATTAAATTAAGAAAGTTGATTAAGTTAGTTATACGACATGTATGTTTTAAAACTAGCTCTTTTTCTTAATTCTCTTATTCTCTCACATTGTTAACTATGGTTGAAAGAATATCAATAGAGATAAATTAGAAAATATTGATAAATATAAAAACCATGTCTTACATATAAAATCAAAATCAACTCCTTAAATATCTTATTTCTGGTTTTAATTATAGAGAACACTTTAATATTACAAATTATACTATAAAAGTATTCTATAATTAAAAAGTAACATATTAAAATTTTAACAATCTTACTTTAATGTTTTTTGAAAACACTTGAAAAGAGACGGGGAAGGACAGGTGAAGAGGACAAATGAGAGAGGAGAGAGAGTTCACATGGCATGTCACTTTCTATCTCATCCTTTCTTCTCCTTCTTCCTCTTTCTCAGTCTGACCCTATAAATCTAACTATGCCCCCATCATTTTGCCCTATGCCTACTACAGTTCTTGGGGTTCTTCCACGCGTCACTCTTGTCCCTTTCCTCTGCCATTCTTATCCCTTTTACCTTTCTCACAATACCACTTTCTTTCTTTTCCCAAATTATTTTCTGATTTTATTTACTACACCTGGTTCTAATTATATGAATATTTTTATAGTATAATTTTTATTATAAAAATGTTCTTATAATTAGGATTGAAGGAAGTATATGTTTTTTAACCAAATCATACATACCAAATAGAGATAGGTAGCTTAATAATTATAGGGTAATTTTTTTTATTTTACTTTCATTTATGAATGGGCACCTTTCAAGCCTTTATCCTTTCTCTATTTTTATTGATACAATCATATGGATAAAATTGTTACAATCTCATTTATTTGGTCAAAAGGGACTTATAAATAGGACTAAATTTTTTGATCATAAGAGACTTATAAATAGGACGAGAATGGTATATAACTCATAAATAGTGCCTACTTCCTCAATACTTGTCATTATTATAAGACATAAACTAATAATTCTCACAAATCAATAAAAATAGTTAGAGTCAATAAAATTATTCTACAATTTAACCAACTTCTAATATTACCTATATTAATTGTATTAAACTCTAATATTATATTAATTATTACTCTTACCCACTACCCTTATTAATTAGGGGCATAAATGAGAAAATAATTAATGCTTTTTGGAAACAAACAAGTACTTTATATTAAAAAAAAAAACTAAATATCTTTGCTAATTTTGTACCTTATAATAAGGATCGATGGAGTATATATTAGAAAAAAATTGTGCCTCATAATATATATCACTTAATGAATCATTGATATTTTTTCGAATACTCTACCTATTTGTACAATTTTCTAAAAGAACATTTGAAATCTAATATAATAATTTAAGAGTAAAATTGAAAACTTGTTTCATTTTTTTTTTTTTTGGAAGTTAATGTGTTTACCCCACTCATTAATCATCATTAATTGTTATGAGATAGTTAGATATAATTTCTAACATGAATGGATGGAGTATCAAATTATTCAAAACATGCGAATCAAGCAAATGCTAAAACTAAGTGTAAATAGCTTTTCCTTAAAAAAATTAAAGCTCAATTAAATGCCTCTTTAAAAAGTGTTCATTTAACAGTATTCAAAATTCAGCCTATAAATTCAACAAATTTTGAATCAAGTTCAAGTAATCAATTTGGGAGTTTAGAATTTTGTCACTTTACCTCAATACCCCTCAACGATTAAAACCTGAGGCCACATTTGCTGGCCACTAGCCGCCACCCTGCCTATGGTAGGAGGTACAGTGGCCTTTGTTTCAGGTTATTTAAAACACCTGTTCATCTATTTACTACAACAAATTAGCCATTCATCATAATCATTTACTAATTGTCAACGCCTTTTAGCTAATTTCACAGTTGCATGAATTAATTTAAAAGGCAATTGATTCAAGTTATTTATTATGCTTCTTTAACTACTTACTACAACAAATTACTTATTCATCATTATCGTTAACACAGCGGTGAACTCAGTACCGGGTGAAAATAAAAAAAATACTATATCATAAATAAAAGTAATTGAGATATAAATACAGACATAATACACAACAAATTGAAAAAAATCTATTACAGAAATTAAGATTACTTCACTTGACACTTAATTTACATGTTTTCATATTGTTAAACTTATCTATAATTGAATCCGTGTTAAAACTCAAAACAATTTCTTTTTTAATGTATGTAATCAAAGAATTATTAAGAACATTGATATTCCCTTCTATTTCGGAGCTTTTTTTTTTTTTTTTTTGTAGCAGAGAATGACCTTTCAATGATTAGTGTAGAAACTGAAAGAGTGAGAATACATCTAACCACAACAACAGGAATTATAATGAAAACTCCAACGAGTTGCTCCAGCTAGATGCAAAGTATCAATTTGATTAACACCAACTTCACCTCTTTTGGATCGTCTGATGTTTTTCTTTTGGGTATGAACAAGAAAATATGAATCCTTCCATGTCTCTCTTCCTCCCCTTTTTTCTCTCGACTAGTTCTTTAGTTGGTTGGTTTTTTCCAAGGTTAAAATGGACCGGTCCTTTGACCGGTCGAGTGCTGGAGTTAAGGGTTAGTGGGTCGATCGAAGTCAAATCGGAGTCAACCCGGTCTAGACCGGTGAGGAATAAAATTAAAAATTGGAAAATAATTAATTTCTCATCACACCAACCAAAATTTGACATATTATCTATCATTTTAATAATTTGGATTAGTAGCAAAATAATCATATACTCAACTACTTGTCAAATATTGAGATATTCTTAACGATTTTCTTTACAACCTACATTTGAGAGACAATATATTCATGGTAGCAAAATATCACAAACGAAGCATATGATGACAAAATATTCTCCCCTTTGATTAATCATCATCATTGTATAAAAGCATCATTAACAAGTGTATTGAACAAAGCATGACAGAAACGAAGCCTTCAGGAATCAAACCAAGCCAGACCGAACAGAGCACGACAAGCAAACCAAATCAAACCAGCTTATATGAACCCGAAAATAGAGCTAACCACGAAGCTTCAGGAAAACAAAAACAACGAACCGAAATCAAACCAATATGACATCCAAGAGTAAAAAACGAGTGCCACCCAAGATAAAGAACTAAAAAGGAACTAAAAATCTAAAATATTCAAAAATAAATTATAATAAACACGAAGCTCGCAACCGAAAGAAGAATGAAGAACGAAGCTTTGCAAAATCGAGACTCCTTAACCTAAAGATATTAATGGCGGTGTAAGGCAAAATTTCAAAAAAAAAAAAAAAAAAAAAAAAAAAAAAAAAAAAAAAAAAAACCTAAAAAGGAACCAAAACGGAAAAACCTGCGTAACGTGAAAGGCGGTCTACCGACGGCGAAGTGAGGAGAAGCTCTGCAACCTTGCGACGGCGAAGGAAGAGGTGAGTGGCTGTGAAGTCAGACGATAGGAGAGGATTTTAGTCTTTCGACGACGAAGAGGAAATGGCGTCGAGCATAGAGGCGTGAGTTTGACGGTATGGCTATGGACGGTTCAAAAATCACGCCAATATCAAATCAATTAAAAGATATTGGTCAGAATATTAGATCCTTGCTTTGCTCGTATTATAGATTACGAAGTTAAAAAAAAAAAAATCAAATAAAATCAAATGACGTGTTTCGTAATTGTATGGAGAAAAACAAAAAAAATATTAGCGCCTCACGAGACCCGCTTAGCTCGGCCGGGTTTACACCGGTTTTAGGTTCAACCCGGTTCACCGGTTCATACCGATTTTCTACTGAACCGGACTGGTTTTTAGGCCGGTTCACTGGTTTCCGGTCTGAACCGGTCGGTCCGGTCCGGTTTCACAAACCATGATTTTTTCGAGACAACTTAGGAGAACCGACATCGATATTTTACCTCGGACTTTCCTATATGAAAAAAATACCACTGCAAATGTAACTAAACAAGTCTTAGGGAAGCAGCAATAAAAGGTAATACTAACTCCGATCCTAATTATAGGAACACTTTTGTAATACAAATTACACTATAAAAGTATTTCTATAATTAGGATCGGAAGTAGTACATGATAAAAACTATACACTTAAAAATAATACCAAAGCAAATCAGCTCCAGAAACCAAAACAATGAACAGTTCTAAATGCTTCCCCGAACACATGACAGAACACCGTGCCTAGTGCCTAATCCAAGTTCTCTGTTTCATGCCGCATTACCACTGGAGTGGTTAGAATCTTAAAAATGGAGTTTAATTTCTTTTCTTTTTTTTTTTTTTAAATAAAATAAAATTAGGGGGCTCAGGGGCCCACCCTAACCCCACCCTGTTCGCCACTGGTTTAACGGGAGGCAACATGTGTTGGAAAAAAGAAACAACTGGCAACATGTATTAGCAAATTTCACTACCTCCATTCAATATCCTCTATCTATTATCTAATATGAGTATTATTGAAAAATAATACGTACGAATTTTAACTTGAAATATAGGACTAAAATAATTATTTAAATCAGGACAAATAAATAAGGATAAAATCTGGTCCCTGTTATAATGCATTTTGTAGAATGGACAAGCTATTTTCATTATATGTCATCAACTATGGGTAGTTAATTGCGTTTTTTTCAAGGCTACCTTATTTTATTTTAAATGGTGAAACAAGGGTTATTAAACTTGGACCGGAATGGTTGGTTTGGTCTGAAAACCGCGAACAGTTGATAAACCGGTTCGATTATTAATCCATTTTTTTTAAGTCACTTTTTTTCCCATCTATAATATGATATTAATAATCTTAAAATTTTCACTTTTTAACCGGTTTGACCTGGTTTAGCTTTGATTTGACCTCTTTTGAGCCTTGACCTAGTACCCCGACCGGTTCAGTGATCGACCTAGTTTTAATAACCTGGGTGAAACGCTTGGATAGGCCTTATAATATAGATACAAAAAGTACTCCTTCTGATTTTCTTATAAGATCCTAAAATTAGATTTAAATTGCCTTAATTCTTTTTATAAGATCTCACTTAGGCATGTTTGGATGTTTGATATAATTTTACGATTTTACCCCTACTTTCTATTATTACTACTATATTTTTCTCTTTTAATTGTCCCATATGAATAAGAGCATGTTTAAAAAATAGTATATTTTTTACTTACTACTTTGATTCTAATTATAAGTTTATTTTGATAAAAAAATTTGGTTCTATTTATAAATCCAGTTTCATCTAATAAATGAGATTGTGATAATTTTAGTCATATTAATTGTACCGATGAAGATAGAGAGAAGAAAAAGTTTTGAAATACCCAATCATAATTGAGGGCGAAGTTGGAAATTTACTCTCATAATCATTGAGTTAACTATCTCTCATTGGTATATGAAATTTGGTCAAAATGAACTTATAAATAAGATCATAATGATATTTATTATTTTTAATTAATTTTAACTATTTTCTTAAATTATGTAAATAATCGAGCCTTTTTCTAGGGGGAAAAAGAAAAGAATGCACATTCCATGTCCATTCTTATGTGCCCAATTACGTGCTCATACCTCTATTAAAGGTATGAGCATATTTTTTTTGAAATTTTTTTTTGCACGTATCTCAAATTAATTAGTTTCCATGATACTTGGTGTTACGGATAAATTTAAGATTGAAAACTAATTAATTTGAGATGCGAGTGCAAAAAAAATCAAAAAAAAAAAAAGGGAGACGAGGAGGCACTGAGGAGGGAAGCATATGCGATGGGCCAATGCATGGGGTTCCATGCAGCACAGGGAATGCAGAAACCATATAATTGGCTTCAACGAGCATTCCGACGTACTCAATTTGTATCACTAAATTAATTAATAACTAATTCCCACCCCCAACGAGCATTTCTATGTCGAATAAATTCAGCCCCAAATTGTTCATTATCTTCTCTCTTGACTCAAGTTATTGTTTGCTTTTGAATTGTGTCCCCATCATCAATTTATCTCATTCTATTATATTATTTTTAAATAAGGATAAAATTAAAAATTTACCTCATAACACTAAGTTACATCTCGTTAATATATGCGATTTAGTTAAACATAACTTATAAATAAGATCAGAATAATAATGTATTATACGGATTCTAAAGTTAGAATCTGCATTTTTATTTGCAAATTTATATCCTACCAATCTAGACAGGTCTCTAATATAAGAACTACTTAAAAGTTGCATTTGATTCAAAATATAATATCCTAATCCATTTCATCACTCATATTTATCTTTTTTTTTTTTTTGTTGGAAAAATGACAAACAGATCCTAAGTACCATAAAAAATAGCAAAAAAGTCTCAATAGAAATTCACATATTGATATTAATTGTATTGACAATATTTTTTCCCCTTTTTTTGTGCAATCTTACTCTCCAATATTTTTTCTAGTAGCAACAAACACCATAAAATAAGAATACTGTGTGTCTGAGTGTTACTGAGTAGTTATTTATAGTGCATAAAAGATTACTTTAAGACATATAAGCTGCTATTTAAAAAATATTTTAATGTTGGTTGAATAAAAAAAAATAGATTAAGATACCAAGAACTCCTTTCAATCCTTTATATAAAAGCTTAATATTTGAATTGTTTTGGACCTTTTTATAAGAATTCGACAAGAGTTGTTTTGATACTTAATTATTATTATTATTTTCATTTTCACCCTTGATTGATAATATGTATTTTATTAATTAAAAAGTTAGTGATATTTATATTTACTATATTTCTTTGTTTTATTTATTCCACATAATAAATAGGGACATACTTAAAAAAATGTTTATTTTAGATGTACTTATTATTTGTAACCATTTTTTTAAACAGCATAAATTTGATTATTATACTTTAATAAATAGGATAGTGTGAGTATTCCTTGGGGAAAAAAAAAGAAGAGATGCTCTACAAAGATGATGGATGCTGGTTAAGCCTGAAATTGATTCATTTTGGAATGAAGTGAAAAGGTTTGACAAGTCAAAGGAATGTATGTAGTGGTCAATGATGAAGAAGAAGGGGTGGTGGACTGGTGGTGGTCGACAGAGTGATGCGTCAGAAATGTGAGAGACTCAATTGGGAAAGGCTGGTGGCAACAGTACCCTATACCCTATGCCTATACCCTATACCCTGTAGCCATTCCCCTCTATTATTTCCAACTATGATACCATATTACCATGCTCCTCCCATCAAATATTGCAAATAATCGCCCTATATTCCCACACAAACTTGTCTATTACTTTTAAGCCCCACCAAATGTATAAATTACACTGACTTCCCAATTTCTTGTGTTTTTGGTTTGAGGAGGGAATGTGATGCGAGGGAGAGAAAATTTTGACTAAATTGTCTATAGATTGTTTTCAATATTAACCATGCCTCGTTATTTTTGCCGTCCTCCTTTGCACCCTCATATGCGTCGAAGGCTAGGCGGACTACTACTTTGGACCTCCGTTAGGCTCTGCATGGTTTGAGGGGGAGGGAGGGGAGGGGAAAGGGAGGGAAAGAAAAGTTATTTGTGGTGGGACCCACATGAGTTTCCCTCCCCTTTAAATTTTTTCCCTCCATTTTTCCTCCCCTCCCTCACCCTCAAATCAAACAGAGCCTTAATGGGAATTATACAACAGTTTTGCCAAAATTTGAACCACAACTTGTTAAATTTATAGGAATAAGTTGTTAATACGTTCTTTGAGTGGCCTTTAAATATTGACACATCGTTCTAAGAATGTTGACAAGTTGTAGTTTGAATTTTGAAAGGTTGTTCTTTAAATGTTGAAAAGTTATTGCTCGAATTTTTATAAGATCTGTTTAGGGGTCTTTAATTGAGATATTTTTGGTTGATCAAAACAAGAATACTTTTTGTGCTTACTACCTTAACCAACTCTTTGTTAGTATGATTTTCATATATTTACAACTTCCACCTTTAATATTGACAAGCTAGGTTTCAAATTTTGAGGAAGTTGTTATTTGACAAGTCTCTGAATAGACAACTTCTAAAACATTGACAAGTTATTTCTTAAACCTTAACCAAAACTTTGTTATTAATCGACAAAGGGCTTTCTTAGTTTAATGTTCACAAATGTTTTGGTATATAAACAGTGCCGAATCTTCTTGGATATAATGGGGGTCATGGTCTCAAAAAAAAAAAATGTTCAGAATTATTTTTTTTAAAATTTAATATAATATAATATAAAAAGGTATGTTATCTTATATACTAGAATTGTTAAAATACTTTTATTATATATTTGGCTCCCCCAAATATTTTTTTTAAAAAAATAGTTAATGAGTATACATTTGGCCCCTCAAATATTTATCCCAATGTCTGTCATCCTTTGTATAAAGACTAGAAAACTACATTATATATAGATATATATGTATGTATGTATGTATGTATGTATCATCATACAATAAAAGGGCTTTCTTAGTTTAATGGTCACAAATGTTTTAGTGAACTAAGGGGTTGAGTCCAAACTCCCTTTAATCACCTTGGCCGAGTTAATCATAGTTGACTCTGGTGATTGATGATGGGGTGACTTTTATTTTTTATAAAACGTCTTCCTTTCCGATCCTTAATGTAAGACTTATTTATAATGACATGTTTTTTTTTTCATAATCCATTAAATCATCTTTCTTAATTCTCTCAATTGTTTTTTGATTTGATTATTATTGTTGAGAGATCATCAATAGAGGTAATTGTGGAAAGAATGAAAAATATTGGAAATAGATATTATATTTATGATTAAGATCAACTTCCCAATTAAGTTCTAACCGAAAGGAGTTTTTTAGTAATTAAATCACAAAAATTAATTTCAAATGAGGACATAGGATTTGTTGTGATATTTCAGGATTCTTTAGTCATTTTGTATGAATATGTTGCTTTTGAAGGGCTTAAGTGAGATTATTTCTTTTAACACAAGTAAATTTTTTTTTTTTAATTTTATTATCAAATCAAGACAAGTAATTGAAGTTCAAACATTTTAAGTTTTTTTCCTTCTCCAAATAGACTCTCTATTAAATAGAATTGACTGGTCTCCATAGGAATGAATTAAATTAATGAGGTCAAGTAATTTCTTCATTTGCTCGGAACATTTTAAGAACGAACATATTAATTAAGCATAAGACTTCAGTTAACATTATGTAAATTGAATTAAAATGAATAACAAAATCCTTCTAAAATATTATAAAAGTTAACAGAAAGGATAAGAAAGTATAAATTACTCCTCTAGCTCTATTTATAGGGTAGAGAGAAGATTTTCTTGACCCTATTTATAAGACATCTCATTAAATTTTTGGGGTGAATTGGCACTTTAACTCTTATTTATTATTGTATTGACTTTGTTTGTATAATTATATATTCCCATTTGTTCTTATTATAAGACACCAACTAAAAATTCTCATAAACCAATAAAAAATAGTTAAAGTCATTAAATTTGTTCTAAAATTTAAGTAAATTTTAATATTACTCATATTAATTACATTAAACTCTAATATTATACTTTCTCCAGTTCTAATTATAAGACATAATAGACTTTTTTGGAGAAATTAAGGAAGCTAATTAAATTACATTAGAGTATTTTTATTTTATTTTTTTCTTCAAAGTAATTAGTTTGACTAGTAAACTAATATATAATCTAAAGATACATAACATATAAAATTATTAAGTAACTTATTTAGCTTCTTTAATCTTTCTAAACAAAGCCAACTATGTCTTATAATTAAGACCGGAGGTAGTATTAATTATTACTCTCTCTCTCTATCCTTATTATACATGGGCATACATGAAATAATATTTAATACTCTTTGGAAACAAGCACGTGCCTTATAAAAAATACAAAAACACTTATAAGTTGGTGCCTTATAATAAGCATCGAGATGAAGTATATTAAGTAGGAGTAGAGTTGAAAATTTGCTGAATTTCATAAAAGAATTAATGAGATTTAAGATTTTCCTTGAACTGTGTAAATTTTTTTAGAGGTATCCTATAAATAGGACTTGAGAAGACGAGTAAGAGATAAGGTATAAAAAGAACATTTATTTACTATGCGTTTTAATCTTTGTGCCTAAAGCTTTAATGAATGTATGTAAATAGAAATTATTTATTAAAGCTTAAATGAATGTATTGAAATGGATATTATTTATTATTAAAATGTTGCACTACACATTTTGATAATAAATACTATAGTTTCTATATACAATGTTCTAAAATTTGATTTATATGTGGTATAAATATTCCTTATTTGTGTCTTTTTTTGGCCAACCCTTATATGTATCATATTTTTATAACCCAGGTGGCTGTCACGCCAGGTGACGAACATTTAGGTGTGAATTGACAATGCAATGTTCTATAGTTTGAATTTGATTCCTCTATCCCTGTCTCTTTTCGGGGAGCAACTAAACATGCCCTCTTCCACTTATAGTACATGTAATCTTTATACAACAGATCAATCTTAGCGTTTAATTGAGCTTATGTAATGTAAAGATGATTACATTTTATAATTATCATTACATCTTTTGATATAATTAGGATTATATAGCTGGGACTGATGAATGAGGATGCAAAAATCCTATAATCAAGTGGAAAAAACACTATTGCCATTATAATTTTTTAATTTGACCAAAGTGTGTACCCATAAATGATGTTAAATTTTAAATAATTACCACAATTAAATATTTAAAAAATTAATTATATAAAAACAAAAAAAAGTCCCAGTTAAAAAAATTATATTCCACCATTAAATATTAAAGAATTACTATAAACCCAACATACACTTTATATAATATTTCCACCATTAAATATTAAAATGTTATTATGAACAAATTTAAAAAAGTACATTGAATCTAACATGTAAATTATACATATATGTATAGATATAGGTAATTTTATCTTTTGCTTTATTATTATCTGTAATCCAATCAAACGTTTTTATGCTTATGCATCATTTTTCCTTAATAGCGAACCAAACAAATTCATGTAATCATCGTTGCATTACATTTCATTACATTACCTTCAACTCTATAAAGCAATCGAGCACTTAGTAGTATGAGACCACTGGTTAATTTAAAACAACTCACAACCAGTTGATCCAAACAATTGGTGGTTTCATAAAAAAGAGATTTCTTTAAATAAATATTGTAAAACTTCATAAAAACAGAATTTTTAAGGAAAAATTTAAACAAAAGGCCCTAAATCTATGAGTAAGAAGGTTGTTAATCTAAAATAAAATAACTGTTCAGTAAATAAATAAAAACAAACTCCTATTTGGATGATATGGACCTGTAGTACTGGGCCTCAAGAAAATCCAGGCTCATTTTGATTTGTTGATTGCCGGTGCTCATTGCCTATAAATTCTTTAACAGTGTGGGCTTTATTGATCGTTATACGTTTTGTTATCATTTCTTACGTTTTTTTCTCCAAAATTTTATTGTATTATTTTTTATTTTGTAAATAAAAATATTATTAAAAAGACAACGGACATGAACACGAAAACGACGAGATTTTTTTAATAAAAAGCAAGACCCAGACAAAACAATTAAAAGTTTGAATTGTGAAGTATTTGCATCGCGTTTTGACATGGAGCTTCGGTGGCGCTGTAGCAACTCAACGGGAAAATATTTATGGTATTTGACGCAATTTGACCGTTGGACCAAAGTCTATAATTCACAAAGCATGAAAATCTTGGAATTTTTTTTTTTTTTAATACACTAATGCAACCATATATTAATTAAAACTTATCCTTTACAATAAACCTATCCAGCTTGATACTCGCACGAGGGAGTACATGGAAGCCTCGTGTAGATGAAAGACTAGCTTTAGCTAAGTGATCAACTGTTGCATTAGCCCACCGTGTAATGTGACGAACTTCAATGCTCCAATCTCTATTAGCCATCCCCTTAAGTTCCGCAATGAGGATTTTGTCAACCTATGCATCATTAATCTCACTCTTGATCAACTCCACTGCATCAGTAGAGTCAGTCTCCATAACAACCTTCCTCCCCTTTGAACATGAACGCATGCAAGAAATTGTTGTATTCATCACGGATAATTCCACCACTAGCTATGCGAGAAGTGAAGTATAAAAAAGCTCCATTAGTGTCAACTTTAACCCAACCAGCCGGTGGCGGGCACCAGTGGTCACCATGATCACATCGAAGAAGATTGCCGCCATTTGGTTTTAAAAACCTATTCTGGACAGCCTACGTGCTACGCTTGTATTGTGTTGTTTGAAACATTCTTCCCTTTAAAAATCTTGGATTTCTAATTCTATTGTAATCTTGAACATACTGAATATCTCAAAATAAACAAAAATCAAATCATAAACTGAAAAGCAACCAAAAGTTTCTTCTGCATATCAATTAAGAAGACTCTTCACATACATACCAAAAACACAAAAGAAAGAAGAGAGAATAATGGGTCACAGAAGTGCCGAACATAGACGTAACAATGCAGAAATACACCAGAACGAGAGGATAATCCTCACATAGCTCTCAGTCAATAAACAAAACTGATCTCTGTACAATTAATCAACCAAGGGTTCAAGTTAATGATGTGGCATTTACATGTTAAACCCTTGATTAGTTAATCAAACAATCAATGAGTCAGTTAATTAATCACTCCTTCTATCTATAGTTTCCTAAATCAGCAGATTATAGCCGTTAAGCAATGAATCACCCTTTGTCCCCAAAAAAAAAAAAAAACCAATGAATCACCTACGAACCCTAACCCTCAAATTACGAGACACATATCTGAATCGAACAAGAAGATCATTGATACAACAGCAGCAATTCCTCAATCGCAATCATCATCATCATCACGCGCTGAGCCGGAGCGTGGGTTTCTGCGCTTCTCGCTCATGCCTGGATTGGAAGATTCAGATCAGGGAGAAGAAAATCACCGGAGGAATTACCAGTTTGTGTGACCTTCTTCCGCTTCAACGATTCATCTTTCACAGCACAGACGCACGATCTTCCTTTGGCGCCGTCGGATCTCGACGAATTTTGGCCATTAATCTCCGGTCGTTTTCCCTTCAGAGTGATTTGAATCTGGGGATTTTGGAACGACAACGGAGCGGGGAATTTGCGGCCACTCGTCGGAGAGAACCTGCGCATCTTCGTTCGCTGTTTCTTGGAGCCCCAAGCGAGAGAAAACCTGCTTAGAAACTTGAAATCAGAAGTCAAACGAGGAAGCTGAAGCAGAATCTCAGCGACCTCGAGTTCTTTCTCATCAAAACCCATTTGAGCGAACAAAATGGGGAAATTCACAGCTAGCGAGCGAGCTAGCGAACGAAACAATGGACTGTGAAGAAGATTTTGAAATATATATAAAGAGGAAGGGATTAGATTGCTTGGGCTTTACGCTACTCAGGAAATTGAAATCCGAGTTCAATCAGGAGAAATTTGGCGCCAATTGATTCTACTCGCATTCATCACTCATCAGTGACTATTGAGTGTGACTGTAGCTTGTGCAGGTGCAGGCAAATAGCGCGGGCTTAGGGTTCTTATTGGGCCCACTTTTTTATTAATTGAACAGTCTTCTTTTAATTAAGCTTAGTTGCTTCTGCTGTCCAAAATATCTTGTTTTAATGATTTTTCAAGAATATTTTTATCGAATAATTTCCCAATAATGTGGGTTTAATTTATAAAAAAATAAAAAATAAATCATAAACTCAAAAAAATTAGAAAAATAAGAAAGATATGGTACTCTACTTCATGCATTGAAATTAAGTAATAAAACATTAATAGCTTTTTAATTTAATGATATAAAATGACTACCCTATCCTTAATACTTATGACAAGGGGTAATACCAACATTTTGTAGCTAGGGAGCAGGTTGAGTTCAGTCCCCCTTATAACTATATGGATATGCCATTAGTGATGGCTCCTTTTTTTTTTTTTTTTTTTTGTAGATAAAAATAGTGATAAAACCAACGTTATGCAAAGAAAAATAAAAAGTGATATTTAAGGTTAAAAATATTTTAACTTTTAATATATAAACAGTAAAATTGAAAAAATTGAACCTTTCAAATCTCATTTGAAGAGTTCAGAAGAGATGTACCCAATCAATAAGTTTGGGCACAATTGACAAATATTTGGGTGATTTAAATATGTTATCAATTAGGTTAATGTATGAAAAACACTTTGTTAAATGAATAGAAGTAAAACCCACTTTTATGATCTCTATTGTCTGCATCTTGAGAAGATAATCCTTCACTATCAGTACGTTGGGGGGTTTTTCTTTCTTTCATCCTTTTTGTTGTTGTATTTTTTTATGTATGGAAAAAAAAACCCAAGACCCTTTCTTCTTAAATGGATTGAAATTCAACATAAATCGTAATTTTACCTAAACACACCGTAAAAGAGAAGGATACTAATGTAACTCAGTCAATAAACAAAAACTGATCTCTGTACATTGCACACCCTTGAAAAATTTATCTCAAACCCAATGTGTTGATAGAGGTAATCCAACTAAATTTTTTTATGCATATGTATCATCTTTCTTTAATGACGAAGCAAACAAATTTATGTAATTCTTATTACATTACATTGCATTACATTACCTTTAATTTTGTGAGGCAAACGGGCACTTAGAGTAGCATGAGACCACTGGTTAACAACTGACAACCAGTTGATCCAAGCACTTAGTGGTTTCATAAAAAGGGATTTCTTTAAACAAATATTGTAAAATTAACTTCATAAAAAGAGAATTTTTAAGGAAAAATTTTAAACAAAAAATGTATGAGTAAGAAAATTGCTAATCTAAAATAAAATAACGGTTCAATAAAAAAAAAAACAAACTCTATTTGGATGATATGGACCTGTAGTGCTGGGTGTCAAGAAAATCCAGGGTTATTTTGATTTGTTAATTGCCGGTGCTCATTGCCTATAAAATATTCTTTATGGTATTTGACGTAATTTGACCGTTAGACCAAAGTCTATAATTCACAAAGCATGAAAATCTTGGATTTCTAATTCTATTGTAATTTTGAACATAACGAATATCTCAAAATTAACAAAAATCAAATCATAAACTGAAAAGCACCCAAAAGTTTCTTCTGTATATCAATTAAGAAGACTCTTCCACATACATACCAAAAAAACAAGAGGAAGAAGATAGACCAATGGGTCACAGAAGTGCCGAAGATATACACCAAAAAGAGACGATAATCCTCATATATAGCTCTCAGTCAATAAACAAAACTGATCTCTGTACAATTAATCAACCAAGGGTTCAAGTTAATGATGTGGTATTTATATATTAAACCCTTGATTAGTTAATTAAACAATCAGTCAGTCAGTTAATTAATCACTCCTTCTATCTACAGTTTCCTAAATCAGCAGATTATAGCCGTTAACCGAAGAATCATCTACGAACCCTAACTCTCATTACAAGACACATATATAAATCGTTCTTTCACCTGAATCGAACAAGAAGGACATTGATAGAACAGCAGCAAAATTCATTGCACCCAATCATCATCATCACGCGCTGAGCCGGAGCGTGGAGGTTTCTGCGCTTCTCGCTCATTCCAGGTCCAGGATTGGAAGATTCAGATCAGGGAGAAGAAAAGCACGGGAAGAATTGACCTTCTTCCTCTTGAACGATTCATCTTTCACAGCACAGACGCACGATTTTTCTTTGGCTTCGCCGGAACTCGGCGAATTTTGGCTATGATTCTCTAGTCGTTTTCTCTTCAGAGTGATCTCAATCTTGGAATTTGGGAACGACCACGGACCAGGGTATTTACGGTGACTCATGGAGCGAACCTGTGCATCCTGTTTCTTGCATCTTTGTTCGCTGTTTCTTGGAGCCCCAAGCGGGAGAAAACGAGCGAACGAAACAATAGATTGCGAAGAAGATTTTGAAGTATATATAAGGAGGAAGGGATTTGATTGCTTGGGTTTCACGCTGCTCAGTGACCTAATGACTTATGAGTGCAGGCAAATAGCACTCCTTAACTACGCTTAGCTGCTTGCCTGCTTAATCGCTTAAGCTGTCCAAAATATCTTGTTTTAATGAAAATCTAAAATTATTTTATTGAATGTGGGTTCAATTTGACCAGCCTTCAGGCCAACAAAAATTGACAGCCTGGATTTTATTTCATTTTTATTTTTTGTTGAATTACATTTATTTTATTTTTGTAAAAAAAAAAATACTTATCATGAAATTAATTAATACATATTCAAGAAAAATACTATGTAAGAAAATATGAAAAATTAACAAATACTCACTTTAGTCCTTATTATAAGGCACAAACGGCTAATTATCACATATCCATAAAAACAATAAAAAACATTAGATTTGTCTTAAAAGTTAAGTGATTTTTAACAATAGCCTTACTAACTACATTAAACTTTAATATCATATTAATTATTATTCTTTTCCACTATCCTTATTAAATATGAGTATGCATGGTTGGCAAAAAAAAAAAAAAAAAAAAAAAAAAAAAAACAGAGCATACATTGAAAAAATATTTATGTTATAAAACTAACAAATGCTTTATATATATATATATATATATAGAGCATACATTGAAAAAATATTTATGTTATAAAACTAACAAATGCTTTATATATATATATATATATATAAATAAAATGATCAATATTATCTTTGGTGATCTAAGGTAATCTTTAAACCGTTCATGTATTTTAATGAGTAGATCGTAGGAATTTCCCATGAACAACTGTATGATACATTATTAATATTTTTGGGAATATCCTATGAGTATTGGGATGACTTACGAGTACCATAAAAGTTATAAGTTCTTATGAATACTTGTAAAAGTTACGGGAATCGTATGATCAATATTTTTGAGAATATCCTATGAGTATAAGGATGGCTCATGAGTAACAGTTTTTTCAATCACATTATTAGAAGTCAGAAAACATTAAATAATGATTTATTATCATGAGTACCATAAAAGTTATGGGTTTACATGATAACCCTATAAGAAGTAAAGTCTAAAAGGGACAACCTTGTAGAGCCACGGATTTAAATGATAGTCATGAGAATTTCTCATGGTAACCTTATAGGAATCCATGAGTATTTACTTTAGTCATGAGAATTTCTCATGGTAACCTTATAGGAATCCATGAGTATTTACTTTATTGTTTAATTTGGAAACCTCATGAGATGTGGTTAAATAGTTACACGATAGAGGATGGAGAGAGGACTATAAACACAAATCATATATATTAGTAGAATATAAACGAAAATTTACATAAACACACCGTAAAGAGAGAATGATTCTCATGTAAATTAATCTCTGCACAATTAATTAACTTAGCAAGGATTAGAGTTAATGATGTGGGCATGTGGCATTTACATAATAAACCCTTGATTAATTAGTTAATCAGTCAATTAATTACTCCTTCTAGAGGTCCCTGAGGAAACAGAACATAGCCGTTAATTCTAAACATCAACAAAAGAAACCGTTATTACGTAACAGTCACAGCACAGAAACACGATTGTTCATTGGAGCCGAGAAAGGTAGAAGAATTTTGGTGAGGAATCTCGGATCCTTTTCTCTTGAGAGTAGTTCTTGTCAGCTTCGAATCTGGGAACGATTCCTTCAGACTTTTCTTTCTTTGGAACGGATCACTCTGATCTTTAAGATCTTTGGTGGAACAGCTACAATTTCTTCTTTTTTTTCTTCCGGAGGAAGCTTCAGATCAGGGACGAGAAAGGGACGAGTACGACATGAAGATTCAGCTTCTTCACCAGAACGTATCTCCTCCGTCCTCTTCTCCCATACTTCCCTCTCGATTCTGATTATGGGCTTCGGTGGAACAGCTGCAATTTCTTCTTCTTTTTCTTTCAGAGGGGAATATTCAGATTAGGGAACGGAAAAGAACGACCACAACGTGAAGAGTCAGCTTCTTCACCAGACCGTATCGCCTTCTTCTTCGATTCATCGTTCTGATGTTGATCATGATTCTCCCGTTCCGTATCCTCCTCGAGTTAGGAATCTTGAATCGGGACCTACGCTTCGATCGCTTCTTCTTGGAACCCCAACGCAAGTTTTCGCGAATTATATTAGGAATCTGAAGCATAATCTCAGCGACTTCAAGTTCTGACTCGTCAAAATCCATATGAGCGAACAGAACGTTAAAATTCAGAGCTAGCAAACGAAGTAAGACGAGCTGAGGAGAGGAGAAGATTTGAGAATGCTTGAGGTTGATGCTGCACAGGAGTTGATGAGTAATTTATATCAAAGATAGATTTGAATTTAAATGAAACAGTGTGAGTTTTAAATCTATCACAAATATCTTTAAATCTATCACAAATATCTTTCTAAATATAACTAACCATTTTTTTTTGGGGAGAATCTCATATAAAGAGGCGGTTAAAATATAAAAATTTTATATAAGGCTGGTAAATTTTACAAATCTTAAATTGGGTCAATGACTCCAATATAGAATATTTAAATGTTGGTTATTTTTCAATAATACCCCTAACTCATGATCTAAAGAAGAGGGGGAAAAGCCAGAAAATGTCGCACTCGTAGAATCTCTCGTGTGCAGACAAGGAAAAGCCAGAATGATTCAATCGGTATATTCAATTGTTCACAAATTTCTTTTTCTTTTTTGTTTTTCTGGACGTTGTGCAGAGAATACTAGCAATAAGATGAGAGACTGAGAAGGCCTTCCACACCTCACTGCTTCATCATCGTCCTTTACTCAGAGAAATTCTCAATTATAACTACACACCTATGCCTCACACTCTGCGTTGCAGACTTGCAGGCCCCTCCTTCGTCGGTCGTCGGAGCTCTGAAACTACACCTAAGTCCCATAAAGATGAGGCTTCTTCTCTTGCTTCTGCTCCTCCTTCTTCATCATTCCTCCTCTACCCCTATGTCTGAGTATCGTGCCCTTCTTTCCCTGAAAGCAGCCATCACCGACAATCCCTAATCGTCTCTCTCCTCCTGGAACGCCTCCACCACTTACTACTATGCACCTGTCCGGCATCACCTGCGACTCCTGCTGCCATGTCATTTCTCTTAACCTAACCAGCCTTGACCTTTTAGGCTCACTTTCCATCGATATTGCTCACCTCCCATTCCTCACTAATCTCTCCGTAGCTGAAAATCAACTCTCAGGTGTCCTGCAGAGGATTTCTGTCGTCACTGGCCTCTGATTCCTCAACCTTTCTAACAATGTGTTTAACGGAACTTTTCCTGCTCAACTATCCGAGCTCAAGAATCTTTAGGTCCTTGACCTTTATAACAACAACATGACTAGAGACTTCCCGCTCGTTGTGACTAAGATGCCAAATCTACAACATCTGCATCTCGAAGGGAACTTCTTCGCGTGACAGATCCTGCCGGAGTACGGACGGTGGGAGCACTTGGAGTATTTGGCTGTTTCTGGTAATGAATTAGCCGGAAGGAACTTCAATATCTTTTCCTGGTAATGAACCAGTCGGAGGGAACTTCAAAAAAAGAAGAAGCAAAATCCTCTGGCAATTGCATCTCGGAGGGAACTTCTTGCTTTCCTTTTTTTTAAAAAATAATAATTAAGGGATATAAAAGTAATTTGGCTCAAATTCTAAATCTTTAAAAACCTAATTAATAATTTGTTAAGTTTAGCAACCTAAATTAGAATTTAGATAATTCAATCGTCTTTATATGAGATTTTTTTTTTTTTAAAAGATGGATATTATATATATATATATATATATATATGGAAAAAACACTTCTCATGTTGTAGGAGAAGTGTTTTCTCATGTTACAAAAAAAAAAAAATGGTGAGACCCACATATATATAATTAGCATTATATATATATATGTAGGATCCTACTACTTCATGTGTGTAGGAATCTTCTTCCTCTCATGCAACATGAGCAATTTAAACCCCTATATATATATATATATATACACCATAAGAACGGGAGAGAAATCATATTTATCTTTTAATCTGTTTCATATTTAATAAGACTAAAAGAAATTAAGAAATTAAATACGGACCAATCATTTTATCAAGAAAAAAGATGAACTAATCATAAATATATATATATTTTTTGAACTTTTTAAGAAATTAACTATATTTATATTTAAAAGATAATATAAGTTTTACTTCATTAAATTTAACTTTAAACTAAAAATGAAATGAAATTCAGACGGGTTAAATATTATAATAATGATTGCTGAGTTTGAATAGTATTCACGCTAACTCTCTACTGATCGAGTTCAGGTTCCTGTGCAGAGTCAGCCTCAAGCATTTTCATATCATCATCTTCTTCTTCTTAAACTGTCTTATTTCGTTGCTAGCTGTGAATTTCAATGTTACGTTAATTTGTTTGTTGACATGGATTTGACGAGTCTGAACTCAACGTGGCTTCGATTTTGCTTTAGTTTCCTGATTTGATTCGCTCGAAAGCTTGCTTGCTCTCCGTTGAGTAGCCGTGAAACTCCTTTTTTGCCCCCAAAACCGAAGATTATCAGAATCAAACTTACGAGAAAAACATCAGAGAATTCCAAAAGGAGGAAAAAGGCGATAGTGTTCTTAAGCTGAATCTTCATGTCGTCATTTTGATACTTCTAAAAGAAGGAAGGGCATAAATCTTGCAATTCTACACACAATATTAAATTAAAGGACCGTATTCACTACTAGTAAAGTATTCTTTTTCAATTTTCCTCATCTTCAAATCATTAATTTTTTTAACCTCCAAATGATTTTGTGAGGAGTTAATGAGAAGGAAAATCTGGGCTTTATTTAGTTCTTAGCCTTTTATTGTTCTGCATGACATTTGACGAATCGCATCTCATGTGCTTGGTACTGAGTTTTCCTCCAGGTAATTATTCTTTAAATATTGAAGGGCAACATTGACCCAATCAAAAAACCTTGCATCGAACAATACATTACGGGCTCTACTGGGAGTCTTTTCACCAATGGGATGACAGAGATTTTAGGGGAAAGGGGCAAATGTGAACAAACAAAAAAATTGAATGGGCCTGAGCTTTTGATTTAGAAATATTTTTGGTTTCAAAATTCGAATCGTATTGCCAATGAGAGTTGGCACAGATAGTAAGGAACGGGCCCAAGTTTCAAAAGGACGAGAGTTCGATTCCCTCTGCCGTTGTGAGGGCTCCTTTGGTAGGCGATCTTATAAGTACCCCTGTAAGTGCTCAAAGAGCCCTGGGGCCGTACCTTGACTTTGGTGGGGACCGGTGCCTAACCCACCTAAACTTTTTAATATATAATAATAATAATAAATTGAATCGTATTGTACAAAACACTCCAAGTGTTTTATTTTTGTGGGGCTGTACCTTGATCAAAATTTTGAAACTTTAAAATTAAACATTTGTCCTAGTTTACGATATTTCATTAGGTTTTAACAATTTTTGTTTTTCTATTAAAAAATTTATAAATTGTTAAAACCTAATGAAATGTCATGAATTCATTTACAAAACTTATGAATGACTTGATAGTGTGAATTTTTTTTTGGGAAAACGAAAGTTGTTGAAACCTACGAAATATCGTGAATTTTTTTAACAAAAGTTGTGAACAACCCGATAGCATGAATTTTTTACTCGTAAATGAAAATTGTTAAACCTAATGAAATATCGTGAATTTCTTTACAAAACTTGTGAATGAATTGATACTCTGAATTTTTTGCTCTAGAAAATGAAAGTTATTAAAACCTAATGAAATGTTTTAAATTCCTTAGCAAAATTTGTGAATACTGTTTTGACAAAACAGTCATTGTATCTTGCAATAGTTTAGTGGTGGTGTAGTTGGCTAGAGGGTTTTTTGAACTATCTTGAGGTAGAGAGTTCAAGCCTCAGTCACCCCCATTTAATTTTGTTTTGATTTTGAGTTACAACAACTGTTTCATTATAAACAGTCGTTGCATCTTTCAACAAATCTAGTGATGGCGCTGTTGGCTAGAGTCTTTGGTCATTTTTCTTGAGGTCGAGTATTCAACCCTCCCTAGCCCTACATCCTTTATTTTTTATTTTTTAGTTTCAGCGACTGGTTTATGTAAAGTTTGGTTTCTTTAAACTAGTCGTTGTAACTCAATCTGTCATTTATTTTATTTTGGGATACGACGACTGTTTTTTTAAAACAGTTGTTGAATATTTTAACAAGCTTGTGGTGACACAGTTGGCTAGAGGTTTTATTGATTAGTCCTGAGGTCGCATGTTCAAACCTATTCCATACTTTTTTAGAACCTAAGGCCTTCCATTTTAATTTTTTCTTCAATTCTTTTTGTGCCTTAAAAACTTATGCCATTTCTCTCTTTCTTTTCACAGTTTCTCTCTGTCGATCTCTTTCCTCGCTTAGTGTAAAAGCTGAAAGCCTGAAACCCTCTTCCATCAATTTCTCTATCTCTTCACGCCATTTCTCTCTTTCTTTTACACAATTTCTGCTTCATTTCTCTTCAATCGATTTCTCCATCTCTTCAATCCTTCTCTTTCACTTAGTTTCTTTCTCCTTCTTTGACTCAACAATCTTTCAGTAAGGTGTACGCTCAAAACAGAGGTAAGCTTTTTCTAGACTTACGGATTTTGATCTTCGACCTTCCCCTATTTTGTCTTCTCCATTTTCTTCTATTACAGCTTTTGTTGATTTTTATTATTTATTTGATTTTCCATTTTGATTTCTGAGGTCATTTGCTTCTTCTGAGGCAATGCGACATTGCTAAAGATTTAACAATTGCGTAGGCAACATTGCTTCTTTGAAAACTTCCTAGCCTTTAGGTTTTTTTGTTTTTTGTCTTTTTGAAATACTCTGGATTTTCTATTTCTTTCGTGCTTTTATGCTCTTAAAATACTATTTACTCAAATCCTTCATTTACATCCCTGCAAAATTGTATTTTGATTCTGTGTATTCCTATATATAACCACAGAATCCTTTATTTTAATGAAGAAAACATGAACTTTACCTCCAGACCCACTTGTGAGAATCATAATGATCATACACGTAACACCTTAAGCTCATATTGTTGCAAATTTATAAGTACAGACTCTTATCAACTCAAAATTATAAAGATGCAAGCGGCCTTTAGTTTCTGTTCTTTGTATGTATCATGTCTCTAAGGAAAACTTACAAATGGTTCTTAAGCAGCAAGTGCTTTAATTTATTTAAGGAAGACATGCTTTGTTGTCTTTTACCATCTTTTGGATAGTTCTTTCTCATGCAATTACTTCTCTGGTCGTAGAGGTAGGATATAGTTCGTAGTGAAATTTAGGACGACGGCAAAAGGTAGTGCTATTTAATTTGGAACCATATAATAGAAGAAAATGGACTGTGAAGAAGATTTTAAAAGAGGAAGGTATTTGATTGCTTGGGTTTTACGCTACTCAGGAAATTGAAATCCGAGTTCAATCAGGAGAAATTTGGCGCCAATTGATTCTACTAACATTCATCAGTGACTATCGAGTGTGACTGTAGCTTGTGCAAGTGCAGGCAAATAGCGCGGGCTTAGGGTTCTTATTGGGCCCACTTTTTATTAATTGAACAGTCTTTTTTTTTTTTTGGTTGCCCATCCGGTTCACCGGGGCGAATAGTCCGGATCGCGACCCAAGTTTAGTTGCTTATGCTGTCCAAAATATTCTGTTTTAATGATTTTTTAAGATTATTTTTATCGAATAATTTATCAATAATGTGGGTTTAATTTTTTAAAAATAACAAATATATCATAAACTCAAACGAATTAGACAAATAAGAAAGATATGGAAGTCTACTTCATGCATTGAAATTAAGTTGTTACAGATCTGAATAAGGCCCGTACTCAATGTAAGGCCCAACTAGGAACATACAACATATCACGATCTACCTACAATATAGGAGGATCCTATCTTATCTTCGATCCAGGTATATCTAAATCTATATCTAGTAGTTACGATATCAGGGCCTCGAATCACAGGGCCCAGCCATATCAACCTAAGGTAAACTCTATAAATACAGAGGTCAAGCCTTAAGGCACACAGATGACAGGTTCTACGTTATAACCCTAGACTATTTACATACCGTCACACAGAGCACACACCCCACCCCCTTGGCTAAATTCCTGTGTGTGTCCTCGTAAATTCCTGTGTGTGTCCTCGAACTACGTGGACTTTGATCCCTTTACCGGGTATGTAGGCCCTAGGCTTGGCTCCTAGTCAAGTCCGATAAATCCTGTTTTCAGAACAGAACATTGGCGTTGACTGTGGGGAATCGGTAAATTTTTATTTGATTCCTGCGACCTAGGATAGTGGCAACAAAGAAGTCGAAGGAATTTCCTGCTTAATCAACCGGCGATAGAAAGCATTGTTTCACCAGAACGGAGGGGTTACTCCGCAAATTTGCAACGTCGTCGTCGCTGCTAATTCCTAATGAAGGCTTCACACTTGATACAACTGTAGATCTGACCTAGACAGATACACTGCACAGATGAGAGATATACATGCATTGGATACGTATCCTGAATACGTATCCAAGCAACAGGATCCGAGTAGCGCACGTGAATTTTTCAGATAGAAGCGGCAAGTTCAAATCAGTTTAATGTTACGTGGTGCCCACTGCATCCGTAAACTCGAGAAGTCTTTGATGGCCTTAATAAAAAACTAGCGGACTTAGAGGATCTTATTCGGCAACTTCGGATCCTCACACACCTTCGGGTCCATCGCGCAACAATAGCCACTAGACAGAGTATGAGATCTAGGAATTGATACAGCTGTGGGTTCAATACTCGTTTGAGAATCCCAAACAAGCAAATTGAGATAGCCGAGGTTGTTAGTAAGATAGCCGAGGTTGTTAGTAAGCCGAGGCTGATTCAATGCCAAAGGAGTTATTTTCACGACTCCACATGGGTTTCCTTTTAGCTCTCCTCATCCACATAATAAGAAGATAGTTGGAAGGATCGCTAGGTTCTCTCTTTGGGAATTCTTTTAAGAGGGGTGTGTATCAGGAAGCACATAAACCATACGTTTAGTCCTTAAACGAGCGACACTTTTCAACTCTGGCATAAATTTAGATGCTATATTTGGATCATAAGCTTCCACATGATGAGAAGATAATATGAAGGATCATCATCCTCTCTCCTCGAGAACCCAGGATCATCATCCTCTCTCCTCGAGAACATAGGAGCGTCATCCTCTCTCCTCAGAACCTAGGATCGTCAACCTCTCCCCTTGGGAACCCAGACTTTTCAACTCTGGCATAAATTTAGATGCCCTATTTGGATCATAAGAAACCACAACATTTGAACTCTCCAAGCCATTTAGTCCAAAGGAGTTATTTTCATGACTCGGGGATGCAGGGAAGTCAATAATAGGATCACACTACTTTATGTTTGCCTTTGCTATATCTTCTTTGTGTTTGTCTTTTCTATATTATTCACATTAGAAAGAGTTGGCGGATTACTAAAACCCTCCAAACATATAGCAATAACGTCTGATTTCATTGAATTATTATTTATTCTATCAAAATTGTTTTGAGGCAAGGCAAACCAGCAAATCGAGATAGCCGAGGTTGTTGATACGCTGAGATGAGGAGGTGCTGAGACGCCGAGGTACACTGAGATTGCTAGATGCCGAGCTTGGCAACACTAGCTTGTAACTCCAGTGAGGGCAAAAAGGTGTTGGAACTATGGATTTGGGGTCACGTCCTTGTTCGGGAGGAAGATTATGAAGGCGCTCCCCGACAACTCCTAGTAGGTTCTCTCTATGAACGACATCAACGGATGCTTCTACTTAGTTGCCCTACTCATGAACCATCATTTTATCTCCCTGAGGCTGATGCCAACCATTAGTCCCATTAGCTTCGACAATTCTGCATAACTGCATCAATTTTTCCTCATCAACACTATCCACCAACCGTTTCCCATCAATATTAAGCGGGGGACAATCACTTGCATTTATCACGGTAGGTGTAACAGCCCCATTAAGTTCTTTAGTATTCTTGTTGCAAAAGCCGCAATCCCTCCAACCAGTTTCTTCACGGTGGAATTTATTGCGAAAATGGATGCCTCATGGGCAGATATGGAATCAAGAGTGTCAAGCTTGCATCCAGTTGAAATTCCATGGCTGTTACAATATTGAGCAAATCCACGCCGGGATATACTTTGAGTGCATGTCAAGATGTACTCTCTCGGCTGGGATTTGTATTTCCCTTTTTTGGATCTAGTTGTTTCCGACGGTGAGAGATTTGCCGTAATCTCCCAAAATAACCAGATTAGAAAAGGATTTGCGTATAATGTAACCACGGGTCGTTTCCCAACGATTGTGATCGGTTCAATTCGAACAAGACAATAAAACAAGTAATTTCAAAGAGAATAAAAATGAAATAACATAACGTAACGAAGTAAACACAGATTAAAGATAAAGAAGATTAACCCGGATTTCGAATTCCACCACTTCCCTTCCTCGGACGAAAACAGATTATAACCGAACTCGTGATCGACTGGGCAAACCGAAATCTCGCATTTGCCCGAAATTCCCTCAACCGAACAATCGTCCAGAATTTATTCGAATCGTGGCGTATCTGCACGATCGTACAATGATACTTTAACCTAGTTCGAACTACGTCCTTGGGAAATGTCGACTGGGCGTTAAATCTAACACCCAATCCGAAAGTAAATCGAATCCGAAATTACAAAACGAGAAACGAATTTGTTACCGTTAAGAACGAGTCCTCCGGATAGTGGAATCCTCAATCCATGGGTCAATCACGGTAGCTTAGCTAGTCATGATTATGCAGAGCGAAAATCGAACGAGAAATGAAGAAGTTCATCATGAACACGAAGAACACGATGAACGAGAGGAAGAACAGATGAGAGAAAATAAAACTTACGTATTTGATTCAAAACTATCTAAAAACGTGAATGAGAATGTGTTTGTGGCTGCTGCCTCACTTAACCTAAAATGGCAAAACGAAATGGGGCTCCAATCCACAAGTTAGGCCCGAACGAAAATAAAATAAAATGGGCTTTAATTACAAAATTCGAGCCCAAAAATACATATGACTTCGGCTCCAAAATCAACCGCCCTCTTGTCCGTATTTGCTCTTCATGTCTTCATAACAATTGTAGCTCTCTGAATCATCTGAAATATGAGAAAAAATGAGGCAAATCCGATGTCTGGTTCAAGAGTTATGGTAAAAATGGTGAAGCAATGTAAAACTGGAATTTATTATTAAATAATGGCTAAAATATAATAAAAGGCCCAAGGCCCAAATAAGTATAAAAGCCATTATTTATTAGCTAAAGAGTCCTAAATTATAAATCAAGAGACAAAAAGTAGTGTATGAAATATTCAATTATCAAATTCCCCCACACTTATGTTTTTGCACTCGAGCAAAATTCAAAGAAAAAGACCTAAAGGAGAAACTCTTCTTTTCTAACAATTGCTAACAATGCAAAAATTGAACAAGAGACACAAAGCTCCAAAAGATCAATCAATCAAGACCACAATCCATTCATCTCAAATTACAATTCATGGTAATCTCAATTAATGATGCTAATCACATAAGATGGTCTCTCAAATGATGCGCTCAATCAATCAATCAATCAATCTCTCAAGTGTTTAAGGTAAATAAGTGTATCGCTCAAATTCTACTCAAGAAATTTGCTCTACCATAAGCTTGCTCAATTTCTACGTCTCCACTACTCATAACACATGCATGCACAAATCAAGAGAGCTTGTTATGAAAGGTTGTAATGGGGTTAGGGTGAAGGTAGGTAATAGTATGGAATGAGAGGTTAAGCACCAAGGAAATTAAAAAGAGCACTAATTAACACAATCATTCTCTATGTAAGAAAATTTTTATTAAAATTTTTATTTTACTTATATATCTCCTTTCTTTCTATATATTTTCTTTCTATATTTCTTCTCTTTTTTTTTTTCCTTTTCTTTTTTTTTTTTTGCTTTTCTTTTCTTTTTTTTTTTTTTTTTTTTTGCTTTTCTTTCTTTCTTTCTTTCTTTTTCTTTTTTTTTTCATTTTTTTTTTGAGAAAAAAATGAAACTATACTATATACATAATCACAATGACAAAAGCAAACATCCCCCCATACTTAAATTGTTGCACTCCCGAGCAACCCCCACACTTAAACACAAAACCAAGGTGAAACCAATGCTCAATAAATTTTCAAGGTGCGAGAATAAAATGGTTTTTCGCTTAGGCTTGTAATGTAGCTTTGAAAAGAATGAGTCAAAAAGGCACAAAGGGCTAGCAAAGGAATCATAATGCAAGGGAAAGGCTATTTGGCCAAAGTGAGGAAAATAAAAGAAAGAAAACAAGCTTCCATCATACTTATGCACTTAAATGAAAAATGTAGTGTCAAAAAGAAAAGGAGCAAGTTCTAGAGAACACAAATCATGAGCAGATGCACACATGAAAGAAAGAATGGCAAAAGATGAATTCCATTCATGCAAACCCAAAACCTCACAAGGTCAATACCAACTTAGGCAATCAACAACATCAAATTAACTACCAAGACATGTAATCGAAGAGTCAAGAATGACAGACCAAACAGAATGATCCATTAAAACCAAAATGTCCAAGTTCATAATATGGAGCAATCATAGAAAGAGAGCGTATTTATTTCAAAAAGCAAAGTAGAAAAAGGAAAACAAATAGAAGAAAGAGGGAGAAAGAAAGAAGAATACTCCCCAAGGGGTTTATGGAGGATAAGTGGCATCAATGAGGAGAATCTCGCTTCCTCAGCCTGGCAGGATCCCTCATGAAATGGCTTGAGGCGATGCCCATTAACCTTAAAGGTTCGTTCGTGGGTGGATCACATAGCTCAACAAGCACCAAATGGAAAAATGTTAGTGATCTCAAAAGGGCCATCCCATTTAGATCGAAGCTTACCAGGCATAAACTTCAAACGGGAGTTAAACGGAAGAACTTTACGGCCCACGAAAATTCTTTCCTCGAATATGCTTATCATGGAATGCCTTCGTCTTTTCCTTGTATAACCGCGAGCTTTCATAGGCATCCAATCTAAGCTCATCCAACTCTTGCAATTGTAGCTTCCGCTCCATCCCGAGACTTGGCCAAATCCATGTTACACTTGTTTAATGGCCCAATAGGCTTGATGCTCCAACTCAACCGGAAGATGACATGCCTTACCAAAGACAAGCCGATAAGGAGACATCCCAATCGGAGTCTTGTCGGCGGTGCGATATGCCCACAAAGCATCCTCTAATCGCTTACTCCAATCTTTCCGGGTAGAGTTAACAGTCTTCTGAAGGATTTGCTTAATCTCTCTATTTGAGACTTCAGCTTGACCGTTGGTTTGAGGATGGTATGTTGTGGAGACCTTGTGAAGCACTCCATACTTGCGTAACAAGGCACTCATGCTTCGGTTAAAAAAATGGGAGCCTTGGTCACCGATAATAGCTCTTGGAATACCAAACCTGCATAAAATGTTAGACTTGACAAAATCTACCACCATAGTAGAATCATCAGTCCGAGTGGCTTTCACCTCAACCCATTTCTAAACATAATGAACAGTTAGCAATATGTAAGTAAAACCATAAGAAGCAGGAAATGGACCCATAAAATCAATACCCCAGACATCAAAAATTTCACAAAATAGTATAGGGTTGGGGCATGTCATGCCTACGGAAATACTCCTGCTCTCGACGGTTATCACATGACTTACAAAACAGATGGGAATCATGAAACAAGGAAGGCCAAAATAATCCCTTGTCTAACACTTTCCTAGCAGTTCTTTGGGGTCCAAAGTGACCACCACGAGCGAAGCATGAGCAAAATGCAATATAGAGTGAAACTCATGATCGAGCACACATCTCCTAACTACTTGGTCACTACAAAATTTCCACGAGATAAGGGTCATCCCAAACATAATATTTAGACTCACTCTTTAATTTAAGGGTTTGGGCCTAGTGGAATCTATAGGCAAAACACCGGCTACCAAGTAGTTAACTAGATCAAGCATACCATGGAAGCTTACCTTGCGGTGAAGAAGCTGCTCATCGTGGAAATCATCCCGAATAGAAGAGGGTGAGAGGGAGAATGAGTGATGCGACTCAAGTGGTCACTACCCGGTTTGTGCTCCACTCCGTCTCGAATCTCAACATCGAACTCTTGGAGCAATAACATCCACCGGATGAGTCGGGGCTTAGCATCTGTCTTTTCAAAAGAAACTTCAAAGCGGCATGGTCGAGAAAACAATTACTCTACTTGCTATGATATGACCTAAACTTATCAAAGGCAAATACAATAGCCAACAACTCTTTCTCGTAGTGGTGTAATTAGGCGAGCGGGATCCAAAGTCTTGGAGGCATATGCAATCACATGAGATGCTCTATCAACTCATTTGTGCCAAGATAGCACCAACCGCATAGTTGGAAGCATCACACATCAACTCAAAGGGAGGGACCAATCGGGGCTTGGATCATCAATTTGTGTAGTCGCAAAGCTTCAAATGATCGAAGGCCGCCTTGCAAGCATCATCAAATACAAAGTCGGTGTCCTTATGCGAAGGTTGGACAAGGGTCGGGCGGTCTTGCTGAAATCCGAATGAAACGCGATAGAAACCTGCATGACCAAGAAAAGAGCGAACTTCCCGCGAGATGCGGGGTAAGGCAAAAGCAAGTAATTACATCTATCTTAGCGGGATCTACCTCAATCCCTTTCCTAGACACTATGTGTCCCAAGACTATACCCGACTCAACCATAAAGTGACACTTCTCATAATTCAAGCACAAGATTAGACTCAATACACCTATGCAAAACTCTAGACAAATTAGCCAAGCATGCATCAAAATCAGACCCATATACGGTGAAATCATCCATAAAAACCTCCATGCGGTCCTCTAGAAACTCGAGAAAATGCTTACCATACAACGCGAAAGGTGCCGGGTGCGTTGCAAAGGCCAAAAGGCATCCTTCGGTAGGCATATGTTCCAAAGGGGCATGTGAAGGTCGTCTTCTCTTGATCCTCGGGAGCAATATGGATCGGAAGTATCCGGAGTAGCCATCCAAGAAGCGTAATGGGACTTGCCGGCCAATCGCTCTAACATCGATCAATGAAAGGTAGAGGGTAATGATCCTTGCGAGTGGCTTGGTTGAGTCTCCTATAGTCGATGCAAACTCTCCAACTATTCGAACTCGAGTAGGAATGAGCTCATTCTTCGATTGGCTACCACGGTGACTCGGATTTCTTAGGAACCACCGGACGGGCTAACCCAGCTGCTATCGAAATGGGATAGATGATACCGGCTTGCGAAGCTTAGTGACCTCCTTCTTCACCACATCAAGGATAAGAGGATTAAGGCGTCTGGGGTTGCCTCACCGGTTTAGAGTCCTCTTCCAATAGAATGCGATCATACGCATGGAAGGGCGATGCCAACAATATCGGCCTAATGTCCACCCAATGGCTTTCTTGTTCGCCCTCAATAAGCTTAGCGGCTTCTCTTCTTGGTCGGGAAGAAGATTATTTGCCACAATGGTGGCAACTGTTCATCCACCTCCAGAAATGCATACTTCAGGTGATCTGGAAGGGATTTCAGCTCAAGCTTGGGTGGTTGTTGCAACAACTCTGATGTCATCACACTGGAAATACCTGAAACCACATTCAAAGAAACAGAAGGACTGTGTCTATACAGCTCAATGTTAACATCAGAATCAAGCTCATCAAAATCAGAGTTAAGCTCATCAAAATCAGAATCAGGATGCACATTAGGATCAGGGTGAAGCTCAAACTCGGAATCAATATCAGAATCCACATGTAATGTAGAATCACCAAGCAAGTCAGAATCACCAAATAATGTAGCATTAAGCAAATCAGTGCAAACAGAGCACCATTCATTATCAGCACATGCACAAATGGAAGAATCACTCTCAGATGCAAAATCGGGATAATCAAGACACCAATCGCAATAACATCATCCACAAGCATCATCAATCACATCAATGCGAGAAAACGGAATGTTCTTCCCACAGGATGTCTCATGGCATCAAAAATATTGAAATTCACGGATATATCACCAAACTCCATGGAAAGAGTACCGAATGCACATCTATCTTAGTCCTAGCTGTTTTCATGAAAGGCCTCCTAGAATGATTGGTGATCTACTACCGGGAGACTCATCCTCCATATCTAAGATGTAAAAATCAGCGGGAAATATCGGTTCATTAACCTTGACTAATACATCCTCAACTAAACCAGAAGGATGAACATTACTCCTATTAGCTAGCTGAACAACAACACCAGTGGGACGTAAAGGACCAAGACCAAGAGATTTATAAATAGATGCAGGCATGACATTAATAGAAGCACCTAAATCTAGCATGCAATCATCAAATCTATAGTTACCAAAATAGCAAGGGATAGAAAACGTCCCGGATCCTTGCACTTGCGAGGCATCGTAAGGCTGGATGAGTCTTGATACATTCTGGTTCAAACTCACTCGTTCACTCCCTTGATCGCCTCTTATTGGTGCACAACTCCTTGAAACTTGACATATTTAGGAATTTGTTTGATGCATCTAAGAGAGGAATGTTGATCTCTACTCTTTCGAATGTCTCAAGTATATCCTTCTCTTGTGCTTTTTACGCCAACTTCTTAGATTGAACTGCTCTCGAGGAAAGGAAGAGGAATGGGGATGTCTTCCTCTTCACCTTGCCGCACTTTGCCTTTTTATTTTTAGAGTCAATCTTCACATTTTTCGACTCTCTTTCGATGTGGAAGTCACATCTCGCGGTTTGGTTTAGGTTCCTCCAATTGCTTGTCGAACGAAGGGAGATAGCACTCACATTCCCCTTAGGATTAGGAATTGTTTGTGAAGGAAGAGTGTTGGATCCCCGAGGTTGAAGCGGTTCAATGAGGTTGCCAACCGCCCAATCTGTGTTTGCAAACTCGAATGGAAGTGTCGGTTCTGTTGAACCGCATATTAGGCTGTGACAAATTGCTTCATCATATCCTCAAGGAGGAACCACCACTACCACTACTACTAGCCATTGTTGTTGTGTTGCTGTGGAGGTGCACATATGGTCGGGTCGAGGAGGTGGTGCTAGCAAAGGCAAAGGAGGTGCAGATTCTTGTTGGAAATTACGTGGTCTATCTTGTCTCTATTGGTAATTCCCGAATTTTGCTGATATTGGTTACTCGGTTCGATTCGGTTCCAACGGAAATGGGGTGATTTCTCCAACCGGATTGTAGGTGTTGGAGAAGGCATTATTCTGCTGGTATTGTGGCTTTCTGGAAAAGCTCCCGAAGCTACCGATTGGTCTTGATAAGTAGGATCATGCAAGGTAGGGCAAGAGTCGATAGAATGGTAAGGGTCAAACAACCCACATGAGTACCCAATCGAGGAGGAGAAGATTGTACATGCGTCGTCATCCTTTGCCGTGCCTCACAGGAGAGGTCGAGATCATCAAGTCTATTCTCTAATCTCTCGAGAATCGTCGGGTGGAGGTGTTTGAACATGGTAAACAGGAGTACTATTGGCCCCGGTGCCAAATTCGAGAGTTGGCCGCCATCTCGATATCAAGTCTCGGCATCTTCGGGTGTCTTGTTACGTAGAGCCCCCCACCACTAGAAGCATCCACTAAACCTTTGTCTACGGGAGTGAGACCATCATAGAAATGGGTAATCAAGTCTTTCTCGAGATCGGTGGTGTGGACGGCTTGCACACAACCTTTTGAACCTCTCCCAAGTACTCATACAAAGTCTCCCCGTTGACTTGCTTAATGTTGGCAATTTCCTTCTTGATCGCAGTCGCTCTTGAAGAAGGGAAATATTTCTCCATAAATAACCTCGAACCTCATTGACTCCCAATAGATGAAGGTTGAACGTACAACAACCGGTCTTTGGCTCCACCTTCCAATGAGAAAGGAAAAGCTCTCAGCTTGATTTGATCTTCATCAATTGCATGTGGTTTCATTGTGTTGCACACTAGATGGAATTCCTTCAAATGCTTAATGGCACACTCACCTGAAAGACCATGAAACTTAGGCAGCAAGTGTATTAGACCAGATTTAAGCTCAAAGTTAGCGGCAAAGAAGGCGGGATATTGAATGCACAAAGGTTGATAATTAACATCGGGTTCATTCAATTCCTTTAAAGTAGGCCGATTTTCTGTTCTTACGCCATAATTTCGAGTTAGGAAAATTGCTACTAGAATCGGTGTAAACAACAAGACTATCGAAGTACTATCGAAACACAATCGAAAGATCAACGGTATGGACATAATCGAATGGCCACAATCGACTCAAGTGCAATGTCCGATTCGGTATTAATCCCACGACTTAGCCTAACAACTCTTCTAGCGGAAGAATTGTCCTTTCTATTTCGGGATCAAATGGCAACAAGTCTTACGCATTGATAGTGCTCCTAGTACTCATGCGGCAAAAGATAGTCACAAGGCAGAATCTGCAAAAAAATCAGAATTACAAAAATGCCACCAGCCAATCAAAATTACGAAAATGCCATTAAAAGTGGTATAAAGTAGAAAAACATTAGAACACACAAAAGCAAACACAAAAACAAAAACCTATGGTAGAAATTGACCTAAACAAGTCCAGAAACACTATCAAATGATTTTTAAAATTTTTGGGACTTGGACGGGGCAACTCCTAGACCATTGGGGAACCCAAAAATGGAATAAAAAAACTTCAAAAATTGAAAAAGTGGTCTAAACGATGGAATTTGGCTTATATCTCAAGACCACAGCGCTTTAGCCCCTGTGTCCTATGCTAAATAACATTTTCCTTCAGCTCACAAAAAATCAGCCCAATCGGAGTAAGTCAAACAATTGCTAAAATACCCGATATATCCTACCGAGACCAAAAAATGGTAAAAACAGGGTCTAAACGATGGAATTTGGCAAAAATAGGTGAGACCTCATCTCCCTTTGGGGAGTGAGTCTTGCTCAAAATGCCCAATTCCTTGTGAATAAGACCTGGGTTGAGTGATCTGAGTCGAGAAAAATTTCTGTCCAGCCACCCGAACCACCTAAACTACCAAAAAAACGAAGCTATTTACACTCTTGTTACTAATCAAACCGATGCAAATTCCCCCAGCAGCGGCGCCATATTTTGACAAAGATTTGCCGTAATCTCCCAAAATAACCAGATTAGAAAAGGATTTGCGGTATAATGTAACCTGGGTCGTTTCCCAACGAGTCGCGTTGATCGGTTCAATTGAACGACAATAAAACGATAAAAAATTGGGGGTTTTGATTCAAAGAGAATAAAAATGAAATAACATAACAGAACGAAGTAAACACAGTTAAACAGATAAACGAGAAGATTAACCCGAATTTGAATTCCACCACTTCCCTTCCTGGACGAAATGCAGTTATAACCAAACTCGTGATCGACTCTGGGCAAAGCGAAATCTCGCATTTGCCAGAAATTCCCTCAATTGAACAATCGTCAGAATTTATTGAATCGGTGGCGTATCTCATGCGATCGTACAATGATACTTTAACCTAGTTCGAACTACGTCCTTGGGAAATGTCGACGGGCGTTAAATCTAACACCCAATCCGAAAGTAAATCGAATCCGAAATTACAAAACGAAACGAATTTGTTACCGTTAAGAACGAGTCCTCTGGATAGTGGAATCCTCAATCCATGGGTCAATCACGGTAGCTTAGCTAGTCATGATTATGCAGAACGAAAATCGAGCAGAAATGAAGAAGTTCATCATGAACACGAAGAACACGATGAACGAGAGGAAGAGCAGGATGAGAGAAAATAAAACTTCGTATTTGATTCAAAACTATCTAAAAACGTGAATGAGAATGTGTTTGTGGCTGCTGCCTCACTTAACCTAAAATGGCAAAACGAAATGGGGCTCCAATCCACAAGTCGGGCCCGAACGAAAATAAAATAAAATGGGCTTTAATTACAAAATTCGAGCCCAAAAATACATATGACTTCGGCTCCAAAATCAACCGCCCTCTTGTCCGTATTTGCTCTTCATGTCTTCATAACAATTGTAGCTCTCTGAATCATCTGAAATATGAGACAAAAATGAGGCAAATCCGATGTCTGGTTCAAGAGTTATGGTAAAAATGGTGAAGCAATGTAAAACTGGAATTTATTATTAAATAATGGCTAAAATATAATAAAAGGCCCAAGGCCCAAATAAGTATAAAAGCCATTATTTATTAGCTAAAGAAGTCCTAAATTATAAATCAAGAGACAAAAAGTAGTGTATGAAATATTCAATTATCAGCAAACGAGCAAATGGAGAACTCCGTCAGGCATTTATTGAGCAAAAGCGTCATGCTTAGTAATTCCCTAAGCTACATCCAGATGAGTACCACCCTCTTTATCTCATAGATCTCAATCTTTGCTTATTATCAATTATCTATAAACTTGTTTGTGAGAAGGACTCAGTTACACCAAATATGGTTAAAATCCGGGATCCTTGTGAATTTTTGAAGGCGAACCCGATTACACTTATTAGAGTTAAAATCCGGGCTCCTTGTAAAGTGCTGCGAGAAGCGAAAAGAAGGCAGACCCCGGTTACACTTAACACTGTTAAAATCCGGGCTCCGTGGAAAGCACAGTTGAATCTGCGCTCCTTAATTAGACCTCGGATAAACTGAAAATTATACACTTAACTCCGCGCTCCTTAAATTGGACCCTGGAAACAAGAACGCCAAAAAATGGCAAGCTAGCTTCCAAACTGGGAAGGTCCTTACACCTGTTCAAAAGGACTTGGAACGCCGGCAAGCTGAGAATCTACTATAACGGGTAGCTCATTGGAGCGGATTATTGTTTTAATGAAGGATTCCTCAGTGGAGATTCGCAAATGTGCACTATTGATCGCTTAAGCATTACACCTAGGTCTCTAAACCCAGTCACAAATATAACACATCTAGATGATTTAACACCAGGGCTAACTAGCCCAGGTCTAGAGCTCAGCGAAATTGCCATTTATTGGCCTTCGCGGAATTGACGCGTCAACGCTCGCCCCGATTTAAGCATTTAATTTGAATTGTCATTCCGACCCTGATCAGGTCAAAATGTTTAAGTTTTGCGTTTCAACACCTCGGCTAAACATGTGGCAATTTTCCCTTATCTCGGTTACGATCCCGGCCAACGGCTCCGGAACACGGTAGCGCGATTAAAGTAAACACCCTACGCGGTTTAAGTTAACACTCGTTGAGGTTAAAACAGACAACCCTACTACAGATTTTCAGACTTAAAATCTGGTAGAATACATAGATTTGCATTCATTGCGGTCGATAAATTTCTAACAATGCTTAGAATCATAAGATGATATGGCAATTAATTGGTTATATAATCAGAGATTGTCATAAATTACAACCGGCATAGACGCCGGGAATATGCAAAGTCAAAATGGCACGGACACAGACCCGGTCAAAAGAAAAACAAAACTAAAGCTCCGACCCCCAACTCGGAGGAGCAACATCATCTGAGGGAACCACCTCGCTGGAGGGAATGAAGATTAACCTCGGACAGAGATCCAGGTTAAATAGTCAATACACCCCGGCAGCCCAGAGCCCTCGACTGCCAGGGTGGGGGGCAACAAGACAGGACGGGTATGGCACCGTAAAAATTTGTCGCCGACATAAGCAAATGCAGAAGCAAACAAACCGAAACCGGATGATTGGAGAAGAAGAGATCCGGCGAAGCAACGTTGCTAGTGAAAAAGCATGTTCACTATCATTTGAGGTTGAGGTAAGTGAAAACAAAGAACGAGGGAAAGGCAAATAGATCCCGCCTCGGGAAAAAACCTATCGCCTAAAAAAGCAAATCGGTAGCGAATCACGAATGAATCCGAATTCGTCAAGACTCAGACAAAAGCAAATCAAGCTGGAACAACTCGGATATGAAAGATTCCGACCTCGAAGTCAGGCAAACCGCCTCGGCATTATCCCGGATCTTTGAGACATTACCTCGGATCTTTGGATAGACGACTTCGATAGCCGTGATCAACACCTAGATTCAAATGTAAGCGAACCATCTCGGCATTACTTAGGATCTTTGAAACAAGACCTCGGATCTTCGAAATAAGCCGCCTTGATAGCCAGGACCAACGTAATCCAACTTGACGACATAAAGCTCACGACAGCAAAGCTCGACTAGTAAAACCGATTGGGGGCGAAATACATCGAGCTGACTCGAAGCACGAACTATCGTTTGGGGCAAGCTCATTACGGATCTGAATAAGGCCCATACTCAATGTAAGGCCCAACTAGCAACATACAACATATCACGATCTACCTACAATATAGGAGGATCCTATCTTATCTACGATCCAGGTATATCTAAATCTATATCTGGTAGTTACGATATCGGGGCCTCGAATCACAGGGTCCAAGCCATATCAACCAAAGGTAAACTCTATAAATACAGAGGTCAAGCCTTAAGGCACACAGATGACAAGTTCTACGTTCTAACCCTAGACTATTTACATACGGTGATCACTAGCACACACCCTACCCCCTTGGCTAAACGCCTGTGTGTGTCCTCGAACTACGTGGACTTTGATCCCTTTACCAGGTACGTAGGCCCTAGGCTTGGCTCCTAGTCAAGTCTGATAAATCCTGTTTTCAGAACAGAACATAAGTAATAAAACATTAACAGCTTTTTAATTCAATGACATAAAATTACTACCCCATCCTTAGTATAAGAGCTTTTATATTATGACAAGGGGCAATACCAACATTTTTGTAGGGGGCGGTTGAGTTCGGTCCCACTTATAATTATATGGATTTGCCATTAGTGATGGCTTTTTTAGATAAAAATAGTGATAAAACCAATATTATGCAAATAAATATAAAAAGTGATATTTTAGGTTAAAAATATTTTAACTTTCAATATATAAACAGTAAAATTGAAAAAATTGGACCTTTCCAATCTCATTTGAAGAATTCAGAAGACATGTACCCACTCAGTAAGTTTGGGCACATTTGACAAATATTTTGGTGATTTAGATATTTTATCAATTAGGTTAATGTATGAAAAACACTTTGTTAAATGAATAGAAGCAAAACCCACTTTTATGATCTCTATTATCCTTCACCATCAGTATGTTGAAGGTTTTATTTTTTATTTTTATTTTTATTTTTTTGTATTTTTCTATGTATGGAAAAAAATTAAAAAGGCAAAGACCCTTTCTTCTTCATGGATTGAAATTCAGCCCAAAGATGAAAACATTAAAGTGAACTATAGAACCATAAAACATAAATCGTAATTTTACACAAACACACTGTAAAGAGAGAAGGATACTAATGTAACACAGTCAATAAACAAAAACTGATCTCTGCACATTGCACACCCTTGAAAAATTTATCTTAAGCCCAACCAAAAACTTGATAGGGCAAAACTTTATAGCCTAAAAACTCCGCAAGTGCACGGGCCGTATCAAGTAATAAAGTGATAAGAAAAGTATCGTTCCACGAACTTAGTATCACAACTTTAGTTAAACATTAATTTCACAATTTCATTTAAGTTGAGCAAAACAAATTGAATTTAATTAAGATAAAAGAAAAGAAAATCAAAACTAAAATAAAAACAAGAAAACTACCACAATAATCAAATGAAACCCAGAGTCACTAATCCCTTATTAGCTTCATAAACCTTGTTTTCACTAATTTAATTAGCTTCAATATCAATTTTGTTCATCTCGAGTATAAATAGCTATAAGTGCCTGTCGGTCCACTTACAACCCTATCTTGAGTATAACTTGTTATGTCTAACACAGTTACTCAAGAGGCAACAAAACTCGGACACACTCTTCAACAATTATATGGGGCCATTAGGTATATGTCTATCCTAACCGCAAATTAAATCGTAATCTAATCCCATATTACTTAATCTCAGAGCCTAATTAAAATCCCATTCGTCAAGGTAAATCCTAATGCTCAAAATCATATTCAATGATGACCAATCACTAAATAGATAAAACTAACCAAGATTAAGTAACCAAAATTAATATCAAATTTAATTAAATAATGAAAACAAAATCCAATTCACCCACAAGTTCATAGGTCCTCTAGGTTGCAAAACCAACTAGCTACACATGGCTCTAACAAAATTCATAACAAAAAGATAACAATTCAGGTTCAAAGAATAAAAGAGAGAGGAAAGGAAATTTCTTCGTCGCCTCCACGATCCTTAGTCCTTAGTGGAGATGATGAAGAGGGCTCAACACTCGCCTCTACTCCTCTCGCTTCTTCGTTCCTTCTTGTTTTGTGTCTCTCCGATCTTTTTCTTCCTTTCTTGTCTTTGCCACCCTATTTAAAATTTAGGTCTGGCTCATTGATTCTCCTTTTCTTATTACAAAGATATCTCATATCTTGTAATTTACTCTACCAGATCACGCAATTGATTTTGTTTCTATTTTTCTTGCGTAAGACCACTTGAAATTAGCTGATTGCATATCCTCTTAATTGCTTTTTCTACTTCTTTCCAAATCAGCAAATATATCCGCATAATAAAAATAGGATATGAGTAGATTTTTTGTCGATTTATTCTTTGATCCTAAGTTTGATTCAATGATGGAAAAGTCAATAAAAGATAATTAAATTGGTATATAATATAAATAATTCCAATTAATTCTCATAAAATATACACCTATTTAATCACAAAATATACTCTTATCATGTTGATAGAGGTAATTTTGTTTCTTGTTATATTATTCTTATATATTCTCATTTTTTATGTAATCCAACTAAAGTTTTTTTTATGTTTATGCATTATCTTTTTTTAATGATGAAGCAAACAAATTTATGTAATTCTTATTGCATGACATTGCATTACATTACCTTTAATTCAAGTGAGGCAAACGAGCATGAGACCACTGGTTAACAACTTTGATGCCAGTTGATCCAAGCACTTAGTGGTTTCATAAAAAGGGAATTCTTAAAATAAATATTGTAAAACTTCATAAAAAGGAAAATTTTTAAACAAAAAATGTATATGAGTAAGAAAGTTGTTAATCGAAAATAAAATAACGGTTCAATAAATAAATAAAAAAAACAAACTCCTATTTGGATGATATGGACCTGTAGTGCTGGGCCTCAAGAAAATCCAGGCTCATTTTGATTTGTTAATTGCCGGTGCTCATTGCCTACAAAATATTCTTTATGGCAATTGACGCAATTTGACCGTTAGACCAAAGTCTATAATTCACAAAGCATGAAAATCTTGGATTTCTAATTCTATTGTAATTTCGAACATAATGAATATCTCAAAATCAACAAAAATCAAATCATAAACTGAAAAGCAACCAAAAGTTTCTTCTGCATATCAATTAAGAAGACTCTCCACATACATACCAAGACTCTTCACAGAAGTGCCGAAGAAATGCACCAGAAAGAGATGATAATCCTCATATAGCTCTCAGTCAATAAACAAAACTGATCTCTGTACAATTAATCAACCAAGGGTTCAAGTTATTGATGTGGTATTTACATATTAAACCCTTGATTAGTTAATTAAACAATCAGTCAGTCAGTTAATTAATCACTCCTTCTATCTATAGTTTCCTAAATCAGCAGATTATAGCCGTTAACCAAAGAATCACCTACGAACCCTAACTCTCATTACAAGACAAATATATAAATCGTTCTTTCACCTGAATCGAACAAGAAGATTATTGATAGAACAGCAGCAAAATTCATTGCTCCCAATCATCATCATCACGCGCTGAGCCGGAGCGTGGAGGATTTCTGCTCTTCTCGCTCATTCCAGGTCCAGGATTGGAAGATTCAGATCAGGGAGAAGAAAAGCACGGGAAGAATTGACCTTCTTCCTCTTGAACGATTCATCTTTCACAGCACAGACGCACGATTTTTCTTTGGCTTCGCCGGAACTCGGCGAATTTTGGCTATGATTCTCCAGTCGTTTTCTCTTCAGAGTGATCTCAATCTTGGAATTTGGGAACGACCACGGACCAGGGTATTTACGGTGACTCATCGGAGCGAACCTCTGCATCTTTGTTCGCTGTTTCTTGGAGCCCCAAGCGGGAGAAAACCTGCTTAGAAACCTGAAATCGTAAATCAAACGAGGAAGCTGAAGCAGAATCGCAGCGACCTCGAGTTCTTTCTCATCAAAAGCCATATGAGCGAACGAACAAAACAATGGATTGCGAAGAAGATTTTGAAGTATATATAAAGAGGAAGGGATTTGATTGCTTGGGTTTCACGCTGCTCATGACCTAATGACTTATGAGTATGGCGGTGACTTCTGTAAGTGTAGCCGTGTAGGCAAATAGCACTTCCTTAGGGTTCAGAGGGCCCACTTTTTGTTAATTAAACAGTCTTCCCTTCACTAAGCTTAGCTGCTTGCCTGCTTAATTGCTTAAGCTGTCCAAAATATCTTGTTTTAATGAAATTTTAAAATTATTTTATTGAATGTGGGTTCAATTTGACCAGGGCCAACAAAAATTGACAGCCTGGATTTTATTTCATTATATTTTTTGTTGAATTACATTTTATTTTATTTTTGTAAAAGAAATACTTATTATAAATTAATTAATACATATTCAAGAAAAATAATATGTAAGAAAATTTGAAAACTTAACAAATACTCACTCTAGTCCTTACTACAAGGCACAAACAATTCTCACATATCCGTAAAAACAATTTAAAACATTAGATTTGTCTTAAAATTTAAGTGATTTTTAACAATAGCCTTATTAACTACATTAAACTTTAATATTATATTAATTATTACTCTTTTCCACTATCCTTATTAAATATGAGCATGCATGGTTGGCCCAAAAAAAAAAAAAAAAAAACAGAGCATACATCGAAAAAAATATTTAATGTTATATGGAAACTAACAAATGCTTTATATATATATATATATATATATATATATAAATATATATAAATCAAACGATCAATATTATCTTCAGTGATCTAAGGTAATCTTTAAACCCCTTATGTATTTTAATAAGTAGATCGTGGGAATTTCCCATGAACAACTATATGATACATTATTAATATTCTTGGGAATATCCTATGAGTATTGGGATGACTCACGAGTACCATAAAAGTTATGGGTTCTTATGAGTACTTGTAAAAGTTACGGGAATCATATGATCAATATTTTTGAGAATATCCTATGAGTATTAGGATGGCTCATGAGTAACAGTTTTTTCAATCACATTATTAGAAGTTAGAAAACATTAAATAATGATTTATTATCATGAGTACCATCATAAGAGTTATGGGTTTACATGATAACTTTATATGAAGTAAAGTCTAAAAGGGACAACAGAGCCACAGATTTAAATGATAGTCATAAAAATTTCTCATGATAACCTTATACAGATCCATGAGTATTTACTTTATTGTTTAATTTGGGAAACCTCATGAGATGTGGTTAAATAGTTACACGATAGAGGATGGAGAGAGGACTATAAACACAGATCATATATATTAGTAGAATATAAACGAAAATTTACATAAACACACCGTAAAGAGATAATGATTCTCATGTAAATCAATCTCTGCACAAGTAATTAACTTAGCAAGGATTAGGGTTAATGATGTGGCATTTACATAATAAACCCTTAATTAATTAGTTAATCAGTCAATTAATTACTCCTTCTACAGGTCCCTGAGGAAACAGAACATAGCCGTTAATTCTAAACATCAACAAAAGAAACCGTCATTACGTAACAGTCACAGCACAGAAACACGATCTTCCATTGGAGCCGAGAAAGGTAGAAGAATTTTGGTGAGGAATCTCGGATCCTTTTCTCTTGAGAGTAGTTCTTCTCAGCTTCAAATCTGGGAACGATTCCTTCAGACTTTTCTTTCTTTTGAACGGATCACTCTGATCTTTAAGATCTTCGGTGGAACAGCTACAATTTCTTCTTTTTTTTCTTCCGGAGGAAGCTTCAGATCAGGGACGAGAAAGGGACGAGTACGACATGAAGATTCAGCTTCTTCACCAGAACGTATCTCCTCCGTCCTCTTCTCACATACTTCCCTCTCGATTCTGATTATGGGCTTCGGTGGAACAGCTGCAATTTCTTCTTCTTTTTCTTTCAGAGGAATATTCAGATTAGGGAACGGAAAAGAACGACCACAACGTGAAGAGTCAGCTTCTTCACCACACCGTATCGCCTTCTTGTTCGATTCATCGTTCTGATGTTGATCATGATTCTCCCGTGCTCCCCTCTTGAATCGGGACCTACGCTTCGATCGCTTCTTCTTGGAACCCCAACGCAAGTTTTCGCGAATTATATTAGGAATCTGAAGCATAATCTCAGCGACTTCAAGTTCTGACTCGTCAAAATCCATATGAGCGAACAGAACGTTAAAATTCAGAGCTAGCAAACGAAGTAAGACGAGAGAGGAGAAGATTTGAGAATGCTTGAGGTTGATGCTGCACAGGAGTTGATGAGTAATTTATATCAAAGATTTGAATTTAAATGAAACAGTGTGAGTTTTAAATCTATCACAAATATCTTTAAATCTATCACAAATATCTTTCTAAATATAACTAACCATTTTTTTTTTTTTTGAGAATCTCATATAAAGACGGTTAAAATATAAAAATTCTATATAAGGCTGGTAAATTCTACAAATTTTAAATTGGGTCAATGACCCAATATAGAATATTTAAATGTTGGTTATTTTTCAATAATACCCCTAACTCATCATCTAAAGAAGAGGGGGAAAAGCCAGAAAATGTCGCACTTGTAGAATCTCTCGTGTGCAGACAAGCAAAAGCCAGAATGATTCAATCGGTATATTCAATTGTTCACAAATTTCTTTTTCTTTTTTGTTTTTCTGGACGTTGTGCAGAGAATACTATCAAT